>OZ020270.1:74711615-76194098 GCA_963971225.1 Melieria omissa | reverse complement strand
TATTAAATTTAACAATGTCTCCTTGGGAAACGAAATGTCAAAGTCGGTTACACTATTTAGTTCCGCAAGGGCTCTACTCAGAGGCGCATTCCTCGCATAGTTCGACCTGTAAAAACTGAGGTAGAAAGTCCCTATGTGCCGTAGGTTACGTGTAGGGACATTGAAAGCCACTTTACTCAAAAGGGGCGGGCAATTAATAGACCCCTTTAATAACCCAACAATGAAAGAACACGCAAGATAGGTTCGCCTAGCGTTTAGACTTAATAAGTTTATAAGGCGACAGCGGGAAAGATATGAAGGCAACGGTTCAGTAAAGTTCAGCGACCTTAGGGCGAACCGCATAAAAACCTTCTGGATGCGCTCAATGCGACTAATGTGATTTTCCCTGCCTTTTTTCATGTTTGGGATTGTAATTTCTAAACCAATAAACCGGTTGACATGATTTTCTCTTTGTTGCATTAACAACACATCACGGCTTCTTTTCCAATGTAATTTATTTGTATAAGTTTTAAAAATCCGCGGCAATTGGACCTCAAAGTAGGAAAATATGGAATTTCATGGCGTTTTCTTTGATGTCGAAAAACATTCACATTTATCGTAAATAAATTATCGAGTTAGGTGTAACAAGAAAGCGGAAACATCAAATAATACAACACAGCCAAATTATTTGGTGTGATTTCCACTCTCATCGAAATAATAGCAAAAATGTACCATAGTGATTTTCATAATTTTTCATACTTTATCCTTAAAAAATTAGGGGCCTCAAAATATGCTCTTTTATATTGAAACGATAAATAACTCTGTGCTGAATGCTTTACTATGCACGAATGCTTTTCCAAGCATACTTTTAGGCATGCACTTTGAAGTACGGCAAATTTGGTATCATTCGCTTGGATAGTCCGATATGGCAAGGATGGTTCGCGAAAGGTGATGAGCTTTGCTAGAACAATCGAGATAGAAAGTACAACTGGAATGTGCAAGAAACTTCGGCGCGATAGGGGTCGAGTCTGTGTTAAGCAAGCAAAGTGGTAACAAGTGTAGATACAAGCGAAGTGTAAATCTGTAAATAAAGAATGATAGTTTCTGACTGCGTGTTGCGCTGAATAACTGAAGTTGTTTTATTTTCCAACACAATCAAAACGAACCTTGGAAAACTTGGGATTTTCGTAAAAATATGTTCCACTTACAGTCTGGAATACAAACAAAAAACTAAAAAAATGTGAATTGCTCAAAGCAAAACTAAATTAAAAACTTTGCATATTTTGAGGCACCTAATTTTTTAAGAAAAAAGTATGAAAAATGATGAAAATCACTATGGTACATTTTTTTTATTTCGTAAGCGCGATTAACACTAAATAACACAAGTAGACGAGTGCACAAAACCGCTCAACCGTGTTTTTAAATCTGCCTGGGTCAAATAGACCCTAAGGGACAGGCAGAATGTTAACAAATGAATATGTGAGACTTATTTCCTTAAGAAGGATGGTTTAAAACAAAAAACGAATCGATCGATTTAACGAATTTTTTGATTTAACACATTGTGGGTACAACATAAGATTCGTTATATTGGACGTCCACTGTATTGTATTTATCATTGTTACGAGATTGTTAGGCGCTTAAACCCTGCTTTGATGACATTTTCCTTCACTGAATTAGGAAACCTTATTTCTCAAACCTTTGCTTTAATTATCATTTGTGCCACCGAACGTATACACCGTGAGACAGATGATTGGCTCATAGGCAAGTTACAGTTATTACCAACGCATTTTTGGTAGGATTCATGTCCAAAAAAAGGCAATGCCGCCGCGTATGGGCAAAGATAGATATTCTCTGTGTATCATGTGGCGCCAAGTCCTCAATTAATCGACGGCACAAGGATCGAGTCAGCCAAAAGGTCTTTGTGGATTATTCTTCGCTTAACGAAAAGGGATTATTATTACAGGTCTCCCTCGTATAACGCGGTGGTGACGTTCCAGGAAAATTCCGTGTTATGTGATTCTCGTTATAGAAGACTTGACTTTCATTTCATTGGGTTATGTTCCAATAAGCCTTTTCCAAAATAAAATAGGTACTAAATTAAAGATGTATGTACATTCCAATTCAGAATCAAAATTCATACTTTATTTAAAAAATTAAAAAACATAATGAAAAAAAACTGTTTTTTTTAAATCGCGTTATATCGAAAACGCGTTGTAGAAGTACCGCGCTATATGAGGGAAACCTGTACTATTACCACGAAAGCAAATTTAACATCAACCGCAACCGCTAATAGTTTGAACATGAACAATTCATCCATTTTTAAAAAGCCCAATTTCAATTTGTAAGCTATTGTCAATAGCATTCACACCTTTGACAATTTATCAAGGAAAAAGCTTTTATTTTTCGTATTAGAATGCCAGCCTAAAAAAAAAATAACGGGAAACTCGTTTTCTCTTTCGGTGGCTGTCCTCTCAGCTGGAAATGGCAAACCTCTGAGAGCAAAAATTGCCTATGAAAAAGCTCCCAACCTGCCGTTCGGAACCGGCATAAAACTGTAGGTCCCTTCCACCCGCGTACAAAATTCACACGCACAACACGGGTGGTTGCGGGAAGCTAGGCCTTACAGCCCGATTCTGTACACTTGATAAATTCACCATATTGACTATTTGTCAAGTTTTTATTATTTGTCAAGAATCGGTATTCTATCCCAAAAATAAAAGCTCTTTTCTTGATAAATTGTCAAAAGTTTGAATGCTATTGACAACAGCATACAAATTGAAATTTTGCCTATTGAAAATGGAAGAATTGTGCATGTTTACACTTTTACATCAGAGAAAATAAAAAAAAATGCCGTTACCTCCCACGAATTATTTTTTGTATGCAAAAAGCGCCTATTGTGATGAAACTATTGAAAAAAACGCACGAACTTATTTCCAGCCCAGCCAGGATTCGATCCAAGGGCGCTCGGTATGAGAAGCCAGCGCGTACCCGCTGGGCTATCAAGGCCGGTTTTTTTTTGCAAAACTTACTGTACTTAAACTGTTTGTCTTATTTTTTGACAATTTAACAACTGTCGCATATTCACCTTATGTTGAATTAAATGAGCTTTTTACTTTATCAATGTTGGATCAGAATACGAGCAAAGCTTTTGCTTGATAAAAATCTTGACAAAATTTCTTGATAAAAAATTTGTCAAGAATGCACAGAATCAGGCTGTTAGTCTCGCGTAAGCGGGCTGTCGTGCCAATCAATTATTATTATATTATTGATTACTTTTGATTGATTACAGTTATTGAAGTGAGCTCACAATTGTGGAACGCAACGTCCCAGCGAAGAAGCCAAACGCGTTTGTTCATTGGATTGTGCACTGGGATATTCATATTGAAACGAAGAGGCACTCTGTGCTGTGCATGAACGCTTTTCCAAGCATAGTTTTAAGCATGCACTTTGAAGTATGGCATATTTGGTATAATTCGCTTGGATAGTCCGATATGGCAAGGATGGTTCTCGAAGAAATGGGCTGTGCGAGAATGGTCGAGCGCTTTTCAATTGGAAGTTGCAAGAAACTTCGGCGCGATAAGAAAACTAGTATAAAAGCAGCAGTGGCAGCGCAAGGAGTCGAGTCTGTGTTGAGCAAGCAAGGTGGTAACAAGTGTAGATACAAGGGAAGTGTAGATCTGTAAATAAAATGATTGTTAGTTTTGACTACGTTGCGCTGAATAACTGAAGTTATTTTATTTTCAAACCCAATCCAAACGAACCTGTGAAGTAATATTCGTAACAATATGTACATGTGTGTGTGTGCAGCGGTGCACACGGGGAAAGGAGGGGGTGGTTTGGGTGTTCAAGCCGCCTTCTCAAATACAAAAATTGCTAATGAAAAGTATGGTTGTAATTTTTGTTGTCAAGTTAAATATTTGACCATATCCTCACCTAGTTTCGGTTGCCTTCGTCGTTTCGTTTACTACTATTTCCCTGCGGTGAAAACTGAACCAATTGCCTAAAATGGCAGGTTCACCAACTAGTATGGCTTGCACCAGTTTTGTACTAGTTTGTTTGTAATGCAGCGGGGGTGAGTTGATACAAGAAGAGTTGAAAAAAGAAGAAGAAGGCACAGAAAGAAGGCTAGATATGTGCATTTATTTTGGCACCGATAAACCAGTTGTGCTTTTTGGCTATTTTAGTATTTTGTAACATATTTCTGCTTAAATTAAAGTAATTCATAGATTTCGGAAAATAACACATTTTTTAAGAAAACATGATGTCCATATCGCTCAAAAATATAAAGGAATACGAACAGCTGATTTTCGATGAGTATCGCACATAACTTTTGCATTCGATATTCGGTGCGCGTGTGCAAAAATTAATTCACGTGAGTAAAAAGTGACATAAAATGCGTAAAATACACTTTAGAAGACAGATGAAAAGTGAAAAAGAGTCCCTTGTAAGTAGACTAGGGATAGCAGTGGCGTCCCCAGGATTTCGGGAAGGGGGGGATATGCAAAAAATGCAGTTTAACGCCATTTTTATACTTTCATCTTTGCGTATTATTTTTAATACATGTTGAATAAAATTGTACATACATACATATATGTATACATATACTAACATAAACTTCTTAAAACACAAAATTCAAGTGACATGTATTTTTAAGTCATAAAATCCCAACCAAAAAATTCAAGTTTGTTTTAAGTTATGACATTTCGAAAACAACTGCTAATAGAATTACGAAAAACTCAAAAGACGTATTTTAAAAAGCACACCAGCTATGTAAAAGAAATCAAACATTTACAAAATGTATGACGTTCTGAAATTTAATTATGATAGAGGTGACCATGTTTCCATGTTTACCCGCAATTTACCAAAACTATATAAGTGAATTTTTTTTTAATTTCAACAGCTGATGCAGGGTTGGCATGAAGCCTGCGTTTGATTACTATTTTGGTAAATAGTCGACACTTTTGGGAACATTGAAAATACAACTATTCTGCGAGAACAAATGCAATGCTGATTTTTTTTATTCATTTATTCTTAACCCTTCTGCGGGTATCCGGTTCTGGCCAGACCATATTGAACTTTGGATCCACTTTAGTAATGTTGTAATTAAGCTATCGAGCTCAAATTTCATGATATCCTTAACTGATCCTTTCTAAGCACAAAACCCAAAACCATGGCTTGGCCAGACCATGGTGCATTTGCATACAAATTTGCCAGTTATTTTCAGTTTTTTTTTGTTATTTTCGACGTAATTATTGTCAGAATTGTTAATAAATATTTTTTTATATTATATATGTATATATTTTCAACTAGGTTTTTCCATCTGACCCGATTTGAAGCACTTTTTTCGTGCCATCCCGTTAATAGTGACGTAAATTAGCTGGCGCAAAATGTACCTGGTCCAAGTGTTTTTCGTTCGCCTTGGCTTTTATTTTCTTTGGGTTAATAAATTATAATTTTTGTTGGAAAATAATGTTGGAACATATTCAAAATTAATACTTATCCATTTTCCAATTCGATTGGGTGTTTTCTGTGACAGAGATGAAAGGAAGAGAATGCTATTTTGAGAATCAGGTGGACATTGTTTTTGAACTTCGACGCTGGAGTTAAATCAGAGAGGAAAATCTCTAAAAAAATTTCCTTAGCAATAGCGGAAACTAATGCTTTAGAGCAACGAATTTAAGATATTAAATAATTTGCTGCGAGAGGCAATAATAACGGTGCTGCCAATTTCACGCTTTCATTTGGCCCTGAACAAAACGAAGCTTCTGATACTGATAGAAAAAATGGTCGTTTAGATAGTTCAATGTGAAGATAGCAACGACGAAGGCGACAAGGAAAACGATATCCGGCCAGTTCAGCATGAACAACAACATGTAGAGCATGTTTTGCATATTTTTCTTTGGCAAAGCAGTTCAGAATTATTAACAGTGCAAGGAATCCAGAAATATATATATCAAAACGCGATTTGTATGTGTCGAATGTAAAATCTCAATGTGGTATAGTCATGATACTGCATTATATTGTTGAAATAATTGCATTGGTCAAGCAGCTGAAGTAGATCCATAAGTAACGTATTTTACATTTATACATTTTTTTTATTTTTTTGCTTTACTGCCGTATTTTTTTAATTTCAAAATTAACTCATTAAAGTTGAAACTCGCTATTTACTTAATTATTCTAGTATATTTTCACCGTTTTACGTAAAACTAATGTAGACAAGCAAAAGAAATCATTGTATTCACACTTTCTGGTTTTTTTATATCCTTAACAACAATCCTCGACTATCATCTTGTTTACATTATGGTCTGGCCAGATCATGGGAGGTTCAGTTATTAGGTTTTAAGTGGGTGATTACAGAAGCGATAAAGCAAATAGTAAAAATGTTTCACAATTCCATATTGTTATAGCAAATTGCATAAGTGAATTCTCCGACCAAGGGGGGGGATCCATCCCCCTAATCCCCCCCCCTGGGGACGCCACTGAGGGATAGGATGTAAAAATCAGGAGGTATTTGTGCAGGAAGTTTGTTTTGTGAAAGAAGTGCCGGCAGGTGCTGCGCTGACCGGCGCTGTACAGGAAAATGTGCGCTGACCGGTGGGGCACGTTTTTTAGAAAGCTCAGGAGAAGTGCAGGCACAGAATTTTAAGGAAAAGATAGCAGCTTGGTATATTAGGAATAGGCCCTCCCGTAAGTGCTTCGAAGAGCTTTTGACAATTTTGCGCGAAGAAAATATGGATGTACCGCGAAGTGCAGGGACGATTTTTAAACAAAAGGAAAAGGTTGCCCGCAGGGAAGGAATATAGGAATAGGGAATCAGTTACGAAAAATATGACACATTTTTCATTGCCAAACTGGTTTGGACATATCAGGAAACACAATAAGAGTAGAGATTCGATCGATAGTGTGTGATGCTCCTCTAAAAACGCTTATTTGTGCCAAATAGGAAAAAATAATAATATCTTAGTTTATGGCACAAACTCAGGCACTTTAATTTCAGACGAGTCATAAAAACTTTTACTACGCGCTTTTAGGAATTAATTAATAATAATTAATAAAGAATAAAAGACTTGCTATACTGTTACTATTTTTTCTTACAGATGCAATTTCTAATATTGCCGCCCTTAAACCGCCAGAGCAGCTGCTGCGGAAAGCGTTACAGTTGCAGAAAAAAAAAATGTTTAATTAAATTAAGAACATGCATTTAAATTATTGTTTTTTTATAAAAACTCATCAACATAAATAAAACCTTTTTTTACATTATTTTTTGCATATTTATTTCCAAAAATATCAGCTAGTGCGTGAGATTTTAACTAAAACCTAGCGCATACGAAACTAGGTTTAACTAGGTGTGGCAATTGCCACGTAGCGTAGGACATGCCAATGTTAAAATCGACAGTTCGTAGCATTGAAATGGGATTGAGCGCGGACTAGTGCTGGTGCAAAATGCACCAGTTGTAAACTAGTAGCAAACTAGTCATTTTTCCTGCAGGGTTATAACAGGGGTTCCCAAAATCGTCTTATCCCAGTAAACATTGAAGCAAGCCTTTGATATATTTTTGAAATTCAATTTGATAACAAGCACTTGATAACAAGTTGATATCAAGTTTGAATTCTAAAAGGTTTGCAAAAGGCTTGCCTTCGGCTTGCTATCAACTTGCAATCAAGTTGAAAAATTTTGAATTTTGAGAGGATCGAAGAAGGCTGTGAATTTTCAGTGAATTGAATTCAATTGTTCATTCGTGTCGTCGCAAACAGTCGGTAAGGATCGTCGTAATTTATAAGATAACTTTATAACTTTTTAAAAGAAATAAAAAAATAAAAATTAATAAGAGCATACAAAAAAAAGGGAAAAATGAGTGTTTGATGACACCAGCGCCACCCAATGAGATTAACAACGGTCCGGTTGAGTCCGGCGCCGCCTCTCAGCTAAAAACGGAAGACATTGCATCACCGATTTACTCATCCTTCAGCGAGGAAGACGATGAGGTGGATGAGGAGCTGGAAGATGTTGCGGGAAGCAAAAACACATCATCCATAAGGGCGTCATTGGCAGAATGGGCTACAAAGCACAAAGCTGCATACCAAACGAAATTAAAAAAAATGTAAACAATAATTTAAGTTTATTAACAACTATGTTAGAACTACATCAATGTTTTAAGAATATATGCAAATGAATTGCAAAATAAAAATAACAGACTTATTACAAAGTGTAGAAATTTCAATACGTACAAAACTGATTGGGACTAGTGGAATTGGAACTGTTGACAAAAGCTTACAAATACACTTGAAATCAATATTGATATCAAGCCCTGTAGCTTTGAAAAGAGGTTTGCTCTCAACTTGCCATACGCTTGCCATGAATTTGAAAACAATAGCAATTTCAAATTGCTAAACTTCTTCCCTTTTTATTGAAAAAGCTATTGTTTTCAAGTTGATATCAAGCCAAAAGCAAGTGTTGATTTCAAAGGTAAGTGTTGAGAAACATGCTTGATATCAAGTTGCTAGCAATTTCATAACAAGCCCAAATGTTTACTGGGATGGAAGAGCAAACACCAGTACATAAAAATTAATTCAATTCAATTTGCACCAACAAAGCATACCGTGCTGTGTGTGTATATGTTACTAAAATGCTCAGCCTATGCCGACGATCATTTACAAAAACAAATGAGGAACTGGAATCCTCAGCCTATGCTGAAGAGCATTTACAAAAACAAATGAGCAACGAGAGGATAGGGCATGGGCACCTCTAATTTAACGAATTTAACGAATATAACGAATAACAGGCAATAAAGTTTCATATGTATGTTTATATGTTCGGTACACAATAGGGTGGGTCGATTCCGGACTTTTTTCGATTCGAGATTTCTAATAGTGCGGAAAAGTTGCCTTAGTACTTCCTGATTCCAATGCAATTTTTTGTTTTGAGATCGGACTGCATCTTCAACCCCAACTCCGGCCTTGAAATTTCGGAAATTTGCCTAAAATCGTGAAATTGCCTACCTAGCGCCTGAAATACGCCGCTCATGGCAAAATGTATAAAAGAAAAGTTGTTTGTCGCATCATTAGCTACCGAAATGGTATTATGATCATGGCCGTAGGACGAACCGTTCCCGAGATACGAGCGAAAAGGCGGCGCGCCGCAGCGCAAGGTAAAAATCGGCTTGCGGCCACACTTCTCCCTGAATGCGCCAACAATGACGCCGGCGCTGCGGAGATGTGTTCTGTGCTTCACGCGTCGGGTCGGACCGGCCGGGCCGCTCCCCCCGTCCCGTCTCGCTCTTCCCCCATCCCTCTCCCCTCCCCGCCAGACACTAGACTAGACTCCCGCTGCGCGCCGGGCGCCACCAGCTTGCTCCGTCGTGTATTCCCCTGCGCCATACGACACGTTCGGACAGGTCCCCACATAAATATTCTTTCATCGAGTTCCTTCACTCTTGTCGTTGATTTCGCCGAGTGCTATCACTTACATTCTCTGAACAGAACACAAAACTCAACATGTCTGTATCTAAATTTAAATTTAGACAGAAATGTCCTGTGTTTGGCATATATCCGTACGATCTCACTGAGTCCCAGCTACCCAGTTACCAGGATGTTCTTTTGTATTATCAGTTTGAAAGATTTCGTATAGGGCGACTCCGAGGTGACAACTATGAACCTAGGAGTAAAGAGGTTTCAGAAATAGTTGCAAAAATGGTTGAAAATATTTTCAAAAAGTCATCTATTCCGATAGTCTTACACACCAGAGTTCTACAAATGCTCACCACATACCATAAGAAATTTCTGACACTTAAACAAATGTTTTTAACCCTTTCGGTACTTCTTTTTTGTTTTTAACTTTAAAAGTCATTCTTTTCCATTTTATTACTGTTTAAGCCTACACAATGAATAATCAAAAGACATTTTTTAAAATATTGTTCGAAAAAGTGGTTTTTGGGCATCATGAAATATGGCATAGTAAAAAATAAAAAAAATCGTACAGCCTTAGTGAACGATATTTGGGATCTAACTTTTTTTACACTTACTAAAGCAATAAATACCTACGAGATTACTTACATAAATCTATGAAATAAATTGATTTTTGTAATAGAATAAATAAAAGTACGAAGTGACCTCTTTTTGTAAAATACGCAGCTCGATAGGACTGCGCACTTTCTGAACCCTTACAAGTTACTTGGTACACTAATCAAAATATTTTTTTCATGATTTAGTATAAAAATCTTCAGAGAAAAATACAAAATTATAAAAATATAGTATCCACAAGTTTTTGACCTAAACCAGGCACTGAAAAGAGACTATGCCATATGGCATAGAATAACCGAAAGGGTTAAGGAACCAAATAGGTTTGCGCTCTAAAAGAGACGACTTTGTCTCTTTTGCCGCAGAATTATTTGACATCGCTGCTTGTAAATGCATTTCTTTTTCTTCATGCAATTGTCCAAAGGAAAGGAAAGTTCCTATCATTGAACAACCATTTCTCTTGGACCAGAGAACCAGAAGAATTGGTCGCATTGGAAGTGTTGATCTACCTGAAACAAAAAGATTGCAAAGAGAAATGAACGTAAAGAAAAGCTTTCAAAATGTCATTCAACATCAACACTTACCAGAAAAGTATCAGCTACAACACGTGACCATTCAGATCAACCAGACACTCACACAGACGACAACAATGTCGGTTCGTCGCACATACATTCTTCCAAAAACGATGCTGATGCTGAATTTTCTCTTCCATCCTCTAAAATCAAACAAAACACACTATTATTAGAACACACTGCTTTAGCTGCCCAAAGATTCGGATTAAGTGACAGAGCAGCGGCCTTGATGGTTTCATCTGCCTTTCTGGATGCCAAAAAAGCAGCTTTGATAACAGAGGATCAGGCTAGCTTTGTCACTGACAAATGCAAGATTAGTCGAGCAAAAAAAAGTGTTGGAATTAAGCTCCAAAACACCGAAAGTATTGACTTTGTATATGGGCTGTATTTTGACGGCCGCAAAGACAATACACTCACACAAGTCCGCGAAGTAGCTAATGATGCGATAAACAACTTTTCTTTTATACATTTTGCCATGAGAGGCGTATTTCAGGCGCTAGGTAGGCAATTTCACGATTTTAGGCAAATTTCCGAAATTACAAGGCCGGAGTTGGGGTTGAAGATGCAGTCCGATCTCAAAACAAAAAATTGCATTGGAATCAGGAAGTACTAAGGCAACTTTTCCGCACTATTAGAAATCTCGAATCGAAAAAAGTCCGGAATCGACCCACCCTAGTACACAACCCTGCAACGAAGCGAGAGACAATTGTCGCACATTCATTTAGCTCTGTAACATTTTTGTTTTTTTTACATAATTTTCATTTGGAAGACGTGAGGAATGTTATTTCCAAAGGATTTGGGTAAACTCTTCACGGTTTTTTGAGCTGTAGAGCAATGAGCACGCTCGCTCACGGTGTTTCCGCACGCTCCCTGTGAACTTTTAACGCGTTTTCCCGAAAGTCGTATTTTTCTAACTTACTTGCACGATTTTAAGAATGAGTATGAGTAGACACGAGCTTTTGACAAAATATTGTTTTTTTTCATTATAACCGGCAATAAACATTTGAAAAAAAGGGAAAAAATATTTTTTTTTCAAAAATGTCCACTATTTCGAGAGATTTTTGAATTTTACAAAAAGCTCGTGTCTAAGTAGGTTAGGTTAGGTTGCGGTGGCTGCCTCTATGAGAGACACACTCGGAGGCCTGAAAGGCCCATTGTGATACCACATATTTCACCCGTTTTGAACTGTGTATACAACACTGTTTTGCCAACATATGTTACAGCACACATTTCAAGCGGATGGGGAAAGGGGGAGGGGACCTACAGTTTAACGCCGAATCCGAACGGCAATTGGCAGTTTTTCGTTCACACTTGGAGGTTTTGCCATTGCCTGGCAAGAGCGCACTTGTGCGATTCTGGTAATTCTCATTTCCTTCATGTGGATAGCGATAGAAGTAGATGAGTTGTTCACCAGCCCGAGCCAGGAATCGAACCTGGAGCCTTTGGTATGAGAAGCCAGCGCGCTACCCGCTGGACTATCGAGGCCGGCTCGTGTCTAAGTATAGCTGATGTAATATCAATTACAGATTAGTTTCATTTTTTGTTGTAGGTTACGTGGTTGGCCCAAAATCTTGCAGGAAAATTGATATCAAAATTCTGATGAGGGCAGGGTCAAGGTCATCCCGCTCTCGAATATGTAGAAATATAATTTTTATGACATTGCCACTTGAAAGATTACGATTAAATAAACAAAAAACAAAAATAAACAAAAAAAAAGTGAGTGAATATTGTTGGGTCACCCTTTATGATTATTAGTACTTAAATCTAACTCTCTTATTCTTTCTTGTTCTCGCACTCATTGTAAACATGCACACACACACATGCACCCATTATTGCACTCAAGCCTTTCTTTCACTTGTACACACATCACATGAATTTCATAGTTCAGTATAAATCTAGCATTCGCACGCATCGCTCGGTTGTTTTATTTTCGGTTGCACATATACACCCCCAAACATTTTACGTAGCCAAGAAAAACTATTCTTGGACCAAACATTTTGGCGCCCAACGTGGGGCTCGTGTATATTGTGCAACAAGTTATTAAACGCCGATTTCGCTATTATTCAATTGCTGGAGCACCAACAACAATCAACATTCTATTTCGCTTCGTCACTTCGCGTTGTTGTTGCTGCATTCCATTTCCAATTGATCATACGACGAACTTACCGCTAATCGGAATCGTATGATTTGCCGTCGAACACATCGCTGCTGCCCTGCCATCGCTGCACTCGCTGCTTTCGCACATTAACGCTGCGCTGCTCGGCATTTTGCATATTTCGCTTTGCTGTGGTCTTCGCCAACAGTTGGCCACCGCGAACAGGCAGCGACCCAGTAGGACTTTTTTCGCAACACCACGTCGGCTTCCCAGCAGCCATGTCACTCGAAGAATGCAAGCGTAAGCGTTCTAATATCAAGCGGAACATCTCGCGCATCAAATCAATCGTTGAAGCAATAAGAGATTCCGACGAAAAACCGTCAAATGCTGAACTACAATGTCGACTAGGAATCCTAGAATCGTATTTCAAGCAGGCCTTGTCCGTCCAAGCCGATATTGAGGATCTAGACCCAATAGACAACGGTCGTGCAGACCTGGAGGACAGCTACGTCGCAGTCAAGCTAAGCATCCAAGCACAATTAGGAGAAGATGTAAATAGCACGGTACACTACCCGGAAACGTCTTCAGCAACAGCTGTCATGCCTTCGTCGCATCTACCAAGGCTGTCTCTGCCAACCTTTAGTGGAGATTATGCAGATTACAAAAACTTTATTGCGTCGTTTACCCAGATCATCGCCCGTGAACCAAGATTGTCGAATATTGAAAAATTCAATTATCTGTTAACATGCTTGAAGGGTTCCGCACTAGAAACTGTAAGGGCATTCCAAGTTACTAGTGAAAACTATCCGAAAGCGTTGGATAGGTTAAGGGAACGGTTTGACAACCCCACTCTGATTTTTTTGGAAGGCATCACCTCACTTTTTACACTACAAGCATCGGAGAAGTCAAACGCTCAACAACTGCGCAGCTTGGTGGCCAAAGCGTCAGCCATCTTTAGCTCCTTGGAGTCATTGGGCACAAGTACAAACATCGCACATGCAATGTTAATTTACATTGTGATGGGTAAATGTGATCAACATACACGAAACAAATGGAACGAATCATTGGATTACAAATCGCTTCCAACCTGGTCACAATGCACACAGGTTTTGGAACGCCATTACCAATTTCTGCACTCTTCCGAATCATCGCTGCAACGTAACACTGATTCGGGCAAGCAAACTCGCTTAGATAATCGTAAGCAAAGTTCTTCATTTGCCATTACTAATCCCAACTGTGTCCTTTGTTCCAGCTCCAACCATAAGGTGTTCGGATGTCCGCAGTTTAAGGAAATGAACACGAATCAACGCTTTGATCTAATAAAGAGACACGATCTGTGCATCAACTGCTTAGGTAATGGCCATAGGCTGGCTCAATGTCCATCAAGGAACCGCTGTCGCTCTTGCAACCGAGCGCACCACACGCTGCTTCATCATGAGAGAACGTCCCAGACTGCTCAGCCGACGCAATCAGCTGTTCCTGGTTTCCATCCCTCAGGAGCTACCCGAACGACTTGGCAGACCTCATCACAAGAATCGGCAGCAATCCACTCGCACATGGGTGCATCGAAAGACAGCCAGGTTATTCTTGCAACAGCTATGGTGTTAGTCAAGGACGCCACAGGCACATACAAGTTGGGGAGAGCCCTCCTCGATTCATGCTCTCAACTCAATTTCATTACCGATGACTTCGCACAAAAGCTTCGTCTTCGTCGTGAGAAACATCAGGTGGGAGTTCGTAGCATTGGTGAATCGCTAACCAACATAAAGTCCCGTACAACTACAACCATCAAATCGCGCACCTCAGCATTCCAATGTTCACTTCAATTTGGAATCATTTCGCACATCGCGTACCAACCAGACACAGAGATCGACACGTCAAATTGGAACTTGCCAATTAATACAAGACTAGCAGACGAGACATTCTTCAAGCCCCGCCGCGTTGACCTACTACTAGGTACAGAAGCCTTCTTTGACGCTCTTGCTGTTGGTCAAATTCGGCTGGGCTCTAATCTACCTACGCTTCAAAAGACATTGTTTGGTTGGATCGTCTCCGGTAGGTTTTATGGTGAGCGTAATGTGACAACATCGTCTTGCTTGCTCTCAACGGAAGATTCCATTGACGAGAACTTGCAACGTCTATGGAAACTAGAAGCAATCGACACACCCACCAAACCTACTCAGCCAGAGCATCACATTTGTGAAGAGCATTTCAGAAAAACTACACGCCAAGATAGAACTGGTCGCGTAGTCGTGAGTTTGCCATTTAAAGACAGCCCTATTTGTCTCGGAGACTCCTTCGACATCGCCCGCCGGCGATTCCTCGCGCTTGAGAGACGCCTTCTGCATTCGCCTGAAATCCGTCCGCAGTACATTTCTTTCATGGAAGAGTATGAAAGTCTTGGCCACATGTCAGTAGTAGCACAACCCAATTTGAAGAAGTCGCATTACTACATCCCACATCACTGCGTGTTTAAGCCCAGCAGCACTTCTACAAAGCTTCGAGTGGTGTTTGATGCTTCGTGTCGCACCTCGACGCAAACTTCATTGAATGACATATTGTTAGTGGGACCTACCATCCAACAGGATTTGTACACGCTACTACTTCGCTTTCGTTTGTATCGTTACGCTATCACCGCAGATATCACCAAAATGTACAGGCAAGTGCTTATGGACAACAATTGTCGACAATTTCAATATATACTTTGGCGAGCTTCCCCAGATTCAGATCTCCGCACATACCAGTTGAACACAGTCACATACGGGACAGCTTCAGCACCGTACCTCGCAGTACGCAGTCTTCATTATCTAGCGGACCTACATATGGCAGAGCTTCCGATCGGTGCTTCAACCATAAAGTCATCTTTTTATGTTGATGATTTGCTGTGCGGCGCGGACGATGCCACTACGTTACACACACTCAAACGTCAAGTCGTCGAAGTACTTCGTCGTGGACAGTTTCCATTATCGAAATGGCACTCAAATCACCCAGACTTTATGGAAAGCCAAGCAGTAAAGGAGCTCCACATGACCGACAACTTTGTGACTAGCGCATTAGGAGTAACGTGGCATCAACGTACAGACATCTTTTCTTTCACATTCAAGCCAAAACAAGAATACACGTCGGTCACAAAGCGTACAATATTGTCCATCGCCTCATCACTTTTCGACCCACTTGGCTTACTATCACCACTGGTAATCACAGCCAAGATTATCCTACAAGAGCTATGGTTATTGAAGCTCGATTGGGATGAGTCCGTACCTCAACATCTACAACAAGCCTGGACAAACTGCTTAACATCACTGAATTCACTCTCGTCACTTACAGTACCTCGCTATTGCTTGCAGCCAAACGTACGCAACATACAAATACACGGGTTTTGCGACGCATCCATTCGCGCATACGGCTGCTCAATATATGTTCGCACGGAAGACTCCGATGGTAATGTTGCAGTTCAGTTGCTGACATCAAAGTCAAGAGTAGCTCCAGTCAAGAAGCAATCGCTTCCTAAACTTGAGCTTTGCGGTGCGCATCTTCTGGCTTGTCTCTACGCCAAAATAAGAGATATTTTCGCTGATAAGCCCGCAAGTTGTTACTTTTGGACCGATTCACAACTAGTATTACATTGGCTTCAACAACATTCAATAACCCTATCAACTTTCGTTGGAAATAGAGTATCCAACATACAAGAGTTGACCATAGGTGGACATTGGAGATATGTACCGACGCGCGAGAATCCGGCTGATCTTGTATCTCGAGGCTGCCCTGCTGCGCAACTTAAGTCTTCGAATTGGTTTTCCGGTCCGGCTTTTCTTCGCCAGGTCAAGTTAAAATGGCCAAACAACAAGTCCCCAATTGATCTCGACATGGACGTAATCAATGCGGAGAAGCGCAAAACGTCACTCACTATAATGAAGGAGGCAAACTACATTCTCGACGTCATTAATGGTATAAGTTCGTACCCTCATTGTATACGCCTCGTCGCCTGGTTACTTCGGTTCTGCGACTTATGCAGAACGAAAACAATATTCACTACCGCTTTACCATCACCTGAAGAAATGCGACGCGCTTCACACTGTATAATTTGGAACCTTCAACAGCAGCACTTCTCTGCTGACTTTCAGTTGTTAAGGAAACATCAAGTTTTGAAAAGTAATTTGAAATTTCTCACTCCATTTATAGACAGTTCGACCGGCTTCGAACTCATTAAGGTTGGTGGTCGCCTGGATTATGCTGATTTACCAGATAGTCAAAAACACCCAATTCTTCTGCCCAGCAACTCACAATTTGTATCGACATATGTACGTCACTTGCATCTTCGAAATTATCACGCAGGCCCTAAAGCATTAGTTGCATTGATACGTCTCGAATATTGGATTGTCAACGCCAGAGATTTGGCTCGTCGCGTCGTTCGTGCTTGTGTGCATTGCGTCCGATACAAGCCAACACTACTGCAGCAAGTTATGGGACCGCTACCAAATGAGCGTCTCCAACCAGCACGACCGTTTGAGCGCTGCGGAATTGACTTTTGTGGACCAATAAACACTTATCTGCGAATCCGAGGAAGGGCACCTACCAAATCATACTTGGCTGTATTCGTTTGCTTTGTGACCAAAGCAGTTCACATTGAGGTGGTCTCTGACCTATCAACGAAATCATTCCTAAACGCTTTAAAACGTATGGGTGGTCGGCGAAAGATGCCATGCGACATCTTTTGTGATAATGCTACGAATTTTGTAGGAGCATCCAATCATCTACAAGAACTAAAGGACTTTCTATTCAACCACAAAACTCAAAATGACATCAACAAATTTTGTTCATCTGAATTTATCAAGTTTCATTTTATTCCACCCAGGGCACCCCACTTTGGCGGCCTCTGGGAGGCAGCAATTAAAAGCGCAAAAGGATTGCTAAACCGTACGTTGGCAAATACCAGACTAACCTTCGAAGAGTTGAGCACTGTCGCCGTGGAGATAGAGGCCATTCTAAACTCGCGCCCGCTCTCACCACTGTCAGCAGATCCTAATGATTTCGAAGTACTCACTGCTGGACATTTTTTGGTCGGCTCCTCGCTACGCGCTTTACCCGAACGCTCACTTGAAGATAGAAACATATCGAACTTGTTATCAAGCAACGCTTTTGGCGCCGCTGGTCTGCAGACTATGTCAACGAACTACGCTTACGGGTCAAGTGGACGGCACCTGCACCCAACCTCGCCGTGGGCACATTAGTAATCATACATGACGATAACCTGCCACCACAACGTTGGACTCAACTCGAGTCCACCGTACTTGGACGGGACGGTCGCGTTCGAGTTGCGAACCTCCGCACTGCTAGCGGAACCTGTTGCCGGCCCATACACAAACTTGCCATCCTGCCAGTGTCTTGAAAGTGGATCCTTTCAACGGGCCCGGGATGTTGGGTCACCCTTTATGATTATTAGTACTTAAATCTAACTCTCTTATTCTTTCTTGTTCTCGCACTCATTGTAAACATGCACACACACACATGCACCCATTATTGCACTCAAGCCTTTCTTTCACTTGTACACACATCACATGAATTTCATAGTTCAGTATAAATCTAGCATTCGCACGCATCGCTCGGTTGTTTTATTTTCGGTTGCACATATACACCCCCAAACATTTTACGTAGCCAAGAAAAACTATTCTTGGACCAAACAAATATCTTTTTCGTTCCTTCGTAATAAATTTTGAAAAAAAGGCTCGAAAATCGGGCCCCTACGTAGACGACCCCCTTAAAGAACTACAGTGGGTGGCCCAACAATTAGCACGCTTACGAAAAATCTACATTTTCATGTTTAAGTGGAAGTATGGTAAGATGTACTAAAATAGCTTCCAAACGCTTTTTGTTTTCTTGTTTGCTTAGCTTATTTGTCCCACAGTATTTCTAATGGTATTTGTGAGTTTATGTATGTGCCGTGGGTAGCACGATAACGGGACTTTGTTAGCAGCAGTATTAAATTCATATATGTAATGCTTCTATATTGGCAGTAAGCTCAAGGTACATTCGCCAACATCACAGTACAGCAATAGTGAAATATGAGCGAGAAAGCGTATGAACGAATGTACCTTGACAGCTGTCAAAAGTGGTAAAAAGTCAGGTGCGTTCAGGCGTGAAAAAAATTGACCGGAAAAAAATAAAAATTTGTCGAAATTAACTGAAATTGTTTTTTTTAATCGCCCCTGCAGCAGTTTGACAGTTGTTCATGTGCAGAAGTGCTCATGAATACACACATAGAAATAATAATAATAATAATTGATTGGCACGACAGCCCGCTTACGCGAGACTAAGGCCTAGCTTCCCGCAACCACCCGTGTTGTGCGTGTGAATTTTGCACGCGGGTGGAAGGGACCTGCAGTTTTATGCCGGTTCCGAACGGCAGGTTGGGAGCTTTTTCATAAGCAATTTTTACTCTCAGAGGTTTGCCATTTCCAGCTGAGAGGACAGCCACCGAAAGAGAAAACGAGTTTCCCGTTATTTTTTTTAGGTGTTACTACATGCAGTATTCGATCTTGCGTCGCTCAGCATGCGACTCGTTGGACCGCGCACTAACCAACTGAGCCACGGCGGCTGCCACACACATAGAAATACATTCACAAAATTTCGTGTTTTGTTGCAAATCTTGAATAGTGAAGTGTGCATTCGAATTGTGAAATCATTATGAGAAAGTCATGCATTTTTGGGAATAAAATAGAAAAGAAAACGATGTATAGAAAAATACTCGCATTTGGGGTAGGTAATTATTGTTATAAGTAGTTTGGAACGGTGCACAGTCTCAGAACTTGACGATTTTGATATTATTCGAAAGGTAAGACTCCAACTCAGAAAACCCCAAAAAATCTGTGCTAAAAATTAATTAGTGTGTGTGCAAAAGCGGCTCAAAGTTGAAACTTTTTTCACAAAAAAATGTAAACACATGTTTTCTGTTTTTATGTCAGTTAAGTAAAAAAATTGTAAAAATACATGGTTACCAAGAAGTTGCTAAAACTTTCAATATGGATTAAAAAATGATGTGACCATTTTCGTTTTTAATGTTTTCTCAAAATTTGCAAAGCTCAGGCTTTTACTTTACTTTTAATTCAAAATACTTTTCTAAATTTAAAATCTGAAAATTGGCAAAACTTAAAGGAACATATCTAAAAAGTATGTGAAAGTATGTTCCTTGTTTTTTTTTATTTTAAGAAGCATTCTTTCTTTGTCGGATAGTGTAATTATATCCTCCGATATTTCAGAAAATAATTCAATTTGAAAAGTGGTCTAAACACCTATTTTTCGACAAAATTTATTGTTTTCATGCCTAAAAGTATGCAATCAGCATGCAAAATTGGAAAATCTGTCAAAAAGCCAAATATACGTCTATTATTATAATTTTTATTGTGAAACTAAAGCGTTCTAAGACAATTTCTGTTCCTTTTTGCAATTATCAATGTTGACGCTACCGATTAAATGTAAAATTTGAAAAATCCAGCCAACACACTTGGTGCTATAGCTCTCCAAAAATGACGAAATTTGCAAATTTAAGACTCTGGCATTGCCAAATTATAAAAGTTTAAGAAAAACAAAATAGAGATTTGAATTAAGCAGACCATGATTAATTTGTATACCAAATGAAGAACGGACCACTCCTTCTAATTTTGTCCCGCGGTTGTATGAAGTCGAATCACTGTGCGGTGTATTGAACGAATTTCTGTTTTTTAAGGATGGTGAAAAAAACTAAACAATTCACGTTAAATGTTTTCGAAGAAAGAAGAAGAAGAAGATATATTTTCTTATTTGTTCTGAAATTAAAATAAAATTTAATTCAAAAATTAAAATTGTAAGAGTTTGTTTTAAACATAAAAATCGTTTTATTGCTTGAAGCGTGCTAGTTGCTTGACCACCCACTGTATACACACATCAAACCCCAAGTAGGCCAGAAACTGAGTTAGTGTCTAGGAATCCGTCCCTAAGCCCAGGCGTATACGGACACGCAGGCCGCACACGCAGCACAACTCAGCTTAGTTCAATTTTTTTTAAATAATGCAGTACCACATGATAGCGTATACAGCGACATATGTTAGTCGCGTGCGGCGGAGAGACGTGCCTGCGCACAACTGCGTCGCGTTGTAGTTGAAATACAGTTTCCTACGCGCAGGCGACACGTTCTCTTGCAAAAAGTGCGTAGACAGCCCATATTACACTCATATTATTTTATATAGGTTATATTTCAAAGTCTGATTCAGATAAATAACTCATATTACTGGGTTTATGGAATGAATACGGAACACGTGTGCTGGTTTTCCGAGATTCGTATACGCTGTTCAAACATTTGCTGTGTAACACAGTTTAATTTGCGTTGCGCTGCCCTGTGCTGTGCTGCGCGGCCTGCGTCTCCGTATACGCCTAGGCTTAGGGGTTGAAAACTGCACTAGTAACTCAGCAGTGTTTAACACGGCGTCGGTGTGGTGGAAAAAAATTACGTTATTGGTGTGGTGGGGTATGACATACCCCAAAACTTTATATAGCAATAACCTCACGAAACAACACAAATACGAAATATATTTTGCAATTATATATTATTCTTCGTTTAATTTTACGTAAGAAAATTCAAAAAACCTTAATGTGCAAGCAATTTGTAAAAGAAAATAACAAATATAAGGGAAATACACGAAAAATACTGATATTTATAGGTTGCCTTCATAAAATGGGGTTTAAAAAAATTGCTTTATATAAAACGACGTACATACAGTTATGTGGCAAAAAATTTTTGGTAGCTACGTTGAAAGAGTAGCGAAATACAGGGTCTCAAAATTAGCGCATTTTTTGCAAGATGAATAACGTTTTTGCTCTCAGACAAACCGAACATTGTACTGACGACGTTTTGGTACAGCTTCGCATTATCTCAAGGATTTACAGAATCATGATGGTGTAGAAAAATAATGAAATTTTTCGGAACATATGATACGATGAGAACGATTGTCATATGTGCTATTAAATTCAATGGAACGACGAAATGTGAATACTGAACTGGGAGCTTTTCTTGCACGTAGCAATTGGGCAGTTGGTATTTGCCTCTTATTTTTCCGTACGGTGAATTTTTGAATGAATGGATGACCATCGAAAATATCAAGTTGAATTCAAAATCATTTACACAAAAAATTACGTTATTGGTGTGGTGGGGTATGTCATACCCCAATGAACTTTAGCGGGGTGTGACTGAAATCTGTTCACAATTAAGTCGTTTTTGGATAGCAAATGTGTATGGTTGGACTGTTAGAAACAGCTACTAGAAGCGATAGTGCCAACATAAAACTGATATCCGTATTATTTACAAAAATATAATCTCTGGGGTATAGTACGCATTCGATTGTGCTATTAGTCGCTGAAAATTAAAATAATGAAAATTTACCGTATTTTCATTAAAATCATTTAATGAAAGCCAGATGAAGCGCGGCATTAATTTCAGAAACAAAAAACATAAATTAATTTCAAAAACAATGAAAATCGGCTCCGGCGTGAACGTGTTAAACAATAAGATGTCTTGCGCCCAAACAGTGTTGCCGCTGAAAAATTAAAAAAAGTCGCAAAAAAAGTGTCACAGCCGAAAAAAAGTGTCAAGTGATCCAATTTTTTTATACCATGTACATACTTATATAAGGTGCGTTTCATAATTATAAGGTCATTAAATTTTTTATTATACCCATCAAATTACTGACTATAGGGTATCAATACTCCCCAAGAAAATGTGTAGCTAATAAGAAGTAGAGGCAACAGCTGATAAAAATGTTTGAACTAACGGTATATTTATACAACAACAATAACAAAAATGCAGGTGTTTCACAATTATAAGGTCAATAATAAAACTATCGCAGAGAAATCTGTCAGTGGATTTTTGGGCATCGGAAACAATTCAATATTGTAAAATCGTAAAAATGCCACGAGGTACACAGCTTTCGGACTTTGAGAAAAGTCAATTTACCACATTACACGATCGCGGAGTAGCGATGAGGGAAATCAGGAGACAAATTAACTAATTAGACTATGTGTTGTGCAAAATTTTTTGCAAAATCCGCAAGTTTACGGTACACAAAAGCGTTCTGGAGCCAAGAGAAAGCTCAATTCGCGCACCGAGGCTCGCATTGTGCGCAAAGCTCGCAACGTTGGTACAAGCAAATGTGTCAAAGGCAACCATTTGGAGGACCTTAAAGCGGAGTCAGAAGATTCAATTTGAGAAGCAGCAACGAATGCCTAAGCTAACAAAGCGCCACAAGGAGGTTTGAGTTAATTTTACTCTAAAAACCTTCCACACAAATTGGGAAAGAGTAAGTTCTGTTTTTATCAGCTCTGCAATAGTCCTTTATATTGAAACAAAGGACTTTAGGTTATATTTTCCGAAAAAAATAAGTTGAATCTGGATGGGCCAGATGGTTTTCGAGGCTATTGGCGTGATGTCCGGTTTACAAAACGGAATTTTTGTGGTGGCAGTGTAATGGTGTGGGGCGCGTTTTCGGCTCAGGGTTGCTTGAAACTCCAAATAACATCTTGTCCGATGAAGAGCACTATATACAACACCTTGAGAGTAGCTTGGTGCGATTTTTGGAGGAAATATGTGACACAGAGTCGCGTTTCCAGCAAGATAATGCTCGAATCCATGTTAGCCGAGAGACAAAATGGTGGTTTTCGTCGAAATCCATCACAGTTTTGGAGTGGCCTGCATGCTTACCTGACATCAACCCCATAGAAAGTCTGTGGGGCATCGACATCGATAGTCAACTGAACCTCCCATAACCGCTGTAAAGGAAGAATGGCAAACAATTGACCAAGACCTAATTAATACTTTTATTACAAATATGAAAAAACAGATTGAAGATCTTCATAATAAGGGAGGAAAGTGTATTCAAGAATGCTTTTTTAATAAATATTGACGTTTGTTACATTACATATGAAATTATAGTTGACCTTATAATTGTGAAACACGTAAATTTGTGTTGCTGTTCTTGAATAACATGATCAATTTGTCAAAAGTATTCTTCTGTTGTTGTCTTTACTCTTAACCTGCTACACAATTTGTTTTAAAGATTCGATACCCTACAGTCAGTCGTTTCGGAGGTATGGTGAAAAATTGAATGACCTTATAATAATGAAACGCACCTTACTCTTATTATTTCACCTTTCGAAACTAGTTATTTTTAATAAATTTCTAAAGCAGATAATTTTCTGTGAAAAAACGAATTACTTGATAAGGGATATATTAAAAAAGCCCAATATGCGTGTTTTGTAGGGGAGAGTGGCGAGTTTTGAAGCATGCTTTTTTTGGGGGTTAAAACTACCACAAAAATAATTTTTTTCACGTTCTCTCAAACAGAATCTCTAGAGCGTCTTAAAATACACTTTCTAGTTGATGGATATGCATAAAATCAAAAATAATCGACAATTTTTGTCTGTTGGCCCAAAAAACTGGTTTTCGGAGTATTCAAAAATCGTCGGGAGTTGTGAAGCACGACTAAAAATCGCAGAAAATTACATTTTTTGGTGAAAAATCTTTATTGGGATCGGAGAAAATGACAAATAATTAGGTTTCTTATGTATTAGAGTTGAGAAAATGGAACAAAAATAATATATGGCGGTGGAATGACGGAGGTATTCCATCAGCTCTTTCTCTTGTTCAACGTTGAAAACCTGCCCTCAAAAAAAAACATTAACATAAAATTGAGAACAAAAGAATGGAGACAAAATAACAAACCGTTCTTCCACGAGTCACGCTAGATTTTTTGGTTACAAAATCGGCCAATTGTTCATTCGTGACGTTTGTGGGATCTATGTTTTTACTTTTCAGCTCGAAAATGTAGCGATGCAGTTTGGTATCATTGATGTTGTACGCTTTGGCAACGGAGCGTTGCGATTTCTTGTCAATCATCACCTCTTTGATGGCAGCCACCATGGCATCAACATCAATCGCTGGCTTCTTTTGCGCACTATACTTAAACCGGGGCATATTGACTGAAAAAACACAAAAACTCGTTCGAAAACCCGATGCAAAAAACAATATGAGAAATGAAGATACGCAAAAATTTTGCGAAAAACAATACGAGAAAAATAAATAACACAATTCGTTGAAAAAAATCCTTGGAATTGTACTAAACATTTGAATTTTTTTACAAATAATGCGCATACGCATGTAAAATAGATTTCAGGTTGACATCTGTAATATTTGACGTGCTTCACATCTCCCCACTAGATGTGTTTCAATTCTCCCCATTCGCTACTATTTTAAAAATGCCACCGCGTCAGTAACACATCGAATGTTTTTGCATAAATCCTTTTGAACGTTAAAAGCCTAATCATTGTTCATTATTTTGTTTGTACTCACTTTTTCGATTCGCTTGAAAATTTTACGAAAATTCCACTAACACGAATGCTCAAAAAAACTTTTCGAACAAAATGTTCAACACACTGTCTGGATAGATACAAAAAAGTGTGCTATCGAGACGAGTGCTAATACACAACTGAGATTTTAGGTTAAAAAATGTTGACAGTAGGTAAGAGCTATCAAAACCAATACTAAGCGACATCTATGGCCTTAAGTGTCACCTTTGAAAAGTGAATACTAAAAGGAAGGCATATTTTGAGTATTTCGAAACACGCAAAAATAAAAAAAAAATTTACTTTACGAAACAATTTTAAACATTAAAAAAAAGGGGCAAAAGTCGCATGATTTTGAAGAAAAGTGTCAAAATAAGCCTCTTTTTAAAAAGTCGGTGTCAGGTGGCATCGGTCTCCAAAAAGGGTCAATTTGACACTTTAGTCGCACAACTTCAACACTGCGTCCATACAACCGAATGGCATAGGGCGAGCTCGAATTTACAAAATTTTCATTATCGAGAGCAAGCAAGCGTCGGTACAGTGAGAGCCATGGTACAATGATAAGGTATGCTAGATAGGGAGAGGACTTTTCATGTACTATGGGATGTCAATGTCAAACGACAAAAATTAGAGGTGCTTATGAATGGGAGTCGTCCGCAGGTCTGCACAGAAAATACTGACAAGCATACAGTTTTTACAATACACAGAACAACTTTGAAAGGTATCTTTTTCTTTGCAAAAAGTATAAAAATAATCATATTTCTGCCAAAATTAAGTTTCAGACGTAAATTACATGTCCGGTACCAGCTACTGTTACTGTCTTCAACAGTTTTTTTTTTATTAGAAGTTTTTTTTAAGTTCATTTTCTTTGAGTTTTTTATTACACACGGACGATTTTCAGTTAAGTAATGTTTACTTTGTTTCACTCAATCACTTTTTGAAATTGAACAGAAAGCCAACAGCCCCCGCACTCATGTTTCTGCATGAAACAATAGAAAAAGAAAAAGTCTCGCTTTGTGAAAAAGCGCACAAAGCCCAAAGCACAAATTAAAAATAACGGCATAAAATGTCTTAAGTCACAAGTCGGCGGAACATTTTTTTGTATTTCTTAACAATCCCTTCATTAAAACTATTAGGTATGTAAATAAATGTAAATATAAATTATTTTTACTTAGTTTTTTGTCTTTCATGTAACATTTGAAAAAGTTAGCACCTTTTCACTCTAAGCCAGCGCATATTTCTTGTTTGTTTAGTATTAACATTTCCAAAACGTATGGTATGCATATGCAACTATATTATCTCTGTTTGACAGCAGGGACCGGAAATAACAGTTATTTATGAAAACTATAATTGAAAAATTTACTATGAAGTCATTTTCATAAATGATGCACAAATGCATGCAAAATTTATGATTCTTCCAGAAAACAGAACTGTCAATTCAGGTGTTGTTGAATCGATCAAGAATATATATACATTTTGATATTTAATGAATCCAGTACTGCGATTAATGAAAATGACTTTTATTTTGCGACTTAAAAAATAAAAGTCATTTAATGATTTTTATTGATGACTTTATAAATAAAAGTCATTGAATGATTTTTATTGATAAATTAAAAAATAAAAGTCATTGAATGATTTTTTGATGACTTTTATAATTAAAAGTCATGGAATGATTTTTATTGATGACTTTTATAAATAAAAGTCATTGAATGATTTTTATTGATGACTTTCATAAATAAAAGTCATTGAATAATTTTTATTGATGACTTCAAAAAATAAAAGTCACTGAATGATTTTTATTGATGACTTTTATAAATAAAAGTCACTAATAACTGTTATCATAGGAAAACTAAAATAAAAATCGAAAAAAACAGTTACTTATGGACTTATAAGAAAAAAATCAAAAATAATTGTTATTAAAGAATTATAAATATAATATAAATAAAAAATATAATATAAATAAAAAATAACTGTTATTTGTGGAGTCATAAAATAAAAATCAAAAAATAACTGTTAAACATTGATTTTTATAATAAAACTTATAACTGTTACGTTCCCTGTTTGACAGCATTTCCAAATGTAAACAAAGGAAATAAGAGCGAGACTTTTCAAGTTGACATACCTTGTTATTGTACCATGAGTGAGAGCGTAACAAAATTAACGCTCTTTGTTTTGCTCACACAAAGCACAACGGCTTTGATCACTGCCAAGCAAAAGCAAAATTGTGTGCGCTCACTTCACATGCGTTGAAGTCAGTGGCGCAGGCAGAATTTATTTTTAGACGGATTTTCACCACTATTTTTTGTATTTGAGGGGGTTTGAATCCCCAAACGTTCCCGTCCCGTGTGCGCTACTGATTAAAACAATCAACTACCAAAAACATCAACATAAGAGCACATAGAGATCACACTCATATTCATATCAGTGATGGAATTCTTGATACTATTGTACTTTTTTGATACAATCACAGTTTAAAAAGTACGTTGGTACACAGGCCTTGTTTTTGGTACACACTGGTCGAGTAACCAAAGGAAACTTTTTATTGCCTTCTAACATTAAAAAAAAATTCCTTTGCAAATTGTGTGGCAACTTTAAAATGAAAATTAGTGACATAGCTTAACACCTCTAACTAGTTATGGATAGTTTTCGTCATCATACCATCGTCAATGCAAACGGAAGATGCACGAATTCACACATTTCTTTTAAGAATTGCATTTTCATTTCATCATTTATCAAGAAAAAGAAATAATTAATTGCAAAGATATTGTTACGAAAATCTCAAGTTTTCCCAGGTTCGTTTGATTGTGTTGTGTTGTGAAAATAAAACAACTTCAATTACTCAGCAAAACTCAACAATCACTTTATTTACAGATTTACACTTCGCTCGTATCTACACCACTTTGCTTGCTCAACACAGACTCGACCCCTTGCGCTGCCACTGCTTCTTTATACTAGTTTTCTTATCGCGCCAAAGTTTCTTGCACATTCCAGTTGTACTTTCGATCTCGATTGTCGCCTTCTTGGAACCCCGCTGTGTTAGCTCGTAGATCATATCTGGCTTTCATCTTATCGCTGACCAGTTGGATACGGTCCCTTATAAACTGGTGGATTTCTTCCAGCGCCGATCGTTTATTAACTGCGTAATCCGTCTTACCGCCTTCCGTCGTGCTGACCACTCCGAACTTCAAGTCAGCAGTAGGGTGGAGTGAAAAAATCGATTTTAAAATTTTTAGAAGCTAGTATATTGGAAATGTGCCAAATGCCCATAGTACCAATCCTGCAAAATTATATTAGTTTCTAACAACTCCTTGATCGCCCATCACCTAATTGAAATAATTGTTTTTAATACTTTTTTCACTTTTGTCGAAAGAAGTGAAAGTCGTAATTTCAACTCAGTTAAGGATTCAAAATAAATCTCAGTAGCCTTTGCTTTAGGTTTGCGATTTTTAAGTTATTTATTGTAGCAGTCCTGTTTGAGCGAATAAAATATTACAAATTACAATTCGCGTTTTAATCGTTGGAATGTGGCAAACCCCGCTAGTTCTATTCTGTTTATGATTGTTGAATGTTGACAATTTCCTTGTGAAGTGACCGATTCGAATTAAACTTGTGACGTTACAACAAAAAACGTTAAACGTTAAACAAAAAAAAAAGGTGAGTACCTGAACTTGTGCGCAAAAACGTGGGGCAGTGAAGGGTTACTAGTTATTTCTTTATATTTTTAAAGAGATGGCAGTTACAAGAGACAAAGTTTCGTGCGTGATATTTGGCGCTCCACGAAACCTGCCGACCAATACTCTGCCGACCTACACCGATCTCATGAAGAAATATATTCAACTTCGACAAGACCTGAAGACGGACAATGGTAAATACCCATAATTTTTTGACATATCTCACAAACTGTGCTATGAAGTTGAAGAGATATGGCAAAGGGCCTCACTTCCAACAGTAACGCATGCACAAGCGATAGAAAAACTTAGATCGTTCCACGACAAATAAAACACAATGCTAAAGGTCAACAAAGGTAAAAAGAAGCAACCAAACTACCAACGAAGATTATCGGACTTTCGTGACAAAGCTAACACTCTGTTTGATCTCAGCAAATGCAAGTGCTCCGATATGGTGGCCAATTGCAAATGTGCGAAACACAACAAAATTCCGGCAAACGAACGGCAGTTCCTTCAAGACCAGAGAGGGCCAAGAAAGATGATAATCGGTGGTACAGATCAAGTGGTAACATCAAAATTGAAGAGAAAAGCTGAAAGAGAGGAAGCAAATCTCAAACGAATGAAGATTAAGAAGATCGATGACGATGCGAGCAAAAGTCAACCCTATTCTGCCGAAAGTTCCGAATACGACACGGACTCGTTTGACAGTGCCACTGTCGATAATTACATCCCAGATAGAGAATCACTCAAAACTAAGCCAAATCAGGATCGCGAGTGCCAAAATATGACTATCTCTCTACCTTCCCTCGCTATAGCTTGCGATCGGACCGGAGTTTCGGACAGATCGGCTGCTGTATTAGCAACATCAGTTCTGCATGATCTTGGTCTCGTATCACCCAACGACCGATCCAAAGTAATCGACCGAAGCAAAATCCGTCGAGAACGCAGTAAACTTCGAAAGGAACTGAGGCAGAATGAATACGTCCACACTCACAAGGGCATAGATGGACTATTTTTTGATGGCCGCAAGGATAAAACTTTAACACAAGTCCTCGCCGTCGACAACAAGTACCACAGAAAAACCATATCGGAAGAACACATAACCATCGTCGCAGAGCCGGGTTCTTCGTACTTCAACCATACGTCTCCGCCATCAGGCTGCAGCAAAGACATAGCTGAGTCATTAGTCGCTAGTTTCAAAGAGCGAAATGCGAAGACAGATAATATTAAAGTTGTCGGGTGTGACGGCACAAACGTAAACACGGGACAAAAATCGGGCGTTATCCGGCGACTGGAAGAAACACTGGAGAGACCGCTGCAGTGGCTGATATGTCTACTCCATGCCAATGAGCTGCCCTTGCGTAATCTATTCCAGTCACTCGATGGCGGGACGACAGGCCCACACGGATTCTCTGGATCTATCGGAAAGCGGCTAATGACGTGTAGCGAACAGCCTGTCTCCTCATTTCAGCCAGTAAAACTGACCGAACAACTCTCCAATGTGAACCCAAATGAGTTGAGCACAGATCAGCGGTATCTTCTGGAAATGTGCAATAGCATCAGCAAAGGTGAATGTAGCCTCGATCTGGCAGTGCGGAACCCTGGGTGCCTGAATCATTCACGATGGCTAACGACGGCCAATCGAATCCTCCGATTGTATGTCAGCGACAAGAAACCGTCCAGGAATCTGAAGACTTTGGTAACGTTTATCATTCGCGTGTATGCTCCGATGTGGTTTAGCATAAAATCCCAGCCATCATGCAAAGAGGGAGCTAGGCACATTCACCAGATGCTCGTCAAGTCACGTTACCTCAGCCCTAGACTCAAGGGAATCGTTGACCCCGTTATTCACCGTAACGCGTACTTTGCTCACCCGGAGAATGTGCTCCTGGCCATGATGACGGACCATCGACCACATATACGTGAACTGGGCTTACGACGAGTGATGAAGGCCAGAGCTACAGCAGTCCCCAGTGGACAAATACGGAGGTTCAAGGTTCCTGCAAAACTTAACTTCGACGCCGTGGAATACTTCGACATGATTGACTGGGCAGTCTGCCCTATTTCGGAACCTCCCGTCATCAAAGTCATGACAGACGCTGAGCTCACGGATCTCATCACGACAGATGTGACTCCAACTGTCATCTTTCCAAAGTTCCCCTGCCACACACAAGCAGTTGAAAGACACGTAAAGCTGGTGACCGAGGCGGCGATAGCGGTCTGTGGACAAAAATCGCGAGATGGGTTCATCCGTGCACGCATTGCTTCTCGTCAGCAAATGCCGGCGTTCGAGTCGAAACGTGATTTTTGTCACTTCACCCTGTAACCATGTATTTATAACTTTGACATCATTAAATATTGTAATTAAAAGCGTATTTGATTTTTAATTGAATTTTAAGATGACTATCTTTAATGTCGCGTAATACTGTGAAATTAAATGCTGCGATGGGAGATCAAAAAATTGTTTAATTTCTTTTTAATTTTTACACAGCTTTATATTGATGTATTGGCACATTTTGAGATATCTAGCTAATTGATATTCCACAAAAAATTTTTTTTTGCCATTTTCACTCCAGCCTAGTCAGCAGGCAACCTCAGCTCCGTGCCGAACACTGCTCGTGCTGGAGTGAGTGATGTCGTATCGTGCGGGGCTGACCTATACGCCATCAAGAACAGCGGAATATGCGTGTCACAATCCTTTTGATTCCTACCTACAACTTTCCGCAGATATTCTTCCAGCGTCCGATTGAATCGTTACACCATGCCGTCGGACTGGGGATGCATAGGACAGGTGCGAGTTTTCCTTATTCCTAGTAGCTCACACACTTCCTTTATTACCAGAGACCCGAAATTCCTGCCTTGATCCGAGTGCAACACCAGTGGAACTCCAAATCTGGCCACCCAGTTGTTTACCAGCATTTCCGCGACCGACTGGTTAGGAATAGGATACACTTCGGGCCATTTGCTGAAATAGTCCATTACCACCAGCACATATTTGTTGCCTTGAGTGCTAAGTGGGAATGGCCCGGCGACGTCCATGGCAATTCGCTCAAAGGGCGCTCCCATGTTGTACTGCTGCATGCGGCCCCGAGATCTTCTTGTCGATCACAGCTCTTAATCCAATCGGCGACAGACTCCTGGCATCCTACCCAGTAGAATCGCCTTTTTATTTTTGCCAGTTTTTGTGATGCCTAGGTGCCCTCCGCTGGAGTCGTTACGGTATGCCTCGATCACCTCGTTGATCCTGCATTTCGGGACTACAATTAGGGAATTGTTGGTCCGGCCATCCTCACTCTCCCACTCGCGGTATAGGCAGCCATCAGACAGCCGCAGACTTTGCCCAGTAAGCCTTCGCGATCGGGCTCTCACCGGCCATCTCCTGCCAGTCTGGACGTGCGCCTTGCTCCTTGCCTTCAATGATTTTTTTAAGACCCGTATCCTCGCGCTGGTCCTTTTGTATCCTCTCCGCAGACCACTCTTCCTCTGGCATAACGCTGACCAATCGTACGTGCACTATCTAACAATGCCTGCATTCGGTTTTGCACGGACGGTGTGACAAGGCATCGGTATTTCCATGGCTGCTACCCTTGCGATGCTCTACCGTGTAGTCGTAGCTCAGCAGCCTCTCGATCCACCGCGCCAATTGGCCTTCCGGATCTTTAAAGTTCAGTAGCCATTTCAATGCCGCATGATCTGTGCGCAGGCGAAACTTTTGCCCATACAGATATTTGTGGCAGAGTTTCACGCATTCCAATACTGCGAGCAACTCCCTTCGTGTCACACAGTAGTTGCGTTCAGGCTTTGACAAAATTTTGCTGTAGTATGCTATCACTTGTTCTTGGCCATCTATTATCTGTGATAGCACACCACCAATACTATGCCCACTTGCATCTGTATCCAGTACAAACATCTCTCCAAGCACGGGGAAGGCCAGAATTGGAGCAGTGCACAATTTTTCCTTCAGTCGTGCAAAAGCCTGCTCCTGTTCTTCACCCCACGCGAAGGCTGAATTCTTTTTCGTCAGTTTGTGCAAGCTGCCGGCTATGTTCGCAAATCCGGGAACGAATCTTCGGTAATATGTGTTCAAGCCCAGGAAACTGCGGAGTTCGTATAGATTGCGTGGCCGGGGCCACTCCTTCACCGCCGTAATTTTTCCTTCATCCGTATGTACTCCGCGGGCGGAAACAGTATGACCCAGATATTTGACCTCTTTTTGAAACAGCGAGCGCTTCTTTGGGTTGAGTTTAAGCCCGGCTTTCTGTATTCGCTCAAATACCTCCTTCAGCTTTTCCATGTGGACGTCAATGCTTTTGCCCATCACAATTATGTCGTCGAGGTATACCAGACACGTCCGCCAATGCAGCCCTTTCAGCACACGTTCCATTAGCCGCTCGAATGTTGCTGGTGCGGTGCAGAGTCCAAACGGCATGACGGTGAACTGCCACAAACCGTCGCCAACACTAAAAGCCGTTTTCTCCTTGTCCTTGTCTGCAAGCTCCACCTGCCAATAGCCGCTGCGTAAATCGAGTGTGGAAAACCACGGTGTGCCTGACAGTGTGTCCAAGGTGTTATCGATCCGAGGTAGTGGATAGCTGTCCTTCTTGGTCACATCATTGAGCTTTCGATAGTCCACACAAAATCGGGTACTGCCATCCTTTTTCTTGACTAGCACGACCGGCGAGCACCAAGGACCTGACGAAGGCTCTATGACCTTTTCTTTACCCATGTTTTCGATTAAAGTTGCGACCTCTTCCCTCTTGGCCAGAGGAACTCGTCTTGGTGGTTGGCGGATTGGTTTCGCACTTCCGGTGTCGATGTTGTGTTTCACTATGGCTGTTCTTCCGCCCGCTTCTGTTGCAAATATTGACCCATAGTGCTGTAGGAGTGACCGTGCCTTCTGGTTCTGCTCGGCTGTCAATTCGCTGCTCCACTGGTTCTGCGGTATGGCATCCATGTTATCCCCGATTCTCTTGCTTCTTCCGGCTGGACTGTTTTCACAACTGACGACTGCTTCAGCCTCTCTACACTCGCCAATGACCGCATCTTTTCCGACATATCTGGGTGTGTTCAGTGGGTTGAGTATCCTGACTGGTATTTTGCCATTTTTGGGTTCCACTAATGTACGTCCGATTATTATGTTGTCGTATCCTTGTTTTGGCGCTTCTACAACCCACAGCCGGCTTGTCCCATCGTCCTCGTCCACCTTCGCCCACACAATCGCCTCAGAATTCGCTGGTATCTTCTGGTGTTGACACGAGACAACTCTCCTTACCGCCACGCTTCGCTCATAGCCAGTGTGCAGGGGGAACTCAACGTTGGCACACCTCAACACATTTTCTTTCAGGTCCAGCTTAAAACCGTGCCTAATCATGAAATCGACGCCGATAATCACGTCATCCATTATATCCGCGACGATGAACTCATGTTGCAGGCTGCTGGTGCCGATAGCTTTTGTGCGATTGTTTTTGTTACTTTTCCTCTTACCGGCGCACGCTCGCAGTCCTCAGCTGTATGCCATGCAGCGGTTCCCAGTTCTTCAGCAGCTTCCTTTTTATGATAGTATCCAGTGTCAACATGAAAAACTTTCCATCTATCTTTCCTTCAATCGTCAAGCTGCTGGGTTGTCGTTTCAACTGCGGGACAAGGACGGTGGGGCAGAAGGTTGTGGGGATCAGCTCTCGCCCCTTTGGGCTGACCCGTTTTAGTTTAACGACTCGTCGTCCTCAGCCCTGCGCTTGTTGCCTGGGCCTTGATTGTCAGTATTCCTCGCTTCAGGCGATTGCGATCGAGAACGGGAACGCCTTTTCCGTTGGCGGCAGTCCCGTGCTATGTGACCCTGCTTTCCACATGTCCAGCAAACCACTTTAGAGGAGACCACCCGTGACCTGCGCCCGGTGCCTCAGAGCTTATGGCCTGGATCGGAATGTCGTTGTCCGACTGAATTTGGCGTATCCTTGCAGGCGCATACCGAGTGCCTCCAACCCATGTCGCCTAATATGTCATCGCGCTGGTCACCGTCTCCTTAAATTTCGACCCATCATCAACGCACTGCGAAGTGTCTCCGGATCATGAAGACCTTCCATAAATGACTCAATCTTCATCATCTCGAGGTCATCAGCGCCGAGTTTCGGGTAACACAACTGTACGAGCCGCTCAATGTCTGCTGCATATGTCTGCAGCGCCTCGTTGGCTCTTTGCCTACGGCTCTTCAGCTCGCAATTAAACAGCATTTTGTTGTGCTCGTCACTGTGTCTGGCTGCCAGCGCCCTTACGACGGTCTCGTAATCACCCCTCAAACCTTCCGGAACTGTTTTTATTACCTCAGCCGCAGGACCTCTTAGAGCCAGTATCAGTCTCCGACCTTTCCTAACATCGGTCCACTGACTCTCCAAAGCAGCCATATCGAATTGTAGTTTGAATGTGTCGAATGACGTAGTACCATAATAAGTAGGCACTTCTATGGCAGAACTTTCCTCAACCGACTGCACCCTTGCTTGCAGCTGTACCTCTCTAAGCCGCTCGTCGATTTTCCTGTTTACCGAATCCTCCAGACTGTCAACACGTTTGTTCAAGGAATCATCCAAGTCGTCAACTCGTCTGTTCAGAGAATCATCCAGGCCGTCGACTCGTTTATCTAAGTGTTCCACTTGCGCTCCCAGGTGCTCCACCTTCACATGTAGCTTGTTTGAGATTTCTTCCACTTTCTGCTCCAAGCGCGCAGAATTTTCCTGAAGCTTGGTTTCCATTCGCTCCGCTACTTCTCGGTTCGCCGATTCCATTTTCACTATTTCTTGATTCGTAGTTTCCAGTTTTGCTGCCATTTCTCGATTCGCCGTTTCCATTTTAGCTATTTCTAGATTTGTCGTTTCGACTTTTGCCGAAATTTCGAGATTCGCAGTTTCCAGCTTCGCTGCCTTTTGTCGATTCGCCGTTTCCATTTGCGCCGACATGCCTTTGAGTGCAGCCATTAGTTGACTCATTTCCAACGCTTGTATTGGCGCAGCCGCTGCAGCTGTACTCTGTAGCGAAGCAGCACCAGCAGGCGACTCCTCCACCTTGGCCGACGCCTCTAGTTCTTGCGCTCCGAACTGTTGCACAGTCCAATCGACGCCTCGTGCCTCACATGCTTCTCTCAAGCGCAACTGCTACTCCACCTTTCCGCCAGCAGTCGGCAAATTCCAGGCAGCCAGCTCCTTCTTCAGCTGATCCACCTTCAGCAGCTCGAGTTTAACCATGTCTGCGTTTTTATAATTTTATTTTACTTTCAGTAACACAATCCGAACTTCGGACACCAAATTGTTACGAAAATCTCAAGTTTTCCCAGGTTCGTTTGATTGTGTTTGAAAATAAAACAACTTCAATTCCTCAGCAAAAATCAACAATCACTTTATTTACAGATTTACACTTCGCTTGTATCTACACTTGTTACCACTTTGCTTGCTCAACACAGACTCGACCCCTTGCACTGCCACTGCTGCTTTTATACCAGTTTTCTTATCGCGCCGAAGTTTCTTGCAACTTCCAATTGGAAAGCGCTCGACCATTCTCGCACAGCCCATTTCTTCGAGAACCATCCTTGCCATATCGGACTATACCAAGCGAATTTATACCAGTTTTGCTGTACTTCAAAGTGCATGCCTAAAAGTATGCTTGCAAAAGCGTTCATGCACAGCACAGAGTGCCTTTTCGTTTCAATATAAAAGACATAAATTTATTTGAAGATCAATTACCTGTGGGTGATGTGTGTTGTGTAGTTGGAGTAGATTACAATTTAAAGGAAATGTCGTGAGTCTTACATAAAGTTTCCTAACATTTTAAGAAAAAGAGTTAACTTTAATGATGAAATATAAAACTTTCTGCCAAAGTTTTCACCCGAGCATGTCTTGCTGGGTAAAAAAAAATACTGTTCTACCAATTGTTTCCACGCTTTTTCCCAAAGAGATTAAATATCTCGAAGAAATTTACAATGAGAATCTTTTCAAATGTTTGTATAACTGAATTTTGGGCAAAAATTTTCTTGCCTACAAAATTAATTAAACGAGCCTCTTTTCAAAAACATTTTAAGAGTTTTTTAAAGGTATTTCATCCATTCCCCACTCTTCAGCCAGTCAAAAGCAAGTTACGAAACCGTTTACAAGTAAGCATTGACTTTTTCTTAATACAAAAGAAAGATTTCTTGAAAGCCAGTAAAAGATGTTGTTATGATTTTAAGAATGATTTCCATTTAGAATAATCTATATATATATATGTTTCTTGTTTAAATTAGAAGTGAATTTCAGGTGTTGTTAAATACACATTTTAATTTCGAATAAAACTTTTAAATTGTTTTTTAAAAACGATGTAATTAAAGTTACCTTTGAGAGCTTGGAAAAAATTGATGCAATTTGCTTGAATATGGTACACTCCTATGCTGATGTTTGATACGATACACTTGGGCCCAAATTCCATCACTGATTCATATCTCTGCCGACTGCAAGCAGAGAGAGTTGCTTGCGTGGCTTCATCGTTGCTTCATCATTCTCACGTGGCTTTATTGCAAAAGCCACGGCAAATTTTTGAAGCGCCACTGATTTGTATGAACGTAAGACATCTTTTAGTTTAATTTTCTTTGGAAATACCGACGCAAAACTCTAAACTGTACTTTTTCGTTTTCATTGTTGTGCACATCTTCGCGCACAGTGGTCAACAGAGCTATTTTAACAATGTCGCAGCTAATGTGTAACGTATAGTTGTCAAAACATCTATGTTGATCACTGTGCGCGAAGAAAGTACTGTTTCAACGAAAAAGCACCGTTTTGATTTTTTGGTCGGCATTTCTTTCTGCTGGCGTTTCTAGTGCTGAGTGCATCGCAATCCACCATTCAGTAATTACAAATTGAAAGTTTAATTGGAAAAATTGGAAATAATACGAAATAAACTATAAAGAGTAAGTGCAGTGCAATTTTATAATATTGTATTTTAATTTGTTTACTTGTGCAACTTCTTTTGAATAGATGCTATTGAAGTTCTGGTAGGTTCACAGGCTTCATCGCCAGAAGATGCTATGCGATATGCAATACGCCTCCGAAAGAAACGGCACTTCAGTTCTAAAGAAGAAGCAGCAGTAGTTTTAAGATTATAAAAGCTTTAATTTTTTTTTAAACATGTTTCTTTAATAAAAATTGAAAAACTTGTATTGAATTGTATTGTATTGAAAAAAGTTACTGTTCTGGCGCATTGTATACATTTGGGAAACTAGTGACTTTTCTGAGGCATTGCATTTATTTGTGAAACTAGGGAAAATACGTCTACAAAGTGGTCATAAAGAAATTAGTAACTTTTCTGACGCTATGTACCAAATTAGGTAGTCAAAAGCGACAGTAGAAAGCATTGCTTAGGGATTTGCGCGGAACCAGTTACTGACTCAATAAGAGCTAGTACGGAGCTAGCCAGGAAATAGTTCATTTCGCTGCTGGGAACTGTGTGCACTGTTAGTGTGTGGCGCACACACCCATACACAGTTAAGGCTTGATTACACATAACGAGTCGAGTGACGAGACATCAAAATGGTACTAGGCCGAAAGAATTGGGATAGCGAGCAAAAGTGACGAGTTGTTCAAACGTATTTCGACACGCGGCAATTCAGTTCGGTTTTACAATGCACAAAATGAACTAAGCAACTCGCACAATTAAACTCAACCGAGCGAAAAGTGGTGTGTGACGCATACCTAACCATGCCATCTCTTTTTGACTGAAAAGAAGGATAAATCCACTAGGTTTGACAATTTCGCGGGCTATCGAATTGGAAAAAAAGCATAAAAAAGGAAATACAAAATTTAAAATTTGTCTGAAAAACAATACATAATTTATTTATCCATATCAACTAGCATTGCTACAACTTCATCGTTGTCGTCGTCGTCATCATCGTCTTCAAAGTCAATCGCACACGCATTGGCATCACATATGGTGGAATATTTACCCTTTTTAGCAATTTGGCGGAGTAAATCAGATTTCGTTTTCAAAAAGTGGTAGAACTCTACACATGAATATGTCAAGTTGCTTTCAGTGTCGAGTTTTAGTCGGGACTTTTCTTCCGTCCAAGATTTATTGACGGCAGAAAACACTCTCTCAACTGAAGCACTCGTCCCTGGCAAACACAAAATATACTCAATCAAACTGGCTATCTCGGTGTAGTATCCAACAGTATACGTTGGGAATTTTGTATGAGAAAAGAAGGATTTATATAGAAAAACAAGGATTTAGAAAATTTTCGCGGGATTGGTTTTTAGAAGCTGAAAAAAAGGAGTATCCCGCGAAAAAAAGGATAGATGGCATGGTTACGCATACCGCATGTCACGAGCGATTCCGCATGTGACGAGCTATTGCGCGAATCGCTGCGAAAAGAGAAAAATATAACGGTAAAGTAGTGGTCGCTCGGCCTAGCAAACAAAATGTGATTCTAGTGGCTCTCTCGCCACTTTCATCGGTCACTGACTCAATCAAGAACTTGTGATGGTTGCCTCTTTTTTGACGTAAAAGATTAGTGAATGCAACCATGGTTGCATTCTCCGCCAGTAATAGATTAGCAACGAACTTGAACTGCTGAACTAGAACCGCTGAACACTAACTAACGAACTCGAACTGCTGAACTGGAAGCCACTTAACACTAACTACCGAAGTTGGAAAAGGCTCGCGAGTGATCAGGAGGAACATGATGGCTTTCTTTTTGGATTGGACCGCGTACGGAGGAAGTCGTGGAGGTGCGCTGCCTGACTAGGCGGTCAGGAAGAGGAACTAAACGACTAAACTGGTAGGAGAGAGGTGGCTCGCGACTGGGATGGAGAAGATCGCGCGCTGGTAATTGGACGAAAAAAAAGGGGATCAGGGTCGAGGACAGCTGCCGCATGGAGCGAGTCGCAGCCAAAGCCACGTGTAGGCAGTCACCGCCAAAAGTGCCGCGTGCAACGAGTCGCAGCCAAAAGCACCACTGCAGCGAGTCGCAGCCAAAGCACCACTTCAGCGCAGTCGCAGGCAAAGCCACGTTCAGCGCAGTCGCAGGCAAAGCCACGTGCAGCGCAGTCACAGCCAAAGCGCCACGGGCAACCTCGTCGCAGCCAAAATCACGTTCATCGCAGTCGCAGCCAAAGCACCACTTCAGCGCAGTCGCAGCCAAAGCCGCGTGCAACGAGTCGCAGCCAAAAGTGCCGCGTGCAGCGAGTCGCAGCCAGAGCACCACTTAATCGCAGTCGCAGCCAAAGCCGCGTGCAGCGAGTCGCAGCCAAAACCACGTTCAACGTCGTCGCAGCCAAAACCACGTTCGGCGGAGTCGCAGCCAAAACCACGTTCAGCGCAGTCACAGCCAAACTCACGTTTTTGTTTTTCTGGGAGAGGGGGCGGGGAACAACCCCATGTGCGGTATCGACAATCATTTTTGAAATTTTTAACTTTTTAAATTTTGTTTTTTTTTTGCGTCGCTGTAAAGGCAGCAACAGAGGAACAGGAATAGATCCCGAGGTCCAGCAATCAACGAATTTCTCCTGACCTTCGCCGCATCGCCGAATTGTTTGTGCAAACAACGAGGGATCGCCGATCAGGTCGTGTAAGTGTAACGAAATTCTACGTAAAGTGAACATATTTTCTTCTATATCTGCCCTTATGAGGTTATATTCGATGCATTTCTCTTTTGCTGCTTCCGCCTCATAAATAATGTTTAGTTTAGTTATGACAGTGAATAAAATGTAAATTTTTATTGAATGTGATCATCGTCGTTGCCAGTAATGGAGGGTTGGGAGAGACGGAAACGCTCTCGCTTAAGGTAGGGAAGGGGAGAGCCGGAGGCTAAGGACCACCTAAAGGTCTCCAATCTTGTTGTTGCTACCTCTTTGTTGTCGCCTTACTGCTGCTTATGTGAACTAATACTCTACACCTGCGGGGTGGACGAGTAGGTTCGTAAGTGGGATTGTCCGTCCGATTGTCCGTATGTCAAGTTGCGTGGCCGGTTGATAGGTAGAAGTCCGCGGTGTGAGAGCTTAATTTTCTTTCTTTTAGGTGTTTTCTTGTAAGAAAAAACCACGTGCATGAATAACTTTTGTGTATTGTTGGTATGTAGCGGCAAATGCCGGAGCAAGGACACCCCCCCCACTACCTGAAGAGCTTAGACCTGGTACTCAGCTAGCATGCACGCCCGCTCGACATGGCACTACAACAAATACCAGCAAGTCCCCATGGCCTTAATAGGGGCAGGTAGTTTCATTACCCAATTTGGGGCCTGAGGGATTCATTACAAACTTGCCTTACCGTTTAGACGAAACGAGTACTCGTTCGAGTTGCTGTCTTCTCACTCTACTCGTTACGTGTAATCAAGCCTTTAGTGGTTGACTCGCTGGCTCTCCTGCTCGGTCCGCCTTGGCTACTCTGTACAATATTTGAAGTTCAAGTGTGGTGTTATGTTGGTGGGTCGGAATTGGGTAGCAGTCGTGGGAAGCGGGACCTTTTAGTGGGATGCTTAGGATATACACGTTATGGGTGCATAATTTGTTGGAAAATATAAAAAAGGATTAATTTTAATTTTATTTCTTTTTCGTGTTATTGTTTTTAATACGCATGTATATATATATATATGTATTTGAGAGTATGTTTCTGTTGTGTATACATATTTTTATGTTATTTTTTGCAAAGTAAGAGAACAGCGTGAGGAATATGTTTTGCAATTGTTTTTAATCTCGTTTTGCAGCACTTTGTTACTGGTTTTTGATCATCTGGCTTGTAATTGTTTGCTTCATCATCCACTGGCATTGTTCTTTAACAATATCCTTATATAAATCAACTGCAACTGCACCCATTTTTTCCACTGCCGCAACATGCTTGGCGGTTATATGTTTATATGTATTGCCACAGAATAAACAGCTAGTATACACCTAATTCTGTTTTTACGCGGTTTGAAAATAAAAAAAATAAAATTTGTTTACACGATTTTATTCCATTTAGCACGATTCAAAACTTGGGATTAAATTTTTTTTGCCAAATTTAATTTTTGCGAAATATGTTCATATCATAAATTAATGGAAATCCCATTTTTGTAGATACAAGCAAATTTACTTGTCAGAGCAGTTGAAATGTGTTAATATTTTGTGAAATGCAATCAGACGTGTTTGGTAAAGAAATTTTTTTATAGGCAAATTAGTTTTTCCAACATTACATTTATTTTAATTTTAGTTAATTTTAGTTAAGCAGCCTCGATAGCCTAGCGTGAGTGCACTAGACTGTCATCCCAGAGGTCGTGGGTTCAACTCCCGCCGTGTGCACGGTCCCCGCACTTTTCCATCAAATTTTTCCGATTTTTTCTGTTCTCTAAATTTTCCTAAAAAACCCTGCAACATATCCAAGCTCATTGATTCCCAACCCAATTACACAGGGCAACAAATTTCGACTTTTGGTCGGCTTTTCTGGGTTTGACATCAGTTCTAGGGTAATTAGATACCGCTGATTTCGAATCCGCAAACCGTTTTTAAAACTTAGTTTCCGTTTTCGCAAAAAATGGGCGTGTCACTTTTTCGGATTTTCCCTGTCTTTTTTCACGTTTGGGATTATAATTTCTAAACCAATAAACCGGTTGACATGGTTTTCTCTTTGTGGCATTTACAGCACCTCACGGCTTCTTTTCCAATGTAATTTATTTTTATAAGTTTTACTATTTCGCGGTAATTGGACCTCAAAGTCGGAAAATATTGAATTTCAAGGCGTTTTCTGGGATGGTCAAAAACATGTATAATTTTCTTATAACTATCAATGAGTTAGGTGTTAAATGAAAGCGGAAACATCACATAATACAACACAGCCAAATTATTTGGCGTGGTTCCCATTCTTATCGAAAAAATAGTAAAAATGTGCCATCGTGATCTTCATCACTTTTCATACTTTTTCCTGGAAAAATTAGGTGCCTTAAAATATGCAAAGTTTTTAATTTTTTTTGTTTTGAGAAATTCAAAGAGCATATTTTGAGGCCGTTGATTTTTTAAGGAAAAAGTATGAAAAGTGATGAAAATCACGATGGCACATTTTTACTATTATTTCGATAAGAATGGGAACCACGCCAAATAATTTGGCTGTGTTGAATTATTTGATGTTTCCGCTTTTATTTAACACCTAACTCATTGATAGATTTAAGAAAAATGTGCATGTTTTTGACCATCCAAGAAAACGCCTGGAAATTCCATATTTTCCGACTTTGAGGTCCAATTACCGCGAAATAGTCAAACTTATAAAAATAAATTACATTGGAAAAGAAGCCGTGAGGTGTTGTAAATGCCACAAAGTGAATATCATGCCAACCGGTTTATTGATTTAGAAGTTACAATCCCAAACATGAAAAAAGTCAGGGAAAATCCGAAAAAGTGACACGCCCATTTTTTGCGAAAATGGAAACTAAGTTTTAAAAACGACTTGCGGATTCGAAATCAGCGGTACCTAATTGCCCTAGAACTTATGTCAAACCCAGAAAAGCCATTTTGCTGTTGATCAGTGTTATTCCTATTTCACTTACTTCCACGCAATAGAACACGCAATTATGCGCTGTGCGGCTGATAAAAGCAAACAAATAAACAGTTACGCAAAACAGGCGCACGAGCGACATCTGCAAGGGGAAGCGGACAACTGCGAAAACAGCTCGCACCAACCTGATCTAGCGAGGTCCCCAACCATTCTGCTGTAACCTCCTCACAACAGATGGCGCTACGAGCGGAGGCGACGTTCCTGAGCGGCGTTAGATGATTCCATCACTTAGGACTACCTGCGGCAGGCCAATCACCTACCCTGGCAGAACAACACAACTGATTAATGTAACCAACACAAGGCTGTCTTGTGGAGGCCGTATGCTCCCGAGAGGAGTGAACAAGGAACAAAAAAAAATAAAAAAGATAAAAGTAAGCAAAAAAATATTTCATATTCCTTGAGTTATTTATATTTTTTATTTTTGTTAAATATTTTATGTATCCCTAAAGAAAATGTTGAAAACTACAAATACGAAACTAAAACGTTACGCCGTTTCTATGGAAACCAAAATTACAATTTTAGATGGACTTCATAGTGCATTGGGCACGGTGCATAGAGTGCATATCTTTTTTTCTTTAATAACGATGCTTGTGTAATTACACATAATATATGTGATTTAACCCTTATATGTGTGATGGGGTACCCGGGTACCCAAATCACTTTGATACTAAAATTTTATATACTTGCGGATAACGTAGAAAGGTGAAACTTCATGACAACTCCCAAAATGGTATTATGTCTTTTTTTCGAGTATTTTATTCCATTTAGTTGCTGGGGCACTAGATATTTCTTGTAAGTAAAACTTTCTAAAGCAAATAACTTGTAATAGAACAATTTTATCAACAAAAAATGGCAGCCGCTTTATTTGTTTGGGCTCGTAAAGGTCGGCTAGCAATGTTATCGAAACCTATAAAACGTAAAAATTTTTTGAACCTGTCGAAAGACAGCTTTGAAACTTAGCAAAAACGGCAAAATGTCTAACAGTGCGAACAAAAAAAATGAGAAAATTTCATACAATTTTTACTGGGGTACCCCATCAAATGAGTAAGAGTGTTCTTTTTTAGCACACACACTAGGGTTAATAAAATAAACATGAATACTTGTTCTTAAAATCCTTGTTTTTCACTGATTTCACCAGCTATTTTTGCATACGATCAATGTCTTTTTTACACGGTTTTTCCTGGAACCAATCTACCGTGTGAAAACACAATTAGGTGTACAGAATGCGCGTGTCGACTTGTGCGGGCCGAAAGCTCAGGGGGAGATAACAGAGTTTCATGAACAGAACTTTTGTCTCTGTTAAGTTGTCGCGCGACGATGATCTTTGTTTTTGTCAACTTCGCTAGGTCCCGAGCAGTGCAGTGAGAGTTCGTGCGCTCGACGCAGGCCACAGAAGTTACTGTTATTTTTAATGAAGCGAATGACGGGTGATGTGCTATCTTATTGTTGTGTTGAACAGCGGTGGAAAATTGTAAATTTTGAATTTTTATTTCTGGCAGACTTTCGCTGGCAATTGCTGACGTGTGTCGAGTAATAGCAACAAGTTTTTAATTGACTTATCGTCGCTTTTTATTATTTTATCGCTTATTTTATTCCCACTGTCAAACCTAAATGAGAAGTTCCGGAGTATCCTAATCGCAAATGTGTGCATTCAATCATGTCTTATGTATGTCTTCTTCTTCTTGGCTGGCACGACAGCTCGATTACGAGACTAAGGCCTAGCTACCCGCAACCATCCGTGTTGTGCGTGCGAACTTGTACACGGATGAAAAGTCTTATGTATGTACATTGGACTGGATTTAGTGCACGATTTTTCGATGCTCCGCAACCTCTAATTTTATGCGGTTTGGTAAAAAAGGGCAAGAGCCAAAAAATTTTGGGGTAAGGGTGGGGTTAAATGGCGTCTCATCGAGGTCAAAGTTCACTAAAACCTCCCTTTCTTCCAAATGTTTCTTCCAAACATACCTACCCGCTAACTCCAAGTCTTTAGTGGTTGCCATACAAAACTGGCCATTTTCTATGCCATTGGCTCCCCATTTGCAAATGTAGTAGTTAAGTAAGCAAGAACACATAGTATCTCGGAAACTACTGAACCGATTTCAATGATTTATTCAGCGATCGCCAACATTCTTGAGTTAAAAAAATACAAAATTAATTAATGTTCAGAAATTCACCACCAGGATGCCCAGGAACGGGCGTCCCCCATACGATCAGATCTGTGACGTTGTGAACTTTTGGGCAAACATCAAAATGTATTTTCGAAACCCCATTAACCTCGCCATTTTGAATATAATTGCAATCGTAATTGAGTGTCAAAAAGAAATTATTAGATTTTTGTGAGAAAATGTGAATTTTTTATTCAACCTGTATCGGTACTCCTTGCTTAGGCAGTATTATAATATCTGATGAGTTCCACGCCCCTTCGGACAGCATCGTTGGCAGCTTACTTAACTACTACATTTGCAAGTGGAGAGCCAATGGCATAGAAAATGGCCAGTTTTGTATGGCAGCCTCCTTAAGACTTGGAGTTAGCGGGTAGGTATGTTTGGAAGAAACATTCGGAAGAGAAAATCAATGGGTGTCGGCCATAAATTTGATACATCTGGGGGCATCCTGGGAGCAATAGAAGCCTATTTTATAAAAACGACCACTTTGTATGGGAGCCCCATTAAGGGTTGGAGATAGAGGGTGAGTATGTTTGAAAGAAATGTTTAGTAAGGAAAACTAGAGGGATCGGTCATAGCTTGTAATCCTCTAAGAGCAACTTCTGACCAGCTGTGGAGCAATTTGTCGAATTTCCTATCTTTTTTGTGAACTTTGACCTCGATGAGACGCCATTTAGCCCCACCCTAGCCCCAAAATTGTTTGGCTCATGCACTTTTTTACTAAACCGTATAAAATGAGAGGTTGCGGAGCAACGAGAGCCCATTATTAAGAATCTCCATACAACACCAAATCCACTCTAAAGTACATATCCAATGTAAAGCAAAACAGCTATAAGAAAAAAATAAATTAGCAACGACGATATGGTATAATAAAACAGTTTGTTTTGTTTTTGTTCGATATATGTATGTACATCCATAATTAAAAAGCTGTTTCGGACATAACGGTTGTTTACAAATATTTTAACTATTTCCAATATTAAAAATAGTGTTATAACTTTATACCGGTGACTTCTTAAGTCGATAAGTTACCTCCTCCTGATATTCGTTCTCATATATTTTTGCACGCTACATCCGTCATAAAGTTGTTACCGAAAGCGTATGTACACACTGCGCTGCATGCAGAACGAACCGCAAAGCAAAACTAATTCGAGTTCAATGTTTCATTACCTAGCCGGCAACAATATCAAACAACCATAGCTTATTGCTCGTTTCCCGTGAAAAAAGCAAGTGGCACTTCGTTTTGTTGGCCGAAAACAAAAGCCACCAAAGTCTGTTGCTATTTTTCCTTCAATGCTTCACACAGCCGCATGCTATCAATCTCGGTACTGTTTGTTCTCTGATATAATCAGTGTCTGGCAAGATTTTAAAAACAAAAATGTTTGGCAGGACTACTGTTGTAAATATTGTCGCAGAGTTGTTATAAAATAACCCACTAGTGTCTGTTATTTTGTCTGCGCTAAAGTGTATCAAAAGCTTATTGTGTGCGCGGGAAAAAAATTCGCCATTCTTGAATATTATTTCGTGGTGTTGATTGCATCAATTAGACTAGGATCGCAAATTTATTTTATAACAATGAATAAGTAAGTTTAAAACTTTGCAAAATGAAGTTTCATAATTAATAATGAATTAATTGGTTGGTTGGTTGAAGTGGCTGACTCGCAGTCCCCCTGCAAGTCACAATTAGCGCATAGACGCCGTTTTGGTACCACATGCTCACCGAAAACTCTGAATTAATTACTTTATAACAGTATTTTTATGTTTTGACGTATACATTTGCTGTATACATGTTTGTAATTCTTCAAAAACAATTTTGAAATAAAATGTTAACTTGATCTCAAGAAATGTATACTATGCGTATTATGTTTTGCTTGGCAAATCGGTTTTGGTGGAATTTTTAAGGTTAATTTGGTAGACAATATTTTTTGGTTGTGGCACCACTGGATATAATAGAAACGAAAGCTGTCTAGTGATGTTCGTTATGTTAATAGCACAGAACTTAATGTTAAATTAACAGTGGCCATACTGTTACGACCCCTGAATATTTTTTTATTTGTGTGAGATGCGCGTTCTGTATTATTGTTTATTCACTTAATAGCCTATTTCCACTGAGCGCTTAACTGCAGTGAAGTGCTCTGTTAAATTTGAGAACTGTCAAGCGTTTCCACCGGAATCGAGTTAAATGCAACAGCTGGTTTTTGTTTACATTTTTAGTTGGTCGAGCCAAATTCTGCATTTATTTCTGGGCAGCCACAGATTACCCATCACCGCCATCTCCTTGTATACGTATGTATGATTTCTTGTAGCCCCTCTACTGCATGAAAACCACTCCGCTTTCCTTCCCAACAGCCTAGGAATGTCTGAGTTTTCATATTTGTGAAAATTTATTTCATTTGTGAACATTTATTTCATTTCTCATTTCTTTATTTCGTTTGTGACAGTTGTCAGCTGATTGATATCAGAGCTGTCTGAATTTTTAATGTCAAGAGGGTTAATGAGAAATTCCACGTTTTTTATTTTCTTTTTCAGCATTTTTTATTGGCAAATAATAGAAGTTTTGACTTTGATTATGACAGACAATATGTATTTTTGCGAAAAATGCAGTAAAAAGTAATTGTCTTGGCAAAAAATCTACCACACCGAACGCAATTCGAATCCCTTCTTTCGTTTGTGTTCGTACGGCTCTTGCAGCGCCGGAAAGCATGCTATCAAAATTTGTACATTTGTGAGTATGGCCCCCTATTTTAACATAACATTTTCTGTTAGTAAACGGCAAAACTGAGTTAACTCAGTTTTGAAAGTGAGTTAACTCAGTTTTTCACAACAACAATTTCATGGGAATTTGGGCATTTAAATGCGATGTCAAACTGCAGTTAAGCGTAAACTGCAGTCAAGGCCCAGTGGAAATAGGCTATAACCACAGAATAAACAGTATACAGAATGCGCATGTCGACCAGCGAAGCAATCTGAATTTCGGGTGCGAGCCGAAAGCAGCAGAAGGGAAGATAACAGAGTTGGTTGAACAGAACTTTTGTCTCTGTTAATTTCTCGTGCGACGATGATCTCTGTAACTTCGGTAAGTGCCGAATGGTGCAGGGCAAGTTCGTGCGCTCGATGCCGGCCATAGAAATTACTGTTATTTTCAATGAAGCGAATGAAGGGCGATGTGCTGTTGTTGTTGTGTTGATGAGCGAATGAAAATTGTAAATTTTGAATTTTCGTTTCTGGCTGAATTTGGCTGGCCCGACGTGTGTTGATTAACACTAGAGTGTTCGGCTCAACGTGTTTTGCTCGGCCTACACCCTCGGCGGGTGTATGTTTGCTTGCGCAAAAATAAGTTTTATTTTTGTGGATTATAATTATTTACATGGTTAGGCGACTGCGACGAATGAACGGAACATACTGGCTCTTCACAAGACCAACATGATTGGCGGGTTTTGCGTTTAAATTTTTCGGGATAATAACAAATCTTACAGGTGCCAATAACTTTCTTGCTCACATGACTTTGTGTGCTTGAGCCAGCAACGGTACGTCTTGTTTCGATCGGTTTACCGCCTCCTATAACGTTCCCTGTAGCGATACGAGTAGTATCTTGTTGCATAACTTTTGAGTTGTTCACTCTGTTTTTTATTTGTTTCGTTGCAAAAAGTGGGTTAAAAGTGGGCGAACCATGCCCAAATGGGTACCAGTTTTTAGTATGAGCACCAGGAGGTTCTATACCAAATTTTATGTCAATGACTATTCGCGTTTAGGTCCTATTGTGCGAACCAGCCGATTTACGGATAGACAGACGGACGGACGCTACTGAATGAGCTCCCCTGGTGATTATATATGATATAATTATATACTTTTCTGAACATTACAAGCTCTTCATCAAAATGTAGTAACTCAAACTCCCAGTTGATAGAACCTGTGTAACGTATACAAATACACGGGGGTACATTTGTACCTATGCCAAGCAGAATGAGACGACTTTTTTTTGGCGACTTTTTTTCTAGAATCTGCACAGACCATTTGAGACTATCATGGAGTCTCACTCTACTTGCATAATAAATAGTGTACAAATTTTATGTTTACTTCTCCGAGGAGATACATTTGTACCTATCCGAACATTCTAGTTTAAAAAGAACAAAATTTTTTCACGTTATTATGCGATCGACCTTCTGCGCGAAAAGATTTTTATATCCTTATGAGCACTTAAAGGCTAAGCTTTCGCTAATTTTGGCATAAATTACTCCTTGCCGCGATTTATTATTTTATCCTTACGCTTTTTATCCCCACTCCAGGCCCCCAGTTGTTTGGTCAAAACATTTGTTTGTCCATCCTATGAAAATGAGACGTTCCGTAGAATCGCAATTACAAACTTGTGCATTTAATCACGTCTAATGTATGTACACACATATCTATTATAAAGTAAAAAGTTATAAAAAAAAAGTAAGTAAGCAACGACGGTCCTGAATGATGGCAAAATATTTTTTTGTTTTGCTTTCTCTCGATATATATATATATGTAATCCACAATTTAAAAGATATTTCACACATAAAGATAGTACCAAATCGTTTAACTATCTTCAAAATTAAAAATAGTGTGATATGTTAATTTTAAAGCCGTGGCTTAGTTGATTAGTGCGCGGTCCAACGAGTCGCATGCAGAGCGACGCAAGAACGAATACTGCATGTAGTAACACCTAAAAAAAAATAACGGGAAACTCGTTTTCTCTTTCGGTGGCTGTCCTCTCAGCTGGAAATGGCAAACCTCTGAGAGTAAAAATTGCCTATGAAAAAGCTCCCAACCTGCCGTTCGGAACCGGCATAAAACTGTAGGTCCCTTCCACCCGCGTACAAAATTCACACGCACAACACGGGTGGTTGCGGGAAGCTAAGCCTTAGTCTCGCGTAAGCGGGCTGTCGTGCCAATCAATTATTAGTTAATTTTAAAGCGTAGTGACTTTTTAAGTCGATAATTTACCCGCTTTTGACATTCGTTCTCATATATTTTTGCACGCTATACTCCGTCGTAAAATTGCTACCGACAGCGTATGTACGCACTGCGCTGCTCGCAGAATAAACCACAAAACAAAAATAATTCGAATTCAATTTTCATTTCCTATCCGGCAACAATAACAACAACCATAGCTTATTGCTCTTTTCCCATATATGTAAGAAGCAACTTCGTTTTGTTGGCCGACAACAACAACAACCACAGCCGACGCTATTTTTCCTTCAATGCTTCACGGAGCCGCATACGATCATTACTTTCTTCTTATTTCTGTGCTATTTGTTCTGTAATATAACAGAAGCGAAAGCTGTCTAGTGCTCTTTGTAATGTTAATAGCAGAGGACGTAATGTTCAATTAACCCTTATTCTCATACCCGGGTACCCGGGTGCCCACTGCGATGTATTTTCGTGAAAAAAACTGACAAATAATGAAAATTTTTTTTTTACCTTCCGGATCCTCGTTATTTAGGTGAAAAGCGAACAAATCATATATTTAAAAAATTTTGTTTTTTAATTAACAAAATATTGAAAACTTAAAAATTTCATGAAATGGGTACCCGGGTACCCCGGGTGCCAAACGACGTTAGTAAGTTTGGGTATGAGAATAAGGGTTAACAGTGCTCGTAATATTACGACCTCTCAACATTTTTGAATTTGTATGAGATGCGCGTTCTATATTACTGTTTATTCTATGCTATAACTCTGGCTGACATTTGTCCTTCGGCCCAAAGCAGAGACGCACATCATTCGTTTAGCCGCTTTAGGTCGCGGCAAAAGCGTAATCTGTTGCCATTCAAAGTTGACGATATTATATTTGTGATTATACACCATTGGACATACAACAGAGTTATTCCTCATCCCCATGAGAGCTGGCGATGTGCTAATCACCTAACCTAGCAGAACATCAACCGATTAACGTAACATGTGGGTTGACATTTTTTAAAATAAAATTTAGTTTCTGCTTTTATAAATATAAGAAAAGATTTGAAAATATAGAAGCGAAATACAATAACAATAACAATTTGTAATAAAAGGGTGTTGAATTTTATAAATTTTAGTAAGTATTAGAAATATATGTTTCTTTTATTTTTTCAGAAACTTGACTAATATGAATCCTCATGTTTGGATGGTCTTACTTTTTTTAAATTTTAAATAATCGTTATATAAATAAATATTAGAAGCAATAGATAAAATTAAAAAAAAAAACTCGATAAAATTGTCCAGATTACACTGTGCAACAGATTTTTCTGACCTGGACCCGACCACCACTGGTCGGTAGTACTGGTATAGAGCTAGCGACTTGCTTGCTTGCTACTGGCCTAGCTAGGTTTTGCAAAGTTAGTTGCCCTTTAAAAGTTACAGCCGTCTAAAGTTTGTATGTGTTAGTGCGTTTTCGAAATCAGTTTTTCCTTTAAAAGTCGTAAGATATTCAATATTTGTTATTGCTGTCTTCAGCAAATTTGCAGCTAATGTTTAGATTGATAAATTCTATGAACATTCTATAGCCAAAAAATTATACCTCCCCGAAATTTCAGTGGTCAAAGTGAAAAAATGAAACTGTTTTGGGATTTTAGGCTATAACCTCTAAAGTATTTAATATTTTTTATTGCATTGCAGTCTGGTTAAAGAGAAAAATTAAGATTAAGATTATTTCATAGAACTCCCACTTTTCACGGTATCAAGATCTGTATTTTCATAAGAAAATATTTAAATACTGATTGGGTTTATTCAAGTTCGCACTGAGTGTTCTGTCAGGCAAATTTTGCATTGTTCGTGTAATCGCGAATCAAGCAACTGAAAATACACCAAAACCTTATAAATGGAAACTTTAAAAATGGAAATTTACGAAGGAAAAATTGTAAATTTTTGTCACGTTTGCGGTCATTCTATACCTTTAACAAAATGTGCCAAAGTGAGACCATTTACCAAAGATTTCCTAGAAGCATATGAATTATACTTTAACCAACAAATAATTTCAAATGTAGCATGGGCTCCTAAGAATGTGTGCAAGACATGTTACACCAATATTTTGGGATGGAGGCGAAAAAAATTACGTCTATGCGTACGAAGGTTCAGTACAGTGTATGATGGATGCATTTGCAAATATAGGCGTTAACATGTCACTGAAAATCCATTACTTGCACCACCATCTGCATTACTTCAGCAAACAACTTCCTACTTAATCCGACGAATTCCTTTTGAGATACGGTACTTACCATAACACATTTTTAAATATATTAATATTTTTATTGCAAAGAGCTATTTTATTTGCTTAGCTACAAAGGAATGAATTCCCCAGATGCGATACTGACGGAAATTTGTCGGTGCAGTAAGCATCTATATAAAGGTTGCGATGGTGTGGATGGTGAAGTGGAAATGCCACCGGAGGATTTTTTAGAAGATTTTGTCGCTTCTGACAATGAGAACGATGACACTCCACATGAATATAAAAGAGCTCGAACTTAAATTGTAAGTAGTGTTTAACGTCGAACAAGAAACAATTGTATTTCCAAAAATAATAAAAATTATTTTAAACCCTTTAACGCCACAATTACATGTTTCGCACACCGCGAAACTTTTTTAACATCTCAATTTTTCACACTTCTTAAACTTCTGATAGTGTTGATTTATTTTTATACTTTATTTTGTGAAAAGACATGTCTTTGTAACTTAAAGGGTTTAAAACAATGTTTTTCATTTTTGCCAATACAAATGCTTTGTTGTTTCAATATAAGTAAAATAAAGAACAAGCAGTTTTGTATCGAAAACCAGAAAAAGGCGAATTTTTTAACTTTGAAAGCTGAAATTTCGGGGAGGTATAATTTTTTGGCTATAGAATGTTCATAGAATTTGTCAATCTAAACATTAGCTGCAAATTTGCTGAAGAATCAATAAAAAATGTTGAATATCTTACGACTTTTAAAGGGAAAACTGATTCCAAAAACACACAAACACATACAAACTATTGACTGCTGTAACTTTTAAAAGGCAACTTCGCAAAACCCAGCTAGACTTTTGTTACTCTATACCAGTACTGCCGACCAGTGGTGGCCGGGTCCAGATCAGAATCCATGACCCCAAAAATGTCGTACAGTGTTATGAGTGGTTCAAAATTATATTTTTAGTAAACAAATTTTATTTCAATGAATATCCAAAAATATTAAAAATTTTTTGGGGATACTACGGTTTCCGTGGCGCCACCATTTGATGATGTTTTTAGATAGATTGACCAAAAATAAATCGAAACTAAGGAATAAAATTTTTCGATATCTCGCTTCGTTTTCGAGATATCGAGGTTCAAAGTTTTTATATTACCATATTGTGCACACCTGACTCTTGCCTGATGTGGTGGTGACTTCCATGAGGGTTATTTTTTTAGCGCCCGGTCAAAGGCCGGCCACTCCGGGAAAAACTGATTACCAAGAAAACTATGGCATTCGGGAAAATTGGGTGCACCTCTGGGATTGCGAAAAAAACGCGAATTTTAAACTTTGAGCGAAATTTTAAACTTTGAACCTCGATATCTCGAAAACGAAGCAAGATATCGAAAAATTTTATTCATAATTTTCGACTTATTTTTGGTCGATCTATCTAAAGACACCCTCAAATGGCGGCGCCACGGAAACCGTAGTCGTGCCAATATATTTTACAACAAAAAGAATTTATATTTATAATAAATATTATTTTTTAAACATAAGAACATATTAAAAAATATAATAAGCACAACACATTAGAAAAATATTAGAAAATGTTACAAAAATGTATTCGATAAAATTTACGAATGGCTTAAAATTATATTTGTAATAAACTTTTTTTTCTTTTGAATAATAGAAAAGCACTTGAAGCTTTTGACTTCAAATAATTCGGACACTGCCTCGGCAGCCCAGCGTGAAGTGCACTGGTCTCCCACCCAGAAGCCGTGGGTTCGATGGCCTTACCCTTGTTCAAGTCCTATGCACTCAAGCGGATTGCACGAGAAAAAACAATTTTTTGAGTACAATTGTATATGTTTTCATACATGAAATATAATCTGGATTACTTTGAATTTTTGGTCTAGAAATAAACATGTAAAAAACATTAAACGTGTTTTGTAAATATTCGAAATTATTATTTTTTTCTTAATTCTATGGTTTAATATATTCGTAAGTGTTTTTGATGTTTTTTCGTTATTAAAAAATCTGCATTATTGTGCGCATAGGACCTCAAACGGTTACACACCCCACCTACTCATAAAACTAGTTTGTTCTCGCTTCTCACAAAGTAAAGTAGACTTTGCATATCGGTCCTCTTCATTAACCACTTTATCCTTTTCCTTTTGTATACAACGACCTTACGGTACTCTATCACTCACTTTTTATACGACCGCTTAGCGTAGGTCGCGACCGAGGTGCAACTAATAAAGAACATTTCAGTAAAGCTAAAACCCAGTTTATTTTTCTGGTCGTGAAAACCAAAAGTCACAAAGGGTGGAAAGCCAAAATTATCGTAAAAGAAGTTACCCCCGTGAGTGTTGCTTTATCTAAGGAGTGCCGGACAGCTGCCCTGGAGCTCATGCAGATCCTACCAGAATCATTTGCTAACAGTAAGGCAGTGTGAAAAGTCTGAAAGGAAAGGCTTGCTGTGCTTAACGAATGATGTGGGCCCGAACTTTTCGAACAGCGCATTTTTTTGTATCGTGTCAAACGTAAATCCTGCCCTTATTTTTGCATAATATATTTCGAGTAAATGTGCTTGACGTCGACATTGTCGGATTTTGTTGCCGATTTTATTACGCATTACTGTTTATTTTGGTTACGAAAACCGCAGAATTGACGGAAGCAGTACCAGCAGCGGAATTATTGGGAGCAGCAGCTGTTGTGCTATCTGTAGTAGTTTTATATTAATTGTTGTTTCAGTACATGTTATTACTAAAGTAATAAAAGTAACAATAATAATAACAAGACTAGTGGTGTTAGTTGCAGTTTTTCTCCACCAACGTAGTAGCGATAATAAGAATGATGATCTACTGTTGCTATACTTAGTTGCTGTTGTTCTCGTCGTAAATGGTGCAAGTTAAGTGCCCATGATCGGCTCTTGGCGTATTTCGGACTTGAGCTTGACGAATTCCTTGGCCACTTCATCGTTGCTACGCTGCGATAGTATGCGTAAAATGGTCCAACCGGTTTCATCCATTTGTATGCGGCGTTGCAATGGCAGCCAGCATGCAACAGAACCCTATGTGAACAGAAGCGTCATTAGTGGATGCGACATTTGTGTACAAAGGCACCTATATACCTTTTCCAATATGTCCTTAAGAGGTATAACAGCCACACCCACTAAGCGATCCTCCCGCGCAAAGCAGTAATCTTTTACGCAGATATGCAATTCGAAGAAGTCTAGTTGCTCCTCATTGCCGATTGTGCTGAAATGGAAGAATGTTGAATGGGTTTTATCTTTACAAAGCCGGTTCTTAATGCTACAAGATTGTCGAAAATCAGCGTTGGGTTCTTCGACTTCAATTCGAATAATATTTTGTCGAAGTTGAGCAGCTCGATCATTGTGTTATACGTGCTAGCGGTGAATCGATTTCATAAATTACTCAACGCGAACGCTCAGCAAAAGGCATCACGCCTTGTTGATTGGACGAAGTCTGAAGCAGTGATAAAATTATAGGAAACTGGGAGAGTAAACAGATTTTTGTAAGTTTTTTTCAGTTCACGTACACAGTCTGAGCACAGATAACTCATCATATAGATGTCCAGCAGCCAATGAAAAAATGTGTCAAAAAGTTCGACAAATTTGGCCTCCGATAAGAGCCTTTTTGCCTCTATGTCACTCACACAAACACCGTTTCACATGCATTGTACTCTGTTTTGAGATACAGAAATATGTGATTTTTAGTCGGCGCTTGTCTGTTATCACACCTTTTAAGCAGCCAGTTGGAATTGAGTGTTGATGGTCAAACGCGTAAACGGTGGTGTCTCGGACGACAAGTTCGCGGTTCGATCCTTACTGTAGCTGCTAAGATTTTGGTAACTTTTTTTTTAATATATTCCTTTTTTACGACCCGGGAAAGCAATATAAATGAAGCATTTGGTTTCTAGATTTCTTGATTAGTAAATTGTTTGGTTTTGGAGACACATATAATTGTTCGCAAGTTGTAAAATCAATCAACCAAGCGCAACATACGGTTAAAAACAACCATACAGCAAAAAGATTCGGTTGATGATGACAGGCGCTCATGGGCGTACCTAGGTATGGGCGGGTAGGAGGGTAGTTCCCCCTCGTAATTCTATATTTTATATACATATGCACAGAAATCTATATTCTATTCTATTTGAATTTTATATTCTGAATTTGGAAATCTAATTATGTCTTTGCCCCCTTTAATTTGTTGCTGGGTACGCCCAGGCACTTGCTTTTCGCAAAAAAGAATGAAAACATCGGCACAATCTGCCAAAACTAATGTAATTGTTCAGCGGTCACTTCACCGACCAAAGGATAGACCTGCTGGCGCCGCAGCTATTGGCAATGCGTTGCCTTAGCAACGATGTGTATGTGTCATGCCAAAGAAAATAAAGACTTCATATTCTTTGATCATTCACAAAGTTTTATTTTCATTTATATCACTTTTTTGAGCACATTATTAATTTCAGGTATAACCGATTAAAAAAGTTAATAAAAAAAAGCGTTAAATGTTAAGAAAAATTTTGCTTCTCGCCCAGCCTTGAACCCGAGCCGAAATTTACGAAAAAGAAATTACGGATAACTGATGTGCTCTCTACCTGTTACACCAAATACAGTACGGCATTGTTGTAGCTAAAATCATAAATGTATGTTGCAAAAAAGAATATCACAAGCAAGAAAAGAAATTCAAAATTAATTCAATCCGGCAAAAGTTCTGGATGAGCACATGCAGCTGGGTGCGTAAAATAGCTTTGCGGAAAAAAGCTGTAATTCAGAGCTTGAAATTTTTGTGCCGTTTTCGTCGTATGAGACTGGACATCTATATGATGAGTTATCTGTGGTCTGAGTGTGCAAACTAAAATGCCGCAGATATCTTTCAATTGTTTGCTTTTTAAATTATGTTTTAATTTATTTCCTGCTTTAATTACACAACATATAAAGTTTTTTGGCTTCATTAAGTACATATCATTGAAAACTACAGCAACGAACGCAAACCTAGATGAATTGAAAACGACGGGGTCAACTGCAGTCCCTTTTATTTCGCAGTTCTTCATTTAGCAAATCTATAATTCTGGGTTGACGATCAAATCACATCGGGGATGCTTTTGGTGCTAAATGCTCTAGTTCAAACGCAGCACTGTTTTTTTTATGCAGCGTATAAAACCGTAACTTAATTAAATTAAAATTCATACCCAATAACATAATAATTGGCTTTTGGCCAATAACATAACTTTATGGTCAGTTTGATACAAACGTATAACGAAATTTTACCAAAAAAAATACTAATAAAAATTTTAAAATTAAAAAAAATGTTAATTTAAAAGTTTTTTTGGTCACAAAAAATTACTCACACCAGCAACACAGCAAATTTGAAATGAAATAGAACAAACCCGTTTTAGAAATTTATATGAATAAAAATTTACGTTTTTAATCAACCTTGGTTGCTATTATGAAATAATGTTAGTGAAATTCTGTGGATGTAGTGGTACCAGCTCTCCCAGTTTCCTATCACTTTATCACTGGTCTGAAGCGACACTAAAGTAAATCCTAATGACCCTAATACTACGTTTACATTGAGCCCAAATGCGTAGTTTCAAATGAATCTTTTCAAAGTGTTTACATTGCCTCATTTGCATTTGTAAGGTTAGCAAGTTTGTATTATTTAATTTGTCAGGTTTGCAAGTTTGTATTACTTAAAAGAAACACTTTATTGAAAATTGAATTATTGACATTGCAAATGTATGATGTGTATGATAATATATGTTGTGTTGTCTCCGACGACCGCCTCAAAACTAGCTCTACGTCACTCTAGGCACAGGGTTGCCACCCTTACAATTCGGCCACTCCTGAAACCGCGGAGCACCCTCGTTCCGCTGACGATGGATCTTCGCTGTCATCAAAATCGCTACTTTCGCCGTCGTTGTACATTTGTGGTAAGGCTCACCACAACTTGATTCTATCGCTCGCATATACCGACGAATATTGTCGTTGAGTTCGACGTGACCCAGGAATATCTTGGACCACGTATCTGTCGTTACCCAGCACTCGGGTAATTTGAAATGGTACCCTTGTACCGAGGTTCCAGCTTGCGGGAAGTTCCTGTACTTGGCGCTTCATATTCGACGACAACCAAATCGTTAACGTTATATTTGGTTGGTGCTGCATGTGTTCGATCAAAACGTTATTTAGCCTTTAAATGCTCATCTTTCAATCGCTTTCGGCTTCGGCTCGTAGTTCGTCTAAGTTGTCGTTTGTCGTATCATCGTGTTGCAATGCAAGTACGATTTTATTCTGCAATATATCACGCGGATGGAAACCGAAGAGAAGTTCTTGTGGTGTTCGTGACGTCGTTTTGTTTCGCATGCTGTTGATTGACCACTGAATAAGTCGAAGTGAGTCATCCCAGCGTTTATCGTTGTTGACAGATGGTAATAACATTGACAGAATGGTTCGATTACAGCGTTCCACAAGACCATTGGCCCTCGGCGTTCTCACCGCGTTATATATGTGTTTAATATCGTTGCCTGTACAAAATCGCTCAAACTCTTTGGACGTGTACGCCGTCCCGCGATCAGATATGATGCGCTCGGGCATCCCAGTAAAACTGCTAACATCGTTAAAAACCTCAATCACGTGCTTTGTTGCCGTGCTTTTCACCGCTCGTATGATTGTAAAACGTGTAAATGCGTTGATTATAACCACTATGTGCTCGTTACGCTTTGAACTTTTCGGAAAAGGACCTAAGTGGTCCACATGTACGGTTCTACATGGTATTGGCTCCACCTCACCTACGTGAAGCTCGCCCTCCTTCCTCCCACCAGGAGTCTTATTGTACGTACACTCGATGCATGATTTTAAATATGGTTTTACGAAGTTGCGCATGCGAGCAAACCACATATGCTCGCCCACGCGTTGAAGCGTTTTCTCTAGTCCCAGGTGTCCAGCCTTGTCATGTGCGTTATGGACGACTTGCCATCGTAAAGCCTTTGGCACCAACCAAGTGTTTCTGCCGTTAACTACTTTGTACAGCCTACCGTTACTAATGTTGAAATCTGTCGTTGTCGTTTTATCGCCTCGTTGTATTTTATCGACCACCTCCCTGATGTGTTCATCCTGCAACTGCATTCCAAACAGCCAATCTTCGTCGACTATCTGTACTTTGTCCGTTCGTAACGACGCTGTCTCGATTTCGTGCGATGCTTCAACCGGCGTACGACTCAATGCATCTACATGAGCCATTCGTTCCCCGCTTCGATGTTCTATTTCGAGATCGTAGTCCTGAATTCGCAACCACCATCTTGCGATACGCGGCACTAGTTCACGTTTTTTCATTGTCGTTTTCAATGCGTGACAATCGGTAATCACCGTTATTCGTTTACCGTATATATAGTACCTAAATCTTTCGACAGATTCAACTACCGCAAGTGTTTCAAGCTCATAACTGTGATACTTTTTCTCCATGTCTGTGGTCGCACGACTATAATATATAACCGGCTTCCAATCGTCATTTTCTTTTTGCAATAGCACACCCGCTAAGCCGATTGAACTCGCGTCTGTATGCACCTGATGTTCTGCCTCAACCCGAAAAGCAGCCATCACCGGTCGCGACACTAAAATTGTCTTAAGTTTATTAAACGCATTTTCTTGCTCGTCTACCCACTCAAATTGTTGATCTCTACGTAATAATCGATTCAACGGACCGGCTATCAACGCATAGCCTGGGACAAATTTACGAAAGTATCCACTTAACCCGAGGAACTGTCTAATTTCGGTCACGTTCGTTGGCGTTCGGTAGTCCCGTATCGATATCGTTTTAGCTAAACCTGGCGCAATTCCATCTGGCGTTAATTTGTGACCGAGGAACTCAATCGTAGTTTTTATAAATTCACACTTTTGTATATTCAACGTTACGTTTACCTCGCGAAGCGCACTTAACACACGAGTCAACTTGTCGTACATTTCGTTTATTGTTTGACTACCGATTAAAATATCGTCCATGTAGTTCATCATATCGTCGCTTTTAACACGTTCTGTTACTTTCGCGATTAGGCGCTGAAACACTGCTGGCGCATTTTTAAGCCCGAAGGGCACTCGCTTAAACTCGTACAACCCTTCTGTCGTGACAAATGCAGTGTACTTACGACTATCTTCTGCAATGGGTATTTGGTAATACCCACTATTCAAGTCCAACACCGTAAAATTAACATATTGCTTCGCACTTTGCAACTGTTCTTCAACGTTTGGCATAGGGAAAATTTCTTTACGCATATGCTGATTTAATCGTCTGAAATCGACACATAAACGCTCGCTACCGTTTTTCTTTTTGGCCAAAATCATTGGACTCGCGTACTCGGAACTCGATTTGCTAATAATGTCACACGCCAAAAGTTCGTTTATCATATCCGCTATAATGTGTTTCTTCGGCTCAGGAACCCGAAACGGCTTCTGCGCTATCGGTACGTCAGTATCAAGCTCAATTGACATTTCAACGAGGTCCGTTTTCCCGATTTCGTGCATATTCGTTGCGAAAATGTCACCGTAATTGTTTAACAATTCGATTAGCTTGCTTCTTTCACATCTATCGTCAATACCGCACTTTATATCGTTAACGTTGAATTTATTCTCGCTTTCGAACGTAATTTTGCCGTCTATGATCACAGCACGCATATCGTTAAAAAGATCTTGCCCTAACAGCAAATCCACTGAAGGGAGTTCATCGTCTACGACGTACAAACACACAAATCGCTTAAGGTTTTCAAGTTGTAATTGAATACGAATTTTTGCATGTGCGTACCACACCGCCGCAAAAGCCACTTATCTTTAGTGCACATTTCTCTTTTGCACATTTTAATTCGTTCGCAATCGCTTGCTTTATCATGCTGCACTCGCTGCCCGTGTCAATAAATGCCGTTAACGGTTGCCCGTTTACGACGACGCATTGTTCAAAAATATTGTTTGGCGTTATCGCTTCGCGCTGCGTATTCGCTTTTCTCACGGCCGTTTTTCTTTTTCCACAATTTTCAGGTTCGTTTTTATGATGCACTTTGTATTTCAAAAAGTAATCCTTTGATATTCATAAATTGTCTTTTAATTTGTATGTAGTTTTAATGTCGATCCTAATATTTCGGGGGGGGTTTCAACCCCCAAAACACCCCCCTGAATCCGCCACTGCACCTACGTCTACGTTGAGGTCGCGTACACTTACTCGAAATATGCCCCTTTTCTTGGCAATTGTAACATATTATCTGCTTGTCCTTATCGTTTCGCTCGTTCACGTTTGTCTCGCTTCCGGTCACTTTTTCATATTTACTCGCACGTGCCGGAATGTTGTTTGTATAATCGATTATCGTTTGACGGAATTCGCGCATGGTATCAAAACGAGTAGCTGCAATAGCGATTTGCAGTTTGCGGTGTTTCAATCCATCTCTAGCATACTTTACGATCGCCGATTCACTCAATGCAAACCGTTTACCTAACGCACTCACTCGAAAACAATAATCCAATAGGTTTTCGTCTGATTTACGCACTGTCTGACACATTTTGTAGTGTATGTCAGCTTCGTCTGGCACGCAGCTGAACTCTTCACACAAACACTGAGAAAGTTCACGCCAACTCGTGTACAATTGGTTTGACGAATTGGGCCACAACTTTGCGGCGCCTTTGAGTCGACTATAAACTGCCAACAACAAACACTTTTCCTCCCACTGATAGGCGTTAATAGCGCTGTTTACCCTATCTACGAACTGCTCAACAGTCAGCGAGGATTCACTTGTTGGATCAAAGTCCGGTATCGTTTCCGAAATTTCTTTAACCGAATAGTTATTTCTACCCGCACTGGATGAAGAACCACCGCCAGGTGACTCTAAACGTATGCGTTCCGCTTGTGGATTTGAAGTACCCGCATTGGTACTATCCCGTATGCTCGCGTTTGATTGCATCATCTGCATCGCCGAACTGAGCATGTCACGTAATTCGTTTATTTGATCTTGCACGTTTAAATTTGTAATTTCAATTACATCCGATCCAATCGCTTCAGCTAGTCGCAATACCAATTCACCTTTCTGCCCTTCCGAATCCAGGCCTCTTTCCCGCAGTAAATCTTTAATGTCCGATAACTTTAAGCTATTAATTTTCACCACCGGCATTTTGTTTGTTTACGTTTTCAAGTTCTAGTTGGAATTCCAATAAGACTTCGTTTCGATTCAACTGTCAGTATTGTTTTCGTTTTGTCTGTTGCTTCACAGTTGCAGTGGACTCTACTCGTTATACTTTGTTCACGTTGCTGTTTCGTTCACACTTCTACGTTTTCGCTACCGTTTAGGGATATTAATGTAAGGGAGAGGGCTGGGTTGTGAACAGGGGTTTTGTTTTTTGGCTCTAACTTTTCACAGAATAAAGATATCGAAAAATCGAAGATACCGTTGGAAAGGTGAATATATAACGCAACAACGAAGACAGATTACCGTTTTGATTGAAATTTAACTCTCTACGTACAATTTTCTTAGGACTTGATTTTTCGCTTTTCCAAAAAAGTGGCTGGGTTGTGAACCATCTGGAAAATCCCTATTAAAGTCGGAAAATACGAAGAAAACATCCATAATTTTTAAATTAGTTGAGGATTTATTTAATCAGGAGGCCTCAAGAGGTGAAAAAAGTTATAATGACGCCAATTAGGCCAAAAAATCGCATTGAATGAGTGCTCAATTTTTTGAATTTTCATCCTAATCGGTGTCGCAATGTTTGCTTGTGAAATACGAATGCGTTCTCGCATTGGCTCACTTCAAGTGAACTCAAGAAAATCGGGTGAAATTACATAAAATTACTTTATTTTAATATATCCGTCCATATTTGACAGTGTTAGAACAAATGTAGTACGAAAAGCAGGTGGTTCATAACCCAGCCACCTCAGGGGTTCACAGCCCAACCACGATGCCATTTTGGAAACTTTAAAATAAACGACACTTCCAATCATAATTCGACATAAACAAATATTGCATCGTAAAATAGAATCAAAACACTAAATAAACATGTTTTACACAGACCTTTTTGCAATAAGCTCAGTCACTTGGATAGCACTTTAAAAAAAAGCCAACAAGTTTTCGCAGTCGATTTTCAAACACGATGTCTTTCAAACTCGATTGCTGCCACAAGCAATACGTGTTTGTACTTCGGTGTAACCACAAAAGCAGAGTCATATCACAAGACAAACTTGACAGTTGAAAGATTGACGATATGTCAATTAGGGAAAGAAAAAACGGTAATGGTTCACAACCCAGCCTGGTTCACAACCCAGCCCTCTCCCTTACAATTTACGTTCTGTCCCGTTTACGTTATCAGGTGTACAACTTTGCTTCCGCCGTTTCCCGATAGGTGGCTGTACCGGCTGAGGCTGGTTGAAATACATAGATGGTAATGCCTTTAAAGTGAGTGTGGACAGTGCCTAACGAATTGTCATCGCCGTTTCAGTGACAGTTGTTCTTGTTTTCGTATTATTCACGCTCGAAAATGTCCGTTTATGTGCCCAATTCTCACCATTTGCGGGAAGTTTTACTTTTCTGTTACATTTCGAAAAAAAATGCAGCTGAAGCGCATCGAATGCTCTCAGAAACTTACGGTGATGCTGCTCTGAGTGAAAGAACGTGTCGGGAGTGGTTTCAACGTTTTAAAAATTGTGATTTCGATGTCGAAGACAAACATGGTGGTGGAAGAGAAAAAACCTTCAAAGATGAACAACTAGAAGCATTGCTTGATGAAGATTCGTGCCAAACCCAAGAAGAGCTTGCCGAATCGTTGGGAGTGAGTCAGCAAGCCATTTCAAAACGTCTCAAGGCCCTGGGCATGATTCAGAAAGAAGGAAACTGGGTGCCGTACGAGTTGAAACCGAGGGACATCGAGCGCCGTCTATTTGTATGTGAGCAACTGCTTCAAAGACAAAATCGTAAGGGGTTTTTACATCGAATCGTAACCGGTGATGAAAAGTGGGTTCGATACAATAATCCTAAACGCAGAAAATCATGGGGAAAGCCCGGGCATGCTTCTTCGTCGAAGGCAAAACCGAATATTCACGGCGCCAAGGTTATGATTTGTATTTGGTGGGATCAGCTCGGTGTGATTTACTACGAGCTCTTAAAACCGGGTGAAATCATCACAGGAGATCGCTACCGAACGCAACTGATGCGCCTTAGTCGCGCGCTAAAAGAACAGCGGCCACAATATCAAGAGCGACATGACAAAGTCATCCTCCAACACGACAATGCTCGGCCTCACGTCGCAAAAATGGCCAAAAAGTACCTGGAAACGCTGAAATGGGAAGTCTTGCCCCACCCGCCGTATTCCCCAGATGTCGCCCCTTCTGACTTCCACCTATTTCGTTCGATGGCACACGGCCTGGCAGATCAACATTTTCAATCCTTCGAAGAATTGGAAAAATGGATTGCTTCATGGATAGCGTCAAAAGAGGACTCCTTTTTTCGAGCCGGGATCCGAAAATTGCCGGAAAGATGGGAGAAAGTTGTCGCTAGCGACGGACAATACTTTGAATAATACATCTGTAAGCACTTTTTCGCAATAAAGCTTTTAATTTTGGAAAAAAACGGCGGAAGCAAAGTTGTACACCTGATACATCGACGATTTCGTTAAATTTTCGTTAGGTCAACGGAGCACCCACGCGTGCCCAGCGGAGTCTCACTGAACCGCCACCAGTAATTTCACAATATCGAACGCAGACTCATCCCACTTCTGATTTGTAAGGTTAGCAAGTTTGTATTATTTAATTTGTCAGGTTTGCAAGTTTGTATTACTTAAAAGAAACACTTTATTGAAAAATGAATTATTGACATTGCAAATGTATGATGTGTATGATAATATACGTTGTGTTGTCTCCGACGACCGCCTCAAAACTAGCTCTACGTCACTCTAGGCACAGGGTCGCCACCCTTACACATTGTTTTTGCATTTTGTTTGGCAGCTAATGTCAAATGCTCAATGCTCATGTCCTCTTGCCACAGCTTATAGATCAGCTCTCTCCGGCTTCTGACTAAATCATTTGTTTCTTTTTTGCTGCCTCTATGTTCTACACACTGCAATACTTGAATACATGTATATTACACACCTTACACCTAGGGATGGCAACGATTAATCATTTGATTAAAATAATCGATTATTTTTGTGTAATTTTCGATTTAATTGTATCGTAAAAATCCTTCTGATTAATCGAGTAGTAATCGATTAATAGCAAAATAATCGCAAACTACATTTTGACATTTAATATATTCTATAAAAAATCTACGTTGTCGCAAGGCGGGCAAAATTAGTAACAAATGAATGTAAACGCTGTAGACAATTGCGGTATGCACTAAAGAGCTGCACAAAATTTTCTATTTGGCACACTTCACTACTGCACAGTACTGTCAAGTACTGTACTTCAGTGTCGCAATGACAGCAAAATCAAATGCTCAATAGTTCTATTCTGCAACAAAGCAAGCACTGCATCATTCCAAAAACTTTTCGCTACAGCAGCGACAGTGCTTGTGTTCTGTTGCGAAACAAAACATCAAAACAGAAAGCTATAATGAGGTTAAGTAACGGTAAATCATAGGTAGCCCACGGAGTGAAGTAGAACTTCTACTTCACACCGTGTGAAGCAGAACTTCTACTTCACACCGTGTGAAACAGAACTTCTACTTCACAACGAGTGAAACAGACTTAAATAAATATCAAAAAACATGTTTTAAGCCTGCGTTTTTTTACATTAATGTTGTTGTAATGCTTGAAATGCAGCCCAGATTCCATACAAAATACCAGAAACAAACATAAGCTACTCCGATCGTGCAAAACAAAACACTGTATGCTTGAAAATGTTCTACTTCAGTGCTGCACTTCAGTCTTGTTCTACTTCAGTGTTGTTCTACTTCCGTGTTGTTCCACTGCAGTATTGTTCTACTTCAGTGTTGTTCTATTCCAGTGTTGTTCTACTTCAATTTTGTTCTACTTCAGTGTTGTTCTATACTTCAAGGTGCTTGAAGTTCTATTGTCGTTTCGTGCAGTATTTGTATGAATATCAAAAGCTTCCTTCACTGCAGTGCTTGTTTTGTAGTGAAAGTGAAGAAGAGCGGCAGTATTTGAAAGCACAGCGATGGATTGCAAGTCATTTTTATAGTGCTTGCGCAGCTCTTTGGTATGCACTGATGTAGACGTAGTTTAATATCCACAAAACTAAATGTTGGCAACACAACATATTCATATGCATACTGAAACTGCAACCATGCAAATGTAAATAAAAGACACCCTGATGACGCTTCAAATTGAAACAGTTATTTTTCTGCGTAAAAACTGTGTGGTTCGGACGCAAGATTCATTGAATAGAAGATTGCGTCTTCCGGGAGAAAATAAATTTGAAACCGCACCAGTGACGTCACACAAAATTGTTTCCTATTGGCTGAAAATGTTGATGGAATTTTGGAGAGAGCAACACAGTGGGACAACATTAAATATTTATTCACTTTTTGTTATTTAATAATTTGTTTTCTATTTTCGATTTGAAAAGTACGTCGTCACTCATGTACAGTTCTGCTATCTGAGAAGCCCAAAAGCAATAAGAAAAAAAGTAATGACGCAGTTTTGTTTTAAATCTTTTTTTATGAATGCATAACAAAACTTGACTTCCTTCATTTAAAACTTAACAAATTATTCACAAAAAAACGAAAAAAATGCAATGACAAAAGTCTACGTACGTCACGCATTTCATGCTTTATGTTATTGTGTCTTGCTAGATAATAACGGGAAAGTACCGTTATCTATATTTTGCGTTTGTGCTTGGTAGCAGACACTGCATTGATTGTATTTAGTTGTATTTCAAAAGTGTGTGGTTACGACAATGGCTCCTCGAAAAAAAATATCAACTTATCTGCGAAACGTAGTCATTAAATACAGACATGGATAAAATTATTAAATTTAACTAAATCAACAGTTCAATCCATCTTTAATAACTACAAATATAACAAAAGTGTTGAAAATAAACCGCGCAGTGGTCATCCAAGGAAGCTGAATCACCGAGATATATCATTCATTTTGAAAGAAGTTAATCAAAATCCGAAAGTGGAAGCCACTAAGTTGGCCGCAGAGTTAGCAACGAGATCGGATACGACTGTGCATCCAAGAACAGTTCAAAGAGCTTTGAACAATAATGGTTTCCACAGCAGAACTCCACGCAAGAAACCGTTTATAAGTGAAAAGAACCAAAAACTTCGTTTGGAATTTGACTCGAAACACTTAGTTCCTACTGTTAAGCATGGTGGTGGGCATGTGATGGTTTGGGGCGCTCTCGCTGCATCTGGAGTAGGGAATTTGGTGAGGGGTAATATGGATCGGTATCAGTACAAATCCATTTTGGGTTTGGCCTTCTCAGATAGCAGAAAGGGGCGCCGTACGTAGACTTTTGTCGCCCACTGTATCTTTTTTGTTTTCATTATTTCGTGTACACAGCCCCACTGCATACCGCATGACTCTCGTGTTTTTGTTTTGTAAATTTTTCCGCGATTCTTTTACTACACGCAGCTTTTAACGCGGGGGCTTTCTAAACTCAAAATTCTTTATCAAATTTAACACAAAAACAAGAAAACAAACAAGCAAAAGTGGCACAATTTTCACAAAACAAAAAATTTTTGGTCAAACAAATTTTCAACCAATAAAAACATAGCATGAAATTTGAATTCAATTGCAGGGTTTCCTCCGAAATTTGCTTGTTTTATTTGTGTTATTTGTATGAATGAATAATATGAATTTACAATTTATTTTGTAAAGACATACAAGCTTCTATTGAACTGTTATGCAAGTACTTATATTTGTAGGATCCGCTTGAATAAAACCCAATTTCACATTAACGGTTGCACAATTTATTTGTTAATAAATAAGCTTATAGCTGCGCGGTGACACCACGTCCGTTGTGTTTGAGTTTTGCGTCACGAATCAAATGTTCTTCTCTTCCTTCTCCTCGTTTGTCCGTTTCGTTCTGTTCCCAAAAGGTCCGTCCGCTTCTTATCCTCTTTGTGTCTGTCAGAGTTGTACTCGAAAGGTCTGTCCGCTGCTAATTGTCAGAGTTGTAATTAGAACGTCCGTCCGCTTCTTGTTGTCCTATGTCCGTTTGTCACTCCTACATATATATGGGGGCTAAATTATAGTACACTACTCGACAAAAATTGGGTTCATCGCGTGCTCCAAAAAACAAAAGTATTTTTTAGACTAATCTTTGGCTGCTGAACACGAAACTGAAAATCAAAAAATTTTCTTAGAAGCGTTTTCGAAAAATCTTCGAAAAACACTTTTTCCCCTCTTATTTCAGTTATAAGCACATATCTCGTAAACCAACCATCCGACTAACACATGTGGTCCGTCGCTCAGAAGGTAATCAACTATCCTTTCCAACGATATATGGACTGTCCAAAACCGATGAGATTTGGGGCAGTTACTAACGATGAAAGTTGAAAAAAATTGCATTTGTTGACCTTTTTCAAAACTTATACATTTTCGAATGGTTTTTTTATAGATAAAAAAATCAGCTTCTCTGGTTTTAAGATCTAAGATGAAAGATATATTATTTGAACAAATATTAAGCCTAACATCAATGAAATCGAAAGAAAAATAACAAAGTTATGATACACTGAGTGAAAACACCAACTTTTCATTTATAGCACCGTGCGAAAAATTTTTTTTATTTTTCCGAAATCCATCCAAATGTTAATACAGACGTGAAACTAGAGGCCATTTATAATATCTGGGCATAGTCAGTTTTTCATTTTCTGACCCAAAAACCTTCTTAAAGGACTTTAAAATTTTAAGGATATATACATTAAAAATCTTTTTTTTTTAATATTTTCGATGGTGCAATGATGAAGATATGGGTATCAAATGAGAGAGAAAAATTTTCTCCTTTTAACTAAATTTTCTATTTTGAACTTTCAGGACCAAAATATGTCAGGTATGCGAAACATAAATGTTTTGGATCTCAGTCTGTAGATTCATACATTTACCCTACTTATTCTCCGATGACGTCACTGGTGCGGCTTCAAATTGATTTTCTCTCGGAAGGCGCAAATCATGAATCATGGTTCGGACGTGCTTTTAGCAGCTGCTTTTAATTCTTTGAAGAAAAATGGCACCGGTAAAAAACGAAGTTTGGAAATCTATTTATATAAAAATGAATCGTGGTCCGTTCGGCTGCTTAAAACTTGAAAACGACTGGATCAACTTGGAAACTTCCTTCGGCGGGTTTGTTTGAATCTGTTACGTGAAGGTTTAGGAAAAAAGAAAAGTCTGAAAAACGGGGCGTGGCACAACAAGAATACATTTTTAGACAATGACTTTGGAAGCGTAAGTCACACATCAATTAAATTACTTAATTACAAACTTACTATTTAATCATGTCCTTCAATAGAGGGAATGGGGTGGGTATTGAACAAAGGAGTGTGGCACCGCCCATATGACTCAATTTTTTTAAATGGAATAGCTTCGGAATTGTAAGTCGCATAGCATTGAAAGTTAGTGAAGCGCCGCCTGATAGATGCATTATTCTACTATTAAAATCTTATGGGCGTTGAACACGGGTCGGGGCACATTTGTTTGACCCAAACTATCCGCATAATTTTGGAACTGTTAGTGGCACATCAATGAAACTTAGTACGAATTTACCATTTAGTCATATCTTTCCACAGAGGGAATGGGGCGGGTATTTACCAAGGGGGCGTGGCACCGCACATACCACTTAAATCTTTTATATGGAATAGCTTCAGAATCGTAAGCCGCACAGTATTGAAATTTAATATGACATCGTCCCGTAGAAGTGTCATCCTACTGTTAAAATTTGTTGGGCGTTGAACAAGAGACGTGGCAAATTTTTTATGCAGCAGACCTGTAAGTCGTACATCAATGAAACTTGGTATGAACCTACCATTTAATCATATCTTTCGATAGAACGAATGGGGCTGGTATTGAACAAGGGGGTGTGGCATCGCCCATACAACTTAAATCTTTTATATGGAATAGCTTCGGAATCGTAAGTCGCACAGTATTGAAATTGAATATGCCATCGTCCCATAGATGTGTCATTCTACTGTTAAAATTTTATAAGCGTTGAACAAGGGACGTGGCACATCTTTTATCCAGCAGAACTGTAAGTCGTACATCAATGAAACTTGGTATGAACCTACTATTTAATCATATTTTTCGATAGAGGGAATGGGGTTGGTATTGAACAAGGGGTGTGGCATCGCCCATACAACTCAAATCTTTTAAATGGAATAGCTTCGGAGTTGTAGATGTGTCATTCTACTGATGAGATTTTATCGGCGTTGGTCAAGGGGCGTGGCACATTTTTTATGATCCAACAGTTTTGCATTACACGCACATCAGTGAAGCTTGGTACGAACTTTCCACTTAGTAGCACAATTCGACTAAAAGAAAGTTGTGAGCATTGGACAAGAGGGCGTGGTACCGCCTCCATTTTTATATACATAGATTGTTTGCCCTAACTGACTGACTGATTGATTGATTGATTCATCATCGCTCAGACCAAGCCGCTGAAGCTATAAACATGAAATTTGAACTGTAGATACATCTTAAAAAATTAAACTCCGCTAAGACGGAATTTTTTTAAATTCGGGATGTAAAGGTGCAAAACATGTGTTAAGGTGTTGTATGAAGAAAAGTGATTTAAGCGACATATTGATTTCGAACTTACTGAAAATACTCTAAACCAGAAATAATTCGACACATGTTTTATAATTTTTCGAAAATCAAAATTCAACTGGACCAATAATGGGTTAAGATTTGTTTAAGGGTAGACTCGAAAAAAACATGAACCGATAGGCCTATTGACTGCAAAAATTGTAAAAATACTTAAAATCAAAAAAATGATACACGCGTTTCTCATTATTTTCAAAATCGAAATCTAACTGGATCAACGACGGGTTAAAAGTATGTATGAAGAAACATTTTTTTTAGCCTTTTAACTTCAAACTTGGTGAAAGTACTTCAAATGTAAAATAACTCGATACGTGTTTTTCATTTTTTCCAAATATTAAAATCGGACGGGGTCAACGACCGGTTAAAAGTTTGTAAGGCGAAACTGTAAAAAAACATGAATTAATGGGCCCACTGACTTCAAACTTTGTGAAAGTATTCTTAGTGAGAAATAATTTCACACGTGTTTTTCACTTTTTTGAAAATGGAGATCTAACGGGGTCAACAATGGGTTAACAGTTTGTATAGAGAAACACGATATATTGGTCTTTTTGACTTTAAACTTAGACAAAAAGCAATTCAATCGGGAAATTATTAAAATGTTTCATATTTCATATTTTTGAATATCGAAATTTACCGTGGTAAACTAAGGGTTAAAGATTTGTTTAGAGTAAATGTGAAAACTCATGATTTAAAGGGATTTTTGACTTCACATGTGTTAGAACCACTTGACATCAAAGATAATAGACATATGTTTTTTTTAATCAAAATCTGACGGGGTCAACAATGCGTTAAAAATTTGTATCGGGTGAAACAAGACAGCTTGCGTGCGAAGTCGCGGGGCCCAGCTAGTATTTCATAAAAATCAACGACAAGTGCGTAAAATGCGAAATGTGCGGCAAAAGTTTAAAATTTTCAAACAACACCACAAATATGTCGCAGCATTTAAAATTAAAGCATGCAACAGAAGCATCCAATTTCCGGGCAGAATTCTTCGCCGCTCCGTTTTGTTTAATGTGGGTTTCAGCAAAACTCTGTTTGGCTCGAATGCTCCTATTAATAGAGTGTTGGCTGAGTTTAACCTCATTCTTAATTCTTTAGACTTAGATATCTCGTCTACCAGGAATATTTTTCGCAATGCCTTGAAAGGCTACTTAGCTCTTAATCCGTAGTGTTAAGTCTTTAATGTACATTACATGTCACTCCTATGGTCTGTAAGGTTTTTTCCGTAGACTTAAATAAATAAATAAATAAATAAATAAATTGATGGTAAGTTATACAAATATTCGCCGGTACTATATTTGACAAATTTTCATTCATATTGTTACGAGAACTAGTTCTAGTGGGCTGTTACGTATCTCTGGATTGCGTAATTTGAAAATAAAACACACACAGTTTCTCAAACGCAGTCAATAAAATAAACCAACAATCATTTTATTTCACAGATTTACACTTCACTGTCTTTACACTTAAGTATTTGCTTAATTACTCCGTGTGGCACCTTCACTAGTCAAAATCAGACTGACTCGCTGCGCCGCACCCGGCTGCCTTTTATACTTGTCCGGCCATCGCGCAGATCGTTCTCGCATATTCCAGAGTGGACTAAAGGTTTCCATGATGATCGCGACCATCGTTGCCAGGTTGGACTAAAAGTTTCCATTATCGCGGCCATCATTGCCAGGTTGGACTAAACGTTTCCATTCCCGCGGTCATCATTGCCAGGTTGAATTATGGCACGGCGCGTAGCGACAGGGTTGCTTTGAACAGCATATATTTATATATATTTATATATATTGTAACGATAAGACAGTCTGTCGCTGTGCAAAGCAACCCTGTCGCTACGCGCCGTGCCATAACTCAAACGTTTAGTCCAACCTGGCAATGATGGTCGCGATCATCATGGAAACCTATAGTCGACTCTGGAATGTGCGAGAACGATCTGCGCGATGGCCGGACAGGTATAAATGGCAGCCGGGTGCGGCGCAGCGAGTCAGTCTGATTTTGACTAGTGCAGGTGCCACACGGAGCAATTAAGCAAATAATTAAGTGTAAAGACAGTGAAGTGTAAATCGGTGAAATAAAGTGATTGTTGGTTTTCATTGACTGCGTTTGAGAAACTAAGGGTGTTTTGTTTATTTCAAATTACGCAATCCAGAGATACGTACTAGCCCACTAGAACTAGCATTCGTAACAATATATACGTTAGACGCCGAGTGCAAAGAGTAAGGACAACGATGTCTTAAGCCTTGGTGATGAGAGCAGAGAAACTGTCATTGAAAAGCCAAGTTGCAGCAGCAAGAAAGCAAATGAGAATAGTTTGCGTGAACAGCCTAACCTTAACAACAAAAATCCACAACCGCTTATTTCTAAAGCTTTTCAAAACATCGAAAACTTTTCGTTCAACGGTTCAAAGAGCCAAAAGCTGACGAATGGCATCGTGGAAATGGTTATCATAGATAATCTGCCTTTTGCCGGATTGAATTAATTTTTAATTTCTTTTCTTGCTTGTGATATTATCTTTTGCAACATACATTTATGATTTTAGTTACGCCGATCACGTACTGTATTTGGTGTAACAGGTAGGCAGCAGGTCGGATATCCGTAATTTCTTTTTCAAGGCTGGGCGAGAAGCAAAATTTTTTTTTAACTTTTAACGCTTTTTTTTATTAACTTTTTTAATCGGTTAAACCCGAAATTAATAATTTGTTCAAAAAAAATGTGATATAAATGAATCGGCACTAAACATTTTGTGTATAATCAAAGAATATGAAGTCTTTATTTTCTTTGGCATGATACATACACATCGTTGCTAAGGCAACGCATTGCCAATAGCTGAGGCGCCAGCAGGTCTGCGTCGGCGTAACTGTATTGCGACAATGTAGCGACCGCTGAACAATTAAACCGTTTTGGCAAATTGTGCCGATCTTTTTATTCCTTTTGCGAAAAGCAAGTGCCTGGGCGTACCCAGCAACAAATTAAAGGGGACAAAGACATAACTACATTTCCAAATTCAGAATATAAAATTCAAATAGAATAGAATATAGATTTCTGTACATATGTATATAAAATATAGAATTACGAGGGGGAACTACCCTCCTACCCGCCCATACCTAGGTACGCCCATGAGCGCCTGTCATCATCAAATGAATCTTTTTGCTGTATTGAGACGAAAAGGCACTCTGTGCTGTGCATGAACGCTTTTGCAAGCATACTTTTAGGCATGCACTGTGAAGTACGGCGAACTGATATAATTCGCTTGGTATAGTCCGATATGGCAAGGTTCGCGAGAAATGGGCTGTGCGAGAATGGTCGAGCATTTTCCAATTGGAAGTTGCAAGAAACTTCGGCGCGATAAGAAAACTGGTATAAAAGCAGCAGTGTGCAGCGCAGTGAGTCGAGTCTGTGTTGAGCAAGCAATGGGGAAACATGCAATAGTAGTAGTGTAAAGTAGAACAAGTGTAAATTTGAAAATAAAGCGATTGTTAGTTTTGACTACGTTGCGCTGAATATCTGAAGTTGTTTTATTTTCAAACACAATCAAACGAACCTGGGAAAACTTGAGATTTTCGTAACAGTACGGTTGTTTGTAACCGTATGTTGCGCTTGGTTGCTTGATTTTACAACTTGCGAACAATTATATGTGTCTCCAAAACCAAACAATTTACTAATAAAGAGATCTAGAAACCAAATAAATTTTTCATTTATATTGTTCCCACCGGTCGTAAAAAAATATATTATTAAAAGAGTCACCAAAATCTTAGCAGCTACAATAAGGATCGAACCGCGAACTTGTCGTCCGAGACAGTCCCGCTTACGCGTTTGACCATCAACACTCAATCCCGACTGGATGCTTAAAAGGTATGACAACAGACAAGCGCCGTTTTGACTAAAAATCACATATTTCTGTATCTCAAAACAGAGTACAATCAAAGAAAATAAACATACAGAATGCGCATGTCATACAAGCAACAATTTTGTATGGCGGGTTCTAACATTGGAACCCGCGCTCTGCTCTCATAGATCACATATGTAGTGAGAGCATTGATTTACAAGCGAGAATGTAGTTTTGTGTTGCGCTCACTGCAGCGAGTGTGCGTTGTGGCGTGAAATGATTACAAGGTGAAGACGAACGCTGTTGTTGTTGTTGTTGCGCTGGCGAAAAGCTGAAATTGTAAAACGATTTCTGATTTCGGGCTAGCTTTTGTTCTTCTTCTACAAGCCTACACGGCGTCGCATATTGCTCCTGAACTTATTGCAGACTGTAGTGTGCGCAAAATCATAGAAAAGAAAATAAAATATGGTTGGCATGACGACTTATATTGTCGCTACAAACAAAGTTCCTAAAGAACTTACCAAAAAAGTAGACCTAATATTTGATTGCATGAATAGGGCAATCGGATAATTGCTTTAGATCGGCTTTACAATTGAATAATGAGCCGTACAAATTTATAAAGATTTTTTTAATTATTTGAAAGATGTTAAATGTATCGATGATTAAAGTTTTATTTTTAAAACTAAAATCCGTTTTTCTGATAAAATTAAGCAATAACCCACATAAATGTTTTATAACAAAAAAGTTTTTTAACCAAGATAAACTAGAAAATACTTTTGCAATTTTGGGACAAAATTCAAGTAGTACTCGCTCAAGTGTAATAACTAATTTCGAAGATACACAGGATTCTATGAATCAAATCCTACTATGTTACATGCTGAGACAGACGAAACTGTATTTTTTATGATTTTATTTCAGCAGTAATTACAACAATTATTACAACAAATTTTTTTGTAGATAAAAACTTCGACAATCGAGTAAAAATTAACATGGATAATAATTGTGGCCTATGTTTCCAAAAACTAAGAAATTATGACCTTTTCACTGCGCTAAGTGAAACATTTTCCATAAAAATTATCAATCGGTTACAGACTTTTGCTACCTATTTGCTCCTTCAGATTTCCTGATGAATGCTGTGACAGTAAATAAAAAAAAGGAAGTTCCAAACGAAGCAAAACATAAACAATAAAAAAACAACAAAAGAAGAGCTGTTTACATTTTTCTCGAGCTATGTAGCAAAAGCAATCGTCAATACAAAAAAAGCATACACACAAAAACTACAACAAAAAACAATAGCGTAGTTGAAACGACGATCATTGCGCTGGCTGGTGTCGCTGTGAGAAATTTGCACAAACAATTATTCAGTGACCAAAACAACCACCAACGTCTCAAAGTACACAGGAGAAGCGGTACTTTCACTTCATGTGTGTTTGTTGTAGCGCGTGCTTCAGTTCACACAGTCAATGAGCGTAAACTGAAGCGCTTGCTCTCCTGCTGGCACCACTCTTTCCCTTTTGTGGTTTCCCCCCGCTTTTTGAAGCTCGCAAACAAAAATTTGAATTTTTGAGCTCAGATGCGCCTTCTATACACTTCATATTCTTTGGTACAATGCATGTGAAACGGTGTTTGTGTGAGTGACATAGAGGCCAAAAAGCTCTTATCGGAGGCCAAATTTGTCGAACTTTTTGACACATTTTTTCCTTGGCCGCTGGACATCTATATGATAAGTTATCTGTGCCCGAAGGTTGCTCAGAAACATAACCCTGCAGGAAAAAAGAATCAGTCGCAAAAGTATCTAAGTAACTTTTTTGTAACTGATTGAAAAATCATGCATGGCTACACAGTTCACGAGCAGCGTTGCCAAAAGAGAAAACAATTTATAACCAGGAACAAAAATTAAAATAACCAAATGTAACAAAAATAACCAAAATGTTTATTCCACATAAAGCAAAACATAACTCATACCAGAGATTAGCAAAGAATACCGCAATTTTGGTTGCCACCGTATTGATACTCATTCTTTTTACTACCTACTCCTCATAAGCACCGCAAAACATAAAGGTGAAGTTACAGACCATCCAGTATATGCGTTATGCATTGAATGCAGTACTTGCGGTACATGCATTTCGTAGATTGAAGTTACACATAGTGCATTTTGTGCGACATGTTTATGTTTCTAATCAGTTGATTGAAGTTTGAATTGAAATTACAATTTACAATTTACCACCCTTGATTATATCAATCAGCTGATCTGTTTGAGCGACGGACGTAATGCAAGCAAAAGTAGAAAGTTGCTCAACTTTTTCCATCGTATCCGACAATCCATCATATGCGTTGCGCTAAGTAACTCGTTTCATACAGCTGCACTGATTCTACTTGTTTGACAAATGCACAGAATGGAATAACGTATAAGTTAGCGAAAATTCTGCTGACGCCGAAAATTTGCCGCCGCTTCAGCGTTTAGGTCAACAAACTCACAATGTTGACAAATAATGCTGACAGCGCGCCTCAAGGCGTTGACTTCGCGACGATCTGCTGCGTTCGACGTCCGCAGCAGAAACGCTGATAATGCGTTTGCGAATATCGATTTCGCAACGCATGTTCAGCTTTAATTTTAAGCAAGCATTCATTCCTATTTTGCATTCAATAAAGACGGTTGTGCCGTTCAGAAGTTAACTCTAAAGTGTTTGCTTAACTTGGAAGCAGCGTGTAAGTCGGCCTAAAGAAGCCCGCCTCGCTCAGCCATGGAAGCAGCGCGTAAGTCGGCCTAAAGAAGCCCGCCTCGCTCAGCCATGGAAGCAGCGCGTAAGTCGGCCTAAAGAAGCCCGCCCCGCTCAACTTGGAATAAGAGCATAAGTCGGCCTGAAGAAGCCCGCCGAACTCTTAACTGGCGCCCAACGTGTTTCTCCACGCACTGCACTACTTCACCTCTGGACCCCGGGACACCGTTAGCATCGTTGGATCGTAGCGGGCTGGAACAACGTGTGGACAGTGACTCCCCAGTAGCGGATTTACAACAAAAAGGAAGGATAAATAAGTGAAAATATTGTGAGAAAATTATATCGGAAGAAAAAAAGGGAAAATCTTTCAACCATAAATTTTGTTTCGTAAGAGTGAAATTAGGATTTAAGAAAAAAACCACATAACTAAGGGCTCGTACAGCCAATAAAGAAATAATAAAAAAAAAAAATTATAACAAATTTCAACACTGCGATTCTGAACACCAGACCCTCCAGTGGATAAGAAAAATAACAAAATGGCAAATCCCAACAACCTTATCCGCCCACCCGTCCTAAATGTTAACCAAGGCGGACCTAGTAGTGCCACCCCCTGACAGCGCTTCTCAGAGGGGAGGAGGGACGAATGTCCAAGAACATGTTTGATAGAGACTTATGACGAGATAACCAACCAAATCCCTAAGGAAAACCTGCTATATCCTATCCTCAAACACAAAATCACCCAGACCTTCCAGATCCTAAATAGCCTTAAACCAGTTGAGAATAACAGAAGGGAGAGATCAATAGACATAATAGGAAAAACATGGAAATTTATAGCCGGATCGCCTGATCATGACGATTTAAATGCAATAAACAATAATTTGAATAACTTAAACGAAAATAACAATAACCAAATAGTAATAAACAAATTATTCGAACAACGTATAAATAATATAACTAGAATAGTAAACAAAATGTTAAACACAATAAAAAAAGACGACAACATTGTAACAGAAATTCTAATTAATTTACAAAATAAAGTAAGCCTAATTAAAGAAGAACTAATTAATATAAGATACGCCATTCAATGGGAAAAGAATAATATAATAAATTCAGTACTGTTAAGCAAAGAAGAAATAGAATATTCAATTAGTAAACTTAGGAAAGAACAAGTCCCATTTAATAATCCTGAAGAAGCACTAGAATTATCAAAAGTCAATGTATTAAGCAAAGAAATGAAAATTCTGTATATGATAAAAATACCTCTCACAATAAAGGAAACATTTAAGAGAATTATTGTAAGATCTGTAAAAAGGCCGAATAATATCATAATTAAAACTGAGTATAAGGAAATATTAAAAGGAAAAGACTCAATGTATGGAATAAAAAAAGAAGGTGAAACCTATAATAACTTAGCAATTTGCCAAGAAATAAATGTAGTAGAAATAAGTAAAGATTCATGTGTAACTAGAATAATTAATAGTTTAAATTCAACTTGCCCCACAACTAATGGCCATCACGTACCCACGCTGGAAGAAATTAAACCTGGAGTAATCTTGCTTAACCAATTCAACGGCAGAATAGAGGCCAACGCAATATCCCAAGATGTTAATGGAACGCATGTAGTCATCTTCAACAATTAAAATCAACAGCCAAATATTTAGAAATATTGAAACGGAACCAATCGAAGCTATTCCCGCAACACTACAACTAGCCCCATTAGAAAAGGACCACCTCGAACTACTCTCACTAGAGGCTTTGAAAGACTTACACATTAGCAACACACACCGAATAAACTTCCTCAAAAAGGCAACATTCTCTATCGGGTGAACGACAGCAGTCACATCAATAAATTGGATGCCGAAAATAAAATCAACTTCTCCATTAACGTTGTGTTGGTAATGGCACTCATAATAATACTTACATGGATTGGATGCAAAACATACCGCAAACATAGAGACCAAACCCAACCACCAACGCCCCTACCAAGAGAGAAAGGTGCCTCAATTACCATAGGAAAAGAAGACCTACCACACCAGCACCAGCCAAGGCCACCGAACGCGGACGTTCGGACTTAAGAAGGGAGGAGTTAGCGGAAATTCTGCTGACGCCGAAAATTTGCCGCCGCTGCAGCGTTTAGGTCAACAAACTCACAATGTTGACAAATAATGCTGACAGCGCGCCTCAAGGCGTTGACTTCGCGACGATCTGCTGCGTTCGACGTCCGCAGCAGAAACGCTGATAATGCGTTTGCGAATATCGATTTCGCAACGCATGTTCAGCTTTAATTTTAAGCAAGCATTCATTCCTATTTTGCATTTAATAATGACGGTTGTGCCGTTCAGAAGTTAACTCTAAAGTGTTTGCTTAACTTGGAAGCAGCGTGTAAGTCGGCCTAAAGAAGCCCGCCTCGCTCAGCCATGGAAGCAGCGCGTAAGTCGGCCTAAAGAAGCCCGCCTCGCTCAGCCATGGAAGCAGCGCGTAAGTCGGCCTAAAGAAGCCAGCCCCGCTCAACTTGGAAAAAGAGCATAAGTCGGCCTGAAGAAGCCCGCCGAACTCTTAACTTATATACTGGATGGTCTGTAACTTCACCTTAAGTATCACAAATCCAATCATTATGCGGTATGCGTTGTTTGCAGTGAGTGAAAGCAATGAATACAAGCACAGAACAAACAATATACAGAATGGTGTAAAGAAAATTTTCTTTGCGGGTTCCAGCGGTAGGACCCGTTTGTTGATGCGGGGGAAGCAGTAAAGGGGACGAGAACGCAGAGAGCGCCAGAGCGTAAACTGAGAAGCTGTGAGAGCGGTGTATGAAACAGTGACGCACCACACACTGTTGTTGTTGTTGTTAGGCCACAAAGCGATGTGCCGCTTGCATTGTTGGTGGTGGCTCGTGCTTGCTTTCCGCTTGCTTTTTTACAAACAAGAACAAGAAGTGGACAAGCAAAGTTTTCGTAGAAACATTTATTGAGCGATCGCCAAGGCGCATAAATAAGGTGGTAGCACTACGGAAAAAAAAAATTCAATGGATTTTATTAGTTCTTTTGGTCTGTTTGTAAAATAGATGTTGTAAAAAGTACAAATGGCTGCAATGAAAATAAACATATGTGTAAAAATATTGGAACAACCAACCCGCATTAGTGATGAAAGTGATAATAAGTGGAAAACTATTGCTACAATGTTGTGCTAACTATCAAAGAAAAAAGTTTAATCAGTTCTGGTGCTGCAACTACCTATTGAATTTGCTTTGGCGATCGCTTTGTCAAATGCGGAAAGCAACAACATTGCGTGTTGTTGTCGAAATGAGAATAAAGCCCAAAACCATCGAATCTATGCGTGTACATCAATTCGCGCTTACTCTCTCGGTTCCCTTTACATTTTCCTCACCTTTGTTGCTTCCCGCCCGCGTCTGAAATGAAATCGCAAAATTATTTCAGATGCGCCTTCTGTATACTAGGGGTATTCTCGATGTCTTGCACGGAGGAAGAATTCGTAAAAATGCAAACGTGCAAGACTGGAAAATGCTACACATCGAGAACGCACAAAAAAGCACACATTGCAAATATTGCAAAAATTCCGCAAACAGCCACAAACTTTCTCCATTTATTTTTAATTTGGTTTTCGGTTGATCCGTTTCCACCTGCAATCAATATATAACATATATGCCAATTATATAAAAAGATTGAAATAAAACCAAATATAAAGAAAATACGCTTGCGCACACGAAGAAAATTTAATGGCTGTCGCACAATCGTGTCGTGTCGTGTCTCGTGTGCACCTACACACGATGTCACACACAAAACAAGGGTTTTTACGTAGCATGATATGCAAAAAATGCAAAATTTTTTTGCTTGTATTTTGTTTTTGTATCATTGCACGGATTGCAAGATTCTGCAATTTTTGCATTTCGTGCACCTTGCAAGGGTTTTGCAAGACCCATATCGGCCTCCTCATCAGAAAGCATATGAAGAGGGTCCCAAAAATTGTGAGTAGAAGTTTTTCTAGTCTTTGATGAAGACATTTTGTCTTCATGAGCATGAGGAGCAATATGCGACGCCGTTCAGGCTTGTAGAAGAAGAACAAAAGCCAGCCACAAATCAGAAATCGTTTTACAATTTCAGCTTTTCGCTAGCGCAACAACAACAACAACAGCGTTCGTCTTCACCTTGCAATCATTTCACGCCACAACAATGTACTAACGCACACTCGCTGCAGTGAGCGCAACCAAAGAGCGCAACACATAAAACTACGTTCTCGCTTGTAAAGCAACGCTATAGAAAGTACTCGCGCGTACTTTTAAAATTGGTTCGTTTTAGGCGGAAATTCGTTTTAAACGGGTTCGTTATAAACGAAAAGCACTGTATTTGTTAAAACACATATATAAACACACGCTTGTGTTGAGTGTTTTGTTCGCAAAACACAACTATTGTGAATAATCTCACGACGCAACACAGATTTTATCGCTCGATTTGGTATCGAAAGCGTTGCCACAAGAAAAAAATTATAACCAGGAACAAAAATAAAAATAACGAAAATGTAACAAAAATAACCAACATGTTTATGCGACATAAACAATAAATAACTCATACATAAACTTCAAGATTTAAGGAACATATGTTACATATGTAAAAGGCTTTTGACACATACTGACATATTAGAGAGCTGCAATTGTGCTTTTGAAAGCGGTTTCAAGACACTTTCTCTCTTTGCACGGCACTGCACTGCACTTGCTCAGTGCAAACAGATCGAATCAGAGGTACCAGCGAAGAGATGCAAAACATGTGTGTGCATGACATATGAGAGCTGAGTCTTTTTTGCTTTATAACATTAGTGTGTGCGAACACACTAAAGGCAATGCACAGTAAAGGCAATGAAATTTACTGCAATGACACTGAATGCAGTAAGTTATACTAATAGAACAATATTACGCATATTTTGAGTTTTTTGAATGGTATTTGATTCAAATTAAATTTCATATGAATATTTTCACCTAAATTAAAACTATTGTGTTTTATGGACATAAAAAATTGAACAGAAAAATTAAATTATATTTACTTGTGCACACGGTAGACAGGAAGCATCGATAGGTAGCACAAAAATGTCGACAAAAACTGCAATCTGATTTGTTGATGAATATAGGTGCAAAATCCGTTCGAATTGAAATCCTACCTGCTACTTTTCAAAAGTTATTCATATTTTTATATTTCGAGTCGGGACAATTTGTAACACAGGACAACAAAAAACACTTTTTTTCTGTTGCATGGAGTTTTCCTACTATTTCTTATTAATTTGGGTGCGCTGATTTCGAATCTATCCTCAGATTTTTTTTTAGCAGCTCTAGTCTGTGAGACATAGGTATCGTGCCATTTTTTCACTTTTTTCTCTATTTTTACAATACTTTGATCGTAATTTCTAAACCAAGAAACCGATTGACATGATTTTCACATTATTAACAACACCGCACAGCTTCTTTTCCGATGCAATTTATTTTTATAAGTTTTAAAATTCCGCGGTAATTGGACCTCAAAGTCGGAAAATATCGAATTTTAAGGCGTTTTCTTTGATGGTCAAAAACATATAAATTTTTTGTAAATAAATTAACCAGTTAGGTGTATAATGAAAGCCGACACATCAAGCAATACAACACAGCCAAATTATTTGGGGGAATACACATTCGCATCGAAATAATAGAAAAAACTTACCATAGTCATTGTCATCACATTTCATACTTTTTTCTTGCGGAAGGCAATCTTGTTAAAATTACCTTGCATTATTTACACTTGTTTACAATAAAGAAGAAAACTATGGGAGAAAACTATTTGTAAAATAGTTTTATTTCAATTGAACTGTTTGTGTGGGATTAAAAACATCATATTTGATGATAGTGAAACTGAATAAATTGAACGGTTTGAAAAATGGCAGTTATTTTCTTTCTTCCTGGACATTTGATCATAGCATTGCATCTTCATAGCTGTGTCATCTCTATGTGAAGCTCTACGGAAATAAAACCAAAATCGGTTTCTTTCAAGGAACTTCATCACCCTCTTTCCACCCTTTGAAGGTCGAATTTTGAAAAACGCTGAAATACTTATTTCGTTATTTTTGTTTGAGTATACATATACAAAATTTTAAAACAATCCGACCAAAACACAATGTCCGTCTATATAAGCTTCACCACCCCGTTTGCGGCCTTTCAAGGTCGAATTTTTTAAAATCGCTCCTTTTAAAGGTTGACTTTTTAAAATACAACTATTTACCAAGTTTCATCATTATAGCTCCAGCGGTTTGGGCTCGGTGGTGATGGCATACTTGGTTATTCGATTCGATTTTTTTAAAAGCTATATATTTTTTTGGAAAACAAACATCATTTTTTAAATCAGTAGCCCCAAATAATTCAGATTGCAAATTTTCAGCGAATATAGAGCACTCCTTCTATTTTTGTCCCAATTTTGTATGGAGTCGAAACACTGTGTGTCGTGCCAATCAATTATTATTATTAATATTGTAACAACATATACACTAAGGTGGGTCGCGAAAAAAATTGGTGTTGTCACCACCTAAAAATAAAATTCAGAGTGTTTAATGACTATTTGGAAAATATTGCGATTCTGAGGTAAGCCAATTGTGAGCGGGTTTGCTTCAAAAATACCTCTAATTATCATGTTAACTCAATAAATTAACAAAAAAAATTTTTACAAAATATGTGCAATCCAAGAACTCCTGAAGGTTTATCTAACCAAAAAAAATTATTCGAAAATGTCCAACAACAAAAAAGTGTCACCCAAAAAACATGATAATTAGAGGTATTTTTGAAGCAAACCCGCTCACAATTGGCTTACCTCAGAATCGCAATATTTTCCAAATAGTCATTAAACACTCTGAATTTTATTTTTAGGTGGTGACTGAAACGTGATTTTTATTTTGTATGGAGTGCGACCCATCTTAATATACACTAAAGCACTGTTCACTCAAAATTGGTACGCACTCCAGCAATCCCTACAGAGTCATTTTTGAAGGTATTAAAAATAGTAAGTGCGTATCAGTAGGCAATGAATGTACCTTTATCAGGTTAAAATTTTGTGGAACTAGCTTTTTATTAGTGAGTTTTATTCGCGAAGGAGTTTGCTGCTTGGAAATTAATTGTGAACAAATTTGTAGAAAATCCTACATGGTCAGGATCAAAAATTGCTACAATATTAAAGTTGTTCAAAACTACTGCTTTCAGAGTTATAAAACGATTCAAGGACACCCTGATCCTTGAAAGGAAGAAAAAAACAATAAAAAAAAATACGAAAATGGCTCAAAACTAAAAAGAAATGTTGTGGCCTCAATTAAGAAGAATACCGCTTTATCTGACAATGATTGCGCTAAAAAATTTGGAACTAGCTTATTGACAGCTAGGCGAATACGCGTTAAAGCAGGAAATCCTATCGAGCTATTATATTCCTAAATCACTCAGATAAACAAAGTGTAATAGCAAAAAGACGCGCTCGTAAACTTTATAACAACATTTTGAGCAAATTTAATGGGTGCGTTATAATGGATGATGAAACCTATGTTAAGCTTGACTTTAAACAACTCTCAGGACAAAAGTGTTATGCTTTAAAGAAACGGGGCGATGTTCTTTCAAAATATTAGTACCAAAAAATTTATAAATTTGCCAAAAAAGTGATGATTTGGCAAGCTATTTGCAACTGTGGTCTGAAGAGTAGGGCATATGTGGCTTTGAGCGCTATAACGTCCGAAGTATACAGGAAGGAATGCTTGTAGAAACTTTTACTGCCTTTTATTGATCACCACCGTTCTTCAGTAAAGTTTTGGCCAGATTTGGCGAGCATTCATTATTCACAGGCAACAATGAATTGGTATCAAGCCTATAGTGTCGATGTAGAGCCGAGAGATAGCAATCTACCAAATTGCCCAAATTTACGCCCAATCGAAAAATATTGGGTTACTGTTAAAAACCAATTGCGCAGAAATGGTGGTGCTATCAAAAACGCAGGATCAATGTTTGTTAAGTGGAACAAGTTTGCTGCCCAGGTCACTAGATCGGGTGTTCAAGGAGTAATGGACAGCATCAAGAGAAATGTCCGCAAATTGATACATTCAAGTTAAACATAAAATTGGTGTTTCCTCATTTGAATAACTGAATAAATTCTCTTTTGTTTGAGCTATAGAATATTATCGTGTACTTTTTTTTTCAAGAGATATAACCTCATTTGTGCGTACCAATTTTGAGTGAACAGTGCTTTAGTCAGAATAAGTTTGCGTACAAGGGGTACGTAGTTTTTTCATATGAAAAATAAATCAGTTAAGTTATTTTTTAAAAACAAAATATTTTTTATTTCTTCCGTAAAGTTAGTTATTTTATTCCATTAAAATAATAATATCAAAAACTTGACTAAACTGTAAAAGAAGGGCCAAAAACAAAATATGTTATGAATTTACCTCAGAAAAAGTTTGCGTACCAGATAAGGTTATGTAGTTTAAATGTAATTGAAACTAAGTTTTGTCTAATAATAAGTTTTGTTATATCCTTGAATGGTTATATTGATTTACTATATCTTTGAAGATGAAGTGTTGTTGGGCTCAGGGTTCAAGGAAACCCTTTATATGCTCAATTAGATGCACGTAAGGTGACTAGGAAGGAACTTTTTCAACTTTGTTGAGTTAGTTAATAGCAAACATAGCTTCGCATCGTATGCATTGCGCCTTAAGGTCATCGTAAAGTTGAATGAAATGTTGGAACCTGATCCAAAATTTTGAAACCTTGGCTTGCATAAGCTTTTAGAATATGTACATAACCCCTCGGAACCATCACTACATAGTATAAAGCAAAGTCGCTGTCGCTGTCTGTCCCTATGTATGCTTAAATCTTTAAAACTACGCAACGGTTTTTTAAGCGGTTTTTTTAATGGATAGAGTGATTCAAGAGGAAGGTTTATATGTATAATACATGTTTGTACGGCAGGTGGGCGTGGCACCTCCCATACAACGTAAATTTTTAATATGGTATATCTTCGGAATTAAAAGTCGAACAGCATTGAAATTTAGTACAGTGTCATAGTGTAGGCGTGTCTTTTCATCGGTAAAATTTAATGGGCGTTGGACAAGGGGGAGTGGCACCGCTTATACAACTCAATTCTTTAATATGGAATAGCTCCGAAATTATAAGTTGCTCAGCATTGAAATTTGGTACAGTGTCATGACGTAAGCGTAACATTCCACCGGTAAAATTTAGTGGGCGTTGGATAAGAGGCGTGGCACTTTTTAAATCCAGGTGTATCTTTTGAACTATAGCATTCACATCAACGACACTCAGTATAAACTAAGGATTTGGTCGTGTCCTTCGGCAGGGGGAATACAACCCAAATTTTGATATGGAATATCTTCGGAATTATAAGTCGCTCAGCATTGAAATTTTGTACAGCGTCATGGCGTAAAAGTGTCGTTCCACAAATAAAATTTAATGGGCGTTGGAAAGGGGCGTGGTACTTTTTAAATTCCGGTGTAGCTTTTGAACTATAGCATTCACATCAATGACACTCGGTATAAACTTATTATTTAGTCGTGTCCTTTGGCAGGGGGAATGGGGTGGATTTTGGACAAGGGGGCGGGGCACCACTCATGCAACTCAAATTTTTAATATGGAATAATTTCGGAATTATAAGTCATACAACACTAAAATTTAGTACCCTGTCGTCTCATACATGAGTCATTCTAATGATAAGATTTGATGGGCGTCAGACAAGGGGCGTGGCGCATTGTTTGTGACCCAAATATTTTGCTGAACTTTAAGTGGCACAGCAATCAAACTAAGTACGAACGTACCATTTTCCCTTCCGACAGACGGGATGGTGCGGGTATTGAACAAGGGGGCTTGGCACCGCCCATATAACTTAAATCTATATATATATATATATATACAAGAAAGTGGCTGTATGTGAGTTACGGCATCACACTCAAACGGACCGTTTCGGCGAGACGAAGTTTGCCGGGTCAGCTAGTTTCTAAATAAAACAACACAGCCTGCTCACTCCTTTACTAGACATGCAGCCCAATACCAATGCTATGCTTTGCTGTTAATGTCAGATTTTTGTTATTAACTCAATCCTCTTAAAATTAGTTGATGCCTTTTAATGCCAAATATGCCAAACCATTATCAGAGAATAATAAATCTTCCTACTCCATAGATAACAACACTTAGTCCTGGAAATCCGGTTTTCTAGACTCTTTGATGGACTCTTTCACGAAAGCTCTTTGTTAGTAAGCTAAATATGAGATTCTTACATGCTGTTATGTAGAGAAAATAATTTTATTTCAGGACTTTTATTATAAAGTCACTGCTACTGGGTTTTATAAAATATTTCTGTACAATTCTGAAGAAATCGGATGCAACTAGATTATGATGCACCGACCGCAAAACAATCTAATCCTACTGCCTGGGTAGCTTAAGAAAATGGCCAGATCGTAGTAACGAAACAAGATTTTCTGTTGTTTTTGTGATTTAAGATGGCTTTTTGGAATAACGAATGTGCTCTTCAAAAAATTTCTTTAATTTCACGAAATTTTTTGTCAATTTAGGAAAGATTTAGTAAGATTATCCATTAATTTATCCATTTTAATTTTTCCGCTTGGGTTCTATTGCTTTCTATATAATATCAAGTACATATACGTTTAAAAGTAATTTTCAAGTACGATTACTGCTCAATGGAATAAAAATTTCCAAATAAAAATAAAAAGCATAACTGGAAATCCCCGTTATTAGTTTTGTACGCAAACTTATTCTGCACCGTTTTGTGAGTATATTGTCAATAAATGCAAATACATGGAAAATTATTATTTTAATATATCTAAAACAGAACAAAAAGTGCAGTTAAAGCATATATGAAAAATGTGGATAAGTTTTTATAAACAAAGAACCCATTTTTGAGGTCAAAATTAATCATATCATAATTTTGACTTGCCTGTACGCAAACTTATTCTGACTCGTGTATTTTTTAATATTACATTTAATTAATTTGTTAAAATCACATTTATATACTACATTAATATTACATTTAAATTATTTATTTAAATATATTATATTTACTCACATCATCAACCTCCATTTTAATTGGAATTTTGTCAGAAACTAAAATGTTTTACAAAACTCCCTCACTTAATTACGCGCGTCAAGTAGCAAACTCTTCTTGCAATCACTCATTGCATTCAGTGTACAGGTAGCATTTTGGCCCGTTACGCACTGTCAACGATTCATTAGCTTTGCTTGCAGTGTATATAGCAGAGAGAAAACAGTGCGTGCCTTGCAGAGACAAGTAATTGAGTGTTGACTGCTGTTGCGGTTTGCGTTTTGTTGTCATGCTCATACTGCTCTCTTACTACAGTGAATGCTGGCAATCAGTGCACACTGCACCGAATCACACTGCGTGTAGGGAGAAATGAATCATCCATTGCAGCTCTTTAATACATATGTACACTGGTGGCAATAACCATAAACTTTAAATTTTTCCAAAAAACTGATTCAGTTAAAGTAGTTTTACGTATATATTTATTGGAAAATATAGTCTATAAGAACTAAACGAAGAAATCGCAATTAATTAATTGTTGCACCAATTTATTTATTTTTTCATAAATATTGCATAAGTTGAGGTGGCAATTCACATTAACTCATATAAAATTGCGTAAATTAAAATTGTTTTCATAGCTCAAGGTACTCTAAATAGTTTTTTAAAATAATTTGTCCAAACCGTAATGGGGTTTAAGATATTTTAGGCACACAGAAAATGAGATTCTGAAGAGATTGTGCCGATATGCAAGCCTAAACCTACTCAATCGCTTTTGTAAAGTCAATCTTTGAAAAAACTGTCGTTTTTTTGCGTAAACACCTCGACCAAGAACCCAAAGGTGATTGATGTAATTAAAGTCAGGACTTCGAACTGGCCAATAAAAAATTTGAAAATATTTTCCGTAAAAAAACCCATTGTTTTTCTAGAACTCTGAATTGGAGCGTTATCCTGCTGAAAACTAAATTCAAGCCAACAAAGTTCCTCTGATTACACAGGGCAACAAATTTCGTTTTCGCAATAAATGGGCGTGTCACTTTTTTGGATTTACTCTGCCTTTTTTCAAGTTTGGGATTGGATTTTCAAGTTTGGAACCATTGTGGAGGGCTCCCATAAGGACTCTTTTACGGTGCAGGGAGTCGGATCCCTAGTACCGGCGGTAGACAGTGGGCGAGCGGGCTGTCTGGCGTCGTCATCCAACGACCGCTTAGGCTGTGCAGCGGGACCCCAGGCTGTGCAGTCTACAAATGCTACTGGGAAGCAGGAGGTGCCCAAGCCTGCATTAAGCAGGCAAAAGGCGCAGGATTCCACCGCACAGGATGGTCCCTCACTTTCGGGGGTGGTGCCTCAGCTCCGGGGCCTTCGACTCGACGCTGCTATAGAGAGGGAATCTATGATTCTCTCGCAAAGTAGCGGCGCCGGGTCGGTGGACTCTTAGGTGGAAGCGGCACTCCTGGAGGAGGAGTGCTGCGAAGAAAGCCAGAAATGGCTACTGGCGCTCTCTTGCGTTTCTCCGTAGAATGAGCAAAGAGCCTGGATCCTTGTCTGATAAGGAGAAGGATCTGGTAAGGAAGCACCAGAAGATCGTGGCTAGATTCGAGAAGAAACAGGCGGCGATTTCTGGTCAAAATGCACGACCGTTGCAGCAACGCCTGGTGACAGTGCCACGGCTGCACGACCCACCGAAAGTGCAGTAGAGGCGGAAAAGCCTAGAAACAAGGCCACATCCTCCGTTACTGCACGACCGGAGGGAGAAAAGACGGGGACGGCAAAACCTGGAAACAGTACTGCGGCCGCCCCGTCAAGAAAGACTGGTCAGAGACCCACCACCTCTTGAAGGCCCACTTCCACCACGGTGGAAAAGGCCGTAATTTAATTTATCCATTAATTTATCCATTTTAATTTTTCCGCTTGGGTTCTATTGCTTTCTATATAATTTCAAGTACATATACGTTTAAAAGTAATTTTCAAGTACGATTACTGCTCAATGGAATAAAAATTTCCAAATAAAAATAAAAAGCATAACTGGAAATCCCCGTTATTAGTTTTGTACGCAAACTTATTCTGCACCGTTTTGTGAGTATATTGTCAATAAATGCAAATACATGGAAAATTATTATTTTAATATATCTAAAACAGAACAAAAAGTGCAGTTAAAGCATATATGAAAAATGTGGATAAGTTTTTATAAACAAAGAACCCATTTTTGAGGTCAAAATTAATCATATCATAATTTTGACTTGCCTGTACGCAAACTTATTCTGACTCGTGTATTTTTTAATATTACATTTAATTAATTTGTTAAAATCACATTTATATACTACATTAATATTACATTTAAATTATTTATTTAAATATATTATATTTACTCACATCATCAACCTCCATTTTAATTGGAATTTTGTCAGAAACTAAAATGTTTTACAAAACTCCCTCACTTAATTACGCGCGTCAAGTAGCAAACTCTTCTTGCAATCACTCATTGCATTCAGTGTACAGGTAGCATTTTGGCCCGTTACGCACTGTCAACGATTCATTAGCTTTGCTTGCAGTGTATATAGCAGAGAGAAAACAGTGCGTGCCTTGCAGAGACAAGTAATTGAGTGTTGACTGCTGTTGCGGTTTGCGTTTTGTTGTCATGCTCATACTGCTCTCTTACTACAGTGAATGCTGGCAATCAGTGCACACTGCACCGAATCACACTGCGTGTAGGGAGAAATGAATCATCCATTGCAGCTCTTTAATACATATGTACACTGGTGGCAATAACCATAAACTTTAAATTTTTCCAAAAAACTGATTCAGTTAAAGTAGTTTTACGTATATATTTATTGGAAAATATAGTCTATAAGAACTAAACGAAGAAATCGCAATTAATTAATTGTTGCACCAATTTATTTATTTTTTCATAAATATTGCATAAGTTGAGGTGGCAATTCACATTAACTCATATAAAATTGCGTAAATTAAAATTGTTTTCATAGCTCAAGGTACTCTAAATAGTTTTTTAAAATAATTTGTCCAAACCGTAATGGGGTTTAAGATATTTTAGGCACACAGAAAATGAGATTCTGAAGAGATTGTGCCGATATGCAAGCCTAAACCTACTCAATCGCTTTTGTAAAGTCAATCTTTGAAAAAACTGTCGTTTTTTTGCGTAAACACCTCGACCAAGAACCCAAAGGTGATTGATGTAATTAAAGTCAGGACTTCGAACTGGCCAATAAAAAATTTGAAAATATTTTCCGTAAAAAAACCCATTGTTTTTCTAGAACTCTGAATTGGAGCGTTATCCTGCTGAAAACTAAATTCAAGCCAACAAAGTTCCTCTGATTACACAGGGCAACAAATTTCGTTTTCGCAATAAATGGGCGTGTCACTTTTTTGGATTTACTCTGCCTTTTTTCAAGTTTGGGATTGGATTTTCAAGTTTGGAACCATTGTGGAGGGCTCCCATAAGGACTCTTTTACGGTGCAGGGAGTCGGATCCCTAGTACCGGCGGTAGACAGTGGGCGAGCGGGCTGTCTGGCGTCGTCATCCAACGACCGCTTAGGCTGTGCAGCGGGACCCCAGGCTGTGCAGTCTACAAATGCTACTGGGAAGCAGGAGGTGCCCAAGCCTGCATTAAGCAGGCAAAAGGCGCAGGAGTCCACCGCACAGGATGGTCCCTCACTTTCGGGGGTGGTGCCTCAGCTCCGGGGCCTTCGACTCGACGCTGCTATAGAGAGGGAATCTATGATTCTCTCGCAAAGTAGCGGCGCCGGGTCGGTGGACTCTTAGGTGGAAGCGGCACTCCTGGAGGAGGAGTGCTGCGAAGAAAGCCAGAAATGGCTACTGGCGCTCTCTTGCGTTTCTCCGTAGAATGAGCAAAGAGCCTGGATCCTTGTCTGATAAGGAGAAGGATCTGGTAAGGAAGCACCAGAAGATCGTGGCTAGATTCGAGAAGAAACAGGCGGCGATTTCTGGTCAAAATGCACGACCGTTGCAGCAACGCCTGGTGACAGTGCCACGGCTGCACGACCCACCGAAAGTGCAGTAGAGGCGGAAAAGCCTAGAAACAAGGCCACATCCTCCGTTACTGCACGACCGGAGGGAGAAAAGACGGGGACGGCAAAACCTGGAAACAGTACTGCGGCCGCCCCGTCAAGAAAGACTGGTCAGAGACCCACCACCTCTTCAAGGCCCACTTCCACCACGGTGGAAAAGGCCGTAAAAAGGGGATGATCGTGTGACGATCAGCCGACAGGGGAGAAAGCTGAAGCCCTCAGCTAGCTTCTCTTCTCCACAGGAGTTGCAGATTGCCGTGGTGGACCGGAGCGATCCTGATGGGAAAATTCCCCCGGAAAACTGGCTTTTTGTAGAGGCGCTCATTCTGCGAGCGATGCTTGAGGCGGCTGACAGCGAAATTGATTTCGACGGCGCTGGCTGGTAGAGGGGTGTCAAGATCGTCGGTTGTGGCAACAAGGAGTCCCTCAACTTCTTTGTGAGCACTATCGGCGGTCTTGAGCCCCTCTGGCAGGGGGCAAAACTCGAGGTCATACCTCGTGACCGTTTGGCACTCCGGCCTATCGTCACACTGTGGGTCCCCCCTCCAGTTATGGAGGACGCCGACACGATGAAGCTGATTGGCCGGCAGAATAGTGGCCTGAACACAGGAGAGTGGAGAATTGTATCCTCCACTACTTGTAAAAATGAGGCGGGCAAGGACATTGTGATCGCGGTAGATCAATCGTCCTTTGCCCATCTGCGGGACTCCCTGGGAGTTGTTAAGTTCGGTTTGGGTTCCCTCAAAGCTCGCTTTCCTAACAAGGAGCGCGCCACACAAGGGAAGGCTGAAGGTAGTGCAGATAAACCTGCACCACTCTAAAGCCGCCACCCACGACCTTATGCAGTTCCTTGAGGAGACTGGAGTTGACTTGGCTATAATTCAGGAACCCTGGATCGAAGGAAACAGGGTTTGTGTAGATTGCTTCATTCAAGCGGTGAAGGTAAGGTACGAGCCTGTATTGTATACAGAAAGTGCATTAATTTGTTTCTTTTGTCCCATTACAGTACTGGTGACCTGTGCGTGGCTGCATGCGAACGACGCGATGGGCGAGACTTGATTCTGTCGTCCGCATACATGCCACCTTGCTGCGCACGCCCGATCACGGAGGCTCGACCTCATCATCGGGTGTAACGCCAATGCACACCACATGCTGTGGGGAAGTTCCGACACCAATAGTAGGGGTGAGTAAATTTTTGAATTTCTTCTTAGCTCTAACCTTGTGCTGTGTAATAGAGGCGATACGCCGACTTTCCACAACAGGATTAAGGAGGAAATAATAGATATTACCTTGGTTACCGACTCCAATACTATCTCCGTGGTCGACTGGAAGGTACTGACGGAATGTTCGTTCTCGGACCACAACCGTATAGTATTTTCAGTGGCCATTGAGGTTGGATGTCCACAAACCTATAGGAAGCCGAGAAAGACTAACTGGCCTAAATTCAGTGCACTAGTTTCTCAGAAACTGGCATCGCGTAAAGCGAGCGCATTCGAGAGAAACAACATTGACAGGTCAGTTGGTCTTCTAACGAAAGTGCTTAACAAGTCTTTTAATGAATTTTGTCCTAAAAGTCGAGCTCCACGGAAAACCAACGCGGTGTGGTGGACCCCAGAGCTAAGATAACTTAGAACAGATACTAGACGTCTCTTCAATAAGGCTAAACTTAGCCGAACTGAAGAAGACTGGGGAGCCTACAAGGCTAGCTTTAATAAGTTTAAGAAGACTATTAGGGCGGCCAAGAGGGATAATTGGAGGAAGTACTGCGAATCCCTCGACAATGTCAACGAGGCCGCCAAACTTCGCAAAGTGCTAGCCGGGGCATCACATACCCCTAGCAGCATTAGGAAACCTGACGGCTCGTGGACAGAATCGAGAGAGGAGCTTCTAGAGACTCTCACGAACACCCACTTTCCTGGTTGCACGAGTGTTGTTGAGACGACCACGCCTCATAGACCGCACTCGTCACGACCGGATGTTTTAGTTCAGGGGATTATCGATGAGGTCAAAGTGGCATGGGCGATAGACACCTTCAACCCGTACAAATCTCCGGCTCCCGATGGTGTCATTCCGGCTATGCTGCAATGGTCTAAGGAGGCAGTGGTCAAAGTCTTGGTGCGAATCTTTCGGGAATCTCTCCAACAGGGCTATGTACCACGCGCCTGGAAAAAGGTTAAGGTGGTGTTCATCCCCAAAGGCGAGGAAGTCAAACCACATCACTGCAAAAGACTACAGACCGATCAGCCTGTCATCGTTCTTTCTTAAGACTTTGGAGAGGCTGGTAGATGTCTATGTCAGGGGAGTGGCACAGTCCAGGGGACTCTGCAGGACGCAACATGCGTATTGCAGGGGAAATCTGTAGACAGCGCCTTGCATGAGGTTGTTGTCAGACGATCGAAAAATCGCTGAACGTCAAGGAGTATACGTTGGCCGCTTTCCTCGATATTGAGGGGGCCTTTAATAACGTCACTCTAGAGGCAATAACCAGTGCACTTAGAAAATTCGAAGTGGACGAGAAAGTGGTGAGGTGGACCAGCGATATGCTTAGTAGCAGAAGGGTTCACTCCAGCCTAGGCTCTTGCTCGGTGAGGAGGGGCACACCTCAGGGGGGCGTCCTTTCGCCTCTGCTGTGGCTGCTTGTGATAAACAACATCCTCGAGATCTTCGAATCCAGGAGGCTACGAGTAGTAGCATATGCGGACCACGTCACTATCCTGATCCCTGGAAAATTTCTTTCCATCAGTGATCTCATGGAGTCTGCTTTAGGAGAACTCTCTAGGTGGGCAGAGCATAACGGTCTAGGAGTTAACCCCTCAAAGACGGTTATGGTACTGTTCACCCGGAGATACAAAATACCGGAGTTTAGGCTGCCGAAACTCAGCGGCATCACTATCACCCTCTCACCCAAGGTGAAATACCTTGGCATCACACTCGACTCCAAGCTTTCTTGGAGACGCAACGTGGAAGAGCGGGTGAAGAAGAGCCTGAATGCCTTCTACGTCTGTCAGAAGGCCTTCGGGAAAAAGTGGGGATTGCGGCCGAGCATTGTCCACTGGATGTATACAGCGATCATTCGGCCGATCTTATGTTACGGAGCCATTGTCTGGTGGCCGGCCACGGACACCAGGTCCGTGGCGACGCAACTGATGAAGGTGCAGAGACTGGCGACTATGGGAATAGCAGGAACCGTCAAAAGCACCCCCCAGGCAGGCCTAGAGATGATTCTACATCTCCACCCAATAGAGCAGTTCATTAAGTGCTGTGCCGCTAAAGGCGCTCTCAGGCTGAGAGAGGCCAACTTGTGGAAAGAGCACGCTTATGGACACTCTGGGATTCTAAGGTCATTTACGAGGCCAGGTACGGAACATCAATTAGATTCCTGCACGGACTATTTGATTCTACACCTGGATTTTGATTCGCGCCCACTCACCTCCTTTCCCTCAAGGGAAGAATGGGGGCTTACAAGTGTGACAAGAGACGCCTCCATCACCATCTTCACAGACGGTTCTAAGATGGAGGAAGGTACAGGAGCTGGTCTCCACACAGATGAACTGGGGGCACAACGGTATTTTAGACTCCCGGACTTTTGTAGCATCTTTCAGGCGGAGATTTATGCAATCTGGAAAGCTGCTGAGCTAATCCGCGACAGCGGATTACCACCCACGGTTATCACAATCTGTGTGGATAGTCAGGCAGCTCTTAAAGCGCTGGAATCAGCCACTGTGAAATCAAAGGTAGTGCAGAGTTGTCGCCTTGCACTTCGAGCAATCGGGCATCACCGAGTCACTCTCTGCTAGGTTCCGGGCCACTCGTGACTGGTAGGAAACGAGGCAGCGGATGAGATGGGAAGAAAGGGGGTCGCCCTGCCTCTCACCGAAGTGGATAACTCTGTGCTCCCTCCGATATCTGCCCTGTATTTGCGTATTGACAGGTTGAGCAAATCTTACAATATGGCCTTCCCTTTCCATGAGGAACACGATTTGTACTGTCTCTGAGTCGAACCTCTATTAGGCAGCTTGTTGGAGTCATTACTGGACACTGTGCCATTGGATCTATGCTTGTGAAATTGTGCCTCTCGGCCAGGATGTCTGCAGAAGCTGTGGAGATATGGAAGAAGTGGAAACGATACAACACTACCTGTGCCACTGCCCGGCTCTGCAGGAACGCCGACTCCGTACCTTGGGGTCAAGGTTCCTGGCAGACTTGGCCTGCGCAGCAGTAGTTGAAATTTCGGATCTACTTTCCTTCATCAAGAGGTCGAATTGGTTTGCCCCGAACTGAAAGCCACTGGCTAGCTACAGAATCTTCTAAGAAGGGATTCACAATGGGCCATTTTGGCCTCCGAGTGGAAATGCTGCCAACCTAACCTAACTCCGTCGATATCAGGTTTTCTTTTATTTACCACACGTTCTTGCCTTACGATGTTTTTCGTGTTTCGATCATATCTTACGTTTTTCTCATAAGATCCGCGTAATTTTAAATAATGACACACTGGTGTCTCAAAGCTGCCTATTTCAACCGTTATTTCCCGTGTCGAAAACTCTTATTGATTTAATGCATTAATTTTTCCCTCTTCTTCAGGTGGCAAATACTTTCTTCTTGGCATTTTCACAGGTCTGAAGAAAATAAGAATTTTACTTTTTTTATAGTATTGTAACGATGAGACAGTCTGTCGCTGTGCAAAGCAACCCTGCCGCTACGTACCGTGCTATAACCCAATCTGGCAACGACGGCCGCGATAATAACTTTTAGTCCAATCTGGCAGCGACGGCCGCGATAATAACTTTTAGTCCAACCTGGCAATGATGGAAACTTTTAGTCCACTCCGGAATGTGCGGGAACGATCTGCGCGATGGCCTGAGAGGTATAAAAGGCAGCCGGATGCGGCGCAGCGAGTCAGTCTGGTTTTGACAAGTGAAGTTGCCACACGGAGTAATTAAGCAAATACTTAAGTGCACGAACAGTAAAGTGTAAAACTGTGAATAATAAAGTGCCTGTTGGTTTTGAATTGGCTGCGATGGAATAATTAAAGTTGTTTCATTTTCAAATTGCACAATCCAGTGATACGTAACAGCCCACTAGACCTAGTATTCGTAACATTTGGTGTCAGAATTGGGATTGTGGAAAATTGAAAGTAAACAAAAAAAAAATTAAATTATAAAAGTACGGACATGGTTAAACTCGAGCTGCTGAAGGTAGACCAGCTGAAGAAGGAGCTGGCTGCCTGGAATTTGCCGAATGCTGGCGGAAAGGTGGAGTTGCAGTTGCGCTTGCGAGAAGCATGTGAGGCACGAGGCATCGATTGGACTGTGCACGAGTTCGGAGCGCAAGAACTAGAGGCGTCGGCCAAGGTGGAGGAATCGCCTGCTGCTGCCGTGTCGCTCCAAAGTACGGCTGCAGCGGCTGCGCCACTACAAGCATTGGACATGAGCCAGCTAATGGTTGCACTTAAAGGCATGTTCGAGACTTCCAACCGTGAAATGGCAGCGAATCTGGAATCTTCGAATCAGGAGATGGCAGCGAAGCTGGAAACTTCGAATCAGGAGATGGCAGCGAAGCTGGAAAGTACGAATCTCGAAATTTCGGCAAAAAACGAGACTGCAAATCGAGCAATGTCAGCGAAGCTGGAAACTAAAAAAAAGGGAAATGGCAGCGAAAATGGAAACGGCGACCCAGGAAATATCGGCGCAAGTGGCGGAGCGAATGGAAGTCAAGCTTCAGGAAAATTCTGCGCGCTTGGAGCAGAAAGTGGAGGAAATCTCAGACAGGATTAATGGGAAAGTCGAGCACCTGGAGACGTGGGTAGAGCACTTGGATAAACGAGTCGACGACCTAGATGATTCCCTGAACAAACGAGTTGGCGACCTGGATGATTCCCTGAACAAACGTGTTGACGATCTTGATGATTCCCTGAACAAACGAGTTGATAGTCTGGAAGTTTCGATGAACAGAAAAATGGACGAGCGGCTTAGGGAGGTACAGCCGCGAGAATGGTTGCCGCCGGTTCCGGAAAGTGCTGCCACCCGAGCAGAAGTGCCTACTTATGATGGGACTACGCCGTTCGATACCTTCAAGCTAAAATTCGACCTGGCTGCTCTGGAAAATCAGTGGACCGATGTAAGAAAAGGTCGGAGATTCGCGCTGGCTCTTAAAGGTGCTGCGGCTGAGGTAATAAAATCAGTTCCAGAATGTTTACGAAGTGAGTACGAGACCGTCATAAGGGTGCTGGCAGCCAAATACAGCGACGAGCACAACAGAACGCTATACTACTGTGAGCTGAAGAACCGCAGGCAAAGATCCAACGAGGCGCTGCAGACATATGCAGCAGACATTGTGCGGCTCGTACAGATGTGCTACCCGTCCTTCGGCGCTGATGATCTCGAAAGGATGAAGATAGAGGCGTTTATTGGAGGTCTTCATGATCCGGAGACACGTCGCAGTGCGTTGATGATGGGCAAGCCGACATTTAGGGAGACGGTGACCAGCGCGATGACATATGAGGCGACATGGATTGGGAGCACTCGGTATGCACCTGCAAGGATACGCCAGATCCAGCCAGACAACGACATTACGATCCAGGCCATAAGGCCTGAGCCACCGGGCAGGCCACGGGTGGTCTCCTCTACAGTTGTTTGCTGGGTATGTGGCAAGCAGGGCCACATATCACGAGACTGCCGCCAACGAAAGAGGCGTTCCCGGTCTCGATCGCAATCGCCTGAAGCGAGGAATGCTGACAATCGAGGCTCAGCCAACAAGCGCAGGGCTGAGGACGAGGAGCCGTTAAACTTAAACGGGTCAGCCCAAAGGGGCGTGAGCTGATCCCCACAATCTGCCGCCCATCATCCTTGTCTCACAACTGAAACGACAGCCCAGCAGCTTGACAATTGAAGGAACGATAGATGGAAAGTTGTTCGTGTTGACACTGGATACTGGAGCGTCATATTCGATCATAAAAAGGAAGCTGCTGAAGAACTGGGAACCGCTGCATGGCATACAGCTGCGGACTGCGACTGGCGAGCGCGCGCCGGTAAGAGGGAAAGTTGCAAAAACGATTGCTATCGGCACCAGCAGCCTGGAACATGAGTTCATTGTCGCGGATATAATGGACGACGTGATTATCGGCGTGGATTTCATGATTAGGCACGGCTTTACGCTGGACCCGAAGGGAAATGTACTGAGATATGCCAACGTTGAATTCCCGCTGCACACCGGCTATGAGCGAAACGTGGCGGTAAGGAAGGTTGTATCGTGTCAACACTGGAGGATACCAGCGAATTCTGAGGCGATTGTGTGGGCAAAGGTAGACGAGGACGATGGGACGAGTCGGCTGTGGGTTGTAGAAGCGCCAAAACAAGGATACGACAACATAATTCTGTGGTCAAAAGCACTAACCGCTTAAGTCGACTTAAGAAGAAATTGAGTTATGGATGCCACCACGTTCCCTTGACTGTGCTCTACGTTTGTGTAAAATCGGGGAGCTTCTAACTTTAAAATAAAAAAAGTTATTAATAAAAACCTATTCGCATTCCCATAGCGAACATACTACGCGCTAAAACTTTAAAGCGAGATTACTCGGAACAGCAATTTACGACTTAGGCGGTTATTGCTTTTGACCACAGAATTATCGGACGTACATTAGTCGAACCCAAAAATGGCAAAATACCAGTTAGGATACTCAACCCACTGAACACACCCAGATATGTCGAAAACGATGCGGTCATGGGCGAGTGTAGAGAGGCTGAAGCAGTTGTCAATTGCGAAAGCAGTCCAACCGGAGGAAGCCAGGAAAGCGGTTCTAACATGGACGCCATACAGCAGAACCAGTGGAGCAGCGAATTGACAGCCGAGCAGAAACAGAAGGCACGGTCACTCCTGCAGCACTATGGGTCAATATTTGCAACAGAAGCGGGCGGAAGAACAGCCATAGTGAAGCACAACATCGACACCGGAAGTGCGAAACCAATCCGCCAACCGCCAAGACGAGTTCCTCTGGCCAAGAGGGAAGAGGTCACAAATTTGATTGAAAACATGCAGAAAGTAAAGGTCATAGAGCCTTCTTCGGGCCCCTGGTGCTCGCCGGTCGTGCTAGTCAAGAAAAAGGATGGCAGTACCCGATTTTGTGTGGACTATCGAAAGCTCAATGACGTGACCAAGAAGGACAGCTATCTACTACCTCGGATCGATGACATCCTGGACACCCTGTCAGGCACACAGTGGTTTTCCACACTCGACGTACGCAGCGGCTATTGGCAGGTGGAGCTTGCAGACAAGGACAAGGAGAAAACGGTTTTTAGTGTTGGCGACGGTTTGGCGCAGTTCACCGTCATGCCGTTTGGACTCTGCAACGCACCAGCAACATTCGAGCGGCTAATGGAACGCGTGCTAAAAGGGCTGCATTGGCGGACGTGCCTGGTGTAACTTGACGACATAATCGTGATGGGTAAAAGCTTCGACGACCACCTGAGAAAGCTAAAGGAGGTATTCGAGCGGATACGAAAAGCTGGGCTTAAACTCAACCCAAAGAAGTGCTCGCTGTTCCAAAAGGAGGTCAAGTATCTGGGTCATACGGTTTCTGCCCGCGGAGTACATACGAATGAAGGCAAAATCACGGCGGTGAAGGAGTGGCCCCGGCCACGCAATCTACACGAACTCCGCAGTTTCCTGGGCCTGTGCAGATACTACCGCCGATTTGTTCCGGGATTTGCGAACATAGCTAGCAGCTTGCACAAACTGACGAAAAAGAGCCAAGCTTTCGAGTGGAACGAGGAGCAGGAACAGGCTTTTGCACGTCTGAAGGAAAAACTGTGCAGTGCTCCAATTCTGGCCTTCCCCGTGCCTGGGGAGATGTTTGTGCTGGATACAGATGCAAGCGGGAATAGTATTGGCGGTGTGCTATCACAGATAATAGACGGCCAGGAACAAGTGATAGCGTACTACAGTAGGGTTCTATAACCGGAACGCCACTATTGTGTGACACGGAGAGAACTACTGGCGGTATTGGACTGCGTAAAACACTTCCACAAATATCTGTATGGACAAAGGTTTCGCCTGCGCACAGATCATGTGGCATTGAGATGGCTCCTGAACTTTAAGGATCCTGAAGGACATTTGGCGCGGTGGATCGAGCGACTGCAGAGCTACGACTACAGGATAGAGCATCGCAAGGGCAGTAGCCATGGAAATGCCGATGCCTTGTCCCGCCGTCCGTGCAAAGTCGAATGCAGGCCGTGCTCGCGAACCGAAAGCAGAGAACAGATAGTGGACGCCCGGTTGGTAAGCGTTATGCCAGAGGAAGAGTGGTCTGCGAAGAGGCTACGAAAGGACCAGCGGGAGGATGCGGATCTTGCAAAAACCATCGAAGGCAAGAAGCAAGGCGCACGTCCAGACTGGCAGGAGGTGGCCGGTGAAAGCCCAATCGCTAAGGCTTACTGGGCACAGTGGAAAAGTCTGCGGCTGAAGGAAGGATGCCTGTACCGCGAATGGGAGAGCGCCGATGGTCGGACCAGCAACTACCTAATGGTAGTGCCGAAATGCAGAATCAACGAGGTCATCGAGGCATACCATAACGACTCCAGTGGAAGGCACCTGGGCATCACCAAAACCGTCACCAAAATAAAAAGACGATTCTACTGGGTAGGATGTCAGGAGTCTGTAGCCGCGTGGATTAAGAGCTGCGACCGATGTTCAGCCGCGAAAGGGCCGACAAGAAAATCTCTAGGCCGCATGCAGCAGTACAACGTGGGAGCGCCCTTTGAGCGGATTGCTATGGACGTCGCCGGCCCATTCCCAACGAGCAGTCAAGGCAACAAATATGCGGAAAGTGGTAGGCAGGAATCAAAAGGATTGGGACACGCATATCCCCCTGTTCCTGATGGCGTATAGGTCAGCCCTGCACGACACGACATCACTCACTCCAGCCCGAGCAGTGTTCGGCACAGAGTTGCGGTTACCCGCTGACTTGAAGTTCGGGGTAGTCGGTGCGACGGGAGGCGCTAAGACGGACTACGTGGCCAATAAGCGGGCGGAACTGGAGGAAATTCACCAGTTTATAAGGAGCCGCACCAAACTGGTCAGCGATAAGGCGAAAGCCAGATATGATCTACGGGCCAACTCAGCAGGGTTCCAAAAAGGCGATCTGGTAATTCTCTACAACCCCAGCGGAGGAAAGGTTTGTCTCCGAAACTTCAAGCGTCATGGGAAGGACCGTACGAAGTCGTGACTAGGATTAACGACGTGGTATACAGGATTCAACGTTGCAGCAATAGAGGCGCTAAGCTGAAGGTAGTCCATTTGGAGCGCCTGGCGCCTCATCACAGTGGAGCCTCGACACTTGTTCGGGACGAACAAGTCTAAGTGATGGGCAGTGTAACGATGAGACAGTCTGTCGCTGTGCAAAGCAACCCTGCCGCTACGTACCGTGCTATAACCCAATCTGGCAACGACGGCCGCGATAGTAACTTTTAGTCCAATCTGGCAGCGACGGCCGAGATAATAACTTTTAGTCCAACCTGGCAATGATGGAAACTTTTAGTCCACTCCGGAATGTGCGGGAACGATCTGCGCGATGGCCTGACAGGTATAAAAGGCAGCCGGATGCGGCGCAGCGAGTCAGTCTGGTTTTGACAAGTGAAGTTGCCACACGGAGTAATTAAGCAAATACTTAAGTGTACGAATAGTAAAGTGTAAAACTGTGAATAATAAAGTGACTGTTGGTTTTGAATTGGCTGCGTTGGAATAATTAAAGTTGTTTCATTTTCAAATTGCACAATCCAGTGATACGTAACAGCCCACTAGACCTAGTATTTGTAACAGTATAAACATCGACGAAATCAGCTTATAAAGGCAAAATTTACCTCAAATTGCTTAGAGTTTATGTGAACTATTAAACTCTGAGAAAACACAAGCCGCTCTGAATGTTTTGCACGCCCACGCGAAAGAGTGCATTATGGTACACCTGCCGTTACTTATAGCAAACTATGTAAACTAAACTAATGTAAACTACAACCTTTATTTGTTTTTTAAATCAATCCTCTACTCCCACAAAACTTTTCATACCTCAACTCAAAGTGAGTGTATGGGAATTACCACTAGTGTATGTACATATTGTTACGAATACTAGTTCTAGTTGGCTGTTACGTATCTCTGGATTGCGTAATTTTAAAATAAAACACACTCAGTTTCTCAAACGCAGTCAATAAAATAAACCAAAAATCACTTTATTTCACAGATTTATACTTCACTGTCTTTACACTTAAGTATTTGCTCAATTACTCCGCGTGGCACCTTCATTAGTCAGAATCAGACTGACTCGCTGCGCCGCACCCGGCTGCCCTTTATACCTGGCCGGCCATCGCGCACATCGTTCTCGCACATTCCGGAGTGGACTAAAGGTTTCCATGATGATCGAGACTATCATTGCCAGGTTGGACTAAAAGTTGCCATCATTGCCAGGTTGGCCTAAAAGTTTCCATCATTGCCAGGTTGGGCTAAAAGTTTCCATTATCGCGGCCGTCGTTGCCAGATTGAATTATGGCACGGCGCGTAGGGTTGCTTTGCACAGCGACAGACTGTCTTGTCGTTACACTGCCCACCACTTAGACTTGTTCGTCCCGAACAAGTGCCGAGGTTCCGCTGTGATAAGGCGCCAGGCACTCCAAATGGACTACCTTCAGCTTAGCGCCTCTATTGCTGCAACGTTGAATCCTGTATACCACGTCGTTAATCCTAGTCACGACTTCGTACGGTCCTTCCCATGACGCTTGAAGTTTCGGAGACAAACCTTTCCTCCGCTGCGGGTTGTAGAGCATTACCAGATCGCCTTCTTGGAACCCTGCTGAGTTGGCCCGTAGATCATATCTGGCTTTCGCCTTATCGCTGACCAGTTTGGTGCGGCTCCTTATAAACTGGTGAATTTCCTCCAGTTCCGCCCGCTTATTGGCCACGTAGTCCGTCTTAGCGCCTCCCGTCGCACCGACTACCCCGAACTTCAAGTCAGCGGGTAACCGCAACTCTGTGCCGAACACTGCTCGGGCTGGAGTGAGTGATGTCGTGTCGTGCGGGGCTGACCTATACGCCATCAGGAACAGGGGGATATGGGTGTCCCAATCCTTTTGATTCCTGCCTACCACTTTCCGCAGGTATTCCTCCAGTGTCCGGTCAAAGCGTTCCACCATGCCGTCGGACTGTGGGTGCAAAGGCGTGGTACGAGTTTTCGTCATCCAGAGTAGCTCACACACTTCCTTGAATACCGCAGACTCGAAATTCCGGCCTTGATCTGAGTGCAACTCCAACGGAACTCCGAACCTGGCTACCCAGTTGTTTACCAGCTTTTCCGAGATCGTAGTGGCCTCCTGGTTAGGAATAGGTTAAGTTACGGGTTGCCAACGGCCACAGCGCTTCTCGCTGTTTTGCATGAAGATCGGATGTCACTGCGCTGCATAAAACTGCAACGTAGTGTCCGCGAGTATCGCATATCACTGCGCTGCATAAAACTGCAACGTGGCAAACCAGAAGGCAATACGATTTGCTAGCATTTCCTCCAAGTCTTCAGTCTTCATTCCGCAGTCGCACCAAACAGTGCTAAAATAAAGAACAAGAACTTATAAACAACTGTTGTTTTTATAAAAGAATAACTGGCGCCCAACTATACTACTGCGAGGACTCCGTGCCCAAAGACCTAGCCGCGCGTAAAATTGTCTATGAAAAAAGAGCAATCCAGTTCCGCATAGCGGAAAGCTAAAAGTGCTAAAATTTCCACATAGTGGAAAAAAGTGAAAAGTTTCGCATAGCGAAAAAGTCTAAAAACTAATACTTCCACATAGTGGAAAATGCTAAAAATTTCAACATAGTGGGAAAAAGTGAAAAATTTCGCTTAACGAAAAAGTCTAAAAACTAAAACTTACGCATAGCGGAAAATGCAAAAAATTTCCACATAGTGGGAATAAGTGAAAAGTTTCGCATAGCGAAAAAGACTAAGAACTAAAACTCCCGCATAGCGGAAAGTGCAAAAGTTTCGCATAGCGAAACAAATTAAAAGTACTAAAACTACTACTACAACTAGCGCTCACTATCCGCTGCTGTAGTGCTCACTGAGCCGTGCGAAAATCTTCAGCGACGGCAAAATTTTACGTGGATATCTCGAGAACGTGTACGAGTGTTATCACGCGGTGCGTGGCGACTTCTGCAAAAGCTGACACCGAAAGCTTGAAATACTTGGCGTCGCTTACATGAGACAACAAGCATAATAACAACAACAAGGGACGATGATGATGACGACGCTATGGATGCTGACGCTGTAAGCCTAAGAAGAAGAAAATATCCTTTTATATATCTAAATTTTTGCAATTGTAGAAAAATTCGTATAAATTTGATCAGTTAATTTGTAATTTAATTTGTAAGCAGGATCTAAATTCATGTGAATTTACAAAAAAAAACCATACATTAAATCTTTAGTAAATAGTCGGAAATTCTTGTAGAATTCATTAGGAAACTGTTAAACACTTTGTGCAGTGCCGTCTCCTCCGAGGTCCAATTTTGTCATTGTCTTTTGAGTCTTTTAGCATTGCTATTAAAAAAAAAAACAATAGAAAAATGGCTAACCCGACCGAAAACCAACCCTTCTCACCCTCGATGCTTTCAACGCTCATATTGTAGAGGTAGCAGTAGAAACAGCGTGCACCAATATGTTGAGTCATATTGAAAGGCATAATGCAACACAACTGAATCTAGCGCAACAGATTAAGGCTCTTTTGGAGAGAATGGAAACCTTAGAATTGCCATCAGCTTCAACAATTATCGAATATAAACCGATAGAGGTAGCCGGCCTCGATAGTCAAGCGGGTAGCGCGCTGGCTTCTCATACCAAAGGCTCCAGGTTCGATTCCTGGCTCGGGCTGGTGAACAACTCATCTACTTCTATCGCTATCCACATGAAGGGAATGAGAATTACAAGAATCGCACAAGTGCGCTCTTGGCAGGCAATGGCAAAACCTCCAAGTGTGAACGAAAAACTGCCAATCGCCGTTCGGATTCGGCGTTAAACTGTCGTGTGAAACTGAGTGTGTCTCTCATAGAGGCAGCCACCGCAACCTAACCAACCTAACCTAACCGATAGAGGTAACGAGGAATGACCAGTGCCCGCTCACACTTGATCTAATCAAGTCATTACCAGAGTTCTCCGGTGAATCTAGGAGATACCTTTCATGGCGCCAAGTAGCGCACACGGCAATAAAACTCTTTGATCCGTTTGTGGGTACGGAAAAATACTATCAGGCAGTCGCTATAATTATGACCAAAATCACGGGCTCAGCCGACCAAATTCTATCATCCTTCAACACTGTCCTCAACTTCGACGCCCTTGTCGCCAGACTGGACCACACTTATCGCGATAAGCGACCACTACACGTTCTTGAGAACGAACTCAGCGTCCTGTGCCAGGGGAAATTGTCGATTGCAGGGTATTATGATGAAATAGAAAAGAAACTAACGATGCTCATCAATAAAGTGACAATGGATTACAGTGGCAATCCGACACTAATCAGCTCGTTTGCGGAAAAATACAGAACGGACGCTCTGCGTGTTTTTATTTCAGGTTTAAACAAACCTTACTGTAATATCCTATTCTCAGCTGGTTGCGCGGACCTACCCTCTGCCTTAGCGAAGGCTCAGGAACTGGAATCCAATAACCAGCGTTACTCCTTCGCAAGAGCATTCGATAACCAGATCCCCAGAACTCTTCCACCGCGGTCCCATCCAAATTTTAAACAAGTACCTACGAGACCGAAACCGAGACCAATGGACACCAATGCGGAAACTGAGCCAATGGACGTTGACCCTTCGTCCAAATTTCGCTACGACACAGCCTTTAATCCTAGACGAAACCAAAGCAATAGGTTCTCTGGACAGACCAAGCAATTCAGTAACAGGACTGAAGCACAAGCGCCACCCAGACCTTTCAAGCGGCCACCCTCATCGGACAGGGCACCTCAACCCAAACAACAAAGAGTAAATCACTTGGGAGTGGACCAAATAGATTCTCAGGATGAGGACGAAGAAGACATACAATCACTAGCGACTTTTGACAGCGAAACAGAGGAAGAAATAGTAAACGACAGCCTCAATTCTTTAGAGTAAGGTCTGCTGTTCCCTATATTGAGAAGACTCTTAATAAAAAAACTAAATTAAAAATATTACTCGATACAGGAACAGCGAAAAATTACATTAGAAAAATACCCGAACTCGACCCAATCCTTAACGATAGACCATTTATAGTCAAAACCCTCGACGGAGGAACAAAAATTACACACAAATACCGAATCCAGCTCTTCGGAAAATTAGCCGAATTCTTTTTACACCCACATTTGAATTCATTCGACGCAATTTTGGGCTACGACTTCATTAATCAAATACAGGGGGTGATTGATACGGGCAGGAAGATGTTTTTGCATAATAACGGGGAGGACGAAATTAAATTCCTCAATTTCCAATAAGTCAATAACCTACAAATTAGTACACAGTCCGTCTCGGAGAAAGTCCGTACCCAATTTAAAACCCTCTTAAAACGTTGTGAAACAGTATTTTCTAATCCAAATGAGAGCCTACCATTCAACACCACTGTAATAGCAAAAATACGTACGAAGGACGCAGACCCCGTCTATTCTAAGCCAAGACCATACAACATATCTGCAGTCCCCTTCGTAAATCAGGAAATCCAGAAACTCTTAAAGGATGGTATAATCCGACCCTCCAAATCCCCATATAACACTCCAATTGTAGTGGTGAGAAAAAAAGGAGAGAACGAGGACGGAACACAAAAACACCGTATGGTTTTCGACTATAGAAAACTTAATGAAAAAACGATACCCGACCGCTACCCGATTCCTGAGACCTCCGTTATCCTGACCAATCTGGGACAGTCTAATTACTTTTCCACCCTCGACCTGAAAGCAGGCTTCCACCAAATTCTCTTGGATGAAAAGAATAGAGAAAAAACGGCCTTCTCTATCAACAACGGTAAATTTGAATTCTGCAGATTACCGTTCGGCCTTAAGAATGCCCCGAGCATTTTTCAAAGAACCATCGACGATGTGCTTCGCGACTACATCGGGCTCTTTTGTTACGTTTACATCGATGATGTAATCATATTTTCCCAAACGGAAGAAGACCATTTAAAACACATAGAATGCATTTTTTCTAAATTAATTCAAGCTAACATGCGCGTCTCCGTAGAGAAATGCAAATTTTTTAAGCAAGAAGTGGAATTTCTCGGCTACCTAGTAGCTAAAAATGGGATCAGAACATGCCCCAATAAGGTGAAAGACATTCTTGACTTTGCAGTACCCAATACTTTACGGGCGCTAAGATCCTTCTTAGGATTGGCGGGCTATTACCGCAAATTTATAAAGGATTATGCTAAGATTGCTCAGCCCTTGACAAGTTTGTTTAGGGGAGAAAATGGTCACGTCTCTTCAAGGAAGTCTAAAAACGTGAAAATTGAATTGAACGACAAGGCGCTCGATGCTTTTCAGTCAATAAAGAATATCCTAGCCTCCGAAGACGTACTATTGCTCTACCCAGACTTCCAAAAGGCATTCGACCTTACTACAGATGCGTCGGCACATGCAATCGGCGCTTTATTATCGCAAGGGGCCGTCCCATCACAATGATTTCTCGCACCTTGAGCAAAGCAGAAAGCAATTACGCCATGAACGAGCGTGAAATGCTGGCCATAGTGTGGGCATTGAAAACACTGAGAAATTACCTTTACGGTGCACCCAATATTAATATCCATACGGATCACCAACCGCTCACCTTTGCTATTTCAGAGCGAAATCCCAACACAAAACTCAAACGTTGGAAAGCTTTCGTGGAGGAGTACTCCCCCAATTTTATATACAAACCAGGAAGAGAGAATGTGGTCGCGGACGCACTCTCTCGTCAATTTATCAACACCATTGCCAAAACCGATTCGAGCGATACAGTTCACAGCGAACAATCACTTACTGCAACTATTCCGACAGTCCCCCACCCCATTAATTGCTTCACAAACCAGCTTATCTTAGAGGAGGGCCCAGAAAACAACAAGAAAACCACAATTTTATTTAAGAAACAAATTAGGCATAATATCACATTCACAACAGTCGCAGCACTAATAAAAACCTTGAAGAACACACTGAACCCTGAACGTATCAATGGAATTAACTGCCCAATAGAAACCCTTGGTCGGATCCAAAGCAAACTAATAGAAGCATTCCCAAAGGTAAAAATGAAATACGCCCAAAATGGTGCAGGATATCTATAATGCAGATGACCAGTACGACATAATAGTTACAGAACACTCAAGAGCGCATAGAGGCTTGAAAGAGAACTACAACCAAATATTGTCCGAATACTATTTCCCCAATCTAAAAAAATCGATCAAAGAATTTGTTGAAAAATGCAAAATCTGCAACGAAAATAAGTACGATCGCAACCCCGGTAAACACCCAATAGGCGTAACACCCATCCCTAAATATCCAGGAGAGATACTTCATATAGACATTTACAACACAGGGAAACAAAATTTTATAACTTGTGTCGACAAATTCTCAAAATTTGTTGTGACCACGCACACACCTTCCAGAAACACCACCGACGTTAAGAGCCGCCTGCTAGAACTAATCATGCAATTTCACAGACCAAGACTAATTGTGACCGACAATGAGAGCGCGTTTATCTCAAACTCCGTTAAAGACCTCCTCGTAAATGAATTTAACATCTCCATGTTCACAACTCCTGCCCTACACAGTCTGAGTAACGGACAGGTGGAGCGCTCTCACTCCACTGTAGCAGAAATAGCCAGGTGCACAATAGGTGCAAAGACAGACGTAGTTGAAACAATTTTATTAGCAACTTACAAATACAATAATAGTATTCACTCCGTTACTAACCGAAAACCGGTCGATATCTTTTTCAACCCGTCAGAAGAACTCATAGCAGAGATCAGGAACAAATTGGCCAAAACGCAGAAAAGAGATCTCACGCTCCACAACAAAAGAACCAAAATGAGGAATTTCGAAGTCGGAGACAAAGTGTTCATAAAAAATAACAAGAGGATAGGTAACAAATTTTCAAAGGTGTACAGAGAACAAATCGTACAGGCTGATTTAGGGACCGCAGTAGTGATCGACAATAGGCAGGTTCATAAGGACAATATCAAAGCCAAATAAATTTTCAAACGATTGACAGATTACTCCAGACCAATAACTCCTCCTTTCCCTCTTTTACAGATTAGCGTTTCCCGTAGTTAGAGCCGGCATTACCGATTTTTCAGCAGCACTCTTTATACCAATCCCGACCGGAAATGTAGCCATTTTTAATAGAAGCCTGTACCTCAGGCACTCGACAAACCTGACGCAGATAGAGGCTGCTGTCCAGGACAACATCAACACGATACCGACACTGCTCGACGAACGGGACAAGGATGCACTTAGAGAGGACATTACGGAAATACGGAAGCTACTGAGCCTCTTTCGCACGTCTACCAGATTGAAAAGGTCCATAGACTTCCTCGGATCTGCAATCAAATTCGTAGCCGGTGTTCCAGATCACCAGGACATGGAGGTGATTGACACCAAAATTAACGAACTCACTAGGAACTCGAAGAGACAAGTCGACATTAACACGGACATAGAGAAGCAGCTCAACGAAATAACAGACAGAATTAATAGCTTGAGGTACGGGAATGCCATAGTTGACCACCCAACATTGCTAACTTTTATGTCTAGGCGTAATAAAATTATCATAGATAACCTAAATAACAACGCCTACGCCCTGATGCTAGCGAAGGTAAACATAGTTAATTCCCTAATGCTGAACGCGGAGGAAATGGAACTAATCAGGCAACAAGAAAATGTACGAATACCAATGAACGATCTATTGTTAAGTTCGGATGTTAAAATTTACATGCAGGAAACTGCAGTAGACTATCTTATAAAATTACCCCTAGTTACAGATATTTGTAAAAGTTTCGAAATTAGCCCTGTAATCAGGAACAAGAAAATCATAGATCTTAAGAATAATGTCACGGCACTTTGTAAGAATTATTACTTCCCAATAGTTAACTGTAAGAAGGCTTTAATGTATACATTTTGTAATATTGATAAAAGTGACACATGCCTGTCACAACTGTCAAACGCTCACACAGCCTCTTGTCCTACCACGTCGGCTTTCCACCTGCCGTCAATTGAAATCGTTAGAAACGGTCTGATCGTAGCGCGCAACGATTTTTTTGAAATAATTTATAACAATCAAACAATAAAGGCTAACGGCACAATTTTGATTAATTTTGAAAATAGCATTTCCATTAACGGACAGACCTTCACGGCAGACAGCGTAACGGAAACTGTGGAGGCGAAAGCTCCAAAAATCACGTCTCTAGAAGAGACGTCGTTTCGGGAAAAAATTTCCCTACCGTACCTACAGCTGCGGTCAAAATAATAGTAGTACGCATACAAGGAAAAGAAAATTAAGAAAAAATAATCTGCTTTTTATTACAAATATTTACTTTGTATTTTTTTTAACAAGTTATTTGTGTTAACAATGCAATCATAAAAGAAAACTTAAGAATTAAACTCAGTTTGGTTTGATTTAAATTAAATGCGTCAAAAGCTCCAAAATATGGACGGTCAAAAAAATAGTAGTTCGCTTTACTTTCATAAAAATGAAGCAACAATTGTGTTTCATTTTAAAAGATTTTGTGGTTAAATAGTAATAACGGAATGTTTCTTCAAATTAATATTTAGTTGCGTGACTGTTGTTTGGCTATTACTCACGGTAGGCAGGAAGCATCGATAGGTTGCACAAAAATGTCGACGAAAACTGTAATCGGGGTTGTATTTGTTGATGATTATAGGTGAAAAATCCGTTCGAATTGAAATCCGACCTGCTTCTTCTCAAAAGTTATACATATTTTTATATTTCGAATCGGGACAATTTGTAACACAGGACAACAAAAAACACTTTTTTTCTGTTGCATGGAGTGTTTCTACTGTTTCTTACTAATTTGGGTGCGCTGATTTCGAATCTACCCTCAGATTTTTTCTAGCAGCTCTAGTTAGTGAGATATAGGTACCGTGTCATTTTTTCAGTTTTTCCTCTACTTTTTCCGTATTTTTGATCGTAATTTCTAAACCAAAAAATTGATTGGCATGATTTTTACATTATCGCATTAACAACACCACACGGCTTCTTTTCCGATGCAACTTATTTTTATAAGTTTTAAAATGCCGCGGTAATTGGACCTCAAAGTCGGAAAATATTGAATTTTAAGGGGTTTCCTTTGATGGTTAAAAACATACACATTTTTTGTAAATCAGTTAACGATTTGGTGTAAAATGAAAGCCGACACATCAAGCAATACAACACAGCCAAATTATTTGCCGGAATTCACATTCGCATCGAAATAATAGCAATAATGTACCATAGCCATTTTCATCACTTTTCATACTTTTTCCTTAAACAATTTGGGGCCTCAAAATATTCAAAGCTTTTATTTATTTTTCTTTTATTCTTTTTGTTTTTTGCATGTATTTCAGATCATAAATGGAACGTAAAGAGAGCATATTTTGAGGAATTTTAAGAATAAGAAAATTAAATTAAGAAAAAATGTCACGGTACCTATATCTCACTAACTAGAGCTGCTAGAAAAAATCTGAGGGTAGATTCGAAATCAGCGCACCCAAATTAGTAAGAAACAGTAGAAACACTCCATGCAACAGAAAAAAAGTGTTTTTTGTTGTCCTGTGTTACAAATTGTCCCGATTCGAAATATAAAAATATGTATAGCTTTTGAGAAGAAGCAGGCCGGATTTCAATTCGAACGGATTTTTCACCTATAATCATCAACAAATACAACCTCGATTACAGTTTTCGTCGACATTTTTGTGCAACCTATCGATGCTTCCTGCCTACCGTGTACTGCAACACAGAGCCGATGCATTGAAATAACCAAATTTTCATATCTTTCTCTAGAGGCGTGGTCTACTGCTTCTCAAAGTTGATTATTATTTAAAAGATTATTGTGAGCAACTGCTCTCTTCACGTCACACCACAAATTTTTAATTATATTGAAGTCTGGTGATTGTGCGAGCCATTCCATAACCCTAATCCTGCTCTTGCGAAGCCCCTTTCGTGCGACCTTGCTTGTATGCTTTAGGTTATAATCCTGTTGGAAGACCCAAAGCATTGGCGTTTTTTCACGGACATACGGTAGCACGATTTCCTGCAAGATTCGTACACATACACATCGATCCATCGTTTTCTTGATCAAATAAATAGCGCCACCTCCATAAAACGTAGGACATGCATTTATTTATTCAGCATGTCAATGCTTCATGTCCGCTTCATTGAACATAGTAGGAACACAATTGGAGCGTATGGACGTATGGGCGTACGGCGCACAGTGGCTGATTCTGCCGACGTATGTTAGGTTGCAAAAGTCGATTTTGTCATGTTCGATTTGGGGGAAACTGTTATACTTGTCCGATAGATAAATGCTTGGACCTTGGAAATCCGAAAACCTTAACTAAATTTGACAAATAGTTTTGCTTGTAGAGCCCGTCAAAGTTGAGCAATTTTTAGAGTGTGAAATAATATCAGCAAATTGCACTTTTTCGGCAAAGTTGAAGTTTTAAAATACGGAAAGGAGCAAATTAATTGAAACTTTTTGCACCAGCATCGTAAAAGAAGGCATTTGTAGTAAATAATTAAATATAGATAAAAAAAGTTGGTTGTTGTTGTTGTCTTTTCATAGGCACTCACTTGAAGCACTGTTTTTATCACTCTTTTTGAACTTTCGATAGACTTTCAAAAAAAAGGCCATACTTGCCACGGTTCCGTCTTTGGGAAAATTGTTCACTAGTCTTCTGTGAGTACTGCTCTGAAGAGATCGGGTGCCCGATTTTGCCCGACTGGATTTTACAGCGATATTGCTGTGGCCACCTCGCGCAATTTTGTGCTTTCGGGTGCGTGCGTTCGAACAAGTTCGTCAAGATTTTGATAGTTAATCAATTACACGCGATTAAAATCGTTACCAGGGCATGCAAATTTTGGATTTCGGTCTCATTTAAGATGTGATACAAGCTTGCAACTCCATATTAAGTCGACTTTTTTTTGGCGTATATTGCTGTAAGCTCGAAGTAAAGAGTACTTTTGCTGGATGCGCAGTTCGCACGTACGAAAAACAAGTTGGCTTTCATTTCCGGCAATCAGCTATCATGTATCCTTCGATGTAATGCTTTAGTTTTTATCAAAATACTAACACTCTGTCTGTCATACAATTTTTTTTTAATTTGAGCAAAACTCAGTCAGTCGCCATTAGTCTTTGAGTTCAACCGCGCCAATTAGTTATTGAAACAAACAAACAAAAAGCAGACTTATATCTATGTGTACTGTCTAAAACCCACTTATGTGTCTGGGCTGTTCAAAAATCTCACAACGGGTAAAAACCTAAGAACTGCAGGTACCTGCTATTACTAGAAGCTTAGTGCCTGCTATTTGAATGTAAGTAAAGTTAGTTTCGAATTCAATTTAAACTAAACATCACTTCAACTCCGCCACTGCAACTAAACCGAAGAAGAAGCACAAAAATGTTTTTAAAAAATTCGAAGCTGTTTGAAATATTTACTATTTCGAAGACAAAGGAGCAGTTCGTTCTGGTTACGTCGAATTGGTTACATCGAAGGAAGTTTGCCTGCAGCCAAAACATCTACGACTAAAGAAAAGATATCCAGGACTTATCGCACTATCAAGTTGAAATGGATTGCGGCAAACCGTACCAAATTAAATTTTGTCGAGTGTAATGAGGAGTTGTTGGAAAAAATAATTTACTTCGATGAAGGAGATGCATGTAGCATAAGCGATGGCCAACCAACGACATAATAGGCGGCAAAAGGAAGGCCGAAAAAGTCAATTCAGGGCTGTGCGTTATTTACTAAAGAAGGAAGCTTATGGAGGCAACGGAAACAATAACTACTACTTACCTGTCAGGAGCTTTGATCATAAAATAAAATAAGGATCAGGAGAAAAGGAAAGGCGTTATAGTGAAAGCAGTTTTACCAGCAAGCCCGGGTCGTGTTAAAAGAATAAAAAACAGTATTCCCACCCCACCCAATGTGCTACCCATCAAATATGAATAAAAAACAGTATTCGCACCCCACCCAATTTGCTACCCATCAAATATAGTCATAGCTTTAGCATTGTTTTTGTCCAAAGAAAAATTTAGTTTTTACGTAAATTTTTCGAATTCTGGTTCTCATTTTGAAAGCAAAATTTGTGAATTTGTATCTTTAAATTTGACTCTTTCAGCTTATTTCTTAAAATTCTTATTACTTTTCATCTTTTTTAATAAATTTTCATTAATTTTGCAACTAAAACATTGTTGCTCTCATTACTCTTATTTACAGTATGCCGAACTTTGACAAAGTATTATGTAGCACTCGTATCTCTAGCACCTGTATCTCGATTGAGTTTCTTTTTTGGAATACAATAGCCTGATGAATTTATAATCAATAGCAAACAAAATTTTCCAATTATCTTTATTCGGTCAGAAGTTATGATTCTCGCAACCTAAAATGCCAAATTGAGTCACTGTGCGGCATCCCAGACCTTGCTTTGAAAAGGTGCGCTACCTTACTTGTAATGGCTTGTCCATTACGCAAACTTTTCAACATATCATACACTGCAGGTGTATTTCCGACATGTTTAACCATGTAGCATTTAAATGTTCAACCAGATCCCAAAGAAGGCAAGACTACTGACCCTGCGAACTACCGATCCATAGCAATTTGTTCGGTGCTTTCCAAAGCAATGGAAAGCATTGTAAAGTTCAACCTTGTGAACTATCTGGAGCACAATAGACTGCTAAGTGACCGCCAGTACGGCTTTCGAAGACAGCGAGCGATCGAAGAGAGACGTTATTCACCGAGAAATGGATCCATAGTGTTCTAAACCTCGGTGAAAGCAGAGTTGTTGCATTAGATATTTCCAAGGTTTTTGACGGAGTGTGGCATAAAGCGCTCGTGTCAAAACTTATTGCATATGGCGTTGGTAGTATCTTAGCTCGTTGGATTACGAGCTTGCTCTATGATCGCTCTATTCGTGTTGCTATAGACGGCACAGCCTCGGAAAAGCATTTCCTTAGTGCAGCAGTGCCACAGGGTTCGGCCCTTTCTCCAACACTTTCTCATATCTTTATCAACGACCTGTTGTTGTCGACGAAAAATACTATCTACTCGTTTGCGGATGACATCACCATTTGTCATTCATACTCCTTCACAAAGCGCCACAGCACTGTGGAGATTGAGAGACAATCCTACAAACAATCTCCAATGGGGTCAAGCGAACAGGATCTATTTTAATCCTCGTTAGATCCGATGTTGCCTGTTATCCCAAAAACGAGTCTCCCCACATCCCTGGTTTTGGGTGGTGTAAAGTAAGTTCGGGTAATGTTCGGATAAGTGGCTTATTTTTGGCTTTGCGTTGACCTTTTTCAAAATTAACCTTTTTAACATCATAGGTTAGGTTAGGTTGCGGTAGCTGCCTCTATGAGAGACACACTTGGAGGCCTGAAAGGCCAATTGTGATACCACATATATCACCCGTTTTTGAACTGTGTATGCAACACTGTTTTTGCCAACATATGTTACAGCACACATTTCAAGCTGATGGGGAAAGAGGGAGGGGACCTATAGTTTAACGCCGAATCCGAACGGCGATTGGCAGTTTTTCGTTCACACTTGGAGGTTTTGCCATTGCCTTCCAAGAGCGCACTTGTGCGATTCTTGCAATTCTCATTCCCTTCATGTGGATAGCTATAGAAATATACGAGTTTTTCACCAGCCCTAACCAGGAATCGAACCTGGGGCCTTTGGTATGAGAAGCCAGCGTGCTACCCGCTGGACTATCGAGGCCGTCCTAAAAACATCATAACAACTAAAACACTCGTACTGCATGATTTTGGATGTTTTTGCTTAAATAGTTTATAGTAAGTGTGATGAAGTGCTTTGAGCAGTACTTGCACAAGTTTTGGTTATAAAGTTTGAAAGCCCAAAAGGTACCAAAAAAAATATTATTAGATAGTTCGAGGCCAACCAGAAGAAAATCAGTAGTATCGATTATGAGTTTGTGAGGTACGCTCTTCTTAACAAAATTATTATTGTTTTTTTATAATGTCTTTTTCGCGAAAATTCAATTTCGGGTAATGTCATATAGTGTGCTGTGCTGTCACCCAAACTCATGACAGTAGTATTATTTGTATGCAGAAATGTATATATTGTAACGATTCAAGCACAATCCAGCATACGAACTTGGAAAGTAATTTTCGTAATAATATACTTACTTCTTCTATATATCAGGTGTACAACTTTGCTTCCGCCGTTTTTTTTCCAAAATTAAAAGCTTTATTGCGAAAAAGTGCTTACAGATGTATTATTCAAAGTATTGTCCGTCGCTAGCGACAACTTTCTCCCATCTTTCCGGCAATTTTCGGATCCCGGCTCGAAAAAAGGAGTCTTCTTTTGACGCTATCCATGAAGCAATCCATTTTTCCAATTCTTCGAAGGATTGAAAATGTTGATCTGCCAGGCCGTGTGCCATCGAACGGAATAGGTGGAAGTCAGAAGGGGCGACATCTGGGGAATACGGCGGGTGGGGCAAGACTTCCCATTTCAGCGTTTCCAGGTACTTTTTGACCACTTTTGCGACGTGAGGCCGAGCATTGTCGTGTTGGAGGATGACTTTGTCATGTCGCTCTTCCATTTTTAAAACGTTGAAACCACTGCCGACACGTTCTTTCACTCAGAGCAGCATCACCGTAAGTTTCTGAGAGCATTCGATGCGCTTCAGCTGCATTTTTTTTCGAATTGTAACAGAAAAGTAAAACTTCCCGCAAATGGCGAGAATTGGGCACATAAACGGACATTTTCGAGCATGAATAATACGAAAACAAGAACAACTGTCACTGAAACGGCGATGACAATTCGTTAGGCACTGTCCACACTCACTTTAAAGGCATTACCATCTATGTATTTCAACCAGCCTCAGCCGGTACAGCCACCTATCGGAAAACGGCGGACACCTGATATATAATAGAAAATGTGTCACTTTTGTTGCGCGTGTGCAATATGTGTGTAAGCGCATCACACTCAAATGGAACGGCCGATTTCCAGGGTTTTTTTTTTGTTGGATTCGTCTTGACTCAGTTTATGTTTATGCGAAAAGAAAATTCTGGAAACTTTATTGGAAAAGTCGGAAAATCACTGTCATGTTTGACCGCGAATCACTTCAGAACCGTTGGACTGGGCTGGTTCTTTTTTGTTGTATTCGGAGTTGTCAGAACAAGGTTTGAATGCAAGAAAAGTTTAGGAAAACGGGGCGTGGCACTTTTTCACCAATCCAAATTTTCAGAAGATAATTTTGGAACCATAAGCCAAACATCAATTAAATTTAAAAATTTTAAATGTCCTTCGACAGAGGGAATGGGGCAGGTATTGGACAAGGGGTCGCGGCACCACCGTCGTAAATGTGTCATTCTACCGGTAAGATTTCATCGGCGTAGGACAAGGGCGTGGCACATTTTTTGTGACCCAAATATACGCTAAACTATAAGTCGCTCAGCAATGAAACTTAGTACGAAACTACCATTTATTCATATCTTTCGAGAGAGGGAATGGTGCGGGTATTGAACAAGGAGACGTGGCACTGCCCATTTAACTCAAATCTGGTTCAAGCGCAGTCCATTTCTTTACTGAAACTTTGCAGCAACATAGTACGTATCACATCACCCGCCCCTTTTATCAGAAACCAATATTTGGATATTTTGATTTGTAATTAAAAAACTCGTCAACAGTTTATCTTTAATAATTAATAAATAATTGGCACGACAGCCCGCTTACGCGAGGCTAAGGCCTAGATTCCCGCAACAACCCGTGTTGTGCGTTTGAATTTGTACGCGGGTGGAAGGAAGGTTCCGAACGGCAGGTTGGGAGCTTTTTCATAAGCAATTTTTACTCTCAGAGGTTTGCCATTTCCAGCTGAGAGGACAGGACTGTTTATCTTAAAGAGTTTATAATTTTAGATATACTAAATAATGTTGACAGCCGCCGTGGCTCAGTTGGTTAGTGCGCGGTCCAACGAGTCGCATGCAGAGCGACGCAAGATCGAATACTGCATGTAGTAACACCTAAAAAAAATAACGGGAAACTCGTTTTCTCTTTCGGTGGCTGTCCTCTCAGCTGGAAATGGCAAACCTCTGAGAGTAAAAATTGCCTATGAAAAAGCTCCCAACCTGCCGTTCGGAACCGGCATAAAACTGAAGGTCCTTCCACCCGCGTACAAAATTCACACGCACAACACGGGTGGTTGCGGGAAGCTAGGCCTTAGTCTCGCGTAAGCGGGCTGTCGTGCCAATCAATTATTAATTATAAATAATGTGTCAGTGAGCAATATGAGTCCAAAACAAGTGTCTTTTAAGGGAAACAGGTATACACTGCGTTTCAAAATGATAAGGTCAATGCGACTAAGCTGAATATTTTCGTTGCAACTAAATATTTCTGCGAAAGGGTCTTAAGTATTAATAACGGTATCTTAACCCTCATCGGTCCCTCGAGAAATACATCTAATCGGTCCCATTGTATGCGCGCGCATACACATATATTTTTAATTGTAAAAAAGCTAAAAAAAATTAACAACCATTTATGTTTTGTGATTTGTTATGTTTATTATATTGTTTACTATCATATTAATACATTTGAACTTCATAAAGGTAGATTTAGAATGAAATTAAAATTAGAATATTACATATGTGGCGCCGGCAGTAGGCAACCCTATTTCATGATATTATTTCATGTATTATTTCATTTTGTTATTTATGTGATTCCGAATTCTCATTTTGTTTATAAATATTTAATTTTCGATCATTGTTCAAAAAGGCAATTCTCGCAATGTTTATCAGTTTCAGGTTTTATATGTTCGCTACTTTTTACAGAAAGATTTAGAAACGTGCACCCATGTATTCCTTCGCATAGATGCTATAAAACCGCCATTAACTCCACCCTTCGAAGGCCCCTACCGAGTCTTATCCAGAGGGAATAAAACGTTCAAGCTGGACATTAAAGGAAAAGAGGTCACAGTATCCACGGATCGGCTAAAGGTAGCACACATGTCTACAGAGGAACCCAAGGTAGAGAAGCAAAAGTGGCCCGAGCAAAAATTTAAAACAGGAAGATTCCTCAAGTATCAGTGACTGCGTCACTTGGGGGGGAATAATGTGGCGCCGGCAGTAGGCAACCCTATTTCATGATATTATTTCATGTATTATTTCATTTTGTTATTTATGTGATTCCGAATTCTCATTTTGTTTATAAATATTTAATTTTCGATCATTGTTCAAAAAGGCAATTCTCGCAATGTTTATCAGTTTCAGGTTTTATATGTTCGCTACTTTTTACCAATAAATGTTTTTGTGTCGGTAATCGTTCAAACTTTCTGAGATCTAAACCCGAGCTAGTTCTTTTCAGAACTCGAGCTCTGTGGTTTTAAACATATATTAGAAAAAAATTGCATTTTTAACTTTTGTCAATTATTTGTACATTTTTCACATAAATTTAAATTATGTTCAGCACAAATGAAATTTCTACACTTTTCACAGCGTGTGGCAAAACGATTTTTGTTATTTTTATATGTGCAGATGTAGCATCGGTCTCGTTTTGATGTACTTGGTAAATGGCGAATCCCCCGAATTCTTCGAATAACACTGGAAGCATCATTACTTTGAGGTTGTTTTTTACGTTTAGTGATCTGTTTTTCAACGAGATTCAATCCAAGCTGCTCGATAAAAAGGCGACGACGAAAATTATGGTTCGTTTTAGAATTTTTCCAATTCGGGAACAATGCAATGAACGTCACGAATGTATTCAACGCACTAACATCAAGCATGTTACAAAATACTGCCATTGGCCACCGATTGACTTTTCGTTTGCATGTGTACGTAGCCACCATTTGATCCATGGTATCAACTCCACTCTTGGTTGTGTTGTAGTCTTCAATGATGTTAGGTTTCTTCTGTTCACTATCTCATTTATGCTGATAACATTGTGGTATGTACTGAGCAATGTCACAAATCGGTACCGGCGAGGAACATATGACAACATAACTGCTTGGAATTTATGTTCATATACAACTTCTGTATGATAAATTGGCTTTTGACGCATGTCGAGTAGAACTGAAGGAATTTCAGTCCTATTTTTCCTTATTGTTCCCAAAATAGTCATGCGATTCTTATGCAAATCTTCTGCCAATTCATACGAAGTGAAAAAGTTGTCACACGTTACATTTCTGTCAGAAAGTCCTTCCACCAAATCAAAAACAACACGCCGTCCGAGATTGCGTTCAGGAGTGGCATTACGATTCCGACAACATAAATTTGTGTGTTGTATACATACCAGCTTTTTGAGTCGCATAGCTTTTGATGCCATATTTCGCCGGCTTGGATGGAATATACTGACGAAACGGACATCGCCCACGATACGGAATTAACTGTTCATATACGGTAATGTTTTTTCCTGGTGTGTATACAGCTTTTAAATTATGATTCCATTTATCGTATACATTTCGAATCGGTGCCAATTTGTCACGACCAGAAGTACTTGTAGATGCAGTGTTGGCCATACGTTGTTCGCGGTCATCAAATCGAATGCAACCATGGATACGCTTGAACATTTTCAAAGACATTGTTGCTCTAAATATTGCCCGACCAGTTTCTTCATTCCACAGTTTAGTGACACATTCACCGTATGATCGATACACACCAGAAAGCAGCAACAATCCAAAGTATGCGTGCAGAGTGTCCAAATCAATGTTTTCCCATTCGTCTTTGTACTTTCGCACACCATATAAATTCGTCATGTTCAAAATAATATTCTGAACCGGTCGAAGGAACATGTGAAATGCAGACGAAACATCAACTATATTAGCAGCTGATAATGCTTTTGGACCTGAATTATAACAAAAATGAATCATATAATGAACATGAACCCATAACAAAGAGGGTAGGTTTTTACCTGAAGTGAAATTGTCTGCACGTCGAAATGAATTTCTTCGATTTATTTCAAATGGTTGCTATAAATATTCAATTTTCTTATTTTTTGAAAAATATTTCTTTTCAGGATTTGCTGCATTTTCTTGTGCTAAATTTTGCTCAAGTGGCTCAATGTCGTCTTCATCCGAATGCACGCTAACTTCACTTTTATCATTCTCCTCGTCTGATAATGCAAAATCATCGTCACTATTGCACGGAGATTCGCCCGCTTCGCTTTCCAAATCAAAATGCATTTCTAGTTCATATCGCTGCCTTCTTTCACGTAAAACTCTATCCATTTTTTATCAAATACTTCGAAACACAACCAAAATTCAAATAAATGCGCAAACAAACTTCACTTATGTGTGTTCCAGAACAAACTGAATTTCATAGAACGAAAAAATAAGAGCGTGCTATAAATCCACACAGAAAAATAAGCGGCAATTCCAGGTACCTGTTTATGTGTATGCGCGCACATACGCATACCGATTCGTAACTATAACTGCACAGGCAAATACAGTAAGGGTACAAATTCAAAAACGGGTTTTTTTGGCTGTTCAGGCAAAATAATTCTACTTTGCAAAATACAAGGGCAATTCCGCTGAACTGTTTTTATTTTATTCAAGGTTAAAGATCAAAATTGTATGCGTGCGCATACAGCGGACCGATGAGGGTTAATATATACTTATCATATGCACTTCGTTTTTGAACGAAAATGTTGTCGCAACATGCCTACACTAGGGGCAAGTCTGTCGAAACTGCTTTACACTCGCTTCTCGAGACGGTCGATAGATCTCTCGTGTATAAGGAGCACACTTTGACAGCGTTCCTCGATATTGAAGGGGCCTTTAACAACGTCTGTCCACATGCGGTCGTTAGGGTACTCTTCAATCTGAACCTGGACTCAAAGCTGATCACATTTGTCGAGAGCCTGCTTAGCATGCGTGTTATCAGCGCCTCTATTGAAAACACTCGCATCAAGCGTAAGGTCAGGAGGGGCACGCCGCAAGGCGGCTTGCTTTCTCCTCTGATCTGGAATCTGGCAGTAAGCTCTCTCCTACACCAGCTGGACAATACTGGTTGCAGAATTGTTGCGTACGCGGACGACATTGCGATAGCAGTCTCCGGTAAATATCTCTCTACTCTTTCTGAGAGACTTGGCTATTCACTTAGGTTTCTATCCCAATGGTGCCGTGTATTTGGCCTTGACGTCAATCCCTCCAAATCCGAAGTCATGCTCTTTAGCAGGAAGTACAAAATACCTCGGTTCGTACTTCCCACTCTGAACGGTGTTAGACTTAGCCTCAGCAATAATGTTAGGTATCTTGGTCTAATACTTGACTCTAAATTGAATTGGAAGGCCAACATTGCTGAAAGGGCGCGGAAAGCCCCGTGTGCTCTCTACTGGTGTAAACGGGCTTAAGGCGCAAGATGGGGCTCCAGCCTCGTGTCGTGTCGTGGCTTTACTCGGCAGTGGTTCAGCCAAACCTCCTTTATGGTCTTCTTGGAACCCTTCTGGGTTAGCCCGTAGACCATAGCTCGTTGTCAACCTGCTTTCAACTAAATGAGTGCGGCTCCGCGATCTTCTCCTCGGCCCTTTCGCAGCCGAACACCGATCACAGCCTCTGATCCACTCAGCGACAGTTTTTGCGATGCCTAGGTGCCCTCCACTGGAGTCGTTATGGTCTGCCCTGATGACATCGTCGATCTGGCCTTTTGGGACCACTATTAGGGATTTTGTGGTCCTGTCCACTCGCGGTATAGGCAGCCACCCTTAAGCCGTAGACTTTGCTACTGTGCCCAGTAAGCCTTCGCGACCGGGATCTCACCAGCCATCTCCTGCCAGTCCGGCCGTAATCTCTGCGCTTTGCCTTTGATGATCTTCGCGAGATCCGTATCCTTGCGCTGGTCCTTCTGTAGCTTTTCCGCAAGCCAATCTTCCTCTTGCAGAACTCTTACCGACCGAACATCCACAATCTGTCCGTTGTTTTCGACTTGCGAATCATGCCTGCGCTCGGTATTGCAAGAATGGTATGGCAGTGCGTCAGCCGTTCTTGGCGACGTCTGTTGTCCGGAACGCTTTTCTTGCAGATGGCAGTCTCGTGATATTTGGCCTTGCTTGCCACATCGCCAGCAACTTACTCTAGACGACACTGCCCGCAGCCCCGCTGGTGCCTCTGAGCTCATTGTCTGGCTTTGCGTGACACGTCTAGATTGGGCTCGACGCGTTTCTGCAGATTAATGTACAAAACTTCCCCTCCAGGCCGCTTCATACGTCAATGCACTTGTCACCGTCTCATGGAATGTCGGCGTCATCATCATCAAGGTACTCACACGAGTAAACGCTTCGATCTTCAGCCTTTCCAAAATTCCATGCTGAATGCTGGGTAGGACAGTGGTACCAGACGCTCAATATCTGCCGCATACGTCTGCAGCGCCTCATTGGCTTTTTGCAATAATACAGCATTTTGTTGTGCTCTTCACTGTATCTGGCTGCCAGTGCCTTTAATACGGTTCCGTAATCACCTCTCAAACCTTCCGGAACTGTTTTTTTACCTCAGCCGCAAGACCTCTTAGAGCCAATATCAGTCTCCGACCTTTCCTAACATCGGCCCATTGACTCTCCAAAGCAGCCATATCGAATTGTAGTTTGAATGTGTCGAACGACGTAGTACCAAAATAAGTAGGCACTTCTATTGCAAAACTTTCCTCAACTGTCTGCACCCTTTCTCGCCGCTGTACCTATCTAAGCCGCTCGTCGATTTTTCTGTTCACCGAATCCTCCAGACCGTCAACTCGTCTGTTCAGGGAATCATCCAAGTCGTCAACTCGTCTGTTCAGGGAATCATACAGGTCGTCGACTTGTTTGTCCAAGTGTTCCACTTGCCCAGGTGCTCCACCTTCACATTAAGCTTGTATGAGATTTTTCCACTTTCTGCTCCAAACGCGCAGAATTTTCCTGAAGCTTGGTTTCCATTCACTCTGCTAATTCTCGGTTCGTAGTTTCGACTTTTGCCGAAATTTCCCGATTCGTAGTTTCCAGTTTTGCTGCCATTTGCGCCGACATTTCGCGATTTTCACGACTGACATTCTCAATTTTCGCAGAAGTTTCCTGAAACATGCCTCTCATTGCAACCATAAGCTGGTTCATGTCCAATGCTTGTGGTGGCGCAGCCGCTGCAGCCGTACTTTGCATCGACGCTGCACCCGCAGGTGATTCCTCCACTGTGACCGACGCCTCTTGTTCCTGCGTTCCGAACTCGTGCGCAGTCCAATCGATGCGTCGTGCCTCACACGCCTCTCGCAAGCGCAGCTGCAACTCCACCTTTCCGCCAGCAGTCGGCAAATTCCAGGCAGTCAGCTCCTTCTTCAGCTGGTCCACCTTCAGCAGCTCGAGTTTAACCATGTCTGCGTTTTTATAATATTATTTATTTTTTATTCTTTAGTAACACAATCCCACTTCTGACACCAAATGTTACGAAAATCCCAAGTTTCCCAAGGTTCGTTTGGATTGTGTTTGAAAATAAAACAACTTCAATTATTCAGCGCAAAACGCAGTCAGAAATGAACAATCACTTTATTTACAGATCTACACTTCCCTTGTATCTACACTTGTTACCACTTTGCTTGCTTAACACAGACTCGACACCTTGCCCTGCACACTGCGTCTTTTATACTAGTTTTCTTATCGCGCCGCAGTTTTTTGCACATTCCAGATTTACTCTCTATCTCGATTTTTCTAGCAAAGCTCATCACCTTTCGCGAACCATCCTTGCCATATCGGACTATCCAAGCGAATTATAGCAAGTTTGCCGTATTTTGAAGTGCATGCCTAAAAGTATGCTTGGAAAAGCATTCATACACAGCACAGAGTGCCTCATCGTTTCAATATCGATGGGTTCAAGGCAAGAGATCATAAAGTCTTCACCCAACATTCTTTTCCTAACCTATATATCCTTCCTCAACTCTTTTTGTTGTATTTGTACTCCTGTTGTTTATTTGTAAAGGATCCAAGCATTTAAACAAATCTAAAATAGTGAAAAATATATGGGGGGCCATCTACGAAAACTAACTTTATATCGTATAGGGTATGTATCTGTGGTCATATGGGAGAGTAGCTTAAGTAGACATAAGCGGAAATTGAGTTATTGCGTTGTGAGCTTTATAGAAGTCAAGGCGCTTAAATGTGTCTCATAAGTTTTTAAAACGACGGCTTTTTAACAATATTATGAGCGTTTACTTTTTAGCTTAAGTCCTTTAAAACAGGAATGCATTCATACGAACATCTTATGTGCACATAGTTTTGTTTACATATTCCAACCTGCCATTAATTTTATAACTATATCACTTAAATTGACGTAAGCTGTATAAATTTGCATCTTGAAAAAATAAAGTCATTTTTATAAAACAACTTATGTTCACATATAATATATTGTTTCGATCGCGGCGGAGCGGTTAAATAAAAATCGGTGGGAGTTCGTTTTGGGGTGTTTATTCTTAAACGTACGGATACAAGTGTATAAAGAGTACACGAAACATTAAACGATACGACCGGCTGAAGCCGGGGAGCAGAAAATAGTGGGAACATTAATACAAGAGGAGAAGGAAAGATTGGGATTAGTGATGGGATTGACAGATCACTAAATACAGCACAGTACATCTGAACATATATTATATTACGCCATTTTTTATTACTTTTATTAATTTTCACAAATTTTTTTTTTTTTTTAAACAGGAACAAACGCGCAGGGGATGACCCCTATTAATGCGAAGCATTGCGTTGGTTCAGGAAGGATATAAAGGTTAGGAGATAGGGTTATGAGTGAAGTGTTTATGGACTCTTGCCTTGAACCCATCGACATCATAAGTGCTGGGGAAAATATCCGCAGGGAGACCATTCCACAGCCATGCTGTACGGGCCAGAAACGAACTTTCCCTGTAGTGCGTAGTGCGTTGGAACATCGTTTCGACGTGGAATGCATGGGCGCCAGTGTTCAAACGGGTTGTCCGGGGGAATACCCGAAGTGATGGTATCAAGCTGCTCATCTCCACTGAGCAGTTACCAAAAAAGTATCGGTAAAATAACACCACACAAGCCACGTTTCGACGATGTTCCAAGGAGTCAATAGAGCTGGATGCCCCACTGTCCCCTATAAGTTTAATCGCACGGTTTTGCACCCGATCGAGGAGCTCCAAATGGGTTTTTGAAGCCCCCGCCCAGAGGTGCGAGTTAAACTCCATTTTAGGTCGGATATAGGTGGTGTAAATAATGCGGAGATCAGACGGAGTGAAATATTTTTTGCACCGCTTTAGGAAGCCGAGGCACTTGGCTGCTTCTTTCGACACGCCAAAAATATGATCGTTCCAACGAAGATCGTTCTTAATGGACATGCCCAGAACATCAAGAGCTGCCGATTCCGCAATACCCACACCACCCATAACCAGGGATGTGTTGGGATGTGGGGAGACTCGTTTGTGGGATAACAGGCAACATTGGGTCTTGCGGGGATTAAAATCGACCCTGTTCGCTTGACCCCACTTGGAGATTGTTTGTAGGTCGCTATTAAGTGTGTCATTCATACGGCGCCGTTCTCTCTCAATCTCCACAGAGCTGGGACGCTTTGTGAAAGAGTATGAATGACAAATGGTGCTGTCATCCGCAAACGAGTAGATGGGATTCTTCGTCGACGACAACAGGTCGTTGATGAAGATCAGGAAGAGGGTTGGAGAAAGGACCGAACCCTGCGGCACTCCCGCGCTAAGGGAATGTTTTTCCGAGGCTATGCCGTCTACTACAACACGAATAGAGCGATCATAGAGGAAGCTCGTAATCCAACGAGAGAAGATACTACCGACACCATAGGCAATCAATTTTGACACGAGTGCTTTATGCCACACCCGGTCAAAGGCCTTGGAAATATCCAATGCAACAACCTTGCTTTCACCGAGGTTTAGAATGCTATGGTTCCATTTCTCGGTGAGGACCGCCATAAGGTCTCCCGTTGATCGTTGTCTTCGGAAGCCGTATTGGCGGTCACTTAGCAGTCTATTGTGCTCCAGATACTTCACAAGGTTGAAGTTTACAATGCTTTCCATTACTTTGGAAAGCACCGAACAAATTGCTATAGGTCGGTAGTTCGCAGGGTCAGTAGTCTTGCCTTTTTTAGGAACTGGTTGAACATTTGCTACCTTCCAACATGTCGGAAATATTCCTGTGGTGTATGACATGTTGAAAAGTTTGCGTAATGGACAAGACAGCGAAGTAGCGCACTTTTGCAAAACAAGGGCTGGAATGCCGTCCGGCCCTGAAGCCTTATTTACATCGAGATTTGCAAGCACTCTTTTAACTACCCGTGTCCGAAAATGAATTTCTGGCATAGAGCAAGATACGTTCTCGACTACGGGTAGTGGTTGATCGCTGGGGGGCAGGGAGGAATTCTCTGCGAAAATTTTAGCCAACAAATTAGCTTTATCAACCGAGTGAGTGATGATTTGATCATTGTTAAGAAGAGTTGGAATTGAAGATGATTTAGATTTAGAACAGCTACTCTTTTACAGTGCGTTTCACAAATTAGATTCGTCTATAGAATTTAAACCCCTCTGTTACCCTAGGAAAAACTCATTGACCCTTGGGTCATAAAATGACCCCGATTTTTTGCTTTGTATTTTGTTCAAAAAAGTTAAGACAATGTGGTTTTAACAATTAGGCCTTACTGGAGTCAAATATGTTCAACATGGAGACCATGTCCAGGTTCTTGATATTCTTCTCGAGCACTTTAATTCTTGCGATTTCTTCAGAAGTTAAAACTATATCGTAACTAATTGTTGGTCAATTATATTATTTATAACAGATAATAATCATGAATCGCCCAAAAATAAATGGTTTCACAAGAAAGCCTGTTCCCGTGGCCCACAAAAAATTACTCAGTTTAGAGGTTTAATTTATAAAAGTCTGCCAAAATATTAAAGTTAAACTAAGTAGATATTGACATCAATGAACCAATACAAATTATAGTATTCCCCGAAGAAGGAAATGAATATATTCGGCTGACCCAGATTGCACCCCATCGTTTCCTTTCACTGAGTATCTTCTTCTTTAGTGAATGTACTGCTGAGTATAACTCACACGATTATATTGTTGGCTGCCTTTGTTTTCGCAAAATCTTGAAAATCATGAAAAATATGATGTTGAAATGCACGCACCTCTTGGAAACTCGGACCATTGTACCATTTTGGCGTCTTTCTCATACTCTTCTATCCGCAATGCTTCGCTCTTAGCCCCGAAGCGCCTAGTGTGGATGTATGATAAAGCTAACTGGAGTGGACTTAATGAATTTTTCGCCCACTTCAATTGGAAATTGTGTTTTCTTGATAGAAACATAAATGCCGCTGCCAAAATGGTTGAAGAAATTGTATTATTGGGAATGCGGTCCTTTATCCCCAATAAGCAAATTTGCATTAAACCCAAGGACAATATCTGGTTTAATGAGACATGCAGAATTGCTGTCAGGTCTAAAGAGGAAGCTTTCAGAGCATGGCAGGCAAATAAAAATGCCACCACTGAACAGCTGCGTAAACAGGCTAGAAATCGATGCAATGCCATTCTAAGGCGCCAAAAGTTTCTGCACGAACAGCGCCAAAGGAAAAAAGTTCTTCAATGCCAGCGTGGTAGTAAGAACTTCTGGTCATTCGTTAAGAAGGTGAAGAACCAAACATCATCTTCAATTCCAACTCTTCTTAACAATGATCAAATCATCACTCACTCGGTTGATAAAGCTAACTTGTTGGCTAAAATTTTCGCAGAGAATTCCTCCCTGCCCCCCAGCGATCAACCACTACCCGTAGTCGAGAATGTATCTTGCTCTATGCCAGAAATTCATTTTCGGACACGGGTAGTTAAAAGAGTGCTTGCAAATCTCGATGTAAATAAGGCTTCAGGGCCGGACGGCATTCCAGCCCTTGTTTTGCAAAAGTGCGCTACCTCACTGGCTTGTCCATTACGCAAACTTTTCAACTTGTCATACACCACAGGTGTATTTCCGACATGTTGGAAGGTAGCAAATGTTCAACCAGTTCCTAAAAAAGGCAAGACTACTGACCCTGCGAACTACCGACCTATAGCAATCTGTTCGGTGCTTTCTAAAGTAATGGAAAGCATTGTAAACTTCAACCTTGTGAAATATCTGGAGCACAATAGACTGCTAAGTGACCGCCAATACGGCTTCCGAAGACAACGATCGACGGGAGACCTTATGGCGGTACTCGCCGAGAAATGGAACCATAGCATTCTAAACCTCGGTGAAAGCAAGGTTGTTGCATTGGATATTTCCAAGGCCTTTGACCGGGTGTGGCATAAAGCACTCGTGTCAAAATTGATCGCCTATGGTGTCGGTAGTACCTTCTCTCGTTGGATTACGAGCTTCCTCTATGATCGCTCTATTCGTGTTGTAGTAGACGGCATAGCCTCGGAAAAGCATTCCCTTAGCGCGGGAGTGCCGCAGGGTTCGGTCCTTTCTCCAACCCTCTTCCTGATCTTCATCAACGACCTGTTGTCGTCGACGAAGAATCCCATCTACTCGTTTGCGGATGACAGCACCATTTGTCATTCATACTCTTTCACAAAGCGTCCCAGCTCTGTGGAGATTGAGAGAGAACGGCGCCGTATGAATGACACACTTAATAGCGACCTACAAACAATCTCCAAGTGGGGTCAAGCGAACAGGGTCGATTTTAATCCCCGCAAGACCCAATGTTGCCTGTTATCCCACAAACGAGTTTCCCCACATCCCTGGTTATGGGTGGTGTGGGTATTGCGGAATCGGCAGCTCTTGATGTTCTGGGCATGTCCATTAAGAACGATCTTCGTTGGAACGATCATATTTTTGGCGTGTCGAAAGAAGCAGCCAAGTGCCTCGGCTTCCTAAAGCGGTGCAAAAAATATTTCACTCCGTCTGATCTCCGCATTATTTACACTACCTATATCCGACCTAAAATGGAGTTTAACTCGCACCTATGGGCGGGGGCTTCAAAAACCCATTTGGAGCTCCTGGACCGGGTGCAAAACCGTGCGATTAAACTTATAGGGGACAGTAGGGCATCCAGCTCTATTGACTCCTTAGAACATCGTCGAAACGTGGCATGTGTGGTGTTGTTTTACCGATACTTTTTCGGCAATTGCTCAGTGGAGATGAGCAGTTTGATGCCATCACTCCGGGTATTCCCACGGGCAACCCGTTTGAACACTGGCGCCCATGCATTCCACGTTGAAACGATGTTCCAGCGCACTACGCATTACAGAGAAAGTTCGTTTCTGGCCCGCACAGCGCGGCTGTGGAATGGTCTCCCTGCGGATATTTTCCCCAGCACTTATGATCTCGATGGGTTCAAGACAAGAGTCCATAAACACTTCACTCATAACCCTATCTCCTAACCTTTATATCCTTCCTGAACCAACGCAATGCTTCGCATTAATAGGGGTCATCCCCTGCGCGTTTGTTCCTGTTAAAAAAAAAAAAAAAAAAAAGTAGAGGAATCGCCTGCGGGTGCTGCGTCGCTGCAAAGTACGGCTACAGCGACTACGCCACCACAAGCAATGGACATGAGCCAGCTTATGGTTGCAATGAGAGGCATGTTTCAGGAAACGTCTGCGAAAATCGATAATGTCAAAGGCATGTTCGAGACTTCAAACCGTGAAAATCGCGAAATGTAAGATCAAATGGCGGCGCAAACTCGAAACTACGAATAAGGAAATTTCGGCAAAATTTGAAAATGCGAATCGCGAGTTGTCCAGCAAGCTTCAGGAAAATTCTGCGCGCTTGGATCAGAAAGTGGAAGAGATTTCAGACAGGATTAATGTGAAAGTTGAGCACCTGGAGACGCGAGTAGAACATTTAGACAAACGAGTTGACGGTCTGGAAGATTCGGTAAACAGAAAAATCGACGAGCGGCTTAGAGAGGTAGAGCCACGAAAATGTTTGCCGCCAGTTCAGGAAAGTTTCGCCACCCGAACAGTAGTGCCTAGTTATGATGGTGCTTCGCCATTCGATACATTTAAACTGCAATTCGACTTAGCTGCTTTGGAAAATCAGTGGACCGATATCAGGAAGGGTCGGAGATTGGCACTGGCGCTGAAGGGTCCTGCGGCTGAGGTAATGAAATCAGTTCCAGAATGTTTACGAAGTGATTATGAGGCCATCATGAGAGCGTTGGCAGCGAAGTACAGCAACGAGCACAACCATACGCTGTACTACTGTGAGCTGAAGAACCGCAGGCAAAGAGCCAGCGAGACGACATATGCAGTAGACACCCAAAATTCGGCGCTGATGATCTCGAGAGGATGAAGATTGAGTCGTTCATTGAAGGTCTTCATGATCCGGAGACACGTCGCAGTGCGTTGATAATGGGCAAGCCGACATTTAAGGAAACGGTGACCAGCGCGATGACATATGAGGCGACATGGATTGGAGGCACTCGGTATGCACCTGCAAGGATACGCCAAGTCCAGCCGGACAGCGACATTGCGATCCAGGCCATAAGCTCTGAGACACCGGGCAGGCCACGTGTTGTCTCCTCTAAAGTTGTTTGCTGGACATGTGGCAAGCAGGATCACATATCACGAGACTGCCGTCAGCGAAAGAGGCGTTCCCGTTTTCGGGCGCAATCGCCTGAAGCGAGGAACACTGACAATCGGGGCCCAGCCAACAAGCGCAGGGCTCAGGACGACGAGTCGTTAAACTAAAACGGGTTAGCACAAAGGGGCGTGAGCTGATCCCCACAACCTGCTGCCCTACCGTCCTTGTCTCACAGCTGAAACGACAACCCAGCAGCTTGATGATTGAAGGAAAGATAGATGGAAAGTTGTTCGTGTTGACACTGGATACTGGAGCGTCATATTCGATCATAAAAAGGAAGCTCCTGAAGAACTGGGAACTGCTGCATGGCATACAGCCGACGACTGCGACTGGCGAGCTTGCGCCGGTCAGAGGAAAGGTAGCAAAAACAATTGCTATCGGCACCAGCAGCCTGGAACATGAGTTCATCGTCGCGGATATAATGGACGACGTGATTATCGGCGTGGATTTCATGATTAGGCACGGTTTTACGCTGGACCTGAAAGAAAATGTGTTGAGGTGTGCCAACGTTGAATTCCCGCTGCGCACTGGCTATGAGCGAAGCGTGGCGGTAAGGAAAGTTGTCTCGTGTCAACACCAGAAGATACCAGCGAATTCCGAGGCGATTGTGTGGGCAAAGGTGAACGAGGACGATGGGACAAGTCGGCTGTGGGTTGTAGAAGCGCCAAAACAAGGATACGACAACATAATGATCGGACGTACATTAGTGGAACCCAAAAATGCAAAAATACCAGTCAGGATACTCAACCCACTGAACACACCCAGATATGTCGAAAAAGATGCGGTCATTGGCGAGTGTAGAGAGGCTGAAGCAGTTGTCAATTGCGAAAGCAGTCCACCCGGAGGCAGTAAGAAAAGCGGTTCTAACATGGGCGCCATACAGCAGAACCAGTGGAGCAGCGAATTGACAGCCGAGCAGAAACAGAAGGCACGGTCACTCCTGCAGCACTATGGGTCAATATTTGCAACGGAAGTGGGCGGAAGAACAGCAATAGTGAAACACAACATCGACACCGGAAGTGCAAAACCGATTCGCCAACCTCCCAGACGAGTTCCTCTGGCCAAGAGGGAAGAGGTCACAAATTTGATCGAAAACATTCTGAAAGAAAAGGTCATAGAGCCTTCGTCAGGTCCTTGGTGCTCGCCGGTCGTGCTAGTCAAGAAAAAGGATGGCAGTACCCGATTTTCTGTGGACTGTCGAAAGCTCAATGACGTGACCAAGAAGGACAGCTATCTACTACCGCGGATCGATGACATCCTGGACACCCTGTCAGGCACACAGTGGTTTTCCACACTCGACGTACGCAGCGGTTATTGGCAGGTGGAGCTTGCAGACAAGGACAAGGAGAAAACGGCTTTTAGTGTTGTCGACGGTTTGGCGCAGTTCACCGTCATGCCGTTTGGACTCTGCAACGCACCAGCAACATTCGAGGGGCTAATGGAACGCGTGCTAAAAGGACTGCATTGGCGGACGTGTCTGGTCTACCTGGACGACATAATCGTGATGGGTAAAAGCTTCGACGACCACCTGAGAAAGCTAAAGGAGGTATTCGAGCGGATACAAAAAGCCGGGCTTAAACTCAACCCAAAGAAGTGCTCGCTGTTCCAAAAAGAGGTCAAGTATCTGGGTCATACGGTTTCCGTCCGCGGAGTACATACGGATGACGCCATCTACACGAACTCCGCAGTTTCCTGGGCCTGTGCACATACTACCGCCGATTTGTTCCGGGATTCGCGAACATAGCCAGCAGCTTGCACAAACTGACGAAAAAGAGCCAAGCTTTCGAGTGGAACGACGAGCAGGAGCAGGCTTTTGCACGTCTGAAGGAAAAACTGTGCACTGCTCCAATTCTGGCCTTCCCCGTGCCTGGAGAGATGTTGCGGGGTGCTATCACAGATAATAGACGGCCAAGAACAAGTGACAGCATACTACAGTAGGGTTCTATCGAAACCGGAACGCAACTACTGTGTGACACGGAGCAAACTGCTGGGGGTATTGGACTGCGTAAAACACTTCCACAAATATCTGTATGGACAAAGGTTTCGCCTGCGCACAGATCATGCGGCATTGAGGTGGCTCCTGAACTTTAAAGTCCCTGAAGGGTAATTGGTGCGGTGGATCGAGCGACTGCAGAGCTACGACTACACGATAGAGCATCGCAAGGGCAGTAGCCATGGAAATACCGATGCCTTGTCACGCCGTCCGTGCAAAACCGAATGCAGGCTGTGTTCGCGAGCCGAAAGCAAAGAACAGATAGTGGACGTCCGTTTGGTAAGCGTTATGCCAGAGGAAGAGTGGTCTGCGGAGAGGCTACAAAAGGATCAGCGTGAGGATGCGGATCTTGCAAAAATCGTCGAAGGCAAGGAGCAAGGCGCACGTCCGGACTGGCGTGAGATGGCCGGTGAAGGCCCGATCGCTAAGGCTTACTGGGCACATTGGAGAAGTCTGCGGCTGAAGGAAGGAAGCCTGTACCGCGAATGGGAGAGCGCGGATGGTCGGACCAGCTACTCCATAATGGTAGTGCCGAAATGCAGGATCAACGAGGTCATCGAGGCATACCATAACGACTCCAGTGGAGGGCACCTGGGCATCACCAAAACCGTCGCCAAAATAAAAAGATTCTACTGGGTAGGATGTCAGGAGTATGTAGCCGAGTGGATTAAGAGCTGCGACCGATATTCAGCCGTGAAAGGGCCGACAAGAAGATCTCGAGGCCGCATGCAGCAGTACAACGTGGGAGCGCCCTTCGAGCGGATTGCTATGGACGTCGCCGGCCCATTCCCAACTAGCACTCAAGGCAACAAATATGTGCTGGTGGTAATGGATTACTTCAGCAAATAGCCCGAAGTGTACCCTATTCCTAACCAGGAGGCCACTACGATCTCGGATAAGCTGGTAAACAACTGGGTAGCCAGGTTCGGAGTTCCGTTGGATTTGCACTCAGATCAAGGTCGGAATTTCGAGTCTGCGGTATTCAAGGAAGTGTGTGAGCTGCTGGGGATAAGGAAAACTCGTACCACTCCTTTGCACCCACAGTCCGACGGCATGGTAGAACGCCCCTAACCGGACACTGGAGGAATACCTGCGGAAAGTGGTAGGCAGGAATCAAAAGGATTGGGACACGTATATCCCCCTGTTCCTGATGGCGTATAGGTCAGCTCCGCACGACACGACATCACTCACTCCAGCCCGAGCAGTGTTCGGCACAGAGTTGCGGTTACCCGCTGACTTGAAGTTCGGGGTAGTCAGAGCGACGGGAGGCGCTAAGACTGACTACGTGGTCAATAAGCGGGCGGAACTGGAGGAAAATCACCAGTTTATAAGGAGTCGCACCAAACTGGTCAGCGATAAGGTGAAAGGCAGATATGATCTACGGGCCAACTCAGCAGGGTTCCAAGAAGGCGATCTGGTAATGCTCTACAACCCGCAGCGGAGGAAAATTTTGTCTCCAAAACTTCAAACGTCATGGGAAGGACCGTACAAAGTCGTGACTAGGATTAACGACGTGGTATACAGGATTTAACGTTGCAGCAATAGAGGCGCTAAGCTGAAGGTAGTCCATTTGGAGCGCCCTGTCGCTACGCGCCGTGCTATGATATATGCATACTTTTAGGCACGCACTTTAAAGTACAGCGACTTGCTATAATTCGATCTGGCAATGATGGCCCGCGATAAGAATGGAAACTTCTAGTCCAATTAGAAAGTGCGCGAACGATCTGAGCGATAACCGGACAGGTATAAAAGGCAGCCGGGCACGGCGCAGCGAGTCAGTCTTGGTTTAGACAAGTGAAGGTGCCACACGGAGTAATTAAGTGTAAAGACCGTAAAGTGTGAAATTCGTAAAATAAAGTGATTGTTGGTTTTTTATTGACTGCGTTTGAGAAATTGAGTGTGTTTTTATTTATATTGCGCAATCCAGAGAGACGTACTAGCCCACTAGAACTAGTATTCGTAACAATACTTATTTATTTTTTCACGAGGATTCGCTACCCTGCATTTATGCCGTCAAATGTGCATCGAGCTACTTCATGTGCAAACCGCACTGATGACAAGCGATCGACGGCTAATGAAAATATAGAGAGGCGCAACGCGTACACGCTGCGGGCAATATTATCGATCCCAATAATGAGTTGGGAGTTTGATAAGGATTATAATATATAACACTTGAGGATTATAATCAGTGATGTTAACTGTAGGGAAAATTCCCTACATGTAGGGAATTTTAGCGAAAATTGTGTGCGTAGGGAAAAAAAGGACAGATTTTTTAAAATTCACTAAATGTAGGGAATTTTCAAACAACCCTGGTTATGGAAAATTTTGAAGTCAAATTAGTCAAACTAAAAATTTTAACGATCAAATGTTGTTTCCCAATTTGTCAAAGTTGGCCAAATATGTTTCGGCACTACCACATTGTAATGCAGACTCTGAAAGAATATTTTCGAACAAAAAAGGAACACATCAAGCCATGACAATTTGACTTCAATTTGTATAATTCGCTCTTACTTAGAAGACGAAGATATCACCTGTGTAAATTTTCAATGTAAAGAACAGCACTTTTAGAAAATTTCATACACTGAGTAGTATGACCATAAATAATTAGTCTTACAGCCCGATTCTGTACACTTGATAAATTCACCATATTGACTATTTGTCAAGTTTTTATTATTTGTCAAGAATCGGTATTCTATCCCAAAAATAAAAGCTCTTTTCTTGATAAATTGTCAAAAGTTTGAATGCTATTGACAACAGCATACAAATTGAAATTTTGCCTATTGAAAATGGAAGAATTGTGCATGTTTACACTTTTACATCAGAGAAAATAAAAAAAAAAATGCCGTTACCTCCCACGAATTATTTTTTGTATGCAAAAAGCGCCTATTGTGATGAAACTATTGAAAAAAACGCACGAATTTATTTCCAGCCCAGCCAGGATTCGATCCCAAGGCGCTCGGTATGAGAAGCCAGCGCGTACCCGCTGGGCTATCAAGGCCGGTTTTTTTTTGCAAAACTTACTTTACTTAAACTGTTTGTCTTATTTTTTGACAATTTAACAACTGTCGCATATTCACCTTATGTTGAATTAAATGAGCTTTTTACTTTATCAATGTTGGATCAGAATACGAGCAAAGCTTTTGCTTGATAAAAATCTTGACAAAATTTCTTGATAAAAAATTTGTCAAGAATGCACAGAATCAGGCTGTTAGTGTAATTTTTGTTAATGTGATGAAATGGTATCTCAGTGTAAAGCACAATTTTTTTTATGTTGTTATGTTTCCATGTTTTAAATCGTATCTCAGTACAAAGCACTCAGTACAAAGCACACTTTGTTTTGTTGTTTTCATGTTGCAAATGAATTAACCGTAGGCACACAATTGGAGCGTATGAGCGTATGGGCGTATTGCGTTGTCAAATTAAATTTCATGTATTTCAATGAAAGCGCACACAATTGACGACGTAAGCGTATGAGCGTAAAAACGTCGTACGCTCACTTAGATCTATTTCTATTCGTGTATTCGTATACTCATTCGTGTACGACACGACCTCAGCAGCGCGCGTATACCACTGCCGTATACATAGCGCCAGCAGCGCAGCGATGGAGTTTATACGTTGCTGCTCACGCTGGAATTGTGAGCAAGGCAACGTGTGAACTAGGGATCGCAATTTTTTGCCATTTTGCGATCCCGGGATTTTCGGGATTGAAAAGTCAAATCCCGGGATCCCGGGATTTAATCCCGGGATTCAAATAACAAATTTTTTAAATAAAACAATTTTACCAAATTGCATAAATACTTGTTTATAATATATTTACCATAAAAATGGACACAGTTTAATCACATTTGGGGTAGTTTTAAGATTTTTTATCTTGAATTTAATCACATTGTAAGGCGGAAAGGGAGGCAGTCGGTGTTGAGTCGTCGAAGTGGTTGGTTGTGCGCGGCACATCACCAAAATCCAGTTGTCATTTACAATCAGTTGTCAATTACATTCAAAATTGTCAGTTTAAATTTAAATCAAATAAATAAACATAGTCATCCTTGATAACATTTTGTTTAACTTAAAAGTTTTTCATTTGACATTTAACTTCAGTTTGATAACATTTTGTTGTATCCAAAAATGACACTTAAACATAACTTATTGCTTTGCATCAAATGTATCATAAAGTACATATATACGCATATTTGATAAAAAAAATAAAATAGTTAATTTGTTAGTACTTTTAGTTTTACTTCGATTATTTCGATAAAAAAGTTAAGCGTTGTGATTAACTAAAAACTGAGATCTTAAAAATACTAAGGCATTAAATGTTTTGCCCTCTAATCTAGAGCGAAATTTATTGCAAATAAACCCTACTGAGAGAAAACATCTTTCAGATTCAACACTTGCTGGTTGAATGCTTAGTAAATAATTATAAGCCTTTTGCAAAAGACGCCCTCTATCCCCTCCCTCCTCCTTCAGATAAGGAATTGGGATTTTTTTGTGCTTTTAAATGTATTTCATTTGAACTTTGAAGCATCTTTTGCAATCCCGAAAATCCCGGGATTAAAAGATTTGAATCCCGGGATTTTCGGGACTGGAAAAAGTCCGGGATCCCGGGATTGCGATGCCTAGTGTGAACGTATTTTGACAGCGTATTTACGCCGTACGCCCAAAAGCCCATACGCTCATACGCTCCAATTGTGTGCCTACGGTAAAAGAAGAATTAATAAATGTTATGGTTTTTACTTTTGCGACTTTTATTCACAAAAAATTAAAAAAAACCTTAAATATTACAAAATACTTGGAAAATAAGTGTAGGGAGTTTCGTAGGGAAAATTGCTGGACCGCGTAGGGAAAAGTAGGGATTTTTTTCAAGTCGCGTAGGGATTTTTCAAAAAAAAAGTTAACATCACTGATTATAATACGTGGGCAGTCCGATAAGTACTTAGCCCCACCGCCCGATGGTGCCACTATCGTAAGAGAAATTTACTATCGTGTAGTACATCCTCGTAGACGGCTACTGTCAAAATTTCAGCCATACTGGATTTGTAGTTTTGTTTTGACCGCGTGTGGAAACGAACGTGTCCGCGGATTTTAGAAAAATGGAAAAAGAGCAACATCGGTCGGTTATTCGCCAAATAGGTCGCATTAGGCTACGAACAGCTGCCCCATCCACCGTATTCTCCAAATTTGGCCCTGTGTGACTTCTTTTTGTTTCCAAACTTGAAAAAGTCACTTGACGGGCAGAAATTTAAGTCGAATGAGGAGGTTATCGCCGCCACGGAGGCCTCCAGAAAACGTATTTTTCAGACGGGTTAAAGAAGTTGGAGCATCGCTGGGTCAAGTATATCGAGTTGAAAGGAGACTACGTTGAGAAATAAATCGCCACTTTTCCAAAATTTTTCTTTTGTAGGCTAAGTACTTATCGGTCCACGGTACGGTACTTATCGGTATCGGTTAGATTTTCTCTCCGAAAATTTAATGTTTTGGTGCATATGGACGAAGAGGTATTGACAATGTTCTTTTAAAACTTTATCTTTAAATTTTTTCTTTATCCTTGCAAATTTCCAAAGGTTTTTTTTTGTAATGTATCTTAAGGACTAAAATGTACACTACTACATCCTCGAATTTCGTCCTTCTAACTTTATTAGTTTAAGATATAAAAAATTTAATACTTCTCTCTATAGGATATGGAAAATTTAAAAATCATTAAGGATACTGAAATCGTATTTATAGAGCCATTTTTGCACTTAAAAATAACAAACTGGCCATATGATAAATGGTTTAAATACTTTAATTGTATTCTATAAATATTTAATTTCACATTTAGTACACACGGAACACGGAGAGCGCTTCCACCAAGACATTGCGGTAATTGAAAAATTTCCAAGTATTGTTGGTCGCTGTGCCGTGACACCTACCAAAAACACAAACCTCAAAGTCGACGCATAAATTTTTATTGTTCTCTCTTCTTAAACGTTTTAAATAACTTTTGTTAATTTTTTTATTAAGGTATCATGGCACGTTAGAAAGGGGAATTTTTAATGATTTACAAAATTATTTATTGTTCAGCTCCTTTATTATCAATTTTTTTGATCTTTTTTTACAATATATTGAAGGTTTAAGGGGCCCGAACACTGTAAACTGCGATTTTTCATATGTTTTTTATTTTATTTATTAAAAAAAAACGGACGTTCCGATTTACATGAAACTTTACACATATGTTAATAAATGTTTAGATTACCTTTTTTACTACCTTTTTTAATTCGATTTGCCCCTTTCAAAACTTAAAACGCGATTATCTCGAAACCATGTTTTTTGACCGCGTTGACAGCATAACTGAAAAAGTTTTTATCCGATCGACCTGATTCAAATTGCATTCTATTCGGGAATAGTGTCGCTTCTGCTCGACGTAGCCGTTTTTCGATATATGCCAAACTTTTTTTTTTATAAATAATTTAGTGCAAAATTTTACGCGAAAAAAAAAACTTTTTCTTCAAACAGCCGCCATTTTTTTTCTAATCAATATTTTTAAAATCCCCTACGTCAAACAGTAGCCAGTAATGTATATTTCAAGAATCTTTTTTGTTTTTTGCTCTAGGAGGCTCCGTTATGCTGATTTGCTGTCAACGCGACAAGGGTCATTTTAAAAAGACGACATTTTGGATCAGCTACAGAATACAAACATGGCCGCCAAAAAAAAAAAAAAATTGTTTTCGATAATCTAAACATTTATTAACATATGTGTAAAGTTTCATGTAAATCGGAACGTCCGTTTTTTTTTAATAAATAAAATAAAAAACATATGAAAAATCGCAGTTTACAGTGTTCGGGCCCCTTAAGGAACACAAAAAAATTTTTTTTTTTGTTTTAGCATATTGTCTCTTATATAGGTGGAGCTCAAGTCGCGTAGAAAAAAAACACATCCTCCATTGCGGACACTTAATCTCCGAATCGGCTAATCTGATCCTTAAATCTAATCCTTAAACCTTCAATATATTGTAAAAAAAAAGATTGATAATAAAGGAGCTGAAAAATAAATAATTTTGTAAATCATTAAAAATTCCCCTTTCTAACGTGCCATGATACCTTAAATTGTGAGCACTAGTATTCATAGTAAGTACGTATCGTCATGCATTTATCTTGTTACTCTTGAATGAGTTTTATTGAAGAAAAATCAATTTTAAAATTTTCAATGTCTTATGAAAAGAAACACCTAGGTTCAAACGCAATTTTGAAATTGCAGAATTAGTGTATGTATAGTGTACTTCCAGTTTTAGCAGCATAACGATTTATACATGAGTTAATTAAATATTTTATTTTTGTCGAACGGTGCGATATATCGTTGTTCAATAGAGGGAAGTATTAAATTTTTTGTATCAATTTCAAAGATGTATCTAGTAGTGTACATAGTAGTCCTTAAAATATTTTTTCTTAAAACTATTGGAAATTTCAAGGACATTCAAGGATAAAGTTTTAAAAGGAAATTTTTAACGGCTCTTCGTCATTTTGCACCAAAACATTAAATTTTTTAAAATTCTAAGGATTTTTCTCTTTAATTTGATACCCATATTGTTACTCTACAATGCGCTCAGTTTTTCAAATAATACCTTAAAATAAACATGTCCTTGAACTTTCAAAGTCCTTTAAAAAAAATCCTGACGTCAGAGAGAAAAACAGTTTTACTACAATTGGCCCCTGGTTTCACGAGGATATTGATTTTTTCGTGTGTAAAATTTGTTTTCGCACGGTGTAATAATATAACAATAATATAATCTCTTATGAAAGGTACAGTTGAATCATTTTAGGTGGTGCAACGTTCACCGGGTCATATTATGTTTATATACATATAATCCCCGTAACGCCGCTGCTGGGCTTTGTATTCGTTGTAGGGTGTGAGGTGTTATCGCTGTTAAATTCGAAATACTTTACTTACTGTGGCTGTGCGTTAAGTACTTACAAATTGAATGATTCGTTGTATTTGGGCGACCAGTTGTTCGATTTGGACTTTGTGGCGAATTTGCGCTTTTTGTCTTGCAGGTGCGGGCCAATTAAATTGATTTCCACAAACGGACGAAACATGCCTGACGCAATTTGCCACTTAAGATCGTTGGCAGCTACAACTGCAAATACACAAATAGGATATATATATATACAGTAGCGACTCGGTAAAAGCATCCGATTAATGACAGGGGCAGTTGCAACTACCGAGTTTGTTGCAATTATCGAGTCAAAATTTTTATGAAAATTTGCAAATTTCACAAAGTTTTATAATTGTTTCATTAGAATTCATTATTATTTTATTCATATTTTGTTGTATTAAAAAAAAAAGAACTTAAACTAATCACATTCATTGTGTTTAAGAAAAATCAAACAGAAACAAGAACTCCAAACATTTCTTAAAAGGGACATCAACTGACACTCTACTCCACAATAAGAAAATAAGACGAAGAAAAAGTTGCGATTATTGAGGTTTTTTCGGCAGCAGTTGCTTTTACTGAGTCTATGTATAAAATTCGGTGGTTGCGATAATCGAGGAGTTGCGCAAATCGAGGGTTTTGTACCGAGTCGCTACTGTGTATATATATATATATGTACTGTATATATATATAATATATATATATATATATATATACTGTATATATATATAATATATATATATATATATATATATGTATATATATAAAGGGTGATCCAACTAGAGGTACTTTTTTCAATAACCTTTTTTTGACAGATCACGCGTGAGTCGTGTCAAGCTGTCATATTATTTTTGTTCAGTATTGTTTGGCATTTCATCATGGAAAGACTTACGCCTGAAAAACGTTTACAAATCGTTCATCGGTCCATATTTCTTCAAAAATGATGCCGGTGAGAACAGCTAATTTCACGTAATGGGCCGGTCGATTGGCCACCAAGATCGTGTGATATCACACCGTTAGACTTTTTTCTGTGGGGATAAGTAAAGTCTTAAGTCTATACGGATAAACCCGCTTCGATTCAGGCCTTGGAGCAAAACATCACGCGTGTCATTCGCCAGTTACCAGTCGAAATGCTCGAACGAGTCATCGAAAATTGGACTCAACGGATGGACCATCTGAGACGTAGCCGCGGCCAACATTTGAAAGAGATAATCTTCAAAAAATAAATGCCAAAGAATGTTCTTTCGAATGATAATAAACATTCCCCGTTAAATTTTAATTTCCTGTGTTTTTTTCTTTAAAAAAGTAGGGAACCTCGAAATGGATCACGCTTTATATATATACTGTATATATATATATATATATATATATACTGTATATATATATATATATATATATATATACTATATATATCTTATATATATATACAGTATATATATATATATATATTAAGCCGTTAAGCCCTGGAACGTGACGAATCGGATATTAAACCCACCTTTAACGTTGACTTTGTGCTCGCCTGTCCCCGGATGTGAGAATAAATCAATTTGTACAGAAATTTCGCCAACGCTATCTTCATGATTTTCTGGATCGGCTTTTTCGACGGAATATAGGACAAAAGCAAATTTAAGTACATGGTGAATGCGAAGCAACGCCGCCACGTGAGTGTCTCACCTTCATGCACTTGGCTAGATATGAAAGTCTTTATAAGCGTATCCGTCATTTGTGTGTACAGACTTAATGCGTAGCGTAAACTTTGCAGTTCCGGCGACTTTTCGAGGAATGTTTTTTTCAGTCCATTGCCGCCAGCATGAAAATATTGCTTAATAGTATCTAAGGCAACATCGAGAACAGCACATTGTTTGGGTGATAGATTCTTTTCCACCTCCTTAGAGATGTCCATAACACCGCTAAGGGCACTCTTTACGTCCTGCTTGCCGGCCATGTGGGTCTTGAATAGGCGACCCATATCTTCGATTTTGGCATTTGAGGCGAGATTTTTCGCATTGTCGGTTAGATGCTTGAACATCATCTGTCGTAGTGAAAAATACATTGATGTGTTGGGGAGATGGGATGATGAGCAAAGGGAAATAAACTTACAGTCTTATCAGTCATTGGAGGTAATACAATAGTCTTTTCCAAAATTCGCATCACAATTTTCCACAATTCTTTGAGCAGTCGCTTCAGCACTGTCTTTTCGCATGACTGCGCATAAAGAGTTAGTGAACCATCAAGCAAATCCATTAATGGCCGGAGCACTTCATCCGCTTCGACAGCGACTGCATTGCGCTGCGCCGCCTGATTGACATTCAAATTGCCGCCACCTTTAATGGACAACAGCAAATCTCCCAGTTCCCGAACGGATTGAGTAATCCGCGGTTCAAGGCTGCACTCACAGATCAGGGCACACAAATTAATTCGAAATTTAATAGAATAACTGCATCTATCTTACTCACCTGACGGCAAACTGTGATGCCAGATCATCCAGTGCTGAATTGAGATTTTGTTGCAACTCCTTCAGAATGTTGGCAGCATCTTCCTCTAGCTTGTCGCCGCCCATCGATTCGAACATTTTCTCTAATTGGACCCTTAGTTGCTGTATATTGTTCATAAGTATGCAAGCCTGTGAAGCGAAAAAAGAACGAGTACCCACATGCAAACGCGCGCATGTTGCAGTTAATTTGAGTTAGCTGTTGACAATTTACCGGATATGAAATATTGGCACGATCGAGATCAAACAAGTGCATCGACTAGATTGGAGTCGAGCGTTCGTGAGCTACTTACGATGCGTTCGTCCTTCATATGGTCGGGGAATTCTTTTTTCACGATATCCGCATAGGCTATTAGCACTTTTACGATTGTTTTAGCAAAACGTCTCATGTAACGCTTCCAAATTTCTGGATCCGGACACTCGAGTTTGCTAACAACATCGAAACATTGCGTCAGTTGCGTGAAAACATCAACAACTGAATTCGAGAATAAGGCATGTTCGCTGCTCTTTTGGAACTGGGTGATCGACCAAGAAAATGAAGGTAAAGAATTTTAAATAAATTTAACATTAGTTCATTGATGAAAAAAATTAAGCCGAAAGTGAACCCAACAGCAAGAGAGATCAAAGTAGAGACATGTAGGGCCGAGACACTCACGTAGAGATAAAGAGAGAAGGTAGAGAAGTGCAGGTTAAGATATAGAACGAGAGGCATAGTAAGGGCTAAAAGATTTTGGCGAATGTGACCGAGGTTCACGTATGTATATCGTTGCATTGGGAATAGACAAGAACTCAGTCAGAGTTGAGGGCACATTTTCGCTTTTGCGTCAGGACGTATTGCTGCAAATAAAACTGATTCGAGCGCGAGCGTTCATATATTATTTAGCGCTTGCCTCCTCATCTAATAGTGCGCATCGAGTGGCACTTCTTCACAAGTACATACAGTGACAAAATGATTGGCACAGCAGCCATTTCCAAAAAAATTAACAAATTTCATGCTATCGTAATAGAAAATATTTTTAGTTTTAACCCTAGAGGTACATCTTTATTTTGACCCTGTATGATATGGTATATGTTAGTCGATTTGACTAACGATGTACTTCCACGGTTAAGGGGGAAAGCCACTGTGACGGGTCAAAAAATTAGTGATTTTAAACATTTTTTTTGACCGAGTAAATATAGGAATTTTTGGATCGGGTTTTTTTTATTTTATTAAGCAGACATCTAATAATATTTCCACAAATTTTTATTAAAAAATATTAAATAGTTTAAACAATAGAGATGATCCCGTACCGCTTGAAAAAAAATTCCCCCTCCATGGCGGCATCGATTTCTCAAAAACCCGTACTCAGAAAAAAAAAAAAATTTTATTGTAATCTGTATGAATGTAGCTATCTTTGTACGTAGCCGTTTTTTTTTATTTTGATTTTTCACAAAATGGCGACCGATTAAAAATATTTCCATGTTTTCGACCTTGTTTTTTTGGTTTTGAGACAGTTTAAAAAATAGTAAAAAACAAAATTTTCCAAATCGGCTACGCTTAACCTTAACCACTACTAAGACGAACAAAACAAAATTAGAAATCGGTTCATAATTGTTCGAGTTATTGATGCCGCCAGAGCAAAAAAAATTGTTTCGAGAAAAACGCGTTTAAAGTTTTGAGTCCATTTCTCTCGTAATGAAATCATGTATCTTTTAAAATTTTAAAATAGTTGTAACTTAGTCAATTTTTGAAATTATGACTTGAAATTTTGTACACATATTTGTGAATATACAAGCTTTTATTTAAAACAATATTTTTTTTTTTTACCCGTCACAGTGGCTTTCTCCCTTAATGCAAATTTATTCACAGAGGCACATGATGGAATTATAAAAGAAAATTATAATATAACTGGTAAATTAAAAAAATTGAATTGAAGTGTACATTTTGGCCAAAATATATTTATTGGTACTCCCAGTAAAAGATTAAAGGAAACAATAAGTTACAGCGTATGTTATGCAGATCATTTTAGACGTAGGTATTTTGTTAAACTACTTCAGTCAGTCTTTTAGGCGTTTTATTAAAAATGTATTTGATAAAGGAGCTCTATCAGTATATTTCTTTATTTATTTCAAAATTCATCAATTAGAGTACAGCCCAAATAGATTACTACAGGTATAGAAGTTAGCAAACATTTATTCGGAATAATAAGTCCGACAGAATTGAAACTTGGTATAGGGCCACCGTTTAGGTGTATCGTTTTACTCGTAAAATTGTATGGACGTTGGACACGGGGCGTGACACTTCAAGCGATCCAAATGTTTTGAATAACTTTGGAACTACAGATCACACCTCAATGACATTTGGCATAGACTTACGGCTTAGACGTGCCCTTTGGTAGGGGGAATAAGGTTGGTATAGAACGAGAGGGGCATGGCACCGCCCATACAACCTAAATTTGATGTGGAATGGCTTCGGATTTATATGTAAGTCGGACACCATTGAAATTTTGTATACCATCGTCCTATAAATGACGATATTTTCAAATTTTAGAAGCATAATAGCTGGTCCACACACACACTTCGCGTCGCACATAAGACGAATCCTACAAAAAACGCATGCAAATCGGACGGTTTGAGCGTGACCATAACTCACATACAGCCACTTTCTTGATGTAAATAGATTTTAGTTATATGGTTGGTGCCACGCCCCCTTGTTCAATATCCGCACCATTCCCTCTGTCGAAAGCGAAAATGGTATGTTCGTACATAGTGCTGCAATCACTGCGTTTTGGGTCGGTTTGCACATTTTCCTTGATTTTGCGCGACTTTCCGTGATATTTTTTAAACAAATGAGGTTCCACATACTCTGGTGAAACTGGTAAAATTACTATCAGACAGGGTTGACATTTTTGCTATCGATGGTGAATATAGAAATGAATGTAAATGGAAAGTGTTTCCAAGTCAGTCGTTTGCAAAGATATTTAATAATGTCGTGTATTATAGTTTTTAATTGACCAAAATAAACTGCTGAAAGTAATTACATTTTAAATTTTAGAAAGAAAGTTACATAAGAATATTATGTATGTATGTATGTCACGTGTCTCTTTAACAACATGATATGTCGACCCTTCCTGACATGACATCTTCCCGATGTCCGCTGCATCACCTTCCTCGTCGACTTCGCCATCGCTTAGGCCATCCAGCTGCGGAGGCATCGCACACCAGGGCTTAAGCCTATCAGTCATGCACGGTGTTAAGCTTTCGTTGGCTAGTTTGTATGCCATCGACATGGCATATCAGGTAACGGTAACCTTAGCCACTGCGTATGGATAAAGGTATTTAGGTTCAAGTTTGCGGGATTCTCCTGTTGCATTTGGTTCGTTGAGCACCACAACGTTTACGTTATATATGGTAGGGATTTTATGTTTTGTTTTTTTTATGTTTGCCGTAGCGCTCCTTCCATATATCGCGCTGTTTGTTTATCGACGACCACGCCGATTCGCGTTTACAGCTGCCATCAACTTATTGTGCGTGGGATCGTTAAGTTTAAAGTCGAAAATTAGGTCATTTGGGGGAAAACCCTGTTGTCGAATTCTTTTAGGAGTTAACGGCCCACTGCGTAGGTGGTCGTTCCACTCTTTCGGATGATTTTTCGTTGTGCATCGATAATTTAAAACTAACTAATTCGCAAGCTATAACTGCCCATTAACGCGGGGTGTTCGAACAGCAGCCTTGATGTGAGCCAAATTACTTATTGTAGTAGGGACATAAATATTGTTACAACATTGAACACACCCATTCTTATAGTTAAATTTAACATACCCCGTTATTTCCTCATGGTTTATGAAGCATAACCTGTAAAACGTTAGTTTGGGGAATTCTAAATTGTTCTAGCTTTCACCATGGAGTGGTCAGATAACGAGAACCGTATCGCTGTTATAGCGCTATTTAAGTGTGAAATGAAAAAAGGTGATATTTTCAAAACGCTCCGCCCGCTCGGGATTAGCCGCGTGTTCGTCTACCGGTAAAAAATAAAACTGTTTGAGGAGACAAGAGATATTAAAGACCGCCACCGGTCGGGCCGTCCGCGCACAGTTCGAACACCACTAGTCGTTAAAGCTGTCAAATCAAGATTTCACGCTGAGAACTTGCACAGAAAAATCTTGGTTACGGATGAAAAAATTTTTACCGTGCAGGAAAAATTTAACAAGCAAAATGATAGGGTGTGTGCACGGTCATCATAGGAAGCATCTGAACTGATTCCATGGGTCGAAAAGGGTCACACCCAGCTTCAGTCATGGTTTGGTGGGGTGTCTCTTACGATGGGGTCACTGCATTGCATTTCTGCGAACAAGGGCTCAAAACATCGGCCACAGTTTACCAACAAACCGTTTTGAAAACTGTTGTAAAACCACTTAACCATTCTTTGTTCCAAAACCAGCCGTGGACTTTCCAGCAAGATTCTGCGCCAGCCCATAAAGCTAAAACGACTCAAACGTGGCTCCAAAACAATTTACCAGCATTTATTTCCTCTGAAGAATGGCCCTCTGGTAGTCCTGATTTGAACCCGCTCGATTACAAATAGTCGACAGTTTTAGAGGACATGGTTTGCCACAAAAGATACCCCAACATTGATTCTCTTAAGGCAGCTTTGATTTGAGCTGTGGCCAATTTTCCGATGGACGAAATTGGTGCGTGCGGCTATTGATGACTGGCCAGCCCAACTTAAGTCGTGCGTGAAGCCCAAAGGCGGACATTTCGAATCAATGTGTATCAATAAATATGTAAACAAAAATTATTTCAAAAACATTCACTACATTTAATTTTATAGCATAAAACGTGTGTAACAGTATTGTTACGAATGCTAGTTCTAGTGGGCTATACAATCACTTTATTTTACAGATTTACACTTCACTGTCTTTACACCTCCACAAGTCAAAATCAGACTGACTCGCTGCGCCGTACCCGGCTGCCTTTTATACCTGTCCGGCCATCGCGCAGATCGTTCTCGCACATTCCAGAGTGGACTAAAAGTTTCCATTATCGCGGTCATCATTGACAGGTTGAATTATGGCACGGCGCGTAGCCGCAGGGTTGCTTTGCACAGCGACAAACTGTCTTATCGTTACACTGCCCACCACTTAGACTTGTTCGTCCCGAACAAGTGCCAAGGTTCCGCTTTGATAAGGCGCCAGGCGCTCCTTCAGCTTAGCGCCTTTATTGCTGCAACGTTGTATCCTGTACACTACGTCGTTCCCATGACGCTTGAAGTTTCGGAGACAAACCTTTCCTCCGCTGCGGGTTGTAGAGCATTACCAGATCGCCTTCTTGGAACCCTGCTGAGTTGGCCCGTAGATCATATCTGGCTTTCGCCTTATCGCTGACCAGTTTGGTGCAGCTCCTTATAAACTGGTGAATTTCCTCCAGTTCCGCCCGCTTATTGACCACGTAGTCCGTCTTAGCGCCTCCTGTCGTGCTGACTACCCCGAACTTCAAGTCAGCGGGTAACCGCAACTCTGTGCCGAACACTGCTCGGGCTGGAGTGAGTGATGTCGTGTCGTGCGGAGCTGACCTATACGCCATCAGGAACAGGGGGATATGCGTGTCCCTATTCTTTTGATTCCTGCCTACCACTTTCCGCAGGTATTCCTCCAGTGTCCGGTTAAAGCGTTCCACCGTACCGTCGGACTGTGGGTGCAAAGGAGTGGTATACGTTTTCTTTATCCCCAGCAGCTCACACACTTCCTTGAATACCGCAGACTCGAAATTCCGGCCTTGATCTGAGTGCAACTCCAACGGAACTCCGAACCTGGCTACCCAGTTCTTTACCAGCTTATCCGAGATTGTAGTGGCCTCCTGGTTAGGAATAGGGTACACTTCGGGTCATTAGCCGAAGTAATCCATTACCACCAGCACATATTTGTTGCCTTGAGTGCTAGTTGGGAATGGGCCGGCGACGTCCATAGCAATCCGCTCGAAGGGCGCTCCCACGTTGTACTGCTGCATGCGGCCTCGAGATCTTCTTGTCGGCCCTTTCACGGCTGAACATCGGTCGCAGCTCTTAATCCACTCGGCTACAGACTCCTGACATCCTACCCAGTAGAATCGTCTTTTTATTTTGGCGACGGTTTTGGTGATGCCCAGGTGCCCTCCACTGGAGTCGTTATGGTATGCCTCGATGACCTCGTTGATCCTGCATTTCGGAACTACCATTATGGAGTTGCTGGTCCGACCATCCGCGCTCTCCCATTCGCGGTACAGCCGCCTTCCTTCAGCCGCAGACTTCTCCAATGTGCCCAGTAAGCCTTAGCGATCGGGCCTTCACCGGCCATCTCACGCCAGTCCGGACGTGCGCCTTGCTCCTTGCCTTCGACGATTTTTGCAAGATCCGCATCCTCACGCTGGTCGTTTCGTAGCCTTTCCGCAGACCAGTCTTCCTCTGGCATAACGCTTACCAACCGGATGTCCACTATCATTTCAGAACGCTTTTCTCGCAGATGGCAGTCTCGTGATATGTGGCCTTGCTTGCCACATCAGCCCCGCTGGTGCCTCCGAGCTCACTGTCTGGCTTTGCGTGACACGTCAAGATTGGGCTCGACGCTTTTCCGCAGATGAATGTCGAAAACTTCCTCTACAGGCCGTCTCATACGTCATCGCGCTGGTCACCGTCTCCTTAAATGTCGGCTTGCCCATCATCAACGTACTGCGACGTGACTCTGGGTATTGAAGACCTTCAATAAATGACTCAATCTTCATCCCCTCGAGGTCATCAGCGCCGAATTTCGGGTAGCACAACTGTACGAGCCGCTCATATGTCTGCAGCGCCTCGTCGGCCCTTTGTCTACGGCTCTTCAGCTCGCAATAGTACAGCATTTTGTTGTGCTCGTCACTGTATCTGGCTGCCAGCGCCCTTATGACGGTGTCGTAATCACCTCTCAAACCTTCCGAAACTGTTTTTATTACCTCACCCGCAGGACCTCTTAGAGCCAGTATCAGTCTCCGACCTTTCCTAACATCGGTCCACTGACACTCTAAACCAGCCATCTCGAATTGTAGTTTGAATGTGTCAAACGACGTAGTACCATCATAGGTAGGCACTTCTATAGCAAAGCTTTCTTCAACTGACTGCACCCTTGCTCGCAGCTGTACCTCTCTCTCGAGCCGCTCGTCGATTTTTTTGTTCACCGAATCTTCCAGACTGTCAACTCGTTTGTTCAAGGACTCAGCCAGGTTGTCAACTCGTCTGTTCAGGGATTCACCCATTTCGTCAACTCGTTTGTCCCAATTGTCCATTCGCGTCTCGAGATGCTCAAATTTCACGTTCAGCCTATTGGAAATTTCCTCCACCTTCTGCTCTATGCGCGCAGAGTTTTCGGCCATTTCTCGATTTGCAGTCTCGACTTTTGCCGAAATTTCGAGATTCGTGGTTTCCAGCTTCGCTGCCATTTCTCGATTCGCCGTTTCCATTTGCGCCGACATGCCTTTGAGTGCAGCCATTAGTTGGCTCATGTCCAACGCTTGTATTGGCGCAGCCGCTGCAGTTGTACTCTGTAGCGAAGCAGCACCAGCAGGCGACTCCTCCACCTTGGCCGACGCCTCTAGTTCTTGCGCTCCGAACTCATGCACAGTCGAATCGACGCCTCGTGCCTCACATGCTTCTCTCAAGCACAACTGCTACTCCACCTTTCCGCCAGCAGTCGGAAAATTCCAGGCAGCCAGCTCCTTCTTCAGCTGCTCCACCTTCAGCAGCTCGAGTTTAACCATGTCCGTGCTTTTATTATTTATTTATTTAGTTTTTTTATTTTTATTTTTTTTTTATTTTCAATTTTCCACAATCCCACTTCTGACACCAAATGTTACGAATGCTAGTTCTAGTGGGCTAGTACGTATCTTTGGATTGCGTAATTTGAAAATAAAACACACTTAGTTTCTCAAACGCAGTCAATAAAATAAATCAACAATCACTTTATTTCACAGATTTACACTTCACTGTCTTTACACTTATAACACTTATTTGCTCAATTACTCCGTGTGGCACCTCCACTAGTCAAAATCAGACTGACTCGCTGCGCCGCACCCGGCTGCCTTTTATACCTGTCCGGCCATCGCGCAGATCGTTCTCGCATATTCCAGAGTGGACTAAAAATTTAATTAAGGTCCTTCATATCCTTTTTCATACAAATTTTCCAAAAAGGATATTGTCTTATCGACTTCATATCATTATCTTTCATTTGACGTAAAATCTGTTCCTTTCTGACATTTGAGTCAAGAGATATGATGTTTTAAAAGTTTCGGGAAGGGACATTAAGACGCCATCTTTAAACTGCATTTAAAAAAAACTCGAACATTCCGGGAAAAATCCCTTGGCACTTTTTCATCTACTGAGGTCCTCTATCGAATGAGATGGGTTTGACCTTGTCCCTTTTTTCAGTGTTGCACTGTGTAATCAACAAAGACAATTAAATAAAAAGGGGAATTGGAAAGAAAGGAAGGCTTTTTATTAGCCCGTAATAATTTTCCGTCCCGTTCTTTGGATTTTTTTTACGGCCCAAACAAGCATTATTTAAACAAGCATTATTTAAACAAGCATTATTAACCCTTATGTGTGTGATGGGGTACCCGGGTACCCAAATCACTTTTATATCGAAATTTTATACACTTGCGGATAACATAGAAAGCTGAATCTTCATGACAACTCCCAAAATGGTATTCTGTCTTTATTTTTGAGTGTTTAATTCCATTTATTTTATTTTGGAGGGTGTGGCGCAACATTTTACTTTTTACACCCTTACCCGTGTGCTGGGGTACCCGGGTACCCCAATACATTTTAAATAGGGAGTTGCATAGATTTTGCCTGTAAGTAAAACTTTCTAAAGTTAAAAATTTGTTATAAAACAATTTTATTAACGAGAACAATCACTCAATCGTTTTTGAGGAAATTAAAAAACATTATTTTGGTTATATAAATTCTGATAAGGTATGCAACCCGCAGGCTCGGCGTTAGAGGCTTCTATTGCAACTGATGGAATATCTTCATCTTCGCCTTCGGAAATGGAAAATTCTTCATCACTTTTACTTTCGCACATTATTTCTTGAATTTCGGCTGAGATAAATCTTTCACAACGAGCTCTTGCTGAATAAAAACTCATTTCCGAAGTTGTTCAGATCTTTCACAATGTAATTGAAACTAATTACTAACGATTAATTAATTTGGTAAAAAGTTTAAATGCAAAAAATTTTCACGGGGAATGAGCTTCCATTGAAATTTACAGCAGCGTATCAATGGTATTCCCCTTTTTATGAAAGCGGGATCCGAAATTGCACAAAAATTCATTACTGGAAATTAAAAAACAAGTTTTGTAACAAGGGATATCCCAAAATGTACTTTTGTATTACTGAGAGCTTTAAAACTAAGCAAAACAGTAACATTTCTTACAGTGCAAACAAAACATGAGAAATTTTCATACAATTTGTACTGGGGTACCCGGGTACCCCATCACACGGGTAAGGGTGTTTTTTTTCAGCACACACACTAGGGTTAAAAGAATCAAATCTAATATTGTAAATTTATGGTCACATCATTCGCCATGGAACCATTCAGGTGTAGAATATTTATACAGTGGGTGGTCAAGCAATTAGCGCGCTTACTAAAAATCTACATTTTCATCTTTAAGTGGAAATAAGATGTACTAAAATAGTTTCCACACGCGAATATGAAGTGTATAGAAGGCGCATCTGAGCTCAAAAATTCAAATTTTTGTTTGCGAGCTTCATAGAGCGGGGGGAAGCCACAAAAGGGAAAGAGTGGTGCCAGCAAGAGAGAAAGCGCTTCAGTTTACGCTCATTGACTGTGTGAACTGAAGCACGCGCTACAACAAACACACATGAAGTGCAAGTATCGCTTCTCCTGTGTACTTTGAGGCGTTGGTGGTTGTTTTGGTCACAAAATAATTTTTTTTGCGAATTTCTCACAGCAACACCAGCCAGCGCAATGATCGTCGTTTCAACGACGCCATTGCTTTTTGTTGTTGTAGTTTTTGTGTGTATGCTTTTTTGTGTTGACGATTAGTTTTGCTACACAGCTCGAGAAAAATTTAAACAGCTCTTCTTTTGCTGTTTTTTTATTGTTTATGTTTTACATCGTTTGGAACTTCCTTTTTTTAATTTACTGTCACAGCATTGTCTGGAAATCTGTAGGAGCAAATAGGTAGCAAAAGTCTGTAACCGATTGATAATTTGTATGGAAAATGTTTCACTTAGCGCAGTGAAAAGGCCATCATTTCTTAGTTTTTGGAAGCATATGCCCCAATTATTATCCATGTTAATTTTTACTCGATTGTCGAAGTTTTTATCTACAAAATAATTTGTTGTAATAATTGTTGTAATTACTGCTGAAATTAAATAATAATAAATACAGTTTCGTCTGTCTCAGCATGTAGTAGGATTTGAATCCTGTGTATCTTCGAAATTAGTTGTTACACTTGACCGAGTACTACTTGAATTTTGTCCCAAAATTGCAAAGGTATTTTCTAGTTTATCTTGGTTAAACAACTTTTTTGTTATAAAACATTTAAGTGGGTTATTGCTTAATTTTATCAGTGATTAAAAAACAGATTTTAGTTCTAAAAATAAAAATTAAATTATCCATACATTTAACATCTTTCAAATAATTAAAAAAAATCTGTATAAATTTGTACGACTCATTATTCAATTGTAAAGCCGATCTAAAGCAATTATCCGATTGTCCTATTCATGCAATAATATATTAGGTCTACTTTTTTAATAAGTTCTTTAGGAACTTTGTTTGTAGTGACCATATAAGTCGTCATGACAACCATATTTTATTTTCTTTTCTATGATTTTGCGCACACTACAGTCTGCAATGAGTTCAGGAGCAATATGCGACGCCGTGCAGGCTTGTAGAAGAAGAACAAAAGCCAGCCAGAAATCAGAAATGCAGTGAGCGCAACCAAAGAGCGCAATTTACTCCAAGTAAATTAGAGCTTTACAGTCTGTCCAGTAGAAGTGTGATCGACCAAATTATCACTTAGAGTACCGTTATCAAAAAAATTGGAATGCACCTAAGTAGCCTCATAATTTTTGTAATACGCACTGCAAAAATTGTCAGTGTCGTTAAACAATTACAAAGTACAGGGTGTTTTAACAAGATGAGCTCCGCGTGAGAGAAGCGACTTGAAGCCGTATTCCTTTGTCTACACCCTAGAGGGCCGTAAATGTCACGTTTAGCTGCAGCAAAATATATGAAGAAGTCGAAGTCATTCCTAACGAGGCGGACGATTCGGTAATAATAATTAATAATTGATTGGCACGACAGCCCGCTTACGCGAGACTAAGGCCTAGCTTCCCGCAACCACCCGTGTTGTGCGTGTGAATTTTGTACGCGGGTGGAAGGGACCTACAGTTTTTATGCCAGTTCCGAGCGGCAGGTTGGGAGCTTTTTCATAGGCAATTTTTACTCTCAGAGGTTTGCAATTTCCAGCTGAGAGGACAGCCACCGAAAGAGAAAACGAGTTTCCCGTTATTTTTTTTAGGTGTTACTACATGCAGTATTCGATCTTGCGTCGCTCTGCATGCGACTCGTTGGACCGCGCACTAACTGACGAATCGGTATATGGAAGCAAAAAATGTCGACGATTTGGCTGGGCGGAGCCTTGAAAAAAAGACCTCCCAAAACAGGACAAGAAGATCATTGATTTGTTTGCGACGAAGCCGGGCTTATCGTTGCGTAAAACGAAAACAGTTTTAGAGAAAAGTGGTGTTCAAATATCAAAAGAGACGATTCGAGGACGTTTAAATCTAACGACGTTAAAGCCGGAGCTCTATGAAAAAACTGTCGCTCTCATCATCACACGTTTAAAAACGGCTTGCCTGGGCTTATGCCAATCAAGATCGGAATTGGAATGATGTAATATTTACGGATGAATCCCAATTTTGGGCAATTAGTAGCATAACTTGATCCTGGTGTGCCGCCATCAACCGATTGTTCCAACGAACTGTTAAAGACCCAGTAAAGGTCCATGTTTGGGGCTGCTTCTTAGAAAAAGGATTTGGGAGACTTTTCGTTATTACCACCAACTTGAACGCGGTTTTGATGAACAAAATTTATGCAAAAGCTTTATTACCATCAGCTACGAAGATGTTCGGGAGAAGAGGACTCTCTTGGATTATACAAGAAGACAACGACCACAAACATCGCAGCCGAATGTGTGCTGAGTGGAAACAGCAAAATGGGGTAGAAGTGTTAGATTGGCCCTCACAGTCGCCTGATGCCAACCCGATAGAAAATGTGTTGGCAATTGTAAAGCAGAAACTCAGAGGAAATACTATATGGACAGCAAAACCGTTATCGAGACAAATTCGGCTGATTTGAAGTCGATTGCTTCGGCAACTTGCTCAGATCTTAGCGCAAAGTATGGGTCGGAGGTTTGAGGCCATAATAGCGAATGGCGGCGACTATACCTGTTATTAATAATATTACGTACAATACATATTATAAACTTATAAAATGCAGTTTGTTTGAAACGAATCGGACAAATAGTTTCCAAGTTACGGTGATCACGCTTCTACTGGACAGACTGTATGTTGTAAAATTTATGTTAGGGCTGCATTGAACATTATAAGTGAAAATGTGCAAAAAAAAAACTTATGTGGTAGCACTCTCATCACTTCGAAAGCAGTGCACTACAAATAGTTGACAGTTTGGAAATTGTTTTGGCGGCAGGTGCAATTAAAATGGAAAAATTTCTAAAAAAGTTGAAGTTAATTTTTGCCTTTATTTTTTAGTAGTGTTTAGTTTTTTAAGAATCCGAGCTCCCAAAAAAGAAAAAAATAGTCAACAATACAAAAAACAATGGGAAGAAACCCGGCACAGGTTAAAGTGCATAGAAGAACGTAAAATGCAATTAATGTGCAAATACAATGAAATTCAATAAATGTACAAATGCAATAAAATACTATTAATGTACAATACAAAAAATCTACCACATTTCATTCAAATCTACCACATTTTTTTCACTGGGTCTACCACATAAATGAAAAATTAAGTAAGCACACTGGTGAGAACCCGCCGTACAAAATTTGTACTTGTATGACATGCGCATTCTGTATGTTTATTTTCTTTGATTGAACATTTGGTGCAAATATTGAATAGTGAAGTGTGCATTCGTATTGTAAAATCATTATGAAAAAGTTGTGCATTTTTTTTTAAATACTCGCATTGCGGGTAGGTAAATAATGTTTTAAGTAGTTTGGAACGGTGTATTGAACAAATTTCTGTTTTTTTAAACCTACCTTGTGACCGAAAAGTTTCCGGAAATTTTAAATAAAACGCCAAATTCTTAATCTTCATCAATATTTATTTTATCTCCTTCAAAATATGATCCATTAGAAGCGATACGCATATGCCAACGTTTCTTCCAATCATCAAAACATTTTTTATAGGCGCTTTCCGGTATGGCTTTGAGTTCCCTCTGCGAATTCTGTTTTACGTCTTCTATGGATTCAAAACGCGTTCCTCTGAGTGGTAATTTGAGTTTGGGAAACAGGAAAAAGTCACATGGTGCAAGATCAGGTGAATACGGTGGCTGTTCGATGGTATTATTCTCATACCCGGGTACCCGGGTGCCCACTGCGATGTATTTTCGTGAAAAAAACTGACAAATAATGAAAATTTTGTTTGTACCTTCCAAGTCCTCGTTATTTAGGTGAAAAGCGAACAAATCATATATTAAAAAAAAAATCACTTTTTAATTAACAAAATATTGAAAACTTAAAAATTTCATGAAATGGAACGACGTTAGTAAGTTTGGGTATGAGAATAAGGGTTAAAATCGTTGATAATGTTGGCTCGGTGCGAGGGAGCATTATCGTCATGAAAAATCCATGAATTATCCTTCCACAATTGAGGCCGTTTACGGCGGATATTTTCACGCAAACGTCTTAAAACAGTCAAATAATAGTCTTTACCGACTGTTTGTCCTTCAGGGACGAATTCATGATGCACCACACCACGAATATCGAAGAAAACAATCAGCATTACCTTGATTTTCGAGCGACTTTGGCATGGTAGACCCATGTCTCGTCACCAGTTATGATGCGTTCCATGAAAGTTGGATCGGAATTGGCACGATCAAGCACGTCCAAAGAGACCTGTTCACGGTACTCATTTTGAAGAAAATTCTCAACAAAATCGCAACGCACTACTGAGGTGAACTGGTTTCAACAGCTGCCGTAAACAAACTGTCTGACAGATCGCGCTCATTTTTGGCATAGTAATTAAGGACAGTGCTACCAACCTACAGAAACTTAAAATATCGAAAAATATACAGCGCGCGAATTTTAAATGAGAATTTCCGGAGACTTTTCGGTCACAATGTATCTTCTTCTGTAATTAAAATATAATTGAATTCAAAAATTAAAATTGTAAGAGTTTGTTTTAAACATAAAAAGCGTTTGATTGCTTGAACCGTGCTAATTGCTTGACCACGCACTGTACTCTTTTTTAAACGTAGGCATGCCTTAACATGTGAGGCGGCGCTGAAATTAATGCCGTACTTCATCTGGCTTTCGGTTGGCAAAAATCCTCTTAACTGTACCCTCCAAGCGGGTACCAACCGGGGAATGCGCACCATTTGGCCTCCTGGATGTGTCTGCTTTGGCAGGCACAGCCGGTAAGGAAAAATGGTGCCTAGCAAAGATTGGACTATGGCTTCGCATGGCGCCCTTAGGAGTTTAGCTGGATATGCCGTGCCCGAGGGGCGGCATGTCAAGCCATATTCTACTCATTGTTATACTGCTGACAGACATAGGATTTTTGTACTACGAAGAATACTACAATCAAAGCTCTAAAAAACCCATACTAGCATGCTGACACACACTTGGTTTTTGTACTACGTAGTACATTTTGACAGCGGCGAAAACAAATTTAAAAATAACGGAAATATATTTTCTGTTCATTCTCTATTCCTGCAGTGAGGTTGTCAACGAAGAGCTTTAAGAGCTTAAAGCGGTTTAAGCTTTGCTGTATGTTCCGTTTCTATTCCAGTCGGTTCCCTTTGTAGTAAACTGAAAAATCCCATTCCTGTTCGTGGTATTCTACTGGATTTTTGTACTATGATTGTAGTACAAAAATCCAGTTGCTTTCGAACAAAAGTTGAAAAAATCGATGACAGACATTGGTTTTTTGTACTAGCAGGATTTTTGTACTACATGTCTGTCACGGGTATTAAGGGGTGCCTGGCGGATAGGCATAAAACGCTAGGGGATGGAGATCCCCGATAAAAACACTTTCAATGGAGGTCGACGAAATTAACAATCGGGCTGGGACTTCAGCCCAAACGTCGCACAGTGGGGTATTTGATGCCCAAAATGGCGATTAATTCAAAAAATGAAATTCAAATATCTTGATAATATTTGGTAAGGGGGAAAAGTAGATAAAATTGTGCATCACTGGGTGAAAAAATAAATGATCTACATTGAACGGTATTGTCACAGTGCGCTTTGCAAAATGCATATTTGTTCATTGCTCCGTTGTGTTTAGAGCGCGTTACGCATTTGCCAGTGATTTGAAGTGCTTTTTTTAATATCATTCTTGCAAAACTCAATTTTTTTAATATGGAACCTTCCACCTCAGGTATTGTACTAATGTTTAAACAAAATTATGTTTGTAGAATATGTGTATTAATAATTTATAAAAGAGTGTTAGTTATAGTCTTAAAATTGTACATAATTAAAGGATATAGGTAGACATATAGTTACTTTGGCTGTGAAAGGCCGTAATAATTTTATATGATATGTAAAGAACATATATTTGACTACTATATTGCAAAAAATTAAAGTGCACTTTTGTGCATTTTCTGAAATATTTAAGTTTTAGTGCTTCAAAGTCAGTGCCAAATTTTGTGATTTCGCTTGATCTTCATGGAATAATCAATGTTGTTGGTTTCATGTTTCTGTTTTGGTTTTGTTATTCTATTGCAAGGCATTACAAATAAGGTTGGGCATATTAGTTTTGTTAATACTTTTATTGTACCTTCGTAAAAAAAATTGTATATGAAATTCTTATAATTTTTGATTTGATCAAATATTTTGACATTCCGAGTTAAAGTGGCCCTGTCATTGATATATTTAGATTTCAAATCTATTTCTAGACATATGTGTAGGCTTCTATATAAGGACAGAACTAGAAGGATAAAAGTATCATTATGCTACTAATCTTAATTTTGGACTGTCAGTACTGCATGATTGGATACGATTTTTTGAATGCCTTCTTCATTTATCGTACAAATTACCAATAAAAAAATGGCAAGTAAGGTCAGAAAACGAGAAGAAAATTGTTAACGAAACAAAAAAAATATTCAAAAGGGGTTTGATTGTTAATCAACCGAAACCCGGATTCGGCAACTCAAATGATGGAAATACGGCAAGAATGTTCTTTCGAAACGCAGAGCTATCGTCTGAAATCAAGAATGTTGACTTGAACTTGCTAAAAGGGTTGCACGTTATACTGATAGTGGTTTCTTGTGGCCATGAGGTAGATATTGCAAAGTTCCGAAATTTCGCACATGATACTGCGAGATATTTTGTATCAAAGTATCCATGGTGCAATATGCCACCTACGGTGCACAAATTTCTAATTCATGGGCCAGAAATAATACACCACGCTCTGTTACCAATTGGCAAATTAACTGAGGAAGCTGAAGAAGCACTGAATAAACAATTTAAAAAATACAGAGACATTTTACACGCAAGACTAGCGAGAAAAAACCAATCATGATATTTTGCATCGATTTCTTGTTGCTTCCGATCCAATTTTATCAAGTTTAAGGAAACTTTCTAAACAAAAGATTCAACACCTACCACTATCAGCTATTGAACTTTTAAAATCACCATCTGTAAAAACTTCAACAGATAATACTAATTTCCAGTCTGGTAATGATATTGCGTTTGATATGATGATGATGATGATGATGATGATGATAATGATGATGATTATGATGATGACGACGATGATGATAATGATGATAATAATAGCGATGACATTTAATAATTCTAGTGTGAGAAGCCCAAAACATGAAATATTTACTTAAATTGAATAAATTTAATAAAAAAAAACAACAACAACAACAACAATTTTTTTTTCAATTTGTCTTATATATGTTTCATCTATGTAAAAAAATACTTTACATTCATTTTAATAGCTCAGGAGAATTGATCGCCGTTTTCAATGGTCAATACCCCACTGTGCGTCGGTGGAACGCGTGACTGCTACCACCGGCGGGCACGGTGAACTTACAAGCCGTGTCGCCAGCGGTCACACCTCTGTTGGGACTGGAGCAGGTCCCAGCAGTTGTATTGCTACGGCCACCTCTTCTGGGATGGGGACAGGTTCCAGTAGCGGCAACGCTCAATGCAAAGGGTGCAGCGTTCAGGTGCCGCAGTCCCTGAAGGCTCGCACCATGAAAGCGTAGCCAGCATCACAAGCGCTGAAGAAGACGTGCTTCTGCGCTCTCCGGGCCAATCCCAAGGCACCAGTTCCGCGAGTAGGAAAGGGCCGAGGAGTAAGCCCAACAAGGAGGGGCTGAAGGCAAAATCGCAGTACAAGGCTGTGGTCAAAATCTGCGGTCGTCTTGAGGGTAAGCCACACCTGTCGAAGGAGGAGAAGGACAGACTGGCTTGGGCGAAGGACACCGTGGAAAAAGGCTGAGCTCATTTTGCTGCTAAAACTTGGTGTGCTCCCACGGACCCGAGGTTCCGGGTCGAGGAGAACATCGGAAAGCGCCAGCGTTCAACCGAGGTGGAAGCCCCTTCTAGCAAACGGCAGAAGCAGAAGGATGACGCGACAAAAACGGAAAGGCCTAGCACGTCCAGAGCGGCGGCGATTGCCGCAGCCAATGCAGTTGCTAAACGACATTTGATCGTGGCGCTCATTGACCGCAGCAGCCCGTTGCACAGTGATTCGTCTCCATACAACCGCGGGACAAAATTAGAAGGAGTGGTCTGTTCTACATAAAATTTGGTATACTAGTTAACCATGGTCTGCTGAATTAAAATCTCCATTTGGTTTTTCTTAGGCTGTTGTAGTTTGGCAATGCCTGAGACCTAAATTTGCAAATTTCGTCATTTTTGGAAAGCTATAGCACCAAGAGTGTTGGCTAGATTTTTCAGATTTTACATTTAATCGGTAACGTCAACATTGATTATTCCAAAGAGTAACAGAAATTGTCTTAGGACCCTCTAGTTTTGCAATAAAAACGATTATAATAGATGTGGTTTTGCATTTTTGCAGATTTTATCATTTTTCATGCTGATTGCATACTTTTAGGGATAAATAAAATAAATGTTGTCGAAAAATACGTGTTTAGACCACTTTTCAAATTGAATTATTTTCTGAGATCGGAAGATATCGGAGGATGTAATTACATTATCCGACAAAGGAAGAATGCTTCTTAAAATAAAAAAAAATCCAGGAACATACTTTTTAGATATTTTCCTCTAAGTTTTGTCAATTTTCAGATTTTTAATTTAGAAAAATATTTTGAATTAAAACTGAAGTAAAAGCCTACGCTTTGCAAATTTTGAGAAAACATTAAAAGCGAAAATGTCCACATCATTTCTTATTCTATATTGAAAGTTTAAGCAACTTCTTGGTAACCATGTATTTTCTTAATGTTTTTTACTCAATAGACTAAAACACAGAAAATATGAGTTTCAATTTTTTGGAGAAACAAGTTTCAACTTTGAGTCGCGTTTGCACAGACACTAATTGATTTTTTGCACAGATTTTTTGGGGTTTTGTTAGTTGGAGTGTTTTGTTTCAAATGACATCAAAATCGTTAAATTTTGTCTATGAAACGAATCACTGTGCGTTGGGCCAAATGTCTCAGGAACATTGGCTGATGGTGGAAATGAAGCTACTGGAGGCCATGATATCTAAGATCAAAGAATATGAAGTAATATAGAACGCGCATGTGGGCACAAAAGTGTTTTCGGTTGCTATGATGCGAGCGGGAAGAGCGAAGCGTAGGCATTTGAGAATGTTAAGTTCATAACATTTTCTGTTAGATTTTCGTAGGACAACAGCAAAAAGCAATGTTATTGTTCGCAACGGCTTCACTCGTGTACATTGAAATGGTGGTTGTTGCAGCGTAGTGTTCGCTCAATCAGTTTTTGCATGTATGTTTCTTGATCTTGTTTGCCGAATCGCAAGCAAAGAGCAAACAACGAACCAAAGCATCGTCATCATCGTTTCAACGAAGTTTACTCGGGATTCGCTAATGTTTTTGTTGTTGTCGATTATTGTGTGTATGCTTGTTTGTGTTGCCGATTACCGGGTTTGCTGCCGAAATTGCTATCATATTTCTATCAATCGAATCTTTGTCGTGTATGGCTTTTTGATGACCAACGCTTTGATTGATTTTAAAATTTGGTGGTTGATCCCAATTTAAAATGTTTACAAATATTTTTACGTGGCGAGTTCGAAATAAAATTATTAGTTTATATTTTCACATGGTTAATTACAAGTTTGAGAATATGGGAAAACTGCGAAAAAAATTAATTGATGGCTATATTGACTTCAAAGTTCATAAAAACACTTGAATTCAAAAATAATTAGATACGTGTTTTAATTTTTTGTTTAAATCGAAATCTAATGGACAAACCAAGGGATAAAAGATTGTATAGACAGCATAATTTAATAGGTCTATTGACTTTCATTGACTTTTTCCCTAGTAGAGGAGAGTGGACCGATAGCGAGCTACCCTCCGGAAACTCTATCAATATCTACACGGACGGCTCCAAATTGGCGAACAAGGTTGGCTGCGGGATTTTCTGTAGCCAACTGGGGCTTCGTCTCTCCTTCCGCCTGCCTGACAATTGTAGTGTCTTTCAGGCAGAAGTAATGGCCATTTACCAGGCCTCAATCTGGCTCATCCGCGAGTACGCGCATGAAACGGATGTCCATATATATTCGGATAGTCAGGCAGCCATTAAGTCGCTCGCCAGAGCGACCACTTCATCCAAACTGGTCCGTGATTGCCGAAAATCCTTGAACAGTCTAGCTAGGCGCTCCAACGTCTTACTACTCTGGGTGCCAGGGCACAGAGGCATTACAGGCAACTGCGAGGCGGACGAACTAGCCAGAGCAGGCACATTGCTCGCTGAGACCTCGTCCTTCCTCCCAGTGGGAGCCCCTATTGCATCGATTAAATTGATGCTCAGACAATTTTACCAAAGAGTAGCGAATAAACTGTGGTCTGAGGAACAGACTTGCAGTATCTCTCGATTAACCTGGCCTTCCTATAACATGAAACGGACTAACCAGCTGCTTAACCTTAGCCGTCACTCAATAAGCACAACGGTCTCGGTGCTCACGGGTCACTGTCTTATGGGTAAGCATGCGGAGAGACTGGGACTGCCATCCAACGACTACTGTCGAGGATGCGGGTCCGAGGAGGAGGAGGAGACAGTTTTCCACCTGTTGTGTCAATGTCCCTCACTAGCCAGAAGAAGACTTAAGTCTCTCGGCTCAGCTTTCTTTACAAGTCTAACTGAGCTAAGTTGTGCTTAAGTGAGCTTCTCACATAGGAGGCTGCCACTCCAACCTAACCTAACCTATTGACTTTCAATATGTCGAAAGCACTACTAAAGCACTAAATAAAGAAATAAATAATAAGACAAGTATTTTGTTATATGAAACATGTGATTTATGCCTACGTTTAAAAATAATATAAATGTTCTGAACCTGAATTGTTCAATGGCGAAAGATGTCACCATAAATTTACAATATAAGATTTTCTTATTTTAGTTCTTTTAACCCTTATGTGTGTGATGGGGTACCCGGGTACCCAAATCATTTTTATATCGAAATTTTATATACTTGCGGATAACCTAGAAAGATGAATCTTCATGACAAGGTATTCTGTCTTCATTTTCGGCTGTTTAATTCCATTTATTTTATTTTGGAGGGTGTGGCGCAAAATTTTACTTTTTACACCCTTACCCGTGTGCTGGGGTACCCGGGTACCCCAATACATTTTATATGGAGTTGCATAGATTTTTCCTGTAAGTAAAACTTTTTAAAGTTAATAATTTGTTATAAAACAATTTTATCAACGAGAATAATCACTCAATCGATTTTGAGGAAATTAAAAAAAATGATTTTGGTTATATAAATTCTGAGATGGTCAGTTTCTATGCAACCCGCAGGCTCGGCGTCAGAGGCTTCTATTGCTGCGTCGTCAACTGATGGAATATGTTCATCTTCGCCTTCGGAAATGGAAAATTTTTCATCACTTTTACTTTCGTACATTATTTCTTGAATTTTGGTTGAGATAAATCTTTCACAACGAGCTCTTGCTGAATAATAACTCATTTCATAAGTTGCTCAGATCTTTCACAATGCAATTGAAACTAATTACTAATGATTAATTAATTTATTACAAAGTTCAAATGTAAAAAATTTCCGCGGGGAATGACCTTCCATTGAAATTTACAGCAGCGTATGAATGGTATTCCTCTTTTTATGAAAGCGGGATCCGAAATTGCACAAAAATTAATTACTGGAAATTAAAAAACAAGTTTGGAAGTCATTTTTTGTAACAAGGCAAATCCCAAAATGTACTTTTATATTACTGAGAGCTTTAAACTAAGCAAAAACAGTAAAATTTCTTACAGTGCGAACAAAAAGTGAGAAATTTTCATACAATTTGTACTGGGGTACCCGGGTACCCCATCACACGGGTAAGGGTGTTTTTTTGAGCACACACACTAGGGTTAAGTAAGCATTATATGTGGGCAGTAAAAAAAGTTCCAAAGAACGGGACGGAAAATTATTACGGGCTAATAAAAACGTCTTCCTTTCTTTCCAATTTCCCTTTTTAATTGTCTTTTGTGATTACTTTTTATTTATTTTTTATTGCCTGTAGCGATCATATCGGTCACCACGCCAGCCATATTTTATTTTCTTTTCTATGATTTTGCGCACACTACAGTCGGCAGTGAGTTCAGGAGCAATATGAGACGCCGTGCAGGCTTATAGAAGAAGAACAAAAGCCAGCCGCCAGAAAATATAAATCGTTTTACAATTTCAGCATATCGCCAGCGCAACAACAACAACAACAGCACATCGTCCTCATCTCCCAATCATTCCACGCTGCAGCAGTGTGCTAACGCAGACTCGCTGCAGTGAGCGCAACCAAAAGCAAGCCTTCGTATGTTTATTTTCTTTGCTTCTACTCACATGTTACGCCGAAGTTACAGAGATTTCTGCTGTTAGTAACAGAGAGTTCTGCTGTTAGTAACAGAGGGTACAACCAGCAGTACCCGCCATACAACGCGTTTGCTTGTATGAGATGCGCGTTCTATATTACTTCATATTCTTTGCTAAGATGAATGCCGAGCCCCCTGCACCGATGCCATGGTTTGACGGTGCGGGGTGGTTCAACGGCGTTAAAATCATCAAGTGCAACGACAATCCGACGCTTACATGGGTAAAGGAGACGGTAAAAACGCTCAAAGATCTGTGGAATGGCGCGAAACTGGAAGTGGTAGACCGAAGCGAGATCCCCTCTTTGCCCAAAGCGAAGGTTTGCATACCTAGAGTGGTGAAGCCGGAGGATGCTCTAGGTCTACTGAAACGCCAAAATCCTGATGTGCCGACTGGAGACTGGAAGGTGTTACACGTAGGGAAGCCGACAACCGCGGATGCGGGGCAGAACTACGTCCTCCAGATAAACAAGGTGGCCGAGGATTTACTATACGCAAGATTCGGAAAGATGGCCTGGGGCGGGGGTACAGTGTACCTGCGTATGAAGAAACGCCACCCAGCTGATAACAACTACAACACACTGCATGCGGGGGAGGTTGAAGAGGATCTCGGGATCGAGGAAATCCTAGAATCTTCCCTAACGATACGCAGCTAGTCGGGGATGGGTGAGTCGGCGGAAGAAGCCAACCCCATGAGGGTAGCTGAAGCGAATGCTGAAGGTCCTTCAGATAAATCTCCACCGAAGTAAAGTAGCCTCAGCCGAGCTCCTCCTCAACATAGAGGGGGCCTCGGGAAACGTGGTTTCTGGACTGAAGTCGCGCAACTTCCACACATATACCCCGTGTGTCACCAACAAGGTAAGGACTGCCATTTTAGTTAGAAAATATTTGCAATCTTATATCTTGTCTAATCTCTCTACAGATGATCTGACGGTCGTGGCATTACAGGACGGCAGAGATGAACTGATACTCCTTGCGTCCTGCTATATACCACACGACGTCGACGCTCCCCCGCAAGAGCTCCAAAGGCTGGAGGACATAACCGGCAGGAGCGGACACATCACTAAACTTGGGGCAGCAGTGACACAAAAGCTAGAGATGAGTCATTGTTTAAATTCATAATACAAAGTAACCTCTTTATCGCTAATCGGGGTGAGGAACCAACGTATATTGGACCCACTTCCAAAAACGTTATCGATATTACTCTTTATGCTGGCAGAAATATTGTGGTCGAGAATTGGAGGGTACTTGATAAGCCATCTTTTTCCGATCACAAGTATTTAAGCTTTGTGGTTACTTTTGTTCCTAAACAGGCTAATGCAACTGTGAGAAATCCCAGGAGTACAAACTGGGATCTCTACAGGCACATACTTGATACGGACTTAGTAAATCCATGCAGTACTACTTCCTCTGAGACTCTTGAAAACAGTCTTAACTCTCTAACATCAACCCTGACCAGGGCGTACCACATTGTCTGCACCCCAGTACGCGTGAAAAGTAAGCCAAGCCGCCTTGGTGGAACAAGACGCTCGGGTCTTACAGACGTTACGTGCGCGAAATCTTCAAACTGGCTAAATCGGCAGATAGTGAAGAATGCTGGAGTGAGTACAGGGACTCGCTAAAATTATATAAGAAAGAAATTCGTAAAGCCAAAAGAGACTCCTGGAAAGAGTTCTGTGATGGCTTAGAAAAAGTTACGGAAGTGGCCAGACTCAGAGAGCTACTATCCAAACAACCTGCACTGCCTAGCTTCGTATGTAACGAGGAAGGCGAATGGACTAACAACTGTCAAGAATCGCTGGAGGCACTTCTTCGGGCGCACTTTCCTGGGTACGCAAAAGTAAGGACCTCTGACCCTCTCTGTGATCCAGTGTGCATGGAACCACTCCACCGGAAAAGGTGGAGTGGGCAATCAATACATTTGCTCCGTTCAAATCACCAGGTCCAGACGGTATTTTCCCTGCTATGTTGCAGCAAGCACAACATCGGATAATACCACGACTCAGCAAGATCTTCAAGGGATGTTTAAGATTGGGCTATGTGCCGGATGCCTGGAGGGTGGCGAGATTTGTCTTTATACCGAAGGCAGGGAAAAGCAGCAACCTCTACCCGAAGGACTTCAGGCCCATCAGTCTGACCTCATTCCTCCTGAAGACACTGGAAAAAATCTTGGAGACGCATATAAGGGATAGTCTAAATCCTATAGACTCGCAACACGCCTATACCAAAGGCAAGTCAATAGAAACTGCGCTGCACTCACTGATAAATAATATTGAGGCTCTGGAATTCAAAGAATACGCCCTAGGAGTGTTTCTTGATATAGCTGGAGCCTTCAACAACGTGACAACCGAGGCTATCCTAGACAGCATTGGTAATATAGATACTGGGGCGGCTACTTATCGGTGGATACAATGCCTGTTGAGCTGTAGAAAGGTAAGGGTGGAATGGAACGGTGAGGTGACACTAAAAGAGGCGTGTAGGGGGACACCACAGGGTGGTGTACTCTTCCCGTTGCTCTGGGTATTAGTGGTTAATAAGATACTGAAACGTTTTGAGGGAAAGGCACCCAAGCTAGTGGCATATGCTGACGACATAGCCGTAGTTATAACCGGGCCATGTCTCTCGACTTTCAGTGACCTTATGACGTCAACTCTGAAAATAATCCACAACTGGGCAACCGAGGCTGGCTTGAGCGTTAACGTCGACAAAACAAGAAGGGTACTCCTTCTAACGGATCATTACTATACCTCATAAATAAACCTCCATCTGGCATCGCTAAGGACCCAATAGCGTCTATGTGTGGCCTGCGGGCCAGCCAGTACTACCTAACCTAACCTCATCTGGCTTTCATTAAATGTTTTTAATGAAAATACGTTACATTTTCATCATTTTTATTTTCAGCGTCTAATAGCACAATCGAATGCGTACCACCGGCGGTACGCGTCGCCAGATGACACAATCTAGTGGCGGTACGCGTCGCTCGATGAGACAATCTAGCGCGGGCCACCGGTGGTACACGCCGCCCGATGAGACAGTGTAGCGCGGGCCACCGGTGGCCCGCGCCAGCGTGAACGTGTTAATAATGTAGTGGTACCACATGACCACTTATGCCGACACCATTCAATCGTGCTTTACTTATAAACAAACAAATAATTACGCGCACAGTGCAGTGCAGCACTCAAGTGGCTGAGCCAGCGAAAAGCCATTAGACACCACCTACCGCAGTGGAATGTCCCGCTTACGAAAAATGCACTAATCAGCATGTTGTGTGACGTCACCTACCGCAGGGCACTGGCACTTAAGGAAAGTGCTGAGTTGACCCAATGATCCAGTGACACTGATTGGACATAGCCTTTGGTCACTGGAATAATGGGCGAACCGCTGGAAATGCTCCGTTGTATAACAGTTAGTAAATTAGTATTTAAGCACCCAATTTTAAAAAAATAAACAAGCTTCATTAGAACTGTGATTATGTGCGTTTCTTTTGAAGACACTGCGGCTCCAACTTAGCCATCCATTCCGATGCGAGGTCCGCCAATAGACCAAGTACACACGCTCTCCAAACTTACACATTAGGACCATACTGTTCCACCTTTACAATAACATTTTTCTTATGACAAAATACTTATCTTATTATTTATTTCATTATTTAGTGCTTTAGTAGTGCTTTCTCCATATTGAAAGTAAATAGAACTAAGCATCGGTTAATTTTTTTCGTAGTTTTCCCATGTTCTCAAAATTGTAATCAACCATCTATATATCTGTGGCATTTTGACAAAACAACTTAAGTCGAAATAGCGCAAATTTCCAGTTTTTGAATCATAAAGAAACAATTTCAAGACGCTTTTTTTTGTGTAATCGGTTTGTTTCTATGACATTTAGTTACAGAGATATGAAGTGTATAATTTCAACTTTTCTCAAGTTTTGTATGAGATTTGCTCTGCACAGTATTTTCGCTCTCCTGAACATTTTGAAAATTAGACTTAGGTTTCGTCAAAATGCCACAGATATATAAAAAACTTAACATTTTGTGTGTAGCCAGTGTTTTTGTGTGTAATAGTAGATGTCAATGCGGTGGTTTATAGCGATATTACATGTTTGTGCGACAGGTGGGCTGTCCACCTCATACAACCTAAATTTTTAATATGGTATATCTTCGGAATTATAAGTCGGACAGCATTCTAATTTGGTACAGTGTCATGGCGTAGACGTGTCGTTCCACCGCTAGAATTTAATGGGCTTTGGACAAGGGGCGTGTAACTTTTTAAATTTTGGTGGAACTCGAGCATTCACATCAATGACACTCGGTACAAACTGACAATTTAGTCGTGTCCTTCGGCAGGGGGAATAAGGTGAATTCTGGACAATTCTTTAATATGGAATCTTTTTAGAATCGTTAGCCGCACAGCATTGAAAGTTGGTGTACCGTTGTCTCATAGATGTGTCATTCTACTGACGAGATTTGATGGGCATTTGACAAGGGGTCTAGCACATTTTGTATGACCCAACATTTCAGAAGAACTGTAAGTCACACATCAATGAAAGGTGGTACGAACTTTCCACTTACAGCCCTATTCTGGCACTCGAGGTGAAAGCTTTTTTACTGTCAAAACAGCTTTTTTTTATTTTTTCTGTCAAACCGTAAAAAAATAAACAAACAAAAATGGCAAATGCAGAAAATCTGCCGAATTAAGTATTTTTTTGGAGTTTCTTCACAATGCATTTATGTATATATTCTTTTCGTTTCGAGAGTTCCTAAATTTAAGTGCACGACGCAGGAGCAGCTGAAGCATTTTTTTTAGTTTGTCAAGGCGCATTTGAACACGAAATTTGAATTTTATAATTTTTGTGTGCTTGTCACCTGCTCCTACGGAGGTGACAATTAACGCCTTTTGAGCTTTTGAATTTGCTCTAGAATACCAAAAAGTGACAATTGTTTCCAAGTATTCTATTGTTACCGAGTTGAGTATTGTTACGGTTGCCAGAATAGGGCTGTTAGTAGCATAATGCGACTAGAAGAAAGTTGTGAGCATTGGGCAAGGGAGCGTGGTACCGCCTCCATATTTTTACACATAGATAGTTTATACTGACTGACTAACTGATTGATTGATTTATCATCGCCCAGCCCAAACCGTTGAAGCTACAAACATGAATTTTGGACTGTAGATACATCTTGAAGAATGAACCTTCGCCAAGATGGGATTTTTTTTTAATTCGGGGTCTAAAAAGGCAAAACATGGGTAAAGTGTTTTATGAAGAAAAGAAAGGAACTTCCTTAAAATCTTCTAGATCAAAACTTATTTGACACGTATTTTATAACACCGTGCGACAAAAATCAAAAAATTCCAAAACACACGAAAAAATCGGTATACTTGCAAAACTAGGGGCCAAACGTAGTAAAACTGCGTTTTTAGTTTTTCTCTCTGACGTCAGGATTTTTTTTAAAAGGACTTTGAAATTTGAAGGACATGTTTATTTCAAAAAATTATTTTAAAAATTGAACGCATTATAGAATAACAATATGGGTATCAAATGAAAGAGAAAAATCCTTAGAATCTTAAAAAAATAATTTTTTTGGTGTAAAAGGACGAAGAGGTATAGAAAATGTCCTTTTAAAACTTTATCCTTGAATATCCTTGAAAATTTCCAATATTTTTTTGGGAAAAAAATATATCTTAAGGATTAATATGTACACTACCACATCCTCGAATTTCGTTCTTCTAACTTTAATAGTTAAGGATATAAAAAATTTTATATTTCTCATTATAAAACAAAGATATATTGCACCGTACGACAAAAATAAAATATTTAATTAACTCATGTATAAATCGTTATGCTGCTAATACTGGAGGTTAAATACACGAATTCTGCAACTTAAAAATTGCGTTTGAACCTAAGTATGTATATGTTTTCACAAGACATTGAAAATTAAAAAATTGAGTTTCCTTGGATAAAACTCATCCAAGATTAACAAGATGAATGCATGAGGATACGTACTTACTGTGAATACTAGTGCTCATAACTTAATTTAAAAGTTAACAATAGTCATTTAAAATGCATTTTATGATTGATTTATTTTGAAACAAATTGTTTAAGAAAAATTTATGCGTTTACTTTGCCGCTTATGTTTTTGGTACGTGTCACGGCACAGCGACGAAGTAGTACCTATACTAACGGGCTTGAAAAAGGGCTTCTCAAAAAAGCAATGTTTTTTATGCCTATGGAAAGGTCGACGCCGTGAATTACACTATATCAACCACAAATGGGAGCCTTGCATAACTCATCAACTTGGCCGCGACAGCATCGATCGTTGCCTCTAGTCCCTTCATCAAAAATAATACTTCCACCGCTCCACATAAAGTTAGGCCTGATTCGACATTTTATTCGCTCTCTTGACGCAGATGGTCGAGCTATTAATTATTTGAAACTAATTTTTCCACAACTAAGCGATGCAAAGATTTCCGCTGGTACGTTACCCGATTGTAAAACTTTGTTTCTATTAATTTTTATATGTTTTTCAGGGGTTTTAAACGGGCCACAGTTGAAGAAATTATTGCAGCATCAGGAGTTTGCTGATCTTTTGAAACCGGTTGAACTAACTGCGTGGCAAAGCTTAAGCGATGTAATAAATAACTTCTTAGGAAACAAGAAGTTTTGAATTATAAAGAACTTGTCCGCAAGATGATTGACGCCTATCGCGAATTGGGGGTCAGCATGTCTCTCAAGATACATTTTTTAGAGAGCCACTTGGACCTTTCCCCCGGAAAATTAGGTGACGTTAGTGATGAACACGGAGAGCGCTTCCACCAAGACATTGCACTAATTGAAAATCGCTTTCGGGGAAAAGATATGTGCCACATGCTTTCCGAGTATTGTTGGTCGCTGTGCCGTAACACGTACCAAAAACATAAGCGGCAAAGTAAACGCATACATTTTTCTTAAACAATTTGTTTCAAAATAAATCAATCATAAAATGCATTTTAAATGACTATTGTTAACTTTTAAATTAAGTTATGAGCACTAGTATTCACAGTAAGTACGTATCCTCATGCATTCATCTTGTTACTCTTGGATGAGTTTTATCCAAGGAAACTCAATTTTTTAATTTTCAATGTCTTGTGAAAACATATACTTAGGTTCAAACGCAATTTTTAAGTTGCAGAATTCGTGTATTTAACCTCCAGTATTAGCAGCATAACGATTTATACATGAGTTAATTAAATATTTTATTTTTGTCGTACGGTGCAATATATCTTTGTTTTATAATGAGAAATATAAAATTTTTTATATCCTTAACTATTAAAGTTAGAAGAACGAAATTCAAGGATGTGGTAGTGTACATATTAATCCTTAAGATATATTTTTTTCCCAAAAAAATATTGGAAATTTTCAAGGATATTCAAGGATAAAATTTTAAAAGGACATTTTCTATACCTCTTCGTCCTTTTACACCAAAAAAATTATTTTTTTAAGATTCTAAGGATTTTTCTCTTTCATTTGATACCCATATTGTTATTCTATAATGCGTTCAATTTTTAAAATAATTTTTTGAAATAAACATGTCCTTCAAATTTCAAAGTCCTTTTAAAAAAAATCCTGACGTCAGAGAGAAAAACTAAAAACGCAGTTTTACTACGTTTGGCCCCTAGTTTTGCGAGTATACCGATTTTTTCGTGTGTAAAATTTGTTGTCGCACGGTGTAATGTTTCGAAAATCAAAATTTACCTGGCCCAACAATGGGTTAAGGTTTATTTGCGAAAAGACTCCAAAACAAAAAACACGAACCGATGGGCCTACTGACTTCAACAATTGTATAAAATAATTTAAATAAATAAAATTAGACACGTTATTATTTTCAAAATCGAAATCTAACTGGATCAACGACGGGTTAAAAGTATGTATGGAGAACAGTGGTGCACACAGGGGGGTTTTGGGGGTGTAAACCCCCCGAAATATTTTTAAGTTAGTACAGAAATTTAATTTAAAACCATCGCATATACCGCACACGCACTACAAAAGTGACACAACTAAAAATTTTGGATTTTTCAGGAAACGCAAACAACTGTTTTTGAGCTAAATAAACATATTTTTAAAATAACGTATAGGCCGTTCAGTAAAAAATCCTTACAGATTATGCTTTAGGATAAGTTGCAAGAATTTGTTTTAATTTTACACTAGAAAATCCAAAATTTTGAGTTGTGACTGTTTTGATGATATTTTAATTCAATAGTTACGGAATTATTTTAAGTAATGTTTATGCTGAGTATAATAATTATCAGACATGGGGGTTTTGCACTAAATTCATAGTGCACTATGAATGACTGAATCACTGAATTTTATTTAGTGGCAGTGGTAAAAAGTACCATTAAAAAAAAATTAGTGGAAGAAAACTGCACTACCACTAAATAAAGATCAGTGATTAGTGGAAAAAATTCAGCTACCACTAAAATTTATTTAGTGGTAGTGAAAAGCATACCCTGTAGGAAATCGGACTGGTCCAAGTCTAGTTTTTTAACTGGTCGCTTGACAGTCACATATGACCTCAGAACCGACTCATTTCCTTGGAGCAAACTCACCCTTTTAACATGGCGGTGTCCTAGGCAACGGTCAATTGTCCCATCCATCCATTGCAACTAGTCCAAGGTTAGTCCGAACTAAACCAGTTTTCAAACCAGTTGCAAAGCGACTAGTTTTCGAACTAGTTTATTCTGGATTACTTTTCTAACCAGTTGATTTGTGTAGAGAAAAATAATCATTGAAATTTATAAATATTAATTTTATTGCAAAAATATTATTAAAACAACAAAAAATAATCGCGAATAAAAAAAGTATTGGTGCACGTAAAAATGAACTTCGACTTGTTGACACACTTCTGTCGAAACTGTTTGGGGTCTGACGCAGTTCAACATCCTGACTTCGCCTGCAATTAATAAAAAAATAAACTAATTAATAAATAATTACATAATCATAATTACATAAATTTATTAATACATACCATTCGACTCCTTCTGCAATTCGTTGCTTCACGCAACCACGCAAAATTCTAACTGAAATCATTCAAGACAAAACGTGCAAATCGAACGAACTTCGAGTCATAGAAACAGAAAGAAAGAAACATTTCTACGTTGTTGTTGTGACAAAAGCATCGCAAGATCAGCCGTAACAGAATATTGTTGATTATTTCACCTCTGTTTCGTCTTTCGTTTCGTTTCGTATTTTCATGCCTCGCCTATGAACGCGCACGCAGAACGTGAACGATTAGACGCAAAATGACTGACTTCTGCATCCGCTGAAGGCTACTTTTACTACTAGTTGTCCAATTGACTACAAAAAACCAGTTGGAAAACCAATGAATTTTGGGAACTAGTTGTCTCAGGTCCGACAGGGTAGTGCACTAAACAAAGACATCCAGTACCATTAAATAAACCACTAACAACGATATGCGCAAAAATATATGTTTTATTTAAACAATGAATTGTGAGTTCCCCTACTACATTTTGAACAATATTGAAAGAGAGAGTCGATCACGATACGAATCAATGGAAAAGCAAATGAACGAAAATGTTGAAATGTTTGGTTATAACCGTTAGCGATGTAACATTAGTGGAACAGAATTAGTGATAGTGGAGGAATTTTCAACTATCACTGAATTTTATTTAGTGACAGTGGTAAAAAGTACTACTAAGAAAAAGTTAGTGGAGGAAACTACTCTACCACTAAATAAAGATCAGTGATTAGTGGAAAAAATGCAGCTACCACTAAAATTTATTTAGCCTGTCGGCTATTACTCGCTCCAAGATCTTCCCTGCCGTATCCAGCAAACAGCAGTATTCAATGAATCTTGTAGTAGTTGCTGTCCGGCACCGTATGTGTGGGGAGCTGGTTGTCTCATCTGCTGTTTCTACTGCTGTTGTTGCTGCCTCGCTGGCCGTCGGCGCAGCGCTTGCCATTTCCCTCACCGGCAATCGAGCTAGTTTTGTGCGCGCCTTGAACGGGTTCGCAGTCGTGTCGCGGCTCGGTGCCGAGCTGGATGCCATTGGAGATGAATTCCACATACTCCCAAGCTTGGTCGCATGCCCACCCGATTTCGCCGCAGTCTTCGCCGGTTGGTGCCTTCGCTAGGTACGGCTTTTGCTGGAGACTTTCCTCTCACGTTCTCGTGGTGGTGAACAATCGAGGTTCGTGTCCGTGCTGCAGTCTGGGCGGAGCCTAGCGCGACGCCGAGCTTTTAGCACGAGGTGGATTTCGCTGGCCTTCGTGGTGTTTGTTGCTGTCCCTTACCTTCGCTGAGACTTCAGCTGCTAAGGCGCGGTGGTTTGAAGAAACAGACACTTCCACTCCAGTGAGTCACAAGCGGAGAGTTGATTGCACTTTTCACTACGCACTACTCACTGTTAGAGTCTTTACACTCACTTTTAAAATTACTCGGTCACTTTGTCCTCACTTAAAAAGATATTTTTGTGGATCGCTGTGAAAACACGTCCTCACTCCAGAACGATCACTCTATCTCTCACCCTTTACACAGTACGGTTGCATATCTGCAACCAACCGAAAAATTGCCCGTAATTTTAGAAGTATTTATCAAAACGGCACTTTTTGGCGATGTTACAGATGTGCAACGTTCCTTTTTTGAAAAACTGGCTTTAATAGTGGGGAAAAGTGGCTAAAATTTACTTGGCAGAACTTTGTTTACCGGTTTTGCGAAACGTTGCACGAATTTATTTCAGTGAAACAAAAGTGATTAAAAATTATTAATAAACAACTTAATATACTTTTTAATTACAATGTTACACTAGGTTAGTACATTATCTTTATTCTCCATTTATTTAGTTAAAGAGAATTGTAACTGAATTGTAAATAATCTGCGATTGCTCTTGGTTGCAGAAGTGCAACAAAGATCCTTCAGAGCAAAAAATTTACAATTCGTCTGGTTGGAGAAGTGCGTCGGCGGCAACACATTTCGCAAAAATGGCTCCAAACTCTTTGTGAGAAGATGAAATCGCAAAGTCAATTCAACTTGGGAATACCGCCCGTAATCAGTAATAAATCGAAGGCAAAGGAAAAAATTAAAGTCACTTGAAGACAGAGAAATCTTGCTCTAGAGCAGCTAGCATTTCTAGATGAAGCTATGTTGCCGAATGAGCTGCTATAACTTTCAACTCCATTCCAGTTCTTCACTTATATATTCCCAGTGGAAATATTTGATCTAATTCAGGAAGAAAGAAATACTTACATGGTTCAACAATATCCTAACTCCCCTTATGTGTTGACATCAAGAAATTCGTGGGCATTTTGTACTATATGTCAGTAATTAAAGTAGCGAATATAACTAAGTACTGGTCGGTAGTATCAGGTCAGTCCATAAGTTCGTGCGTTTTTTTTCCAATAGTTTCAGAATAGGCGCTTTTTGCATAAAAAAATGATTCTTGGTAGATAACGGAATTTTTTCAATTTTCTTTGGTGTATTGTGCATTCAACAAGTGGTTTTAATCACGGATAGAAGCACGCGTTGTTAAAAAATAAAATGGAATCTTCGAACGAGTATAAAGGGCCTATTTTGTATTTTTATATAAAAGTGGAAAAAATGCAGCAACTGCTGCTGCAGAAATAAACGCAGCTCATTGGGAGAATGTCGTGAGTGTATGGACTGCGAAAAAGTGGTTTTCCAAATTCCGAAGTGGTGATTGTGACGCTGAGGATGCCCCACGCTCTGGTCGTCCTGAGGTCCTTAAATCCGCGCCTTCCTGGAACTCGTGGAAGCAGAGCCAAGTTGAACAGTCGATATGATAGCTGGAAGCTTAAATTCATCCCATGGAACAGTTTACAGGCACCTGGTTCAATTGGGCAAGGTTCCAAAGCTTGGAAAATGGGTTCCGCATAACCTTCCCGTTGCAATGAGTGTGAATACAGCAGAGAGTGAATGTGTGTTCTCAGCTGCTGCAGCGGCTTAGAAATGCGAGCTTTTTGAACCGTATTGTTTCTGGGGATGAAAAATGGGTCCTTTACAACAATTTTGTTCGCAAACGCCAGTGGTTAGATAAGGTCCACCAGAATAAGGATAACCAGAACCAGCCCCCAGAGATGGCCTTCACCCCATTTTGCTTATGCTTATTTGGTGGGATATGACCGGTGTCGTTTATTTTGATCTGCTGAAACCAAACCAGACGATCACAGCTGATTATTATTGCTATCAACTATCCAAACTGAATGAAGCATTTGCAAAAAATCGACCGTCTTTAGCCAATAGACGCAAACTTTTGTTTCACTACGACAACGCAAAACCGCATACCGCAAGACAGACCTTAGGCAAGCTGAATCCGCATCCACCATACTCTCCGGATATTACACCTTGTGATTATCACCTTTTCCGCGGACTTCAGTCCCATATGGGTAATAAGAACTACACCTCAAAAGGAGCTATAAAAAGGGATATCGACGCGTATTTCCGCTCCAAGGACAAACAATTTTTTGAGCAGAGAATAAAAATTTGCCTAAACATTGGGAAGACATTTATGGTGTTCACAGTTCAGCGGTATCTAGCATGTTAAATTTCCCACTTGGCAATTTTCCCGAATTTTCCCATATGGTATCTCAATTTCGTTTGTTTTGTATGAAGAACATAGATACCGGTAGTTTCAAAATTTGCCGCACTGCCGAGCATGTTTATTGAAAGAGGCAAAAAACAAAGTCAAATTAATTTGTTGACACAATCTACGGAGCGAATTTTTTTGAGTACTTTATGCTACTATCGGGACGATTTCTTTATTTGATGTTCAACGTTTGTTTGCCATTTGAGCGAGGCATTTTTATTTTGAAAAATGTTCCACAATTGTTTGAAAGATATACAATGGGGTGCTCACAGTTAGATCGTTTATTTTTAGGGAAAATTGCCCGAAATAAATTTTCCCGCAAACTGTGAATTCCATAATTGTAAATAATGCAGGAAAATATATTATTGATAAATAAATACTGAAAACTTCTTTTATATTTATTTTAAAACCACCTCAGAAAAACGCACGAACTTATGGACTGACCTGATAATTGGCATAATTTGTATTCGAAATACTATGTCATTGAAAAAATTCGAGTAAATTCGACAGGTTCTACATTTTAATGACAATACTAAATGCGCCGATATGACAAGACCCGTAAACAGTACATTCAAGTGGATCGGCCATGTGTTGTTGGCCAATACAATGCTCACATGGGAGGGGTTGATTTGATTGACAGCATAATGGGAAGAAATAAAATATCAGTACGAAGTAAGCGGTGGCAGGTGCGGCTGTTTTATCATTTGCTAGACTTAACAATAAGTAACGCCTGGCTATTATATAAACGAGTCCATAAAACTCTTGCTTCTACTGAGAAATTGTTGACCTCTGCCGATTTTCGACTTGAAAATGGAAACAGCTGAGTCGAGACCTCACAAAAGGAGTAACGCAATGCAATGTGAAAAAGATATGAAAATGAAACGTGGTCCAACGCAGTACATTCCACTGAAAGCTCTGCGCCTGGACGAAATTAATCACTGGCCCATATGGAGCGATAAAAGAATAAAATGTAAGGTTTCAAAATGCACTGGTTTTACGCACTTTGTGAAAAATGCGGAGTAGGTCTCTGCTACAACAAACGCAATAATTGTTTTAAAACTTTTCATTTGAAATGAAATATAGTAATGAAAAAAAATCCGTTTTAATGCTTTGTTGCACATATGCAACCAAATGCTTTTTATAAAAAAATCCTTAAAAAAAAGAAAGTATATAAAAAATACGTGTTGTTTTAATTGTGGTTGTGGTGGGCAACCCGGCAGGCGTCATTTACTTTCTTTGCCTTTCTGACGAAAATTACTAATTTTAACAAAGGGGCAACCCGGCGGCCGCCATCTGCGTTCTCTTCCTTTCTGACTGGCGACGTGGACCCGATCGGGTAGGTTATAATTCAAATCGTTAAACATCGGGAAAACGGACAAAGTAATTAAAATTTAGCCCTACGAAAGACATTGTAAACTAATTAATTATTTTATTATTATAGCTATTTGACCAAAAATTCAACAACAACTCAATAAAACAACATTCTAATTTGCATCGAAGAAATATATCTGTGGAATTTTGACAAAAGCGCTTAAGTCGACTTAAGTCAAATTTCCAATTTTTTAATCATAAAGAAACAATTTAAAGACGCTTCTTTTTGTGTAATCGGCTTGTTTCTATGATGTTTGTTATGTTTCTTTTTCGCTCTCCTGAACATTTTGAAAATTAGACTTAGGTTGTTTTGTCAAAATGCCACAGATATGTTTACTTAACCCATTAAGCCCTGAGCGTTGCGTTTGCGCAACGTTTGGGAATTTCGCTACATTAAGTAATTCATAAAGATATAAGACTTGAAAATGGGTAGAATTGGATCCGAATTGATCGTTTTAGATTCTGCCATACTCAAATTTCAAAATTTTTTAAATATTCATATCTTTTTTTCTATCCAAAGTCAAAGGTTTTTTTTGGGGAATTTTTGAAATTCAATTAAAAATACTTATTCTTCAAACCTATCAAAATCCCTTTGTGGGCTGCATTTTGTAATGCTAAACTATTTAAAAATAAGTTTTAAAAATTTTTTTTTTTTTTTAATTTTATGTTTTGTATGTGACTAAGGCCCAAATTGCGTTTGCGCAACGTACCCTCCTGGTTCAGGGGGTGGGGGTATGAATTATTTGCTTGATTTTTTTTCTTGATTAGGTCAATTACTAAGATTGTGAAAAATTTTATGGAAATCGCACAAGCCCTTCTGGGGTCAGGTTCTAATGGGTTAAACCCCTGCGTGGGGCAACCGTTCGAAATATTGGCCGAAATCTCAACATCTTCAAATATTTTTTCACGTAATGACGTCGGCACCGGGTTGGAGTTGCAAGAATTGCGAAGAGGAGGATGATTCCACTTCCGCTGTGTGGGAGTGACGGCCGCGATCGAACATGAGGACTGGAGCTGCGCCGGCTGCACCGCACCGCTTGTCTGCACAACTGGAGCACCGGCAAGTTGAAGCGAGTGCCGCGAACAGACAAACAGCACCGGCTGAAACACGTAGCAACAATGCGCCGTGATCGATGGTGGCCGCTGAGGGTTCTGCGTCTGTTCATTGTGCTGGTCGCAGAAAATCAACCACGACGCGTCGCCAACAAGCAGAGAAGCAGCTTCTCGACGAGGAGGAGCAACTGCAGCGCCAGAAAGAAGCGCTGTTAAAGCGGCGTAGGGACCTTCTACTGCAAACAGTGGAATGTTCACACACAGAAGACGATCTCGACGAGGTAGCAGTGGCTGCAGGGCACAGAAAGGGTGACAGCTCACGACGCGATGTCACGCGAGGTTGAGCACCACGCTCACCCCAGCCCTTCTGCAACGTCAACGGAAAACCTGTGCGTACAACAGCGGATCACATCAGTTCTTGGTAGACTGAGATTCTTGAGCAACAGGCAAAAGGTAAAACAGCCTCGCCACCCACTGGCTTATGGTTGCCAAGTGGCCGTCAAGGCTGCCCGATAAGCGGGGCTATGCCTATACGCAACGAATCTATCGCCAAACAACTGACCACTGGTTTATGGTTGCCAAGTGGTCGCCAATACTGTCCACCGACTAGCGAGGCCGCACCGACATGCAACGGAGTTTCGCCTCATGAACTGACCACTGGCTTATAGCTGCCAAGTGGTCGCCAGGACTGCCCGCCGACTAACGGGGCCGCTCCGACTTGCAACGGATTTGCGTCTCATCCACCGACCATTGGCTCATGGTTGCTGAGTGGTTTCCAAGGAGGCCCACCGACTTGTGGGACCGCAAACCGCCCGCCGCTCTCCTGCTCAAAGTTGCCAGACTGCCTTACGGGCTGGCTGCCGGTTTGTGGCGCAGCACCGACAATTGATCCTGGGCCCGCTACATTGCCCACGGTCCGTCGTCTAACAAGTGATCAACTCGCCGCTCGTAGTAGCATCACCAAGGAACTTTGATTGTCAGCCTGAGGAGTGGCCCTTATTCCTAGCCACTTACGAACAAACAACGGAGATGTGTGGATTTCCTAAAGGCGAAAATCTGGCGCGCTTACGTCAAGCATTGACGGGGGCGGCTCGCCATGCTGTGAAAAATCTGCTGCTGCATTTGTCTTGTGTTCCGCTAGTAATGGAAACTCTGCGAATGAAGTTCGGCCGACCAGAGCTGATAACACAGTGCAACAAATTAAAAAAAAATTTCGAGGGACAAGGTCAAACCCATCTCATTCGATAGAGGCTCTCAGTAGATGAAAAAGTGCCAAGGGATTTTTCCCGGAATGTTCGAGTTTTTTTTTAAATTGAGTTTAAATATGGCGGCTTAAAGCCCCTTCCCGAAACTTTTAAAACATCGTATCTCTTGACTCAAAAGTCACACAATATCCTTTTTGGAAAAATGTAACGAAAAAGGACTTCAAGGACATCATATAAATTTTTATCCTGCGCTATCTATCTCCGCCACCATTAAGGCGTCCAATATGACGAGTTATCTCAACAACCCAGAGCTAGAACAGCAGCTGGTCGGCAAATTACCAGGCCTACTCGCTGCATTCTGGGGTATGCACAAATTGCAGCTGCCGCACACTGGGGTAATACACTGTGGTGCATAACATAACATAATAACTATAGCCTAGTTTTATTTCATAGGTTCTTTTGATTCCAAAAGAGTATACAAAAAATCGGGGTATGAGGAATAAGAGAGTTTGCGAGGACACATATTAGGAGAGAAGAGTTCTTAAAATAAAATACGCCATTATACCGTAAGAGAGAAAAGTTTGATTTTTTATTGGTGCATAACTATAACCTAGTTCCTTTGTACTCCAGTTTATTCGAAATTTTCGTTTGATGTCACATTTTTTTTTAATATCAATCATAACTGTCCTTACGAGATTTTAAAATGCCACGCGGTGCTCAATTGAACGATACCGAAAAAGGCAAAATAAGTGCATTTAAGGAAGCAGGATTAAATTTTAGTGAAATCGCGCGAAAATTAGGCCGGTCTGACCGAGTTGTGCGTAATTATTTAGCAGATCCCGAAAATTATGGAAACAACCGTCGGGGTGGTCCGAAAGCGAAATTATCTGAACGCGATACTCGTCGCATTCAAAATTTAGCCAGCAATTCTTTGAAGTCTGCATCAAAAATTGCTAGGGAATGTGACCTAAATGTTTCGCGTTGGACCATTAACCGCGCAATTAAGAGGTCAAAATAATCATCGGATGTGATGCAAATGCCCACAATATAGCATGGGCTAGTACGGACACTAACAGCAGGGGTGAGTCGCTCTTTGAGTACATAATAAGTAGTAATATGACTATTGCAAATAAGGGGAAGAGTCCAACTTTCGTTAATGCCATTCGCCAAGAGGTTTTAGATTTAACTCTAGTAACGAATAAATTTTCTGACATGATCCAGAACTGGAGAGTCTCGGATGAGGACTCGATGTCGGATCAGAGGTACATTATGTTCGATATTGAGGGCCCGGTTAAGAGTGTCGCACTCTACCGTTGTCCAAAAACAACAGATTGGATGAGGTACACTGAAAACCTCTCTAGAAAACTAGATGACCAACATCATTTTATTAGAACAACAGATGAATTAGATAGGGAGGTAGCAAATACAACGAACCTACTTATCTCATCGTATCATGACTGCTGTCCATCAAAAACCAAGACCTCTAAACAGAGGGTTCCATGGTGGAACAGCTTCCTTTCAAAACTTCCCAAAAAGGCTAGAATTGAATTCAATAGGGCCAAGAAAACAAACATATGGGATACCTACAAAGTAGCCCTAACACTATACAACAAAGAAGTAAGAAAATCCAAAAGAAAATCCTGGAGGAAGTTCTGTGAGGATTTAGGGGACATCCCTGCCACCGCTAAGCTGCAAAGGACCCTCTCGAAAGGGACCACCATCCCAATAGGTACGCTAAAAAACTCAAATGGGACCCTAACGCAATCGTTTGGAGACACTTTAGAGCTTATTCAAAGAACTCATTTCCCAGATTGCATGGTACAAGAAAGGGATCCACTCACTCCCGAAAGTGACCTACCTGAGTCATGCGGGCCATTGGACACAATAGTGAACAGGATAATAACCTTTGATAGGGTAAAATGGGGGGGTCAACTCCTTCAAACCCTACAAATCGCCAGGACCAGATGGCATATTTCCAGCACTTCTTCCTAGAGGTACGGATAAACTGATTAGGAAAATGGTTCTGCTATTCAGAGCCAGCATAACACTGGAATACGTTCTTAAAATCTGGAGGGGGGTTAAGGTAATTTTTATACCTAAAGGTGGTAACAAACCACCGGACTCCCCGAAATCTTACAGACCTATCAGTCTCTCGTCTTTCATGTTAAAAACGTTGGATTATTAGATTGGATCATAGATTACTATATAAGGGAGGAGGTGCTAATGGAATCTCCACTAATTTCAATTTGCCTACCAAAAGGGCAAATCTACGATCACGGCAATACACTCGCTGGTGAGCAGCATAGAGAAAATACTGGACACCAAAGGCATCGCTCTCTGTACCTTTATGGACATTGAAGGAGCTTTCGATAATGCCAACTTTCAATCAATGGTTTCAGCCCTCGCAAATAGAGGTACTAACCAAAAAATAACCAAATGGATAGGAAAAGTCCTTAGCCAAAGAACGATTAAAGCCAACTTAGGGTCTGTGGAGCTAAGTATCAACGCTGTAAAAGGCTGCCCACAAGGAGGGGTTCTATCTCCTCTTCTATGGTCTATACTAGTTGATGACTTAGTTAAACTTCTCAACTCAAACGGCTTTAAAACCCTAGGATTCGCTGATGATCTGGTTGTAATAATAATGGGCACTCATGAAGACACACTAAGTGACTTAATGCAGAAAGCCCTAAACGACACTTGGTGCTGGTGTAGGGCTGAAGGGTTATCAATCAACCCCGGAAAAACTACAATTGTACCATTTACAAGAAGGAGGAAACTAAATCTTCCGAATCTCAAAATAAATAATACGGTCATTTCCCTAAAAGAAGAGGTTAAGTATCTAGGCATCACTCTAGATCGAAAACTCACTTGGGAACCTCACCTAAACTCCACACTTAAAAAGGCGACCAAAGCACTGTGGACAACAAACCGTAGCCTTGGCAAATCTTGGGGCCTATCACCCAAAATGACGAACTGGGTCTACACTCAAATGATTAGACCCATCATTCTATACGGTGCTCTAGTATGGTGGGGCAAAACAAATCAGAGCACAGTCATAAGAAAACTAAACAAAATACAACGGCTTGCATGCCTCAGTATTACAGGGGCTATGAAAACAACCCCGACTGCATGCATGGAAGCACTAATTAACCTTACACCTCTTCATTTAGCCATCCAAGAGGAAGCGCTATCGAGTGCACTCAGACTACACAGGCACAATGGATTCAAACAAGGCATCCTCAAAGGTCACCTGGGTATACTAAACCAAATAGAGAATACTCTCTATAAAGCAGCTTGTCTTGACATCATAGAACCCCAACTAAGTCACGTGAAGAAGTACACAATAAACTTCCCGACTAGGGGATGTGGGGCAACAATCCAGTATGGTTAAACGATGACTCACAAAAATGGTACACCGATGGCTCCAAAACCTCTACTGGTGTAGGAGCTGGCATAGTGGGACCAACAGTCAAAACATTATTTTCATTAAGCGACGACACGTCCATATTTCAAGCCGAACTCTTTGCAATAATAAAGGCAGTTCGGATCATCGCCAAAGGTAACCCCAAAAGACAAAAAAATTGCAATACTCTCGGACAGCCTTTCAGTCTTAAAAGCTCTGGACAGCTACTCTTTCTCATCGAAAACCCTCTTGGATTGCCACAAGGAGCTCAACAACCTAGGTACACGAGTAGTTTTGTAGTGTAGTTTTGGTTTGGATACCGGGGCATGAGGGCCATGAAGGCAATGAAATGACGGACGCACAAGCCAAAAAGGGAGCAGAGGGCCAGCCCCGATGTTCGGGTTTAGCAAAAAAGACCTGAAACAGGACATCAAAAACTGGACGTAAAAACGCAATCAGATATACTGGAGCAACTTGGAAGGTCTACACCACTCCAAAAAGTTCCTAAACTTCAACAGAAAGAAAGCTATCTCTGCTCTAGATCTCAACAGAAGCCAACTTAGGACTCTATGTGGTGCTGTAACAGGCCACTTTTTCTGTAACAACCACCTCTACAAACTTGGTCTTACCGACAGCAGAACATGCAGATTCTGCCAGGAAGCTGACGAAACAATGGAACACATCATTACCAACTGTCCTGCCCTGACACACAGACGTGCAAAGTTTCTAGGGAAACACAGTCTCGGTGAAGAGGACCTGATGCAAATATTGCAGAAAGGTCTGATTAAATACCTGAGCATATAAAACACCAGATGATTTAAGGGGCACAATAAACCTCTCAGGTTGCGGTGCACAAGGGCGTTGCCCAACCCATAATCATTACATACAAGAGGTCTCCCACCCTCATCCGGGAAAAACTTAAATTTGCTCCCAAATTGCTGCCCCGTCACATAAATGCACGCCTCGAGTTTGGACGAGAGAACATGAGAACGAATTGGGAAAAGGTAGTTTATCTTAATAAGGTCATTAATAAGTAAAAATTAATCCTTTTTTCCGGTATAGGTTATAATTTCGACGGGCCTGATGGTTTCAACTCTTACTGGAGGGATATTCGTAAGGAGCCCCGTTTTTTTTCCAAACGAAATTTTGGTGGCGGATCGTTAATGGTTTGGGGTGCCTTTTGTGTAGATGGCATGTTGGAGTTGGCGTTCCCCAGCACACGAATGAACTCTGCAGAATACACCCAAGTGTTGCGAATGAACCTTTTTCCATTTTTGAAAAAAAATCTAGAGGGTGAATGGACATTCCAACAAGACAATGCGGCCATACACACCAGTCGGGAGACAAGAGAATGGTTTCAGTCTAACAACATCACTTTTTTGAAGTGGCCAGCATGCTCCCCAGATCTAAATCCGATCGAGAATGTTTGGGGAATTATTGTACGACGGATTTACGAAGAAAATAAGCAATACACAAATGTCGATGAACTAAAAAGCGCTATTGTTACATCATGGGAGTCTGTGAGTCTTGAGACGCGAACACGCTTGGTAGAAAGCATGCCAAACCGTGTTTTTGAAATGATTCACAACAAGGGTGGATCCACGCATTATTAAACTTGTCAATGTTTATAAATCCACTATAGTTAAATGGACAAACTACACTAGGTTATAGTTATGCACAAATAAAAAATCACACTTTTCCCTCTTACGGTATAACGGCGTATTTTATTTTGAGAATTCTTCTCTCCTAATATGTGTCCTCGCAAGCTCTCTTATTCCTCATACCACGATTTTTTGTATACTCTTTTGGAATCAAAAGAACCTATAAAACTAGGCTATAGTTATGCACCACATATAAGTGGCGATTAATTCAAAAACGAAAAATAAAGATACAGATATGGTTTTGGTACCGGGTTAAAGTGGATAAAATTCTACATCACTATGTGAAAGAGTTGTTGCAAAATAGTTTACCGCTTTCCTGTAAAGCACTCGGAAAATGACATTTATTTTCATTTGGCGTGCGCACAACGTGAAATGTGAATTTTTCAATTATTTAAATCAAATTTGTTTTACGAGTTCTTAAAGTAGCATAAAAGTGATGATGGAGGCTTCTTGTTGAGGTATTTAAGTATTAAAATACAAATGTTTCTTTTTTAGTGTTCGTATGTAAATATTTTTGTTATTTAAAAAAAAGCCTAAACATTGCCTTATTTTTACCCTATTCATAGACATATAGTTGTTTGTTCAGTGATGTTCACCTAAAATATTGTCATTATCGTAATCTGTGGATATTCCAGCAACTTTCTATGAAAACAAAAGTTGCGTTATTGTTGCGCACTTTTGCAGCATTTCGATTTTTGTATGTGAAGTTTTGGCAAAATATGCACGCGGTCCGTGAAAGGAAAGACCAAAAATAAATGTAAATGCAAAAAAAAATATAAGAAAAGCAACAAGCGACATGTTTTATGTTAGTTTTGTTGTTGTTCAATGTATGGTTTTTAGTATTTGTTTATGCTTTTTAACCTACATTACGGGGGGCCGACATGTTAGATTTATATTAACCAGCATATTATTTATTTTTTTTATTTTTATTTATTTATTTATTTAATGATGCGACACGTAAGTATTTTTGGTTTTTAAGATATTTATGAAACACAATACAAAATCATCTCAAATAATGCAGAACCAAATACAATTTCGATATCTTAGATTATTTCATTTGTCTTTGTTGTACGGTGTGTGCAAAACTAGGTCAGCTGACCTTACTTATCAGAAGTTGTAGTATTGGGCATTGTTATTGTTTGTATTTGGAAGGGAGGGAGCGGATATACAAGGTTAAGTCTCTGATTGCGTTCAACCTGGCGAACGCCAGAACGATCCTTGTCCCTGTCTAATCCAAGCTGATACACAGCCTCCACGCGGCCCTTCTTGATAGCTATTTGGCATCCGCTGAACAGTGAACTAATGTGTGCAGCGTGTCTAATCCCCAGGACTTGAAATTTGGGTTGTGCGCAGGGTTTGGTGCCCGCCACGTAAAACCAAGAACCAATGAAAACTGCAAACCAAGCCTCGGATGGAACCCACAATGTTGACGACCACAGCAAACGATTTAAGGACCACGATTTGAGGATATGCACCTGGAATGTCCGGACCCTCTATAGGGAAGGTGCCTCTATCCAACTGGCGGATGCCCTCATAAAATGTAAGGCTGACATCACCGCCATTCAGGAAATGCGATGGACAGGACAAGGTTGCTCCAAGCGAGCAGACTGCGACATCTACTACAGCTGCCATGCGGAGAAGCGCGAATTTGGCTGCGGATTTGTGGCCAGCAAATCCAGCAAAGGTGACTTCGTCACCACGTCTCTCGGTTCACTCCGGTGAACGAATTCGATTCATCAAGGCTAAATACTTTAGCATCAGCCTAATTTGCGCGCACGCCCCGACGGAAGAGAAGGGCGATGCGGCCAAGGATGCCTTCTATGCGAAGCTCGAGGACGTCTACGACGGGTGCCCGGCCCATGACGTCAAAATCGTCCTCGGGGACTTCAATGCAAAGGTCGGGCGAGAAGGTATATTTGGTCCCACAGTCGGGCAGTTCAGCCTCCATACGACCACTACGAACAACGGTCTGAGGCTGATCGATTTCGCCGCGGCACGAAACATGGTAGTTAGTAGCACCAGATTCCAGCACCTCGATATCCACAAGGCCACCTGGTTATCCCCCGACCAATCCACCCGCAACCAGATTGATCACATTGTGATTGATTGAAGGCATGCTTCTAGCATTCTAGATGTGCGCACGTTCCGAAGACCCAACATCGACTCGGACCACTACCTTGTTGCAGCCAAGGTACGCATGCGTCTTTGCGCAGCAAAGACCGCGCAACCTAGTTTGCGAAGAAAGCTGGACATCAGTAAGCTGCGATCACAAGGGGTAGCCGAAGCCTACTCCGCTCAACTCTCCAACCAGCTCGGTCGCTCCCCCTCTCCACCTGATGATATCGGCGGATTATGGGCTCACTTATCCCACTCTATGCGCGCCACCGCAGAAAATGTCCTTGGTTTTCGACGCCCACCACCAAAAAACCAATGGTACGATGAAGAGTGTCGCGCAGCCACTGCAGCGAAGAATGCTGCCTACAAGAAGACCCTGCAGTCGGCTGCCACGCGAGCCGTGACGGAAAAATACCGGGAGGAGAGAAAGAAAGAGAGGTGCCTTTTTAGACGCAAGAAACGGGAGCAAGAAAGGCGCGAGCGTGAGGAAATCGAGGAGTGCAGGAATGACGCCCGAAAATTCTTCCAAAAAGTTAAGCGTCTCACGGAAGGGTTTAAGCCCGGGGCATCTTCTTGCAGAGACGAAAACGGGGATCTGGTTACGGATGCGCAGGGTGTACTGAGGTTGTGGAAGGAGCACTTCACCAAGCTGCTCGCAGGCGACGATGGGAACAATACCGCCAGTGCTGAAGATGTCCAGATGGCACCAATCGACGACGACGGTGTGGATGTGCCACCACCACAGCGACTCAAGAACAACAAAGCCTCAGGGCCGGATGGGCTACCAGCTGAATTGTTCAAGGCCGGCGGCGGTGAGCTGATTGGGTGCATGCATCAGTTCATTTGAAAAATATGGCTGGAGGAACGAATGCCCAACGATTGGAACCTCAGTGCCCTTTGTCCTGTGCTGAAGAAAGGCGACCCAACAATATGCACCAACTACAGGGGTATCAGCCTACTTCCCATTGCATACAAGGTCCTGACGAGCCAACTATGTGAAAGATTAAAGCCACTCGCCAAGGCGCTGATTGGACCTTATCAGTGCGGCTTTAGACCTGGTAAGTCCACCATCGACCAGATATTCACTCTACGCCAAATCCTGGAGAAGAGAACCAAATCGATACACACCATCTCTTCATCGATTACAAGGCAGCATTCGATAGCCCGATAAGGGATCGCCTATATGCCGCATTGTCTGAACTTGGTATCCCTGCAAAGCTCGTTAGACTTTGCAGAGCGACGTTGAGCAATACGCGCAGCTCCGTCAAGGTTGGAAGTGACCTCTCCGACCCCTTTGATACCGTTCGAGGTTTCAGACAGGGCGATCCTTTGTCCTGCGACCTCTTCAACTTCACCATGGAGAGTGTTCTGCGCAAGGCCGGTGTACATCGTAATGGCACAATCTTCAACAAAAGTGTCCAGCTCCTTGCCTACGCTGATGACATTGATGTCATCGGGCGTAACAAGCGAGATGTCACCGCTGCATTTGCGGCTATCAAAAGAGAATCTGCCAAAATAGGTCTGGTAGTAAATGAGGGCAAGACGAAGTATATGCTGTCTACAGGCAGGGACTCGCAGCGGCTAGGGTCTCACGTCGAGGCCGACAGGTATACCTTTGAAGTTGTCAAGGAATTCGTCTACCTTGGCCCCGCCATCAACAGCAGCAATGATGTCAGTCTGGAGATAAAGCGAAGGATAACTCTTGCCAACAGGTGCTACTACGGTCTCGGTAGGCAATTGAGAAGTAGAGACCTTTCTCGACCGACAAAACTTTCACTCTATAGGACGCTTATCTTGCCCGTACTCCTCTATGGCGCTGAAGCATGGACAATGACACGAAACGACATAGCGGCCTTTGGAGTGTTCGAGAGGAAGGTACTTCGCAAAATCTTCGGCCCTGTTCGTGTTGGTGACGACTATCGTATACGAACCAATAACGAGCTGTATGAGCTGTATAAGGACATGGACGTAGCGCAGCGAATAAACATCCAGCGGCTACGCTGGCTCGGTCATGTCTGCCGCATGGACCACGAAGCTCCGGCGAAAAAGGTGTTCGATGCGATGGTTGGAGGTCGGCGGCGAAGAGGGAGGCCGTGTCTCCGGTGGAAGGACCAAGTTGAAGAGGCCCTGACATCTCTCGGGTGGTTGTTTTCATTTAGTAACGAAATCCAATCTTATTTGGTATACTCGTTAAAGTCGTTATTACATAACTCTTTGCCTTAAATTGTGCCAAATCTTTCGTTGAATACTATCCCTGGAATAACATGCCTACGACTGTTCATAAATATTTAATTAATGGACCAGAGGTCATAGCTCACACCTTCTTGTGAATCGGTGAATTATCTGAAGAAGCGTGGGAAGCGAGAAATAAAGATTTTAAGGCTTTCAGGAAATAGTTTTCTCGAAAAAGTAGCCGAGAAAAAACCAACGAAGACGTTCTAAATAGGTTAGGTTAGGTTGCGGTGGCTGCCTCTATGAGAGACACACTCGGAGGCCTGAAAGGCCCATTGTGATACCACATATTTCACCCGTTTTTGAACTGTGTATGCAACACTGTTTTGCCAACATATGTTACTGCACACATTTCAAGCGGATGGGGAAAGGGGGGAGAGGGGACCTACAGTTTAACGCCGAATCCGAACGGCGATTGGCAGTTTTTCGTTCACACTTGGAGGTTTAGCTATTGCCTGCCAAGAGCGCAATTGTGCGATTCTTGTAATTGTCATTCCCTTCATGTGGATAGCGATAGAAGTAGATGAGTTGTTCACCAGCCCGGGCCAGGAATCGAACCTGGAGCCTTTGGTATGAGCAGCCAGCGCGCTACCCGCTTGACTATCGAGGCCGGCCAGACGTTTTAAAAAGACTGCTTATAAATTCTGATCCCATTATATCGACAGAAACGAAATTGCCGCACAAAGCAGTTATGATATGAACAATGACGATGATGATGATAAATATGGATCCGAAGGTGAAAGCGAGGGTGAATACGATGATGATTCCGATAGTAATTAATAAATAAGCGAGGAATTCTGTATATTACCCTTTTGTAACAATTTTGCATTTTTGGTCATAAATAAAAAAAATCCACTAAAGTATGTTCAAATACACCTAAGTCTGTTTTTACACGGTAGATTGGTTCCAGAAGAAGCCGTGTAAAAAAAAACCGTGTAAAAAAAGACATTGATCGTATACAAAAATGGGTGATTTGTTCCTAATCTCTAAAACCTATTAAAATTTCTTTACCAAACACGTCTTATTGCATTGACAGTTCACAAAATATTAACACGTTTCAATTGCTCTGACCAGTAAATTTTATTGTATGCACATAAAGGGAATTCCCCTAAATTAGTGCTATTCACATTTGCTTTGACCAGTAAAAATTGCTTGTACGCGCTAAAAGGGAATTCACTTAAATCTTTAAGCTAGTGTTCGCAAACTATCGATAGCACTATCGATACTATCGATGGTTTCAGACTTTTTTCTTTCATAAATACTTTTTTGTGATATGAACATACTTCGCAAAAATTAAATTTGACAAAAAAAATTTAAGTACATAAAATTTCAAATCGTGCTAAATGGAATAAAATCGTGTAAAAAAATTAAAAATATTCAATTTTCAAACCGTGTTATATCAAAACCGTGTAAAAAAGACCGTGTACAAACAGACTTAGGTGTACATTTATTTTTTACTTCTTTATCTATAATTAACTAAACCTAATACTTTTTTTCATATCTAATTAGTCCGGGTGAATTAATCGCCAAAATCGGCATGAATTACCCCAGTGTGCGGCGTCAGCGACAGGTTAAAAGTTTGTATGGAGAAACTGAAAAATATGTATAAATGGCTCCATTGACATCAAGTACTCTTAGTGAGAAATAATTTGAAACGTGTTTTTCAGTTTTTTGAAAATCAAAATCTAACGGGGTCAAGAATGGGTTAACAATTTGTATGGAGAAACACGATTTATTGGGCGTTTTGAGTTCAAACTTATCAAAAGCATTTCAATCGGAATATAATAAAAACGTGCTTTTAATTTTTTTGAAAATCGAAATCTACCATGGTAACCCAAGGGTTAAGATTTTGTTTGGAGTAAATGTGAAAACACATTATTTAATGGGCCTCCTGACTTCAAACTTTTTTAAACACTCGAAATCAAAGATAGTTAGGCAGATGGTTTTTTTTATCAAAATCTGATGGGCTCAAAAATGGGTTAAGAATTCGTATCAGGGGAAACAGGAGAGCTTGCGTGCAAAGCCGCAGGGGCCAAATAGTGCAGCAAAATCAATCGGCAACACAAAAAAGCATACACACAATCAACGACAACAACAAAAACATTAGCGAATTCCGAATCATCTTCGTTGAATCTGCGATGACGATGCTTTGGTTCGTTGTTTACTCTCCGCTTGCGCTTCGACGAACAAGATCAATAAACAAGCATGCAAAAAATTAGCAATCACTACGCCACAACAACCACCATTTCAATATACAAGTTAACACCAAATTGTCCGCAACCAGCGCCCCCGAGAAGGCGCTAGTTGCGGACCTGACCAGCGGCCAACAAAGAGTGTAACCAAAAAGTATGTAACATAAAGAGTGTGCATCTCATACAAGCAAAAATTTGAATGCGGGTGCTGATATCGCCACCCGTCTTCTGGATGCGGGGGGTAGACAACGAGAGGAAACACTTGAAACGACAGCACAATGCTCTGAGCGCAAATCATAGAAACACGAATGCTGCGTCTGCGCTCACTCGTTCATTCTCGCTCAATTGTGCGACGAGGAGGAAGACGATGTGCTGTTGTTCTTGTTGTTGCGCTGGCGAAAAGCTGAAATTGTAAAACGATTTATATTTTCTGACTGGCTTTTGTTCTTCTTCTATAAGCCTGCACGGCGTCGCATATTGCTCCTGAACTCACTGCTGACTGTAGTGTGCGAAAAATCATAGAAAAGAAAATATAATATGGCTGGCATGGCGACCTATACGATCGCTACAGGCAATTCAAAAATAAATAATAAGTAATCAATAAAAATGGAATTGGAAAGAAAAGAAAACGTTTTTATTAGCCGTAATAATTTTCCGTCTCGTTCTTTGGAACTTTTCTTACGGCCCACATATAATGCTTGTTTAAAAGAACTAAAATAAGAAAATCTAATATTGTAAATTTATAATCACATCATTCGCCATGGAATCATTCAGGTGTAGAACATTTAAACTATTTTTAAACGTAGGCATGCCGTAATACCATTTTCTTATGACAAAATACTTGTCTTATTATTTCTTTATTTAGTGCTTTAGTAGTGCTTTCGCCCTATTGAAAGTCAATAGACCTATTAAATTAATTTTTTCCATACAATCTTCTAACCCTCCGTTAGATTTCGATACAAAAAAAAAATTAAAACACGCATCTAATTATTTTTAATTTCAAGTGTTTCACGAATTTTGAAGTCAATATGCCTATCAGTTCATTTTTTTCGTAGTTTTCCCATATTCTTAAAATTGTAATTAAGCATGTGAAAATATAAACAAATAATTTTACTTCGAACTCGCCACGTAAAAATATTTGCAAACATTTTAAATTGGGATCAACCACCAAATTTTTAAATTAATCAAAGCATTTGCCAGCAAAAAGCCATACACCACAAAGATTCGATTGATGGTGACATTGCAGCAATTTTTTCAGCAATCACAACACAAAAAAGCATACACACAATAAACGACAACACCAAAAACATTAGCGTTGTTTACTCTTCGCTTGCGCTTCGGCGAACAAGATCGCAAACTGTTGAGCGCGAGCAAATTTCCCGCAACCTATGCCTCCGCTCATCTCTTCCCGCCCGCATCAAGAAACACGCTTGACAAATTTTTGAAGATGCGTATTCTTTATATTCTATATTCTTTGGTGTAACGCAGCTGGACTGTGGCTGCCGGTAGGCGCTGACGGTGCAATATCAACAGCAACCGTTTGCGCTGGTCGGTCAGTGAACGGACGAAACCCGATACTCCGCACGTTCTGCGTAATCAGCGGAGTTCGGGTGGTCGCAATGGAGCCGACAACGGTTCACGGCCACACACGAGAATGCGCGGTCAGCAGGCTGGAGCAGGGCTTGCGAAGGAACTTTGTTGGAGTTTTAGTTTTAAGTAAGAACTGGAAAAGTAAAGGCGCAGCCAACAGCTCGCCACAGCAATTGTTTCTTTTATTAAATAAATTAATTAAAGGCGCAGCCAACAGCTCGCCACAGAAATAGATTCTTTTATTAACTTACACGAGCGGAGCCGTTGCGAACAACTAGGGATGGCAGAAACAAGAATTTAATCGATTAATTAATCATATGATTAATCGCAACACAAAAAAAATAATGGCAATTAATGTAAAATAATTGATTAATAATCTATTTATTCAAATATATTCAAATCATTTTGTTAAATTGCACAATGCTTATTTTTGAAAAATGTGGAATTGAGCTTAAATAAAATAAAACAAGAGTTGTTGGAGTTAATAAAAATTATTTATTGTTCAACCAAGTTTGCAGAAACAATAATTTTGATAGTCGTATTGTTGTTAAACGGTTGCGTTTTTCGGTAGCCGTTGAACCAGCTTTTGAAAAGAGGCGCTCTGCTGGAACTGAAGTACCGAATAAATGGCAATATTTTTTTGAAAGCGCGTAAAGTTTTGGATATACTGTTTTCAGTTCGTCCCAAGCATCAATAATGTTTCGGTTTAATTCTAAGACTTGACAATTTAAATAAAAACTCATCTCATCTTGTGGGTGAGCACAATCGTCATCCTTCCTCCTTCTTTTGTGCACTAGAGTTTTATGAGGAGCCCAAAGATCAAACTTTATAACTGAAGCCAGTGCTAAAGGATCTTTAAAATGAATGTTTTTGAATCTTGGGTCGAGTAATGTTGATGAAGCTAGCAAAAAGGAATATTCGATGGAGCCAAATCTACGTTCGAACTGTTTTAGCACGGCATCTTTTAGCGTTTGGGCGACTGGCTGTTTAACTGGTACTCTAACTATTTGTTCGCGACCACAATGCATTAATGGAATAACCTGGCTTAACGTTGCGCGTTGTTCGCCATATCTTAGTCGCAATATACTTAGAATTTCCGTTATATCATCTTTTTCTTTTGATGTTATCATTATCGAGCTTTTTCAAATTTTGACTGATTTTAGAACACACATTTTCGAACGAAAACAGCAACAATTTTTTGGATACGAAGTAAAAGTTCAATTATCAAAAATTGATCATCTTGAAGAAAGTTCTCTAATAAAAAAAGATTTTGTGAATTTTTTGATGTAACTTTAAACTATATTGAAGAGTGATTCGATTTTTCTGAAAGTAATTGGATTTATAAAATTGGAAAACTTAGTATTCATGATAAATTGTTTACCTTTAATGGTGTTGTAGAAGTAGTTGAAGAGCTAAAATTAAAACAAATATTACGGGATCTAAACGTAGATCAATTGTTTGACGAAGTCTGTCTAATAAGTAAATATATTGACTCCTTAAATTTGGACGAGTTTTACAGCCAAAGTGAAAAATTCGTAAAGATATTTGAAAGGTTCGAATGCAACAATTTATTTAAAATAATGAGCTATTTATTGACTATGCCATGTAGTAGCGCTTTCGCAGAAATAGTTTTTTCGGTAATGAACAAAAAATGGAGTGAGGATAGAGGAAGATGCTCAGCAAATTTAATAAAAAATTAGTTAATAATATTCGTCAACCAAAAAGACACGTGCGCTGACTTTTATGATCTCATTAAATCCAATAGAAGTCTGATTAAAACAGAAAAAAGCAATGAAAAATATTTATTTAAGACCAAATAGTCTTGAAACAGACATATATTTATGTAAATGAAATAATTAGTTTTTGTTAATTGTTTTTGTACTTTTTTCGTATATTTTTACGCTTACTTGTGTTGTTTTGTTCATGTTTATAAATGTGTTTAAGTTTTTTTTGGAAGATTTTTCTATATACAAAAGTTTAAATATGTATTTAAATATGTACTCTGAAAAATAAAAATGAGATTTGTTTATAGTAATTTAAGTGTCCTCCACAGCCACTTTCAAAAGGTGGCAAGCCTAGCTGGAACCCGCAAAGAAAATTTTCTTTACACCAGATGCGCATTCTGTATATTGTTTCTTCTGTGCTTGTATTCATTGCTTTCACTCACTGCAAACAACGCATACCGCATAATGATTGGATTTGGGATACTTAAGGTGAAGTTACAGGCCATCCTGTATATACGTTATTCCATTCTGTGCATTTGTCAGTGCAGCTGTATGAAACAAGTTACTTAGTGCAACGCATATGATGGATTGTCGGATACGATGGAAAAAGTTGAGCAACTTTCTACTTTTGCTTGCATTAGGTCCGTCGCACAAACAGATCAGCTGATTGATACAACCAAGGGTGGTAAATTATTCTTCATTCTAAATGTTATCCTCCATTTTTCAAAATTTTTTGAATTTCAATTCAAACTTCAATCAACTGATTAGAAACATAAACATGTCGCACAAAATGCACTATGTGTAACTTCAATCTACGAAATGCATGTACCGCAAGTACTGCATTCAATGCATAACGCATATACTGGATGGTCTGTAACTTCACCTTTATGTTTTGCGGTGCTTATGAGGAGTAGGTAGTAAAAAGAATGAGTATAAATACGGTGGCAACCAAAATTGCGGTATTCTTTGCTAATCTCTGGTATGAGTTATGTTTTGCTTTATGTGGAATAAACATTTTGGTTATTTTTGTTACATTTTGGTTATTTTAATTGTTCCTGGTTATAAATTTTTTTTCTCTTTTGGCAACGCTGCTCGTGAACTGTATAGCCATGCATGATTTTTCAATCAGTTACAAAATAGTTACTTAGATACTTTTGCGACTGATTCTTTTTTCCTGCAGGGTTATGTTTCTGAGCAACCTTCGGGCACAGATAACTAATCATATAGATGTCCAGCGGCCAAGGAAAAAATGTGTCAAAAGGTCGACTTGGCCTCCGATAAGAGCTTTTTGGCCTCTAATGTCACTCACACAAACTCCGCTTCACACGCATTGAGCTCTGTTTTGAGATACAGAAATACACCAATACCTCGCTTTGCGTCGTTTCGTTTTCCGTTGTTTCGAAGTTGCGTCGCTGCTGAATTAGTACTAATTTTCACTGTGCGTCGTTAGATTTTCGAAGTTGCGTTGTTTTGGGTTCGAGTCTTTAATTTTGTTTTTGAAATTATCTTTTTTTTCTACAAGATAGCACGTTTTTTGTTTCTAATTACGCCATGCCATCAAAACTCGGGGATTTCCTTTCTAACTTTTGTGAAAGAAAGCCGACTTACGACAACAGCCACTATGGACTCATCAGACAGTGATTAATTTTTATTTTGTTTTTATAAATTTATTGAATATTTTATTTTGTTTTAATTGAATTTGTTTTTTTTTTTGTTTTTTGTATGTATGTAATAACATTTTATGTTATTTTTGTTTTTTAAATGTTTACTTTGTTCAATTTTCTTTTTAAAAAGTAGTATTTTCGTAACCCTGGAACCTATCTTCGATCTTTACATGGTTTGCTATAGAAAATCATAATTCTCTTTGCGTCGTTTCAATTTGCGTCGTGTTTTTTTGGAACGTAACCACGACGCAAAGTGAGGTATGGGTGTATGTGATTTTTAGTCAAAACGGCGCTTGTCTGTTATCATACCTTTTAAGCAGCCAGTCGGGATTGAGTGTTGATGGTCAAACGCGTAAGCGGGACTGTCTCGGACGACAAGTTCGCGGTTCGATCCTTACTGTAGCTGCTAAGATTTTGATGACTTTTTTTAATGATATATTTTTTTTACGACCCGTGAGAAGAATATAAATGAAAAATTTATTTGGTTTCTAGACCTCTTGATTAGTAAATTGTTTGGTTTTGGAGACACATAAATTGTTCGCAAGTTGTAAAATCAAGCAACCAAGCGCAGCATACGGTTAGAAACAACCATCACAGATAACTCATCATATAGATGTCCAGTCTCATACGACGAAAACGGCACAAAAATTTCAAGCTCTGAATTACAGCTTTTTTCCGCAAAGCTGTTTTACGCACACAGCTGCATGTGCTCATCCAGAACTTTTGCCGGATTGAATTAATTTTGAATTTCTTTTCTTGCTTGTTGTTCGAGCTACGTCGAGAAAATATGGTCTCACTACCACTCATTTTAATCTATTACAATTGTAATCAAAATCTGTAAAAGAATTTACGATAAATAATAATAATAACACTGAGCAACAGCCAAAATTTTTCCGAGTTCTAGTAAACCTTTTCTAAAGGATTTTTGGACGCTGATCACAACTGCGTACTTAGTTTTTTGATTGTTTGAGCGGTTTGTAAGTTATTGGTGGTTTTTGCTAGGAGGTGTTTTCCACGTTTTTTCATCTTTGAATTTTTATTGCATTTATAATATGTTGAAAAACACGATAATTTTTGTATGACACAATAACGAATCCCCAAGCTATAATTTTGATCATAGCCGATTTCGATTGGTCAAGGGTTAACATGGCTATGGCCCTTCAAAGTTCAATTTTCGCGAATTTTTCATAAAAATTCATTTAAAATCGATGTTGCAATTTTTAAAAAGGAGTTAGTGTGCAATGTATAGTGTAAGGTTGTAACTTAAACTTATAGAACAGATTTTTTTTATTGTATGTGTCATTCTCGGCCTATGCTCATTAGAGTGTAAATGCGACTTCATCTTCTGAACACGTGTTTGTATTGAAATCTCCTGATGCTTTTCGTGTCATTAATGAAAGTAGCTAAAGTATTTTCGCAAGCGTCAATATTTGTCTTTTCAAGGGCATTAACAAAATTTGAATTGGTTCATTACTGTAGGAGCTATTCTAAAAAGAGTTGCATCACCCATGTAAAAATCTCAGACACACACACTTAGCAAATTACTTGCTGTTTTTCCTTATTTCATTGCGACATATTTTTAGGGCGCAAAAAAATCAAAATCAAAGCTGAAAATTTTATGAATTAAGGGCATTTGATGAATGTGAGCATTTTCATACCGCTGCCTGAAATTGTGCTCCGATATTATAGCTCAAAAGTAAATCCTTGCTTTTGTTGCTGAATTTATGAATTCAGAACTTACATATTTGTACACAATTTCTATTACAAACATCGTATTTAAAAAATTTCTTTTTTAATTGAAAGCCCCAACTTCTTCTTTCACTATATGACAATATATACTTTTTGTAAGAAAAATTCTTTTGTGTATTCGCAATCTTGCAAAGTAACTGAAAATTTGACTTTGCAAATGAATAATTCTTGCAAATTTGAACTGATTTTAATGTTGTACATTTTAAATACATAGTTATAGTATTGTTAATCTATGTTAAAAAAATAGCATTTTAGACTTCAGGTTTGTAGGAGCTGCATGCGTATAATGTTCAAAAAACATGGAAAACGCCCTCCGAGGAAAACCACTAATATTTCCTAAGCCGCTCAAACAATCAAAAAAAAACTAAGTACGCAGTTGTGATCAGCGTCCAAAAATCCTTTAGAAAAGTATGGTTTGATTTCAGAAAAACAAATAATGTCGATTTTGTTGCTCTGTGTAATTGATTGGCACGACAGCCCGCTTACGCGAGATGTTTGCCATTTCCAGCTGAGAGGACAGCCACCGAAAGAGAAAACGAGTTTCCCGTTATTTTTTTTAGGTGTTACTACATGGAGTATTCGAACTTGCGTCGCTCTGCATTCGACTCGCTGGACCGCGCACTAACTAACTGAGCCACGGCGGCGGTAAAAGAATTTACGATACATTCAATAAATCTCATTCGCCTATTGTCGTTCAACCGAACTACGTCGGTCTCTTTTTTCTCCTCCAATATACAAGCCCAGTCCGAACCGCTGGGCAGGAACTACTTTTATAAAAATAATTTCAAAAGGACGTTCCAGGTGGCTGACATAGCCCACCTTAAACATTGGCGACCGTGACAGGACACTCACATAGTGCTCCAAGACTCTTGTCTGACGTTTCGCGATCTCCGGTATCAGTGAAGACATTATAGTTACAATATTACACAACTGTAAGACATTGTGAGCAAGACTGCTGGTGTGTTAATTGTGAAGCGGTGATCGACAATATTTTATATAAATGGTTAAAGTGGCATGATAAAGTGTGCAAATACCTAAATAAAAAATCTGTGTAATAACCTGACTGTACAGTGAATGAATCAAAGACAAAAGGGTCTACTATTTACATACGAGTAGATTATACAAAAATCATCCTCTAATCCTCGCGATGGGTCGGTTCGGTTATAATAAACATTTTAAGTAGTTGCATTAACCAGCCATTTACTGTGCCAACGTGGGATTAATAGTCATTTGCTCCCCCAGCGAATCTACTACCTAGCCATACAATCATACACACAACTTGTGGGTGGAATCATTTCGCGCAAGCTGTCATACGTGCTCTCTTGTTGGCACCGTCGTATGAGACCAAACCTTTATACTGCAGACTGCGGTCATTAGACATTGGTGCCCAGTCTCGTTTAGCTGCGTGCTTCACATACGCAAAGAAACTCTCGCGATCTAATTTACTTTACATAAGCTGAAATCAGTCGCACCTCGAAACTATGGGGCTTGACGATGCTGCTACATCAACACTTAACTCGCAGAGCAACGGACCTCACTCCTCTTCACCCGCTTCGCTGGAAGAACTTAAGACTCTTCGTGCTTCTACCAAGGGCAGCATAACGCGAATAAAAAATGTGGTTGACGCAAACTCGAAGCTGTCGGTTACAGAGTTGGAATGTAGATTGGGCATTATCGAATCTTATTACAAACAGGCAGCATATTATCAAAATCAAATAGAGAAGCAACTGCCGACTGATTCAGGTCGTGCGGATATAGATGAACTTTATATTTTGACAAAAACTAAAATTCTCTCTTTATTGGGTGAGAGAAAAAGCCCAAGTCATCAGCAGACGTCTTCATTTCCGACTGTACCCAGCAATCGACTACCACATCTTAGTTTGCCAACCTCTGACGGCAAATACATAGACTACAAGAATTTCATAAACACTTTCAACAACTTAGTACATAACGACATAAACATTCCAGTGATTGAAAAATACAATCGCTTGCGAAGCTGTCTAACTGGTGATGCGCTCTCTACTGTTATGGCATTTCAAGTCACGGTAGAGAACTATCCGAAGGCTCTTGAGCATTTAAGAGAGCGCTACGACAATATTACTCTCATATTTTTGGAAAATGTTACAACAATGTTCGATATAGCACAAGTTACAAAGCCTGTGCCGCAAGAACTCCGTAAGGTTATCGATACGTTGTCCGCTCTTTATAGTTCCTTGCAGACGTTGGGTTCATATCAAGAAATATGCGATGCCTTTCTTATCCATATAGCTATGAACAAAGTGGATTTCGAAACAAAGAGAAAATGGGACGATCACATGGACTTTTCCTAACTCCCGTCGTGGGCGGAGTGTTGCGCCATGCTTGACAGACGTTGCCAGCAACTGGATGCACAAGGCAAGGGCCACGCTACGCAGGCCACACAAAACACGCATAAACCACGTTCCAAACCTCATTCATTTCATATGAAGGGGGTATCAGCGCAAGACATGCCTTGCAATTACTGTAACAAGAAAGGCCATCAGATTTCAACATGTCAGCAATTCATAGTTCACCCTGTGCATCAGCGTGTGGCGCACATTAAGCAACGTAATCTTTGTTTTAATTGCCTCTCAAAGAGCCACGGTGTTGCGCAATGCCCTTGAAAATATTCCTGTCGGTTTTGCAAGCAGCGCCACCATTCGTTGCTGCATAAGGTTAAAGATGAAGAAACTAAAGCAGCCTTACACCGTGTGCGTCACCGTCAAATTCAATTACAGGCGAAACAACGGCCGCTGTTCACACAACAACAAGTGCTAAGGTGGCTACTACAAGCAGATCCAGCATTATTTTAGCCACAGCATTAGTTCTCGTTCGCAATGCTTTTGGAGAGTTTCAGATCGGCAGAGCACTTTTAGACTCGTGCTCACAAGTCAATTTTATCAGCGAGTCGTTGGTTCAGCACTTAGGGTTTAAAAGAACAAAAAATTACGAAGACGTTTTTGGCATTGGATCATCCCGTGTGAAGATTCCTTTCAAAACACAAACGACTGTGCGCTCTCGCATAAATGAATTTGAGTTGTCACTCGAGTTTTTGATTTCACGTCAAATTACTGGCTACCACCCTAACGAAAACATGTCTATCAATGATTTTAATTTGCCTGAAGACATTGACTTGGCATCACTCGAACACAAAGAGTACACCTTAGCAACTTTCCTGGACATAGAGGGGGCTTTCAATAACGTTGAGCTTACAGCCATCACGGGCGCGCTCGCCAGGCTTGGGGTGGAGGGTGGCTTGGTGAACTGGGTGGATAATTTTCTGCAGAGCAGAGTTATCTGCGCTGAACTGGGCGACTCTTCCACCTCGAGAGGGGTGAGCAGGGGCACTCCCCAGGGCGGAGTCCTCTCCCCCCTCCTTTGGAACCGGGTAGTTAACGAACTGCTCCAGTCCCTGGGAGGGGGGTGCGGCAAGGTAACGGCGTATGCAGACGATATAGTTCTCATTGTCTCGGGTAAGTCTCCCAACTCGATTAGAGATCTAATGCAAGTACTGCTAAACAAGGTGAACGGCTGGGTTACCAGTCGAGGATTAGGCATCAACACTGGAAAGACAGAGGTTGTCCTCTTCACGAGGAAGTATAAACCCCCACCTATACGTCCTCTATCACTTAACAACACAGAAATACCTTTCAAGAATGAAGCACAATTCCTTGGAGTCATTTTTGGCAAGAGATTGAGCTGGAAAACGAACATCCTCCATAGGGTCAAACAGGCAACGATTGCCTTATACACCTGCAAAAAGGCACTGGAGAAAACCTGGGGACTAAAACCAAACATGACGCACTGGCTCTAAACAGCTGTTGTCCGACCTATTCTAACCTTTGGGTGCCTGGTATGGTGGAACGCTTTAAGAAAAACATTCCTTACCCCCCAATTCCAATTTAACAAAAAGTTCACTAGCACCATTCCAGACAGGAACAACTGGGAGGAAAGCTCAGCACCCTTAATAGGGAACTCGCACCAGATCTACACCGACGGAGGCGGTCTTCGGCGTCTTCTCAGACTCTCTTGGTATAAATTACTCCTTTAGACTGCCGGACCACTGTAGCGTGTTCCAAGCAGAGGTTTCAGCTATTGAAGCTTCCCTGAATTGGATCAAAGAGGGCTGTGTCTCTAGGCGAGATATTAGCATTCTCTCTGACAGCCAAGCGGCTATCAGGGCCCTAGGACCTCATTTTCTGACTTCCAAAACAGTGATCAGCTGCCGCAAATCTCTTGATAACATAGCTGAGCAGCTTAAAATCCACCTCATATGGGTGCCTGGTCACAGAGATAGTCCGGAGAACTGCAGGGCAGACGAACTGGTTAGACAAGGAACGACAAAGGAGCTATCCTCAGAGTTCGCCGGCTTAGGTATTCCATTGAGTACTTGCTAGCTGGTGAAGGAAGCGATAACAAAAGCCGCTAACAATGCATGGGCGGCCTCAGAGACAGGCAAGACAGCGCAACAGATCTGGCCAAAGCTGGACTGGAAGCGCACCAAAAGTCTGCTAAACCTCAATAGGGGCACGCTCAGGGTTGTTGTCGGAGTCATCACTGGTCACTGTATCCTTGGTAGCCACGCCATTAGATTAGGGCTGGGCCACCTGGCCAACGACTTCTGCAGAAGCTGCAGAGACATAGAGGAGGAAGAAACAATTCTCCACCTACTTTGTACTTGTCCTCTTTGTAGGAAACGGAAAAAACATCTAGGGTTTTACCAAACAGCCAACCTCGCGGACTTATCGGAGGTTGACGCCAAGAGCCTAATACGCTTCATCACCTGTTCGGGCTGGTTTGAGACATCCTAACAACAAATAAAAGGGGTTAGAAATCCTGTGGTATCACAATGGGCCTAGCTTGGCCTAAGTGAGCTCTCATATGAGAGCTGCCACTACCACCTACCTACCTACCTACCTTGACTTGGCAGATCTACAATTTAACATTTCACGTGGTATAGATATACTTCTCGGCGCTGAGGCATTCTTTAATCTCTTGGCTGCAGATAAAATTCAGCTGGCCTCAGGGTCGCCAATTCTGCAAAATACACAATTTGGCTGGGTGGTTTCAGGCCGCTGCGTTCTACCATCGTCGCCATCATCTACAAAATCACTTTGCACTTCGACGGATATGGAGCTTAATAAAAACGTAGAACGGTTCTGGCAGCTAGAAACGGAAAACACGTCCACTACTAACACCAGAACAGCAAAAATGTGAGCAGCACTTCCACGACACAGTGACGGTTCAAGCTGATAATAGAATCGTTGTTCGGCTAGATGTGTCGATTCTTGGAAACTCGCGAGACATTGCTTTACGTCGTTTTCTTTCTATTGAACGCAAGCTTAACAAAAATGAAGACTTAAGAGTTCAATACGTCAACTTTATGCGGGAATATGAACTACTCGGCCATATGAGTCCCATAAGAAATCCTGACCTCAACCAACCGCATTACTATATTCCCCACCATTGCGTCTTAAAATTAAGCAGTAAAACCGCAAAATTGCGTGTGGTGTTCGACGCATCTTGCCGAACCGCGTCTCAAACATCGCTCAACGATATTATGATGGTAGGTCCCACTATCCAGCCAGACTTACTCATAACTCTTCTACGCTTTCGATGCCATGCTTACGGCTTGACAGCAGATATCAAGAAAATGTACCGGCAAGTTGTAGTCCACCCTGACGATAGAAATTTTCAACTTATATTCTGGCGTGAAGACAAATCGCAACCAATTTCGACATACAAGTTAAATACTGTTACGTACGGAACGGCCTCCACGCCTTATTTAGCAATTCGCAGTCTTCAGTTTGCAGCTGACCGATTCCCATCAACGCACGCAATAGGAAAAGCTGTTATATGCAACAATTTCTGTGTCGACGACATGTTGACTGGCGCTGACGACCTGTATACTTTACGAAGAATTAAATTCGAAGTCTATGATATTTTAAATTATTCAAAGTTCGAATTATCCAAATGGCATTGCAATCATTCTGGATTCTTACCTAACGCTGACAATTGAAAGTCCATCCCATTTGACGATGAGATAACCAGCGTACTCGGAATCTCTTGGCATCCGGCGGACGACATATTTTGTTTTGCATTTCATCCTTCAAGGCCCGCGCTGGGTGTGACTAAGAGGTCCATACTGTCATTGACCTCGTCTTTATTCGATCCAATTGGCCTTATCAGTCCCCTTATCATCAAGGCAAAGACTTTAGTTCAGCGTCTATGGATTGAAGCACTCGAATGGGACGTTGAAGTTTCGGAACCTTTTCAAACCGACTGGAAAAAAATCTTAGCCGACATTGAACATGTTCATATGGTGAAGGTTCCGCGATGCGTCAAGGGCGCTTCTGTAATAGAGTTGCAAGTCCACGGCTTCTCTGACGCATCGATTCGCGCGTACGGTTGCTGCATTTATTTTCGCTGTCTGGACAGAGCGGGTAATGTGGCAATAAATTTGTTAGCATCAAAATCACGCGTTGCGCCGGTGAGGGCTCGTACATTGCCACGCCTCGAATTATGCGCGGCGCACTTATTACCAAAATTTTGGAAGAAAATTCGAAATCATTTCCAGTTTCCTATTTCGCAAACCTGTTTCTGGATTGACTCGCAAGTAGCTCTTCACTGGATCCACACACATGCTTCTAAGCTTTCTACATTTTCTGGCAATCGCGTTGCAGAAATTCAGGAATGTTCATCAGAAGTTGTCTGGAGGTACTGCCGTACAAAATCCAATCCAGCGTCTTCCCAAAGACGATGCCTTTGTTCGGCATTTGGCAATTCATATTCATCGTGCTAATTTTCATGCGGGCCCTCGGGCTCTGGTCGCCTTGATTCATCAACAGTTTTGGGTAGTCAATTGCAGAAGCTTAGCACGCCAAGTAGGCCACAATCGCATTCATTGCACGCGATACAAGCCCAAACTACTCACGCAGATCATGGGCAATTTACCGAAAGACCGCGTCCTTGGTGGAAGACCATTCGAAGTAGCAGGGGTGGATTTCGCGGGACCAATTCTAACGTATTTAAAAATTCGTGGAAAAACTCCCTACAAGGCCTATATTGCAGTCTTTGTGTGCTTTACAACCAAGGCCGTCCATTTGGAGGCAGTAACCGATCTATCCAGTGATGCATTCATTGCATCATTGAAACGTTTTGTAGGCCGCCGAGGGTTGCCGACAAAACTATTTTGCGACAACGCCACAAACTTTGTAGGTGCTGCGGCGAAACTGGAGAAATTTCGACAACATTTTTGCAGCGGAGAGAATTTGTCCGCCCTAGAGGCATACTGTGCTGCCAACTCTATTGAATTTTCATTCATTCCACCTTGATCGCCACAATTTGGTGGCTTGTGGGAGGCTGCCGTCAAAACTGCTAAGTCTCATCTATTTCGGACATTAGCGAATGCTCGACTGACGTTTGAGGAGCTCATGACGGCATTAGTCGAAATTGAGGCCGTCATGAATTCACGGCCCTTAACTCCATCATCTACCGATCCGAATGACTACGAAGCCATCACTCCTGGGCATTTCATAATCGGCGTTGCGCTCAAGTCCATACCAGAGAGGGTCAATCTGGAATGGACATTACACATCTACAGCGATGGCAGCGTATTCAAGCTATTAAATGTCATTTTTGGCAACGCTGGCATACTGAATACATTTCCGAACTCCGCAACCGCACTCGTTGGCAGAAACCACAACGAAATCTGCAAGTTGGCGACATGGTTATTGTACAGGAGGACAACACACCGCCTATGAAATGGGCACTTCCACGAGTAGTCAACATCATTTATGGCGCTGATGGTTACGCACGAGTCGCAGACGTAAAGACTACGACGTTTCGACGCCCTTTAACGAAGCTGGCGCTACTCCCAGTGAATTGAGACTTCTCAATTGCGGGCCGGCATGTTCGAGCTACGTCGAGAAAATATGGTCTCACTACCACTCATTTTAATCTATTACAATTGTAATCAAAATCTGCAAAAGAATTTACGATACATTCAATACATCTCATTCGCCTATTGTCGTTCAACCGAACTACGTCGGTCTCTTTTTTCTCCTCCAATATACAAGCCCAGTCCGAACCGCTGGGCAGGAACTACTTTTATAAAAATAATTTCAAAAGGACGTTCCAGGTGGATGACATAGCCCACCATTGCAACATACATTTCTGATTTTAGCTACAACGATCACGTACTGTATTTGGTGTAACAGGTAGGTAGCACGTCGGATATCCGTAATTTCCTTTTCGTAAGTTTCGCCTCGGGTTCAAGGCTGGGCGAGAAGCAACATTTTTTTTAACATTTAACGCTTTTTTTTATTAACTGTTTTAATCGGTTATACCCGAAATTAATAATGTGTTCAAAAAATGTGATATAAATGAATCGGCACTAAACATTTTGTGTATAATCAAAGAATATGAAGTCTTTATTTTCTTTGGTATGATACATACACATCGTTGCTAAGGCAACGCATTGCCAATAGCTGAGGCGCCAGCAGGTCTGCGTCGGCGTAACTGTATTGCGACAATGTAGTGACCGCTGAACAATTAAACCATTTTGGCAAATTGTGCCGATCTTTTCATTCTTTTTTGCGAAAAGCAAGTGCCTGGGCGTAATAATAATAATAATTGATTGGCACGACAGCCCGCTTACGCGAGACTAAGGCCTAGCTTCCCGCAACCACCCGTGTTGTGCGTGTGAATTTTGTACGCGGGTGGAAGGGACCTACAATATTATGCCGGTTCCGAACGGCAGGTTGGGAGCTTTTTCATAGGCAATTTTTACTCTCAGAGGTTTGCCATTTCCAGCTGAGAGGACAGCCACCGAAAGAGAAAACGAGTTTCCCGTTATTTGGGCGTACCCAGCAACAAATTAAAGGGGGCAAAGACATAACTACATTTCCAAATTCAGAATATAAAACTCAAATAGAATAGAATATAGATTTCTGTACATATGTATATAAAATATAGAATTACGAGGGCGAACTACCCTCCTACCCGCCCATACCTAGGTACGCCCATACCTAGGTACGCCCATACCTAGGTACGCCCATACCTAGGTACGCCCATGAGCGCCTGTCATCATCAACCGAATCTTTTTGCTGTATTGAGACGAAAAGGCACTCTGTGCTGTGCATGAACGCTTTTGCAAGCATACTTTTAGGCATGCACTGTGAAGTACGGCGAACTGGTATAATTCGCTTGGTATAGTCCGATATGGCAAGGTTCGCGAGAAATGGGCTGTGCGAGAATGGTCGAGCATTTTCCAATTGGAAGTTGCAAGAAACTTCGGCGCGATAAGAAAACTGGTATAAAAGCAGCAGTGTGCAGCGCAGTGAGTCGAGTCTGTGTTGAGCAAGCAATGGGGAAACATGCAATAGTAGTAGTGTAAAGTAGAACAAGTGTAAATTTGAAAATAAAGCAATTGTTAGTTTTGACTACGTTGCGCTGAATAACTGAAGTTGTTTTATTTTCAAACACAATCAAACGAACCTGGGAAAACTTGAGATTTTCGTAACAGTATGGTTGTTTGTAACCGTATGATGCGCTTGGTTGCTTGATTTTACAACTTGCGAACATTTATATGTGTCTCCAAAAACAAACAATTTACTAATAAAGAGATCTAGAAACCAAATAAATTGTTCATTTATATTATTCTCACGGGTCGTAAGAAAATATATTTTTAAAAAAAGTCACCAAAGTCTTAGCAGCTACAGTAAGGATCGAACCGCGAACTTGTCGTCCGAGACAGTCGCGTTTGACCATCAACACTCAATCCCGACTGGATGCTTAAAAGGTATGACAACAGACAAGCGCCGTTTTGACTAAAAATCACATATTTCTGTATCTCAAAACAGAGTACAATGCATGTGAAACGGTGTTTGTGTGAGTGACATAGAGGCCAAAAAGCTCTTATCGGAGGCCAAATTTGTCGAACTTTTTGACACATTTTTTCCTTGGCCGCTGGACATCTATATGATAAGTTATCTGTGCCCGAAGGTTGCTCAGAAACATAACCCTGTAGGAAAAAAAAATCAGTCACAAAAGTGTCTAAGTACCTATTTTGTAACTGATTGAAAAATCATGCATGGCTACACAGTTCACAAGCAGCGTTGCCCTGCCCTGGTCCCTCGCGACGGTATAGTTACGAAGACTCGGTCTGGCCATGCTGACTGGCTCAAGCTTGACTTGACCGTGCCTGGCAGGTTCAACCATGTCAGACGGGCAGCCGACGAGTACAGACCAAGATCTACCCTCCTCAAGCCCGGGTGTCATGCGTCACCGTGCCCAGGGTTAGTTTGCAGTCGAGGAGTATACTGACTGTATTCTAACGGCTACCTGCCGGGCACCTGTCCACCCCGGCTGTAACTGTGGACTTCCTATGGCATGGGACTCTGCCATGGGCGACATACCCTTCCCCTTCCATTCCTTCCGACCACCGAAATCCCCTCGTGGGTTAGTAGGTGGTCGGCACGAACCAGATGTGATGAGTTCTTCAACACCCGCCTCGGATAAGAGGCATCCCGCCGCCGGGCACGGCACTAAACTTCGCCCAACCCTCGGCGATCCCTGCCGCAGCAGGAGTCGCCAAGGCACGAGCAGATTGGTGCCTAAAACTAGGCAACCCCTATTAAGGCACGGCACGGTACTCAGGGCTTCCCTCTCGAAGGGACCTCCCTCAAAAACCCAGCCGCAAAAGGTCACGCCATCCCCTCATGAAGGAAGACGTCCTGACAGGCCTCATCCTGTTGCAGCTAATCCCGCGACGGACTCAGTTCCGACAACGCGAACTGTCGCTCCCACCCCCGCACTCGCCACCGAGCGGCCTGCCACCTCTATGCCTCCCACCAAGGTGAAGCCTTCCGTGAGGGCCTACCGGGATAAAAGAGCGGCAACCAAGCTAGTCGCCAAAATCACCGCGATCCCTGAAAAGGATCGCTCCACAACGGAACGAGAATCGCTCGCATGGGCGGAGTCGATCCTGGCGAAACACGTAGGCCGACAGCCGGTGGCTACCAAGAGACAGAGGTCTTCTGACGAGGTGGCAAATACTCCCAAGAGGGCAAAACCATCTCGACAGCCAGGCAAGGCCTACAGTGAGGTCCTGAAGGATCATCTCATGATGGCGATCCTGGATAAGGGACATCCTGTCTGGTTTATTTCTCCAGATAAGTGGAGATCAGTGGAGATTAGCCTCTGCGAAGGGTACAAGCGTATTCTCTTGAAGAATCCCGGCCCAGCTCCTGAATGTTGCGACGCCGGCTGGCACCAGGGCCACATTAAACTTATGGCGTGCGCCGATGAACGCTCTGCAATGCTGCTGAAGCTGGCGATAGCTGAGGTAGGCGAGATCTGGCCAGGGGCTAACCTCCAGGTAGTCCCGAAGAGCGAGATCCCGCATCGGCCCAGATCAAGGGCCTGGATTCCAGCGGAGCCATCGAAACCGGAAGAGATCCTGGAACTCCTCCAGCTGAGCAAACCGAACCCACCTACCAGCGATTGGAAGGTAGTGAGGGTCAGCGAGGCCAAAGGGAAGTCCAGGTGCGCCACCGTCATCCTGAACGAGGAAAAGATAGCCCCCCTGGCCGCAAGAGGCGGCGTCATCAGCTACGGCTTCAGCTCTACTGTACTGAAGTTGTACAGGAAAGATGAGCTGGATGCAGCGAAGACATCGTCCGACGCCGCTGTAGAAAAACGCGACATTCCGGCCTTCGAACGCCACCCCTCGGGGACGGACTGCGAAATGCAGTCCGATTCCGACAGGCAATCCGTCTCGTCCATGGTGGGTCGCTTTTTCGGCAGATGGACCGTTGATGGCGACGAAGACGATCTTCTGACCTCTGAGCCAGAGGATGCTGACACAACTGTCATCAGTGCCCAGCAAACCGGACCCACGGACGATCCAGGTGGTGCAGGTCAATCTGCACCGATCTAAAGCGGCCTCGGCCGCCCTCGTCCTCCACCTACATCAAAGGAGGACATTGTCCTAATCCAAGAGCCCTGGACGGTAGCCGACAGGGTTTGCGGGTTAGGCTCCTCCACACACACTGTGGTCTATACCCAAGGTAATGGCCGACCCAGGTCGTGCATTTTAATTTGTAGGAAACTAAAATTTTTCTTCCTTTCCAAATTTAGCAACAGCGACACCACTGCCATATGCCTAGAGCAAGGCAGAAAGCCAGTCTGGATTCTCTCCGCCTACATGGCCCATGACCACATGATGGTACCGGCGCCGGAAGTCCAAGCAGCGACCAAAGAAGCCCGCAAAGACGGCGCTATCCTGGTGATAGGCGCGGACGCGAATGCCCACCACCAGATGTGGGGCAGCACGGACACCAACGACAGAGGTGAGTCTCTTTTTGATTTCATTCTCGCATCTGACCTTTATATATGTAATATTGGTCGGGAGCCCACTTTTGTGACAGCTACCAGAAGGGAGGCTCTAGACATCACTCTGGTCTCGGAGGACCACGCCGATGTGGTCCGCCACTGGAAGATGTCCAATGACATCTCTTTCTCAGACCATAACTACATACTATTTAGCATAAACATACTAGTCCCGAAACCACCCCCTTCAGAAACTTGAGGCTGATGGATTGGGACAATTATAGACAAATTCTTGCTCACAATCTCCAACCGCCTGAACCCACAGCACCCTGCTCGACGGGCGAGCTGGAGGCTCTGGTGGAGATTGTTACTACGGCCTGCAATAAGGTCTCCGAGTCTTCCTGCCCTAGGGTCATACCTAGGGGCAAGCCCAAACCACACTGGTGGACAACGCAAATCGCTGATTTGCGACGAGAGTGCAGGAAGCTCTTCAACAGGGCTAAGGCAGACAATAACTGGCCATCCTACAAGGAGGCCCTTCGACGCTACAAGCGCGAACTCAGATCTGCCAAACACAATTCGTGGTCGGCCTACTGTGAGAACGTCGAGAACGTATCGGATATCAGCAGGCTTCGAAGAATCCTATCAACTAGTCCAACGTATTTGGGTTCAATACAAACCACAGATGGAGATTGGACCAGCTCGAGCTCTGAAACCCTTGAGCTCCTTACCGACAAACACTTTCCGGGTAACACTGTCTCTCCGGTAGACTGTACCGATCCAGGCGCACCATCAGACCATGACTTTAGCGACGTCGCAATAAGTACAGAGAGTCTGAACTGGGCCATCGACAGCCTGGACTCACATAAAGCACCGGGTCCAGACGGAATCATGCCAGAGGAACTGAAGCAGGCAAGGACCCTGCTAGCTCCATGGTTAATCAAGATCTTTAAGGCATGCATTGGACTATCCTACGTACCACGAAAATGGAACAGAGCGAAAGTAGTCTTCATCCCCAAAGGAAAAGAAGCTGCCATGTCACCGCAAAGGACTTTCGGCCGATAAGCCTAACTTCCTTTCTCTTGAAAACTTTAGAAAAACTCCTGGATTCCTACATTCGTCAGACAATTGACCCTCACGGAATCTCGGAACTCCAGCATGCATACACTAAGGGCAAGTCCACAGAGACGGCTCTCCATGACCTGGTCCATAGAGTGGAGAGGTCACTTTCACTCAAGGAATATACGCTGGCGGCTTTCCTCGATATAGAAGGAGCTTTCAACAACATTCAGCCGGAAGCTACTATAGCGGCTTTGACCGACCTGAAGCTGAATAACCGGCTAATATGCTTGATCGGCAACCTCCTGAGAAGGAGGGAAATCCTTACAGAGCTTGGCGACACCAGAGTCATCCGTTTTGTGTCGAGAGGTACCCCCCAGGGGGGTACTATCGCCCATGCTCTGGAATCTTACAGTTAATCCTCTCATCATGAGGCTATCGGCCTCCAATTGCCACGTGGTGGCGTACGCTGACGACATCGCTCTCCTGGTATCAGGGAAGTTTGTCGAGACTTTGAGTGACCTCATACAGGGGGTTCTAAATACACTCTCGTCGGGTGTTAACGCTGCAAAGACGGAACTTATACTTTTCACGAAGAAGCATATAATTCCGCGGTTCAGCCTATTATAAATGGCACTCTCCTCCGACCCACGGACAAAGTGAAGTTCTTAGGTACCATCCTAGATCGGAAGCTAACCTGGAAACCCAACATTGAAAACCGTATCCAGAAGGCAACAACAGCTCTTTACATGTGTAAAAGGGCTATCAGCAGAAGCTGGGGACTAAAACCGCGAGCCATCCATTGGCTTTACACTGCGGTAATTAGGCCAATCCTCACGTTTGGCGTTACAGTCTGGTGGACAGCCCTGAGCAAGTTCACATACGTGAGCCAGCTTGCCAAGGTCCAAAGGATGGCAGCCCTGCTTATCACAGGAGCCATCAAGACGACGTCAACCAAAGCCCTGGAAACCCTTCTCCACTTGCCCCCCATAGACATATATGGTGAGTTTGTGGCGAGTTGTTCTGCGGCTAGACTCAACGCGATCCTACCGTGGTCAAGAACCGATGTAGGACACGCTACCATTGTCAACAGAATTCCATGCAATGTAACGGAGATTGACTATACTGTCCCCAAACCACTATCAAAACCACTTTTTAGTGCTAAGATCCCTTTTAGGGACGAATGGGAGAAACGAGAGCAGCCAGAAGAGGCCTACAATATGACTACCTTCTACACAGACGGCTCAAAGATGAATGAAAAGGTCGGCAGCGGTGTATACTGCAAAAACCAGGACCTCAGACTATCATTCCGACTACCGGATCATTGCAGTGTTTTCCAAGCCGAACTCACGGCCATTAGCCAGGCAGCTGACTGGCTCAGAGTTAATATGATATCCTACAGGGACATCACTTACACCGACAGCCAGGCAGCAATATAAGCTCTCTTGAGCGCTCACCCCCGTTCTAAAACCGCCCTTCACTGCCGCAAATCTCTCAATGAGATTTCAGTGCAGTACAGAGTGCACCTCTGCTGGGTGCCTGGGCACAAGGACATAGAGGGTAATTGTATAGCCGATGAGCTGGCAAGAGCAGGCACGGAGTTGCAACACATCAGCGCTATGGAGGCAGTGGGAATACCACTCACCACTTGCAAGCTACACCTTGGAAAGGTATACTTGAGCAAAGCGAACACTAGATGGCGCAACGAACAAACGTGCACCACAACCAGACAAATCTGGCCTGTGACCAACCAGAGCAGATCCAAGGAACTGATCCTGCTGAACAAACCCTCGATAGGGATTGTTGTGGGAGTCATTACTGGACACTGCCTCATTGGCCTACATGCTAGCAGACTGGGTCTGCCTTATAACGATTTCTGCAGAAGCTGCAGGGACGAGGACTGCGAGGAGTCCGTCGAGCACCTCCTCTGCACGTGTCCAGCGCTTGCGAGAACGCGATTCCGTCACCTGGGTAGGCACTTTCTGAGCTGCCTACCTGATCTCGAAAAGACGCCACCGAGCATCATCTACAAATTCGTTAGAGCCTCCAAGTGGCTCCAATGAATACCGGAATCGGATAGGTGAAGTTTCCCCCACTACGTGGTAACACAATGGGCCGCATGGCCTAAGTGATGCCCTAGAGGCGACCACTTAACCTACCTACCTAGGGCCCTGCGGCTTTGCACGCAAGCTTGAAGTCAATGGGCCGTGACCCGTCGAAGAGTGTGACGCGGTTTCATATGCGTCTTTCAGTTCCAAAGTTACGCTTAGAATGTTAGAATGACACATCTATGGGACGATACAACTTCAAAGCTTTCCAACTTATTGTTCCGAAGATATTTCACATTAAAAATTTGGGTTTTTTGGGCGGTGCCATGCTTCTCGTCCAATACCCACCCTACTCTCCCTGTCGAAGGGCACGTTGAAATCGTATGTATGTGCCAAATATCTTGATGTGTGATTTGCAGTTCCGAAGTTATTGAACACAATAAGGTCGCTTAAAAAGTACCATGCCCCTTGTCCAACGCCCATACAATTTAACCACTTGAACGACACGTCTAAGCAATGATAATAATAACACAGTGCAACACTGAAAAAAGGGACAAGGTCAAACCCATCTCATTCGATAGAGGACCTGAGTAGATGAAAAAGTGCCAAGGGATTTTTCTCGGTATGTTCGAGTTTTTTCTTAAATGCAGTTTAAAGATGGCGGCTTAATGCCCCTTCCCGAAACTTTTAAAACATCATATCTTTTGACTCAAATGTCAGAAAGGAATAATTTTTACGTCAAATGAAAGCTAATGATATGAAGTCGATGACACAATATCCTTTTTGGAAAAATTTTCTGAAAAAGAATATGAAGGACCTCAATTAAATTTTTATCCTTGAATATCCTGGAAACCGTGAGAGCTAAATTTATATAAGTGACTTCTGGTGAAAAAGCATTCAAAAATCTATACGGCTTATAAATTTCATGTAAATAATTTTTACAGTTAAGACTCTACAACGAATAAAAAATGTGCTTTGCTACATTCGATGTTTTTACTAAGAAGCTACGAGATATTTTGTACAGAAAAACATGAATTCGGCAGTGTATAATTTTTTAAACGCTGTAGTGGCTTAACAGTCAAAGTGATTGAAATGAAATTGATGTGCAGTATAGATCTTTGAATGCTTTTTTACCAGAAGTCACTTACATAAATTTATCTCGCACGGTGTCCAGGTTATTTAAGGATACAAATTTAATTGAGGTCCTTCATATCCTTTTTCAGAAAATTTTTCGAAAAAGGATATTGTGTCATCGACTTCATATCATTAGCTTTCATTTGACGTAAAAATGATTCCTTTCTGACATTTGAGTCAAGAGATATGATGTTTTAAAAGTTTCGGGAAGGGGCATTAAGCCGCCATCTTTAAACTGCATTAAAAAAAAACTCGAACATTCCGAGAAAAATCCCTTGGCACTTTTTCATCTACTGAGGTCCTCTATCGAATGAGACGGGTTTGACCTTGTCACTCAAAATTTTTTTTGAATTTGTTGCACTGTGTAATTTATTGGCACGACAGCCCGCTTACGCGAGACTAAGGCCTAGCTTCCCGCAGCCACCCGTGTTGTGCGTGTGAATTTGTACGCGGGTGGAAGGGACCTACAGTTTTATGCCGGTTCCGAACGGCAGGTTGGGAGCTTTTTCATAGGCAATTTTTACTCTCAGAGGTTTGCCATTTCCAGCTGAGAGGACAGCCACCGAAAGAGAAAACGAGTTTCCCGTTATTTTTTTTAGGTGTTACTACATGCAGTATTCGAACTTGCGTCGCTCTGCATTCGACTCGCTGGACCGCGCACTAACCAACTGAGCCACGGCGGCTGCCTAAGCAATGATGCTATATCAAAATTCAATGCTGGCCCACTTATAATTCCGAAGATATTTCATATTAAAAACTTGGTTTGTATGGGCAGTGCCAGGCCTCCTCGTCCGATACCCACCCCATTCCCCATTTCGAAGGGCACATCTAATTCGTAAGTTTGTGTCAAATCTCTTAACTGTGTGATATGTAGTTCCAGAGTTATTCAAAACATTTGAGTTGCTTAAAAAGTGCCACGCCCCTTGTCCAACGCTCACAATGTTTTACCAGTGAAACGGCACATCAAACGGTGGCCCCGCACCAAATTTTAATGCCCGATTCCTCATTCCGAAGATATTGCATATTGAAAATTTAAGTTGTATGGGCGGTGCCACGCCCTCTTGTCAAAAACCCACCCCATTCCCCTATCGAATCGCTAAATCGTCTGATACCCATATTGCTATGACAAATATACCATGGCTGATTTGTCATTATAGTGGGCGTGGCGGGAAAACGTATCAGGTGGCCATGGTCAATCTCATATAGCCTATGTTTAGCCCTATGAAACACAGAATCATTTTACATCAACATTTATTTACAAACATATAGTGTAGCTTTGTTTTGTTAGTTAAGTGGGCGCGGCAAGTGGGCATGGCCGATTTTATTATAGCCTATGTTTGCCGCAATGACACGCTGAATCGTTTGACACCCATATTGCCTTACAAAAGCTTTCCATAGATGAGTTTTGTTACCATAGTGGGCGTAATAAGGTGGTTTTTAACCCTTTTGAGGGTCTTCCCCCGCCCAAAAAGCAAATTGCCCAGCACCATCTTCTTCAGCACGTGTCGTCGTGTTCAAGAAGACTACCATGTTCTTCCGACTGACACACTCCACTAAGGGATAAAAAAACTGGAGAAACGTTGGGCTAAGTGTATAGATCTCAAAGGAGACTACGTTGAAAATCAAAATAACTTTTTATCTAAAAACCTGTGTTTCATTTAAAAAATCACGGACTTATTGACCCGCCCTCGTAATACTGATTTACCGACATGTACCGTAGCTTCGTTTTGTTAGTTTAGTGGGCGTGGCCGATTATATTATAGCCTTTGTTTGCCGCATTGACACGCTGAATCGTCTGATACCCATATTGCTATGCAAATATACCATGGCTGATTTGTTATTATAGTGGGCGTGGCGAAAAGGCATATCAGATGGGCGTGGTCAATCTTATATATCCTATGTTAACATGATTGAAACACGGAATCACTTGATATTAATACTGATTTACCGACATGTACCGTAGTTTCGTTTTGTTAGTTTAATAGGCGCGAAAAGTGGGCGTGGCCGATTATATTATAGCCTATGTTTGCCGCAATGACACGCTGAATCGTCTAATACCCATATTTCTATGCAAATATACCATGGCTGATTTGTTATTATAGTGGGCGTTGCGAAAAGGTATATCAGATGGGCGTGGTCAATCTTATATATCCTATGTTAACATGATTGAAACACTGAATCACTTAATATTAATACTGATTCCTGACATGTACCGTAGCTTCGTTTTGTTAGTTTAGTAGGCGCGGAAAGTGGGCGTGGCCGATTATGTTATAGCCTATGTTTGCCGCAATGACACGCTGAATCGTTTGATATCCATATTGCCTTAACAAAGCATGCCATACATGAGTTTTGTTACCATAGTGGGCGTAATAAGGGGCGTGGTTATTCTTATATAGCCTATGTACCATTCCCCCAGATAACAAAATGTTTGGTGCTTATTTCATCTAAATCGGTTCAGTGGTTTTTGCCTCATTGTGGCTCAAAAAAGTCACACTTGTTTTTATATAATACATAGTATAGATTATTATAATCTATTACACGTATTATGAATAAAGCATTACTTCGTTCGATAAAGAACATTTTTTCATTTCATGTTAAAAACTATTACATTAAATTTATTATTTGAGTATGTAAGTTAAGGTTTTTCTTGTCGGAATAACAAAAAAAAAAACTTTATTTTCTTGCTGTGGACTATGTCCGTGCTCTATTGAGTCGTACCTAAGACTAATTTCCAACTTAAAACTACTTTTACACTACACCTATGCTAGGTCGCCGCGGTGCTGGTAGCACGATCTGATTCTCCGTATTTGACTGCTGACTCCGCTGTCCAATTGGGTCGGATGCCGCCCGGTCAGTGGCTCGGGGCAGTAGACGGTGCGCCAGCGTAATTGGTTGATCGACTGCGATCAAATCGGGTCACCTGCCGGATGTCGCTCGGTCGATGGCTCCGTGTAGTGGGTGGTGTGTCAGCATTAACAGCGGTGTCGCTCGGTCGATGGCTCTGGGTAGTGGGTGGTGTGTCAGCATAGTTTGGTGACACGAGGCTTGTGTCAGCAAACGTTGTTAGCGTAGCCTGTGCTAACTCTTCCCCTGTTAAGTCGATTGTCCTCAATCGGAATATTGCGAGCGCGGAGACACAATTTCTAAATATGGAACTTTTGGTGCAATTGCGATCCAGTGTCGCATTGTTGGTTTTGGGCGATGTACAATTGTTGCTTATTTCTTATAACAAGGGTAAATATTAGAATTATGATTATGATTATGCTACATCTGTACTTAACCCTTTTAGTGCCGGAGGCCGATATATCGGCTCTTGCTGCACTAGCGAGAAGTGCTATTCGCATTGCGCTTGCGTTGTTGTGAACAGTATATTTCGTCCCAGTTCCAGTGTGAAAGCGTCAATTTTGTTATTGTCGCTTGTGTCAAACGTTTTCCGCTTGTGTCAAACCAACAATTAGCAATACAGGATTTCGGAAATTCTATTTATTCTTTACTTCATCCTTAGTATAATGCTTTTCGAATCATGTAAATATTGTTTCTCGTTTGGTTTTTATGAGCATTTTCCCAAACCCTAGTAAAACTGTGCAATTCGGCCGGTTATTCTCGCATATGCACCTCTTTTTTGCCCGGCACTAAAAGGGTTAAGCTAATGACATGCGTATTGTCATTTTTACTAATTAGTAATTTAATGTTGTCTTCGTGCTGTAATTGTTTTAAATGGAGGGTTTCAAGTTTTATACTACGTTTACATTGAGCCCAAATGCGTGATTTGGGCAAAAATTCTCAAATGCGAAGCCAAATCACGCATTTCCCCATACAAATTCAAATCGACGAAATGACTCAAAACGACGAAGCAAATGCGATAAAACATGACCAATTTTATGGAACGCATCACAAAATGAAAGCTCTTTCAAAAGCTTCAAAAGCTTTTGTTCTTTTTAATAGTTCAAAATCAAAACAAACGAAAATGATCAAAATGGAAATTTTGAATGGAAATTTTCGTCTGCTTCAAATATGTAGAATATGCTTAGCATGTAAGGTATTCAAATATTTCATGTGTAGAACATAGAGGCAGCAAAAAAACAACAAATTCCTTAGTCAGTAGCCGGAGAAGCGCTGATCTATGTGCTGCGGCAAGAGGACATGAGCATTGAGCATTTGACATTAGCTGCCAAACAAAATGCAAATGCAATGCGAATGAGGCAATGTAAACACTTTGAAATGACTCATCTCAAACTACGCATTTGGGCTCAATGTAAACGTAGTATTAGGTTAACATTTGTAGTGTTTGTGTTTTCTTAAACTTTTATAATTAAATTTGGTAAAACAAATGTATGTTATGCATGACAGCCGCCGTGGCTCAGTTGGTTAGTGCGCGGTCCAACGAGTCGCATGCAGAGCGACGCAAGTTCGAATTCTGCATGTAGTAACACCTAAAAAAAATAACGGGAAACTCGTTTTCTCTTTCGGTGGCTGTCCTCTCAGCTGGAAATGGCAAACCTCTGAGAGTAAAAATTGCCTATGAAAAAGCTCCCAACCTGCCGTTCGGAACCGGCATAAAACTGTAGGTCCTTTCCACTCGCGTACAAAATTCACACGCACAACACGGGTGGTTGCGGGAAGCTAGGCCTTAGTCTCGCGTAAGCGGGCTGTCGTGCCAATCAATTAATTAATTAAAACAAATGTATCGTATATTCTAATATTAACATTAGTGTAGGTTTTGTTTGACACCGTTATTTGACAGTTTTCGAATTTTATTAAAAAGTTTCCTTGCAATCTTATTTCCATTTTATTACAATTGTGATTTATTTTTTAATGGAAAGTTTTTAATATAAGAATACAGTGGACCCTCGGTTAACGAACGCTCCGCATAACGAACATTTCGCATAACGAACACTTTTTTTTGGGAAAAAAGTTTTTCTTAACGAACGAAGTTTCGCATAACGACCAACGAAAAAGGGGGAAACCTTAATTGCATGTAAAATTTCTGTCTGTGCTAAGCAACGAAACAGGGGAAACCCCGAATACACATTATAGTGCTGTCTGTGTTTAGCTTTTGTTTCATAATTGTGCATTTTGTTTTATTTTTGTGCATAATTGCCTGTGTTCGTAAAATTAACAAGACGTGTTGAAACATACAAATGTCCGTCCAATATATATTCAGTTCCTTAAAAAATTTTATACGTTTCATTTAACTTTCTTTCAATAAAAGCTGAACTTTAAATGGTGTATTTTTTCAGTTCTTTTGATGCATTTTATGTTACATTCTTTCAATAAAAGTTCAAATTGAAACATATTAGAGTGTATTTTTTTCGACCTGGAACGCATTAATTCATTTTACATTGATTTACATGGGAATAATGGTTTTGCTTAACGAACGAACGAGAAGCACATCTTGTGATTGAATATAACCCCCAGATCATTTTTTTCGTAGATTCGGGAAAGAGTATCATTTCCAATTGAGTAGGGTAAAAGGTTCGGTTGTGGGCATAGTTCGGTTGTGGGCACCCCTTCGTATCTCTTGATAGAAAGCAGGCTGGGTTTTTTTGACTAAGGCCATTTGTTCATTATGGAACCACGATCTTTTTGTGCCAAATACTGAGTCGAACAGACACGCCTGCTTTGTGCTGGGACCATATATATCTTTCTGTGCTTAAAAAATAAGACAAACATTTTTTTACACATTTTAAATGGTGTCATAAATCGAAGTGAATCCATCGAGAAGGCGAGTAAAATGCATTTTTATTTAGTAAATTTATTATACTTTGTGATCCAATATTGATTACAACCAATATGTTTACCCCGAACAAATTTTTCACTACTTCTCAAAATGGCTGCCAAATTCGGTTGTGGGCACTGCAATTAGTTCGGTTGTGGGCACCCATCTTTTAGTGATTTGGTAAGTTTTGGTAAGTTATTTCATCGAAAATGGTCTTCTAACGCATTTTTTGGTTGTTTTAGTTATATCTTCCAAGGGTAAATAAAAAAAATCCTCCGATATCTTTTTTAATGTGCTGGATGTAATTTAACATTGTTCTGCAGATAAGCTAACCACAAAATCGACTGCCGCAGCGTATGCGATTTCCTGAACCACTTTCCAACGCTACAAAAAGAAGGTGGAAGAAAATTTCGGAAACATCAAAGCTGTCGACGGTGGTGTTTTCTTCTTTTTCTTCTTTTCGTGGATGTTATCGAATCAGGTTAACTGGTGTTTTCCACCTTCTTCACGTCACAGCACTTGAAGAGTGTTGATTAATTAGGTTGAATTTCATTTTACTTTAGGTCTTCTTGACAGCCCAGGAGAATAACTTGGTCACTTACATTTTGAAATGCCCGTCCATCCAAAATGTGCCGACATGCGTACCAGCTACTTCACATGCGTGCATTGTGCTTCAAATAATTAAAACTTAATGTTTTTCTATATTCGTGTTGGTTTTTCCGTTTCCACCAGATTTTCCAGGCGTGCCCACAACCGAACCAAAAAAAAATTTTTGTTAAAAATGACTACTTTACAAAATTAACAAAAACAACTTTTCTATTTGACGGAATCGATTTACTTCTGTCATTACTTGTTAGCTAAGGTTTCTAGCTTTCCATAGATGTCCATATGTCCGATTAAGAAGAACTTGGTAAAAAGTTATGAGCCAAAAACAAAAAGGTGCCCACAACCGGAACCATTCCCCTATTGATAATCGATTACGTCTAAATGCCTTCTAAATGACATATATTGACATTTGGCGGCATTAAGAGGTAATGAGTTCGTCACACACCAAGCCTGCAACTTGGATAAATCTACCTGAAGTTTAACGCAGTCAGACAATGATTTCACTGTACGAAATATTTTTAAGTCATCCGCATACATTAAGCAGGACGACTCTAAGATGAAATCAGGGATGTCATTAACGAAGATCAGAAACAGAAGTGGTCCTAGGTGACTGCCTTGAGGCACTCCAGAGGTAACGTTTATAACATCGGAACTTGTGTTGTTTATGCGGACGAACTGAGTTCTGTCACTCAGATATGAAGCGAGCCACTTGAGGATGGTCGAGTCGAATCCCATCCGATCAAGTTTATTGAGTAAGATGCTATGATTAACCCTATCAAAGGCTTTTGCAAAACAGTAAATATTGCATCACATTGGTTACCATATTCAAGTTGTTTTAGGACAAAATTAGAGAATAAAGTCAAGTTTGTAGACGTAGATCTACCCTTTATGAAGCCAGGCTGATAGGGAGATATGTGTTCTTTTACCAAAAATAATAGCCTATCGTGTACCATTTTCTCAAGTAGCTTGGGTATACAAGAAATTTTACAGATGAGACGATAATTCTGGATGTCAGATTTGTTCCCAGACTTGTAAATAGGGATAAGAAATGATCTTTTCCATTCCAACAAGAATTTTCCGTGAGCCAGTGATCCGTTAAAGATTATTGATAACGGAAGGGATAGCGCTGAGGTACATCTTTTCAACAATATTGGAGGGATGCCATCCTCTCCAGCTATAGGCTCATCGGGTAATGACATAAGGGCCCGACACACTTCCTCAACGGAAAATTGTGGACTGGTAATGCTCAGCACGGCATGAGACATAATACTACATGTAGGTGACACCACAGAGGGAGAAACATATACAGAAAGGAAAAATTCTGCAAATAAATTACAAATTTTTTGTACATCAGAAGTAGATTCGCCAGATAGTTCCATGATTGCAGGAATTCCAGTACTTTTCTTTTTGTTATTTATAAATTTCCAGAAACGTTTACCATTTACCTTAATTTCACTCTCCATATTCAGAATCTAATTCCAATATAAGAATTTGTTTAAAACGTCAAATTCGTTTTTCAAACGACAGTAAGTTTCATAGCCATCCTTGTCATTATTAGATTTACGATACCGTTTATATGCTTTTGTTTTTTTTATTGTTGATGCTAATAAGCCTACTATTGAACCAAACTGGTTTAGTGGCATTTCTTCTGGGCTTCTTTGGAACAAACCTATCAACCACCGAATTGAGCTTATCTCTGAAAAAGTCGTAATTCTCCGACAATAGAGGCGATATTAATGCGGACTTCCAATTTACAGAATCTAAACAATGCGAAATATCATTGAACTTAGCTCTAGAGAAATTATAAATATCGCAACTATTTTTAGTGGGCTTGATGTAATTAATAAAGCGGAAGCTTATACACAATGCCTTGTGGTGAATTGAGTTAGGCAGCGGGGGTGAAGAGAGGGGCTCGTCATCAGATTGCAATTGATTGTCTACGAAAATCAGATCGAGTAACCGATTATTTTCATTGTGGATTTTATTTATTTGATTGAGATTAAACTCAGCAAATGTGTCGAGAACCGCGCATTCACTCTCACTCGAGACTTCATATGGTATCAGTTGGTTTATATCACTAACATAACTCCACTTAACATTAGGCAAATTAAAATCGCCAACAATAATAATATTCTGATCGTCCCTACAATCACAGAGTATAGAACAACAATTATTTACATGTGCATTGTATAATTCAACAGGACTAAGCAGTGGAATATAACTAGCAGATATAAAAATAACATGGGATTTATCAATTACAATTTTAATAATAATTTGGTCTATGTCGTAACCTCTCATGACTGAGGTAACATCAGTTGGCAGTTTGATCTGTGTACAAGGCAGAGAAGAGCGAGCAGCAATGAGTACGCCGCCGCCTCTAAGGAGTCCAGTGGTACTTGACGATCTATCTTTACGAAAAACGTTGTAAAGACGGCAATCAAACATTTCAGCGGTGTTATGGAATGATGTGAGCCAAGTTTCCGTTAACACTATAATGTCGTATAGACAGGAAGAAGAGAAAAACAGCAGTGGCAGAATTTTAGTTCTTAATCCACCAGCATTCTGATAGTAGAGAAGAAATTCAGCAATACTCGATGATCCACTAGGAGCGCCTGCGTCCGCTAAGTTTGCGGTGGATTCAAGTCTCTTTTTGGGAAATTTTCAAACGGCCGGACTCTTACGTTCTCTTGCCACAGAGAAGGATCGAAAATTTTATCATAGAATTGCTCAGCTACACCTAATTTGAATGATATTCTCTTTAGGTTCTTAGCTTCGGTGTCTTTTTTCACTAATTTGTAGCACAAGAGATAATTCTTGTCAATATTAGCATGACTGTGGACATAATCCGTTATGTTTACCCCAGTCACAGTGGGACTAAACGATGACAAATGTATCCATCTCATTTGGGCGATCACATTTAGCTCGCTGCTAGTTTTGCGTCCAACAACAATTTGTTTGGGGTTTTTCTTTCTCACAACAGCAGTAAAGCGGGCATCAGCAGCATCTAAATGGGCTGGCATGCTATTCTGAGATGGGAGCGACGGTGCATTCTTGACAGCACTGCAATTAGGCGAAGTGAGAGAGGCATTTGAGACTGCAAGAGCTGGAGATGCAGCAACAGCAACAGCAGCAGCAGCGGCAGCGGCATACGAAGAAGAGGAGTGAGAAGGAGACGAGGCTGGCATCGATGAGGTTGAGCTCAGAGCAGGCATATGCGCTTGGAATTGATTCGCGGTAGGCAGGTTGATTTTAAGTTCATTACGCAGGCTTCTGACGTCATTAGCCAGGTCGGATATTGTAGTCGAGTGAGCATAAACGTGCAATTCACGACGAATGGTTTGCACTTCCGATTGTAGGTGCTCAACTTGTTTGCCAAGAGCCTCCTTTTCACCAAGCAAGGAGCTAATCAAAGAGAGCATATGAGCATTCTCTGATATTACAGTTTTAAGCTCGTCAAAAACAGCTTGCAAAGAGATCTCACTCTTTTCACGTTCCCTTTGCGGAGAGCCAACTGATGCTGCGTTAGCTGTCGGGGTGGCCGAACGGATTGGTGACCGAATCGAGTTTCGACGCGCCGAAGTGCAGCTTTTGCACACAAATTGTTTGTTTGTTTTTTGTAAGTAATCTAAATCTGCTTGCAAAAGGTTTACGCACTCCATAAGGAAAATAATATTACATTTGGCACATTGAGTTTTTGACTGGCCGCGGTCGACTTTATGGCCGCACACACAAGGTATGGTAATAATTAAGTGTCCGAGCAAAACGATCTCGATATAGACGAATCGATTCACGGTCGCACAGAAGAAAGTGAAAATTTAGAATTCACACACAGAGCTTAAAAAAACACGTCCGCACGGCACAAGTACTGTCAACAGTATCTTTAACATCTATTTTATATATATTGTTATTACTATCGACTAATATTTCATACTGTTTTAAGACTATTGATCTATTCATGGCATTTGGGAGGGGTTCAAATTTTATTTTGGAGAGGAGATTGGTGGAGAATTGGGGAACAAGTAGGGTTATAATTATGTTGTTGTCTTGGAAGAGATCTGCGGTTTTCATATTTCTGTAGCTGTCGAGGTCAGCAATTAGGTAGAGTTCTGTTTTTGAAAGTAAGTCGGCTGGTATTATGCCCATTTTACTAGAGAATATTATTTGTCCTATGTCGTATATGTGATTGCGTAGTAGGGATATGTCGTTATTTATTCTGTACGTGTTCTCAATAAATTGGAATTCGTCTTCTAAAGTTTTGATTCTATTCTGTGTTATTTCCTTAAATGTTTTTATATTGTTACGAATACTAGTGGGCTAGTACGTATCTCTGGATTGCGTAATTTGTTGCACTGCACAGTTTTACCTTCAGACGTGCAAAAGCCTGCTCCTACTCTTCGTTCCACTCGAAAGCTTGGCTCTTTTTCGTCAGTTTGTGCAAGCTGCTGGCTATGTTCGCGAATCCCGGAACAAATCGGCGGTAGTATGTACACAGGCCCAGGAAACTGCGGAGTTCGTGTACATTGCGTGGCCGGGGCCACTCCTTCACCGCCGCGATTTTGCCTTCATCCGTATGTACTCCGCGGGCGGAAACCGTATGACCCAGATACTTGACCTCCTTTTGGAACAGCGAGCACTTCTTTGGATTGAGTTTAAGCCCAGCTTTTCGTATCCGCTCGAATACCTCCTTGAGCTTTCCCAGGTGGTCGTCGAAGATTTTACCCATCACGATTATGTCGTCGAGGTACACCAGGCACGTCCGCCAATGCAGCCCTTTTAGCACGCGCTCCATTAGCCGCTCGAATGTTGCTGGTGCGTTGCAGAGTCCAAACGGCATGACGGTGAACTGCCACAAACCATCGCCAACACTGAAAGCCGTTTTCTCCTTATCCTTGTCTGTGAGCTCGACCTGCCAATAGCCGCTGCGTAATTCGAGCGTGAAGAACCACTGTGTGCCTGACAGTGTGTCCAGGGTGTCATCGATCCGCGGTAGTGGATAACTGTCCTTCTTGGTCACATCATTGAGCTTCCGATAAGCCACACAAAATCGGGTACTGCCATCCTTTTTCTTGACTAGCACGACCGGTGAGCACCAGGGGCCCGAAGAAGGCTCTATGACCTTTTCTTTCAGCATGTTTTCGATCAAATTTGTGACCTCTTCCCTCTTGGCCAGAGGAACTCGTCTGGGAGGTTGGCGAATCGGTTTTGCACTTCCGGTGTCGATGTTGTGCTTCACTATGGCTGTTCTTCCGCCCGCTTCTGCCGCAAATATTGACCCGTAATGCTGCAGGAAAGACCTCGCCTTATGTTTCTGCTTGACCGTCAACTCGCTGCTCCACTGGTTCTCTTGCGGTATGACGTCCATGTTAAAACCGCTCTTCTTATTACCTCTAGGTGGGCTACTCTCGCAATTGACCACTGCTACAGCTTCCTTACACTCGCCAATTACCTCATCTTTCCCGACATATCTGGGTGCATTCAGGGGGTTCAGTATTCTGACTGGTATTCTGCCATCCTTAGGTTCCACTAATGTACGTCCGATGATGATGTTGTCGTGTCCTTGTTTCGGTGCTTCTACAACCCACAGCCGACTCGTCCCATCGTCCTCGTCCACCTTTGCCCACACAATCGCCTCGGAATTCGCTGGTATCCTCCTGTGTTGACACGATACAACCTTCCTTACCGCCACGCTTCGCTCATAGTCGGTGTGCAGCGGGAATTCAACGTTGGCATATCTCCGCACATTTGCTTTCAGGTCCAGCCTAAACCCGTGCCTAATCATGAAATCCACGCCGATAATCACGTCGTCCATTATATCCGCGACGACGAACTCATGTTCCAGGCTGCTGGTGCCGATAGCAATCGTTTTTGTAACTTTCCCTCTTACCGGCGCACGCTCGCCAGTCGAAGTCCTCAGTTGTATGTCATGCAACGGTTCTCAATTCCTCATAAGCTTCCTTTTTATGATCGAATATGATGCGCCAGTATCCAGTGTCAACACAAACAACTTTCCATCTATCTTTCCTTCAATCGTCAGGCTGCCGGGTTGTCGTTTCAACTGCGAGACAAGGACTGTGGGGCGGCAGATTGTGGGGATCAGCTCACGCCCCTTTGGGCTGACCCTTTTTGGGTTTAACGGCTCCTCGTCCTCAGCCCTGCGTTTGTTGGCTGAGCTTCGATTGTCAGTATTCCTCGCTTCAGGCGATTGCGATCGAGAACGGAAACGCCTCTTTCGTTGGCGGCTGTCTCGTGATATGTGGCCCTGCTTGCCACATACCCAGCAAACAACTTTAGACGAGACCACCCGTGGCCTGCCCGTTGGCTCAGAGCTTATGGCCTGGATCGTAATGTCGTTGTCTGGCTGGATCTGGCGTATCTCTGCAAGTGCATACCGAGTGCTCCCAATCCGTGTCGCATCATATGTCATCGCGCTGGTCACCGTCTCCCTAAATGTCGGCTTGCCCATCATCAACGCACTGCGACGTGTCTCCTCAATCTTCATCATTTTGAGATCATCAGCGCCGAAGGACGGGTAGCACAGCTGTACGAGCCGCTCAATGTCTGCTGCATATGTCTGCAGCGCCTCGTTGGCTCTTTGCCTGCGGTTCTTCAGCTCACAGTAGTACAGCGTTCTGTTGTGCTCATCGCTGTATTTGGCTGCCAGCGCCCTTATGACGGTCTCGTACTCACTTCGTAAACATTCTGGAACTGATTTTATTACCTCAGCCGCAGCACCTTTAAGAGCCAGCGCCAATCTCCGACCTTTCCTTACATCGGTCCACTGATTTCCCAGAGCAGCCAGGTCGAATTGTAGCTTGTAGGTATCAAACGGCGTAGTCCCATCATAAGTAGGCACTTCTGCTTCTGGTGGCAACACTTTCCGGAACCGGCGGCAACCATTCTCGCGGCTGTACCTTCCTAAGCCGCTCGTCCATTTTTCTGTTCGTCGAGTCTTCCAGACTATCAACTCGTTTGTTCAGGGAATCATCGTTTATCCAAGTGCTCTACTCGCGTCTCCAGGTGCTCGACTTTCCCATTAATCCTGAGATTTCCTCCACTTTCTGCTCCAAGCGCGCAGAATTTTCCTGAAGCTTGCTGGACAACTCCCGATTTGCATTTTCAAGTTTTGCTGACATTTCTCGGTTCACCGTTCCCGTTCTATTTATTTATTTATTTATTTATTTATTTATTTACTTTCAAGGCACTTGTAAGGCTAAGTCTTTTTATTAAGCGCACGACGCCTGGTATAACATATAAATGGTATAATGGTATAATATAATAATGTAATATAATAAAATAATAATGTTGTAACAAAACTGAGAAGCAGAAAAGAGTAAAGATGAATAGTGAAATTAAGGAGAGCAGAAGAGAGAGAGAGTGAAGAAAATAACAACGAAAATTCCATTAAAGATTAGAAAAAAGGCTATTTAGCTATTTCTTGATTTGTCGTTTCGAGTTTCGCTGCCATTTGCGCCGACATTTCACGATTAACATTCTCGAGTTTTGCAGAAGTTTCCTGAAACATGCCTTTCATTACAACCATAAGCTCGCTCATGTCCATTGCTTGTGGTGGCGGAGCCGCTGCAGCCGTACTTTGCATCGACGCAGCCCCCGCAGGCGATTCCTCCACTTTGGCCGACGCCTCCAGCTCCTGCGTTCTGAACTCGTGCACAGTCCAATCGACGCCTCGTGCCTCACATGCTTCTCGCAAGCGCAACTGCAACTCCACCTTTCCGCCAGCAAAAATTCCAGGCAGCCAGCTCCTTCTTCTGGTCTTCCTTCTGGTCTACCTTCAGCAGCTCGAGTGTAACCATGTCCGTGCTTTTATAATTTTATTTATTTAGTTATTTATTTTTTGTTTATTTTCAAGTTTCCACAATCCCACTTCTGACACCAAATGTTACGAATACTAGTTCTAGTTCTAGTGGGCTAGTACGTATCTCTGGATTGCGTAATTTGAAATAAGCAAAACACACTTAGTTTCTCAAACGCAGTCAATAAAAATACCAACGATCACTTTATTTCACAAATTTTACACTTTACTGTCTGTACACTTAATTATTTACTCCGTGTGGCACCTTCACTTGTCTAAACCAAGACTGACTCGCTGCGCCGTACCCGGCTGCCTTTTATACCTGTCCGGTTATCGCTCAGATCGTTCTCGCACATTCCAGAGTGGACTAACGGTTTCCGTGATGATCGCGAGCCATCATTGCCAGGTTGGACTAAAAGTTTCCATCATTGCCAGGTTGAACTAAAAGTTTCCATCATTGTCAGGTTGGACTAAAAGTTTCCCTTATTATGGCGGCCGTCGTTGCCAGATTGAATTATAGCACGGCGCGTAGCGACAGGGTTGCTTTGAACAGCGACAGACTGTATTAGGGACATTTGTTGTTTCTTTATATGGTTCGTGATGTTGTTAATTTGTTCAAACATAAAATTGTTAATGAATGTTAGATTGTTTAGATAGTTGATGGTAGTTTTTCCGATTTCGTATAGTGAGGCTAATTTTTGACTAATTTCCTGCTCATCATCACTGTCCATGGAACCTGCTATGTATCATATTTTAGGCTTTTACCTACAATATTAAAGAGGCCTCGCTTTGATTTAAAATGTGGGTGTAAATTGTTTATTTTAGCTTGCAGCAAGATACAATTTTTGTTTATTGTATCTAATAGCTGACTATTTTCGAAAGTTGCTGCTTTCAATGTATTGATATTATTAGAAATCAGGGATGTTATTTCTTCGAATATTGTTAAGTTGATGATATGAAGAATTTTGTGGTAGCGACTGATTGTTTTCAGTCGCCATCCATTGTTGTTAGTTAGGTTTTGTATGTCGATTTGTTGCGCTGTTCCTGTAAGAACCAGCATCAGTATAACTGCACAGGTTTCCGCGGTTCCCATAGTTCCTCGCTGTTTCTGAAAGGTAATTTTTTCCCTTAATCTTGCTTTATATTATTTTTGCGAATTATCCTGCCTGCTCTAGTTTTAACTGTTGTATAGTAGTTTTCATCCTCGATCTCTTTCTTATATCTTGGTGATAATTTATTTCCTAGTCTCCAGTTTACTCTTACGAAAATTTCGTCCCCTTCGGAATATATTCTGGGTACGGTGCGATTTTTGTTGTGGTATGAAAGGTCCGCGTTTTGATTAGTAGTGTTTGAACTGTTTCCTGTCTGTCTTTGTCTAATAACGCAGGGTCGCTACTTACTCTCCTACCAGAAAATGTTTCTACCGGTTTTTTGTTTGTAGTGGAATGAATAGAGTAATTATATTCTTTTACCGATTTATCTAGTAGTTCATGGAATGATCGGTGTGTTCTTTCACTTTGAAGACGACGCATTATTTCTTGTAAAGTAGAGTGGAAACGCTCCACTTGTCCATTCGAACAACTCGTATAGGGGGCCGTTCGGAATATGTTGATGTCAAATTCGTTTTCGACCCTAAAGTTTATCGACTCCGAGTTGAATGACTTTTCATTGTCTACCACAATTGTTTCAGGCACGAGGGAAAATAGGATATCCATCAAGGGTTGTCTTATATCTTCTGCTGCCCTGGACTGGATGGGTTTGGCGATTGCATATTTTGAAAATGTATCTACGGCAGTTAGGACTAAATTTTTACCTAGGGGAATTCTTTGTAAGGTCATAGCTTTTTTGCGCAAAACTCGTTAGAAAATTAACGTATCGCCAATTTTAATATACCGTTGGAAAGAGGATTTAAAGAGCTATGATCCAAGGTAACACTTCATTTGAATTTTTCGTAAATACTAATTTTACAGCCAATTTCCCAAAGTGTTCAAAATCGACACCCTAAAATTTTTTAATGTATAGTGCCACCCCCTAAAAAAACCGCTAAAAACGTAAAAATCTCAAGTAAAAATGCATGATTTAGAAAATTTCCGAAAGATTATTGCATTTAATTTGAATTGAATAGAAAATGACCGAAAGCAAAATGCAAATTTAATGGTAACGAATACAACGAATCTATAGGACGCTTATCTTGCCCGTACTCCTCTATGGCGCTGAAGCATGGACAATGACACGAAACGACATAGCGGCCCTTGGAGTGTTCGAGGGGAAGGTGCTTCGCAAAATCTTCGGCCCTGTTCGGGTTGGTGACGACTATCGCATACGAACCAATAACGAGCTGTATGAGCTTTATAAGGACATGGACGTAGCGCAGCGAATTAACATCCAGCGGCTACGCTGGCTCGGTCATGTCTGCCGCATGGACGACGAAGCTCCGGCGAAAAAGGTATTCGATGCGATGGTTGGAGGTCGGCGGCGAAGAGGGAGGCTGTGTCTCCGGTGGAAGGACCAAGTGGAAGAGGCCCTGGTATCTCTTGGTGTGACCAACTGGAGAAGGCGCGCGCGAAGCAGAGGCGCCTGGAGAGAAGTTTTGCGGCAGGCCGTAACCCGATAACGGGTTGTTATGGCCAGTTAAGAAGAAGAAGAATACAACGAATAATTGCATGGAAATTAATAAACAAAACTGAACTAATTGTTTCCTCATGATAGGATTAGAGAAAAATTGACTAAGAACACTTTAAATCCATTGTAGTGACGATTCCGAGCAATAAAATGTCATTTTACCGATATAGGACCACAAAACAATGAAAAGAGGGGGGTGGCACCTTACAAAGAAAAAAAGGTGGCACTTTACATTTTTATGCCATTTTGGAAATCATTGTATAAATTTGTTCCTTTCCATTGTCTTGTCCTTGTCCATTTCGGATTATGAAAAACCATTAAAAATTAGGTCCAACACTGATATTTACCTTAGTTTTTTATAAGTTTTTGGTTACTTTTTCACCGCAAGAAAAACCTTCATTTTTAATTTTTATGATTTTTCTTAACCAAGTTTTACACTTTATTTACATAGAACACGTTATTGCGTCTGTTCCCTCAAAAACCACATTAAAATTGATGTTGACATATATAGCTTAAATGACAATAGGAATTTTTTTTTTTTGGATTGCTGGAACGTCGAAATCGAGCAGGCGTGGCACCTTACAAAGAGTGGCACCTTACAAAGAATTCCCCTACTAGAAATATGTCTATGTGGACTATTTGCCCTGGGAATTGTGGGATGGGTGTGGCTTGTATTTGAGGCTTGGGAGGGTGACGGTCATACTTGTTTGTTTTGCATGTTATACATTGCTTTATAAATTTTTTTATTTTCTTCGCCATTGAGGGGAAATAGAATTTTTCCAGAATTTGCGTCTTATTTTCTTTACAGTTTCTATGGGCTCTATTGTGCGTTCTGATTATTATGTCTTCTTGTTCTTGTTCGTTACTTATGTCTTCTACCTACTTTGGGTGATCCTGATTCGGTATCTACTAAAGTGGTGAGGGTATATCTCTTGTATTTTTCCCATTATATGTTCTGCTGCTTTGATGCAATTTATCACTGATGGATTGAGGTATCTTTTGAGAATTGAAATTAGGGTGTGCTCTGAATATTCGTGTTCTGTTATTGTGTGACGGTGGTACGTTGGGAATACTATTTTGAATTGGTAAGTAGAAGTAATGTCTTCATTTAGAAATATTTGGTTCTTAAACACATTAATCGGGGCTTCGACGCTATAAATTAGGTTATGGGATGAGCTGTCGTCTGAGTTAGTTGCTATTGATAAAGTACTTGTGTTTGTCGTTGTGGTATTCTTGATAGGGCGTCTGCCACGACGCACTATGGCCCGGTTTGCCATTTTTCGTTGCAAAAATCATAACTTCTGAACCAATAAAGATATTTAAAAATTTAAAAAACTGCATCTGAAAGTGTAATATCTAAGCTTTAAAATGGGGAAAAAAACAGGGTGCCACAGTAACAGGGGGCTTTAAAATTCGTTGCCAAAGTTAAGATTTAGTAAAACTTCATACTACAATGAAATTACTTATTTGTTTGCATTAAAAAATTATTTTTTTGATATATTTTTTTTAATAAATTAATATAATTTATTGATTCATACGTAATTTTTTACAAAAAAAAATTTTTTGGAAAGTTAAATTTTTTCAAAATCGCTATCTACACTGGAAGGAATGTCTAAAAATGAAATCATTTCTAAGCTATAAGTATCTGTAAGTTCTTTTTATGATCTTACAGATCTCATAGATGAAATAACTGGATCAGAAGAGACTGCTAACATCTTGAAAAGGTCTTCATTTTGTCTAGCTCGTGATATTTTGCAAGCGTTCATACATCTATACCTTTTGTAGTCATTATTTTTGCATTCTTGAGCATCTTCAGACAAATCCCCTTTTGGTAAGCACTGGTATACTATTTATAAAATCCTTTCCATGTGCTTCAATTTTATGCACCGTAGGAGTAAGTTTTTCTTCTAAAAAACTCAATCGAGGCTGCAATCGAGACTGCTAAGATTTAGTAAAGAAATCGACTGCGTTTGAACCAGATTTAAGTTAAATGGGCGGTGCCACGCCCCCTTGTTTAATACCCGCACAATTCCCGCTGTCGAATGATATGAATAAATGGTAGGTCCGTACTTAGTTTCATTGCTGTGCGACTTATAATTCAGCAAAATATTAAGGTCACAAAAAATATGCCACGCCCCTTGTCCAACGCCCATCAAATCTTACCAGTAGAATGACTCATCTATGGGACGACACAATACTAAATTTCAATCCTGTGCACCTTACAATTTCGAAGATTTTCCATTATTCAGATTTGGCTTGTAAGAGTGGTGCCACGCCCCCTCGTCCAATACCCGCCCCATTCCATCTGTCGAAGGACACGACTAAATAGTAAGTTCCTAGTGAATTTAATTGATGTGTGACTTATAGTTTCAACGTTATCGTCTGACAATTTTCAGGATTCACAGTCAAAAATTACAGGGGTTTTCCGACTTTTCCAATAGATTTTCCGGAATTTTCTTTTCGCACGAACCTGAACTGACACAAGACGAATCCAATAAAGAAAATTTCATTGAAATCGGCCAGTCCGGTTGAGCGTCATTACATATATAGATATAGATAAATGCCAGCAACACAAAAGGGTTTTTGACCGTACTAAATGTGCGCGATTTTCCGTATAATTACGTGGTTTTCGACCCGAGGTTGCTTCACTTTTATTGCTCTGGAAAGTAAAGCGGCAAAAAGCGGCAGCTGAGTTTTGGAAGTTAGGTAAATAATTGAATAGCAAATAACCTCCCTCAATTTCGCGGAGGTCATTTTTGGTCTTTTTTTTTTATTATCGATCAAAGTTGAAAAAAAGGTCGAAATATAGACTTTTCGAGCAATCGGTAGATCGAACAACTTTTAAAACAAAATAAACATTTTTTATTTTTATTATATTAACAATTAACGTATCTTTTAGAAAAAACCATCAAGTTACCGATTGGTCGCTTCATTTACATACAAATCAATCTTAAAGAGGAAAAAAAAAACCAAAAAATACACATTTTTCTCGATGTGGAAAAATTGTCAACTTTGAGCGGCTCTATCTCCCAAACTACTAATCTGAATTTAATGAAAGTTACATATTCGTAATCCCTGGAAAATTCTCAATAAGACGCGTGTATTCATTTTATCGAACGCTTTCATGAAATTTTTGATTTTTGCAACGTTTTACCGACCGTTGGGCCATAGTGCGACGTTCATTTTGCCAGGTTTATAGTGAAGTTCATAGCTATATTCTTCTAAAATTGATTTCCACCTTTTCCTTTTGCTATTATTATTTTTGTTGCTTAGTGCGTACGTTAACGGCTGATGGTCCGTAAAAATGTTCACTTTAGCCGATCCATGTAAGTAATTTCTAAACGAGTTTAATGCCCAAATTATAGCCAACATTTCTTTTTCATTCGCGGCGTAGTGCTCCTCTGCTCTACTTAAGGTTCTGGATATGAAAGCTATTGGCTTCTCGCCTTGAGATAGCACTGCGCCAATGGCGAAGTTTGAAGCATCAGTTGTCAGTTCAAAGTCTTTATTGAAATCTGGGTAGACCAGAATGATGTCTTCTGAAATGAGTGAACTTTGTATTTTCCTAAAGGATTCCATTGCGTCTTCGTTCAGACTAATTGCCGTTTTTGCAGATTTATTTTTTGACGCTTATCCTTCTTCCCCTCTTAAAAGCGATGTCAGAGGTTTGGCAAGCTTGGCGTAGTCTTTTATAAATCGTCGGTAATATCCTGACATACCGAGAAAACTACGAAGTTGCTTTAAGTTTTGGGGTGGGAGGAAGTCTACAATTGTTTTAACCTTTGCTGGATTGGTTTTTATACCAAATGGGGTTATGAGGTATCCTAAAAATTCTACTTGTTTTAAAAAAAAATCACATTTTTCCAACTGGACCTTCATGTTAGCTTCCTCTTAAATATTTTCCGAATATGTTCAAAATGTTCTTCTTCTGTTTTACTAAAAATGATTATATCGTCTATGTAGACGTATCAGTATTTACTAATATGTGACCGCAGTATGTCATCGAGAGTGCGTTGAAAAATAGATGGCGCATTCTTTACGCCAAAGGGTAAACGTGTAAGCTCGTATTTCCCATTATTTATGGCAAATGCCGTTTTTTCTATATCAGAATTTTTGAGTGGAATCTGATGAAAACCACTTTTTAAGTCGAGAACCGAGAAGAAATTGCTATTACCGAGTTGGGAAATGACTTCTGATATCTCAGGGATAGGGTATCTATCAGCAATAGTGACAGAATTTAGCTTTCTGTAATCGATAACCATGCGGTATTGTTTGTTACCGGCTGCGTCTGGTTTTTTGGGTACAATCCATATTGGTGAATTGTACGGTGACCTGGATGGTCTTATAATGCCATCGTTCAGAAGCTTTTTTGTTTGGCTTTCTACCTCGGATTTTAAAAAAATTAATATCGGTTGGCTCTAAGTATTGCTCATTATCGGAACATTCGTTAAAACATGTGTCTTCCTCTTCAGCTGTGTCTATATGAAAGGTTCTCTGGTTTTTATTTCGTTGTTGGTTAGTAACTGACTGTGGTCTTTTTCCTTGGAATGGGTTTGGATGTGGTCTATTGATGTAATTAACATGACGTGAGTGCATGCGTTGGTCGATATCCATTGGTTCTGGGCGTGGTTCAGGTTTAGGAGGTCTGGGTGGGGTATAAGTGGGACGGGCTTGGTCGTTATTGGATATTTGTCCTGGTTGCTTTATTGTTTGATTTGGTTGTGGAATGTGTGCTAATTGAAGGTATGGGTAGGGATGTCTGTATTGTGGCATATGATTTCTTCTTGGGGGAGGCTGTGGGGCTTGAGTTCTTTTCGTATTATAAGCATGATTTGTTCGGTATTTTTGATTTTCAAGTTTCAAACAAAGATGTAGAGCTTGTGGTAAGTCTACTGGTTCCCTCATTCCTAATAGACGGGGTAGGTCACCATTTAATCCTCTTATGAATGTGTCTAACGCCTTTTCCCTGTAGGTTTGTGTCATCATACGCAAGGTTTCGTTGCTCATTTCAATACATCCTAATTTATCCAAAATTAATGAGAGGTGTTTGTACACTGCTTGGTAGAATTCCCAAACTGTCCTATTACCTTGCACGAAGGTGGTCTTTTGGTACTCTAGTGTGGAGAGATCGCGTTTGTCGGCGTAGTGCATGGACAAATATTTTACTACCGCTGACCAGTCAAGAGGTGTATTGTAAGACTCCAATGCCATATCGGCGTCACCTACTACTTTGTTCCTGACTACACTAAGGATTCCGTAATATTTCGGAGTCCCCTTCAATGGTTCGTAAATATTTAGTATGCGATGTACGCTCTTTCTCCATGAATTTAATTCTCCCGGACGAACAGAAAATTCTTTTAAACATTTAATAACGTCGGGTATCTTGTCTAAGTCTCCTAGATTTTCCCTATGTCCTTCTTCTATCGTCTGGTCTGGTGTCGAAAATAAATTAACGTTAGGGTTAAGGGTTGCCTGCACTACTCGTGGTCCTTGCTGTTTTAAAATATCAATGGCTATATTTGTTATGAGTGCTGTTAAAGGACCGGGGGGCGGATTAGGCTGTTTGGGTTCGCCATCTTAGCCTCAGTTTAGTTCTTATACTACGTATTATATGTGTATTTAGAATAATAAGCATACGCTAATGCTCCTCGGGTTTTCCTGTGTTGAAAAGGAGTCGGTATTGTAGTTCTCTAATTGTGTCTTGGAAGACAGCCGTTTCAGCGTGTGGTTGGTCTAGTTGCATTTGCGGCGGTGTAGGGCTGGTACGTGGTACCGTCCGTTTTGCTTCCGCTACTCAGGGGCCTCTTACACTGCACTTGCACTTTTTCCTTTCCTACGCGGCGATGCGATCCGCGATTTTTTCTCTTTGCGCGGGGACGTTAATTTTGACTTGATCCGCGAATTTTTTCTTTACGCGGTAACGTTAGTTTTATCCGCGTCCCTGCTCGGGCGCCAGTTAAGGTTTTCCTTGTCGGATTAACAAAAAAAAACTTTATTTTCTTGCTGCGGACTACGTCCGTGCTTTATTGAGTCGTAGCTAAGACTAATTTCCAACTTAAAACTACTTTTACACTACATCTATGCTAGGTCGCCGCGGTGCTGATGGCACGATTCTCCGTATTTGACAGCTGACTCCGCTGTCCAATTGGGTCGGATGCCGCCCGGTCAGTGGCTTGGGGCAGTAGGCGGTGCGTCAGCGGAATTGGTTGATCGACTGCGATCGAATCGGGTCATCGCTCGGTCGGTGGCTCCGTGTAGTGGGTGGTGTGTCAGCATTAACAGCGGTGTCGCCCGGTCGATGGCTCTGGGTAGTGGGTGGTGTGTCAGCATAGTTTGGTGACACGAGGCTTGTGTCAGCAAACGTTGTTAGCGTAGCCTGTGCTAACTTGTATACATTTATTGTAAAACATAAAAAATTGGGTATATCCTAAAAAATGCCTGTCATTTCTTTTCTTTTCTACGAATGCTTAATCACAATGAGAGTCAAAGAACAAGTGCGAAGCGATATGAAAATGCGGTGGTATGCGGTGTTTCCATCTTTCGTTTGGATCATTCGCATCACCGCATTCTCATATCACTTCAGAATGCGGTGCTGCGAATGACTCAGAAGAATATTTCCATCTTTCGTTTGAATCATTGCCAATCATTGCTGCTATTCGTTTGAATCATTCGCACCACCGCAATCCGAAGTGCATATGTTAGTTCGTTTGGCTCATCGGCAGCACCGCATAGCCGAAGTGAAATGAAGATGCGATAGTTTGCATTCGTTTAGTATTGCAAGCTGATGATTCGTTCGTTCGGATTACTAGCAGCGTTGCTGTTTTGTTATTTTTAACCAAAAATGGTTATTTTTAGTTTTGAAAATGGATTTTGGTTATTTGGTGATTTTTGATCCCATTTGGTTATTTTTTAGAACATTTCCCACTGACGACAAAATGTATCTTTTAGAATATAGCACATTGATACAAAATGTATCTTAAATATCAATGAGTACAATATTATTGGGAGTGCCAATAATATTGATACTGATTGATAGTGGCAACTCATAGTCATTGCTTTTTCTCGTAAAAGAGTAAGCAGCAAAATATAACCACTAAGGTAAAGAAACAGCTGATTTTGTAACAATCAACAGCAAAAATACAAATTAGGGGTATACCCTCTTTCATTTTTAATTAATTCTTGTGTTGTTTGTTGCTTTTTGCTTGGAATTGCTTTCAGAATTTTTTTTCACTATTTAGAGGTTTTCGTTTGTTCACTATTTATAGTACACTATGTAAAAATCTTGGTGTTCACTATATCGAGGTGTTCACTATATAGGGTGTTCACTGTACCCAGACACGGCTGTATGTTTTAAAAGAGTCAACAACACTTTTTTACGACTACTTTTTGTAAAAGTATTGTTGTTTTGTAAAAGTAAAGTAGTTGTTTATGTCAAATAAACATTTTGGTTATTTTTGTTACATTTTTGTTATTTTTATTTTTATTCATAGTTATTAATTTTTTTTCTTGTGGCAACGGTGATTACTAGATAGTAACCAATTAAAAATTACTTGCATATAACCCCATTAAATGAATTTTCAAATATACTGAATTCAATTCATACGATTGTGTTATTAAATGTTTTCAAAAACAAAGCACACTCCTTTTAAATAATATTTACAACTAATTACAAACAAAACAGCAAAAATGTAAAACATTTCATAAAAATAACAGTTCAAATCATTTTACAAGAAAAATTATTTTAAAGAAAGAAAAGTAAAAGAAAACAATACTTCAGCCAGTTCACTTAAGGCACTAAGATATTAAATAAATTCAAGTTTAACGCCGGCAATAGCTGCTCTCAGCTCTTCCATGGGATCAGCTGCATTTATTGAATCTAGTTAAATGAGGAACGAATTGTAGAATTAGTTATGGGAATATTGTGCACAGTGAATGTAATTTTGCATATGTGTACGTGCATACATACCAAGCAAAACGTTAAAAAATGTGTTGTAGTCCTTCTTAAGCCTTTTCCCATTAGTCCCAAAAATGTTCACGGCTACAATGACAGCAACTTACAGGCACGCTGTAATTTTCCGCGCACAAATGTTCCACTTGCACGTCTTCATTCGTGCCTTCAGCCGCATTTTCAATTCCACTTATTTCTCCACATATTTTTTGATTTTAAGGCATTTTTTTTACTAATTAAATAATTTATTTTACACACCTCTTTAAACTACGCACTTATTTACACTTTTTCACGCGCACGCTTTGACGAAAAAACACGATATGGCGTCGTTTATGTTGCCAACCCATTGGATTCACTTACAAATTCTAAGGATCGAAAACGTGACCCCAGAAAATATAAATTTTCAAACAATAGGCAACCCTTGTTCATCGCGCAGACGCCAATGGCGACTTGTCGTTTGCACGAACAACGCAACAAGTACGGTGCATGAGCTCGTGAACTGTGAAGTGATGCATGATTTTTCAATCAGTTACTAATTAGTTGTCAAATAATTAGTTAAAAATTAGTTACTTTTGCTAACTGGCTACTTCTTTCCTGCAGGGTATTAACACGTTCACGCACAGTACAATTTTCAGTAAGCTGCAAAAAGAGACAGGCGATATTCTTTTTAATTAGTTGCGAAACACCGCGAACGTGTTCTTGACTCTTTTTAAAACATAGTTATTGATTTAAACAATGCTGCTTACTTTTTTACGAGAAACTGCAATGGCTATGAGTTGCCGCTATCAATCAATATCAATATTATAGCCACTCCAAATAATGTTGTGCTATATTTAAGATACTGTAACGATAAGACAGTCTGTCGCTGTGCAAAACAACCCTGTCGCTACGCGCCGTGCTATAATTCAATCTGGCAACGACGGCCGCGATAATACGGGAAACTTTTAGTCCAACCTGGAAATGATGGTTTGCGATCGTCATGGAAACCTGTAGTCCACTCTGGAAGGTGCGCGAACGATCTGCGCGATAACCGGACAGGTATAAAAGGCAGCCGGGTACGGCGCAGCGAGCCAGTCTTGGTTTAGACAAGTGAAGGTGCCACACGGAGTAAATAATTAAGTGTACAGACAGTAAAGTGTAAAATTGGTGAAATAAAGCGATCGTTGGTTTTTATTGACTGCGTTTAAGAAACTAAGTGTGTTTTGTTTATTTCAAATTACGCAATCCAGAGATACGTACCAGCCCACTAGAACCAGAACTAGCATTCGTAGCAATACATTTTGCATCAGTGTTGGTTGGTTGGTTCAAGTGGCGATGTTCCAACATCCAATTAGCGCGTTAGCGCCGTTTTAATACCACTATTCCCGGTAGGTACCCTAAGGTATATTGTGTGGTGTCATCTGGACTTATATGTATCTATCCATACATATACTTATATCCAGTCCGAGAGGTTAATGAAAGAGAGTAGTGAGTTTACGCTGCCCTTTGCTATCTCTTCGAAAGTCTGAAATATCGGTTTTCCCAGCGTTTTCCATCTGTGACAGCTGGTGTTGTATGGAATCCCCATTTTTGCCGCGTGGTCTCCAATGGGCCAGTGGCCAGTGATGACTGCCGTCAGTCTTGCCACATCCCGTCGGCGTTTGTTCAAGAGCTCTGTGGTCCTGTTCTTGTCGTATGTTGGCCACAGTGATCTGCTGATTTTATAGGATTCCGTCCTCTGCCATCTAATCTTGGCTTTGGCGAGGAAGTCCTTCGAGACCTCGCCCTTGATAGAGCCCAGTGAGGCGTGAACCGTCAGCGCCTCGTTCTCACCAAGAGCGGAGCCTCTTCGAGCCAGCTCATCGGCCCTTTCATTCTCGTCAATGTTATTGTGCCCTGGCACCCATATCAGGGTAACTCTGAACCTCTGAGCTAGCTCTATCAGGAGTTTCCTGCATTCCCGCACTAGTTTTGACGATAGAATCGATGATTCCAGTGCCTTGACCGTAGATAGGCTGTCGGAAAGTATTGTAATGTGGCTTTTGTAGGATTTGTCCGTCAATGCCATCCCGCACGCTTCCCTAATAGCGAGCACTTCCGCATGGAAATCGCTTGCTGTGCTGGGGAGGCGGAAAGACACGTACAAGCTGCTCTTTGTAGTCTACTGAGTTTGGTAATGTTGTATTCTCTCCTGAGGGCTTTCCACCAGACCAGAGCTCCGTATGATAGTATTGGACGTACCATCGTGAACATCCATAGCATTAAACTTGGTCGGAGGCCCCACCTCCTCCCTATCATTTTCCTGCAGGAGTAGAGTGCAAATCCTGCTTTGTTTATTCTGTGCTCTATGTTAAGCCTCCAGTTCAGTTTAGGGTCTAAAATTACCCCGAGATATCTGGCACTGGACGAAAGGGGTAGTGTTATATTCTCAAGATGAGGTCATCTAAGATTATCAGTGCATCAGTGTGCAATATTCTAAAAAATAACCAAATGGGATTTAAAAACAAATCTAATTTTCAAAAGTAAAAATAACCATTTTTGGTCAAAAAACGGCAACGCTGTTCACGAGCGCATGCGCCGTACTCGTTGCGTTGTTCGTACAAACGACAAGTCGCCAATGGCGTCTGCGCGATGAATAAGAGCTGCCTATTGTTTGAAAATTGATATTTTCTGGGTTCGCGTGTGCGATCCTTAGAATTTATAAGTGAATCCAATGGGTTGGCAACATTGCTAACTGAAAAGGACGCCATAGCGTGTTTATTCGTCAAAGCGTGCGCGTGAAAAAGTGTAAAGAAGTGCGTAGTATAAAGAGGTGTGTAAAAAAATGATTTAATTAGTAAAAATAAATGCCTCAAAACCAAGCATTCTTCGTCGCAAAATAAAAAGAACAGAGAAACATTTACTTAAATCGGCTTGGAAGAGAAAATGCGGCTGAAGGCGCGAGTAAAGACGTGGAAGTGAATTATTTTTTTCTTTTACTTGAGTTTTCCTGAAATAATTTTTTTTCCTTACCGAGTTTTCATAAAATTGTTTGGATCTTTTTAAAATATTCTTAGAAAAATATATTTTTGTTGTAAAATGAACTGAACTGTTATTTTTATGAAATACATTTTTTTGGATTTTTGCTGTTTTGTTATTAGTCGAAAATATTATTTAAAAATAGTGTACTTTGTTTTTTAAAAAACTTAATAAAAAAATCTTATGAATTGAATTCAGTATATTTCTCATAGCGCGCTATTAGCCAAGTTGCGAGTATTAGGATTTCATTCAACTTTTCTGTCATGGATTGAGTCTTACCTGTAAGAGAGTAAATTATGTCGTCATTGACAATGCAAGGTCACTCCCTTATATTGCAACTTCTGGGGTTCCGCAAGGAAGTATACTAGGTCCTCTTTTGTTTGTTATTTTCATTAATTATGCTAGTTTTTGCTTTAAGAACTGCAACTACCTTTTATATGCTGAGGATCTGAAAATTTTCTTAACCCTAGAAGGGTAACCTTCGTCGATTCGACGAACACCAGATACATTTTTTCAAATGTCTGCTTATTCTCCGATCTGATTGCTTTCTCTTTTCGTGTGACATCAGATGCCGATGTGCTCTCGCGATATACACACATTTTGCAGCACGAGCGCAGCGTAAGTTTTCTTTTGTAATAGAAAAACAAAACTAGTCTTCCTCGAAGCGGCGAAGATTACCTTTAACGTGGCTATTTGCAATTGAATACGAATACTGCACATTATATTTCAGTATTTCAAAATGTCTCGAAAGCGGGGTTATCGGTTAAAAAATTGTTGGAATTGGTTAATTAATTAATCATTAATTAGTTAAGTTAATTAGTTAGTTAATTAGAAACAAGTAAGTGAGTTAAATAGTTAATTAGCATTTTAAGAAATTAGTTACATTTATTCATTATTTTGCTTTTCATTAGTTTTTCAAGGAATTATAATTGTGTTTCTGTCTTTATGGAGAAGCTGTGTTTTGTTCTTTATTTTACATTTAATTACATTTACATTTACATTTAATTGCTACTCATTCTGATCTCAAAAATAAATGTACTTTAACACAAATTACTTAAAAACACACAAAAAACTTTTACAAATATATACGGTGCGAATTATTTACACAAAAATGTCTAAGTATAATTATATAATAAAGTTTGAGTTTATACGATTTCTAGTTCTTCCAAAAATCGGAGTTGAAGACGACTTCGTCGATTCGACGAAGATTAGCAACAACGTATGTAAAATATGCTTCTAGGGTTAAGAATCTAAAGCTTTCTCGATATACAAGTACTTCAAGCTGAGTTAAATAGTTTTTATGACTGGTGTTGCAGAAACAGATTAGCATTAAACAGCAGTAAATGCTATTCTTACCAAGCTAACCTAGACCAAGCAGCAAAATAAACTACTCTCAACTTACTTTCTTTCTGATACCCCTCTAACTAGTGTAGATAAAATACGCGACCTTGACGTCGTTTTTGATTCTGCCTTTATAGTACAGTAAATAGGTATATTTTACTAAAAAAAAATACTTAATGGCTGAAATTTTGAGGGTATGTTCGGGGGCATGTCCTGAGTCTAAAACTGAGTTTTCGTATTCGTGGGGGTGGGGGAAGATACTACCCCCTGCTTATTTAGGGGTGAGCTCGTTTTAACTCCTTATCTCCGGTGCTATTGCCCTTACCGACAAGTCCGAGAGATCAAATTTGTGGGGAATAAAAGTATCTATCTAATGATAATAAAATCGAGGTCATAGGTCGATTAGGTGAATCACAATGGCCGGTCAAAAGTCAAAAGTGAGGGATAGTTTTCGTTTTTCGTGAATACCGTGAAACCGGTAGGTTTTTCGCATACTGCTTCGATACCCTTTTAAAGTACTTGAAATTACCTACAAAATGAGTGCTCGAACACTCATCTGCTATAAATAGTTTGCCGTCAATCCAACGACCAAGTTGACCGCACGCGCCGATGTTGAGCCGCGCACGGCGCGAGAAGTACTCATTGCGCATACATTGCACTCTCTACGTGCTCGCACGTACAGCGCGCGCGGTCAACATCGGCGCACGCGGTCAACTTGGTCGTTGGATTGACGGCAAACTATTTATAGTAGATGAGTGTTCGAGCACTCATTTTGTAGGTAATTTCAAGTACTTTAAAATGGTATCGAAGCAGTATGCGAAAAACCTACCGGTTTCACGGTATTCACGAAAAACGAAAACTATCCCTCACTTTTGACTTTTGACCGGCCATTGTGATTCACCTAATCGACCTATGACCTCGATTTTATTATCATTAGATAGATACTTTTATTCCCCACAAATTTGATCTCTCGGACTTGTCGGTAAGGGCAATAGCACCGGAGATAAGGAGTTAAAACGAGCTCACCCCTAAATAAGCAGGGGGTAGTATCTTCCCCCACCCCCACGAATACGAAAACTCAGTTTTAGACTCAGGACATGCCCCCGAACATACCCTCAAAATTTCAGCCATTAAGTATTTTTTTTTAGTAAATGTGATTTATTTGTCTCTATTTACTGTACTATTACATTTGTTGAGCACCTTAACTTTATCATTCCTAAAGCTTTCTCATCCTTAGCCTTTATCAAAAGAAATAGCTCTGAATTTTAGGACCCGTTATGAAGTTCACAATAAAAGAATTGAACGTGTGCGTAATATATTTATGAAGTACTGCTTGGCACATTTACATTTTGACTTACCCTCCGGCAAAATTGACAATGAGATGGTGTTAGTCAGCGCAGTGAAATATCTCTCCAATGTGTAAATTATACCCAGTGTGCTTATTTCTACCACATATGTGGTAGATCTACCACAATTATTTTTAAAATCAAGTTTCTACTACATCTACCACGGATGGCTTAAAATCTACCACATTTTTGTGGAACATACATTTTTCTATTAACCATCCTATTACTCCAAATAAATTAGAGCTTTATGTTGTAAAATTTATATTAGGGCTACATTGTACATTATAAGTGAAAATGTGCCAAAAAAAACGTATGTGGTAGCACTTACATCACTTCGAAAGCAGTGCACTACAAATAGTTGACAATTGTTTTAGCGGGAAGTGCAATTAAAATGGAAAAATTTCTAAAAAAGTTGAAGTTAATTTTTGCCTTTATTTTTAGTAACGTTTAATAATTTTAATTTAATTGATTGGCACGACAGCCCGCTTACGCGAGACTTAGTGCGCGTACACACATGAAGCGGTGCTGTGCTGTGCGGCGCTGTGCTTTACCGAGCGTTGCTTTCAAACTGCCGTTATCAAATGCGAGTGTTCACACATGCTACTTTTTCAGCAGCGTCACGCAGCGCAACGCAGCGCTTGGTTTGAAACTTTCAAAATATTTGATTTCGTCGCCGCGTGACGCTGCTGCAGCAAGCATGGACTATGAAAATTGAATATCGGAAATTGTTATTCGGCATGCGTTGTGGGAGTTAATGATTTTTAATTAATTAATTAATGATTTTTCTTATTTATTTTTATTTAATATGAATTAATATTAATTTTTTACTTTTCCTTCATTATTATGAGATATACAATCTCCAAGTGGGGTCGAACAGGGTCGATTTTAATCCCCGCAAGACCCAATGTTGCCTGTTATCCCACAAACGAGTCTCCCCACATCCCAACGCATCCCTGGTTATGGGTGGTGTGGGTATTGCGGAATCGGCAGCTCTTGATGTTCTGGGCATGTCCATTAAGAACGATCTTTGTTGGAACGATCATATTTTTGGCGTGTCGAAAGAAGCAGCCAAGTGCCTCGGCTTCCTAAAGCGGTGCAAAAAATATTTCACTCCGTCTGATCTCCGCATTATTTACACCACCTATATCCGACCTAAAATGGAGTTTAACTCGCACCTCTGGGCGGGGGCTTCAAAAACCCATTTGGAGCTCCTCGATCGGGTGCAAAACCGTGCGATTAAACTTATAGGGGACAGTGGGGCATCCAGCTCTATTGACTCCTTGGAACATCGTCGAAACGTGGCTTGTGTGGTGTTATTTTACCGATACTTTTTTGGTAACTGCTCAGTGGAGATGAGCAGCTTGATACCATCACTTCGGGTATTCCCACGGACAACCCGTTTGAACACTAGCGCCCAGGCATTCCACGTCGAAACGATGTTCCAACGCACTACGCGCTACAGGGAAAGTTCGTTTCTGGCCCGTACAGCACGGCTGTGGAATGGTCTCCCTGCGGATATTTTCCCCAGCACTTATGATCTCGATGGGTTCAAGGCAAGAGTCCATAAACACTTCACTCATAACCCTATCTCCTAACCTTTATATCCTTCCTGAACCAACGCAATGCTTCGCATTAATAGGGGTCATCCCCTGCGCGTTTGTTCCTGTTAAAAAAAAAAAAAATATCTTTTTTTCACAATAATATAAATAAGCCTTCTTTTTCACCTAAAAAAAATAACGGGAAACTCGTTTTCTCTTTCGGTGGCTGTCCTCTCAGCTGGAAATGGCAAACCTCTGAGAGTAAAAATTGCCTATGAAAAAGCTCCCAACCTGCCGTTCGGAACCGGCATAAAACTGTAGGTCCCTTCCACCCGCGTACAAAATTCACACGCACAACACGGGTGGTTGCGGGAAGCTAGGCCTTAGTCTCGCGTAAGCGGGCTGTCGTGCCAATCAATTATTATTATTATTATTATTCTTTTTCAATATCTGAGAATAGTTATAATTGAAAATGCATTTTTATGAAATTTTTTTTTTAAACACAACTAATTCGCCCACCTTGTAGGGGCTGAAACCTCATTGATCCCTTTTCCCCCTTTCACGTTTGGACCTGAAATCTCTTAAAAACAGTCCTTTTCCTGTTTTGCTTCCCAACTTAGCTCAAAAAATTAAAACTGTCTTTGTAAAATGGATGAGAAGAAAAATATTAACATATGTTTATAGTGTCGGTTTCCGTATATAAAAATTGGTGTCGGCGTGAAGGTTAAAAAACTGTTTTCACTGAGAAATGACAAATCTTCACTGCACAGCCACATGTTTACAACGGGTTGATACATGCAAAAGCTCCGCTCCGCACCGCGTTAAGTGTGAACACTGAAAGCTTAGCATAGCGCCGCTCCGTGAAGCACAGCGCCGCACAGCACAGCATCGCTTCATGTGTGTACGCGCACTAAGGCCTAACTTCCCGCAGCCACCCATGTTATGTGTGTGTATTTGTACGTGGGTGGAAGGGACCTACAGTTTTATGCCGGTTCCGAACGGCAGGTTGGGAGCTTTTTCATAGGCATTTTTTACTCTCAGAGGTTTACTCCTCTCCAGCTGAGAGGACAGCCACCGAAAGAGAAAACGAGTTTTCCGTTATTTTTTTTAGGTGTTACTACAAAAAAGAAAAAAAAATAGTCAACAATATCAAAACCAATGGGAAGAAACCCGGCACAAGTTTAAGTGCGTAGAAGAACGTAAAATACAATTAATGTACAAATACAATGAAATACAATAACAGCCCTATTCTGGCAACTGTAACAATAGTCACCTCGGTAAAAATTGCATATTCTGGAGCAAATTCAAAAGCTCAAAAGGTGACAATTGTTTCGGTCAGGCATGTCGGTCATATGACCGATCATATGACCGTCACTGTTCTTGTAGGGTTTAAAACGCTTTTGACTCATATGTGTGTATGTGTGACATAAAAGAAATGATTAACACGTTCACGCACAGTACAATTTTCAGTAAGCTGCAAAAAGAGACAGGAGATATTCTTTTTAATTAGTTGTGAAACACCGTGAACGTGTTCTTGACTCTTTTTAAAACATCGTTATTGATTTAAACAATGCTGCTTACTTTTTTACGAGAAACTGCAATGAGCACTAAGCAAATAAACACATAGAGGTACCACGCAGTACAAAATTTTTCGGTCACGCAAATCTAGCACAGTAGGTCCCACACGTACTTCGGCTATACGAAGTTTTGTCGCTGGCTTCGCCAAACTTCAATTTTCGAAGTTCATCTTCATTCTTTGTGGGATGTTCGACAAGGAACATCAATTGCAAGCTGTGCTGTGCTGATGAGCACGAAACGGCGCGCCGCGGCGTATCGTTTGCAAATTCGACTATGCAATTGTGTGTGTCCGTGTGAAAATAAATGTGCGTGTTGCTTGTGTATGCGCTGAGGTGAATGAAAACAATACGAGCAACTACACAAGATAAAAAGCAAATTGAATTTCCATGGCTTTCGGTTCTGCTATGAAAAATGAACCATGTGAATTCGCAAAGGCGTACAGTAGAGTGTGCGTTCCTATTAAAAAAAAACTAAAACCATGAATTTCTGCTGTGCAATGTTGGCATTCATGTAGGCTACGTTGCCTTTTGGCCTAATAAAATTCATACCGATAAATTTTTCAAATTCATATATTAACAGCAACATATTACTATTTATTATTATCATTTCCTTAAAATTTATACTATTTAGTAATTTTATGTGTTCTTTAGTATTTTTATTTTATTCTTATTTTTTGTTTTACTTGCAATTGTCTCTCTTAACCATGTGCAATTTTTTCTTAGGAAAATTATTAGGTTAGGTTAGGTTAGGTTAAAGAAGGGGAGTGTGCATTTGCACTTCCACTCGGAGGCCCTGTTGGGCCCATTGTGATTCCCTTCATTTTTATTTTTCCGGTGCCTTCCCTTATCTGTTCGGTTCCCTGTAGATCCAGACCGGATCTTTTGGGAACCATTTGGTCTTCGCGAGGAAGTTGTGTAGATCAGTGATCTTTGCATCCGCTACCTCCACAAGTTCACCGAAGAACCTTGCCCCAAGAGTTTGGAGCCGTCGGTTCTGTAGTGATGGACAGTGGCAAAGCAGGTGCTCGACCGATTCCACAGCCTCCTCGTCTCCACAGCTTCTGCATAAATCGTCGGTCGCCAGACGCCATTTGCATAGCATTACGCCGATGGCGCAGTGACCTGTGATTACCCCCGTGACCATGCGCATAGCATGCTTGTCGAGGAGCAGCAAGCTCTTAGTTCTACCACTAAGCAAATAAACACATAGAGGTACCACGCGGTACAAAATTTTTCGGTCACGCAAATCTAGCACAGTAGGTCCCACACGTACTTCGGCTATACGAAGTTTTGTCGCTGGCTTCGCCAAACTTCAATTTTCGAAGTTCATCTTCATTCTTTGTGGGATGTTCGACAAGGAACATCAATTGCAAGCTGTGCTGTGCTGATGAGCACGAAACGGCGCGCCGCGGCGTATCGTTTGCAAATTCGAATATGCAAGGGTGTGTGTCCATGTGAAAATAAATGTGCGTGTTGCTTGTGTATGCGCTGAGGTGAATGAAAACAATACGAGCAACTGCACAAGATAAAAAGCAAATTGAATTTCCATGGCTTTCGGTTCTGCTATGAATAACGAACCATGTGAATTTACAAAGGCGTACAGTAGAGTGTGCGTTCCTATTGATAAAAAACCAAAACCATGAATTTCTGCTGTGCAATGTTGGCATTCATGTAGGCTACGTTGCCTTCTGACCTAATAAAATTCATACCGATAAATTTTTAAATTCATATATTAACAGCAACATATTATTATTTATTATTATCATTTCCTTAAAATTTATATTATTTAGCAGTTTTATGTGTTCTTTAGCATTTTTATTTTATTCTTATTTTTCGGTTTACTTGCAATTTTCTCTTTGAGCCAAATGCAATTTTTTCTTAGCAAAATTATTAAAAAGTAATCTAATATAAATTGCTTATGTTCCCTACAAGTAGACGGTTCTGAAAACCACATTTTGTATTCATCTACTTTTGTTACGTTTGCAACACACAAATTGTACAAAAGCTTTTTTATATTGGAGGAATGAGGGGTTGCCTTAAAAAACGTATGAAATGTGTTGTAAAAGATTTTTGAAACAAAAAAAATGAGTCGATTGGAGCTTTTAGTTTTAAACTACTGTTAAAATAGTTGAAATTTTTGAAAAAGATAAACATTTCGTTTCCTTGTAAATTACAAAGCTCATCTTTTATTAACTTTTTGCAGTTATGACAGTCAAATTTTTCAATAGTTTTCATCAATATGAAACCAGAGAAATAACGAAGGGAACCATCACTCATATGTTAATTTTTTATAATCCCTAAGGCATTTGAAGAATTCGCTTTCTCTGCATCAGATATGTCCTTTGATAAGCAAAATTCTTCACCGAACTCTTGATTTATAGCATTTTGAGTTTCATTGTCAATTTCAAACAAACTGGTATTTTTGTCAATTGTTATAAATGAACCTTCGTCAGTTGGTTCGCAATTGGAGGTTCCTGCCGTAAATGCTATTATTTTCATTGAGATCATTTTCGCAAGAATTTGGTCAAACTCAAAAAGTGAAGCATTATTGTTTGTAACTCCTCTTTTTCTTACCAAATAAAAAAGATTTTCAAGCGGGTCTTGATTAAGTCTTGATTTTTCCGCCCAGATATCTTGTGAAAGAGACAAAACGGAAGTAATTGATAAAACTATACTATTTCAACAGTATACAGTTTTAGAATACTGACATCTTTTGACATAGTTTTTCATTTCCTTCAAATAATTTTGGATATTGTTATTCTCACGAAGAGCTGATCGGAAAGGATTTTTATCAAAAAGAACATGGCTATTCAAACAATCAAACAGTCTGTTTGTTTTTTCAATAAATATAGCTGTGGACGAAACTTTTTCTTTGCAATCATTATAACAGCCATTTTCAACCAAAGATTTTATGGCTGCGGATACAGTATTGCTAAATATGAGTTGCGTATTTAACCTTCATTTTTTCAAATGAATTAGGATGAATATGCTTTGTTGTCAATTTGGGACAAAGGCGGGTTGAATTCTTTCTATCCAATTCATATAACCTGCAAATAATCGACCAAGAAATATGTCCATCAGTCGAAGTTTCATCATCAGCAAATTTGTTGAAGCGAAAGCGATCGTCAACGAAAAAAAGGTATACACACAAAAATAAGCGCGTACAAGTGAAATTGTGTTGTTGCTTTTGTTGGCTTTTTTGGTGGTTGATTATTTCATTGCGTGTGAAGGCAACGCACACAATTTTGCGAATATTTTCGGCTAGCCGAAGTGCGTATGGGACCTGCTGCGCTGAAAGCAAGGCGCATAACAGCAGCAATAACATCATCACAGCGCACAGTTGATGTGCGACTGACCACATCAACATAAAGCAAATTATGAAAGCTGACTTCGAATTGAGAAGTTTGCCGAAGTCATCGCGAATATGTTCGAATAGCCGAAGTGCGTATGGGACCTACTCAGTGTGCTTACTTCTACCACATATGTGGTAGATCTACCACAATTATTTTTAAAACCCAGTTTCTACCACATCTACCACGGAGGGCTTAAAATCTACCACATATTTGTGGAACATAAATGTTTCTATTAACCATCCTATTACTCCAAGTAAATTAGAGCTTTATGTTGTAAAATGTATGTTAGAGCTGCATTAAACATTATAAGGGAAAATGTGCAAAACAAAAACTTATGTGGTAGCACTCTCATCACTTCGAAAGCAGTGCACTACAAATAGTTGACAGTTTGACAATTGTTTTGGCGTCAGGTGCAATTAAAATGGAAAAAATATCTAAAAAAGTTGAAGTTGAAGTTAATTTTTCCTTTATTTTTTAGTAACGTTTAGTATTTTAGAATATCGCATGGCGATGGCAATGCGCTTGGACTGGACGAAGTTTTACCACGCGAAGTTGTACCTGCTGCTGAAATTTGCAAGTCCGAGCTCCCAAAAAAGAAAAAAAAAATAGTCAACAATACAAAAAACAATGGGACGAAACCCAACACAGGTTAAATAGCATAGAAGAACGTAAAATACAATTAATGTACAAATAGAATGAAATACAATGTACAAATGCAATAAAATGCAATGAATGTACAATAAAAAAAAATATACCACATTTCATTCAAATCTACCACATTTTTTTACTGAGTCTACCACATAAATGAAAAATTAAGTAAGCACACTGGACCTACTGCGCTGGTACGCAAATTTGTGCCAGTTGACACCTCTATGTGTTTATTTGCTTAGTGCTATGAGCTACCACTATCAATCAATATTAATATTATTGCCAAATAATATTGTGCTATATTTAGGATACATTTTGCATCAGTGTGCAATATTCTAAAAAATAACCAAATGGGATCAAAAATCACCAAATCTAATTTTCAAAAATAAAAATAACCATTTTTGGTTAAAAATAACCAAACCGGCAACGCTGCTCATAAGAGTAAGCTTTGCCAACCGCTGAACTAGAATTCTCAGTCCATGCCGAAGAGCATTTACAAAAACAAATGAGTAACACGAGCATAGGGCATGGGCACTTCTGGTCTACATTCTCTTGAAAATAGAAGATCGCAGCAACAACTTTTCTTTACAACATTATCAATGGGAATCTTGATTGCCCGCAACTGTTGGAGTTAGTAAGATTTAATGTTCCTACTAGATCTGGTAGGAAATTTCTGCATAAATCTTAGGCGGCACGTCACCTTTTATGTTAATGCCTATAAGTCGAATTATGCACTGAATGATCCAATCACAGGGGCTCTAGTTGAATTCCATAAGCAAGCTTTAAATAAGTTTCCTTTTTTAAGATTTCTCTCTGAGCCAATTTTCGTTTAAAAATGAATTACTCTCTTATTTTTAAGTAATTTATGTGCACCTACTAAATAAGTACATTTAAGGACTGTACCGAAAAGAAACTGCACACATTCTTTTGCTCCCAACATAACGATTTTTATTAATTTTCGTTACACATTTTTTTGTTTTGAAGCTTATGGTATTTTTATTTGTGTTTTATTAAAATTTATTTTAAAAATTTATTCTCTTCATTTACGGCGAATTTTTTGTTTTATCCCCTTAATTAAATTGTGCACACCCTCTTTTGTAACGGCAGTGCTGGCGTTTAGCCAGTTTTTTTTTAAGTCCTTGACGTCAGCGACAACTCGACCTTCCTTCTTTAAATTTCGCTTGACAAAAGCCCAATATCTCTCTATAGAGCGGAATCCTGGAGCGTTTGGCGGATTCTTCTCTTTTGCAACATAATTGACATTGTTTTTTCTAACAAAGTCAATATTGAACGGGCGTAGTGTGCGGTGGCTGAATCGGGCCAAAATATTGTCGAAACATTATCTTTTTTGTAAATCTCAGCAGATAAAGTATCCTTTGTAAAGAAAGGAGTTCTGTGGCCGCAGGAACAAATAGCCTGCAAGATGAGGACTCCCCCGCCAACTTTTCAATTCCAATTGTTGACACTGACGGGTCGACAGAACCACCTTGCTGCTTTGTGTAAAATTGGGGACCTGGTAATGTTCTTAAGTCCATTTTAATGTAAGTTTCGTCGTCCATCACAACACACTCCCATTTCCCCATTTTCACTTGTCTGTCATTTTTTTTTGGGTACCTTTTGTTTTTTGTTAGTTTTTTTGCCATTGCCATTCACTCTTTGAATCATAGAGGCTCTTGTTCTAGCTTTTTTTTGCTAAATCTCGTACAGACATTGAATGGTTTTTTCTTATTAATGTTCACTTCTTTTCAAGTTTCGAGTCACTTGGACATTTTTTTCTTCCATTTTTTGGCAAATCTTTTAGAGAACAAGTATCTCCAAATTGGCTGATTATATTTTTTACACTATTGACACTGAATTCGTATCGATTGGCTAACTATCTGTACGAAATTCCCTTTTCAGAGCAGTAATTGCGCAAAATTTGCTTACGCACCTGCGAAAACTGCCCTGCAAGAACACAGTGTGTAAAATGATTAATCATTTAACCTATAGTGCTGATAGAAATTTCCACCAGAATTCCCATCAGCTTCTGAAGAGCAGTGTGAAAATTCTGATAGAAACTCACGTATACGTGTGATTTTGCATCACCTTTCAACACAGGAGTTTTGGTATCTGGCACAGATATACAGCTGTCTAGCTCGCACCTACTATGGCAAAAGATTAAATGGGCAGCTGTTCGCTCGCACCTTCTATAATTGTGGTTTGAATTCCTTGTGAATTTCAAGCTGTCTCGCTCACTCACATCAGCTTTCAACAGAGTTTCTGTCAGTCCTGATTAATCAGATGATTAATCAGCCCTGATAGAAACTTCATTGATTTCTGATATCAGGGCTGGTGTATAAACCTATCAGCACTGATTAAAAGTCATTTTTCGTTGTTTAATGTTTTTTTACTATATAATTTTACTATATAATAATAACTTATTTATTTCTGCAAAAAGGACTTTAAATGAATTAAACTAAAATAAATGAAAATTGATAATTTGATTATTAATTAAATAATTTAAATCATAGAAAAGAAACTGAAATTAATTATTACTTTCTCTGCAAGCGTTTTCTTCATTACGGTGCTGATGTCTCCATCTCCAGTTGAGCCTTTGATTTGTTCAAGTTCGTGGTCTGAAATAGGGTTAAGGAAGGAATTTGAATTGAATTTTGATATTTTCATATGATTTTTCGCCATTTCATTGCTTGAGCAGATTCCCGAAATTTCTTAACTTTGCCTTTACTCTGCTCAAGCAATTTTCCAACGTTATTTTTTTAATTTTATTAACTTAATTCACTAAACACAAATACTTATCTTATTTTGGTTTTATTTTTTCCGTTTTTCGCCTTTTTCCTTCCTGTTTTCCTATTTTTAGTTTTCAGCGTCCGTCCGCAAGCTCACGAATTTCACCAAACTTCACGAGTTTTGTGCGACATGTGCACGAGCACCTGTCAAGTTCACGAGCCAATGTGTACATTAGCTATCTCGTTCTCTCATATATAACTTCACGTTTGTAAGAAATGTAGCCGAACTATCTCTTTTATTTTCATTGGATTAATAGCAGAGGAAATTTTTTTTTTTTTATTCAGAATTTTTTTTAACTCAAAGGGAATATGTAAATGTGTTAGTTTCAGCGAGAATTTGTATGGATGTGTTGGAGTTTCCATCAGTCCTGTCTTGCAGGGTGTACTACGAGTAGCAGAGAAAATACAACAATAAGACAATAAAAGCATAAATGATCATGTTTTCTAACGGTACATTCCGCATTGCGATCACACGTCTACACTAAGAGAAATATTGAATTAAAAGTGTGCAGTTTCTTTTCGGTACAGTCCTTAATTGTTATCTAGTCTGTAAGGTTGTTAACCCATAGACTTAATAAATAAATAAATAATTTTTAATGGGTTACTATATGACTAGTTTAAAATCAGTTACAAACTCACTAATTTTTAAATATGTAACTGGTTTAAAATCAGTTACATACTAACTAATTTTTAAAAAGTCACAAAACAACTAATTTTAAATCAGTCAATTGCGGAGTAATTATAAATTGGTTTGGAAACAACTATTTGGAAACAAGTTGGAAAGTCAAGCAGAGGTAGACAATTGATGTGCTGCTAGGACATCGCCACGTTAAAATAATCACTTCTTTTGAAGCAAAATAACTAATTTAAATCAGTAGTGTACAGAAAAAGGCTAGTTATAAATTAGTATAAAATTAGTTACATTTCCTGCAGGGAATGTTGATTTCCCATACAAGTGCCATGGAAAGGGCTACTTTTGTTTTCAATTTTTTAAGCATAAAAAAATAAACATTTTTTTTGTAATTGTGTAATATATTGGTAAAAAATTAATAGAAAATTACAAGCAAAACATTTTTATTCAGCTTTTATTGCTGCTGCTTTTTACAATAAGACTACGAACATACTTTTTTACAATTACGTCGAAATTGTAACCCTGCGTTAAGAACAAATTTGCTAGTCAGCTGCTTGTTGTGATATGAATTTGTTCCACAATGAGAGAGTTGACCGGGTTCACGACGTGCTTTGCAGCTCACACGGGTTATGTTCGTGTGATAAAAAAAACTGCCAAGTTTCGTGAATTCTATCAGTTTCCTATCACTTCATTACTGGTGGTACATACATGCTAATTTTTAATTTCGGTTTCTTCTTCTTATTTGCAACAATACGCCGTTATATATCTGGTTATGTATTCGCATATATCTTAAATGAGTAAATTTGTAACGAGAAAGCGTGTTGTTAGAGCTTACCCCATCCTTTTTATCACGATTGAACGCACCATGGAGATATTCCAGTGATACGTCGTCATTCTCATTCAGCCATTGCATCACGAATGGCTCGAACCAGGCAGGATACTCTGGAACAGCACCTTTGTACGGTGGTACCTCTTTAACATAATTGCTGTATAACCATTTGACGCGAAAATGTAAATTCATATAGGCTGACGACTTGCACAGCCGATGCTGTTCGTGCTCTTCTAGGGCATATTTCATATCGACAGCGAACAGGCCCCACATGGTAGCCGCCGATAACTATTGGAAACAGTCGCGGTACGATTGGCCAAGCATGGAAAAGAGTTGGGAGGAAATGCCAAGGGCTTTGTTATTCATAATTAATACGGCTTATAATTAAGTATTACTTAGAGCCTGATCGACAAGTCGAGTGTAAGAAAAACGATTTTTAAATTATTTTCGTGCAAAAAACTTCCTAGAACATAATTATATGTACGCTTCGACTCACTCGACTTCTCAATAGTTTTTACCGTTTAAACAATGCATTCAAAAATTAAATGATATCATCGTTCATAAACGATTTTTGAAGGTAAAATCAATAATGATTAAAAAATTGCAATCAATCAAATGATTTGACGAAGCTTAATAAGTATAACGACTACAAACTTCTGCACACAGTACAACAGAAAAGAGATTTGAGCCAGAATATGCCCGACGTACTTGTCCGATATTGAGCTCTTGTGGAAACTGATTCAAGACGGTGCCATAGCTATTCTTGTCCTCTTCAATAACTGACACGATCAACGCAATTAGCTTGTGCCAAAAGTCAACGCTATCTAATTTGGGACCGTGGTCATCAGAGTCACGTTTTGCTTCGTTTGGATCCACCTAAAAAGAGATAATAGGCTGTGTATTCTTTTAATGTAAAGCAGTGAGTGGTATCGAAGCAGTTGCTTGCTTGAGTTTCAAAAATACTTAGTTGCTTAGTAGCACCTGAGAAAACTCTAAAAAAACGTACCGAACAGAAAATAACAAAACAGTTAATTGGCACTTAATTGACAGTTTACTGAGAGTAATTGGCCGACATACCACATTGTATTAATCTTTAAATACCTGAAATTCCCGATTGTATAATTCGTAGCAATTTTCGAATAGGAATTGATAGGTGGATCTAAGGCAAGCTTTGACACAATCTTTGACCACTGTACTTGCTCGCGGCGGGCTCGACAACTCTTGAACCTAAGCAATAAACTTAAAATATTATGCCATTGCACGGGAATTTGAGTGCGGCGTTACCTTCATGCGGAAGAATGTTATGCTGGTGAGCAGATCAACGGTCGACTTAAGATCCATGAGTTTCTCCTGGCTGGTGGCGGGAAAGTTGTTGCGATACATGGACAAGTCGATGCGGAGCGAGTTGTGCAGTTGATCAAGTAGCTTCACAAATTTTTCCTTCTGTACAGCGCCAAAAGCAATGACAGAGAGTACAATGGTATCTTGTGGTGCGGGCACGAACTCGTTTACTTACACCAAAATTGCTGGCCGCGAAGCGATCACTGGCCGAAACCGCCGATGAGGCCGTCGTGTGCGCGTAGTACGCATTGATATTGGCCAATAGCGTACTCATAACGGCCGGCACCCCCGGGCACAGATACTTGGCCGACAAGCAATGAAAATGTGTCATCGCTTGATAGATATTCTCGATGCCGTAGCGCATGGCAAATTCGTCGACAATTTCCTCGGGGATCTCATCGAAGTAGAGTTTCCAGGCATCGTCACCCTTTTGCTGTGGCAGCTTGACCTGTACCAGATGACTGCATTTAAACATCACCACAGCTTGTATTTGCATAAGACGTGATTTAGTATTGTATGGATATGTTTAATAGTGTGTTGTGGACAACTTGAGAACAGCTCATTTTGTGAGGTTTGATGAGAAAAAGTGTGTAAGCCATTAAATTTTGACGGTGGCGTGAGGGTAAGCGGTGTCGCATCAAGTTCGTAGAAATGTGACTACAATCGACTATTATTCAAAAGTTGCGGTTCGATGGCTTAATCATAAGACTGACACCCAACAATTTCTCTCCACAAAGAAACACAAGCCACCTTATGTTCCCATAGGAGGGCCTCCTTTGCCATTGACCTCTTTAACCCTAATTCCCAGAATTTTAAAAGTAACGTAAACCCAGAAGTGAGACTGTCAGGCTCATATGAGCTAAACTACTCAAAAACTAAATTTATTTTATTTTTCCAAATCTAGTTACTACTTAAAGACTTTTTATTTAAGTTTTTTATTTAAGTAAAGAACTTGTAAATACAGGGTCCACAGGAAAACAATTGATACTGCAGCACTAGATGCCTGCATTAGGTTTGGGTTTTTTGATATACCCATCATACAAATTTTGTTTTTTCTGAGTGTACGAACCCCGCACCCAATAAACTATCGGCTAATTCCTTACTGGTGAACTAGTTGGTCATATTTATCAACCTCGGCAAGGCATAAATTCTTCATAATATGTCGCAGATTGCAGTATTTTCAACAATTTTAGTAGACTTCATCCCATGCCGACTAGATGTGTGCTAGGCTTAAAAACTATGAACTTGACACGATCAAAATGCATCTAAACATGAAAAATAAAAATATTCTTCCATATGGTGGACAAAAAGTCAAGGAATTCTGAGTAAATTTGAGTTTTTGTTCAAATGAGCCCCTGAGGCTCACTTCTGGGGTTACGTTGCATTTTTTAAAAATTGTTTAAAAAAAGTAGAAAAACTGTCCAAAAAATTATATTTATAAATGAAATATAGTTCTAACATTTCATTAGAGGATAACATAAAAAAATTGGAATCGAAAATCTTTTGGTACAGGACTTATCACCATTTGAAATCTAAAGTGATTCTGTGAGGCTCACTTCTGGGAATTAGGGTTAACGGTAGGCAATAAGGTGTAAGAATGTGCGATAAAAAATTTATAACAGGATAAATACATAAGCTTCGGTCGGATTCAAATTAGATTAGATTTGTGTTGGATTAGATTTTTATTTAATACTATTAATTGAGTTGACTGCCCACATATCCTTTAAAATCAATTTTAATATAGCAACATGATCGGGTCTGACGGTCTGAAATTTTTAATGTCGGCCTTAATAAAACAAATTAAGCAAGAAATGTTTATATTACGAGAGTTCCAACTCATTCAATTCGCTTTCAAATTCCTTAATCATCCATTGATTTTATTATGTCTGGAGCTATATTTTGGATTTATTTGTAATTTTTCCCCCGACTTTATTTATTTAGTTATTGTGATCGATTTAATAAATAAATATACGGATTTTATTATTCTGGGGCCAACAGAAAAAACTTACAGTTTATACCTTTAAGATTCAATCATTGAACAACGAATGGAACACAATGTGAGAGTTTTTAATTGAAGTAAACTTATATTGTGAAAACGAAAACTTGTGAATTTAAATTTGCGCCGAGCATCCGATCATTGAAGTTAATTTTTCGCAAAAGTACAGAACCGCTCATCAAACCACACTTCAAATGAGTAGTTCTGGCGCATTGAAAGCGGAAAATCGTACAATAAATATGTATGTACATTAAGGGGGAAAGCCACTGTGACGGGTCAAAAATTAGTGATTTTAAACATTTTTTTTGATCGAGTAAATATAGGAATTTTTGGATCGGGTTTTTTTAATTTTATTAAGCAGACATCTAATAATATTTCCACAAATTTTTATTAAAAAATATTAAATAGTTTAAACAATAGAGATGACCCCGTAGCGCTTGAAAAAAAAATTCCCCCTCCATGGCGGCATCGATTTCTCAAAAACCCGTACTCAGAAAAAATAAAATAAAATTTTATTGTAATCTGTATGAATGTAGCTATCTTTGTACGTAGCCGTTTTTTTTTATTTTGATTTTTCACAAAATGGCGACCGATTGAAAATATTTCCATGTTTTCGACCTTGTTTTTTTGGTTTTGAGACAGTTTAAAAAATAGTAAACAACAAAATTTTCCAAATCGGCTACGCTTAACCTTAACCACTACTAAGACGAACAAAACAAAAAAAAAATTAGAAATCGGTTCATAATTGTTCGAGTTATTGATGCCGCCAGTTCAAAAAAAGTCGTTTCGAGAAAAACGCGTTTAAAGTTTTGAGTCCATTTCTCTCGTAATGAAATCATGTATCTTTTAAAATTTTAAAATCGTTGTAACTTAGTCAATTTTTGAAATTTTGACTTGCAATTTTGTACACATATTTGTGAATATATAAGCTTTGATTTAAAACAAAAAAAAATTTTTTTTTTTTACCCGTCACAGTGGCTTTCCCCCTTAAGATGGGTCGCACTACATACAAAATAAAAATCACGTTTCAGTCACCACCTAAAAATAAAATTCAGAGTGTTTAATGACTATTTGGAAAATATTGCGATTCTGAGGTAAGCCAATTGTGAGCGGTTTTGCTTCAAAAATACCTCTAATTATCATGTTTTTTGGGTGTAACTTTTTTGTTGTTGGACATTTTCGAATAATTTTTTTTGGTTAGATAAACCTTCAGGAGTTCTTGGATTGCACATATTTTGTAAAAATTTTTTTTTGTTAATTTATTGAGTTAACATGATAATTAGAGGTATTTTTGAAGCAAAACCGCTCACAATTGGCTTACCTCAGAATCGCAATATTTTCCAAATAGTCATTAAACACTCTGAATTTTATTTTTAGGTGGTGACAACACCAATTTTTTTTCGCGACCCACCTTAATGTACATATGTGTAACGTAAGTACCCAGTAATCATTAATTACTAATCTCAAATTGAGGTACATTTGAATCAAATTGCTTTCTCAAATCTCAAACGTTTGTTCTCAAATTGATCTCAAATATACTGTTATGGCGTTCTCAACTTAAAAGGCACATTTTTAATATGGAAATTTGCCTTTATTCTCAAATTGAGAATTTAAAATTCTCAAACGTATCTAAAATTAAGAAATTGAAATTCTCAAACGTATCTCAAATTGAGAATTTAAAATTCTCAAACGTATCTCAAACTGAGAATTTAAAATTCTCCAATGTATCTCCAAATCGCCTCTTGTATAGATTGGCGCTGCAATTCGCGTGAAATAAAAAAAAAATGGATACATTTATATAAATAATATTTTCATAGCATTTCATATGCAACGTATATACATTAAGGTCCATTTTATTCATTTTATATTAAGACAAACATAACTAGAGTCCGGCCGATTAATCGGCATCGGCCAAAAAATTTGGTATCGGTGGGCAACATAACGTAAAATTTTATTAAGGCACAAAATTCATTTAGTTCATATTAAGGTGGTAAGTTAAACCCATTGAGAATTATAAAATTATCAAACGTGGTAAATGGAAAGTTTTCTCAACTCATCTCAAGTCGTTCTCAAGTTGATAGAAAACATTTGAGAAACGTTTGAGAAAATATTCATTTTCAAATGCTGGAAAACAATTTGATATCAAAGGGTTTCTCAAAGGTTTGAGATTTTTTTGTTCAGTGTTTGTTGGGTAATGTGTACGGTGAAGCGAGCGCGCCGTTGCTGTACTACATTCAGCTGCACTTACCATGCCGCTGTTCTCTTCACAGAGATAGTGAAAAAGGTTCTCGTGTAGGCACGTGTATTGCACGTGGTAGGGGGCAACCTTTTCCTCGCCCTTGATCTCGACCGATATGTGGAGGCGTATGGCACCAGAAACGGCCGACTTGTCGGTGCGCTTCTCCAGATTGTACCACACGTCCATTTCGCCGGACAGGGTGCGCACCTCGATTATGGTTTGGCCCAGAAAATCATCCGATTCACGCGTCAACTTCTGGCGCAATTTTGATTTGAGATCGTTATCCTCATCCCAAACGCGCACTTTAATGCGATCCGACGAGTTGTGGCATTCGCTATAGAGGGGTGGACATGGCGCGCACAAGGCGATGCATTAGGATACGGATGAGTTTTGTAACAGATGGATTAGGCATGACATGGAGGGCGTGTTGTTGATGGCAGCAATTCAAGGTCGAACGTTGATAAGTGTGTGTGTGTGTGTATATGGGAAGGGAGGTAGTAAATATATATTAATAATTTTTGTGAGCTTGTACGCATGCCTCTCTTAAACACAGCATCAGTAACGAGTGCTTAGAGCATATAAACAAAAAAAAAAGCATAACCATACAGATTTATATACATCGAGTTGGATTATTATAGGCAAACGAGTACACATATGTACGAACATAAACGGCGATGTGTGAAGAGAACGATTTATAAAGCCATTATAAGTATAAGAGTATAAGAATGTGTAGCAGCGTACGAGTATATGCACTGCGTGTATGGAGGGTCATATGTGGTGAATTAGGGTGGGTGAAGGTAATGTAAGTACAATAAATATTTTAAGTCACATTTTATCGCAACAGTTCACGAAAAAACACAGCTCCGTCGAGCATATTTACTACTGGGTCCTGCATTAAGGGGGTCGTCTACGTAGCGGCCCGATTTTCGAGCCTTTTTTCAAAATTTATTACGAAGGAACGAAAAAAGATATTCACTCACTTTTTTTGTTTTTTGTTTATTTAATCGTAATCTTTCTAGTGGCAAGATCATAAAAATTATATTTCTACATATTCGAGTGCGGGATGACCTTGAACCTGCCCTCATCAGAATTTTTATATCAATTTCCCTGCAAGATTTTGGGCCAACCACGTAACCTACAACAAAAAATGAAACTAATCTATAATTGGAGCCTGCGGCCACGGGTTCCACTCCTGGAATTTCATCGGAGGGGGAACGCAAGGCGAGCAGTGCTGCGAAGAAAGCCAGAAATGGCTACCGGCGCTCGCTTGCGTTTCTTCGAAAAATGAGTAAGGAGCCCGGATCCTTGTCTGACAAGGAGAAGGAGCTGATAAAGAAGCACCAGAAGATCGTGGCTAAATTCGAAAAGAAGCAGGCGACGACTTCTGGTGCTGAGACTTTGACTATTGCAGCAACGCCTGGAGACAGGGCCACTGCTGCACAGTCGTCCACCTGTACAGCAACGGCGGCAAAGCCTGGTTTTAGGGCCACGGCCACGGCCGCTACAGCTGTACGGCCGGACAGAGCAGGAGCGGCGAAGCCTGGACACAGTGCCACGGCTGCCTCGTCAATGCGGAAGGCTGATCAGAAGCCATCCACCTCGACAAAGCCCACTTCCACCATAGTGGAAAAGGCTGTCAAAAGGGGTAGATCGGGGGACGATCAGCCTACAGGGGAGGGGAAAAAGCTGAAACCCTCAGCCAGCTTCTCCTCTCCACAGGAGCTGCAGATTGCCGTAGTGGACCGGAGCGATCCCGATGGGAAAATTCGCCCGGAAAACTGGCTCTCTGTTGAGGCGCGCATTCTGCGAGCGATGCTCGGGGCGGCGGACGATGAAATCGACTTCGACGGCGCTGGCTGGCAGAAGGGCGTCAAAATCGTCGGTTGTGGCAACAGGCAGTCACTCAACTTCCTGGTGCGCACAATCGGCGGTCTTGAGCCTCTCTGGTAGGGAGCAAAACTCGAGGTCATACCTCGCGACCGATTGCCTCTCCGACCTATCGTCACACTGTGGGTCCCGCCTCCAGTCATGGAGGATGACGACACGTTGAAGCTGATAGGTCGGCAGAACAGCGGCCTTAACACTGGAGAGTGGAGAGTAATTTCCTCCACTACTAGCAAAAATGAGACGGGTAAGGATCTCGTGGTCGCTGTTGACCAACCGTCCTTCACTCATCTGCGAGACTCCTCTGGTGTTGTTAAGTTCGGCTTGGGTTCCCTAAAAGCTCGTTTCCCCAATAAGGAGCGCGCCACACAGGGAAAGGCTGAAGGTAGTGCAGATAAACCTGCACCACTCTAAAGCCGCCACCCACGATCTTATGCAATTCCTGGAGGAGGAGGAAGTTGACTTGGCCTTGATCCAGGAACCCTGGCTCGTCAGAGGCAACGTTTGTGAATTGGGGTCAAGTCAATTCAGAGTACTTCATTCGCGCGGTGAAGGTAAGATACGAGCCTGTATTGTGTATAGAAAGTACATTAATCTGTTTCTCTTATCTCAATACAGTACTGGTGACCTGTGTGTGGCTACATGCGAACGACACGAGGGGCGAGACCTGATTCTGTCGTCCGCATACATGCCTTTCGAAGGAGAGGAACCACCGCCGAAGGAAGTCCGGGACCTTGCTGCGCACGCCCGATCACGCAGGCTCGACCTCATCATCGGGTGTGACGCCAATGCACACCACAAGCTGTGGGGAAGTTCCGACACAAATAGTAGGGGTGAGTCAATTTTTGAATTTCTTCTTAGCTCTAACCTTGTGCTGTGTAATAGAGGCAATACGCCGACTTTCCACAACAGGATTAGGGAGGAAGTAATAGATATTACCTTAGTTACCGACTCCAACACCATCTCTGTGGTCGATTGGAAAGTACTGACGGAATGTTCGTTCTCGGACCACAACCGTATAGTCTTTTCAGTGGCCATAGAAGTTGGAAGTCCACAAACCTATAGGAATCCGAGGAAGACTAACTGGCCTAGATTCAGTGCACTAGTTTCTCAGAAACTGGCATCGCGCAAAGCGAGAGCTACATTCGAGAGGAACAACATTGATAGGTCAGTAAATCTTCTAACGAAAGTACTTAACAAGTCTTTTAACGAATCCTGTCCTAAAAATCGAGCTCCACGGAAAACCAACGCAGTGTGGTGGACCCCAGAGCTAAGACAACTTAGAACAGATACTAGACGTCTCTTCAATAAGGCTAAGCTTAGCCGAACTGAAGAAGACTGGGGAGCCTACAAGGCTAGCTTTAATAAGTTTAAGAAGACTATTAAGGCGGCCAAGCGGGATGATTGGAGGAATTACTGCGAATCCCTCGACAATGTTAACGAGGCCGCCAGACTTCGCAAAGTGCTAGCTGGGGCATCACATACCCCTAGCAGCATTAGGAAATCTGACGGCTCGTGGACAGAATCGAGAGAGGAGCTTCTAGAGACTCTCATGAACACCCACTTTCCCGGTTGCACAAGTGTTGTTGAGACGACAACGCCTCATAGACAGCACTCGTCACGACCGGATGTATTAGTTCAGGAGATTATCGATTAGGTCAAAGTGGCATGGGCGATAGACACCTTCAACCCGTACAAATCTCCGGCTCCCGATGGTGTCATTCCGGCTATGCTGCAATGGTCTAAGGAGGCAGTGGTCAAGGTCTTGGTGCGAATCTTTCGGGAATCTCTCCAACAGGGCTATGTACCACGCGCCTGGAAAGAGGTTAAGGTGGTGTTCATCCCCAAGGCGGGGAAGTCAAACCACATCACTGCAAAAGACTACAGACCGATCAGCCTGTCATCGTTCTTTCTTAAGACTTTGGAGAGGCTGGTAGACGTCTATGTCAGGGGAGTGGCACAGTCCAGGGGACTCTGCAGGACGCAACATGCGTATTGCAGGGGAACATCTGTAGACAGCGCCTTGCATGAGGTCGTTCAGACGATCGAAAAATCGCTGAGCGTCAAGGAGTATACGTTAGCCGCTTTCCTCGATATTGAGGGGGCCTTTAATAACGTCACTCTAGAGGCAATAACCAGTGCACTTAGAAAATTCGAAGTTGACGAGAAAGTGGTGAGGTGGACCAGCGATATGCTTAGTAGCAGAAGGGTTCACTCCAGCCTAGGCTCGTGCTCGGTGAGGAGGTTAACCACAAGGGGCACACCTCAGAGGGGCGTCCTTTCGCCTCTGCTGTGGCTGCTTGTGATAAACAACAACCTCGAGATCTTCGAATCCAGGAGGCTGCGAGTAGTAGCATATGCAGACGACGTCACTATCCTGATCCCTGGAAATTTTCTTTCCACCATCAGTGATCTCATGGAGTCTGCTTTAGGAGAACTCTCTAGGTGGGCAGAGCATAACGGTCTAGGAGTTAACCCCTCAAAGACGGTAATGGTACTGTTCACCCGGAGATACAAAATACCGGAGTTTAGGCTGCCGAAACTCAGCGGCATCACTATCACCCTCTCACCCGAGGTGAAATACCTTGGCACCACACTCGACTCCAAGCTTTCTTGGAGACGCAACGTGGAAGAGCGGGTGAAGAAGAGTCTGAATGCCTTCTACGTCTGTCAGAAGGCCTTCGGAAAAAAGTGGGGATTGCGGCCGGGCATTGTCCACTGGATGTATACAGCGATCATTCGGCCGATCTTATGTTACGGAGCCATTGTCTGGTGGCCGGCTACGGACACCAGGTCCTTGGCGACGCAACTGATGAAGGTGCAGAGACTGGCGGCTATGGGAATAGCAGGAACCGTCAAAAGCACCCCCCAGGCAGGCCTAGAGATGATTCTACATCTCCACCCAATAGAGCAGTTCATTAAGTGCTGTGCCGCTAAAGGCGCTCTCAGGCTGAGAGAGGCCAACTTGTGGAAAGAGCACGCTTATGGACACTCTGGGATCCTAAGGTCATTTACGAGGCCAGGTACGGAACATCAATTAGTTTCCTGCACGGACTATCTGATTCCATACCTGGATTTTGATTCGCGCGCACTTACCTCCTTTCCCTCAAGGGAAGAATGGGGACTTACAAGTGTGACAAGAGACGCCTCCATCACCATCTTCACAGATGGTTCTAAGATGGAGGAAGGTACAGGAGCTGGTCTCCACTCAGATGTACTAGGGGCTCAACGGTCTTTCAGACTCCCGGACCTCTCATCTTTCAGGCGGAGATTTATGCAATCTGGAATGCTGCTGAATTAATCCGCGACAGCGGATTATCACCCACGGATATCACAATCTCTGTGGATAGTCAGGCAGCCCTTAAAGCGCTGGAATCAGCAACTGTGAAATCAAAGGTAGTGCAGAGTTGTCGCACTGCACTTCGCGGCAGCGGACATCACCGAGTCACTCTCTGCTGGGTTCCAGGCCACTCTGGAGTGGCAGGAAACGAGGCAGCGGATGAGATGGCAAGAAAGGGGGTCGCCCTGCCTCTCACCGAAGTGGATAACTCTGTGCTCCCTCCGATATCTGCCCTGTATTTACGTATTGACAGGTTGAGTAAAACTTACATCGAGTCCTCATGGCGGAGCAGAACTGATTGCAGTACCTGCCGGGCAATATGGCCTTCCCTTTCCGTGATGAAAACACGATATGTACTGTCCCTGAGTCGAACCTCTATTAGGCAGCTTGTTGGAGTCATCACTGGACACTGCGCCATTGGATCTATGCTGGTCAAATGGTGCCCCTCGTCCAGTGATGTCTGCAGAAGCGGTGGAGATGAGGAAGAAGTGGAAACGATCCAACACTACCTGTGCCACTGCCCGGCTCTGCAGGAACGCCGACTCCGTACCTTGGGGTAAAGGTTCCTGGTAAACTTGGCCTGCGCAGCAGTAGTTGAAATATCGGATCTACTCTCCTTCATCAAGAGGTCGAATTGGTTTGCCCCGAACTGAGAGCCACTGGTTAGCTCCAGAATCTTCCATGAAGGGATCCACAATGGGCCATTTTGGCCTCCGAGTGGAAGTGCTGCCCTTGGGACGCACACACCCTTCCCTACCTAACCTAACCATAATTGATATTACATCAGCTATACTTAGACACGAGCTTTTTGTAAAATTCAAAAATCTCTCGAAATGGTGGACATTTTTGAAAAAAAAGTTATTTTTTCCCTTTTTTTTAATGTTTATTGCCTGTTATAATAAAAAAACAATATTTTGTCAAAAGCTCGTGTCTACTCATAGCGACATGTTTTCTGAGCAATTAAAAAAATAAATTGAATCGATGCGTGTAAAACTTTTCTTAAAATCGTGCAAGTAAGTTAGAAAAATACGACTTTCGAGAAAACGCGTTTAAAGTTCACAGGGAGCTTGCGAAAACACCGTGAGCGAGCGTGCTCAATGCTCTACAGCTCAATAACCGTGAAGAGTTTACCCAAATCATTTAGGAATGACATTCCTCACGTCTTCCAAATGAAAATTATGTAAAAAATAAAACGATTTTTTAAAACTTTGTACGTAGACGACCCCCTTAAGTAAAGATATTAACCTCAACAATATAAGTATAGATCATGTATAGCATGAATCATACTTTATAGTATTGTGCAAAAGTTCCAGCGTGTCACATTCCGTTGAATCATGATTTCGTTGTGGAAATCGAAACCATCTTTATTCCACCACTTTTCACTTGTTTTGTGTGCTTGGCAGCAGACTGCAATCGCATCGCTCTTGTGACCCACACAATTGTGATTGACAGACTGTCAATTTTTGTTTATTAATAGGGGAATAGGTTCGGTTGTGGGCACTTTTTGTTTTTGGCTCATAACTTTTTACCAAGTTCTTCTTAATCGGACATATGGACATCTATGGAAAGCTAGAGACCTTAGCTAACAAGTAATGACAAAAGTAAATCGATTCCGTCAAATAGAAAAGTTTTTTTTTTTTATTTTGTAAAGTAGTCATTTTTAACGAACATTTTTTTTGGTTCGGTTGTGGGCACCCTTGGAAAATCTGCTGGAAACGGGGAAATATGAAGAAAAACCAACACGAATATAGACAAATATTAAGTTTTAATTATTTGAAGCACAATGCACGCATGTGAAGTAGCTGGTACGCATGTCGGCACACTTTAGATGGACGGGCATTTCAAAATGTAAGTGCCCAAGTCATTCTCCTGGGCTGTCAAGAATTCCTAAAGTAAAATCAAATTCAACCTAATTAATCAACACTCTTCAAGTGCTGTGACGTGAAGAAGGTGGAAAACACCAGTTAACCTGATTCGATAACATCCACGAAAAGAAGAAAAAGAAGAAAATACCACCGTCGACAGCTTTGATGTCTCCGAAATTTTCTTCCACCTTCTTTTTGTAGCGTTGGCGAGTGGTTCGGGAAATCGCACACGCTGCGGCAGTTGATTTTGTGGTTAGCTTATCTGCAGAACAATGTTAAATTACATCCAGCACATTACAAGAGATATCGGAGGATTTTTTTTATTTACCCTCGGATGATAAAGCTTAAACAGCCAAAAAATGCGTTAAAAGACCATTTTTGATGAAATAACTTACCAAAACTTACCAAATCACTAAAAGATGGGTGCCCACAACCGAACTAATTGCGGTGCCCACAACCGAATTTGGCAGCCATTTTGAGAAGTAGTGAAAAATTTGTTCGGGGTAAACATATTGGTTGTAATCAATATTGGATCACAAAGTATAATAAATTTACTAAATAAAAATGCATTTTACTCGCCTTCTCGATGGATTCACTTCGATTTATGACACCATTTAAAAAGTTTAAAAAAATGTTTGTCTTATTTTTTAAGCACAGAAAGATATATATGTTCCCAGCACAAAGCAGGCGTGTCTGTTCGACTCAGTATTCGGCACAAAAAGATCGTGGTTCCATAATGAACAAATGGCCTTAGTCAGAAAACCCCAGCCTGCTTTCTATCAAAAGATACGAAGGGGTGCCCACAACCGAACTATGCCCACAACCGAACCTTTTACCCTACAAATTTACGTTTAATTATAACCATAGTCGCAAAAAATACTTTAAAAATTTTTGTACAAATATGTTAATGACTGAGACGATCCACCGAACCACGGCTTTTTGAGAAGGTGTCACACGGAGTAATTAAGCAAATAATTAAGTGTAAAGACAGTAAAGTGTGAAATTTGTGAAATAAAGGGATTGTTCGTTTTTATTGACTGCGTTTGAGAAATTAAGTGTGTTTTTATTTTGAATTGCACAATCCAGAGATACGTACTAGCCCACTAGAAGTAGTATTCGTAACATTTGGTGTCAGAAGTGGGATTGTGAAAATTGAAAATAAACAAAAGACAACAAAAATATTATAAAAACGCAGACATGGTTAAACTCGAGCTGCTGAAGGTGGACCAGCTGAAGAAGGAGCTGGCTGCCTGGAATTTGCCGACTGCTGGGGGAAAAGTGGAGTTGCAGCTGCGCTTGCGAGGCGTGTGAGGCACGAGGCGTCGATTGGACTGTGCACGAGTTCGGAACGCAGGAGCTGGAGGCGTCGGCCAAAGTGGAGGAATCGCCTGCGGGTGCTGCGTCGATGCAAAGTACGGCTGCAGCGGCTCCGCCACCACAAGCAATGGACATGAGCCAGCTTATGGTTGTAATGAAAGGAATGTTTCAGGAAACTTCTGCAAAAATCGAGAATGTCAATCGTGAAATGTCAGCGCAAATTTTTGTTTTTAAACTTCAATTTTTATTACACCTGCCTAATAAAAGGCATCTCGTAATATTCTAACATTATTTGGAAATAATTTATGTACATAGATCAATGTCAGAATATACATACATTTACGAACTTAACAAAACACTAGCGTATAACAGTAAGTTAAATCTCAATTTACAATACATACAGACAGTTTACAGTACATATTTCATTAAAAATGTCTAGATGGTAAGTCAGAAGTTGTAAGTCGTTTAAACCTTCGAATTCGCCTTTCTTCGATCAGGGATATATGTTGTATTTCGACGTTGCCGTGATTTTACATGTCAATAATATGTTTCGTGCTGAGTTTTTTTATTGTTTCTTCAACTGTGCTGATTGAAAGGTCCCGATGCAAAGAGTCGTTTGTGATGTACCAAGGAGCGTCTACTATTTTGCGTATTATTTTTGATTGCGTACGCTGTACAATGTCAACGTTTGTTTTGCATGCCGTATCCCATATCTGAATACCATATCTCTCAATGACAGTGTTGTACATATATCAGTAATTAAATTTTAAATCGAATTGAACGTATACAGAAAGTATTCATTCGGTTCGCTTTGCGTTCGCTGAACTTCAGTGATCCCATACCATCCTACAGCTCTCGCTGCCTTCTAGTAAACTTAAAGTCACTACATGCTAGGCGTTCACTTCTTGCATGCTCCTTTGTAGTCAGTATTGTATGTGGGGCTAATGATTGCCCGGATCTTTTAGCAAGAATAGAATTTAATGTCCCTAAACGGAGTCTGCGGAGGGTGGATACCTTCCATTTAGATGTCTCCAGGACGAATTATGCAAGAAATGCACCTCTATATAGGGCCTTCTCGGAATTAAACAATGTTACCGATTTGGATCTGTCACTTCCGAAGGGTGTGCTGTTGAATAGTTTAAGTAACTTATAGTTTTTAATAATTATTATATCCTATAGTCAGTAAGGACATTTGTTCATTGGCTAAATAAATAAATAAATAATTTGTTGCTTAGGAATAAGTTTGATTGTTTGCCTAGAAGCCATTGCAGTTGTCGGAACTTGTTGTTAATCTCATTCATTTTTTTTTTTAATATGATCACGCCATGTAAGTTTTGCATCAATTGTCATACCCAGGTATTTTGCCTTATTGTCAATTTGAATTGTGCAGTAGTCTATTTTAGGCGGGTGCTGGTTAAAAGATCTGTTGGTGTAGATAACTTCTACTGTTTTTTCAGAATTTATCTGGATACCCCAGGTCTTGAACCATCTCACTGTGTCATTTATTATGGTTTGAAGGTTTTGTTCAGCTGTTATAAGTTGCTTGCTAGATGAAAGCAAAACTGTGTCGTCGGCAAATGTTGCAATCATGCTGTCGTCAAAAGAAGTAACAGGTACGTCCGCAGTATAAGTAGTAGTATTAAGTATAGAAGAGGACCTAACACACTGCCTTGAGGAACACCAGCACTCATAGTGCGCATTTCTGAGTCAGCATCTTGAAATTTCACAAATAAATGTATATTTTCTAAGTAGCTTTGCAATAAGTCATAAAAGTCAAGTGGTAGAAAGGATTTTAGCTTGTGGAGTAGACCTTTGTGCCATACACTGTCAAACGCTTTTGCGACGTCAAGATACACTGCCGCACAGTATTTTTTGTCATCAATGTCTTTGTATATCTTATTGGCAACTCTATGAATTTGCTGAGTCGTTGAGTGTTTGCGCCTGAATCCAAATTGGTGTGTTGGAATTATGTTTTTCTGAGTCAAGATGGTGTCAAGTCGTTCAATGAGAAGTTTTTCGTATACTTTTAATAATGTTGGTAGCAAGCTTATAGATCGATATGATGTTTTCTGGGTTGGGGTTTTCCCCGGCTTCACCAGCGCGATAATCTTAGCCACTTTCCAAACCACAGGAAAATATTTTAGCTGTGATATTGCATTGAAAACGTTTCTAATATACATATAGGCTGCGTTTGGTAATTCCTTTAAAACTTTGCCGGATATTAAGTCAAAGCCAGGTGTTTTTTTAGTTTTAAGTGTCATGATTTTTCGTCGAATGTCATCAGTTGTCATTTTAGGTATGGGTTTGTTTTGTATTTCTCGCGTTGTTGGTAATATTATTTTTTGTTGGTCAAGTGGATTTGAAAACGTTCTTTCAAAGTGTTGTGCAAGGATGTCAGCTTTTTGTGTGTTACTTCTGGCCCAAATTCCGCTTGTACTTTTGATGGGTGGTTGATGAGGTATAGCGTTGTTTAGGTTTCTCGTTCCTCTCCACAGTGAGTAATGTGTTGACATACTGGGCTCTAAGTTCGTCAAATAATTGCTGAGTCTATCTTCCTTGTCCTTTTTTAGCATCATATTAACTTCCTTCGTTATGTCATTAAGCTTAGCTTTGTCTAGTGGGTGCTTGGACTTCTGCCATTGTTTAGGAGCCGTCTCTTCTGCTTTATTTTGTTAAGAATGTTATTACTTAGATTTTGCATAAAACGTTTTGGTCCGAGTGTCGGGGTTGACGCACTTGCAGCTTTGATTACTATGTCGTGGAAATATGCAATAGCTGAATCGACATCTTTTTTAAACTTTAAGCGGACATTCATCATAAGATTACGGTCGATTAATTCTTTAAAAGACTGCTAATCAGTTTTAAGGTTATATGGTAGGAATTGTTGTGATAGACTTAGTGGCTGGCTTAAATATGTCAGTATAACGGGGGAGTTGTCGGAAGATAAATAGAAGCAAGATTCAATTGTCATGCAGTCTGGCTCGATATTACGAGTAATGTAAAAGTCAAGTAAGTCTGGAATTTTAACTGGGTCAGAAGGCCAATACGTTGGTTGTCCACTACTTATAAACCGGCTTTTATTTTCTTTGATGGCATCCAGTAGGTTTCGTCCTTTTTTGTTAGTCAATCTAGATCCCCACATTATGTTTTTAGCATTAAAGTCACCACCAGCTATGTATCTCTTCCCAAGTGTCCGAAGGAAGTTAAAGGAATTTGTTTTGTCATTGTTATATTTAGGCAGGCAATATATTGATGAAATGGTTACTGCTCCACATTGATCTTCGATTGCGATTACTTTTGCTTGAATATTATTTAACTTCGAACTTTCCATTTCAATATGATACATTTTATGTCGTCTCTAAGAATAATTGCAGTACCACCATGGGCTTTATTTTCAGGGTGATTAGTCGTAAGTATTTTGTAATTGGGGATTTTAAAGTAGGTTTTGTCTGTAAAGTGCGTTTATGTAACCAGCATAATGCCAACGCTGTTGTTCGTCAAAAAGGTTTTAACTTCTAAAGCATGTTTGCTGAGTCCGTTTGCATTCCACAGCGCTATTTTAATTTTGTTTGTGTTGTCCATCTATTTTCGTCACCAACAGCGTAAGTATGTTCATCATATTTGACATTTGGGAAACTAGTTGCTTAATCATATCCTTTAATTCAGTGAGGTCATCTGGCGTTGTTGCTGTTTTTGAGTAAACGGGTTCAATACGCGTTTTTTGTGTTAGTGAAGATGCCACTGCTGCATAAGAAATTCCAGAGGAGACGTTAGTGGAAGCTGGTTGTATTGGGAGAGTATCAGGTGGTTTGGTAGGGACGTCTTTATTTCTTAATGCTGGAAAGCGTTTAATTTTTAAGGACTTGTAGTTGGCCGTGTGTTTTCCCCGCACAGAGCGCATTTTATATCATTCGTTTTTGAACAGTCAGAGGTCTTGTGTTTTCCAGTACATTTCACGCAGATTGGGCTCTTCGTACAATAATTTTTAGTATGTCCATAATTTTGGCAATTGGAGCATTGAGGTATTGTCCGTTTTTGGTGGGGTGGTTCGAATGAAACTTTGCAGTGTAGGAGATTTTTAATTTCGTAAACGTCTTTGTTGTTATCTTTCGTCGCTAGTTTAATTGAAAACATAGATAGGGGCTCTTTGCTTCCTGATTTCAATATGTTGTGAATGCTAATGACATCATGACCTAACTGTTTCATCTCGTCGGCTATGTCGTATGTATCGGTAAAGTAGTGCATATTTCTTAAAATTACCCTAAAACCGCGTTGATCTTTGGGCTTATATGTATTATATTGTGTTTGTTTATCATTAAGTAATTTAATTATTGCCGTATAATGTTGCGATTCAAACGGTTGGACCTTAATTTCGGTACTGTTGAGGACTTTAATTTCATATTTTACCTGGTTTAGGTTACTTAGCACTGAAATCAGACGACTTAAACATTGAACATTTTGTATATAAATGGGCGGTGGTTTTGGTGCACGTTTTGCAATTTCATCATTTGGAGACTTATTCGGTTGTTTTGCATCATTGCAGTCTTGCGACGCGTCGTCACATTCTTCATCGTCGGCCAGTATCTCGAATTTATTTGCTGCTGGTGGTTTGTCGAGCCAGTATGATGTTATTGTTTTTTGGTTTATATTGGTTGGTTTGTTCTTGTGCTTTTTATTTTTGCTTGCGTTGTTTACCTTTCCATCTGGTGAGTTGCGATTCCTCTTTAGCGTTGCTTGGTCTTCGGTTTCTCTTTGCTGCTTTGATTGTATGGGAGTTGTTGCTGCATTTTTCGGCTGTTCTTTTGGTGTAGTAATTTGCCGACCGGCAGAAGAACTAGTCGCCAGCATGCTTCCAGTAGTCGAGGCTGTTACTGTTGTACAGGCCGAGAAGGTTGAAGTTGTAGTTGTTAATGTAATGGTTGTTGTAGTTGTTGGTAAGCCAGTGGTACTTGCACAAGCTAGAGAGCCGCTAGAGTTTTGGATGATTGGAGATTTACTCTCAGTACTCCACGCTTGTAGCGGTGAGCAAACATTGTCAGTGCCGTTAGATAGTGCAGGTTGGGTTGACTCTCTTGTTGTTATTTCACATTCTGCTGCATTCGCGCGCGCAGCTGCTTGTGAGAACACAGCCTGGAGAGTTTGCACTGATTGGAAAGTCTTTGCCTTGGACTCACTCATGGACCGAGTTCTCCCCACCGGGGGAGAGCGCCGCACACTCATGTTCACTGATTTGATTTTTTGCTGATTAGATTTTTGTTTACAAAAGGTATTTCGCAGTCGAATTCACTTCTGGTGAGAAGACTTGCGGATTTACTGCAAATTGTTTTGAGTCACTGTCTCTTTTTTTGGCAATATTGCATTCAATACACTGTATAAAATGGATAGTTGGCACAGAGCGAATTGAAACACGTCCGATTGCTATGATTGCATCTACAATTCGGCGCAAATGGCAGCGAAACTCGAAACGACAAATCAAGAAATAGCTAAAACGGGAACGGCGAACCGGGAAATGTCAGCAAAACTTAAAAATGCAAATCGGGAGTTGTCCAGCAAGCTTCAGAAAAATTCTGCGCGCTTGGAGCAGATAGTGGATGAAATCTCAGACAGGATTAATGGGAAAGTCGAGCACCTGGAGACGCGAGTAGAGCACTTGGATAAACGAGTCGATGACCTGGAGGATTCCCTGAACAAACGAGTTGATAGTCTGGAAGACTCGATGAACAGAAAAATGGACGAGCGGCTTAGGGAGGTACAGCCGCGAGAATGGTTGCCGCCGGTTCCGGAAAGTGTTGCCACCCGAGCAGAAGTGCCTACTTATGATGGGACTACGCCGTTCGATACATTCAAGCTACAATTCGACCTGGTTGCTCTGGAAAATCAGTGGACCGATCGATGTAAGGAAAGGTCGGAGATTGGCGCTGGCTCTTAAAGGTGCTGCGGCTGAGGTAATAAAATCAGTTCCAGAATGTTTACGAAGTGAGTACGAGACCGTCATAAGGGCGCTGGCAGCCAAATACAGCGACGAGCACAACAGAACGCTTTACTACTGTGAGCTGAAGAACCTCAGGCAAAGATCCAACGAGGCGCTGCAGACATATGCAGCAGACATTGAGCGGCTCGTACAGCTGAGCTACCCGTCCTTCGGCGCTGATGATCTCGAGAGGATGAAGATTGAGGAGTTTATTGAAGGTCTTCATGATCCGGAGACACGTCGCAGTGCGTTGATGATGGGCAAGCCGACATTTAGGGAGACGGTGACCAGCACGATGACATATGAGGCGACATGGATTGGGGGCAGCCGGACAACGACATTACGATCCAGGCCATAAGCTCTAAGCCAACGGGCAGGCCATGGGTGGTCTCCTCTAAAGTTGTTTGCTGGGTATGTGGCAAGCAAGGCCACATATCACGAGACTGCCGCCTACGGAAGAGGCGTTCCCGTTCTCGATCGCAATCGCCTGAAGCGAGGAATACTGACAATCGAGGCTCAGCCAACAAGCGCAGGGCTGAGGCCGAGGAGCCGTTAAACTAAAAAGGGTCAGCGATAAGGTGAAAGCCAGATATGATCTCAGCCGGGTTCCAAGAAGGCGAAAGGAAAGGTTTGTCTCCAAAACTTCAAACGTCATGGGAAGGACCGTACAAGCTCATGACTAGGATTAATGACGTGGTATACAGGATTCAACGTTGCAGCATTCGGAGCGCCTGGCGCCTTATCGCAGCGGAGCCTCGGCACTTGTTCGGGACGAACAAGTCTAAGTGGTGGGCAGTGTAACGATAAGACAGTCTGTCGCTGTACAAAGCAGCCGGTCGCTGTGCAAGACGCCCTGTTGCTACCCGCCGTGCTATGAATGCTTTTCGTAACAATCCATAAAAATAAAAGTTATTTTTGCACAAACAAACATGCATCCGCCGTTTTTCCATTTTGTTTACAACTTAAAGTAGAAGTTGTTATTCTACGTTAGTTATTCTACGCCGAGTAGAATATGTTTAGTCGTTGAGCCGAACACTATAGTGTTAAAAAAAGTATACATTTTACTAGTTAAAGATATTTCTCTAAAAAATATTGAAAGGACATCTTTCCTTTTGTACAAAAAAAACATGCCCGCAAGGTGGTCGGAAATTTATATTGTGACGATGAGGCACTCTGTCGCTGTGCTATGCATAAATGCTTTTACGAGCATACTTTTAGGCACGCACTTTAGAGTACGGCCGACTTGCTATAATTTCGATATGGCAAGGATGGCTTGCGATGGTAATGGGATGTGCGAGAACTATCGAGAGATGGACTAATTGGAATGTGCGAGAATCGAGAGATAGGCCAACTGGAATATGCGAGAACAGTCGGCGCGATAACCAGACAGGTATAAAAGGCAGCCGAGTGCAGCGCAGAGGAATAGTCTTATTTGAAAGAGCAAAGTAGTTACATGTGTAAAGATAAGCAAAGTGTAAATCTGTAAATAAAATGATTGCTGGTTTCTGACTGCGTTTCGCGCTGAGCAATTGAAGTGTGTTTTATTTTTCATGCATAATCCAGAGACGAAGAAATTAGAAAATTAATTTTCTAACATTGGCTGTCAGAAGTGGAATTGTGCTACTGAAAGTAAACAAGAACAAATATGATAAACGCAGAGGCACGAGGCGTCGAATGGACTGTACACGAGTTCGGAGCACAGGAGCTAGAGGCGTCGGCCAAGGTGGAGGAATAACCTGCTGGCGCTACGTCGCTGCAAAGTACTACGTCTGCGCCACTACAAGCATTGCACATGAGCCAGCTAACGGTTGCAATGAAAGGAATGTTCGAGACTGCCGAACGTGAAAGGTTGGCGCGATTGGAAATGGTGACTCGAGAAATGGCGGCGAAACGGGAAACCACGAATCAGGCAATTTCAGCACGAATGGAAACGGCGAATCGAATAACGGAACCGAAACCGTAAACTACGAATCAGGAAAGCGGTGAGCCATGAAGTATCGACGCAAGTGTCAGCGAAACTCGAAAGTGCAAATTGCGAGTGGTCCAGCAAGCTTCAGAAAAATGTTGCGTGCTTGGAGCAGAAAATGGAAGAAATCTCCAACAAGCTAAATGTGAAGGTGGAACACCTGGGAACTCGAGTGGAACACTTGGATAAACGATTTGACGACCTGGATGATTCCCTAAGCAAACGAGTTGACAGCCTAGAAGATTCGATGAACAAGAAAATTTACGAGCGACTTAAGGAGGTACAGCTACTGAGGTAATTAAAGGTCCTGCAGCTGAGGTAATAAAGACAGTTCCGGAAGGTTTGAGGGGTGATTACGATACCGTCATAAACGCGCTGGCGGCCAAATACAGTGACGAGCACAACAAAATGTTGTACTACTGCGAGCTGAAGAACCGTAGACAAAGAGCAGATGAGGCGTTACAGGCGTATGCGGCAGATATTGAGCGGCTGGTACCACTGTCCTACCCAGAATTCGGCACGGAAGTCTTGGAAAGGCTAAAGATCGAGGCGTTTATCGAAGGCATTCTTGACCCGGAGACACGTGTGAGTACATGACGATGAAGCCGACATTCCGTGAGACGATGACAAGCGCATATACGTATGAGGCGACCTAGAGGGGAAATTCTCGGCATTCATCTGCGGAAAGGCGTCGAGCACAATCTAGACGTGTAGTGCCATGTAGAGTCAATTGCTGGCGATGTGGCAAGCAAGGCCACATAATTCGAAACTACCATCTGCGGGAAAAGCGTTTCCCACAACAGACGTCGCCAAGATGTGCTGACGCTCTGCCACACCATTTTTGCAAAACCGAGCGCAGGCATGATTCGAAAGCCGAAAACAAGGGACAGATTGTGGATGTTCGGTCGGTAAGAGTTTTACAAGAGGAAGATTGGCTTGCGGAAAGCCTACAGAAGGACCAGTGCGAGGATACGGATCTCGCAAATTAATCAAAGGCAAAGAGCAGGGAGTACGGCCGGACTGCCAGGAGATGTCTGGTGAGCGCCCGATCACGAAGGCTTACTGGGCACAGTGTCAAAGTCTATGCCGATGGCTGCCTTTACCGCGAGAGGGAGAGCAGGGATGACAGGACCAGAAAATCCCGAAATCCCGAAGTGGTCCCGAAAGGCCATATCGACGATGTCATGGAGGCACACCATAACGACTCCAGTGGAGGGCACTTAGGCATCGCAAAAACCGTCGCCAAGATAAGAAGGCGGTTCTATTGGGTAGGATGCCAGGAGTCTGTCGCCGAGTGGATCAGAGGCTGTGATCGGCGTTCGGCCGCGAAAAGGCTGATAAGGAGATCGCGGAGCTGTACTCAACTGGTCAAAAACAGGACAAAATCCAAATATGATCTACGAGCAGCGGAGGAAAGCTTTGTCTTCAAAACTTCATACATCATGGGTACAAAGTCGTGACAAAGATTAATGCCGTGGTGTACAGAGTTCAACGCTGCTGCAACAGAAACGCTAGGCTGAAGGTAGTCCATTTGGAGCGCCTGGCACTTGTTCGGGACGAACAAGTCTAAGTGATGGGCAGTGTAACGTTGAGGCACTCTGTCGCTGTGCTATGCATGAATGTTTTTACGGGCATGCTTTTAGGCACGCACTTTAGAGTACAGCAGACTTTCTACAATTTCGATAGTAATGGGATGTGCGAAAAAATTTGTACAAAATCGAAACTGATTATTTTGGAAATTGCTACAATGGATTAATTTCAATACATGACGTTCGCGACTTATTAAGACAGAATATAAAAGAATAAAAAATAAATAATAAAAATGGTAATGGTAATGTTGCTCACGTGTAAAATTGAAAACGTGGTGAACAAGTAAAGAATGTGGAAGTACTGCGTGCTCCTGAAAATTACTGAAAAACTGCGGTTTACATGAATTCCTTAAATGTAATTTAACACGATTTTACATAAGAAGCGCTGATATTTTATACTGCTATCACTAGGGAAAGAAAGTTACACGAAATTCCCATAAATAAGTTGATTTTCAGCAAAATTTATGAACGAATTTTAAATTATTTTGTTGGCTCTTTAAAAACAACTCTGCCTGGGTACATACATTCACCACAAATAATTGTTGGCTGAAATTTGAAATTTAATTTAAAATTCTATGCAGAACTGGAATTGGTACATGATGAAATAATTTAAACAATAATTTTAAATAAATAATAGGTTATTTCATCATAGAATTAGTATAAATGGCATAATGACATAAATGAAAAGACTCAGCGAGCCAGTCTGCTGGCTGCACCGGTGACTAGTGCGCCATCATGGCACAATAACAAGGTAGTGGCACGAAAAAAGCAGCAAAATTCACGTGTATATATCTTGTAAGTGTTTTCGTTCGGTTCATTGTCAAAATAGAAAGGACGGTTTACTTGCCAATAGTATTGCCAGCATCGAATAAACGTATACATAAAAATAACATTAAAATGTGTTGTTATTTGTAGGTTATTGTGCAGAAACAGAAGTTTCAAAATTCAAATAGTGAAATTTCACGAAACTATGAAGTATCTACGGAAAAAGGAAAGCCAGTTAGGGCGATAAATAATATAAATCGTCGGCTTAGATTGGAAAGGGGCTAATACCACTTGGTTTACAAATATTAGATTGATAGATAGATAGATAGATAGATAGATAGATAGATAGATAGATAGATAGATAGATAGATAGATAGATAGATAGATAGATAGATAGATAGATAGATAGATAGATAGATAGATAGATAGATAGATAGATAGATAGATAGATAGATAGATAGATAGATAGATAGATAGATAGATAGATAGATAGATAGATAGATAGATAGATAGATAGATAGATAGATAGATAGATAGATAGATAGATAGATAGATAGATAGATAGATAGATAGGGGGCAAAGGTATGTGCAGCTATGTGCGGCTAGCATGAACTGTACGGCCCAAATGTTCCGACTCTCACCTCCACGTGGTGCCCCCTGGTAACCCGAGCAACCCACCGTGAGATGCAGTAACTAAACTGCATTGATCGTGGAGTCGGGGCTGACGAGAGCGGGAGACCTCAGCAGAGCTCTCTGATGAGAATTTGGCAGACCAATATGGCACGGAGCCGTGGCTCAGTTGGTTAGTGCGCGGTCCAGCGAGTCGCATGCAGAGCGACGCAAGATCGAATACTGCATGTAGTAACACCTAAACAAAATAACGGGAAACTCGTTTTCTCTTTCGGTGGCTGTCCTCTCAGCTGGAAATGGCAAACCTCTGAGAGTAAAAATTGCCTATGAAAAAGCTCCCAACCTGCCGTTCGGACCCGGCATAAAACTGTAGGTCCCTTCCACCCGCGTACAAAATTCACACGCACAACACGGGTGGTTGCGGGAATCTAGGCCTTAGTCTCGCGTAAGCGGGCTGTCGTGCCAATCAATTATTAATTATTAATATGGCACGGAGTATCTGATATCATCGGTTGCTGACATGGGACGCGACTAGATCAGGACCAGTCGATCGTAGGCCAAACGAAGCGCGCGATGGCAATAAGTTCCCAACGATGCAGAGGTGAACGATAGCCGTGAATACACAGAGGAATTCATAACCACGACACGGACGCCAGGGTCTGAGACCAGTAGGACCTTGGCGATTATGGCACTGGAAATAAGTTGGAATAGTTGACATGGGCTGGTGGCTGTAGTGACTGGCCTCTTAGTAAGTGTGGAGTGAAATCCCACTGAAATGGCGGTCCAGATATTGTTACAGTTGCCTCCGTCCCGATAAAACCTTGGCAGGCCTCGAGGTACGTTCCCAGCCCGTCGCCATTAGGTTAACGGTGCAGGTTGGGTTGAGATTGCTCCCTATTCATGCTGACCCGGCTCTGAACGCAGGTACCCATAAGGACATGCGTCAACCCTAGCGCTGGCCTCCCTGCTTAGGCATAGACAACCACGGGGTCATTAAGGCGACTGCACTTTCGAAATGGGATAGCGGCCTCGAGGGGGGACCCAACCGAATATGGCAAATGCAAAGGACAATGAGAGTACACCGCCGCCTTTTCAAGGCAGCACACGAACTAGGCGTTCCCCTGTTATTGCCTCGAGGGTAATCAGAGGCCAAGGAGAAATCGACCACGAAACCCCAGAACCAAGAGTCGTCGCACCCAGAGACCCAGAGACCCCAACACTACACCGCCCGCTGTTTTGGGACCTTCAAAACCCACCCCGATTGTCTCAACACCAGGAGATATCGCAAAATCCACTCGACCAGAAAAGCAAGGATCAGGTAATATAAACATACCGGCAGCTCATCACGATAGCACTATTCTATCACCGATGGTTGCACTAGGTCGGGAGATAGATGAGCTTATGCGATACTGCAACGCACAGAGAAATATGCACAAGGATGTTTTAAGACGATGCAGCGTCATCAGGCGTTTGCATACGGAGGCAATGATACAGGTGGACAAGGAACAGAAGCAGTTAAGAGCGAGAACAAACCAAATCGCGGCAACAGGGTTAGAGTCGGATGCGGCTGGCGCACGAAGTGGAACACACTCTGCCAAGCTGGCGAGAGCAACAGCTAGCCCTAAGGGTCCTGGAAAAGTCAAGTCTCCCGCAGCGAAGTAGCAGAAAGCGCTGGATGCGATGTTACACCAAAGTTACCGGAGGCGCCAGCTAATAATGAAACCTGGACTAAGATCCGGAGAAAAAATAGGCAGCGGAAGAGTCTGACAATTCGACCGAAGGCGGACGCCATCATAATCACCACAAAAGGAAACGAGTCTTATGCTAACATCCTACGGAAGACCAGCACGGAACTTAAGGCCCTGTTCGAAGGGGCACGCACTGTTCGAAGGACACAAAAAGGGGAGCTTGAGCTTAATCGTGCGAATGATACAACCGCAAATACATTCCAGGCGGCCATTGAGGGTGTTCTGAAGGACGAGGCGGTAGTGCAAGTGAGAACACACATGATCATGGTACAGTGTAAGGGTCTGGTCTCCGACATCAGCACCAAAGAGGAGCTCCTTGATGCTCTGGAGGAACAGGCCAAAATCAAACGGCCAGGTTTATCTGCAATAAGGAGTATGAGGAACACGTACGGTGGAACACAGACAGCATACATTACACTTCCGGCGGAAGACGCTAGGAGAGTGGTTGACCTAAAGCACCTACGGGTGGGGTGAGTCCGCTGTCGCGTGTCTGAGACCGCATCGCCAACCAACAAGATGCTTTAGGTGCTGGGGCTATGGCCACATGGCAGCAGCATGCAAAGAGACGGACCGAACGGGACTTTGTAGAAGGTGTGGCGAGGGTGGCCACATAGCGACCATATGCAGAAAGCCGGAAAGATGTGCACTTTGTGGAGGATCACACGCTGCGGGGAGCTCATTGTGCCCGCGGTACCAGGAGGCAAAGAATAAGAGACGCGCATGGGAATTATTCAAATTAACTTGAACCACTGCGCGGCTGCACAAGACTTGCTGTGGCAGAGCCAGGTGGAGCTGAGAGCAGACGTTGCCGTACTGGCGGAGCCGTACGTTGCGATAGATTCGTACAACTACACGTCGGATCAATCACATAAGGCCGCTATCTGGATCCTGGGCGACAAAACCCCACAGGCCAGTCCGAAGGTGGCAAACCAGGGATTTACATGGGTGCGAATCGAAGGGCTCTACATAGTTAGCTGCTACGCACAACCGAGCATGCCAATAGATGAGTTTCAACAGATGATGGGAAAAATTGTAACGGAATTGCGAGGTAAGCGTCCCGTTATTGTTGCAGGTGATTATAATGCCTGGTCGATGACATGGGGAAGTAGCCGCACTAACCAAAGAGGAAGGATAGTTGAGGAGACATTTGCTACAATGGATCTAGTTTTGCTAAACGAGCCTGGGCGCTACACGTTTGACACTGGCAGTAAGCGATCGATTATTGATTTGGCCCACGCAGACAGAGCTACGGCAAACCGCGTAAGGTGGCAAATTGCGGGAATGTACACCCACAGCGATCATAATGCCATTACGATCGATGTGGACCAAGGCCAAACGCAGCACTCAAAGCCGCCGTGCGCACAAGACCCGATGTCTTTGCGGACCTCTACACCGCGTGCATCAAGGAAGGGACCTTCCCAAAACGTTGGAAGCGACAGCGCCTGGTACTGTTACTGAAACCTGGCAAGTCACCGGATGAATCGTCGGCTTACAGACCATTATGTCTTTTAGACACGGTAGGAAAAATATTTGAGCGCATCATATGCGACCGCCTTCAAGAGTACCTGGAAGGAAAGGAAGGGCTCTCCAATCAACAGTTCGGCTTTAGGCGACGGCGGTCTACGGTTGATGCCATACGCATGGTGGTAGGCATAGCCCGCGAAGCAACGAGAGGAACGGGTGGACCATCCGGCACCATGAAATACTGCGCTGTCGTCACCTTGGACATTCGAAATGCGTTCAATTCAGCCAACTGGACGAAGATACTGTTGGCTTTAAAGAACTTTGGCGTCCCAGCATACTTGCTGCGAGTGATTCGCAGCTACTTTTGCGAGAGGCTACTTGAGTACGACACGGAGGATGGGCCGAAAAAGTATGCGGTATCTGGTGGCGTCCCACAGGGGTCTGTTCTGGGTCCAACCCTGTGGAACGCAATGTATGACGGCGTCTTCAAACTGGATCTCCCCGCAAACACTACATTAGTCGGGTATGCGGACGACATTGCGCTAGTAGCAGTAGGCAAGCAGATACTGGACGTTGAGCTAACTTGTAATGACGCAGTCTCCAGAATTCAGCGCTGGCTAAACAATGCAGAGCTTGACTTGGCCGCCCACAAAACGGAGGTAGTACTAGTGAGCGCGAGAAGAAGAAGAGAACAAATGGTGGTGAATGTTGGAGGCCACGACATACGATCCAAGCCAGCTATCAAATACCTAGGAGTATTGATAGATTCACGATTAACTTTCAAGGAGCACCTAACATCAGTCGGTAAAAAGGTGGCAGCAGTAAACGGGGCGCTCTTCCGCATACTCCCCAACATAGGGGGACCGCAAGGAGCCAGGAGGAGACTGCTCTCCACAGTCACGGATTCTATTGTCTTTTACGCAGCGCCGATATGGGCAGGCGCAAAGCACACACACATGCATGAGGCAAGGCAGGCTTACAGGATAAGCGCTCTAAGGGTGGCCTGCGTATACCGAACGGTATCTGGGGAGGCGGTATGCGTGATTGCGGGGAAATTACCTTTTGAAATTCGTGCACGGGAGCTGCAGCAGCTGTATACAACTCAGGGCATAAAACCGACAATAGAGCAAAAGTTAGAGCAGCGGGACAAATCGCGGGACAAATGGCAACTAAGATGGGAGCAAGTAAGCAGAGGTCGGTGGGCATACGAGTTGATTCCCCGGATAAAGACGTGGATGCAGAGAAAGCATGGAGACGTAGACTACCACCTAACGCAGCTGCTGAGTGGACACGGGTGTTTTTTGTACTACCTACATAAGTTTAATTTAGCGGACACTCCCTTCTGTCCAAACTGTCAGGGAGAGGTAGAGAGCGCGAAACATATCCTTTTAGACTGTGGACGCTTTGACCATGAGCGGAAGGAGCTTGCACAAGTATTCGGGAGTTCTCCGACGGTGGAGAATTTCGTTATGGAGATGTGTGACACGACAGCAAAATGGAATGCTGCGTGCACATTTGCTGCTCGAGTCATGTTAAAGCTATGCGATATAGAGCGGGAGCGAAAGCGAGTTCAGCGACAACAACGACAGCTGGGGGAACAGGAAGAACAATCTGCAACATCAATATTGCTGACAGAGGAGAGGCAGGTACCAGATGAAATCGGCTGGACACTAGGGAAAACATGACAAAGACCATGACTGACGCTTGAGATACAATACTCAAAACGGCCTCCTTGACGTAATTACCTACAGGTATCCCAGGGGGGATTAACCGTCGGACAGTGAGGGGGTTTTAGTGGGTTAAAGTCTCACACTGACTGGGTGGCTTTCGATGCTTTCCCCCTCAATAAAAAAATCAAAAAAAAAAAAAAAATTGATAGATAGATAGATAGATAGATAGATAGATAGATAGAGAGATAGATAGATAGATAGATAGATAGATAGATAGATAGATAGATAGAGAGATAGATAGATAGATAGATAGATAGATAGATAGATAGATAGATAGATAGATAGATAGATAGAAACATAGATAGATAAATAGATAGATAGATAGATAGATAGATAGATCGATAGATAGATAGATAGATAGATAGATAGATAGATAGATAGATAGATAGATAGATAGATAGATAGATAGATAGATAGATAGATAGATAGATAGATAGATAGATAGATAGATAGATAGATAGATAGATAGATAGATAGATAGATAGATAGATAGATAGATAGATAGATAGATAGATAGATAGATAGATAGATAGATAGATAGATAGATAGATAGATAGATAGATAGATAGATAGATAGATAGATAGATAGATAGATAGATAGATAGATAGATAGATAGATAGAAACATAGATAGATAGATAGATAAATAGATAGATAGATAGATAGATAGATAGATAGATAGATAGATAGATAGATAGATAGATAGATAGATAGATAGATAGATAGATAGATAGATAGATAGATAGATAGATAGATAGATAGAGGGGGGCAAGCTTCGTGCAGTTATGTGCCGTATGCAGCTAGCATAAACTGTATGGACTAGTTTTCCGACTCTCACCTCCACGTGGTGCCCCCTGGTAACCTGAGCAACTCACTGTGAGATGCAGTAACCAACCTGCATGGATCGTGGGTCAGGGCTGACGAGAGCGGGAGGCCTCATCAGAGTTTCAATGATGATGAGGATTTGACGAACTAATACAATGGGCACCGAGGACTGAGCCCAGTAGGACCTCGGGTATAATGGCACTGGAATTACGTTCTGAATAGATTGACTTGAGCTGGTGGCCGTAGTGACTTGCCTCTTAGTAAATGTGGAGTGAAATCCCATTGAAACGGCGGTTCAGATATTGCTGCGGCTGCCTCCGTCCCGGTAAAACCTTGGCAGGCCTCAAAGTACGTTCCCGCTCCGTCGCCATTAGGTTGGTGGTACAGGTTAGGTTGAGCTTGCTCCCTATTTGTGCTGACCCGGCTCTGAATGCAAGCTCCCATAAGGACTTGTATCAACCCTCGCGTGGCCTCCCTGCTTAAGCACAGATAATCACGGGGTCACCAAGGCGACTGCACATCCGGACTGGGATAGCGGCTTTGAGGGGGGACCAGGCTGCCATGAATACAGTGAAATCGACGACGACTGAAGCAACGAACAAGGACAATGAAAATCAGGATACGGCAACACCTTTCCAGAGGAGCTCTAGGATCATGCGGTCTCCGGTGAGCGCAACACGAGTGGCTAGGCCTCGAAGCGAAGTCATTCTGGACACTCCGAAATCGGGAACACCGGTAGCAGATGGTAGTACACCACCACACACGGTACTTACCGAAGAGGCAGAGCATAAGCGTAAGGAGAAACAGAAAGAAGACACAAACAAGGAGAAGCCAGATGAATTCACGATGGCGAAAGAACCAACAACAGCAGCTCGGTACAGCACGGCGATGGCAATACCGCTGATGGCACTAGGGCGGGAGATAGATGACCTCATGCGCTACTGTAATTCGCAGAGAAATATGCATAAGGACGTCTTACGGCGAAGCAGCGTCATTAAGCGTCTCCATACAGAGGCAATGATGCAGCTGGATAAGGAGAATCAGTCGAGGCCTAGAATAAACCCGGAAGCGGAGAAAAGCAGCTTGTCCAAGGCTGCGATTCTAAGCACCGCACAGTCTGCTCAGCGGGTTAGATCGATGACTAGCCCAAAAAGCATGTCTCTGGTTGCAAAAAAGCAGAGAGCTTTAAATGCAGATCTGACTCCTAAAAGGTCCTATGCGACAAACACAAATGACGGATGGACGAAGGTACAGCCAAAGCATAGGCAGCAGCAGAAGCAGCAATCAATCAAGCCAAGAGCAGACGCCATTATCATCGCGACAAAAGGGGAAAAGTTGTCTTATGCGAACATACTCCGCACTGTTAAAAATTGTTCCACCACTAAAACGCTGTTTGAAGAAGTGCGCACTATACAGCGGACACAAAAAGGAGAGCTGCTACTAGAACTCAATCGGGCGAAGAACACGAGTACGACCTTGCTCCAGACGGCCATCGAGGAAGTACTTAAGGAAGAAGCGACGGTGCAAGTTAAGTCACACATGGTTACGGTGCAGTGCAAGGGTCTGGTATCCGATATTAGTACCAAAGAGGAGTTGCTGGATGCTCTAGAGAAGCAGGCGAGAATCAGGAGACCAGAAGAATCCGCAATAAGGCGTTTAAGGAACACGTACGGTGGAACGCAGACAGCTTCTTTTTTTTTTTTTTTTTTTTTAAACTCGAACAACTCGAACATAACGCTACCAGCGGTAGATGCTAAGAAAGTAGTGGACTTAAAGCACCTGCGTGTGGGATGGGTCCGTTGCCGGGTGTCGGAGGCCTTATCGCCAACGAAATGTTACAGATGCTGGGGCTATGGCCACATGGCTGCAGCGTGTAAAGAACCAGATCGAACGGGGTTGTGTAGAAGGTGTGGGGATAAGGGCCACGTCGCATCATCATGCAAAAACGCAGAAAGGTGTGCTCTTTGCCACGGGCCACATGATGCAGGGAGTACAAAGTGTCCTCGGTATCAGGAGGCAAGAAGTAAGAAGCGTTCATGAGAATTATTCAACTCAACCTTAATCACTGTGCGGCGGCACAAGACCTATTGTGGCATAGCCAGAGCGAGGTGCGGGCAGACATCGCGCTGTTGGCAGGGCCGTACGCTGACATAGACTCCCACAACTGGTCTACTGATAGGTCGCTTAAGTCTGCTATCTGGACCCTGGGCGTCAAAACTGCACAACGTAGGTCAACAATGACAAATGTAGGCTTTACTTGGATCCAAATCGAGGGGATGTATATAGCTAGCTGCTACGCACCGCCGAGCATGCCCATAGAAGAGTTTACAAGGATGATGTCAATATTGACGACGGAGCTAAAAGACTTGCGCCCGATCATAGTGGCAGGTGACTTTAATGCCTGGTCGCAAACTTGGGGAAGTAAGCACACAAACCCGCGAGGAAGGGTAGTCGAGGAGGCTTTCGCTTCGATTGACCTAGTGCTTCTTAACGAACCAGGTCACTACACATTTGAGTCAGGGAGAGGACGATCGATCATAGACCTAACTTATGCAGATAGATCGATAGCAAAGCATGCTAAGTGGGAAGTGTCCAAGGTTTACACACATAGTGATCACCACGCCATCATTATTGATGTGGCTATAAGGCAAAAATGGAATACGCATGTACATAAGGTGCAGAAGATCTCATGGAAGAGGAGCGCTTTCGATGCAGAATCCTTTGAGGTGGTTTGGAGCGAGGCTTTGTTTGACGACGGTACGGCAGAATCCAAAGCTACACAGATAGCGAAAAGGCTGAGAGAGGCGTGCGATGCAGCGATGCCGAGGCGAAGTGGCAAGGTCAACAGACAAGCGGCGTACTGGTGGACCGAAGAAATAGCCGATCTACGAAAAAACTGCATAAAAGCGCGCAGAAAGGCTCAGAGAGCGCGACGAAGACAAGATTTCGGCGAGAAACAAGCGAACTTTCATGCTTGCAGGCTAGCGCTTAAAAAGGCAATAAAAGCCAGTAAAAATCGATGCTTCAGGGAATTATGCGACAGTGCTGATGTCGATCCATGGGGGCAAGCCTACAAAACGGTGATGAGTAAGGTGAAAGGCCCAAGAGCTCCCCAACCTACATGCCCAATTTTACTGAAGAAGGTCGTTACTTCGCTCTTCCCACAACAGGAAAGAATGGGCAATGTCAGCGTAAGTAACAGTGTCGAGGTACCGGAGACAAACGATGTAACGGCAGAGGAAGTACTAAGCATCATTGGAAGGATCAGCGATAGAAAGGCCCCAGGATCGGATGGCGTGCCAAACGCAGCGCTTAAGGCCGCGATTCGCTCGAGACCTGATGTATTCGCGGAACTCTATAGCTCGTGCATCAGAGAGGGAATCTTTCCAAATCGTTGGAAGCGGCAACGGTTGGTGCTATTGCTGAAACCCGGCAAGGCGCCGGATGAACCGTCAGCATACAGACCACTATGTCTCTTGGATACCACAGGCAAGATTCTGGAAAAAATCGTATGTGATCGTCTGCAGGAGTACCTAGAAGGAGCAGAAGGACTCTCCGACCAACAATTTGGGTTTAGGCGAGCGAGATCAACGGTGGATGCCATAAGCATGATGATGGGCATAGCTAAGAAAGCGACATGTGGAACAGGTGGCGCTTCTGGAACCATGAGGTATTGCGCCGTCGTTACTTTGGACATTAGGAATGCCTTCAATTCTGCCAATTGGGCGAGGACCCTGATGGCATTAGAAACCTTTGGCGTCCCGTTGTACCTGAGGCGCATGATCCGCAGCTACTTCTGTGACAGAGTGTTGGAGTATGACACAGAGAGCGGCCCAAAAAAGTACGAAGTAACTGGTGGTGTCCCACAAGGCTCCGTGTTGGGCCCAACTCTCTGGAATGCCATGTATGACGGGGTCCTGAAACTAGATCTACCAGCAGATGCCACTTTGATCGGATACGCTGATGACATAGCACTCGTGGTCACAGGAAAGCAAATCAGGGACGTGGAGCTGACATGCAACGACGCGGTGGCTAGAATACAGCGCTGGCTGAACATCGCAGAATTAGAACTGGCAGCACAAAAGACAGAGGCAGTGTTGCTGAGCGCGCGAAGACGAAAGGAACACATGACGGTCAATGTCGGTGGACACGACATCCAATCAAAGCCGTCCATCAAATATCTTGGTGTCATCATCGACTCACGCATGAACTTTCGAGACCACCTAACGGCAGTTAGTACTAAGGCCGGAGCTGTACACAATGCGCTCACTCGTATACTCCCTAATATTGGAGGCCCACAGGGAGCCAGAAGGAAATTGCTCTCCACAGTCGTGGACTCAATTATTCTGTATGCTGCACCCATATGGGCAGGAATACGAAGCAACCAGCTACGGGGAGCGAGACAGGCATACAGACTTGGCGCGCTACGAGTGGCTTGTGCATACCGAACTGTGTCCGAAGAGGCGACCTGTGTCTTAGCGGGTAAGATGCCCTTGGACATCCGTGCTTGTGAGATGCAGCGACTGTACACAAGGCAACGTGTAAAACCGACGCAACAGAAGAGATTAGAGCAACGAAGGCATTTACTTAACGAGTGGCAACAAAGATGGGAGCAAACCAGTAAGGGGCGCTGGACATACAAGTTAATCCCCCAAGTAGAGGTATGGATGCAACGTAAGCATGGAGACTTGGACTTCCATCTGACGCAACTACTGAGCGGACATGGGTGCTTTCTGTACTACCTACATCGATTCGGTTTGGCGGATACCCCAAAGAGGATGCTGAACACGTTCTCTTCCACTGCATTCGCTTTGAAAATACGCGAGCGGAACTTGCAAGATCATTTAGCAGCCCGCCGACAACGTCGACGCTGGTGACCGAAATGTGCGAATCGAAACATAAATGGGACGCAGCGTGCAAGTTTGCGACATGCGTTATGTTGAGGCTCCGAGACATAGAGCGAGAGAGGAAGAAAGAAGAACGGTGGGCCCGCCACGAGCAGGTAACGACGACTACTGACTGACAAACTGACAGACTGACAGACGCTTGAGTATGTAATGCTCATAACGACCTCCCTGACGTAATTACCTACCGGTATCCCAGGGGGGATTAACCGTCGGACAGTGAGGGGGTTTTAGTGGGTTAAAGTCTCACACTGACTGGGTGGCAGGGCTGCCGAACGTACTACTATAGTAGTATTTTACTACTATTTCATCATCTGTACTACCGCACTACCCACAGGCCGATTGTACTACTATTTTCTGAAATATAAGTTTAAGCAGTTGAATTTTCATATTTTAAGTAAGGCTAAGTTTAAGTTACCAAACTGAACATTGCCGAAGCACGAAATTCCAACCAATGTTGCTGTTTTTTATTTCTAACCAAATATCTTTGGTTCGTGGGCAGCCCTACCACATGTGTTTCCGTATGTTTCACTTTTTGATGGACTTTTTTCAATCAAGCAAATGAGCTCGTCGTAGAGTTACCGTTGTGCGACTAAAGTGACAATTGCACCTTTTTAAACCGCGTTGCCAAATGCTGTTCGTATAATAGTTCACATTATTCTAATCATATGATATAAGCTGTTGATAGTCATAATTGTTGTTGATTTATGACTCATAAACTTTGAAAACCACGCAGCAGATGCGATACCCAAAAATCAACATCGTGAAATAATAGAGTAATATTACTGTATTTAAATACAAATTAACTTATACATTTTTGTACATTCTTGTAGGAACCTTTTAAAATTTGATAAAGACAATAAAGTGGACGTCTAGGACGTCGACGAGTCAGAAAAATTAAACTAAGGTGACACTCGTAATCATTAGAATATCCTGATATAAGTGTATAAAATCGTTCGATTTCTCTTGGGGTTGACATTTTTTTTAACCATATTCTATAACGATATTTGATATTAATAAAAAATTTTTAAAATACTTAGTTTTATTATGGAATTTTCAACTTATAAAACAAATTACGGGAAAATTTTTGTTGAATCATTTTTTTTACATTGTTTAGGAAATATGCATGTGTACTACTCAAATTCCATAAATACTACCCAAAAATCATAATTTGTACTACTGAAGAAAAATTGAAAACGGTAGCACTGCTGGGTGGCTTTTGAAAAAAAAAAAAAAGATAGATAGATAGATAGATAGATAGATAGATAGATAGATAGATAGATAGATAGATAGATAGATAGATAGATAGATAGATAGATAGATAGATAGATAGATAGATAGATAGATAGATAGATAGATAGATAGATAGATAGATAGATAGATAGATAGATAGATAGATATATAGATAGATAGATGGATAGATGGATAGATAGATAGATTGATTGATTGATTGATTGATTGATTGACTGATTGATGATAAAAGGTGAAAGAAAACGTTAAAATACACCAATTAACAGCAAAAGTACATCGCTTTCTTGTTTTCATCTGTTGTTTTACAATAAGGGGCAAAAGTGCTAAGTCCATTCCGATTTTGCGTTAATTCACGAAAGTTAATATAAATCGGCCGACAATGTTTGTTATACATCTTCATATGCTGTACATTACCTCAAGGTAAAATCTAATAACATCTCATAAAAAAAGAAAACAACTAATTTTAACCCTTCGTTGCATGGCATTGCATATGTGCAATGTTAACTTTTCATAGATTTGGAAACTATTCTATTCAGCATTTTACAGTCGTTCATTCTTCAGTTGCATCTTTTATGTTAAAACAATTGATTGCTAACGGAATTTTGCGATTAACATTGAAAGTATGCGCAAAAAAATCGAAAAAGCAACAAGTGTTTCGATTTGGTGAACTAATTTTGGTTATTGATGGCGATGGTGATATGGTGATCGCCATCGCTCAGCTGTTTAGAGCGTTGAATTACGAGTATAGAGTGACGTCTGACCTCTATTCGATTCCCCGTAGTTGTCAACACTAAAATATTGATAAAACCGACTTTCATTTCGGCGCTAGCGCTCTCACCAGGATACGGAAAATGGCCGTAAAACTTCTTTCCTAGATACAGGAATTCAACAAAATTTCATTTTTACTATCAGAACTTAACAAGCAACAAGAATTATATAACAAAAAAGTTTTTTCTTCACGGAAATTAAATCATGCAACGAAGGGTTAATTTATATTTTTACACCGGTTTTGTCTTTTCTGGCAAATGTGGGAAACTGGACTTAGCACCTTTTTACTCTTAGCCGAAATATATTTTAATATTGTCCCCATTACATTTGCATGCAGAAATTCATAGATATAAGAAGTAGACATGTTTGATTTCATATTCCTGCCCACTGCTCGTAGTTTCAAAACGCCAAGCAGCGATATTCGCTTTGCGATGATTGCTTAGTATTCACCTTCTACGTAACTGCAAAATAATCCTGGTAAACACATCTTTAATTAAAAAAGAAAATCATAACGAAATATCATTTTCATTCATCGTTGCAAAATTGCCTCAAATTGCACAGAAAACAGTTGGCTGGCAATGCTGTTCGCCTAATGTAAACAAAACCAAAAACAATTTTTGACAACCTACCGAACTCTGACGAGAAAAAAAATTAAAAGTCTGTCCGCCCGGAACACTACCTTGTTATTGTGCCATGTGCGCCAACGATTAAGCGATGTGAAAGTGGGAGAGCGGGTAGAAATACATGCACAGAATTTCACTAATATTTTTGCAATTGCAATTGCAATTTTGGGGCCTACTAGTAGGCCCTAAGCTTGATCAGGAACGTAGTTTTTCCTCTATATAAATTTCTAAACCGGGGTTGTTGTTCTAGTTCATTTCAAATTTCCAGTTGTTGCTGATGTGAGTCATTTTTTGTGACCAAAGAAATTTGTATTTCTATATTTTTGGTGTCACTTCGTAGTACGCTTGTATAAAATTTACTAGCAAAATATATTGTTGCCAAAAAGCGTCAAAATAATCTTTGGGTATGCTTTTAATTTACTGAAATTAAGATTTTCTAAACTGCATCCAAAAAAACAACCCTGCGGTAAAACTAGAGCATTTAGCACCAAAAGCATACCTGATCTGATCTGATCGTCAACCCTGTGTTAGAGATTCGCTAAATGAAGAAATGCGAAATAAAAAGGACAGCAATTGACCCTGCAATATTCATTTAGCATTTAGCTTTGTGTTCTTTGGTATATTTTTCAATAATATTTACATAATGAAACCAAAAAGTTCTAAAGCTAATATCGGGAAAAGAGCGAAAACAGTGAAGAGCTGATAACTGCCAGCACCAGTGTTGCCGTTGTGCGACTAAAGTGTCAAATTTATCCTTTTTGAAGACCGATGGCACCTGACACCGACTTTTTAAAAATAGGCTTATTTTGACACTTTTCTTCAAAATCATGCGACTTTTGCCCCTTTTGTTTTGATCAAAAAGTTTATATGTACATTTTGAAAATTGTTTCGTAAAGTTAATTTTTTTATTTTTGCATGTTTACAAATACTCAAAATGTGCCTTCCTTTCAGTGTGACACACACACATATAAAAAATTTGATCACTTGATAACACTTTTTTTTTTCGACTGTGCACATAGACTGTGTACGTGAATTGCAATAAACGCACAAAAATCGGCTTAACATACTCTCCCACTTTCCAATCGCCTTATCGCTGATGCTGGTACTGCTGCTGTTATTCGCCTTGCTATCAGCACAGCAGGTCCCACACGCACCTCGGCTAGTCGAAAATATTCGCAAAATTGTGTGCGTTGCCTTCATACGCAATGAAATAATCAACCACCAAAAAAGTCAACAAAAGCAAAAACACAATTTCACTTTTTCGCGCTAATTTTTTGTGTATATATAGGGTTTTCCAACAAGAGGTGTTATTTTGAATCACCCGGTATTTCGGTAGTTGTCACTTTTGAAGCTTTTATTCTTTGACATTTGACAAGTAGAAACTACGCCATTACTAAACATGGAACGATACACGCTTCAACAACGCAAATTATTAAAATTCACTACAAAAATGGTGAAAATCTTGCAGTCACAGTTCGCAAAACTAAAGCATTTTTGGGTCGTCGTGAAGAACCTTATCGGACCGCAATACAGAAATTGGTGGAAAAATTCGAGCTGTTGGGACAAGTTAGTGGTGTGAAGAATAAAACCCGTGCACGTCGCTCAAGAACAACTGAGAATGTTGCTGCTGTAGCCCAAAGTGTTGAAGAAAACCCAGGTTTGTCGATTCCTCATCGTTCTTTGGAATTGGGCATTCCAAAAACGTCATTACACCGTATTTCGCATAAAGACTTGGGTCTTAAGGCTTATAAAGTTCAGTTAACACAAGAACTCAAGCCGACCGATGATCAACAACGTCGTGTCTTTGCTGATTGGGTCCTCTGGGTGTTATCTCTGGAAGAGGTGATCACAATTGGCCACCGAGATCTTGTGATTTAACACCTTGCGACTTCTTCCTTTGGGACCACGTGAAATATAAGGTGTACGCCAACAGTCCAGCGTCGATTCAAGACCTCAAAGATAGAATTCGTGAGGCTATCGAGGACATAGGGCAGCCACTTTGCGATTTGGTTATGGAAAATTTCATGAAAAGGATATGGTCCTGTAAGCGTGGTCGTGGTGGCAATTTGGCTGATGTTGTTTTTCATTATTAACGGTATACCTTCCTCTTTATTATGAAATAAACATCCGATCATTTATCTCAAAAAATTGCATTTTTCTTTGAATACCAAAATAACACCTCTTGTTGGAAAACCCTATACTTATTTTCATTGACGATCGCTTTCGCTTCAACAAATTTGCTGAGAACAGCTTATCAATCTAATCGTTGCGTGTTTTCGTATGCTTTGCGTTAACTGATTTGAAAACATTTTGACGTGGATGAATTCCTAAAACGTGTCTGAATCCTCAAAAAATTTTGTTGACGACTCTTTTTTAGAAACTTGTCCTGATTTTACTCGTATTAACGTCATCAAGTTTTTATCATGAATATAAATAATTGCGACAAAAAGCGTAAAAATAACAAGAAATGCGCTATTTTTTCTGTCAAAGCCCTTATTTCGGGTCCCTTAATCTACGTGTACACTAGGACCTTTCACAAGGAAACATGGCGGAAACAAGCAAGAAACACGTTTCCCTAGTGTATAAGGTCATGAAAACTTGTTTCTGTGAAAATGGAAACAGTTTCCGGCATTGTTTCTTTGTTTCTGGGCAACGAAAATTTCAAAATGTTTCCATAGAGTACAATACTTGAAAACATCATGAGGGAAACATTTTTTTAAGTTTCCATATGTTTCCGTGTTTCCGGTGCCAATGGAAACACGCATGGGAAACATTTCGAGTTTCCCGAAAACTTTGTTTGAGTGTTTGAAAAATTGTTCAATTTCGCGTCGTATAATGTCAATGGTAAATATTTTTGATGAAGAAATCCTTCCCGACTTTAGCAAGAGTCAACGAGTTGCGAGCGAATTGTTTGATTAGCGAGCGATGGATATCATTCCGAACTTATTTCTGCGGTTGAAAAACAACGTTCCCTTTGGGACGTTTCCAGCCCAGACCACAAGTCATGCGGAAAGAAGCTCTCGGTTTGGCAAGCGGTGGCAAATAAAAATAAAAAACTTGAATATTTTGAAGGCCGTTGTTTTTTAATAAATCATTGACAAATCGCTGAAAAGTGTTGAAATTGGCATAAGCACATTTTTGGTATTATTTCGATGCTAATGAGTATTCCGCCCAAAAAGGGGGCCTCAGTTGTATTGCACGATGTTTCTTCTTAAGATATTTATACACTTCGTAACTTGATTTATGAAACATCTGTACAATTTTCGCCATCAGAAAAAACGCCTTGAAATTCAATATTTTCCTATTTTTAAACCTTATTACAACACCAATTTACAACGCATAAAATTGATTAATATCAGAAAAGATGGCGTGAAATGTTGTAAGTGCAACGATATGTCGATAACAATGTCGCTAGGATTATTGGTTCGGAAATTACAGTTAAAAACGTGAAAAAAGTCGAGGAAAAATTGAAAAAAAAGACGCGCCCATTTTTTACGAAAACTAGAGCTGTTACATACAAACGGAATATGGTTTTGAAAACAGCGCGGTAAAACTATTCAGATTCATGTAAAAATCTTTATGCAACAGACATGCTGTTGTCCAGTGTTATTAATTCGATTGAAGCTTACACTCGACTTTCGACGAGTCGACATTCTAAAAAAATTCGAAAACTGGATCGGATATTTCGCGGATAGTTCTCATAGTAATTTGGCGCATAATCCTTCAGCGTCACGACGTTGAGTTCAAGGTCTTGTCTTGTCTTGTCTTAAAAATAATTTGTTTATTTTTGTATTTTTAGTTTTTATTTAGGTATTTGCCAATATTTTTTCACTCACCGACATACAATAAGAAATTTCAAACGTTTAAATCAAGCACCACATGTTTCCAACAACATTGTACAATGACGTAGTGTACAAAGACCAGAAACATACCGGGTTGGAAACATCGGAAACATCGTAGGTGAAGAACTTGGAAACATTTCGAATTGTCTCCGGCAACGTGTTTCCGACGATTTTCATTTCTATTGTACAAGGTACTGAAAACATGTTTCCGCACAACAATAAACATTTATGTTTCCGATGTGTTTCCATGTGAAATGTTTCCCAGTGTACAAGCACCTTTAAAGTTCAGCTTTTTTAATTTCCGAAAAATTAATATTTCAGAAATAAATGGATCCGTATGGACCAGATTCTTGCGAAAATGATCTCAATGAAAATACAGTCGCGTCTGGATATAGTGAACCAATTATTGCAAGGCCTGTTCACAGTATTGAGGTTTTTCACTATATCAAGGTTAAAATTTTTGTTAAAAAACTTGTTTTATTTGCTCAAAATACACTTTGTGTATATAAATTCAAGAGATAATTAACATAAATTAGTGGGGAAACATAAATGTATGCTAATTGAAATAATTATCGAATATACGTTTGCTTCTTGCGTTCACAAAGTTTTAGATACACATAAACAAGTCCACTTTCAACCACAATCGGTTTGCATTCGACAAAAAACATAATCACTAAGGTCAAGAAACAGCTTATTTTGCAACAATCAACCTTTTTTCCATCAAAAAGTTTATACAGTGTACCAATAAAGTCTTCGTACAACACCTGGTTCAAAACTAATTATTAAAAAAAACTAAATATTTTTAGGAATTTTGAAAAAGTGTCGATGCAGATCTATTTATTAAGCATTTATTTTTAATACAACAACAAAAACTAATATATTTCATTAAAAAGTTTAAAAGTTTTAAATCAAAAACAAAAAAAGTTGCTTATTTACTTCCAATAAAGTCTTCGTACACTTAAATTATGTCTGTAATTTTGCCCATAATAATAATTTATTGACAACTATTTTTTGAAAAAACAATCAAACGAGGCATCTGTCATTCATTCGTAGAACGAAATTCAGATTTGAAGCAATTTATTTTAAAATATTGTTACGAATACTAGTTCTAGTGGGCTGTTACGTATCTCTGGATTGTGTAATTTGAAAATGAAACAACTTTGTTTATTCGAACGCAGCCAATTCAAAACCAGCAGTCACTTTATTATTCACAGTTTTACACTTTACTTTTCGTACACTTAAGTATTTGCTTAATTACTTCGTGTGGCAACTTCACTTGTCAAAACCAGACTGACTCGCTGCGCCGCATCCGGCTGCCTTTTATACCTGTCAGGCCATCGCGCAGATCGTTCCCGCACATTCCGGAGTGGACTAAAAGTTTCCATCATTGCCAGGTTGGACTAAAAGTTATTATCGCGGCCGTCGCTGCCAGATTGGACTAAAAGTTACTATCGCGGCCGTCGTTGCCAGATTGGATTATAGCACGGCACGTAGCGGCAGGGTTGCTTTGCACAGCGACAGACTGTCTCATCGTTACACTGCCCACCACTTAGACTTGTTCGTCCCGAACAAGTGCCGAGGCTCCGCTGTGATGAGGCGCCAGGCGCTCCAAATGGACTACCTTCAGCTTAGCGCCTCTATTGCTGCAACGTTGAATCCTGTATACCACGTCGTTAATCCTAGTCACGAATTCGTACGGTCCTTCCCATGACGCTTGAAGTTTCGGAGACAAACCTTTCCTCCGCTGCGGGTTGTAGAGCATTACCAGATCGCCTTCTTGGAACCCTGCTAAGTTGGCCCGTAGATCATATCTGGCTTTCGCCTTATCGCTGACCAGTTTGGTGCGGCTCCTTATAAACTGGTGAATTTTCCAGTTCCGCCCGCTTATTGACCACGTAGTCCGTCTTAGCGCCTCCCGTTGTGCTGACTACCCCGAACTTCAAGTCAGCGGGTAACCGCAACTCTGTGCCGAACACTGCTCGGGCTGGAGTGAGTGATGTCGTGTCGTGCGGGGCTGACCTATACGCCATCAGGAACAGGGGGATATGCGTGTCCCAATCCTTTTGATTCCTGCCTACCACTTTCCGCAGGTATTCCTCCAGTGTCCGGTTAAAGCGTTCCACCGTACCGTCGGACTGTGGGTGCAAAGGAGTGGTATACGTTTTCTTTATCCCCAGCAGCTCACACACTTCCTTGAATACCGCAGATTCGAAATTCCGGCCTTGATCTGAGTGCAACTCCAACGGAACTCCGAACCTGGCTACCCAGTTGTTTACCAGCTTTTCCGAGATCGTAGTGGCCTCCTGGTTAGGAATAGGGTATACTTCGGGCCATTTGCTGAAGTAATCCATTACCACCAGCACATATTTGTTGCCTTGAGTGCAAGTTGGGAATGGGCCGGCGACGTCCATAGCAATCCGCTCAAAGGGCGCTCCCACGTTGTACTGCTGCATGCGGCCTCGAGATTTTCTTGTCGGCCCTTTCGCGGCTGAACATCGGTCGCAGCTCTTAATCCACTCGGCTACAGACTCCTGACATCCTACCCAGTAGAATCGTCTTTTTATTTTGGCGACGGTTTTGGTGATGCCCAGGTGCCCTCCACTGGAGTCGTTATCGTATGCCTCCATGACCTCGTTGATTCTGCATTTCGGCACTACCATTAGGGAGTTGCTGGTCCGAGCATCCGCGCTCTCCCATTCGCGGTACAGGCATCCTTCTTTCAGTCGCAGACTTTTCCACTGTGCCCAGTAAGCCTTAGCGATCGGCCATTCACCGGCCATTTCACCGGCCATCTCCTGCCAGTACCGGCCCATCACCGGAAAATACCTGGACGTGCGCCTTGCTCCTTGTCTTCGACGATTTTTGCAAGATCCGCATCCTCACGCTGGTCCTTTTGTAGCCTCTCCGCAGACCACTCTTCCTCTGGCATAACGCTTACCAACCGGACGTCCACTATCTGTTCCTTGCTTTCGGCTCGCGAGCACTGCCTGCATTCGACTTTGCACGGACGGCGGGACAAGGCATCGGCATTTCCATGGCTACTGCCTTTGCGATGCTCTATCGTGTAGTCGTAGCTCTGCAGTCGCTCGATCCACCGCGCCAATTGCCCTTCAGGATCTTAAAAGTTCAGGAGCCATTTCAATGCCGCATGATCTGTGCGCAGGCGAAACCTTTGTCCATACAGATATTTGTGGAAGTGTTTTACGCAGTCCAATACCGCCAGCAGTTCTCTCCGTGTCACACAGTAGTTGCGTTCCGGTTTCGATAGAACCCTACTGTAGTACGCTATCACTTGTTCCTGGCTGTCTATTATCTGTGATAGCACACCGCCAATACTATTCCCGCTTGCATCTGTATCCAGCACAAACATCTCCCAGGCACGGGGAAGGCCAGAATTGGAGCACTGCACAGTTTTTCCTTCAGACGTGGAAAAGCCTGCTCCTGCTCTTCGCCCCACGCGAAGGCTTGATTCTTTTTCGTCAGTTTGTGCAAGCTGCCAGCTATGTTCGCAAATCCAGGAACGAATCTTCGGTAGTATGTGCACAGACCCAGGAAACTGACACGTCCGCCAATGCAGCCCTATTAGCCGCTCGAATGTTGCTGGTGCGTTGCAGAGTCCAAACGGCATGACGGTGAAATGCCACAAACCATCGCCAACACTGAAAGCCGTTTTCTCCTTGTCCTTGTCTGCAAGCTCTACCTGCCAATAGCCGCTGCGTAAGTCGAGCGTGGAGAACCACTGCGTGCCTGACAGTGTGTCCAGGGTGTCATCGATCCGAGGTAGTGGATAACTGACCTTCTTGGTCACATCATTGAGCTTCCGATAGTCCACACAAAACCGGGTACTGCCATCTTTTTTCTTGACTAGCACGACCGGCGAGCACCAGGGGCCCGAAGAAGGCTCTATAACCTTTTCTTTCCGCATGTTCTCGATCAAATTTGTGACCTCCTCCCTCTTGGCCAGAGGAACTCGTCTTGGCGGTTGGCGAATCGGTTTTGCACTTCCGGTGTCGATGTTGTGCTTCACTATGGCTGTTCTTCCGACTGCTTCCGCCGCAAATATTGACCCATAGTGCTGCAGGAGTGACCTCGCCTTCTGTTTCTGCTTGGCCGTCAACTCGCTGCTCCACTGGTTCTCCTGCGGTATGGCGTCCATGTTAAAGCCGCTCTTCTTATTACCTCCAGGCGGGCTACTCTCGCAATTGACCACTGCTACAGCTTCCTTACACTCGCCAATTACCTCATCTTTCCCGACATATCTGGGTGCATTCAGGGGGTTCAGTATTCTGACTGGTATTCTGCCATTTTTAGGTTTCACTAATGTACGTCCGATGATGATGTTGTCGTGTCCTTGTTTCGGTGCTTCTACTACCCACAGCCGACTCGTCCCATCGTCCTCGTCCACCTTTGCCCACACAATCGCCTCGGAATTCGCTGGTATCCTCCTGTGTTGACACGATACAACCTTCCTTACCACCACGCTTCGCTCATAGCCGGTGCGCAGCGGGAATTCAACGTTGGCATATCTCAGTACATTTCCCTTTGGGTCCAGCGTGAAACCGTGCCTAATCATGAAATCCACGCCGATAATCACGTCGTCCATTATATCCGCTGAACTCATATTATTATATTATATTATATATAATATAATAATATTATATTATATATAATATTATTATATTATATTTCGATGAACTCATGTTCCAGGCTGCTGGTGCCGATAGCAATCGTTTTCGTAACTTTCCCTCTTACCGGCGCGCGCTCGCCAGTCGCAGTCCGCAGCTGTATGCCATGCAGCGGTTCCCAGTTCTTCAGCAGCTTCCTTTCTATGATCGAATATGACGCTCCAGTATCCAATGTCAACACGAACAACTTTCCATCTATCCTTCCTTCAATTGTCAAGCTGCTGGGCTGTCGTTTCAGCTGTGAGACAAGGACGGTGGGGCGGCAGATTGCGGGGATCAGCTCACGCCCCTTTGGGCTGACCCGTTTTAGTTTAACGACTCGCCGTCCTCAGCCCTGCGCTTGTTAGCTGGGCCTCGATTGTCAGTATTCCTCGCTTCAGGCGATTGCGATCGAGAAGGGGAACGCCTCTTTCGTTGGCAGCAGTCTCGTGATATGTGGCCCTGCTTGCCACATACCCAGCAAACAACTTTAGAGGAGACCACCCGTGGCCTGCCCAGTGGCTCAGAGCTTATGGCCTGGATCGCAATGTCTATGTCCGGCTGGATCTGGCGTACCCTTGCAGGTGCATACCGAGTGCTCCCAATCCATGTCGCCTCGTATGTCATCGCGCTGGTCACCGTCTCCCTAAATATCGGCTTGTCCATCATCAACGCACTGCGACGTGTCTCCGGATCATGAATACCTTCAATAAACTCCTCAATCTTCATCATTTCGAGATCATCAGCGCCGAAGGACGGGTAGCACAGCTGTACGAGCCGCTCAATGTCTGCTGCATATGTCTGCAGCGCCTCGTTGGCTCCTTGCCTGCGGTTCTTCAGCTCACAGTAGTACAGCGTTCTGTTGTGCCCGTCGCTATATTTGGCTGCCAGCGCCCTTATGACGGTCTCGTACTCACTTCGTAAACATTCTGGAACTGATTTTATTACCTCAGCAGCAGCACCTTTAAGAGCCAGCGCCAATCTCCGACCTTTCCTTACATCGGTCCACTGATTTTCCAGAGCAGCCAGGTCGAATTGCAGCTTGAATGTGTCGAACGGCGTAGTCCCATCATAACTCGGCACTTCTGCTCGGGGGGCAACACTTTCCGGAACCGGCGGCAACCATTCTCGCGGCTGTACCTCCCTAAGCCGCTGGTCCATTTTTCTGTTCATCGAAACTTCCAGACTATCAACTCGTTTGTTCAGGGAATCATCTAGGTCGTCGACTCGTTTATCCAAGTGCTCTACCCGCGTCTCCAGGTGCTCGACTTTCCCATTAATCCTGTTTGCCGAAATTTCGAGATTCGTAGTTTCCAGCTTCGCTGCCATTTCTCGATTCGTAGTTTCCAGCTTCGCTGCCATATCTCGATTCGCAGTTTCCAGCTTCGCTGCCATTTCTCGATTCGCTGTTTCCATTTGCGCCGACATGCCTTTGAGTGCAGCCATTAGTTGGCTCATGTCCAACGCTTGTATTGGTGCAGCCGCTGCAGCTGTACTCTGTAGCGAAGCAGCACCAGCAGGCGACTCCTCCACCTTGGCCGACGCCTCTAGTTCTTGCGCTCCCAACTCGTGCACAGTCCAATCGACGCCTCGTGCCTCACATGCTTCTCGCAAGCGCAACTGCAACTCCACCTTTCCGCCAGCAGTCGGCAAATTCCAGGCAGCCAGCTCCTTCTTCAGCTGGTCTACCTTCAGCAGCTCGAGTTTAACCATGTCCGTGCTTTTATAATTTTCTTTGTTTACTTTCAATTTTCCACAATCCCACTTCTGAGACCAAATGTTACGAATACTAGGTCTAGTGGGCTGTTACGTATCACTGGATTGTGCAATTTGAAAATGAAACAACTTTGTTTATTCGAACGCAGCCAATTCAAAACCAACAGTCACTTTATTATTCACAGTTTACACTTTACTGTTCGTTCACTTAAGTATTTGCTTAATTACTCCGTGTGGCAACTTCACTTGTCAAAACCAGACTGACTCGCTGCGCCGCATCCGGCTGCCTTTTATACCTGTCAGGCCATCGCGCAGATCGTTCCCGCACATTCCGGAGTGGACTAAAAGTTTCCATCATTGCCAGGTTGGACTAAAAGTTATTATCGCGGCCGTCGCTGCCAGATTGGACTAAAAGTTACTATCGCGGCCGTCGTTGCCAGATTGGATTATAGCACGGCACGTAGCGGCAGGGTTGCTTTGCACAGCGACAGACTGTCTCATCGTTACAATATGGTGTTGAAAAAATTACAAGATTTAAAAGTTGGTCCCAAAGTTTACAACTACATTAGATCATTCCTATCCAATCGTAAAATACGTTGCAGAGTAAACAACGTTTACTCCTCAACTTTTCCTTTACACAATGGCATACCACAAGGTTCGCCTCTGTCTGTAACGTTGTTTTTAATAGCGTTTGAAGACTTAAGCAGACAACTCTTAAATCTAAAATTCATTAACCACTGTCTTTACGCAGATGATCTGTATCTACTTTGCAATAAAAAGAATAACAACGACTTGCTCTTCAACTTTAATGGTGCTCTTGCATCAATTCAAAGTTGGGCAGAAAGCTCTGGTGCTAAGATCTCAATAAAAAAATGCAAATATCTACATGTTTGCAGGAAGCACAGATGCGATCCTATTGTTATTAAGGGGTTATATATCTTTTTCTGTAGGGAAATACAGTGTTTTTTTATTGTTTTTTTTAAAGCATGTTACCATAGCTTTATTCAAATGAAATACAAAGTTTATAAAAGTACATGTCCTTATGTGAATTTGTATAAAATTTCAAGCGAAAATTCGAAAAATTGGGGAAGTTACAGTCCTTGCCGCAGAAGTCCTTTTGTTAGCAGTGGTTGACGGTGAGCATGAAATCGAGGTAACGGCTCAGCGAAAAAAAAAACAAAAAAAACCACAAATAGTACACAGTGTTGCCTTGTTCGTGAACGAAGGATTTTACAAAAAAAAATTTTGTACAGTTACAGTGCTATTTTTTCCAAAAATGTCGATTTTTTAAGGTCGAAAAATTTAGTTTTTTGCCAAAAAAAAATAGAAGAATTTGTCGAAAAAGAAATTCCTTCGTTCACGAATTAGCTATTGTATGTACAAACAACCCATCAAAATTTCAAATTGATCGATGCAGGGGTTAGCGGGATATCGTGCTCACCGCGATGGCATTTTTCAAAAAAAATCATTTGGAGAAAATCACGTTTAAAGTTTGAGTTTAATACTTGAGTTCCGGAAACTGCGCGCTATGAACGGCCGTATCTTAGGTTCTAGTGCCCCGATCTCGATGAAATTTTGCAGAAAAATTGTATTGTATAAAAAAAGTATGTACTTCAAAAATAAGTCATAAAATTTTTTTTTGATTTTTGAGCCACAAAAAGGTATATAACCCCTTAAGCATGATATACACAGAATCGAAAATGTAACTAAATTAAAAATATTAGGCTTAATTTTTGATAATTAGAATAACTTTAAGGAAGATTGTAATAGTTTAAGAAACAGCCTAGTTGCCAGACTCAATGTTATTAAATATCTTTCAACTAATAAAAGCCAAGTTCACACTAACACCTTACTTCACCTTACCAAACTCACTGTTTTATCCAAAATTGACTAAGGCCTACCGATCTATGGTAACATAAATGTTCCAAAAGCGCACTAGCACGTATCAAATCTCCATACCACGCTGCCATCCGACGAAGTCTTCGAGCTTTTAGAACGACTCGCACCATTTATTTACTCGCAGAAGGGGGCTTTCCGACTATTGAAAATCGTATAATTTATATGAGAAGTCGCCAAATTCCAAAACTTTACCAAAGGACCAACTCTGTGCTATTCAAGGAGATTCAACAACACAAGACTCGTAAACGTCCACTCAAACATAAAACCAGCATTAGTCAAGTTCTGGAACTTGTAACCCAGTCTCAATTGGACATAATACCGATGCGGATCCTATCCGGCAAGCGACCTCCTTGGAGTTTAAGCGGCAAAACTTTCACTACGGATCTCACAATACACCCTAAAGACCGTACTAATGCAGCAGTGTACAAACAACTATATCAGCTAGCAGTACACCCACTCCTGGAAAAGAGCAGGGAACTACTTTTCACCGACGGCTCCAAATCCAATGGAGTAGCAGCCTTCGCTGTAGTTGACGCAAATGGCTCGACCCGTAGTAACGGAATTCTACCGCCAGTAGCCAGTTCATATGATACCGAAACACAAGCAATCTTAAATGGTCTACTCATAGCCAAAGCATCTAAGAAAAACTTTATTATCTGCACTGACAGCTTGTCAGTATTTCAAGCCGTCAGAAACCTTACAAACTCTGAAGAACCTATCACTGCCATCAGAGACCTGCTAATCGAGCTAGGCAAAAGAATCAAAATGTTATGGGTGCCTGGCCATGTGGGTATACATGGCAACGAGTCCGCGGATAAAGCTGCTAAACTAGCAGCGCAGTTACCTCTACACACTTATATGCCTTTCTCCAGCAAAACAGTGGCAAAAGTTGCTTCATTACACGCCGCACAGTGGCTGATTCTGCCGACGTAGGTTGCAAAATTCGATTTCGTCATGTTCGATTTGGGGGAAACTGTTATTGTCCGATAGATAAATGCTTTGACCTAAGAAATCCGAAAACCTTAACTAAATTGGACAAATAGTTTTGCTTGTAGAGCCCGTCAAAGTTGAGCAATTTTTAGAGTGTGAAATAATATCAGCAATTTGCACTTTTTCGGCAAAGCTGAAGTTTTAAAATACGGAAAGGAGCAAATTAATTGAAGCTTTTTGCACCAGCATCGTAAAAGAAGGCATTTGTAGTAAATAATTAAATATAGAAAAAAAAGGTTGCTTGTTGTTGTTGTCTTTTCATAGGCACTCACTTGAAGCACTGTTTTTATCACTCTTTTTGAACTTTCGATAGACTTTCAAAAAAAGGCCATACTTGCCACGGTTCCGTCTTTGGGAAAATTGTTCACTAGTCTTCTGTGAGTACTGCCCTGAAGAGATCGGGTGCCCGATTTTGCCCGACTGGATTTTACAGCGATTTTTCTGTGGCCACCTCGCGCAATTTTGTGCTTTCGGGTGCGTGCGTTCGAACAAGTTCGTCAAGATTTTGATAGTTAATCAATTACACACGATTAAATTTGTTGCCAGGGCATGCAAATTTGGATTTTGGCGTCATTTACGAAGTGATACAAGCTTGCAACTCCATATTAAGTCGACTTTTTTTTGGCGTATATTGCTGTAAGCTCGAAGTAAAGAGTACTTTTGCTGGATGCGCAGTTCGCACGTGCGAAAAACAAGGTGGCTTTCTTTTCCGGCAATCAGCTATCATGTATCCTTTGATGTAATGCTTTTGTTTTTAACAAAATACTTACACTGTGCCTGGCATACATTTTTTTTTTTAATTTGAGCGAAACTCAGTCAGTCGCCATTAGTCATAGAGTTGAACCGCGCCAATGAAGCAATTAGTTATTGAAAAACAACTTATATCTATGTGCATTGCCTAAAACCCACTTATATGTCTGGGCTGTTCAAAAATCTCACAACGGGTAAAAACCTAAGAACTGCAGGTACCTGCTATTACTAGAAGCTTAGTGCCTGCTATTTGAATGTAAGTAAAGTTAGTTTGCAGCCGCCGTGGCTCAGTTAGTTAGTGCGCGGTCCAGCGAGTCGAATGCAGAGCGACGCAAGTTCGAATACTGCATGTAGTAACACCTAAAAAAAATAACGGGAAACTCGTTTTCTCTTTCGGTGGCTGTCCTCTCAGCTGGAAATGGCAAACCTCTGAGAGTAAAAATTGCCTATGAAAAAGCTCCCAACCTGCCGTTCGGAACCGGCATAAAACTGTAGGTCCCTTCCACCCGCGTACAAATTCACACGCACAACACGGGTGGCTGCGGGAAGCTAGGCTTTAGTCTCGCGTAAGCGGGCTGTCGTGCCAATCAATTCAATTCAAAAGTTAGTTTCGAATTCAATTTAAACTAAACATCACTTCAACTCCGCCACTGCAACTGAACCGAAGAAGAAGCAATGTTTTTAAAAAATTCGAAGCTGTTTGAAATATTTACTATTTCGAAGACAAAGGAGCAGTTCGTTCTGGTTACGTCGAAGGAAGTTTTGCCTGCAGACAAAACATCTACGACTAAAGAGAAGATATCCAGGACTTATCTATCAAGTTAAAATGGATTGCGGCAAATCGTACCAAATTCAATTTTGTCCAGAGTAATGAGGAGTGGTTAGGAAAAATAATATACTTCGATGCAAGAGATGCATATAGCATAAGCGATGACCAACCATCGACATCAAAGGCGGCAAAAGGAAGGCCGAAAAAGTCAACTCAGGACTGTGCGTCATTCACTAAAAAAAGGAAGCTTATGGAGGCAACGGGAAAAATAACTGCCACCCACTTTTCATAAGCTTTGATCATAAAATAAAATAAGGATCAGGGGAAAATTAAAGGCGTTATAGTGAAAGCAGTTTTACCAGCAAGCCGGGGTCGCGTTAAAAAAATAAAACACAGTATTCCCACCCCACCCAATGTGCTACCGATCAAATATAGTCCTAATGAAGCTTTAGCATTGTTTTTAAACTTAGGATTGTCCAAAGAAAAATTGACTTTTTGTACATTTTTCGAACTCTGGTTCTCATTTTGAAAGCAAAATTTGTGAATTTTTATCTTCAAATTTGACTCTTTCAGCTTATTTCTTAAATTTCTTATTACTTTTCATCTTTTTTAATGCATTTTCATTAATTTTGCAACTAAAACTTATCATTGTTGCTCGCATTATTCTTATTTACAGTAAGCCGAACTTTGGCAAAGTATTACGTAGCACCCTGTATCTCGATTGAGTTTATTTTTGAGAATACAATAGCCTGATGAATTTCTACTCCACCGAAAAAAAATTTTTCCAATTATCCCTATTTATTCAGGAGTTATTCATTTTGCAACCTGAAATGACAAATTGAGCCACTGTGCGACGCACAATGGGGTAAACATGCCGAAAACCCGCGCATTACGGCTAATCTTAAAGTTACGGGCCTAACTTTTTTTTGGGATTTTTTGTAATCTACATGCATGTAGGAGTTAGAAAACGCTTTTTGCATGTAAATTGGACCAAAACTGGCTGCTATATAGCCATTCAAAGTTGTGTGTTTTTATACTCAATTTCATTTTGTCGACGTAACTTTTTTGATGTGTGCAAAAATCTCAATAAAATCGTTGTTTATAAATATAATCAAATAATTTTGAGCACACATAATAAGCATATTCCTACAATTATTTTATATATAATTCTTTTACATGGCACATTTTCTTGTAAAGATATAAGTTCTCAAAGTTTGGGCAAAACCGACGATTTTTTAGGAAAATGTCTTACTTTCGTGGTGTATAACTTTTATGGTTCATCATGGTACGTTTATAACACTTGGTGCATATATGTAGTATTAAAAAAAATAAATAAATAAAAATTGATGTGATTTATCACCAGAATTAATAAATATTGTTACGAATATTACTTCACAGGTTCGTTTGGATTGGTTTTGAAAATAAAACAACTTCAGTTACTCAGCGAAAATCAACAATCAGAAACTAACTTTATTTACAGTATTACACTTTGCTTGTATCTACACTTGTTACCACTTTGCTCGCTCAACACAGACTCGACCCCTTGCGCTGCCACTGCTGCTTTTATACCACTTTTCTTATCGCGCCGAAGTTTCTTGCAACTCCTAATTGGAAAGCGCTCGACCATTCTCGCACAGCCCATTTCTTCGAGAACCATCCTTGCCATATCGGACTATACCAAGCGAATTTATAACAGTTTTGCTGTACTTCACAGTGCATGCCTAAAAGTATACTTGGAAAACATTCGTGCGGAGAAAAGCATTCTGGCACAGAATTTCTCATCGTATCACTGTCCATCACTTAGACTTGTTCGTCCCGAACAAGTACCGAGGCTCCGCCGGAGTAAGACGCCAGGCGCTCCAAATGGACTACTTTCAGCCTGGCGTTTCCGCTGCAGCAGCGTTGAACCCTGTACACCACGTCATTAATCCTGGTCACGACTTTGAACGGTCCTTCCCATGACGTTTGAAGCTTTGGAGACAAACCTTTCCTGCGCTGCGGGTTGTAAAGCATTACCAGATCGCCTTCTTGGAACCCCGCTGTGTTAGCTCGTAGATCATATCTGGCTTTCATCTTATCGCTGACCAGTTGGATACGGTCCCTTATAAACTGGTGGATTTCTTCCAGCTCCGATCGCTTATTAACTGCGTAATCAGTCTTAGCGCCTTCCGTCGTGCTGACCACTCCGAACTTCAAGTCAGCAGGCAATCTCAGCTCTGTGCCGAACACTGCTCGGGCTGGAGTGAGTGATGTCGTATCGTGCGGGGCTGACCTATACGCCATCAAGAACAGCGGAATATGCGTGTCCCAATCCTTTTGATTCCTGCTTACTACTTTCCGCAGATATTCCTCCAGTGTTCGATTGAATCGTTCCACCATGCCGTCGGACTGGGGATGCAAAGGACAGGTGCGAGTTTTCCTTATTCCTAGTAGCTCACACACTTCTTTTAATACAAGAGACTCGAAATTCCGGCCTTGATCCGAGTGCAACTCCAGTGGAACTCCAAATCTGGCCACCCAGTTGTTTACCAACATTTCCGCGACCGTGGTGGCCTCCTGGTTAGGAATAGGATATACTTCGGGCCATTTGCTGAAATAGTCCATCACCACCAGCACATATCTGTTGCCTTGAGTGCTAAGTGGGAATGGCCCGGCGACGTCCATGGCAATTCGCTCAAAGGGCGCTCCCATGTTGTACTGCTGCATGCGGCCCCGAGATCTTCTTGTTGGCCCTTTCGCAGCCGAACATCGATCACAGCTCTTAATCCAATCGGCGACAGACTCCTGGCATCCTACCCAGTAGAATCGCCTTTTTATTTTGGCGACAGTTTTTGTGATGCCTAGGTGCCCTCCGCTAGAGTCGTTATGGTATGCCTCGATAACCTCGTTGATCCTGCATTTCGGGACTAAAATTAGGGAATTGCTGGTCTGGCCATCCTCACTCTCCCACTCGCGGTATAGGCAACCATCAGACAGCCGCAGACTTTGCCACTGCGCCCAGTAAGCCTTCGCGATCGGGCTCTCACCGGCCATCTCCTGCCAGTCTGGACGTGCGCCTTGCTCCTTGCCTTTAATGATTTTTTTAAGATCCGTATCCTCGCGCTGGTCCTTTTGTATCCTCTCCGCAGACCACTCCTCCTCTGGCAGAACGCTGACCAATCGTACGTCCACTATCTGCTCTTTGCTTTCGGCTCGCGAACAATGCCTGCATTCGGTTTTGCACGGACGGCGTGACAAGGCATCGGCATTTCCATGGCTGCTACCCTTGCGATGCTCTACCGTGTAGTCGTAGCTCTGCAGCCGCTCGATCCACCGCGCCAATTGGCCTTCCGGATCTTTAAAGTTCAGTAGCCATTTCAATGCCGCATGATCTGTGCGCAGGCGAAACTTTTGCCCATACAGGTATTTATGGAAGTGTTTCACGCATTCCAGTACTGCGAGCAACTCCCTTCGGGTCACACAGTAGTTGCGTTCAGGCTTTGACAAAATTTTGCTGTAGTACGCTATCACTTGTTCTTGGCCATCTATTATCTGTGACAGCACACCGCCAATACTATGCCCACTTGCATCTGTATCCAGCACAAACATCTCTCCAGGAACGGGGAAGGCCAGAATTGGAGCAGTGCACAGTTTTTCCTTCAGTCGTGCAAAAGCCTGCTCTTGCTCTTCACCCCACGCGAAGGCTCGATTCTTTTTCGTCAGCTTGTGCAAGCTGCCAGCTATGTTCGCAAATCCTGGAACGAATCTTCGGTAGTATGTGCACAGGCCCAGGAAACTGCGGAGTTCGTGTAGATTGCGTGGTCGGGGCCACTCCTTCACCGCCGTGATTTTGCCTTCGTCCGTATGTACTCCGCGAGCGGAAACCGTGTGACCCAGATACTTGACCTCTTTTTGGAACAGCGAGCACTTCTTTGGGTTGAGTTTAAGCCCGGCTTTCTGTATTCGTTCAAATACCTCCTTCAGCTTTTCCAGGTGGTCGTCGAAGCTTCTGCCCATCACGATTATGTCGTCGAGGTACACCAGACACGTCCGCCAATGCAGCCCTTTCAGCACACGCTCCATTAGCCGCTCGAATGTTGCTGGTGCGTTGCAGAGTCCGAACGGCATGACGGTGAACTGCCACAAACCGTCGCCAACACTAAAAGCTGTTTTCTCCTTGTCCTGGTCTGCAAGTTCCACCTGCCAATAGCCGCTGCGTAAGTCGAGTGTGGAAAACCACTGTGTGCCTGACAGTGTGTCCAGGGTGTCATCGATCCGAGGTAGTGGATAGCTGTCCTTCTTGGTCACGTCATTGAGCTTCCGATAGTCCACACAGAATCGGGTACTGCCATCCTTTTTCTTGACTAGCACGACCGGCGAGCACCAAGGACCTGACGAAGGCTCTATGACCTTTTCTGTATGCATGTTTTCAATCAAATTTGTGACCTCTTCCCTCTTGGCCAGAGGAACTCGTCTTGGCGGTTGGCGGATTGGTTTCGCGCTTCCGGTGTCGATGTTGTGCTTCACTATGGCTGTTCTTCCGCCCGCTTCCGTTGCAAATATTGACCCATAGTGCTGCAGGAGTGACCGCGCCTTCTGTTTCTGCTCGCCTGTCAATTCACTGCTCCACTGGGTCTGCGGTATGGCGTCCATGTTAGAACCGCTTTTCTTACTTCCTCCGGGTGGACTGCGTTCGCAATTGACAACTGCTTCAGCCTCTCTACACTCGCCAATGACCGCATCTTTTCCGACATATCTGGTCGTGTTCAATGGATTGAGTATCCTGACTGGTATTTTGCCATTTTTGGGTTCCACTAATGTACGTCCGATTATTATGTTGTCGTATCCTTGTTTTGGCGCTTCTACAACCCACAGCCGACTTGTCCCATCGTCCCCGTCCACCTTAGCCCACACAATCGCCTCGGAATTCGCTGGTATCTTCTGGTGTTGACACGAGACAACTTTCCTTACCGCCACGCTTCGGTCATAGCCAGTGTGCAGGGGGAATTCAACGTTGGTATACTTCAGCACATTTTCTTTCAGGTCCAGCGTAAAACCATGCCTAATCATGAAATCCACGCCGATAATCACGTCGTCCATTATATCCGCGACGATGAACTCATGCTCCAGGCTGCTGGTGCCGATAGCAATTGTTTTTGTTACTTTTCCTCTTACCGGCGCACGCTCGCCAGTCGCAGTCCTCAGCTGTATGCCATGCAGCGGTTCCCAGTTCTTCAGAAGCTTCCTTTTTATGATCGAATATGACGCTCCAGTATCCAGTGTCAACACGAACAACTTTCCATCTATCTTTCCTTCAATCGTCAAGCTGCTGGGTTGCCGTTTCAGCTGTGAGACAAGGACGGTGGGGCAGCGGGTTGTGGGGATCAGCTCACGCCCCTTTGGGCTGACCCGTTTTAGTTTAACGACTCCTCGTCCTCAGCCCTGCGCTTGTTGGCTGAGCCTCGATCGTCAGTATTCCTCACTTCAGGCGATTGCGATCGAGAACGGGAACGCCTCTTTCGTTGGCGGCAGTCTCGTGATATGTGACCCTGCTTGCCACATGTCCAGCAAACAAGTTTAGAGGAGACAACGCGTGGCCTGCCCGGTGTCTCAGAGCTTATGGCCTGGATCGAAATGTCGCTATCCGGCTGGATTTGACGTATCCTTGCAGATGCATACCGATTGCCTCCAATCCATGTCGCTTCATATGTCATCGCGCTGGTCACCGTCTCCTTAAATGTGGGCTTGCCCATCATCAACGCACTGCGACGTGTCTCGGGATCATGAAGACCTTCAATGAACGACTCAATCTTCATCCTTTCGAGATCATCAGCGCCGAATTTTGGGTAGCACAACTGTACGAGCCGCTCAATGTCTGCTGCATATGTCTGCAGCGCCTCGCTGGCTCTTTGCCTGCGGTTCTTCAGCTCACAGTAGTACAGCGTATGGTTGTGCTCGTTGCTGTACTTTGCTGCCAACGCTCTCATGACGGCCTCATAATCACTTCTCGAGCATTCCGGAACTGATTTCATTACCTCAGCCGCAGGACCTTTCAGCGCCAGTGCCAATCTCCGACCCTTCCTGATATCGCTCCACTAATTTTCCAAAGCAGCTAAGTCGAATTGCAGTTTGAATGTATCGAACGGCGTAGCACCATCATAAGTAGGCACTTCTGTTCGGGTGGCGAAACTTTCCGGAACCGTCGGCAAACATTCTCGTGGCTGCACCTCTCTAAGCCGCTCATCGATTTTTCTGTTTACCGAATCCTCCAGACTGTCAACTCGTTTGTCCCACTTGTCCATTCGCGTCTCAAGATGCTCAACTTTCCCGTTCAGTCTATCGGAAATTTCCTCCACCTTCTGCTCTATGCGCGCAGAATTTGTCGCCATTTCTCGGTTGCACGCTTCCATTTGCTCCGATATTTCACGGGTCGCCGTTTCCATCCTTGCTATTTCTTGATTCGTCGTTTCCAGTTTCGCTGCCATTTGCGCCGAAAGTTCCTGATTCGCGGTTTCCAGTTTCGTTGCCATTTGCGCCGAAAGTTCCTGATTCGCGGTTTCCAGTTTCGTTGCCATTTGCGCCGAAAGTTCCTGATTCGCGGTTTCCAGTTTCGTTGCCATTTGCGCCGACATTTCGCGGTTGGAAGTCTCAAACATGCCTTTAAGTGCAACCATTAACTGGCTCATGTCCATTGCTTGTGGTGGCGTAGCCGCTGCAGCCGTACTTTGCATCGACGCAGCACCCGCAGGCGATTCCTCCACTTTGGCCGACGCCTCTTGTTCCTGCGTTCCGAACTCGTGTGCAGCCCAATCGATGCCTCGTGATTCACACGCCTCTCGCAAGCGCAGCTGCAACTCCACCTTACCGCCAGCAGTCGGCAAATTCCAGGCCGCCAGCTCCTTCTTCAGCTGGTCAACCTTCAGCAGCTCCAGTTTAACCATGTCTGCGTTTTTATAATTTTATTTTACTTTCGGTAATACAATCCTGACTTTCTGACACCAAATGTTACGAATATTACTTCACAGGTTCGTTTGGATTGGTTTTGAAAATAAAACAACTTCAGTTACTCAGCGAAAATCAACAATCAGAAACTAACTTTATTTACAGTATTACACTTTGCTTGTATCTACACTTGTTACCACTTTGCTCGCTCAACACAGACTCGACCCCTTGCGCTGACACTGCTGCTTTTATACCACTTTTCTTATCGCGCCGAAGTTTCTTGCAACTTCTAATTGGAAAGCGCTCGACCATTCTCGCACAGCCCATTTCTTCGAGAACCATCCTTGCCATATCGGACTATACCAAGCGAATTTATAACAGTTTTGCTGTACTTCACAGTGCATGCCTAAAAGTATGCTTGGAAAACATTCGTGCGGAGAAAAGCATTCTGGCACAGAATTTCTCATCGTATCAATATGCTAAAACAAAATATTTTTTATCAATTTTTTTGGCTGGTACGCAGGATGATTCTTGAAAAAGGCAATATATTTCAATAAAACTTTGTAAGGAATTTACAAGTGGCCTAACTAAACTCTGACGTAAAAATGGGCATGGTACGCCTACTTTTACGTAGGGTTGCCATATAAGCATACTTTGTTAAATTGGAAACATTTATTATATTTATATACTAACCAACGTCATCTGCACTTTTGTGGTTATTAATAACGGTAAGTGGGCGTGGTACTCTCCATTAACCCGTTATGAGCCGTATCAACCCGTATCAAATGGTTTTTGTTTAAATACGAGTTACCCTATATGATTGTATTTTATGTGGGTATTTTATGAAAGGAGGCGGAAAATCGGGGCGTGGCTACAATCTAGAGTATTCATTAGTTAGTTTGGGTTGATTTAAATACTATAACTTTGGTTTTGTTTTCACTAATGACGATTTTAAAAATGCCTAATTGCCGACTGTAGGGTGGCGGTGCACGGTACAATAAATAAAAAAATTATAGTGGGCAAATCTCTGAAGAGTTTTGAAGGAGGTGTCCAAATTTGAGGAATTTATCTTTAACCGTTTAGATACTACAGCATAAAATAGGCAATGCGCGGGTTTTTGGCATGTTTACCCAATTGTGCGAAGTTGGAAATCGTTGAGGGACATGTTCGACAGCTTAAAGCGCAAGTCCACCGGAGAAGAAAGAGACGTATCGCACAGCAGCGATTGGACATGTCAGCAGTGAAATAGTCCAATTGGCTGTTATATGTTTTATTTGCCGCATTTTGCGACTCCGTACCTTCAAAAGCGTCTTCCAGTGTGTGAATATAAAAAACACGTCTATTTTCCATACCGAAACAACTCAAATTCAAATTTCATTTCAAATTATAATTTCACAAGCAGCTGTTTTTTGTTTGGAAACAAACATATGCATGTACTTGACACCATTTCCACTTAAAGTTCACTTTAAAGTTTAACAGGCACTCAATCTGACCGGTAAGTTTTATCGGGCCGATAGCTTAGCAAGCGGTTGAGAAAACGAAAATTCGTTTATTGTCCCGATAAAGTGAACTTTAAAGTTAAAGGTAAGTTGAGAAAACGGTCCTTAGTATGCATAGTGATACAAAATTTTGATGATTAATAGGCTATTCGGGTTTTGTCACCCAACTTTCCTCCGCTTCCCCTTTGACTACGCCCCTGATCACTGTTTACATATACATATGTCGGTGTATTCAAAATGTCGTGTGTTATAACAGTCTACCCATAATACAAAAATATACAGGTAGATTCAATCGAGCAAAATTAAAAGTCATTTGCATTTTTGACAAATAAAAATAAAATTTTAAGGGTGCAAAAATAAGTAAGAACTACATAAACTGAATGATATACCAGGTATGCGCCTATGAAACCGGTAACGACATCTAGCGAATATTTATAGCCGAATATTTATAAACTTCGGAACCGTACCAAATGTCATGTTTACGTCTTCTGTCATATGTCAACAATATTCAGTTAAAAATTTGTCAAGTTTCATCCAACAACGCATTGTTTGACGCTCCGGAAAATGTCGGATTACGTGCTTACAAATTACGATTTGCGGACACAGTTAATTTTGTGTTACCATTTGAAGAAAAACGCTTCTGAATCGCATCGAATGCTTGTGGAAGCTTACGGCGAGCATGCTCCTGGTCGCACACAGTGTAACGAGTGGTTCAATAAATTTAAAAGTGGTGATTTTGATGTGAGAAACGAGGAGCGTGGCCGGCCACCAAAAAAGTTTGAAGACGCCGAATTGCAAGCATTGCTCGATGAAGATGATGGCCAAATGCAAGAACAGCTCGCAGAACAATTGGGTGTTGACCGTCGGACCGTCGGAAAACGTTTAAAAGCAATGGGAAAAATTTTAAAGGTCGGTAGATGGGTGCCACATGAACTGACTGAAAGGCAGCAAGAAAACCGAAAAACCACTTGTGAAATGCTGCTCGCCCGGTACAAAAGATTCGTTTTTGCATCGAATCGTAACTGGTGATGAAAAGTGGGTCTATTTCAAAAATCCCAAACGAAAAAGATCGTATTTTAACCGCGGCGAAAGTGCGCAATCGACCGCAAGGCCAGATCGCTTCGGAAAGAAGGCCATGCTATGTGTTTTCTGGGACCAGCGTGGTGTCATATGGTATGACCTTCTAAAACCTGGTGAAACGGTTAACGGTGAACGTTACCAACAACAATTGGCCGATTTGAACCGTGCTATACGCAAAAAAACGCCCAGAATATGAAGCCAGGCAACACAAAGTGATTTTCCTCGATGACAACGCACCACCACACCGCACTAGAGCCACCAAAGAATTGGTTGCATCGTACAACTGGGAAGCTCTTGCTCATGCGGCTTACTCACCAGACTTGGCGCCTTCGGATTATCACATGTTCGCATCGATGGGCCACGCATTAACGGAACGGCGCTTCAATTTTCACGCAGAAGTCAAAAAATGGATCGATGATTGGTTTCAGGCAAAAGACGAAAAATTTTGTTGGCGAGGCATCCATAAATTGCCTGAGAGATGGGACAAATGTGTAGCTAGCGATGGCCATTACTTTGAAGAATAAAATTGTAATCATTTCCTCACAATAAACGTGTTTTTTCAAAAATAATTACCGGTTTCATAAGCGCATACCGTACTACATAAACTGTTTGTGTGAAACTGCAGCTCTGTAGCAAAAAAGAAAATAGTAATAAAAAATTTGTAAACAAACACATTTTCCACTCGTAATTTTATTTTTATCTGTCGCATTGAAACTACCTGTATATTGTTGTATCATGAGTCTACCTTTGTGAAAATTCTTGTTGGACTTTAGTCGAAACTTTCCCGTACTAAAAGATATTTCGAAAATGTACAGATTTGCCGTTTAGGTCATGAACATGGAACGGCGGTTGATATTGTACTTATAGCACTTGATAGGCGAGAAAATCTTTAGGGTGTAGGCGCGCTTTATGTACGGTATTAACACTTCTGTTACCTTAGGGTCATTTTCGAGTAAAATTTTACTTTAAAGAGCCGTAACTTTCTTATTTCTAGTGGACAGGGACCGTAACAGTTAAAAGTTTTATTATTAAAATCAATATTTAAGAGTTATTTTGAAGTGAAACTTCTTTACGCACGCTTGGCATGGGGAGCAATCTGGCAAACGCGTGACGTAAGCGTTACGAAAAGTGTGATCGGGCGAGGCGAACGGAAGTTGAGTGGTTTACGCACGCTTGGCATGAGGAGTAAGCTGGCGAACGCGTTACGAAAAGTGTGATCGGGCGAGGCGAACGCGAGTTGAGTGGTTTACGCACGCTTGACTTGGGGAGTAAGCTGGCGAACGCGTTACGAAAAGTGTGATCGGGCGGGGCGAACGGGAGTTGAGTGGTTTACGCACGCTTGACTTGGGGAGTAAGCTGGCGAACGCGTTACGAAAAGTGTGATCGGGCTAGGCGAACGCGAGTTGAGTGGTTTACGCACGCTTGACTTGGGGAGTAAGCTGGCGAACGCGTTACGAAAAGTGTGATCGGGCGGGGCGAACGCGAGTTGAGTGGTTTACGCACGCTTGACTTGGGGAGTAAGCTGGCGAACGCGTGACGTAAGCGTTACGAAAAGTGTGATCGGGCGAGGCGAACGGAAGTTGAGTGGGGGATATAAGCAAGAGACAGCAGTGCGCGCGCACATTTTCTTTCTCTCTTCCTCTCATAGCACACTGCAGGCCTATTGTCTGTATCACAGTGTAGGAGCAAGAGAGAGCAGTGCGCGCGCACACTTTCTTTTCTTTACGAAAATAAAAGATCTATGCAAAAATATTAAATTACCAATGAGAACATAAAATAAGTTTAAATATGACTCAAAAAATAACAGTTATTTTTAATTTATATTTTAAAAATCGTAAAGGGCTGGGTTGTGAACCATTACTGCTTTTTCTTTCCCTACTTGACATATCGCCAATCTTTCAACTGTTAAGTTTGTCTTTTGATATGACTCTACTTTTGTGGTTACACCAAAGTGTAAACACGTTTTGCTTGTGGCAGCTACAGACATCGTGTTTGAAAATCGACTGCGAAGTGACTGAATTTATTCAAAAAATGAAAGTGTAATACATATTTATTTAGGGTTTTGATACTATTTTACGATCCAATATTTGTTTATGTTGAAATATGATTGGAAGTGTCGTTATTTTAAAAGTTTCCAAAATGGCATCGTGATTGGGCTGTAAACCACTGTGGGGGCTGGGTTATGAACCACCTCCTTTCGTACTACATTTGTACTAGAACGGTCAAATATCGCCGGATTTATTAAAATAAAGTAATTTTATTTAATTTTACTCGATTTTGGTGAGTTCACTTGAAGTGGGCCAACGCGAGAACGCGTTCGTTTCTCACATGCAAACATGGCGACCCCGATTAGGATGAAAATGAAAGTGGCGTTATTATAACTTTTTTCACCTCTTGAGGCCTCCTGATTAAATAAATTCTCTAATTATTTTAAAATTATGGGTGTTTTCTTCGTATTTTCCGACTTTAATTACGATTTGCCAGATGGTTCACAACCCAGCCACTTTTTTGGAAAAGCGAAAAATCACGTCCCTATAAAATTGGACGTAGAGAGTTAAATTTTAATCAAAATGGTAATCTGTCTTCATTCCAAATTTGCATTTAATGTTCACCTTTCCAACGGTATTTTCGATCTTTCGAGATCTTTGTTCTGTGAAAAGTTAGAGCCAAAAAACAAAACCCGGTTCACAACCCAGCCCTCTCCCTAACCAATTATTTTTGATTTTTTTTAATATTAGTCCACAAATAACAGTTTTATTTCGATTTTTATTTTATTTGATGATAATTATTTTATTTTATTTTATTCGCATGATAACAATTATGTGTGACTTTTATGTTTTTAGTCATCAATAAAAATCATTCCTTGACTTTTATTTCTAAAATTAATCAATAAAAATCATCACTTATTGATAACTTAAAAAATAAAAGTCACTGAATGATTTTTATTGATGACTTTTATAAATAAAAGTCACCGAATGATTTTTGTTGATGACTTAAAAAATAAAAGTCATTGAATGATTTTTATTGATGACTTTTATAAATAAAAGTCACTGAATGATTGTTATGGATGACTAATAAAATAAAAGTCACCAATAATTGAGGAGGTCCATAACAAAACGCAATAATTCCACTTTTTAAGTTTTTCGTTTTTTTGACTGAATCCAATTCTACATGTTAAAATCTATGTAACAATTGTTATAAAACATACCAAAGGTCAATAATTTCACTGTAATTCAAAACCAAATATAATGGTTCAGACCAAAATGCAACATTTCCATACCTATGCAATAAATAACTTCGAGATATTAGTGAAAAGTCAATGATATAAATAAATTTTATTCTTATGGCACCTCTACAATAAAATTTAAATTTATTGTTATGGTTACTCTATAATGACTATAAACGGTAAGAATTTTATCGAGTTTTTGGGCGTGTTGAAAAAGCTTTGCGAAAAAATACTAAAATTTTTGTTGAAGAAGGTTATCACAAAGTTTATTCTGTGCACGGGCAAGTTAAGATTTTAGGAAAGGAAAGGCATCTTAAGGAATTAACCCTAGTGTGTGTGCTGAAAAAGAACACTCTTACCCATGTGATGGGGTACCCCAGTACAAATTGTACGAAAATTTCTCACTCTTTGTTTGCACTGTAAGTAATTTTACCGTTTTTGTTAAGTTTTAAAGTTGTCTTTCGACCGGGTAAAAAAATGTTTACGTTTTAAAGTTTTCGATAACGATGCTAGCCGTCCTTTACGACCCCAAACAAATAAATCGGCTGCCATTTTTTGTTGATAAAATTGTTCTATTACAAATTATTTGCTTTAGAAAGTTTTACTTACAAGAAATATCTAAGAAATCGATGAAACTCCATAAAAAATATGTTGGGTTCCGCCGGGTTCCCCAGCAACTAAATGGAATCAAACACTTGAAAATAAAGACATAATACCATTTTGGGAGTTGTCATGAAGTTTCACCTTTCTACGTTATCCGCAAGTATGTATGTAAAATTTCAGTATCAAAGTGATTTGGGTACCCGGGGACCTCATCACACACATAAGGGTTAAAAATTTTGGCAGAATATTACCGTCCTATAAACGGCATACACAGTACAATGTATAGTAAAAACTTCGGAATCTTACATAATTGACTGCAAAGAAAAATTTACCAGCTATCATAAAAGAGGCAAAATACCCCTTCGTTTACTTGATGGAATTCCTCTTGTTGTGTCAATTAAAGAAAGATATTGTTAAACTCTGGAAAAACATTATGGCCAACAGTGGTCAAACATTTCGGGGTTAGAATTTTAGACGAACAAGGAAATAGTTCCAATGAAACCGATGATATAACCTTATGTGACTGTTTGGAGGAGGACACTAATATGAGATGTAACACAATGTTGATTTTTTTTTAATACTTCAATACTTATATACTTTTGTAATACTTGAAGGAACTTGTGTAATATAATAAAACTTATGCAATTCAAATCAAAAATATTTTATTTCTATGTTATTCACAGCAAAACGCCACAATTCCAAACCTAGTTCAAATCAAAACACAATATCTCCATAGGGTTCATAGCAAAATGAAATAAATACTATGTATCGGACCGGATTTCCAAATTTGTTTTCTAAATAACTGAAAAAGTAATTGCAAAATAAATTAACTTACTTATGATTTGTATTGTTCCTAGAAAACTATTATTCCACAGCAACTATTAAAAGAAAAATATATATCCTACTGACTTTAATTACATTTGTTCGTTTATCCAAAAAATTGTTAAGGTGGAATTATTGCGTTTTGTTATGGACCTCCTCAATTGTTATCGTACGACAAATAAAATAAAAATCTAAATAAATCTGTTATTTGTGGACTAATATTAAAAAAATCAATTATTAAAGAATTTTTAAAATTTAAATAAAAAATAACTATTATTTTTTAATTTTGTCCATAAAAATTACAAAAAAAAGTTGATTGCCAAGTTTGATTCTCCGTGCAAAAAGAAATGTATTGGTATGCTCCTTTTTTTGTATCGGCCTTATGCTGAATATCGTCATCGTCTGAAAAAATGTTTCCCAATGGCTTCCCTTTTCCAGGGAAGGGAACGTAGTGTGGTGGTAACATAGGTAACAAGGTTGGCTGTGGTATTTTCTGCAGTCAGCGAAGCGAAGCCCCAGCTTTTCCTTCCACCTGATCATTGCAGTGTCTTCCAGGCAGAAGTAATGGCCATTTACCAAATTTCTATATGACTTATCTGCGAAAACGCGTACAAAGCGGATGTCCACATATACTCGGACAGTCAGGCAGCCATGAAGCCGCTCGCGGAGGCGACCACCTCATCTAGGCTCGTCTTGGACTTCCAAAAATTCTTAATCACCCTAGCTAAAGGCTCCAACGTCTCATTATTTTGGGTGCCAGGGCACAAGGTATCGTAGGCCACTGCGAGGTGGGCGAACTCGCCGGAGCAGAACGCTGCTTACCGAGGCCGCATCCTTCCTCCCAGTGGGGGCTCCACTTACATTGGTCAAAGAAAAATAAGTTACTTGGTTTCAGGCAACGCAAATAAGTCCACTGTTTGCATTAACAGCCTCCGCTGCACCGTCAAAGATTTATTTTCTTCCTCGTCGCTTGAAAAAAAACAGCTCGTAATCCATTTATTTTTCAAATAAACACACAAATCATTTGAAGTAACAGAATTTCCCACGTGAAATACCCAAAACAAAAAATTTCCCACTCATAGAGTTGCCGTGTTTATTCAGTGCACAACGTTTCGTCTACGTTGCTTGTACAGCATACCGAAGTGTCGACGAAACGATAGATTTGACGATACACATAGACGATCGTCAACGATGAGTGAGACGACATTCAGCATAAGGCCGTATGACTCTTTTTTCATAGTAAATTTTTCATATATAGTTTTCATAAATAACTGTTATTTCTGGTCCCTGTTAGTGAAGAATTGTTTTCCTTCGGACTCAGTGACTAATTTTATGCCATTTGAATATACGCTAAAATGCATCTTATTTGCAACACTGGTTAACGTGCAAATGAGTAACTATACAAATTTGACCTTAGGGTCATTTTATGACCCATAGTACGGAACGCAAGAAATTGGTCGATGCGATGTGAATTTTATTAGATTTGGTTTCAAAGTCTCGTGGATAAATGTTTCTGACATTTTTTGTTTCGTTTTGTGTTGGTAAGAGGGCGTGGCGCTAGCTATACAACCCTTTCTACTACGGAGTAAAGTCGAGTCATACAGTATTGTAATTTTGTGCAACGGCCCCATGTAGACATATTGTTCCACTTAAAATATTGCAATCCAAATTTTGTATATAACTTCGGAACTATAAGTCGCACATCAATGACACTCAGATTGAACTTACTATTGGGTAATGTTTTTTCGACAGGGAAAAGGGGGGAAGAGGAAAAGGGCATTTAATAAAGGGCGTAGTTCGCCCACACATCTCAATGAGCAGTATAAGAGCTTCTAAGTTTCAAAGCATCGGGACCCAATGGTACGAAAACTTTGGTTCTGGTATGAAATCTTGATTGATGCTTTCAATATAAGTTAATACGAGTATAAGTAGTACGATTATTAGCAAGTAATAAATTTCTAAAAATTTGCAAAAGGAGAGTGAAGAAACTAGATCACGTTTATGGAACATATTCGTGTTAGCGACAAACAAACAAAGTAAGGGAGAGGGCTGGGGTATGAACCGGGTTTTGTTTTTTGGCTCTAACTTTTCACGGAATAAAGATATCGAAAAATTGAAGATACCGTTGGAAAGGTAACTATAAAGCGCAAGTTTGTTGTGAAGACAGATTACCGTTTTGATTAACATTTAACTCTCTACGTCCAATTTACTAAGGACGTGATTTTTCGCTTTTCCAAAAAAGTGGCTGGGTTGTGAACCATCTGGCAAATCGTAATTAAAGTCGGAAAATACGAAGAAAACACCCATAATTTTAAAATAATTAGAGAATTTATTTAATCAGGAGGCCTCAAGAGGTGAAAAAAGGTTATAATGACGCCACTTAGGCCAAAAACTCGCAATGAATGCAAGTGCTCAATTTTTTTTTTTCGTCCTAATCGGTGTCGCAATGTTTGCATGTGAAATACGAACGCGTTCTCGCATTGGCCCACTTCAAGTGAACTCACCGAAATTGAGTGACTTTACATAAAATTACTTTATTTTAATAAATCCGGCGATATTTGACCGTTCTAGTACAAATGTAGTACGAAAGGAGGTGGTTCATACCCCAGCCCCCACAGTGGTTCACAGCCCAACCACGATGTCATTCTAGAAACTTTAGAAATAACGACACTTCCAATCATATTTCAACATAAACAAATATTGGATCGTAAAATAGAATCAAAACCCTCAATAAATATGTATTACACTTTCATTTTTGGAATAAATTCAGTCACTTCGCAGTCGATTTTCAAACACGATGTCTGTAGCTGCCACAAGCAAAACGTGTTTACACTTTGGTGTAACCACAAAAGCAGAGTCATATCAAAAGACAAACTTGACAGTTGAAACATTGGCGATATGTCAATTAATAATTAATTGAATAATTGATTGGCACGACAGCCCGCTCACGCGAGACTAAGGCCTAGCTTCCCGCAACCACCCGTGTTGTGCGTGTGAATTTTCTACGCGGGTGGAAGGGACCTACAGTTTTATGCCGGTTCCGAACGGCAGGTTGGGAGCTTTTTCATAGACAATTTTTACTCTCAGAGGTTTGCCATTTCCAGCTGAGAGGACAGCCACCGAAAGAGAAAACGAGTTTCCCGTTATTTTTTTTAGGTGTTACTACATGCAGTATTCGATCTTGCGTCGCTCTGCATGCGACTCTCTGGACCGCGCACTAACCAACTGAGCCACGGCGGCTGTGTCAATTAGGGAAAGAAAAAACAGTAATGGTTCACAACCCAGCCTGGTTCACAACCCAGCCCTCTCCCTTACTCTTTGCTACAGTTCGCAACTCTATGATCCCTTTCGTCACCATAGAATGATAACGTAACGCCGTTTATTCTATCAAGACTTGGGAAAGTTACTTCCTGGGCTTCTATTTTTCGAAAAGAAAGAAAGCCAACAATATAATCGTGTCATCAGTACATTCACGAAAGAAGAAGATACTCAGTGAAAGGAAACTATGGGGCACAGTCTGGATCAGCCGAATATATTCATTTTCTTCTTCGTGAAATCGAATAATGTTAATTAATATAAAATATAATTTTGATTGGTTCATTTCTGTCAATATCTAATATAACTTTAATATTTAATTTATTAAATTAAACCTCTAAACAGAGTAATATTTGTGGGCCACGGGAACAGGCTTTCTTGCGAAATCATTTATTTTTTGGGCGATAAATGATTTATTTCAAACAAACTGCAATTGTACAAAGTAAGACCTTAAGGTCTTTTAGCAGTACATCAATGTGCGAATATTTAGATTATTAATTATACAATAAAATTGAGACTAATATGATGACCTTAAAACTAATACAAAGGAAAGAAATTAGAGCATAAAAGCAATAAGTGAGGGAAAAATAAAAGAAAGAACTTAAAGCATAAAAACAATAGGTGAAGGAAAATAGATAAGAGAAAAATGTGGGAGGGGAAATGAGGGAAGAAAAAAAGGAAAGATAAACTAAATGTTTAGCCAACACTCATCAGAAAACTTAGCCCGGCTTGCTAAAATAACTCAGGAGTTGCTTTCGATAGTTGCTTCTTCTCAACGCCGCCCTACTTCTCACAGGTATTGAGTTCCAAAGTCTTATAGCGTTAATGAAGAACAGCCTTGAAGCAGTCAAGGATGAGTACTTAGGAACAATCAAGTTATGATGCCTACGCGACTTGGGTAGTTGAAGCTTGTTCCAAAGATATGCAGGCTCTTTAAGGTCAAGTATTTTAAATACAAACATGCAGTTTCTTGCTGCTAAATAATTCAGGATGCTACACCCAAGAACTTTGTTTTTCCACAAAGAGATGTGATCAAATTTATGAACACCATAGACGTAACGGGTAGCATTGTTGAAAGCCACATCAATTTTGCGTGATGACTGCATATCAAGTTTACTATAAACTAGTTCTGCATATGTTATGTGGGGAACAATTAGCTGAATAACTAATTTACGCCTAGTTTCAAGTGGAGTGAAAGATGCAGATATTCTTAGCCGACGCTTACAACTTTGTTGATGTGGTCATAGCAACTTAGACTTGAATTGATGATAAAACCTAAGTTTTTTATTTTGTTTGTAAATGATAACTTAGTTTTGCCTATCCGTAACAAGGGAATATTTTCAATATCAATAGTTCTATTACATATGGGCATGACATACGATTTAGTTGCATTAAGACATAAAGGATTCTGGGACGACCAATCCGAAATAGCCAACAGATCGCAATTAACTTTAAAACATAAATCCTCAATAAGACCAACACGACTAGACAGGTATAGCTGGATATCATCTGCATACGCATGGACGCTAACATATTTACACACAGAAAAAACATCATTAACAAAGAGACTAAACAGAAGAGGGCCAAGAATAGGTCCCTGAGGGACACCCGCAGTGACGGCTTTGAACTGAGATGAGGTATACACCAGAGAGCAGCATGAGTATACTCGTTTAAGTGTGAAATGTATGAACTCAGTGCAGTGCACTCTATTCATGTGAATTATTTTCAAATCAAGATAAAGCTGTCCTGAAATTTTTTGTTATCAAGTAGATCAGTGTGACACTCAGTTTATATCAAAGTATGTGAATGAAAAATTCTGTTATAACGAACAAATCATTCAATCGAATGACTTGCTTGCAAACGATTCAAACGTGCGTGTAGGAGCAAAGCATATCAATACATATATATATAATTTACTATTATTGAAGTGCGCGACCATCCCATAAAATGTATATTGATGACGTAAGCATTTTTTAAAAGACCTTTTAAATTAATGTATACTAATTTTAAACAGCTAACTAGTGACACCATATGCAGTGACGAATCGAACGCCACCATAAGCAGCATGCTAAATAACAACGCTATCAAAAATAAGATATTAAATGGAACCTACAAAATTGGTCAAAAAAAGGGCCGAAGTAAAGTGTGGAACACATTTGGCCATGTTATCAATAACGCCAAACAATAAATGCCTCACTTGGTGGCGTGCCGTATTTGCTGTGGAATTTATAAACACAACAGCAAATCAACTACTAATTTGATACGTCATAAGTGCTATCTTTTGCAAAGTAATGAGAGTGCAGAAAATACAACGGTTGAAGTAGATATCAACACCAAAGCAGAGGCTACAAAAATCATCACTGAATGGGTCGTCCAGAATTGCCAACCGTATAAAATAATAGAAGACACAGGTGTCGAAAAATTCGCAAAATTTTTGGTTTCGACTGGTGCAAAATTTGGACCAAACGTTAACATTCAAACTCTGTTACCGCATTCCACGACTGTGGGAATACGTCACCTAGATGTGAAAGACATCAGCATAATTTTAGAAATTTTGGAACCTTTCGAAGAAGCTTTAAAAAAATTGCAAGGTGATAAATATCCAACAACACATCTAACATATATTTATATTACAAGCCTTCAAAAGAAATGCGCAGTAAATTTAGAGGACATTGGATTTGGGAGTGAATTTAAAAATAAGTTGTTGCATTATTTAAAAACGGTTGTTTTTGAAAACCTAACCGATTTTCATAAAGTAGCGTTTTTTTTATATCCACCTGCAAAAGAGTTGAGGAACTTTACGGAGAGTGAACGTAAAGAAACAAAAGAAAAATGTTCCCAACTAATGACCACGTTCATAGAAAACGGTGAAGATCTAACGGAAGAAGAAACTGAAGGCATGCCTTTAATACCTTCAAGCAACTTGGAGCTGTTTTCTGAGCTTTTAAATCAGCGCACCTTTGTAAGCAGTGTTGATAAAGTTGCTGCTGAGCTTCATCGCTATGAAAACATTGAAGTGTATTTTCATGTGGATTTCGACATTATCAATTGGTGGGAGCTGCATAAAACTGAAATGCCATTACTCTACAAACTAAGCCGTAGGGTATTAGCAACTCCCACTAGTAGTGCGTCATCTGAACGAGTTTTTTCTTCTGCTGCAAATATTATATCTGAAAAAAGGTGCCAATTATTGTCAAATGACGCTGCATTAAATCATTTAGTTTTCTTACATTGTAATATTAATCCAGAAGAGAAATTTTAAAATCAAAATTATCATTGCAACTTAGTTTTGTTCAGAACTTTACATATGTAATATTTCATTTAATTTACATATAAAATGTTTATAAAAAATAAAAAATGTTTACCTTTATAAAAAACATTTGCTTTGAAAATCATGCACTTGAAAATCGATCAATTCAAACACTTGCCAAAATGAATGATTCATTCACTTGATTCGATTTCGTCGATGCTATTACTTGTTATGTTTGAAAAATAATGAGTGAGAGTATGTTTGTGTTTGAAAAGGAAACGAGTGACTTAATAGGCGTTTTGAATGCATCCATGCAGCTCTCTGGTATACACCCCTTTCACTTGCTGGACTCTGCCGTCTAGATAGCTAGTCATTAGTTTAATGGAACAGTCAGAAAAATGGAAATAATGCTTGAGCTTCTTGCACAATAGGTAATGACTGACTGAATCAAAAGCTTTTGAAAAGTCTAAGAGGCAGAGCAGTGTTATTTCACTGTTGTCAAATGGAGTTCTAATGTCATCTAATATTTTGATCATAGCAGTGGAGCAGCTATGTTTTTTCCTAAAGCCAGATTGTAGTGGAGAAAGTAAGTTGTTCTCCCTTAAGAAGGTGGAAATTTGTTCCGCCATCAGTGATTCACATACTTTTGAGAAGACTGGCAAAATGCTAATTGGTCTGTAATCGCAAGGATTCAAAGAAGGAGAGTTCTTAGCCACGGGCAAAATAACGGCCCTTTTCCACGCTGCAGGGAAACATCCACTAGAAAAACAGTGATTTATAATATGAGTAAGAGGATTTATGATAAACTGCAGCACAATTTTCACAAACTTGAGCGAAATTCCATCATCTCCAACTGCATTTGACCTAATACTCATAATAGATTTAATTACATCAGGTTCAGTAACACCAACAAATAGGAAACTCTTATGAATGCTGGTAGAAGAAAAATAAGTTTTACGAGGGGACCCGGTGATGCTACTTTTGCTAGCACTTATGAAAAAGTCATTTAGGATGTCAGGGTCGATATTGCACTCAGAGCTAGTCTTACCACAAATATTTAAGTTTGCTAGGTTTCTCCATAAGACTTTGGATGGAAGAGAAGCATTCAGTTTGGCATTGCAATACCTTCGCTTCGCCTGCCTAATAATAGCTGTAGTTTTATTCCTGGCCGCTGTGTATAAACCCCATAAAGAATCTGTCTGCAGTTTTCTCCACTTGGCATATAATTTATTACGATTTTTCATTGCTAAGTGAACCTTGTTGCTAAACCACGGACATGAGCTATTTCTGACATGAGCAGTACGAAGGGGTACATGTGCATCAAACAATAGGTTTAAGTTTTTATTCAGAAAGTCAAGCTTTTTGTCAACTGTTTCAAAATACCAACAGTCATTCCAAGACACACGAGACAAGTCAGTAAACAGAGCATTAACATTCAGAGACCGAAAATCACGATACAAAAAAGTAACACCAACTGTTGACCGATCAAAAGCCGCATCCACTGTGCAGAGTATTAAGTCATGGTCAGATATAAAAAATATTTGGTCAAATTTAAGAATATGGGAGGGATTGGAAGTGATGAACAAATCTAAAAGACTAGGACTGGAGTTGTTGGCATATCTTGTCGGAAAAGTTGTATTGATAACAGCAAGACCTGCAGCTGATACATGGTCATATAACTTACTGGTAAAAGAGTCATTTGAGAGCAAGTTTACATTAAGATCACCACAAATCACTATACGTTCATAATCAATTAAGAATACAGACAAATCAGCAAAGACACTATCTAACGGATAAAACTTATAAGGGTTATAAACACAACAGATTAACATTTTAGTTACACCATCGGATACCTCAGCAATTATGTATTCGGTGTCAGAATCAGCAGATTTTACCACTGGCTTGAGTTTTAGTGACTTCTTGCAGTATATTGCTACTCAACCCCCCTTTTTATGCCTTCTGTCATTTCGAATGATATTATAATTGTTAATAGAGTAGTGATAGTCAGATACATCACAGTTGAACCAAGTTTCAGAGAAACATATAACATCAACACTTGACCGTTCAAAAGTATGCCTAACATGATCAAGTTTGTCCGAACTCAGACTTCGTGCATTGAAGTGGACGATGTTAAAGCCAGCATTTTGCTTACAAAGAATATCTATCAGCACTTTATGCTCTTCATTAACGCCAGAGATTGTCCTACTAGTTATGTTGAGTGTAGGGGAGCTGCACTGAGAAGTAAGCAACTTTTATAATAGACTCTTGGCTAGTACATGTGAGCTTGCAGCAAAACATCAGTGTGAAAGAAGGGAATATAATTAATAAAGAGAAGGAGAGAGAGGTAGTATGCAAGAGCAGAGCAGCACAAAACATTTTACAATGGATTTTTTATTCTTTAGATTACTCGAAAATCGCTCAAGACCAACAAAAAAAAACAACAAAACATCAATGCCAACTATTTGAAATCGAATTTGACTTTTTCTAATTGATAATTCTAATTCGCGTTTCGCTTGCGTGTTTCCATTACATGGAATATTAAATCTAAAAAAAATTAAAAATTTGAGGACAATATCGAAAATATCCGATTGCACAAACCTAAAGCGAATATATATAAGTATATAAACAGAGGAATGAACATAATATTAGAAGAAGTTGGGAACATGAAGGAAGCAGTGGCGTATCCAGGGGGGGATTAGGGGGCAGATCCCCCCTTAGTCGGCTATGATTTTCAGACAAGGTTTGATAAATTGGCTGTGTTGAGATAAGAAGTGAGCATGAAGATTTTCCTTTCGGTAACGTTGCTCTACGCAAAATCTTTAGCTTTACTAAATTCAAATCTAAGTCTTCAAGAAAAATTCGCCGCTTGTACTTTTTGTTGTGATTCCAGCTGGGATCAAAAGCGATTATTTTTTCGCTTGACGGTATAGTTGAACAACCAATTGGTCTAAAGTGTTAACTACTTCTTTTGACTTTTTGTAAAACGATATATTTCAGGTAATTTTTTTCACCAACATATCCTGGTTATGATGAAAAGTGCTTAAAGGGGCATCTTCCGCGAAAAGCCAGCAATTGTTTACTTAGTGTGTGCTTTTCATAGGACGTACATGGCAGGTGTCGCTAAACCCACTTTTCTCATATATCTCTTATGGGTGTTAACGGGTTTTATTCTTGATTACAATCGTTACGTTCTTGGCGAGCGGTTTTGTCACCGACAAAACGAAAAATTGGTCTGCCTTTTGTGTAACTCTACAGATTATCAAGAGATTATCCATTTGACTTATAAACACCACTCAAAATTTAAATACAAAAATATGCCTGAATATCAACAACGCTTATCCATGCACTGCCAAAAACTCGCTAACCTTCAACATTAGTTTTGTCAGTTACTATCTTTAACATTGGTCTTCATTGGCATCTTGCTGACACACGACTTTAAGCATAGCGAGTTATACCAACTTTAGTTGAACTAATATAATCGGCTCTTACTTTCCCGTTAAATTCAGGAGGCCTATTGATCTATAAAAATGTTTTGCCTATGAAAGCAGTTCAAAACTTTCAATCCAGTGACGCAATTTTATGGCATTTTCTGTATGTGTTGCGTTGAATTTCCATACAATTCGTACATGGGTGAAATTTCACCCGAACGTCGCCCACGTAACTTTTTTTGTAATCACCGTTATAATGAAACAATTAATATGTTGTAGATAATTTCTAAAACTTATATTGGTTTGTTACAAATACAAGAAACCTTAAACAATTTTGTTGTTGAAGTTATGTTATGGAAATTTTTCCTAAAACGACTAAACCTTGCTTCAAAAGATGCTATTGAAGCATTACAGCATTGTGATGAAGTCTCTTTTCCTAACTTGCACAAATTGCTCAGCATTTTAGCTACTCTGCCAGTATCTACAGCAACATCAGAGCGATCATTTTCAACACTAAAGCGCCTGAAAACTTATCTTCGTATTGGACAGGTATTTACTTAATAAGGGTGTGATATAACAATAAAACATTTTTTTTAATTTGTTGTTTTTTTTATTTCAATCAAGGAACGCCTGTATGGTTTATATGGCGTTCAAACTGACGACTGAAACGTGTTTAATGTGCTTAAACAAGTTAAATGAACAAAACCTGTTCGAAAACCTGTTTATTCACATGCAATTGTTGTTGGAAATTAAACGTGTTAAACCATTTAACATGTTTTGAAACGAGTTTAGCGCAGGGTTGTATCCGAAAGCTTTCTATGAAAAAGCTTTTTGACCAACGAAACACAACAATTCATGTATAAAACACATCCCTGAAAATTCAGCGGTCATTTCATCAAAACTAAACCAAACAAAAATTTAAAATTTGAAATGAATAAAAAAAGATGTTTTGCTCGCACTACTTTCATTCCATTCATCGCCTTTTTATGGCATATGAATACAAGGCGTCTCATATTTGGACGAAGGTGAGTATTTTGCCATGGATTGTGAAATATGCGCCAATATTTCGCTCGAATCATGCTCGCAGCACTTCTGTTCACAAAAATATTTATTTGTTGTTTGTAAACAAACAGCTGTCGAATTGAACCTCATTCAGCAGTCTGGACGGTCGTCTTGAACAAAAAGCTCTTTTTGCTTAAACTAGTTTAAATGAGTCAGTTTGAACGCCAATGTTGGCAGTACACAATGATGAACGGCAGAAGAAGTGATCGATGAAATGTGTACTAAGCAACCAAGGCTTGTGTTTATTTTCTAATATACTATTAATTACAAAAATTAGGTTTTTATACAATTTCATGTATGTGATTTTGCTTTGAGAAAAAAGCAATTAAAACAAATAAACACAAAGGTTAAGCCGGAAAAAATTGTTGAAAAAAGAGTAAACCATGTTGAAAAAAGTATAAAAGTTTTTTGAATAATTCTTCCAATATCCACCCCTTGATGAAATCCTGGATACGCCACTGGAAGGAAGCAATAGAAATTCTGTAAAGAAGGAACTCAACGAATTGGGAGAAATGCGTTTAGAAAAAAAGGAAAAATACGTAAAATGAAAAGAAAAACGAACGGTTAGGTTTCGATCGAGATCGACACGATCTCGCGAACGTAAACAATACTCATATTCGGTTATGAGCACTTACACGCAATGCCTAGATGACGCAAAACTGAGAGGAGTCACGGTTGCTAATTTGGTCAAACCAGGCCCCAGAGTCGCAAATTCGGTCAAACCAGGCCCCAGAGTTGATTAGGGTTCGTAAAGAAAATTCTCCATACAAAAACCAGGGCAAGGGCTGCTGGTTTTTTTTCTTTCATTCTGTCGTACGTTTATAGGAAATTGGTTGCAAAAAAACGTCATTGCTGAGAAACGTCATAAGTATGTTGCAACGTGTTTTAATATGATTTTACTTCAATTTTTGCTGACTGCCCTCAAATCCGTTACGTTTGAATTGCTTGAGTTGCACCTCTGCGTTTTAAAAGAGTTCAACTTGCCATCACTGTTTCTTGCTGCACTAGAAACGGCAAACTCAATGAGACATGAACTGAAGAAAAAAGCAATCGAAATCGAAAAAAATATATTTCTGCTTTTTGTTGGTACGGGTTACAATCAAAATTACTTAGACCAGTAAAACAAGGTGGTTCGCATCGTTATATTTACAGCAAATAAGAAAAGTTATCACTTTAAGAAGCAAACAATTGACTGGTAACCGGTGCTGTGCGAATGTTTGGGTAAAAAAACCCGTACACTATCGGACGATCGGAAAAAGCAAAAAATGGTCTGCAAATCATTTCCCCTCTCAGTTTCGCATCACGTAGTCACTGCTTACACGAACCAAACAATACGAAGAAAAGGAAAACAAACCAATCAAGGCAAATTTATAAGGTAGTGGTGGCAACACAGCTGATTAAACTTTTTTCCTTTGATTATTGGCAGATGGGCATGCTAATTGTCAAAATGGCCGCCCACCGCTGTGGGTTCCGTTTTGATTTTGACAATGAGCATGACCAAAAGCTCTAACAAAATACACGGGGTTTTTGATGTTGCCGTAGGCTATCACCTTATTAACACACCTTGAAACCAATCGTAAACTGTGCTCGCGACCATTGTTGCCAGGACTTCAAAACTAAAAAAAAGCTTAACAAAACCTATATAGGCTAAAATAAGGTTAAAAGCGCCTTTTCAACATTTCATTAACAGTTTATCTTTAACAATTTTACGACTAAAGAATAGGTGAATTTAGAAGAGAACAGCGCCAGCGTTACAAACATATTTAAGCATTCTTCAAAAACAGCTTGGTGCTTATAAATTTAAAATTATTTTATTCCACAGTAGACTATATCTGGCACATTTCCGCTTCACCATCGCATTCGATAAACTACTGTTTAAATATATTGTAACGATAAGACAGCCTCAGAAAAACGCACGAAATTATGGACTGACCTGATACTTAAGTGTAAAGACAGTGAAGTGTAAATCTGTGAAATAAAGTGATTGTTGGTTAATTTTATTGACTGCGTTTGAGAAACTAAGTGTGTTTTATTTTTAAAATACGCAATCCAGAGATACGTACTAGCCCACTAGAACTAGCATTCGTAACATTTGGTGTCAGAAGTGGGATTGTGGAAAATTGAAAATAAACAAAAAAATAAATAACTAAATAAATAAAATTATACAAGCACGGACATGGTTAAACTCGAGCTGCTGAAGGTAGACCAGTTGAAGAAGGAACTGGCTGCCTGCAATTTGCCGACTGCTGGAGGAAAAGTGGAGTTGCAGCTGCGCTTGCGAGAGGCGTATGAATCACGAGGCATCGATTGGGCTGTACACGAGTTCGGAACGCAGGAACAAGAGGCGTCGGCCAAAGTGGAGGAATCGCCTGCGGGTGCTGCGTCGATCCAAAGTACGGCTGCACCGGCTGGACCATTACAAGCATTAGACATGAGCCAACTAATGATTGCAATAAAAGGCATGTTCGAGACTTTCAATCGTCAAAATCGTGTCATGTCGGCGCATATGTCAGCGAAAATGGAAACTGCGAATCAAGAGATGGCAGTGAAGCTGGAAACTACAAATCGAGAAATGGCAGCGAAAATGGAAACGGCGACCCATGAAATATCGGCGCAAGTGTCAGAGCGAATGGAAGTCAAGCTTCAGGAAAATTCTGCGCGCTTGGAGCAGAAAGTGGAGGAAATCTCAGACAGGATTAATGGGAAAGTCGAGCACCTGGAGACGCGAGTAGAGCACTTGGATAAACGAGTCGATGACCTGGATGATTTCCTGAACAAACGAGTTGATAGTCTGGATGACTCGATGAACAGAAAAATGGACGAGTGGCTTAGAGAGGTACAGCCGCGAGAATGGTTGCCGCCGGTTCCGGAAAGTGTTGCCACCCGAGCAGAAGTGCCTACTTATGATTGGACTACGCCGTTCGATACATTCAAGCTACAATTCGACCTGGCTGCTCTGGAAAATCAGTGGACCGATGTAACGAAAGGTCGGAGATTGGCGCTGGCTCTTAAAGGTGCTGCGGCTGAGGTAATAAAATCAGTTCCAGAATGTTTACGAAGTGAGTACGAGACCGTCATAAGGGCGCTGGCAGCCAAATAGAGCACAACAAAACGCTGTACTACTGTGAGCTGAAGAACCGCAGGCAAAGGGCCAATGAGGCGCTGCAGGCATTTGCAGCAGGCATTGAGCGGCTCGTACAGTTATGCTACCCGTCCATCGGCGCTGATGATCTCGAGAGGACGAAGATTGAGACGTTTATTGAAGGTCTTCATGATCCGGAGACATGTCGCAGTGCGTTGATGATGGGCAAGCTGACATTTAGGGAGACGGTGACCAGCGCGATGACATATGAGGCGACATGGATTGGGAGCACTCGGTATGCACCTGCAAGGATACGCCAGATCCAGCCGGACATAGACATCGCGATCCAGGCCACGGGTGGTCTTCTCCAAAGTTGTTTGCTGGGTATGTGGTAAGCAGGGCCACATATCACGAGACTGCTGCCAACGAAAGAGGTGTTCCCGTTCTCGATCGCAATCGCCTGAAGCGAGGAATACTGACAATCGTGCTCAGCCAACAAGCGCAGGGCTGAGGACGGCGAGTCGTTAAACTAAAACGGGTCAGCGCAAAGGGGCGTGAGCTGATCCCCACAATCTGCCGCCCCACCGTCCTTGTCTCACAACTGAAACGACAGCCCAGCAGCTTAACAATTGAAGGAAGGATAGATGGAAGGTTGTTCGTGTTGACACTGTATACTGGAGCGTCATATTCGATCATAAAAAGGAAGCTGCTGAAGAACTGGGAACCGCTGCATGGCATACAGCTGCGGACTGCGACTGGCGAGCGCGCGCCGGTAAGAGGGAAAGTTACAAAAACGATTGCTATCGGCACCAGCAGCCTGGAACATGAGTTCATCGTCGCGCATATAATGGACGACGTGATTATCGGCGTGGATTTCATGATTAGGCACGGTTTTACGCTCGATCTGAAGGAAAATGTGCTGAGATATGCCAACGTTGAATTCCCGCTGCACACCGTCTATGAGCGAAGCGTGGCGGTAAGGAAGGTTATATCGTGTCAACACCGGAGGATACCAGCGAATTCCGAGGCGATTGTGTGGGCAAAGGTGAACGAGGACGATGGGACAAGTCGGCTGTGGGTTGTAGAAGCACCGAAACAAGGACACGACAACATCATCATCGGACGTACATTAGTGGAACCTAAGAATGGCAGAATACCAGTCAGAATACTGAACCCCCTGAATGCACCCAGATATGTCGGGAAAGATGAGGTAATTGGCGAGTGTAAAGAAGTTGTAGCAGTGGTCAACTGCGAGAGCAGCCTATCTGGAGGTAATAAGAAGAGTGGGTTTAACATGGACGTCAGACCGCAAGAGAACCAGTGGAGCAGCGAGTTGACGGACAAGCAGAAACAGAAGGTGAGGTTTTTCCTGCAGCACTATAGGTCAATATTTGCGGCAGAAGCGGGCGGAAGAACAGCCATAGTGAAGCACACGGGAAGTGCAAAACCGATTCACCAACCGCCAAGACGAGTTCCTCTGGGCAAGAGGGAAGAGGTCACAGATTTGATCGAAAACATGCGGAAAGAAAAGGTCAGCCTTCTTCCGGCCCCTGGTGCTCGCCGGTCGTGCTAGTCAAGAAAAAGGATGGCAGTACCCGGTTTTGTGTGGACTATCGGAAGCTCAATGATGTGACCAAGAAGGACAGTTATCCACTACCTCGGATCGATGACACCCTGGACACGCTGTCAGGCACACAGTGGTTCTCCACGCTCGACTTACGCAGCGGCTATTGGTAGGTAGAGCTTGCAGACAAGGACAAGGAGAAAACGGCTTTTAGTTTTGGCGATGGTTTGTGGCATTTCACCGTCATGCCGTTTGGACTCTGCAACGCACCAGCAACATTCGAACGGCTAATGGAACGCGTGCTTAAAGGGCTGCATTGGCGGACGTGCCTGGTGTGCCTCGACGACATAATCGTAATGGGTAAAAACTTCGACGACCACCTGGGAAAGCTAACGGAGGTATTGGAGCGGATACGAGGACTCGGGTTTAAACTCAACCCAAAGAAGGTCTCGCTGTTCCAAAAGGAGGGTCAAACAGGGAGGGTCAAGTATCTGGATCAAACGGTTTCCGCCCGCGGAGTACATACGGATGAAGGCAAAATCACGGCGGTGAAGGAGTAGCCCCGGCCACGCAATCTACACGAACTCCGCAGTTTCTTGGGCCTGTGCACATACTACCGCCGATTTGTTCCGGGATTCGCGAACATAGCCAGCAGCTTGCACAAACTGACGAAAAAGAGCCAAGCTTTCGAGTGGAACGAGGAGCAGGAACAGGCTTTTGGACGTCTGAAGAAAAAACTGTGCAGTGCTCCAATTCTGGCCTTCCCCGTGCCTGGGGAGATGTTTGTGCTGGATACAGATGCAAGCGGGAATAGTATTGGCGGTGTGCTATCACAGATAATAGACAGCCAGGAACAAGTGATAGCGTACTACAGTAGGGTTCTATCGAAACCGGAACGCAACTACTGTGTGACACGGAGAGAACTGCTGGCGGTATTGGACTGCGTAAAACACTTCCACAAATATCTGTATGGACAAAGGTTTCGCCTCCGCACATATCATGCGGCATTGAGATGGGTCCTGAACTTTAAGTATCCTGAAGGGCCATTGGCGCGGTGGATCGAGCGACTGCAGAGCTACGACTACACGATAGAGCATCGCTAGGGCAGTAGCCATGGAAATGCCGATGCCTTGTCCCGCCGTCCGTGCAAAGTCGAATGCAGGCAGTGCTCGCGAGCCGAAAGCAAAGAACAGATAGTGGACGTCCGGTTGGTAAGCGTTATGCCAGAGGAAGAGTGGTCTGCGGAGAGGCTACAAAAGGACCAGCGGGAGGATGCGGATCTTGCAAAAATCGTCGAAGGCAAGGAGCAAGGCGCACGTCCAGACTGGCAAGAGATGGCCGGTGAAAGCCCGATCGCTAAGGCTTACTGGGCACAGTGGAAAAGTCTGCGGCTGAAAGAAGGATGTCTGTACCGCGAATGGGAGAGCGCGGATGGTCGGACCAGCAACTCCCTACTGGTAGTGCCGAAATGCAGAATCAAAGAGGTCATCGAGGCATACCATAACGACTCCAGTGGAGGGAACCTGGGCATCACCAAAACCGTCGCCAAAATAAAAAGACGATTCTACTGGGTAGGATGTCAGGAGTCTGTAGCCGAGTGGATTAAGAGCTGCGACCGATGTTTAGCCGCGAAAGGGCCGTCAAGAAGATCTCGAGGCCGCATGCAGCCGTGGGGAACGCCCTTCGAGCGGATTGCCAGGACGTCGCCGGCTCATTCCCAACTTGCACTCAAGGCAACAAATATGTGCTGGTGGTAATGGATTACTTCAGCAAATGTCCCGAAGTGTCCCCTATTCCTAACCAGGAGGCCACTACGATCTCGGAAAAGCTGGTAAACAACTGGGTAGCCAGGTTCGGAGTTCCGTTGGAGTTGCACTCAGATCAAGGCCCTAATTTCGAGTCTGCGGTATTCAAGGAAGTGTGTGAGTTGCTGGGGATAAAGAAAACGCGTACCACTCCTTTGCACCCACAGTCCGACGGCATGGTGGAACGCTTTAACCGGACACTGGAGGAATACCTGCGGAAAGTGGTAGGCAGGAATCAAAAGGATTGGGACACGCATATCCCCCTGTTCCTGTTGGCGTGTAGGTCAGCCCCGCACGACACGACATCACTCACTCCAGTTGCGGTTGCGGTTACCCCTTGAAGTTCGAGGTAGTCAGCACGACGGTAGGCGCTAAGACGGACTACGTGGTCAATAAGCGGGCGGAACTGGAGGAAATTCACCAGTTTATAAGGAGCCGCACCAAACTGGTCAGTGATAGGGCGAAAGTCAGATACGATCTACGGGCCAACTCAGCAGGGTTCCAAGAAGGCGATCTGGTAATGCTCTACAACCCGCAGCGGAGGAAAGGTTTGTCTCCGAAACTTCAAGCGTCATGGAAAGGACCTTACGAAGTCGTGACTAGGATTAACGACGTGGTATACAGGATTCAACGTTGCAGCGATAGAGGCGCTAAGCTGAAGGTAGTCCATTTGGAGCGCCTGGCACCTTATCACAGCGGAACCTCGGCACTTGTTCGGGACGAAGAAGTCTAAGTGGTGGGCAGCGTAACGATAAGACAGTCTGTCGCTGTGCAAAGCAACCCTGTGGCTACGCGCCGTGTCATAATTCAACCTGGCAATGATGACCGCGATAATGGAAACTTTTAGTTCAACCTGGCAATGATGGCCGCGATAATGGAAACTTTTAGTCCAACCTGGCAATGATGGTCGCGATCATCATGGAAACCTTTAGTCCACTCTGGAATGTGCGAGAACGATCTGCGCGATGGCCGGACAGGTATAAAAGGCAGCCGGTTGCGGCGCAGCGAGTCAGTCTGATTTTGACTAGTGAAGGTGCCACACGGAGTAATTGAGTAAATACTTAAGTGTAGAGACAGTGAAGTGTAAATCTGTGAGATAAAGTGATTATTGTTTTATTTTATTGACTGCGTTTGAGAAACTAAGTGTGTTTTATTTTCAAATCACGCAATCCAGAGATACGTACTAGACCACTAGAACTAGCATTCATAACAATATGTAACTTTATAACTACGTTCTAACATCCTTATGAGATCATCAGGTATTTCATAATCAAAATAAAATGTGTTACATCTTTTCAACGAGCAGCGAGTTAAGCATTTTAATTTGTTTATTTGCTTATAAAGGGGGATTTTTTTGCAACTTTCTTTTTGGCAACACTGTTTTTGGCAGCTCAGCTATTTTCGTGTAACATGTTACTGTCAAACATGCTCAGTTTGATCTATAATTTAACCATGAATGGACTTACAAACGATCAACGCTTGCAGATCTTTGAATTTTATTATCCAAATTCATGCTCGGTTAAGAAAGTGCATCGTGCACTTCTTCCATTTTATGGTCAGTTTGGGCGACCTTCTGAGGCCGCTATTCAGAATCTTATTACCACAGAACAAACAATATACAGAAGACGAATCTGAAATTATTGTGCGCTTTCACTTCAGACGCGGCCGGAAAGCAGCAAAGGTAAGCAGGGTTGGGACCTGGCAAATCCAAAATCGTAGTGCCAAATGCCAAAAACCGTAGTGAAACCAAAATTTTCGAAGAGAATTTTTGAATTTAGACAAATCCAATGAAATTGACATCCATACGTTGAGTTGTCATGGTAGTCACCCCTGAGAAAACATATGCGAGCCAAAAAAAATAACAACAATTAACTTATTTCGGCAACCGTTATTGCAAAAAGAGCAACACATAACTCTTTTTTGGTAATTCGTTTTAGTAATTGGTGCAGCCAAATCATTTTTCCCACATTCTGCTTCGGAAAAATCGTAGTAGATTGGGTCTCAAGCGGAGTGGAGAAGCAGATTTAACCATTTTGTGAAAAGAATGACATATTCAGTACGATCGTAGAAAAGTCCGAACTCTGGAGGTGAGGAAAATGTAAAAGGAAACGAGAAAGTAAGCGAGAGCGAGCGGGTAGCTGCTTTGCGATCCTCTTTTGCATTCTCAAATTGATTCACGCATACATACGATGGATGCACGCAATGTTGTTGTTTTCCGCAACAAGCCTGGCTTTAACCGTGATTCTTTGGCAAAGCGATCGCCAAGGAAAGTTCAATTCAAGGTAGTGGCAGCACCGCAGCTGATCAAACTTTTTACTTTTGATTATTGGTGAATGAGCATGCTTCTTTTTTTTAATTTAGAGCCAAGGCGCAGGAGATACCCCTACAAATGCGAGGCATTGTGCTGGTTCAGGAAGGATATATAGGTTGGGAAAGAGGATGTTGGGTGAAGAAGTTATGGACTCTTGCCTTGAATCCATCAAGATCATAAGTGCTGGGGAAAATATCTGCAGGGAGACCATTTCACAATTGCGCTGTGCGGCCCAGGAACGAACTCTCTCTGTAGCACGTAGTAGTGGAACATCGAGTCCACATGGAATGCATGGGCGCCAGTGTTCAAACGGGTTGCCCGGGGGAATACCCGGAGTGATGGCAGCAAGCTGCTCATCTCCACTGAGCAATTACAGAAAAAGTATCGGTAAAATAAAACCACACATGCCACATTTCGACGATGTTTCAAGTAGTCAATAGAGTTTGTTGCCCAGTTTAATCGCACGGTTTTGCACTCGATCCCGATCCAGGAGCTCCAAATGTGTTTTTGAGGCCCCTGGCCGTAGGTGCGAGTTTAACTCTATTTTAGGTCGGATATAGGTGGTATAAATAATGCGGAGATCAGACGGGGTGAAATATTTTTTGCAACGCTTCAAGAAGCCGAGGCACTTAGCTGCTTCTTTCGACACGCTAAAAATATGATCGTTCCAACGAAGATCGTTGGACATGCAAAGAACATCAAGAGCTGCCGATTCCGCAATACTCACACCACCCATAACCAAGGATGTGGGGAGACTCGTTTTTGGGATAACAGGCAACATTGGATCTTGCGAGGATTAAAATCGACCCTTCGCTTAACCCCACTTGTAGATTGTTTGTAGGTCGCTATTGTGTAACTCATACGGCACCGTTCTCTCTTAATCTCCACAGAGGTCGCTTTGTAAAGGAGTATGAATGACAAATGGTGCTGTCATCCGCAACGAGTAGATGGGATTCTTTGTCGACGGCAATAGGTCGTTGATAAAGATAAGGAAAAGGGTTGGAGAAAGGACCGAACCCTGCGGTACTCCCGCGCTAAGGAAATGCTTTTCCGAGGCTTGGCCGTCTATTACGAATAGAGCGATCATAGAGGAAGCTCGTAATCCAACGAGAGAAGATACTACCGACGCAGGCAATAAATTTTGATACGAGTGCATTAAGCCACACCCGGTCAAAGGCCTTAGAAAAATCCAATGCAATAACCTTGCTTTCACCGAGGTTTAGAATGCTATGGTTTCATTTCTTGGTGAGGACCGCCATAAGGTCTTCCGTCGATCGCTTTCTTCGAATGCCGTATTGACGGTCACTTAGCAGTCTATTGTGCTCCAGATATTTCACAATGTTGTACAGGGTTTTCCAACAAGAGGTGTTACTTTGGTATTCAAAGAAAAATGCAATTTTTTGAGATAAATAATCGGATGTTTATTTTATAATAAAGAGAAAGGTATGCAGTTAATAATGAAAAACAACATCAGCCAAATGGCCACCACGACCACGCTTACAGGATCATATCCTTTTCATGAAATTTTCCATAACCAAATCGCTGCAAGTGGCTGCCCTATGTCCTCGATAGCCTCACGAATTCTATCTTTGAGGTCTTGAACCGACGCTGGGCTGTTGGCGTACACCTTATCTTTCACGTGGCCCCAAAGGAAGAAGTCGCAAGGTGTTAAATAACAAGATCTCGGTGGCCAATTGTGATCACCTCTTCCAGAGATAACACGGTCCGGAAACTTTTCTCGTAAAAGAGCAATGGTTTCGTTGCTTGTGTGGCACGAAGCACCGTCTTGTTGAAAGTAAACGTTGTCCAGATCAATACCATCCAACTCCGACCATAAAAAATCATTAATCATCTCTCGATAGCGCAATCCATTCACCGTAACTGTTGATCCAACCTCATTTTCGAAAAAGTAAGGTCCAATGACCCCGCCGGACCATAAACCGTCACACGTTGAGGATGGAGAGACTTCTCAACAATAACTCTTGGCTCTTTTCCGAGCCCCAGATAGGACAATTTTGCTTGTTGACGTAGCCACAGAGGTGGAAATGGGCATCATCAGTCAAGATGATTTTTCGATGGAATTCCGCATCATTTTCATGCATTTCAAGGACCCAATCAGCAAAGACACGACGTTGTTGATGATCGGTCGGCTTGAAATCTTGTGTTAACTGAACTTTATAAGCCTTAAGACCCAAGTCTTTATGCAAAATTCGGTGTAATGACGTTTTTGGAATGCCCAATTCCAAAGAACGACGGAAAACGACAAACCTGGGTTTTCTTCAACACTTTGGGCTACAGCAGCAATATTCTGAGTTGTTCTTGAGCGACGTGCACGGGTTTTATTCTTCACATCACTAACTTGTCCCAACAGCTCGAATTTTTCCACCAATTTCTGTATTACGGTCCGACAAGGTGCTTCACGACGACCCAAAAATGCTTTAGTTTTTACTTGTCAAATGTCAAAGAATAAAAGCTTCAAAAGTGACAGCTACCGAAATACCGGGTGATTCAAAATAACACCCCTTGTTGGAAAACCCTATATTTTACAATGCTTTCTATTGCTTAGGAAAGCATCGAACAGATTGCTATAGGTCGATAGTTCGCAGGGTCAGTAGTCTTGCCTTTTTTAGGAACTGGTTGAACGTTTGCTACCTTCCAACATGTCGGAAATACACCTGTGGTGTATGACATGTTGAAAAGTTTGCGTAATGGACAAGCCAGTGAGTTAGCGCACTTTTTCAAAACAACGCACAGTGTAGCATTTTGCATATCTAGCGGAACTTTATTCAATAATTCGAATGCCAAAAAAAATAAAATTTCATATTTATATAATAGCTAACACATTGAGGGATTCGTTTCTCGTAATATTTTCTGTTTGGCAAAATCACCTCACCAAAATCACCGAACGATCATCTTGAATGTGCAGTTATTTGTATAAAAGAAAATTGTTCAAATTTTTGAGTCACTTGTGATTTAGATGTAATTCGAGATTATTACGGCGAACGCGCATATACAACTCTGTTATTAGCTATCAGCACTTTTTTCGCCACCTTATCAGGTAAATCAGGTGAATATCGTTATGTATACTGTTAGTGGCAGCTGCCGTGGCTCAGTTGGTTAGTGCGCGGTCCAGAGAGTCGCATGCAGAGCGACGCAAGATCGAATACTGCATGTAGTAACACCTAAACAAAATAACGGGAAACTCGTTTTCTCTTTCGGTGGCTGTCCTCTCAGCTGGAAATGGCAAACCTCTGAGAGTAAAAATTGCCAATGAAAAAGCTCCCAACCTGCCGTTCGGAACCGGCATAAAACTGTAGGTCCCTTCCACCCGCGTACAAAATTCACACGCACAACACGGGTGGCTGCGGGAAGCTAGGCTTTAGTCTCGCGTAAGCGGGCTGTCGTGCCAATCAATTATTATTAATTATTAATTATTGTTTTTGTTGAATTAGTATTGAGTCAGTTCAGGTTCGTGCGGAAAGAAATTTTCGGAAAATCTATTGGAAAAGTCGGAAAATTCCTGCCATATTGCCGTGAATTCTGAAAATTTTCAGACGATAACTTTGGAACCATTAGTCAACCATCAATGAAATTCACTAAGAAGTTAATTCAACAAAAACAACTCCATGAAAATCGGCTGGTCCGTTTGAGCGTGATGCGCTTACACACATACATCCACTTTCTTTTATATATATATAGATGGCAACCCTACTTGAAAGTAGGCGGACCATGTCCATATGCATACCAGTTCTCAGGTGAAATGCCAGCAGTATCTGTACAAAATTTCACCACGATATCGTTACGCATTCAAGAGTTATTAATTAAGTTCCGCTAGATTGACCATTTCGCACACTGTGCAACGGCTGGAATACCCTTGAAGTCTTATTTACATCGAGATTTGTAAGCACTCTTTTAACTACCCGTGTCCGAAAATGAATTTCTGGCAAAGAGCAAGAGACGTTCTCGACTACGGGTAGTGGTTGATCGCTGGGGGGCAGAGAGGAATTCTCTGCGAAAATTTTAGCCAACAAATTAGCTTTATCAACCGAGTGAGTGATGATTTTATCATTGTTAAGAAGAGTTGGAATTGAAGATGATATTTGGTTCTTCACCTTCTTAACGAATGACCAAAAGTTCTTGCTACCACGCTGGCATTGAAGAACTTTTTTTCTTTGGCGTTGTTCGTGCAGAAAATTTGGCGCCTTAGGATGGCATTGCATCGATTTGTAGCCTGTTTACACAGCTGTTCAGTGGCGACATTTTTATTTGCCTGCCATGCTCTGAAAGCTTCCTCTTTGGACCTGACAGCAATTCTGCATGCCTCATTAAGCCAGAGATTGTCCTTAGGTTTAATGCAAATTTTCTTATTAGGGATGAAGGACCGCATTCTCAATAATATAATTTCTTCAATCATTTTGGCTGCGGCATTTATGTTTTTATCAAGAAAACACAATTTCCAATTGAAGTGGGCGAAAAATTCATTAAGTCCACTCCAGCTTTATCATACATCACATAAGGGCGAAGCACAGTGTCGCGAGTAGGGACAAAAATCAAAAAAATGAATTTCGTAAATGTAGAAAAATAAGTTTGCAGTACTGGAGTAAATACCTCAAATCACTAAAATGTGAAAATGGACTTTAAAAATATCAATTTATATACCGATGGCAGGCCACCAAACTTGCACTTTGTGAAGGTATGTGACTTGGGTAGAAATTATTGCAATTTGTTGAATGTAAGTTCGAGGACTCTTATTGAAAAATTTCCCATGGAACCTTATGTTAACTAAATATATTCTATAAATATACTATTTTTGCAACTCTATGGAAGCTTTCCCACTTTTGTTTTGCTTTCCATATTCCTTGTACCGTTACTTGGAGAAATGTCAATTCGTAGGAATTAAAGTGCAGTGTCATCAAACTTTAGCTAAACTTAAAAAAAAAACTACTTCTTACTACTTCGAGATTTTACAGTGTGATATAGCTGAAAGTATGTATTAATAGAAACCATGGACTTTAGCTGCACAAACTTGCACGTTTTTAAGAAATTCAACATTTTCAGTGGCGTATGCAGTAAAAAATAGGGACCTTTTTGGAGCATGGTTGGCAGCAAAACATTTCGACCGCTGCGGCGCTTTCTTGAGCTACAAATTTTTATATCAAATAATATGCCAACTCCACTTAATTCAGAAAAATTACAAAATAAAATAGGTAAAATTGAGGGAAAGCTTCGGCAATACTGGGTGGCTTGCCATCGAATCAAGGCAACGTTCGAAAAGAAGCACTTTCAATGGCTTACGTCGTCCACTGATTTTGAATATTGCGCTAATGAACACTACGATAACAGAGATTTGCGACTTGATGAGGTATGTTATTTTAAAAAGAGTTAACAGATATTTGCTGATTAAACATATATCTTTTTTAGAAGCCAAGTACTGGTAGAGGCAGACCTCCGGTGGATTATGATGAATCATGTGACAAAACTAAGCGTCGAAAAGTCATGCAGCTTGTGGATAGCACTTCATCAGACCAAATCGTACGAGCAGCGGATCTAATAAACAAGGAAAATATTGATGCTGAAGATTAATGCCTGTTAGTTTATCAGGCACTTGGTCTTTATTATGATTTGGATTTGTCTGTGCGGAAATATACTGTTTTGCAAACGGTGGTCAATGCAATTCGTAGTAAGTGCTTTCCAAGTTATTACGCCCTAAAAAAGGCTGCAGACGCTTTAATGCCACGCCTAATTATTGTGTCGGAAATATCAGCTGAAGATGTTAGCTTTACGGATGAATTCATGTTCATAGCAGCATTAGTACCTCTACGAATTTTGAAGACTGATAATAATGAAGTTATTTGGGTTAATAGAAAGCCTTCATCTACACTTTTCTGCAGGCCCATAAAATTTGTTTTCATTAAAGAAAATCCTAAAGTGATGAATGCAATTGAAAAAAACATTGCAAGTCAAATTGAAAGGCTTTGTGCATATCGCGACAATGAAAATAATTGTGAAGTTACTTTTAGAATGTACCTTACTATGATCGACGGTGCAGTTGCTAATGTGCTGTCTGACAATAAATCTGCAATGAAGTGTTATTTATGCGTATCACTCCCAAAAGAAATTAACTCATTTCATGCCATTGCAAGACCATTTAACGAAGATTTTTCTACATAAATACGGACTATCGACATTGCATGCCTGGATACAATTGTTTGAATGTTGTTTGTACATTGCTTACAGATTGCCTTTGAAAACAAACAAACAACAATAAAGTAATTTTAAATTAAACTAAGGAACGAATTCAACGTGAATTCAAAGAAGAGATAGGCTTAATTGTAGACAAAGTAAAAACAGGTTATGGAACATCTAATGATGAAAATTTTGCTAGGAGATTTTTCCAGAACCTTGATATATCAAGTAAAATTACTCACATAGACTTTAATTTGCTTCAAAATTTTTCTATTATATTAAGAACATTGTCTTCCGACAAAAATCTAAACATTACCGACTTTGAAGTCCTACTTAAAGAAACATATGAAATATACATGCGGCATTATCATTGGTACTGTATGCCGGTTACAGTGCATAAAATATTAGTTCATGGAAAGGATATAGTAAGTCACATTAATATTCCTATGCTTTCGGAAGAAGCATTAGAGGCAAGACATAAGGATTTTCGCAAAAGTCGGTTAAGTCATGCACGAAAGTCCTCACGCGAATCGGCGAATAGCGATATATTAAGGAACTTGTTAATGTCTTCAGAACCAATAATATCAGTTAATAGGAAAATAAAAGTTAAACATGAAAACCGAAACTCTGATATAATGCAATACATAATATCTGAGGAAGTTGAAGGAACGAGTTGTGAAATTTTGTCAAAGATAGATGTAGAGGGTTTAATTTGCAATAATTCATCATCGGAAAGCGAGTGTCCTAGCGGTACAGAATAACAAATTATAATTTTTAATGAAAATATATGCTATACTGAATTAAATAGGAGATGTTTTTATTTTCTATTTGGGTTTGAAATTACTTAGGTGCGCGTAAGTATGAACAGATATTTTTAGATTTTTCAAAATTTCATTTTTTTATAACAAGCGTATTTGTAAGTTAATCGAAACAATTCTTGGCATATGTGTTTATATTCATGATATGAGTTGCTGTACTTTACTTTTGCTTTCATCAATATATCTTTTATAGTTTCCGAGATACTGTCAACTTAGTATTTGGTTTGTATGGGAGGTGGGCGTGTCCGTGGAGTGATTGAAGTAAGTTTTGGCCTATTACCTTCTCTTTATTACAAAATCATATGTACAAAATTTTATTGTCGTACGACTATTCCTTCTATTTTTGTCCCTCGCTACTATGGACTCGCTACACTGTGCGAAGCATTGCGGATAGAAGAGTATGAGAAAGACGCCAAAATGGTACAATGGTCCGAGTTTCTAATGTGATGTGAAGTGAGAAAAAGTTAGGTAGAGTATTGAGAGCTTGCCCCGCAATGCGTTGGTTCATGCACTATTTGAGTCAAGTTATTAGACTCGGCAAAGAGCTCGACAAATAACAGGAGTTGTGTGGCTGGAATGCCGTAGCCGATTGGCATTATGAATATTGAAATCACCAGCAACTACAATTTCACTATTCGGATATGATTCCAGAATATGAGAAATAGAATCAGAGAGAAGATCAAACTTGTTATAAGTAAAAACTCTCCCTGAATTCGGGCTTCTATACAGAAAGCAGAAGTGCAGAATGTGCGACTGGATAATGAATTTAACCCACATGTAGCTAAATTCGGCATCCGTCGTGTATAGTTACTGCTGGCAAGACCCCTGTGAGGAGAAAATATTGGCAGTAAGTAGTATCCGGGGATGTGAAAATCCAGTGGATCTGCATCCTCACACACCTGGGTCTCACTTAGTGCCATTACACGGGGTTTATGGAGGTTAACGTACGCGTATACTGCGAAAAAGTTCGCCCTGAGCCCGCGCACGTTGCAGAAGGCTATGCGAAATTTGTCCAGCACCCTGACCTGGGTGGGTTAAAGGACAAGGAAAGCATTCGGAAATGCAATCTGCCATATTGAAAAATTGATGTTGCCCTGCAGTAAGTGTTATGCCTTTACCACAGAGCAGTGAATTTCTCAGTGTCGGACCAGACCGCATGTAGCGCTACTGAAAACGGACGGAGAAAAAAGACAACACGGGAAAAAAGAACGCAGCAACAATACAGCGCGGACAGAGGTCGAAGCGGTGGACAGCAACCTAACGGCACTTGCACTTCAATTTAACATTTGCAAGTGCATGACAAGTTTAGTTTAATTTTGATAACACTGTGCAAGTCCAAAATTTAGACATGGGAGGGACCTACTGGGTGACTTTTCTATAGGTATACTGAGTTGAGATCCACCAGCCGTTTGGCTGGATTGGCTCTAGTTTAAGAGAAATCCGACTTTGAAGTTTGCTCATTTTCAAATGCTAAAGGGTCCTTAATCGTTCCGAATATCGCTTTACTGTCTTCGGCAAGTTTCTAGATATTTTAAAGACCAACAAATTTGCTTAAGACACCAATCCAAAAAAATACATTCAAACTGTGTAATTGCGATATATGAATTTTTTGGCGAAGCGCAACGTGGCGTATCAATGTCATTTAATTGTAATACAGGGTTTTCCAACAAGAGGTGTTATTTTGAATCACCCGGTATTTCGGTAGCTGTCACTTTTGAAGCTTTTATTCTTTGACATTTGACAAGTAGAAACTACGCCATTACTAAAAATGGAACGATACACGCTTCAACAATGCATTGAAATTATTAATATTCACTATAAAAATGGTGAAAATCTTGCAGTCACAGTTCGCAAAACTAAAGCATTTTTGGGTCGTCGTGAAGCACCTTGTCGGACCGCAATACAGAAATTGGTGGAAAAATTCGAGCTGTTGGGACAAGTTAGTGATGTGAAGAATAAAACCCGTGCACGTCGCTCAAGAACAACTGAGAATATTGCTGCTGTAGCCCAAAGTGTTGAAGAAAACCCAGGAATTGGGCATTCCAAAAACGTCATTACAACGTATTTTGCATAAAGACTTGGGTCTTAACGGGCACAACTAGTTTGACCGCATGAAAAAATGAGATTTTTTGTGAATTTTGAATTTTGTGAAGTATTGCATCGAATGTTTTAAAATTTTGCAGATATATTTATGCATAAATAATGAATACAAAGTAATTTTTTCAAATGAAAGTATTCGATTTTCAGCAAGTTATCCACCATCTCCCGAGTCTTCAAAAAAAAAACGTTCTCCCACTGCTGCAGTGATTGTAGCCTTCGCAGTGCCTGAAATCAAAAAAACCAAAAATTTTACTTAACTAGGTTATATTTCCTATACAATGACCCTCGGTTGTAAAAAAAAAATAAAATGCAACAAAATGGCGGTATTTTGAAAAAAAAATTAAAATTTTGCTGAAAAATCTGATGGATTTTGGCCTGGCATAATTATACTTTTCATCCTATCATTAAACTGGAGGGTCATTGTATGGAAAAACAAATACACAATAAGCTAAAAAAAGTCCCAAGTCGATCGGATGATTTGTAATCAAGTTACAGCTGCAGCAAATTTGAAAAATGTAGTTTTGAGAAAAACGCGTTTAAAGTTTTAAAACCGTGTTACCGCGTAGTAAACGAGACGGATTTGAGGCTCTGTATCTCAGAGACTTTTACGAATTCGACAAAATCCGTTCGTTTACTTTTTCTATGATAGTTATACTATAAAAATATGAAATAAAACAAAAAACGAAATTTTCAAAATTTCAAACTAGTTGTGCCCCTTAAGGCTTATAAAGTTCAGTTAACACAAGAACTCAAGCCGAACGATGATCAACAACGTCGTGTCTTTGCCGTCGGAATTCCATCGAAAAATCATCTTGACTGATGATGCCCATTTCCACCTCGGTGGCTACGTCAACAAGCAAAATTGTCGCATCTGGGGCTCGGAAAACCCAAGAGTTATTGTTCATCATTGTCCATCCTCAACGTGTGACGGTTTATGGTCCGGCGGGGTCATTGGACATTACTTTTTCGAAAATGAGGTTGGATCAACAGTTACGGTGAATAGATTGCGCTATCGAGAGATGATTAATGATTTTTTATGGTCGGAGTTGGATGGTATTGATCTGGACAACGTTTACTTTCAACAAGACGGCGCTACGTGCCACACAAGCAACGAAACCATTGCTCTTTTACGGGAAAAGTCTCCGGACCGTGTTATCTCTGGAAGAGGTGATCACAATTGGCCACCGAGATCTTGTGATTTAACACCTTGCGACTTCTTCCTTTGGGGCCACGTGAAAGATAAGGTGTACGCCAACAGCCCAGCGTCGATTCAAGACCTCAAAGATAGAATTCGTGAGGCTATCGAGGACATAGGGCAGCCACTTGCAGCGATTTGGTTATGGAAAATTTCATGAAAAGGATATGGTCCTGTAAGCGTGGTCGTGGTGGCCATTTGGCTGATGTTGTTTTTCATTATTAACGACATACCTTCTGTTGGCGAATCAAGTAGGCAATTTCTCGTAACGTTTAACAACACTGAAATGTTTATAAGTTTTACTCTCAAATTGTAAACGGTTGGCAACCCTGCCCTCGCTGAGCTTCGGCTAACTTAGCCATTTGCATTCCAAGCAGCGAGCGGAAAGGACCAACGAGTAAGAAACCAAATTGAATTATGTGTATTGAACTGAAGCTAACCATATTACAGGAAATAAAAACTGCTCCTAAGGAACGGACTGTTTTTTATTTAATCAGCGACTTTCCGCTCGGAATAACGTATGCGGAATGAAATACGAACTGGCACATTAACAATAACAAAATGTTTGTTTCACTTATTAGGAACTTGGTATTAAAACAGGTTATTGTACATAACTTAAGGTAATTTTACAAAAAGTATTCATATCCACAACGGTCGGCTTTCCTTATGTTTTGCGGCACCTTACGCATTGTCTCTTAAATCTCCTCTGTATTTATTTTGGCCAGTTCTCTTTTAATTTTAAAAATAAGTCGGTCCACATTTTTTGGTTTGTAACCCTTCCCGTAAACTTTTCTTTCTAAATTTGCCCAAAAACTTTCAATGGGCCTTAGCTGTGGAACGTTTGGGGGGTTTTCCTGCTTAGATACGAATTTAATGCTTAAATGTTCCAAAGCAGACTGTGTGGCACCGGCACCGGTGGATTAGAACCAGGAAGCTTGAAATAATGTTTGGGGGCCCATTCGTGTCCTTCTACTGTAAAATAACTCTCATCATCCATTATACAAACGTACGTTGAATTAGCAGCAAACAAATTTTGTGATAGAGCACGCAGCCGTTGTTTAATTATCACTGACTGTCTTTCTAAGACTGCTGGTAGAGTTTTTTTTGCACATTTGACAACTCCCATGTCTGCTATATACTTTTTTATAGTTTTCTAACTAACAAGATACTTCTTCGCCAACGCACGATACGACTTTGCTGAATGACCCACGATTTCGGCTTTTAATTTAGCCCGACATTGGCTGCTCTGCAAAGCACACTTTTTACCGTAGCCGCGTTTTCTTTCAAACGTTTTTCAACTCTTTAAAACCGTAATAGTTTTCTAAATAAATATCTTTTTAAATTGCATTTCAGAAAAATGAAGAAAAATCTCATATTTCCTCTTGTCTGGATTTTTTTCACAAAATTTACAAATCAATTTGTGACGTCCTAATTCCGACAATGACATTTTTGCGATTAACTGTTTTCCGTTGAATTGATCTCCAGTCGAATGATTGCGGGAATAGTACCGTTACTTCTCCCATATTTAGTTTTTCTATTGCTATTTGTTTAATAATTGGAATGGTGGTTGGAAATCAGTTCATATTTCATTCCGCATACGTTAGCAACATCTTTTTATTTCTCGTTGCCTTGCGGGGCAACTAGCAAGTGAGAAAGAAGGTCGGCGAGGCGGTCGCGCAAGTCGTCGCGTGTGGTGCGCAGAAAGGAGCCCGAGCTGGCACGTTAGTTGGAGAAACATTAACCAGCATCGGCTTCGCTTCGACAGCATAAATCGGGGAGGTAAACGGTAGTCGCCAAGATTCTGGTCGTCATCGTCAAATAAGGTGGCGACAGCAGCTTCAGCTTTAAAGGCGGCCAGAGGAGCCCTACGACGCAGAAAAGGCGGCGCATGCGCGCAGCGAATGGTGGCCAGAAGCTCCTGACATAGTCATGCGGTGCGGTGCAAGATAGCAGAGCCGCAGACAGACGGCGAAAATCACTGGAACTTACAAGTGTGGCAAGAAATCGCGTCACGACAGCATCGAACCAAATGGCGGCAGGCCATACAGCGGCGGCAACAAGCGGAGAAGAGTCAACGAACGAAATGGCAGAAGGCAACGCGACGTTACCAACAAACGGCGTGGGGGCATTAGAAAGCCCCTCAGTCGCAGCAACACTTGCGAGCCTGAACCAAACGTTGTCCACAGTGAAAGCCGATACTAGTCGAAAGCTATACGATCTCCCAGAGTTTGATGGTCGACCGGAGGATTGGCCGATGTTTCGCGAATCGTTTATGATGACAACAGAAGAATATCGGTACAGTGAGCGGCAGAACATCTTGCGACTTCAGCAGGCAATTAAAGGGAAAGCACGTGAAGTAATCGAGTGTCTGCTAATTCATAGCAGCAACGTACTGCGAATCATCGAGACATTGCAGGAACGTTTTGGAAGGCCAGACCAACTGGTGAAAAGTCAAATTGCACGAATACGCAACTTTCCTGCAATTTCCGAAAATCGCTTAGAACAGTTAGTGCCGTTTGCAACAAAGGTCCAGAATTTGGCAACGTTTCTTGAAGCTGCAGGGTGCGAGTACCATTTGAGCAATCCTACATTGATGGAAGAGTTGATCCTTAAGCTACCGATACAGCGAAGACTAGATTGGGCGCGGCATGCTGTGAATATGCAACCGAGAGCGACGATACGGCATTTAAGTGACTGGCTGCAGGAACTAGCGCGCGTGGTGAATACGGCGTGTATAAACTTCAATCAACAAACGCGCGCTACGGAGTCGAGAGTGGATGGGAGGATGCGATTTTTCCATGCCGATGAGCTTAGAAGAGGGAAGCAAGAACGTTGTGGTCTATGCGATGGAGAGCACGGGCTAGCGAACTGCAGAAGTTTCATAGAAATGGAACAAGCAGCAAGGTGGAAGACTGTGCGTCGTGAAAAATTGTGTTTCAATTGCCTAGGCAGTGGCCATCGGAGTGACAGCTGCGCGTACAAGCATAAGTGCGCAGTGAGGAATTGCCCCAGAAAGATGCACGAGCTCTTACACTCAAAAGGAAGTGAAACACACAGGGCGCCACAGCAACATCAAGTATACACCAACGTGTTAATGCCGACAACAATTAAGGTATTATTTAAAATTTTGCCAGTGAAATTGTACGCTAATGGGAGAGAAATTGAATGTTATGCATTTTTTTATGAAGGCTCTGCAATATCGATGATGAACCAAAGTGTGGCTGCCCGACTAGGACTTAAGGGCAGGAAAGACAAGTTGACATTGAAATGGTTTGGAAACAATGCTGTGACACAGATGGCCTTTGGAGTAGATATAAAGATTTCCGGCACTGCGATTGGCAGTGGGAAGTTCGATGCTAAGAATGTCAAGGTTGTTAGAGATTTACAATTGTCAACACAAACATTGGAATTATCGGAGCTACACTGGAAGTATCGATACACCAAAGGCCTACCAATACAAGACTATAATATGGCAACACCGGAGTTGTTGATCGGGCTAGATAACGCTCATTTGGGTGTGGCGAAGAGAACGATTGTGAAAGGATGGAAGGGGCCAGTTGTGATCCAAACCAAACTTGGATGGTTGGTGTACGGCAACGGTAGCAGTCGTTCAACGCAAGAGTACAATCACTCTCTTTTCGCGCAATTCGGTAAAGAAACCAGTTTGGAACAATTAGTTAGAAACCACATTGTAAACGACAGTCACCGCGCAGAAACACGTAGAGAGCGTTGAGGTACTGACGGCGAAACGATTACTCGAGAACACGACTAAAAGAAAAGACGGGCGGTTTGAAACTGGGCTTTTGTGGAAGCATGAGAACGTAGTCCTTCCGGATAGTAGACAGATGGCAGAGAAACGGCTGCTAGCACTAGAAAGGAAATTTCAACGTAACGAAGATTTTCACAAGCAATACGTGCACATTATGTCTGAGTAATACCAAAGGCTCCAGGTTCGATTCCTGACTCGGGCTGGTGAACAACTCGTCTACTTCTATCGCTATCCAATATGAAGGGAATGAGAATTACAAGAATCGCACAAGTGCGCTCTTGGCAGGCAATGGCAAAACCTCCAAGTGTGAACGAAAAACTGCCAATCGCCGTTCGGATTCGGCGTTAAACTGTAGGTCCCCTCCCGCTCCCTTTCCCCATCCGCTTAGAATGTGTGCTGTAACATATGTTGGCAAAACAGTGTTGCATACACAGTTCAAAAACGGGTGAAATATGTGGTATCACAATGGGCCTTTCAGGCCTCCGAGTGTGTCTCTTATAGAGGCAGCCACCGCAACCTAACCTAACCTATGTCTGAGTATGAAAGGAAGGGATACGCGAGGCGCCTAGATGAAGCGGAGGTAAGAGGCAAAGGAGATAGAACTTGGTACTTGCCACACTTCGGTGTTTCTAATGCAAATAAACCAGGTAAACTGCGACTGGTATTCGACGCTGCTGCTGAGGTAGAGGGTGTTTCCTTGAATTCGGTCTTACTCAGTGGGCCAGATCAGTCACAACCGTTAACTACCATTTTAATGAAATTTAGAGAAAAGCCAGTATGTGCGGACATAGTCGAGATGTTTCACCAGGTACGAATACGTCAAGAAGACCAGGATGCGCAGCGGTTCTTGTGGGGAGAGGAACCAAAGGCGGACATTGGCGAGTATGTGATGTCGGTCATGTCGTTTGGAGCCACGTGTTCACCGTGTTCAGCGCAGTACGTCAAAAACAAAAACGCTCGAGATTTTCTGGAGGAATTTCCTAACGCCGCGGAAGCCATTATCAACAACCACTACGTCGATGATTTTGTACACTGCTTTGTCACTGAAGAAGAAGCTTTGCGAATCACGAGAGAGTTCGTTTGGATCCATGAGCAAGGAGGCTTCGAACTGAAAAGGTTTCAGTCGAATGCGAAAACTGTTAGTAAGATGTTGAACCAAGAAGAGACGAAATCGAAGGTCGTCAGTCCCGACAAGGGTGATGCAGGGCATTACCAGAAGGTCCTCGGCATGCATTGGGATACCGAGAGCGATGTGTTAAAATGTATCTTATCGTTTGCAAGAGTAGATGCGCGTTTGATTAAAGGTGAGAGAAGACCTACTAAACGAGAGGCGCTTAGTATTACCATGTCGGTGTTCGACCCATTTGGGTTGGCAGCCGACTTAACAGTGGCGGCGAAGATAGTGTTGCAATCGGTATGGAGAGAGCAAGTGGGATGGAACGAAGGCATTCCAGACGAAGCGTATGCCATGTGGCATGAGTGGTTGAAGATATTGAGGAACATTGACAACTTAACTATGCCACGTTGTTATAAAATACCCTTTAATGGTGCAGTAGAGCTGCACATTTTTGCAGACGCCAGCGAGACTGCTTACGCGGCAGTGGCCTACTGGAGGATTTGCGACCAAGCAGGGAGGATACATTTTGTATTCGTCATGGGCAAGGCGAAGTGCGCCCCACTAAAACTTACAACAGTACCACGCTTAGAATTGCAGTCTGCCGTATTAGCTACGCGTCTCCGGGTGACCGTACTTCAAGGCCACACTGTGGCTCCTGCCAGAACGGTTATGTGGAACGATTCAATGACGACGCTGTCATGGATAAGGTCTGATCATCGACGCTACAAGCCATACGTTGCTCATCGCGTTAATGAGATTTTGGCGAACAGCGAAACGACTGAATGGAGGTGGCTTCCAAGTGCATACAATCCAGCTGACTTCGGAACGCGCATGAGGAGCACGAAGCGAGAATCGTTCTGGGTGAGCGGACCTGATTTCCTGATGAAAAATGAGACCGACTGGCCAGCGCCAGAATCACTCGTGCAAACGCAAGAGGAACTTCGAGCAAAATTTATTGGACACCTGAACGTCGAGAGCGATATGTTTGCGAAATATTCGTGTTTTATACGCCTAAAAAGGATCATCGCATGGATACTTCGTTTCCGTCACAACGCTCTGGAGGATCCGCTACGAAGAAAAGGGGAGCGATTGACGCTTACCGAGCTTGAAACGTCAGAACTCGCAATTTGTCGAGTAGCCCAGTTGTCAGCGTACTACGAAGAATACCAGGAGTTGAGCACGCAGGGCCAAATACAACGTAACAGCGTACTGTGGAAACTAACACCTTACGTGGACGACGCTGGCGTGATTCGTGTAAAGGGCCGAATTGATGCAGCCGTAGCGGTGCCGCTTTTCAGTCGGAGGCCAGTCATTCTGCCCCAAGAGCATCACATAACAAATTTGATTGTTGATTACTATCATCGTAAGTGGAAGCACCAGAACGAGGGAACGATTATCGCCGAGATACATCGAAGGTATTGGATTCCTCACATTCGAACAGCAGTACGACGCGCCCGTAAGAGATGCCAAGTGTGCAAAATAAACAACGCAAAACCAGAATCGCCGATGATGGGTCAGCTACCGGAGGACAGGCTGACGCCATTTGTTAGACCGTTTTCATATGTGGGCATCGATTACATGGGTCCATTCCTCATCGTGAGCGGGCGAAGGGTTGAGAAACGCTGGATCGCCTTGTTTACTTGCCTGACCACGCGCGCGATACACATGGAGATAGCGAGAGATTTGACTACGGATACGTGCTTGTTGTGCATACGCAACTTTATGTGCAGGCGAGGAATACCGGTGCGCATAAGATCGGATAATGCCACGAACTTCATCGGCGCGGATAAGGAACCGCGGAGGCAAGTTTCCGACTTTGATAATGGGAAAGTAGCGGATGCTCTTGCGATTGATGGCATAGAATGGGTTTTTAATTGCCCTCTAAACCCTCATGCTGGAGGATGCTGGGAACGGCTAGTACGGATTGTCAAGCGGGCAATGGTGCACGCGCTATACCAGAATTTGACAGAGCACAGTCTCTATAGCCTGATGTGTGAAGCCGAAAACATAGTTAATTCCCGACCGTTGACACACATTCCGATAGACGCACCCACTGCTGAACCGTTAACCCCCAATCATTTTCTTTTAGGTACAGCTAACGCCGAACAGACGCCTCACCCACGCGAAGAAGAACACCATACCACTAGAAAGGAGTGGCGCAAGGTACAACAGGCCCAGCATCGGTTTTGGAAAAGGTGGCTCTCGGAGTACCTTCCTGATTTATGCCGACGCCCCAAGTGGTACCAGCCAGTCAAACCCCTATGCGTAGGCGACATCGTGTTGGTGTGCGACAGCAACGTGCACCGTTCCAAATGGCCGATCGGAAGAGTACTACGAGTGTTTCCAGGGAAGGATCTGCAGACGAACTCGGGTGTTTTCAGACGTCCAGCGTGCGTGCTAGCGAAGTTGGAGGTTGGTGAATCTAACTAGATTCACGGGGGTCGGGATGTTGGCGAATCAAGTAGGCAATTTCTCGTAACGTTTAACAACACTGAAATGTTTATAAGTTTTCCTCTCAAATTGTAAACGGTTGGCAACCCTGCCCTCGCTGAGCTTCGGCTAACTTAGCCATTTGCATTCCAAGCAGCGAGCGGAAAGGACCAACGAGTAAGAAACCAAATTGAATTATGTGTATTGAACTGAAGTTAACCATATTACAGGAAATAAAAACTGCTCCTAAGGAACGGACTGTTTTTTATTTAATCACAGACTTTCCGCTCGGAATAGCAACACCTTCCTCTTTATTATGAAATAAACATCCGATCATTTATCTCAAAAAATTTCATTTTTCTTTGAATACAAAAATAACACCTCTTGTTGGAAAACCCTGTATTAATATAAATAAATGACACTTATACGCCACGTTGCGCTGCGAAAAAAAATTCGATATATGAATATGAATATGAAACTTACACAGTTTGAATCTATTTTTTTGGATTGGTGTCTTAAGCAAATTTGTTGGTCCTTAAAATATCTATAAACTTGCCGAAGACAGTAAAGCGATATTCGAAACGATTTAGGACCTATTAGCATTTAAACGTTCGAAGACTTAAGCAACGAACTCGACTAAAATGAGCAAGCTTCAAAGTCGGATTTCTCTTAAACTAGAGCCAATCCAGCCAAACGGCTGGTGGATCTCAACTCAGTATACCTATAGAAAAGTCTCCCAGTAGGTCCCCCCCATGTCTAAATTTTTAACCCTTGTGTGCGCACCCAGGTTTGGCCAGACCATATTGAACTTTGGGTCCACTTTTAGTAAGGTTGTAGTAAAGCTATCGGGTTCATATTTCATGATATCCTCAACTGATCCTTTCTAAGCACAAAAACCAATACATGAACAAAATCTTTACAAAAACAAAGCGAGAATCGTGCAAAACGTATTTATACCCCTTAGTTGAACCCCCTATGGTCTGGCCAGACCATGGTGTATTTTCATACAAAGTTGCCTGTTATTTTCAGTTTTTTTTGTTATTTTCGATGTAATTAGTGTCAGAATTATTTATAAATATTTTTTTTCGTTTGTTCCTTATTCAGTTCTCTACGGAGCATAGGACTGCAACTAGGTTTTTCCATCTGACCCGATTTGAAGCACTTTTTTCGTGCCATCTCGTTAATAGTGACATGAGTTAGCTAGCGCAAGATGTACCTGGTCCAAATGTTTTTCACTCGCCTTGGCTTTTATTTTCTTTTAGGTTAGTAAATTCTAATTTTTGTTAGAAAACAATGTCTGAACACATTCAAAATTAATATTTATCCATTGTATTCGCTGTTATATTCGTGTTTTTGGTGTCAATTTAATTACATTTCTGAAGCGATGGAAGTATTTGTGCTCTTGTCGTGTCTGATTTTAACCAATTGGATTGTATATTTTCTGTGACAGAGATTGAAGGAAGCAAATGCTATTTCTAGGATAAGGTGTACATTATTTTTGAACTTCAACGCTGGAGTAACATCAGAGAGGACGATTTCTCTAAAAAAAAATAGTTTCAGCTGTAGCAAAAACCAAAGCTTTAGAGCAACAGAATTAAGATATTTAATTATTTATTTATTCTAAGTCATTAATTAAATAGTTTGAATAAGCTTAACTTAAATGTTGAATACTTATCACTAAAGTTTTACTCGGAAGCATGCAAATTATACAGGCAAATAATTCTCGCAATTGGCTCATTGAATGAATACGTAGTTCTGTGGGATAATTGAATGAACCACCTGCACTTTTTAAAGTTTATGGAGGATTCATTTGTTGCTGGAGGTATCAGACCAGTTCAGCATGAATAGTAACATGTTGAGTATGTTATGATTGAACGGAATGTTTTAGAAGATATTTTGTCTTATTGGCAGCTAATAGTTCGCAGTGTTGTGTATTAGTCAGCTACCTTTTCGACTTCAAAGCATAATTGTCAATAGTGAAAGGAATCCAGAAATAAAAATGTGTTAGATATATCAAAACACGATTTGTATATGTCCAATATAAAATCTCAATGTGTTTGAGTCATTATACTGCATTATATCCCTGCAACCACTGCATTGGTGAAGCAGTTGAGGCAAATCCATAACAACGTATTTTACGTTTTTAAATTTTTTCCTTACTATCGTATATTTTTAATTTCAACATTTATTTATTGAAGTTGAAATTCGCTGTGTATTTTATAAATCAAGCATAATTTTACCTTTTTACCTAAATAAAAAGTAAACAAGCAACAGAAATTATTGTATTCACACTTTCTTGTTTTTATTGACAGACCTACACACACAAACATACGCAGACAAACACTCACACATACTAAGATATATATAAACTCATCAACAAAAATATAAAAAAAATATATTAGCCAGCACAATCCTCGAATATCCTCTTTTTTGCACCATGGTCTGGCCAGACCATGGGGGGTTCAAGTATGAGGTTTTAAGTGGGTGCGCACACAAGAGTTAAGGGCAAATTTCACGCACAGTGTAATTATTAATTTGCCGCGCGAATTCGGTAGGCCACAACGCGGTAGCAGCGGCAGTCGGACGTTACAGTGCACACTAAACATTTATATATAAATTTAACACGTAAAAACATTAAAAACCACGGAGCAACAAAAGGGCACGTTTGCCCACGCGAATTCTTCTTCACTCACTTACTCATTGTAAAATAAAAATGGCCGCATTTGAATGAGCATGACCAAAAGCACTAGCAAAATACATTTGCATTAATATCACCTTATTAATGCGCCTTGGCGATCGCTTCATCATTTTTCCTATGCAAATGTTATAGTACAGTAAATAGGTATATGTTATTTTACTAAAAAAAATTCCTGAAATTTTGAGGGTATGTTCGGGGGTATGTCCTGAGTCTAAAACTGAGTTTTCGTATTCGAGGGGGTGGGGGAAGATACTACCTCCTGCTTATTTAGGGGTGAGTTCGTTTTAATTCCTTATCTCCGGTACTATTGCTCTTACCGACAAGTCCGAGGGATCAAATTTGTGGGGAATAAAATTATCTATCTAATGATAATAAAATCGTGGTCATAGGTCGATTAGGTGAATCACAATGGCCGGTCAAAGGTCAAAAGTGAGGGATAGTTTTCGTTTTTCGTGAATACCTTGAAACCGGTAGGTTTTTTCGCATACTGCTTCGATACCATTTTAAAGTACTTGCGCTGTACGTGCGAGCACGTAGAGAGTGCAATGTATGCGCAATGAGTACTTCTCGCGCCGTGCGCGGCTCAACATCGGCGCGCGCGGTCAACTTGGTCGTTGGATTGACGGCAAACTATTTATAGTAGATGAGTGTTCGAGCACTCATTTTGTAGGTAATTTCAAGTTTCCACTTCTTGTTCTTGTTTGTAAAGAAGCAAGCGGAGAGCAGGCATGAGTCGCCGTCGCCAACATGCATGCGGCACATCAATTTGTTGGCCAACAACAACAACAACCACCGTATGTGGTGCATCACTTTTGTATACCCGCATACGATTAATACTTCCATTCAGTGCTGCCAAACGTACTACTATAGTAGTATTTTACTACTATTTCGTCATTTGTACTACCGTACTACCCACAAGCCGATTATACTACTATTTTCTGAAACATAAGTTTTAGCAATTTTATTTCATATTTAAGGCACTTATGGTCCATTTGGGCCTTTTTTATAGAAAAGTGTACAAGCAAAAAATAAAAAAAAATATATAAAAGTTATGTTTTGCTTTGGTGTTAAAAAAACAATTTGCAGAACACATAAAATGGTCCTTTTTCTTCCACTTTGGGCCTTTTTTGGGAAAATTTTGGTGCAAACAATTTTAGCTGAGTGGCAACCGTGATTCTAAGTAAGACTATTAGAAAAGAATATACAAACATGTTACCGAACTGAACATTACCGAAGCACGAAGTTTAAGCCAACGTTGTCGTTTTTTATTTCTAGCCAAATATCCTTTTGCAATCAAGCAATTGAGCTCGTTGTAGTGTTACCGTTGTGCGACTAAAGTGATAATGACACCTTTTTTAACCGCGTTGCCACATGCCACATGCTGTTCACAGTATTGTAATCATATGAAATAAGCTTTTGATAAAGTGATAGAATTTGAAAACAGCGCAACGGATGCAAAATTCAAAAATGAAATAAAAGAGTATAAAGTATAAATAATTTAAGGGGGTCAATACGTGTAAATTTACAAAATTTTTCAAATTGTTTTTTGTGAAATAGACTCCAGGGGTTCTTAAGAATATCCCCCTCAAGTGGTTTTTAATTCTGATGACCCGTTCCCCTGCAGCAGCGCTTTATTGATGGTCAATTCGTTCCGCATGATATCGGTAACGCAAAGGTTAAACCGAATTATTTCGAAACACTGGGTTTTGAGAATGGAAGTAGAATATCTCGGCAAGTTTTAGTCCCACTGATCTAAAATTTGGGCAGGAACTTTTTAAAACATAGAACTTCTAAACTAACTAAACATTTTATTATTTTTGGCTAAATCCGCGGCGCCATTTTCAGGCAATCAAGAAAAAAAGGTGATTTTTTTCGGTTGGAGCGTATTTTTGTATTTTCGAGAAAATATTTTTTTTTGTTAGTTCGTTTAGAAGGTACATATATTTTCTCATAATAACTAAAAGCAATATTTTTTAGATGATTTTTGAGGCGCCGGCACAACTTCTACTAGAATCTGGGCCCAACGTTGGGCCCCCACCACCGCCGCCATTTTGAGTGCGCCAAAAAAAAAATTTTTTTTCTTGCACTGTTACCTTTTAATAAAAGAATGAAACAAAAAATTTTACATTGCATTAATTTTTTCCGGCGTACACGCGATTCCAAAAATATACCGTTTACACGTATTGACCCCCTTAAATTTAAAGTATGCTCAAAATTATCGCATTCCCAATTATGCCATTTTTAAGAATAGAAGAATATAATACAAAATATTTTATTTTAATATTATAAATCCAAAATTTGTTTCGTCGGGTTTCGTTTTTTTTTTTGCAATGATTGGTTTCTCTTGTTTGTTTGCTTGAAGTGCTAAAAGGAATATTCCAACGATATTTGATATTAATAGAACATTTTAATAACACATAAAATTTGTTATGGAATTTTAAAAAACATTAAAAAAAACAAATTTCGGGATAAATTTTTTTATTTTTTTATAAAAATATCTTTGAAATGGGGTTTTTGAAGTACATCCATAGGCAAATAGTTATAAATTGGGCTGAATTAGGCGAGAAATTATACGTATTCTAGATATGAAAATATTAAGCTACTATATTGTTGCCAGTTTTTACCCTATTTGAGAAAAATATCAGCAAATATGTAAATCATGCTAAACCACGCCTGATATAATTCCACTATTATATAAAGTACATTTTGGTTATTATTAAGTATTTTATAAAAGCTTTATAGATTTTTTCCATTGAAGTCCATCGAAAAAGAAGTATTAGTATGATTAAATTTGTGGTCAAACACGATTATCGCTTAGGTCGACTAAAGACATCATTGAGTTCAGGGTGCTAGCCTATTCCTTTAAACGTGCTTTTCCAAAAAAGACTTATGGACTTGAGCGATTATTGCTTTGCCACCGAACAAATAACTATTAGTATATAATAACAACATATACTTTTTGTTTATATGCTTTTTTGTAATTACATTACATTGTTCTTTCACTTTTCTATAAATAAAATTGCCAATGTGTTTGGAAACTTGGTATTTGATTTAGTAGTTGATGAATCCGTGCGATTTTTTACACTGTTAAGAAAATATGCATGTGTACTACTCAAAGTCCATAAATACTACCCAAAAAACATAAATTGTACTACTGAAAAAAAATTGAAAACGGCAGCACTGCTTCCATTTGTTTGCTACTTTGAAATTTGATTTTGCGCTCTCACAGATTATTTATTTATGTTCTCAGGCTTTTGCGTTGTCGTCCCCTTTACTGCATTCCTTCGCGCCCATGAACGGGTCGCACCGCAGGAACCCGCAAGAAAATGTTCTTCAAAATAGTTACGCGTTCTGTATATTGTTTTATTATGCTGTGCTCTGTTCAGACAGCCAGCCAAATTGCGCAATTAATACTGTATTTTCACCGAGCGCTTAAATGCATTTAAGAGCTCTGTGTTGACAACCCTGAAGACCGGGAATAAGGTGGCAACCCGGGGCATTCGTTCTTGCTGGTTGGCCGACGAGAGAGCACGCGCGTAGCCCTGAACAATTATTCCAATATATATTAAAATACGATTTGAATAAATCAGTTGATTGAGTTAAAACTGAAACGTTAAGTGTTTGTGACGTTAGGAGGACCCAACGCGTGGGTATCATCTACATCTGTTATATTTGAGAACTGTCAAGCGTTTTCACCGCGAAACGTATGCAAGGAGATGGCGGCGATGGACGTCTGTGGCTGCCCAGAAATAAATGCAGAACTTGACTTCCAAATAAAAATGTAAACAAAAACTAGCTGTTAAAATTAACTCATTTTCGGTGGAAACACTTGACAGTTCTCAAACTTAACAGAGCTCTTAAATGTATTTAAGCACTCGGTAGGATTACAGTATTAAATTAAACTCAATTCGCCATACAAAAATCTCGATTTAGAAAATTGCAATTACAACCTATTCAGACAGCCAGCTAAATTGCGCAATTTAGACATTTTCTCAAATTAATCCCCAATTGAATTTAGGTCTAAAGTGAGCTGGATTTATCACACAAAAATCTAAATTTAGTAAGTTGCAATTAACAACTACATTAATCATAAAATGAGTTCGATTTGCCATGCAACCCTATGTCGTACTGTGATCGATAAACAAGATCATTCATAATAGGCTGAACCAAAAGAAAAATTAGAAGCTGACAGAAGCGAAAGACGTTTGCTAATATTTGTTTGTTGTGAAATTTCGTTTAAAAATTGTGCGAATCAGTAGGTATGTAGAATAAATATTGATAAATGTTCAATAAATGTTTTTAAGAAAGTTTTTTTACAAAAACAGAAAACCTTTCTTCTGTCAAACAAAAATGTGTTTGATAACAGCTAAATTGAGGCATAATTTCCTGTTCAGATAGCCAATAAAAATTAACTCAATTTATTGCTTTTGTTGTTCACACAGCTAAACTTAGCTTACACCGCAATTTAGCAGTTATCAATAAAGTTGAAACATTAAAGAAAATGTTTTTGTTTTGCCGGAAGAAAACAATTATTCAACATCTCACTTGATGAACGCAATTTTAAAACCAAATTTCAAAGAAAACAATTGTTAACAAACATCTTTTCCCTTATTCAGTTTCTCATTTTTGTTTCAGTTTCTCGTTTTTTTTTTGGTTCGGTCTATGGTGAAAGAATTCGTTTATTGATAACAGCACGAGATAGGGTTGCATGGCAAATCGAACTCAATTTATGGTAAATTTAGCGCTAATTAGCTAAATTGAGATTTTCGTATGAAAAATTTACTCAATTTAGACCTAAATTTAGAAAAGTCTAAATTGCGCAATAAAGTTGGCTGTATGAATTGGGTATAAATTGACGTGTGGAGGCAGCAAAAGAGATAAACTCAATTAAGATCTAAATTGCCTCAATTTCTTTGGCTACCTGAACAGGACATTAGTCTTTCGTATTTTCATTGCACTAAATATTATCTCAACTGAGCGTTGCTGCATGGTAGGATTAAAAAACTAAATTGTATAGCTTACAAAATACAGCGTTGCATTGAATTCATACAATAATTTAATGTATTTATAAGATTTTTCTTCAAAAAAACCAGGTAGTTTGAAAATAAGAAAAGGCTAGGAAAAAGCCACGAAGCTTAATCCTAAATTGCAAGGCTAATAATTAAAGGCTAAATTGCAAGGCTAAACAAATAAAGGCTTAACTCTCAACACTGCTCGCGGCACAATACCGGAAAACGAATCATTAAGAAAATACATACATGTGGGTACGTTGGTTTTACGAAACGTAATGTTTTTTCATACTTATTGTCAGAAGTGTCAATTACACCTGCGGCATCTAAACATATACCACGTTTATACGACGGTCCCAGTCGATTCGCATTGACACGATACGCTTTGAGCTAGGTGTTTATACATAATATGTATGTACATATTATATTATGTAATATGTATATGTATGCATTTATACATAATATGTATGTACATATTATGTACATTGATTTTAGAATCGAATTCACTGAAGACTGTTTGAAAAGTGTGTTAAGCTGTTATTGAATCAGTTGTTAGTTTTGCTTGTTTTTTTATTTGAAAATACACAAAAAGATAATTAATAACCATCACCTGATTTTTAAAGCACTTTGAATATGTTTAACGGTTTATACCGGAAATAACAGTTATTTATGAAAACTATATTTGAAAACTTTACTATGAAGGAAGAGTCATACAAATAAATGAAATATACCAATACATTTCTTTGCGCACGGAGAATGAAACTTGGCAATACATTTTTTTAGAGTTTTTTTAGAATAAGAGTTATTTTTTATTTATATTTTAAAAATCCTTTAATAACAATTATTTTTGATTTTTTTAATATTAGTCCACAAATAACAGTTTTATTTAGATTTGTATTTTATTTGTCGTATGATAACAATTATTGGTTATTTGTTTGTTAAGTCATCAATGAAAATCAGTAAGTGACTTTTATTTATAAATGTCATCAATAAAAATCATTCAATGACTTTTATTTATAAAAGCCATCAAAAAAATCATTCAATGACTTTTATTTTTCAAGTCATCAATAAAAATCATTCAGTGACTTTTATTTTTTAAGTCGCAATATAAAAGTCATTTTCATTAATGCATGCAAAAGTTATGATTTTTCCATAAACATTTCGATATTTATTAAATCCAGTAGTGCAATTATTGAAATTTACTTTTATATTGTGACTTAAAATAAAAGTCACTGAATGATTTATATTGATGACTTTTATTTATAAAAGTCATCAATATAAGTCACCGAATGATTTTTATTGATGACTTAAAAAATAAAAGTCATTAAATGAGTTTTGCTGTTGACTTAAAAAATAAAAGTCATTGAATGACTTTTATTGATGACTTTTATAAATAAAAGTCACTTACTGATTTTTATTGGCGACTTTAAAAATAAATGTCATTGAATGATTTTTATTAATGACTAAAAAAATAAAAGTCACCAATAATTGTTATCATGCGATAAATAAAATAAAAATCGAAATAAAACTGTTATTTGTGGACTAATATTAAAAGAATCAAAAACAATTGCTATCAAAGGATTTTTAAAATATAAATAAAAAATATGTGATATTTTTTTTGAGTCATTAAATAAAAGTCAAAAAAACCTCTTAAACATTGATTTTTATAATAAAACTTATAACTGTTACAGTCCTCGGTTTATATGATACGTATTTTCGAAGCAACTTAAAAATATAAGAACTCATATGAAAAGCGCATTGACTTGATACGCTTAAAACGTTCAAGGCGGTTTGAAATTGTCTTCATATGGCTGTGTTAAGTCGATGCGTATTGATTCATAGCAACTTGAACTGTCGTATGAACGAGGTAATAAACTATCCGTGACCACTAAACGAACCGTTCATTTAAAGTTCTCTGTTTTGAGTTTTGTTTGGTTTTCCATTAAGATCACTAACGCTGCAACAAACGATAAACTTTAAGGCTGACAGAGGATGCATTTGTGCGAATAGTACGTGTGTCCGAGTGTAACCGAATCTTGTTGTTCCTTTTAGGACAATGTTAAAATTGAGAGATCGAGCGAGAGAGTAACATTTTACCGCATCAGCCACCGGATAATGAGGTTTTCGATGCAGAATTAAGCGATCAAATCAGTGTTGTGTCGTGAGATTAGTTGTGTATAGTTATGTTTTGGGAAGAAATTTGTTCCATTTTCAGCATAACATGCTTTCGGCATAGAGTACAAATCGAAACGAGAGCGTAAAAAGAGTGAGAGAGAGTGACCGAAGGTCATTTGATCACTGGTCACTATTGCGGCTTTCGCTTACTTTTACTACTTTTCTCGCACTTTTTATTGAGACTACTTTTTCGCATATAATTTTCAATTAAAATACAAAAGAAGCGTTTGCATCGGTCTGAATAGCACACATTTCTAAAGGGATTCCTGCTCCTGGAACAATGCTATCAGCGCCTCAGTATTTGATTGGGCCGACATTTTAATTATGAAATTAACATAAAATGTGTGTGAAAGTATCACAATATTTCTTTACCATTTAAATTTCCATATTTCTACCTCCTTTTTCACCGAAAACACAAGTTTATACACACGCTAGTGATGCGGGTTGCTCCCAACCATTTTCTTGTTCATTCCATACACATTTTCACCAAAAGGGAACAAATTTGTTTCCAAAACACAACTATTGCGAATAATCTCACGACGCAACACTGATCTCATCGTTTAATTTGGCATCGAAAGCCTCATTATCCGTTGATCGGTGCGGTCAAATTTTATCATCTCGCTCGCTCTCCCAATTTTCTCGTTTACATTGAAACAAGAACAATTTTATTCGTAACCGTCATCCGTGACCGGCAGCATAACATTGCCATAAGATACAACTATTGTGAATATTCAAACACTGATTTGATCGTTTGATTTGGCATCAAAAGTTCATTGTCCGGTGACCGATACGGTGCCCGTGACCGGCAGCATAACATCACCCTTATGGCCAAACTCCATGAAGCGCGTTTCAGGCGTTCGGGGTTTGTCGTGTTATGGCGTTTCTCGCGTTATTCGCGTTGCAAATGGTCAAACTCCATGAAGCGCGTTTCACGCGTCAGCTTCTTCTTCTTACGTCAGCTGATGCTAATTTTTAATTGGCAAACTGCTGATTGATTTCGTTGTGAATTGTGAAAAACAACGAAATGAAATTGCTATACGACGTTATAGACTTTATAGAATTTACTGATTTCATTTTAAACTCAATAAATGCATATCGGGCATTGCAAAAAATAAAAAAAAAGATTCAGTTGAATTCAACTTGTAGCAATTTATTTCACAGGGATGAGCAAAATTCGATCGACAACGAATAAGCTATCGAATTTCCAATACAGCGAGGACTAAGTTTCGTCTGTCGATGAATTATGCTAATTTCTAGGAATTTCTTCACCTTTGATGTTAAAATGTAGGATTTGAAAGGTTTCTTAAAGGTATTTAATAGCTTTCGTGTAAAATAAATGCATTCGACTTTTGCGATAACACAAGTTTATTATCGGCATTACCATTTAACTACATAATTTATGACATCTTTAGGAGCTCTGTCAGCTCAGACGTCGCACAGTGGCTGATTCTGCCGGCGTAGGTTGCAAAATTCGATTTCGTCATGTTCGATTTGGGGGAAACTGTTATTGTCCGATAGATAAATGCTTTGACCTAAGAAATCCGAAAACCTTAACTAAATTGGACAAATAGTTTTGCTTGTAGAGCCCGTCAAAGTTGAGCAATTTTTAGAGTGTGAAATAATATCAGCAATTTGCACTTTTTCGGCAAAGCTGAAGTTTTAAAATACGGAAAGGAGCAAATTAATTGAAACTTTTTGCACCGGCATCGTAAAAGAAGGCATTTGTAGTAAATAATTAAATATAGAAAAAAAAAGTTGGTTGTTGTTGTTGTCTTTTCATAGCCACTCACTTGAAGCACTGTTTTTATCACACTTTTTGAACTTTCGATAGAGTTTAAAAAAAAAGGCCATAAGTGCCACGGTTCCGTCTTTGGGAAATTTGTTCACTAGTCTTCTGTGAGTACTGCCCTGAAGAGATCGGGTGCCCGATTTTGCCCGACTGGATTTTACAGCGATTTTTCTGTGGCCACCTCGCGCAATTTTGTGCTTTCGGGTGCGTGCGTTCGAACAAGTTCGTCAAGATTTTGATAGTGAATCAATTACACGCGATTATAATCGTTGCCAGGGCATGCAAATTTGGATTTTGGCTTCATTTAAGATGTGATACAAGCTTGCAACTCCATATTGAGTCGACTTTTTTTTTTGGCGTATATTGCTGTAAGCTCGAAGTAAAGAGTACTTTTGCTGGATGCGCAGTTCGCATGTACGAAAAACAAGTTGGCTTTCATTTCCGGCAATCAGCTGTCATGTATCCTTTGATGTAATGCTTTTGTTTTTAACAAAATACTAACACTGTGTCTGTCATAAAATTTTTTTTTTAATTTGAGCAAAACTCAGTCAGTCGCCAGTAGTATTTTAGTTGAACCGCGCCAATGAAACAATTAGTTATTGAAAACAAAAAGCAGACTTATATCTATGTGCACTGTCTAAAACCCACCCCCAAAAATCCCACAACGCGGGAAAACCTAACAACTGTTTAGGTACCTGCTAGTACTAGAAGCTTAGTACCTGCTATTTGAATGCATATGCAAATCCTACTTATAAATAAAGGAGTTTGGAGTAAGTGAAGTTAGTTTTGAATTTAATTTGAACTAGACAAGACTTCAACTCCGCCACTGCAACTAAACCGAAGAAGGAGCACAAAGATGTTCTTAAAAAATTCGAAGCTGTTTGAAATATTTACTATTTCGAGGACAAGGGAGAAGTTCGTTCTGGCTGTCACTGAAGAAATTGGTTACGTCGAAGGAAGTTTGCCTGCAGCCAACATATCTACGACTAAAAAGAAGATATCCAGGACTTATCGCACTATCAAGTTGAAATGGATTGCGGCAAACCGTACCAAATTAAATTTTGTCCAGAATAATGAGGTATGGTTGGAAAAAACAACTTACTTCGATGCAGGAGATGCATGAAGCATAAGCGATGACCAACCATCGACATCAAAGGCGGCAATAGGAAGGCCGAAAAAGTCAATTCAGGACTGTGCGTCATTCACTAAAAAAAGGAAGCTTATGGAGGCAACGGGAAAAATAACTACCACCCACCTGTCAGAAGCTTTGACTATGAAATATAATAAGGATCAGGAGAAAATGAAAGGCATTATAGTGAAAGCAGTTTCACTAGCAAGCCCGAATCGAGTTCAAAGAATAAAGGACAGTATTCCCACCCCACCCAATGTGGTGCCAACCAAATATAGTCATAATGAAGCTTTAGCATTGTTTTTGGACTTAGGATTGTCCAAGGAAAAATATTTAATTTTGAGAAGTTCCTTGCAAAAACATAATGCAGATGTTCTACCAGCATATCACAACATTACGTCAGCAAAAAAAGAGGCCGTTCCTTATAACTGCGAAATTACCGAAGTGTCAGCTCAAGTCGAACTGCAAAGCCTCATGGACCATGCTGCGAAACGAATTTTGAGCAGCAAAAGTGAACAGGAGCTTAATGCGCTTCCAAAGAATCTAACCTTACTAAGTAAGTGGGGTTGCGATGGATCCTCTGGTCAAAGTACATATAAGCAAGCGATAAAAACAGCTGATGGCGAAAATATTACGGATTCTAATATGTTCATGGCATCTGTTGTTCCCCTAAGGTTAAAGAGCGAACTTGCAGAACATTGGGGGAATCCTAGCCCTTCATCAGTACATTTCTGCCGACCAATACTATTTCAATATGCAAAGGAAACTTCAGATCTCATTAGATCGACAGTTAGTAGCATACGAGATCAAATTGCTGCAATTGGGCCGACTGAATATAAAATCAACAACGACTTGACAATTGCGATTCAGCATACATTTTACTTGACGATGGTTGACGGAAAAGTTTTAAATGAAATAACAAACACGAAATCAACGCAGTCGTGTCCCATATGCAAGAGAGCGCAAAAAAATTTCCAATCACTAGATGAATCCATAACTGATGAACATAATTATGAATATGGACTGTCGCCATTACATGCTAGAATCAAAACTATGGAGTTTATTTTGAAGCTAGCATATACACTCCCCCATAGTAATGAAACCACTCTAACAAAGGAGATAATAGCAGCTAGAAAGAAGAGGATACAAGATGCTTTCTACAATGAGATGGGGTTAAGACTGGACCAGCCAAAACAAGGTTATGGTAGTAGTAATGATGGAAACACATCTAGGACATTTTTTGACAAAGACGAAACAACAGCTAGGTTAACTGGAGTCGACCACGAAATAATTAAGAGACTTCAAGTTCTGCTTAATGTTTTATGCTGTAGAGAAAATGTAAATGCTGACAAATTTGGAGAATATGCTTTAACGACTACCAACTTATTACAGCAAAAGTATCCTTGGAAAAAATTAACACCCACTGTGCATAAAATATTAGCTCACGGCAAAAGTGTAATAGAGTACCAGCCATTGCCCATTGGAGAGCTGTCAGAAGAAGTCCAAGAGTCCAAAAATAAGGAATATAAAAAGTTTAGGTACATGAATACCTGCAAGACTACGCGTCTGCGTCAAAATGAGGATTTATTTAATATGGTTTTAGCTTCATCAGACCCACTAATTTCATCTTTAAGATATGTTAAGCGAAGAAAAGAATTACAAAAATATTACTCTCCAGAGATGTTTAGTTTATTAGATACAAGCCCAAGTACTGACAATTATTTCGAAAACAATTAAATTTCATATTATTTAATAAGAGGAAAATATCATCATAACTCAGATATAAGTATTTTTGTTAATAATATAATACTAGTGCTGATTTCACTACTAGAACTACTATTACTAAAACTATTACTATTAAAATAATTTACAATAAATAAACACAAGGTGAAAGGTAATTTCAAGGTAAGTTTACGTAAATTTCCCGAATTCTGGTTCTAATTTTGAAAGCGAAATTTATTAATTTGTATCTTTAAATTTGACTCTTTCAGCTTATTTCTTAAATTTCTTATTATTTTTCATCTTTTTTAATGCATTTTCATTAATTTTGCAACTAAAACTTATCATTGTAGCTCGCATTATTCTTATTTACAGTAAGCCGAACTTTGACAAAGTATTACGTAGCACCCTGTAACTCGATTGAGTTCATTTTTGAAAATACAATAGCCTGATGAATTTCTAATCAACAGCAAACAAAATTTTCCAATTATCTCTATTCGTTCAGGAGTTATTAATTTTGCAACCTGAAATGACAAATTGAGCCACTGTGCGTCGTTAAGCGCGAAACGCCAGAGAAAGTTGAAAATAGTTCAACTTTTGCCACGTTTCGGGCGTATCGACGTCAAGTCATGGAGTTTGCTTCATACAAATACACTGATTCTACTTTTTCTCGAAACACGGGAAACGCGAAAAACGACGATACGCTTGAAACGCGCTTTATGGAGTTTGACCATTAGGGTGACCGTGACCTGGTGATGTTATGCTGACGGTCACGGATCACGGTTACTGATGAAATTGATGTTGTTTCAATGTAAAAGAGAAAAATTGGGAGCGAGAGAGTAATTTTTCTCTTTTACATTGAAACAATAACAATTTTATCCGTGACCGGCAGTATAACATGTGCCATCGTAACATCGTGTTCGTAATACAATATTATAGTGATACGTTCTGTTTGCTTTTGTTTTCTGCCCAAAACGGTATTTGAAGACATCGATATTGAAGAACAATTTTGAGTTTTAAAGTATCGATATTGAAGTACTGCTTAGTAGGGATGGCCGAAAACTGTAATCACTGATTACAGATTAAGATTACAAAGTAATCAGTAATCAGTGATTACAATGATTAATCATTAATCATAAAATTCACCACGAAACAAAAAATGATTACAGTAATCAAAGCAATCATCGCATGATTACTACATGGAATTTCATTAATCATGAGTATAATCAGTGTAATCAGATTAATGATTACTTTTGAATATATGTCAAATGAAGTCTTTTAGTTAGTTTTATAATTTTTTATTTGGACTCATTTGTGCAACATAACAATATTTTGATTATGTAAATAGAAAAGTTGAGTAAAAAATAATGAATGCAATTTTTTTAATTTTTGCATTAGCTTCGGCCAAAACTCGAATTTCAAAATTTTTGTCAGACAGAAGGTTGTACCGTGGGAGGTTTGCCATAGTGGCATAAGAGAATAACCTCTCCACGGGGGCCGATCATGGCAGTGTTGTATTATACAATAGAAACATTTCCTTAACCGAGGGATCTGCTTTTATTTGATGCAAGTCTTTTGAACAAGAATTGGAACAAGAAATGGAACAACATTTTGTTCCAAAATGGCAATATCGGTGTCGATACTGATTGCTTGCGAATCATTGACGTTTGTGATGATTTCAAACCCGTAAAAATCGTCAAGATTTTCATTTTGTATCCTTCGGCCTTCTAAACGTTTTATGTTTTTGGCGGCTCGCAGGACAATATATTTTATTTTTTCGCGCAGTTCAACTGGGAAACTATAAAGCCATCACAGTTTAAATGATGGGTGAATAGCAGCAGCGACAGCAGCATCGCGACCACGTCCTTCGATTTCAAAACATCCGAAAACCTTTTTTGGATTGCTGTAAGCAATGCTGTATGCAGTGGTTTGCAATATATAAGATTCTACTCTTTTTTAATATGTTTTTATTAATTAATACCTTCGGAGAACACACTTTTTTCAAATTCGGAAACACTTTGACCCAAAGGTCCTATAATTTCACAACTTTTAAATCGTGTAACTTTAAAAGATCGGTGTTGTATTTTGAATATTGTTGTAATAATTTTTAAACATGATAAGTACCTATGAATTGCGTGCCTATACATTTGTGGACGCCGAATTTATAATGCAAATATTTCTGTGGCAATAAAACAGAGTAGCTTAAGTCATAATGTAATAATAAAATACCGTATTTTATCTTCAATAAATCTACCGTAAAAGTGCTTTCAAAATGTTTATTCCCCGTTTTCATATTCAGTATCATTAATTTTTTTCTACGCGAAAACGTTTCGAAGATTCCATAGAAACTAACAAAAAACGTTTCGAAGATTCCATAGAAACTATGTTATATGGAAAAACATTTTTTTCAATTGCGTTTTTCTCCGCTCGTTATTTTTTGACTACTCTGTTTTATCGCCACAGAATTTAAGCCGACAAGGTTTGTTTTTCATAAAAATTCACCTTCATATATCTCAAAATACTTTTTACATCATTAGTTGAATTTATCTTGATTTCTTAACTTTCCGAAAGACAGCCAGACGGACGTACAAATCGGCAATCAAAAAGACAGAAAAGGCTAGAATAGCCTTCTAGGCAATTATTTCTAAAAACAAAGCAGCGGCCATAATTGTAATCAATGGTTACAGATTACAGATTACTTGTAATCAAATTAATGATTACACTAAGTAATCATTAATCATTCAAAAATAATTACATGATTTTTTTATTCTAATCGGGTGATTACTGATTAATGATTACTTTTTTTTAATGATTACATTCACCAAAAAAGCGGATTATTCAAAGTAATCATTTAATGATAAATATGATTACAGATTACAGATTACGATTTATTTGTAAATCATTAGTTGAATTTATCTTGATTTCTTAACTTTTCCGAAAGACAGCCAGACGGACGTACAAATCGGCAATCAAAAAGACAAAAAAGGCTAGAATAGCCTTCTAGGCAATTATTTCTAAAAACAAAGCAGCGGCCATAATTGTAATCAATGGTTACAGATTACAGATTACTTGTAATCAAATTAATGATTACACTAAGTAATCATTAATCATTCAAAAATAATTACATGATTTTTTATTCTAATCGGGTGATTACTGATTAATGATTACTTTTTTTTAATGATTACATTCACCAAAAAAGCGGATTATTCAAAGTAATCATTTAATGATAAATATGATTACAGATTACAGATTACGATTTATTTGTAATCAGAGTGTAATCATTAAGCAAATGTAATGATTAATGGCCAACCCTACTGCTTAGTATAAATGGCATAAGCAATGGATAATAGTAACTTAAGGAATGGGAGAACGGCGTGTAGGAGGAAATTCGAAAGCGGGAGATTGGAGTAAAAACATCGAAACGAACACTAAACAAAGATTAATGCAAAGAAGCGTCTAACAAAACTATGGAGTGAAACAATCAAACGAACAACATAAACAAAACGGTAAAACAAGAAACCAATACTCACAAATGAAACTTCTCGTTCCACACAGGATTTAACTCCTGTGGCATTGTGCGTGTTCGCTTTTTCACCTTGCTAACCTGCACCGTCACATAGGGATCACTGGTACCGCTTTTATCCTTCGCTATCAGGCCTTGAGCACATATCACTGTTGAATTACACATATATATATATATATATCTTTTGGTTTTTCAATTATTAAAAAAAGTTGTGATTTTTTATTTGCAATGTTTTCTTTTCTCTTTTGGTGGATACACTGTTTCGTTTCATAATCAAGTATCGAAATATGTGTATGTGTTTCTGTATCGCAGGTGCCAATGAATAAAAGTTCTTTATCCCAAATTGAGTGACAAATTTCGGATTTAAATAATGTGTTTAATATTAATTCGATTTTAATGATAAATTTGATCAAATATTGAATTGAATTTAAAGCAAGATTGTCGATTGATTGTCGTAACTGTACACGGAGTATTATATTTGGAAAACGTTGCATATGTATGTAAAACATTTGTGCTACTATAATATATTAACTTGTAGCGCTTAGTTTTCCGGATAAATGAAATTGCCAATATTTAAAACTATGTTTCGAAATCATTCGAATAAAGACAAAAATTACTATACAGTTTTTCGAAACATCGAATCGACCTTTATACATCAGCTCAAGGATCATGATGTGTGATATGATGTGTCATGATTGTAAGTTATTTTTTAGTCTGGTTCTTGCGACTTGGCGCCTTACGACTCGCCTTTTAAAAAATTTGCGACCAACTAAAAATTTTAATTTTGCCATTGATTTTTAACACTGATTCCTAAATATTTACAAAAAGCCTTCCTTTGCATACTCATTTGAAAGCTACGCTATAGTAGATCGATTACAGTCCCATCGGTTCTATCTCAATCCTTTAGATATACCATTCAGATTTAGTTGAAAATGAAGTGCTTCATTGTAAGCGAATAATCCTTATCAACTGAATGAATATAAGTGGGCAAGACTGTGTTTGTTCTGTTAAGATTCTTAACAACCAGTTGCATTTAAGCGGGATAAGACTATGGTAGATCAATTTCGGCATTGACAGTGAGTGTTTTCATGACAAGTCAAGACTATGTTTTTCATTTAGTTCATATTTGACAGCTGTTTGAGTCTTACACATTTTTTAAGGATCAATCGTAACACTGATACAAGGTCACGTATCAGTGTTATAATGGATATAAACATTGCTCATTTACGTTAAATTATGATTGTATTATTTTCATTATAAGTACTCAATGGCGTTATTAGGCATTTATTCAATCAAATGTACAATGTTATTATTAAAATTAATCAAAATCGAAAACTCTATAAATAAGCTTCAGGTGTGAAGTGACCTTTAGCTAAAGCTCACTTTAAAGTGCCCGGTAACTATTTTCGTTTTCTCAACTGCCTGATAAATATAAATTCAACAAGTCTGATTTTTGGGCAACTCTGGTCTACGATGGGCAGAACTTGGCGGCGCAATCAGCTATTTTTGAAAAATTATAATTATTTTTTAAGGAAACAAAGAAAAATTTTGCCTGGCAAAATCTTGCTGATGCTTTTACTGCCAAATGGGGCGTGGTCCGACGTTGGAAATCGTTTAGGGACAAGTTCGACAGCTTGAAGCGCAAGGTCAAGTTGGAACTTGCAGCGGAGAAGAGCGAGACGTATCGCACAGTTGGCGGCCCAGCAGCGATTGGACATGTCAGCAGTGAAATAAGTCCAATTGGCTGTTATATGTTTTATTTGCCGCATTTTGCGACTCCGTACCTTCAAAAGCGTCTTCCAGTGCATGAATATAAAAAACACGCCCATTTTCCATACCGAAAGATCTCAAATTCAAATTTAATTTCAAATTATAATTTCATAACCAGCTGTTTTTTGTTTGGAAATAAACATATGCATGTACTTGGCACCATTTCCACTTAAAGTTCACTTTAAAGTTTAACAGGCACTCAATCTGACCGGTAAGTTTTATCGGGAGGATAGCTTAACAAGCGGTTGAGAAAACGAAAATGCGTTTATTGGCCAGTTAAAGTGAACTTTAAAGTTAAAGGTAAGTTGAGAAAATGGCCGTAACAGTGATAAGTCAGTGGGGCAGTTTGTGTTGCTATGGCAACTGATAATATTACAACCAACCGTTAATAATATGATGATGAGAATTAGCTATATTGACGGTACGTTTATTTACATTTGAATTTATTTACTGGATGAAAGCAGGTACCCAACAAAAAAATTCTTACAGATCTGCAACTTAAAACAAAAAAAATTTAAAAAACTTAGCTGAAGCCCTTGAATTTTCTTGCTCATATTTACTATCATTGTAGTAGATCTACTACACTTCACAGAAAATTTATAGTTCTGATACATCTACTACAATCCATTTGATTATCAATTACAGTTTGCAATGAAAGTTGCATTTATTATAAAATACACATTGGCGCATAATCATAGTCTCGCATAAAAGGCGGCTTTAGTTAGCAAAAGACTAAAAAGATAAAGTCGACTTTAATTTTTCAGTTACCATAGTCAGTTTATAACATGCTTCTACGTAGCACGGACTTTTAGGGACAGCAAACGAAAGAAACGGCAACTCTACAAAAACTAGTGATTCGGAGTTACAAATGAGAATTTATTTTCGAATTTATGCCCATACCGATTTATTTTGTAATCAATTATTTTGCAATATTTGTTTTCTGAACACTAATTAGCAGTAAAAAATGGACGACTACGGTCGGCTACTTGTGAAAGATTTGAAAATTATTGCCTACTTTACGGGGTAAAGAAAACCATTGAATTCTATTGCTGCTTGGTTTTTGAATGTTCAAAACAATTACAAACTGAGCAGCAACTTTATCGAACCGATGACGACTATAGAAGCCCTCGTTATCGAACTCGAAGGGATCTATCCGGCTTTTATATACTTTTCGCCGTCTCAGCACAACGCACAGTGATTCGTTCCATAGACAAAATTCAAAAAATTTATAGTCTCAGAATTTAATGATTTTCATGCCATTTGAAAGGTAAAACTCCAACTAAGAAAACCCCAAAAAATCTGTGCAAAAAATTCATTAGTGTGTATGCAAAAGCGGCTCAAAGTTGAAACTTTTTTCACAAAAAAATGTAAACACATCTTTTCTGTTTTTTAGTCTATTGAGGAAAAAAAATTGTAAAAATACATGGTTACCAAGAATTTGCTGAAACTGTTGATATAGATTAAGAAATGTGTTTGGTCATCAGACCAAATGTCTTATACAAGCGGTCTTAATATAGTTAGCCGCCACTGTAGGTCCTACTCTTCGAATGTGTACATTTTCTATTCTCTTGAAGTTATTATTGTTATTAGTACTTACGAATTGCTTTAAATACGAGCTACGGAAAATAAATGCGTTATAAAAATATTGTAAACCTGTGCAATCAGACGTCTTTTATCATTACACCGACATTAGAAACTTTACGCGTTCCCTTGTTTTTGCAAACCCAACTCGAACCTTTGGGTAGGAATTAACTTGAACGCATTTCAGTTAATTCCCGAATTGCCAAATCAGGCAATTTGTACATTGGCGGCCGTGACAGGACGCTTCACATAAGTTGTCCGTGTTGAACATAAAAAAGACGCGCTCTAAATCTAATGTAAAATCATAAACTACCACGGAAAAGTGAAACTTTTTACAAATCAATACGAGTTGGTGAAATCGTGAAAATTACAATTAAAATACCAAATTGAAAAGTTGCTACATAAACGACTGTACCAGTTTAAACGGTTCATCGTTATATACATAAGGTTATGTAAAAGACATCGCCTCATCTCGCAAAACTCGCGCTTAGTTGAAGTCACTAAATAAGCAATTGCACATACGCTGCTGTACATAAGCCACTCTATATAAGCCGCGCACAGCGTTGGGCTCATCGGTTCTCGAGTGCATTTCACATAAATACGCTCACAAATTATTTACATACAGCTCCTGTTCTCATTTTGGCTGAGGTGTGCTTAACATAAGTCACACGCAGCTCTTGCAGTGCTGCTCACACTCGCTCGAGGCTAACGTCACAGAGGACTTGTACGACGCCCCTACTTCGTTGTCGCCCATCGTATTTCAGCGCACTGCAGTTTCGTTTTACTCCGAATTTCACTCTGCTACGTATATACTCGCACAATGGTGGACCCTGATGCTCAGCAGACATCGTCTCCGACTCCTACTATAGAAGAGCTAAAGCAACAGCGGGCGTCATCAAAAGGCAGCATAACTCGCATTAAAAATTTAGTGGAGGCTAACAGTAGTCTTTCAGTGACTGAACTTGAGTGTCGATTAGGTATAGTCGACTCATACTATAAACAAGCATGCTACTATCAGACGCAAATAGAAAGAATTTGTCCATCAGATGGTGGTCGTGCCGACATCGACGAGCTCTACGCTGCTACGAAATGTCGCATATCATCGTTGATGGACGGTCGCAGGCGCCAAAGCTTTCACGAGCAAACGTTCTCAGTGCCACACTCTGTGTCATCAAACCGACTTCCAAACCTACGTTTACCAAAATTCGATGGCAAGTACATTGAATATAAAAACTTTATAAATACTTTCAATAATTTGGTGAATAATGATTCTTATGTACCTATAATCGACAAATTTAATCATTTGCTCTCTTGTGTGAGTGGTGAAGCGCTTTCTACCGTAAAGGCATTCCAGGTAACAGAAGAGAATTACCCCAAAGCTCTCAGAAGGCTCGAAGAGAGGTACGACAACGACACCCTAATCTTTTTAGAAAACGTTTCGGCGTTGTTTGACATTCCTAAGGCAACTAAACCTGTGCCATCCCAGCTGCGGCAAATCGTGGACACAGTATCAGCACTCTATAGCTCGTTACAATCTCTAGGTTCACATGAAAAAATATGTGACGCTATTATCATTCATGTGGCAATGAGCAAAGTGGATTCTGAGACGAAGCGCAAGTGGGATGAGCACCTTGAATACTCGAAATTACCAGCTTGGGAAGAGTGCTGCACAATGCTGGACAAACGCTGTCAACAACTTAACGCGCAAAACAAGGGCCATTGTAATACTACAGTGGCGCCCACGCATCATCGCAATCATTCGACCAACGGTGGATTGAGACAGTCATTTCTCACCAAACGAAGTCCTTCAAAGGAGATCGTGTGTTCGTTTTGTTCAAAGGTAGGACATGCTATATCTACATGCCAAGGATTCATTGTTCTTCCCGTGAAACAACGCGCACAACAAGTCAAAGAACACCATTTATGCTTCAATTGTTTGGCAGGAGGTCATGGTATTGCACAATGCCCATCGAAGTATTCATGTCGCTTTTGTAAACAGCGCCACCATTCGCTACTGCATGACACTTCAGGAGACGGATCTTCAAATTCATCAACAGGGTTTATGCCCACTGCCACCTCATCCTCATCGGCTGCTGTTCATGCCAGCACAATTGAACATATAGGTTTAGAACCAGCGACTACGAGTCAGGTCATTTTGGCAACGGCACTAATATTGGTCAGAAATGCAGCTGGTGAATTCGAACAATGCAGAGCTCTTTTAGACTCGTGCTCACAAGTTAATTTTATAACTCAATCACTGTGTAATTCGCTTAATTTAAAGAAGTCTAGAAACAGAATGGACATTTGCGGAATTGGTGTGTCATCGCTAAGGGTGTCGTGGAAAACTCAAACAACCATTCGCTCACGGAGTACTAACTTTGAAGCAGCGCTCGAATTTTTGATAACGAATAAAATTTCTGGCTATCATCCTGATGAAAACGTTTCAGTGCAAGATATACAGATACCTGGTAACTTGGACTTGGCTGACCCAGAGTTTCACCGATCTCGCTCAGTGGATATGCTCCTTGGTGCAGAAGCCTTTTTCTTACTATTAGCAGTCGGACAAATTCGTCTTGGAGCAAATCTACCAACATTGCAGAAAACATTATTTGGATGGGTGGTATCAGGTAAATATACCGCAACAGCTAACAACAATAGCCTCTCCTCGCACTGTGTAGCATCGTCCACGCTGGACGCCCTCAGCAGAAACGTCGAAAAGTTTTGGCAAGTTGAAGAAATTGGAACCAACCAAAAACTCTACACACGAGAAGAACAAGCATGTGAGAACTACTTCGTGAACACAGTAGCAGTTAACAGCGATGGCAGACTGGTAGTTAGGCTACCATTCAAAGGTGGTATCCACAGTCTTGGGAATTCCAGAGATATCGCACTTCGCCGTTTTATTGCTCTGGAAAATAAGTTAAAAAAGGACTTCGACTTGAAACGTCAATATGCGGAATTTTTGGAAGAGTACGAAGCTTTGGGACATATGTCATTAGTCGACAATGTGAATTTTGATTCGGCACATTATTTTATTCCTCATCACTGTGTTTTGAAACCAAGCAGTACAACAACTAAGGTGAGGGTGGTGTTTGATGCCTCATGTCGCACAGCATCACAAATTTCACTTAACGAATTACTTATGGTTGGCCCTCAAATTCAACATGAGTTACTCATCACTCTTTTAAGATTTCGTTGCCATAGATATGCCATTACGGCCGACATCACTAAAATGTACAGACAGTTCTTATTGCATCCGGATGATCGCAAGTTCCAGTTAATTCTTTGGCGTGATTCCGAATCAAAACCAATATCGACATACATGCTCAATACCGTAACGTATGGCACCGCATCGGCACCATATCTTGCAATTCGTTCGCTACATTACGCTGCAGACACCTATCCACATGGCAACGAACTTGGAAAGTCTATAATAAAGACGGATTTTTACGTTGACGATATGCTGAGCGGAGCAGATGATTTTGAAACCGTACGGACCATAAAAACGGAAGTTACAGAAATTCTGAAATATTTCAAGCTCACACTAGCAAAATGGTATAGCAATCATCCAGGTCCTAGGACCACTGTTATATGTTTTGTTCACTTCAGACATACCAAAACCAGACAAGGTAAATTCGGCTATTGCTACTTTTGCTGACGACATAATTTTATTGGCTTCAGACAAGAACCTAGCAGTTGCTACGGAAAAACTACAAAAGTACACCGACGCAGTTAAGAACTGGTTTGACAAATGGAGTTTGAAAATAAACGAGGACAAGACTGTTCAAGTGATATTTACAACAAAAACAAAATACACAGGCGCTCCAATAAAAATCAATGACAAAAATATAACCATAGAACAAACAGCAAAATATCTTGGTATACATTTGGACTCAAAACTGCACTGGTACTACCATATTAAACAAAAAATCAAACAGATAAAAGAGAAATGCAGACAACTTCACTGGCTTTTGGCTAAGAGATCTAAACTCAGTATTGACAATAAACTGCTGCTATATAAAATAGTTATTAAACCAATTTGGCTATATGGAATGCAGTCTGGCAACGCCGTGCAAAGTGCAAGTGTTTTTCTGGTCGCGCTCTTGGCCAATCTTTAAATTCACAAAAGCCTAGACCAAAGCGTGTGACATCTCGAGATATCGAGTCAGGGATCCTGCCCTGGGTCTGGAGCATCTGTGCTGACCAAGTGCTGGGTCTCCTGTCAACCCTAACTCTTCACGAGTAAGAAACCTGCTGTGCTGGACTGCTGCGTTTTGTGCTGTGTTGCTGTTGTTGCGGTCAGTGCTGTGTTGCTGTTGTTGCGGTTTTGCGCTGCATTGCCTTCTACCTGTCTTTCGCGGCTGCGTGGGCGCTTAAGCATTGCTGCAAGGCGTCATCTAGCGTTGGCTAGCAGTTTGGTTGCTGGTTACGGGAGCGTTGCCAGCGCTAATTTCCTACTCATCAGTGTATACTAACAGGCAACGCAAATGTCACCGACTCCAATGTTGACACGCCAGCAACGTGAACAGCGTGGTAGCAACAAAATTGAAGGTACTCCTAAATCAGTGAGCAGCGGTACAAATACCTTTGGTGAGCAACTTCATGCTCTGGAAGTAAGGCTGAAAGCAAATGTGAAAGAGGAGTTCAAACAACTAGAGGATCGACTTAGGCAACATACCGACTGCTTGTTTGATAGACTCTCTGCGGAAATAGCTCGGGTAGTAAGCAATTTGGAGAGCGAAGTAAGCTCCATTAGCGCTAATTTCGCAAAGTATGATGAAAAAATTCACTGCTTGGAGGAACAAATTAACGCTCTGACTGCGCGATGTGATGAGCTTTCACAACAGCTAAGCAAAAACAATAATCACCACAGCACGGTTGATCATTCTTTGGATGCTGTTCTTTTCGGCGTGCCTGTTTCGAAGGAGGAAAATCTCAAAAGCATTTTCAATTTGATTTGTCGCTCTATTGACTTTTTGTCTCCTCAGCTTAAAGATATTTTTCGCATCAAGTCAATATCTAACTACTCCAATCCTGCGGTCATCATAAAATTTTACACTCCTTACGATCGCAATCGGGTGCTGAAGGCTTTTGGTGATTATCGCCGGCAAGCAAAACAAGCAGTAAACCTGAGAAATGCTGGAATTGACTCTGACAACAACGTCTACATACATGAAAGCATCTCAGCTGATACCCGTAAAGTTTTACATGCAGCGATTGCCTGTAAGCGCAAGAAAAGTATCTATAATGCGTTTACTCTGCGTGGCTCCGTGTACATCAGATTGGCGAAAAACGGAGATGGAATTAAAGTCGATAGCATTGAGGAACTGCGGAAAATTACAAGGGCTGGTGCCCACGGCGAATGATTTCTTTTCTCTTGTTACATTATCTATTACTTTTATCTATAATTCTTATAAATTGTTTGTTAGTTCGCCACTCTCCCTTACTATCATCTTTCCCTCCTTTATTCTCTTTTATACTTTTTCGCGCACTCTATATTCGCTTCTTACTTTTCGCGCATTCTATATTCGCTTGTTTTTTGATGGCGTGGTCATTTGTCTAGCAACTTATACATTTATTTTTAATGTGTAAGAAGACTTTGTGTAGTCGTTCCATAGATAAAACTAAGATAGTATTGGATGTCATGTGCAAATCGAATAATGGCATTAATATATGCCATTTAAACGCGCAAAGTTTAAAAAACAAAATAGATGATCTTCGTTTGCTCGTTGATGGTGGTCTGCTTGATTTTGTGTGCATCTCGGAGACCTGGCTAAGACCGGAAATGTGTAATGACTTATTTAAACTGAATAGCTACAGGCTAATGCGTAGCGATAGACATGACAGAGTGGGTGGTGGAGTCTGCATCTATGCGAAAACATTCTTTAGGTGCAACGTAGTAAAGAAATCTAATAACTGATCCAATAGAATTTATTTTTGTTGAAATTTCATTCGGATACAAAAAACTCTTGCTTGGTTGCGTCTATATGGCGCCAAACGTTGCTAATTATAATCTCATAAACGAGCAGTTGGCGGATGTGGTGTGTAGCTATGCCGATGTTGTGATCTGTGGAGATCTGAACTTAGATATACTACGCAACAAAAACAAGAATTTTCTGGATATGCTTGAAGCTTCTAATATGCATCTGTGCAACACCACCCAACCCACTCACTTCGCTCCAGCGGCACCACCTTCGCTGCTTGATGTTTTTTTGGTCTCTGATCCTGAACTTATTTTGACATATGATCAATTGATAGCGCCTGCTTTTTCCCATCATGATTTAATCTTCCTAAAGTTAAACGCTGTTGGAGATGTTAGTGGAGAGGGGACTAAGACTTATTATAATTATTCAGCGATAGATGTAGCATCACTTTTCGGTGACTGCAGTAACCTGAACTGGTCCCCCCTTTATTCCACAAATGATGTGAATAAGCAGGTTGATCTATTTAATAAAAATATTTGTTCGCTTTTTAAGAAACATGTCCCTGTTCGAGCAAAAAAACAAAAAGCAGTAGCGTACCCATGGCTGACAGATGAATTGAGTTTACTTATCGATAAACGCAACCATTTATATGCTAATTGGAGAAAATATAGGCATACCGACATTCTTCGTGATTACAAGGTAGCACGTAACAACGTTACATCACTTATTCGCAAGAACAAAAGGCTTTACTTTGAAAGTAAATTTTCACATACAAATTCTAGTGCTAGTTTTTGGAAGAACGTGCGGCAGCTAGGGATCAATCGCAACAGGATTACTGCACCAGAATGTATAGACCTAGATGAATTAAACAAAAAATTTATTCAACCCGCGGACTGCCCGGCGATGTCCTTTTATACTGATTGCAGTGCTACTGCGACTGTTGATAATAGTTTCTCGTTTGAAGGCTTTGATGAAATTTGTGTTGGTCTAGCGATAATGAAGATAAAATCGAATGCTGTTGGTTCAGATGAAATTAGTCCCTCGTTTATAAAATTATTGATTCCGGTCATCCTGAAGCATATCACATATATCTTTAACGGTATTATCATGACGTCTTCTTTTCCTGACTGCTGGAAATGTGCTAGAATTATTCCACTTCCGAAATCACCAACGGAATACCGGCCAATTGCAATTTTGCCCTTTCTAAGTAAAGTTTTCGAATCTTTGATCAGTGATCAAATTAAACAATTCCTTGTTGAGAGCAACCTAATAGCTAAACACCAATCGGGCTTCCGTCCCAAACACAGTTGCACCACTGCGCTTTTAAAAGTATGTGATGATATACGTTTAGGTCTTGATGCTGATAACGTGGGCCTTATTGTTTTTCTTGACTTTTCAAAAGCGTTCGACTCTGTCAGCCATGCTATCCTACTGGAGACAGCGCAATATAACTTTCACTTCGACAATTCAGCATGTAAACTTCTTTCTTCGTATTTGAGGAAAAGGTCCCAGTTTGTCTGTCACAATGGCAACTTTTCAAAACCGTGCTTCATTTCAGCTGGTGTACCACAAGGGTCGATACTGGGTCCTCTACTTTTTACTATGTTTATTAATTACATCTCGAATTGTTTAAAATCAGATATTAATCTGGCTATAGAAAAAATTAACAGCGATTTGAATATTATACATCAGTGGTCTGCTACCAATAAGCTAAAACTCAATCCAAGCAAAACAAAAGCGTTGTTTATTGATCGAACCAGTAGAACGTCTGTTCTTCCCACGATCTATCTAAACGGCTCGGCGGTTGATTATGTTGACAAGATAAAAAACCTTGGAATATATTTCAACGCCAATTTTAATTTTAAAACACATGTCAACAAGACAGTTTCTCGTGTCTATGGTGCACTATCTGGTCTTAGTCCGACAACGAGCTACTTATCCACCGCTGTTAAGTTGAAACTCGTGAAGTCTTTTATTTTGCCTTTAGTTTTCTACGGATGTGAGATTTTTTCCAGCTTGGACCAAGAAAGTACCGGCAAGTTGAGGGTGGCGATCAATGACTGTGCAAGGTATGTGTTTGGAGTAAAACGGCGTGAGCATATCTCCGACCATGTTAAAATAATGCTTGGATGCTCTTTTGCTAATGTGTTAAAGTCGCGTGCGCTTATCTTTCTTCATAAAATTATAAACTCCAAACAGCCAGAATATTTGTATGATAAATTGCGTTTCGGTACCAAAACAAGGTCTTTACAGCTCATACTGCCCAGGCACAAGCACTTAATAACTGGTCGACAATTTTTTGTCCACTCAGTTTCTCTGTGGAACGCACTTCCAACAAGCATTAAACGTGAGACCAACGCCATCAATTTCAAAAAAAAACTTCTTCAATACTTTTCAAATCTTTAATGGAATTTTCTTTCTTATTTTCTTCTCTCTCTCTCTCTTCTGCTCTCCTTAATTTCACTATTCATCTTTACTCTTTTCCGCTTCTTATTTTTGTTACAACATTATTATTTTATTATATTGCATTATTATACTATACCATTATACTATACCATTATACCATTTATATGTTATACCAGGCGTCGCGCGCTTAATAAAAAGACTTAGTCTTACAAGTGCCTTGAAAATAAATAAATAAATAAATAAATATGGGGAACTGCTAAGAAGACGCACTTAACAAAAATACAACGACAACAATCAAAAATCCTACGTATAATAACACTATCAGACCGTTACACTACAAACGCCGACATTCATGAAATGCTAAAAATATCAACAGTTGATGACGCGGTGAAAAAAGTAACAACAAGGCATTTTGACGTACTTAAAAAACACAAGAACACAGAAATCAACTCACTCTTGCAACGCGAAAACCAGACAAGACGACGGCTAAAAAGGAATCGACCATGTGACCTATTGTCCCTAAACTAAAAATCTGTTACCTAAATATTAAGAAACAATTGTAAATTCCAATCCTGACTGTATCGCTCTAGGCACTGGCCTTATTGTGATGTTTTATTGATCTTCCTACCTAAATGTTTAACCAAATACTTGATGTCAACGACAGTTGTATAAATAAATGGGAAATAAAACAAAAAAAAAAAAAAAAAAAAATCATCCAGACTTTAACGAAGTATTAGCGAGCGTGAAGGATATGCAACATGTAGACAATACAACCAGCGCCCTTGGTATCTCGTGGCATACCGGTGAAGATGTGTTCTGCTTTACATTTCGGCCAAAACATATACCTAAATACATAACTAAACGATCTATTTTATCACTAACGTCGTCTCTGTTTGATCCGTTAGGTCTTATAAGTCCGCTAATTGTGAAAAGTAAAATCTTACTTCAACGACTTCGGATTTTAAAATGCGATTGGGATGAATCTGTCCCCCAGGAGGTTGATACCGCGTGGAAAGCAATCTGGTTCGACTTGCAGCAAGTGCCGAAAATACGGATCCCTAGATTTGCTCTCATGGCGAATTCAATTGAACTGCAGGTGCATGGGTTTGGCGATGCGTCTGGTCAAGCATATGGATGCTGTATATATTTGCGATGCAAAGACGAATTTGAAAATGTCATGGTAAACTTGTTTGCATCGAAGTCACGTGTTGCTCCACTTAAGGTGTGCACATTGCCACGACTAGAACTATGTGCCGCACATCTACTAGCAAAATTTTGGAATAAAATTAAAGACTATTTGTCATGTAACATTTCAAGCGTCCATTTTTGGTCTGACTCACAAATCACTCTCCATTGGATTCACGCTCAATCTTCTACTTTCTCCACCTTTGTAGGAAATAGAATCGCCGATATTCAAAATTGGTCTAACAATACAACGTGGAGATATGTTCCTACTGATCACAATCCAGCTGATTATATATCCCGAGGCTGCACAGTGCAGGAGCTCTTAGATTCGAACTGGCTGCATGGACCCTCATATCTTCAACGAGATTCATCGCAGTGGCCTCCACCATTCAATGACTACTCGCCGGGTGAAGAATACAATGCAGAGAAGCGGAAAACAGTATACTTTTGCGAGGTGGTTGAGCAATCATATTTATTGCAACGTATTCACCAAATTAGCAACTACACAAAATGTTTGCGAGTGGTCGCATTCATGCTGCGACTTTGTTCGAAAAACAAAGTCAACCGCACCGAGTTGCTCTCTTCAACAGAACTGCAGTGCGCTCTTCATCGGATAGTGTGGATGGTCCAACAACATTACTTTGCACACGAGATTGAATCACTCAAACAAAAGAAAGTACTAACTGGAGCGTTCGTGTCGCTTAGCCCGTTTCTTCAAGACTTCGGCGACATCCAACTACTGCGAGTGGGGGGTCGGCTGCGACATGCTAATATTCCCGAATCTGCGAAGTGGCCGTTCCTGCTGCCTAGAGCTAATCCATTCGTAAAACATATGGTACACATACATCGTTCCAACTACCACGCAGGTCCTCGCGCACTTGTGGCCCTAATACAACAACAGTTTTGGATAGTAAATTGCCGTACACTGGCACGTCAAGTTGTCCACGACTGTATGCAGTGTGCTCGCTACAAACCAAAGCTCTTGACACAGGTAATGGGTGATCTGCCAAAGGACCGTGTGATTGGTTGCAGGCCATTTATGGTGACAGGAGTAGACTTCGCAGGCCCAATACCAACATACCTAAGGATCCGAGGGAAAACGCCGTACAAGTCATACATTGCAGTGTTTGTATGCTTCTCGACGAAAGCAGTGCATATCGAGGCAGTGACCGATCTTTCAAGTGACGCATTTATCGCTGCCCTCAAACGCTTCGTGAGCCGACGGGGCTTGCCCTCCAAATTGTATAGTGACAATGCCACCAACTTCGTTGGAGCCGATGCAAAATTGCGGGAGTTTCGGGTATACTTTCACAACTCAGCGAATATAAGCAAAGTATCTGATTTTTGCTCAACTAATTTTATTGAATTCTCCTTTATTCCCCCTGGAGCACCACACTTTGGCGGCCTCTGGGAGGCTGCTGTTAAATCTGCCAAATCTCATCTTTACCGTAGTCTATCAAATGCTCGACTGACATTTGAAGAGCTGACTACTGCCTTGGCTGAAATTGAAGCAGTTTTAAACTCGCGTCCGATTTCTCCATTATCGTCAAGCCCCAACGATTTGGACGCATTAACGCCAGGTCATTTTTTAATTGGTGGTCCACTCAGAAGCATCCCCGAACGCGTGAAGTTGGTCAACGATATTGCGAATTTACATCGTTGGCAGAAAATTGCTGCAGCGAAGGTGCACTTTTGGCAACGGTGGAGCCGTGAATATCTGTATGACCTGCAGAATCGATATCGCTGGCAGCAAACGCAGCAAGATCTTCAAGTCGACGATTTCGTACTCATACACGAGGATAATCTACCGCCAATGAAATGGGTCATGGGCCGAGTGATCAATGTTGTTACTGGAACTGACGGGCATGTTCGGGTTGCAGACATTAAAACAGCTACCACTACGCTACGCCGCCCAATCACGAAATTAGCGCTATTGCCAATAAATTGAACCTAGTGGTTGCAATGTGGGGCGGTATGTTTGGTCATCAAACCAAATGTCTTATACAAGCGGTCTTAATATAGTTAGCCGCCACTGTAGGTCCTACTCTTCGAATGTGTACATTTTCTATTCTCTTGAAGTTATTATTGTTATTAGTACTTACGAATTGCTTTATATACGAGCTACGGAAAATAAATGCGTTATAAAAATATTGTAAACCTGTGCAATCAGACGTCTTTTATCATTACACCGACATTAGAAACTTTACGCGTCAGGCAATTTGTACAAAATGATGTGGCCATTTTCGCTTTTAACCCATTAAGCCCTGAGCGTTGCGTTTGCGCAACGTTTGGGTATTTCGCTACATTAAGTAATTCATAAAGATATAAGACTTGAAAATGGGTAGAATTGGATTCGAATTGATCGTTTTAGATTCTGCCATACCGAAATTTCAAAATTTTTAAAATATTCATATCTTTTTTTCGATCCAAAGTCAAAGGTTTTTTTTGGGGAATTTTTGAAATTCAATTAAAAATACTTATTCTTCAAACCTATCAAAATCCCTTTGTGGGCTGCATTTTGTAATGCTAAACTATTTAAAAATAAGTTTTAAAAATTTTTTTTTTTTTTAATTTTATGTTTTGTATGTGACTAAGGCCCAAATTGCGTTTGCGCAACGTACCCTCCTGGTTCAGGGGGTGGGGGTATGAATTATTTTCTTGATTTTTTTTCTTGATTAGGTCAATTACTAAGATTGTGCAAAATTTTATGGAAATCGCACAAGCCCTTCTGGGGTCAGGTTTTAATGGGTTAATGTTATCTCAAAAATTTGCAAAGCTGAGGCTTTTACATCACTTTTAAATCAAAATATTTTTCCAAATTAAAAATCTGAAAATCGGCAAAACTTAGAGGGAAATATCTAAAAAGTATGTGAAAGTATGTTCCTGAATTTTTTTATTTTAAGAAGCATTCTTTCTTTTTCGGATAATGTAATTATATCCTCCGATATCTTCCGATCTCAGAAAATAATTCAATTTGAAAAGTGGTCTAAACACCTATTTTTCGACAAAATTTCTTTTTTTCATGCCTAAAAGTATGTAATCAGCATGAAAAATTGAGAAAACTGCAAAAAATGCAAAACATACGTCTATTATTATCGTTTTTATTGCAAAACTAAAGAGTCCTGAGACAATTTCTGTTTTTCTTTGCAATAATCAATGTTGATGTTACCGATTAAATGTAAAATCTGAAAAATCTAGCCAACACACTCGTTGTTATAGCTCTCCAAAAGTGACGAAATTTGAAAATTTAAGACTCTGGCATTGCCAAACTACAAACTACAGCAGACCATGATTAACTAGTATGCCAAATTATGAGGATTATGAGGAACGGACCACTTCTTCTAATTTGGCTCGCGGTTGTATGGAGTCGAATCACTGTGCAACGTCGTCGTTCATAATATTGAAATCTCTTTCAATTTCCTCGAAATTAAATATTTTAAATTGTTTTAGATTTATTTCGTTCTTTGAACTTAGAGTATTTTAAAAAAGTGACATTTGGGCTCATTTTGACTCATTGCTAACTGGTTTAGCAACAGCTTTTGCGTGTTTTAAAGTTAGAGTATACTTTAAGCGTTAAAGTATGCTCAAACTCGACTATGATTGACTTGGAGCCTAATTTATTAAAAAGTATACTTTATTGATCTTAAGGGGGTCGTCTACGTAGCGGCCCGATTTTCGGGCCTTTTTTCAAAATTTATTACGAAAGAACGAAGAAAGATATTCACTCACTTTTTTGTTTTTTGTTTATTTAATCGTAATCTTTCAAGTGGCAAGATCAAAAAAATTATATTTCTACATATTCGTGTGCGGGATGACCTTGAACCTGCCCTCATCAGAATTTGTATATCTATTTCCCTGCACGATTTTGGGCCAACCACGTAACCTACAACAAAAAATGAAATGATATTACATCAGCTATACTTAGACACGAGCTTTTTGTAAAATTCAAAAATCTCTCGAAATGGTGGACATTTTGAAAAAAAAAAGTTATTGTTTCCCTTTTTTTAAAATGTTTATTGCGTGTCTATTCATAGCGACATGTTTTCTGAGCAAGTAAAAAAAGAAATCGAATTGATGCGTGTAAAACTTTTCTTAAAATCGTGCAAGTTAGAAAAATACGACTTTCGGGAAAACGCGTTTAAAGTTCACAGGGAGCGTGCGGAAACACCGTGAGCGAGCGTGCTCAATGCTCTACAGCTCAATAACCGTGAAGAGTTTACCCAAATCCTTTGGATATACTTTCCTCACGTCTTCCAAATGAAAATTATGTAAAAAAAAAACATTTTGTAAAACTTTGTACGTAGACGACCCCCTTAAGGTAGGACGTGCCAGTTAGAAAGGGGAATTTTTAATGCTTTACAAAATTATTTATTGTTCAGCTCCTTTATTATCAATCTTTTTGAAAATTTTTTTACAATATATTGAAGGTTTAAGGAACACAAACAAACGCGACTTCAGCTCCACCTATATAAGCGACAATATGCTAAAACAAAAAAAAATTTTTTTCAATATATTGTAAAAAAAGATCAAAAAAATTGATAATAAAGGAGCTGAACAATAAATAATTTTGTGAAGCATTAAAAATTCCCCTTTCTAACGTGCCATGCTACCTTAAAATGTACTTTATTTCGACTATGACTATGCGCCATTAACTTTTTAAATATTGGGTTCGCTAAGAACTTTTTTGAGAAAACAACGGAAAAATTGGCATAATTTTTTTTTCCAGCTGTACCATAAACGAAATTTTTGAACTTCAACTCAATAGGTAACATGTGCAAGATATGATAACAAATACAGTGGACCCTCGGTTAACGAACGCCCCGCATAACGAACATTTCGCATAACGAACACTTTTTTTTGGGAAAAAAAGTTTCTCTTAACGAACGAAGTTCCGCATAACGACCAACGAAAAAGGGGGAAACCTTAATTGCATGTAAAATTTCTGTCTGTGCTAAGCAACGAAACAGGGGAAACCCCGAATACACATTATAGTGCTGTCTGTGTTTTATTCAACGATAATGCTGTGTCTCATTTTCAACAAATTTTGAAGCGACGTCAGAAACAAACGACTCTAGACAGTTTTTTGTTTAAAAAACTAGGTATGCATGTACCAATTATAAAAAAATCTTTCTTTTCTAAACTCTTTATTTTTTCCATTTCAGATTGTCTCCTTCCGTCCAATATATATTCAGTTCCTTAAAAAATTTTATACGTTTCATTTAACTTTCTTTCAATAAAAGCTGAACTTTAAATAGTGTATTTTTTCAGTTCTTTTGATGCATTTTATGTTACATTCTTTCAATAAAAGTTCAAATTGAAACATATTAGAGTGTATTTTTTTCGACCTGGAACGCATTAATTCATTTTACATTGATTTATATGGGAATAATGGTTTTGTTTAACGAACGTTTCGCATAACGACCAAGATGCTGGAACCAATTGTGTACGTTAACCGAGGGTCCACTGTATGTATTTTCAACCCAACAACAAAATATACACATCTGTACTTACTTTAAAATTCAAAAGCTATTTCAGTCAACCGGGCAAGAGCAACGCCGATTTGCTCAATCAATCAGCTGTCAAAATGAACTTGAGAAGTCCTTGGTTATATATTTTTTCTTCCAAAACATCTGCGGACTTGGTTTGCTGTCGTGATGCCATGAAGTTTTGAAACGGGAACTTTGAATTCATAGCAAGTATTTGAAATGTCTTTAATTTGAAAAGCTACTTGCACTAGATTGCGGACTACCCTCACACTCAGTGTCGCTCGGTGTCAAAGTCAAGCTGAGTTTTAACATACACTAGTCAGAATAAGTTTGCGTACAGGCAAGTCAAAAATATTTTATGATTAATTTTGACCTCAAAAATGGGTTCTCTGTTTATAAAAACGTATCCACATTATTCATATATGCCTTAACTGCACTTTTTGTTCTGTTTTAGATGAATTAAAATAATAATTTTCCATGTATTCGTATTTATTGACAATATACTCACAAAACGGTGCAGAATAAGTTTGCGTACAAAACTAATAACGGGAACTTCCGGTTATGCTCTTTATTTTTTTTGGAAAAATTGTATTCCATTGAACAGTAAACGGACTTGTAAGTTATTTGGAACCGTATATGTGCTTGAAATTTTATAGAAAGCAATAGAATTCAACAGAAAAATATTAAAAATGGATAAAGAATAATCTTACAAAAACTTTTCAAAATTGACAAAAAATTTCATGAAATTAGGGAAACTTTTGGGAGAGCACATTCATCATTTCAAAAAGCCATCTTAAATCTAAAAAAAAACCAGAAAATCTTGTTTGGTTACTACGATCTGACCATTTTCTTAAGTTACCCGAGCAAGAGGATTCGATTGTTTGCGATCAGTGCATCACAATCTAAGGCTAGTTGCATCCAATATCTTCAGGAATGTACAGAAATATTTTATAAACCCCATTAGCAGTGACTTTATAAGAAAAGTTCTGAAAAAAACATACTTCCCCTACATAACAGCATGTAAGAAGCCCATATTTAGCTTACTTACAAGGAGCACAGAATTGCTTTCGTAAAAGAGTCCATCAAGGAGTCTAAAAAACCGGATTTCCGGGACGAAATGTTGTTATCTATAGAAAGTGGGACCTTTCATTATTATCTGATAATGGTTTGGCATATTTGGCATTAAAAGGCATCAACTAATTTGAACAGGATCCTGTTAATAACAAAAATTTGAAATTAACAGTGAAGCATAGCATATGTGGAGATATGGTATGGGGCTGCATGTCAGGAAAAGGAGTGAGCAGGCTGTGTTGTTTTATTCAGAAATGCTTCCGGGGGGTTATTTACATATTCTAAAAGCTTATGTAAGCCAAGGTTTTAAAACTTTGGATCAGATTCCAACATATCTTTTCAACCTTAGCGCGCAATGCATACGATGCGAAGCTATGTTTGCTATTAACTGGCTCAACAAAGTTGCAAAAGTCCCTCCCTAGTCACCTACCGTGCATCTAATTGAGTATATAAGGGGTTCAGTTAAACCCTGAGCCCAACAACACTCCATCTTCTAAGATATAGTTAACCAATACAACAATTCAAGGATATAACAAAATAACCGCTGAAAAAACACCGAATTTAAAAAATTTGCGCCAAAACTTCTGCAGGGAGTTCAAGCGAGAAAAGAAAATTCACAAAGTTATTGATTTTTGGACAAAACTTAGTTTCAATTGAATTTTAACTACATAATCTCATCTTGTACGCAAACTTTTTCTGAGGTGAATTCATAACATATTTTGTTTTTGGCCCTCCTTTTACAGTTTGGTCAAGTTTTTGTTATTATTATCTTAATGGAATAAATGAACTAAGTTTACGGAAAAAATAAAAAATATTTTGTTTTTGAAAAATTACTTTAAGTGATTTATTTTTCATATGAAAAAACTACGTACCCCTTGTACGCAAACTTATTCTGACTAGTGTATATGTTATTAATTGACATAAAAACTGTAGGTCCCTTCCACCCGCGTACAAAATTCACACGCACAACACGGGTGGTTGCGGGAAGCTAGGCCTTAGTCTCGCGTAAGCGGGCTGTCGTGCCAATCAATTAATTAATTAATTATTAATTGACTGGGTCTAAAAATAACAGTTTCTAACGCATATTAAATATTTTTACATTATCGGAAAGCTACATTCATTCGCTTTCAAACTGCGAACAACTATTTCCGAATTTTAGGGTTTAACTTAGTGTAAAACTGGTATAAACACGACTACATTTTTTAAGGGTTTAAAACATTTTTTTTTTTAATACAAAATGAATTTTTGTTTTTAATAAAACACTTAATACTGCTTACCAAAAGAACAAAGTTGACATACAAATTATGAAGCTTTCAGTTTTCTAAAGTTTTAAGCCTGTTCTAACTTGAAATATTTTGGTGTCCTTAAAAACACGGGAATCGCATTATATTCAATTTTCTCCTTGGTTGCAACTACTTTCGACGCGTAGTTAAAACGAAACAGTAACTTAAACTTGAAAAATGTGTAATTTTCCGAATTTGGCTCACGTATTTTGCCAGCGTGTCTTAAAAGTCAAATCTGCTCCAGCCCAAAAAAAAAATTTTTTTTAATTGTTTTGAAAGCAGAAATGGCATACGGAGGCTCTAAACAGACTGTGTTATGAAAATTTTTAAAAATCGGTCCAAGGGATCTAGGGGCGGTAAAAAATGGGTTAATACTTGAAAATCAAAATTTGTACCACTTTGATTTCGAACTACATTTCAGGGCGCTGTTAGTATTTCATCTAACTTTAACTTTTTAAAATTTATAATACAATTTTTTGACGAGCTGTCGCATTTACAAGACTTTTTTTAAGTAAGGTGTAGGTATGTATTTAATATGTATGTATGTGTGTATAAGTGTGTCTAGTGAGTATTCGATTGTGTCATTTATAATTTGTATGTATACACTATGATCAATAAGTACCGGGACTGTGTATTTTAAATTTTCCGCCGTTGGCCGATGCAGGTAAAAAAATTTTGTTTAGGTCGGTAGGACCTTAACTGACATCTGTGTCACATTTTGAGCGGGATTGCATCATTAGTTTTTGTTTGGCAGCTGTTAGCGTCAGTCAACTTTTTGTACTTCGTCGCATTTTACAATGGATAATTTTGTTGATCAACGTATTTGTTTGAAATTTTGTCACACATTATTCGCGATTATTTGAACAAACACAGTGTGAATATCATCGATCAGGCTCCCTATTCTCCAGATATGGCACCATGTGACTTTTTCCTGTTCTCCCGACTCAAGTTACCGCTTCGTGGAAAGAGATTTGAGTCCATAGAGGTCATAAAAGAAAATGCGACGCGAGAGCTGAAGGCCATACCTGCTTCGGCTTACCAGAAGTGCATGGGCGATTGGATTAAGCGTTGGCATATGTGTATTGCTTCAGATGGGGCTTATTTTGAAGGGGATAAAATAAATTTACCAGAAGAATAAAAAAATTTTGTTTTTTTACTTATTGATCATAGTGTATATAAGTAACATCAATTCGGAGTGGTGGTGGAGAACAAGATCGGCAGAACGGGGTGTACGGATAAGGAATGAAGGCAGCAGAGGTTGAATGGTAACTTTGGTCTATGCTATGGACGTGTAGTGTATTGAGAACGTGATGATCGATAAATACAATCAGCGTGCTAACAAACTAATGAACAATGAATAGGTGCTATCTTCAGTGTGGGAAAACACAGTGTTGATGGTGTAGACAGGTTGTGAGAGATTACGTTCGTGTGCGGTGGGTGGTTTTGGAGTAGGGTATTGTAGTACATTTAGTAACAGTAAAGGAGTGTGTATAATGTGTATTATATATCGCTTGTGTGCAGTGCGTTGATCATGTACTTTGATTAACAGCCCTATTCTGGCACTACCGTAACAATTGAATTGAATTTGATTGTTTCCGTATTCTGGAAAAATGGTGACAAGAAGAAAGTTCAAACAATTCACCACTCGAGGTGAAAGCTTTTTTTCTATGAAAACAGCTGTTTTTTGTATTTTTTCTGTCAAACTGTAAAAAAATAAACAAACAAAAAATGGCAAATGCAGAAAATCTGGCGAAGCAAGTCTTTTTTTTTGGAGTTTCTTCACAATGTATGTATATATTCTTTTAGTTTCTAGAGTTCCTAAGTTTAAGCGCACGACACGTCGCGACGCAGGAGCAGCTGAAGCATTTTTTTTCAGTTTCTCAAGGCGCATTTGAATACGAAATTTGAATTTTATAATTTTTGTATGCTTGTCACCTGCTCCTACGGAGGTAACAAATTTCGAAACAATTGTCACCTTTTGAGCTTTTGAATTTGCTCCAGAATACCAAAAAGTGACAATTGTTACCAAGTATTCAATTGTTACCGAGGTGACTATTGTTTCGGTTGCCAAAATAGGGCTGTAAATGTCCTTTGTACACACACATTTTTATTTACACAGTAATCATTAAAATATACCGCCTGTATATGTGTAAATGTGACATTCGAAATTTGCACTGCAGGTATATATGCACGAATGTCTCGCAATATGTACACACTAGGGATTGCAATCCCGGACCTGTTTTACAATCCCGGGATTTTCGGGACTGAAAATCACAATCCCGGGATTTTTTCGGGATTGAATATATTACTTTAAGGAACTAGTTCAGACTTTTTTTCGATCAAATAAATTATATCTATGTATTAAATACAATTCTGTGTACTTAATTTAAAACTAAGAACAAAATATTTATGACTAATAACTTAAAAACGCATTTAATTGCCAAATCACCTGGCTAACCTGCTAAATAAGACATCTCTCTGGTTCAATACAAGTACATCAAATCGTATTATGTGTAAATCTTCAAGTTTTGGCCATTCAAAATAAGTTAAATTCGGTGTGAGTAATAACAATCAATAATTTAAGTTTCACTATAGCTTTAATTCTCAAATGCTGATGGTTTTATATTAGCTTTTTCTTTCTTTATCCTCTTATTTACACCATTTTCCTTGCGTATTGTGAATGCGACAAGTCAGACTAGTGTAAAGAAGAGTTAAACTTGCATGTTTTTAGAAAATTCTGGTTGTTTACTTTTTTGAATGGATTCATTTTTGGAAGCGTAAGCTTGTTTGCACTTCTGTTTTTGGTTACTGGCAAATCTGTACTGGAAAAGTACCAAAACAGAGCTAGTTTGTACAAATTTGTAAAAAGTAGTTATACACAAACAGAGCTATTGTTGCATTAACGGTTATTCAAACGTCACAGGCAATGGGCAATTTATTTTTTGTGTTAAATAAGAAGGGTTACGTCGGCCTCGATAGCTCAGCGGGTAGCGCGCTGGCTTCTCATACCAAAGGCTCCAGGTTCGATTCCTGGCTCGGGCTGGTGAACAACTCGTCTACTTCTATCGCTATCCACATGAAGGAAATGAGAATTACAAGAATCGCACAAGTGCGCTCTTGGCAGGCAATGGCAAAACCTCCAAGTGTGAAAGAAAAACTGCCAATCGCCGTTCGGATTCGGCGTTAAACTGTAGGTCCCCTCCCTCCCTTTCCCCCATCCGTTTGAAATGTGTGTTGTATCACATGTTGGAAAAAACAGTGTTGCATACACATTTCAAACGGGTGGAATTTGTGGTATCACAACGGGCCGATAGGCCTAAGTGTGTCTCATACAGAGGCAGCCACTTAACCAACCAACCAAGAAGGGTTACATTTTTTGAAATCAACGTGACAAAAGCAAAAAGTAAGCTTTTTGTTTTTGTTTCGATCCCGGGATCGGATTTTGTCAATCCCGGGATTTTTCGGGACTGAAATTGTCCGGGATCCCGGGATTACGGGATTCGCGATCCCGGGATTGCAATCCCTAGTACACACAATTGCATGTGTGGCTATGTGTATGTATATTAAGATGGGTCGCACTCCATACAAAATAAAAATCACGTTTCAGTCACCACCTAAAAATAAAATTCAGAGTGTTTAATGACTATTTGGAAAATATTGCGATTCTGAGGTAAGCCAATTGTGAGCGGTTTTGCTTCAAAAATACCTCTAATTATCATGTTTTTTGGGTGTAACTTTTTTGTTGTTGGACATTTTCGAATAATTTTTTTTGGTTAGATAAACCTTCAGGAGTTCTTGGATTGCACATATTTTGTAAAAATTTTTTTTGTTAATTTATTGAGTTAACATGATAATTAGAGGTATTTTTGAAGCAAACCCGCTCACAATTGGCTTACCTCAGAATCGCAATATTTTCCAAATAGTCATTAAACACTCTGAATTTTATTTTTAGGTGGTGACAACACCAATTTTTTTTCGCGACCCACCTTAATGTATAGGGTGTTTTTTTTAGAGGTATAGAACTTCGAATTGAAATAAAACACAAGAAAATCGTTTTAATGTCCATCAATTTGGCTTTATTGGAAGGATAATTTTATGCCATTAATGTTTAAATATGATTTCGGGCATGTGGCCGCCGCGGCTGGCTCGAATAAAGCCAATTCTACAGGTCCAATTTTTAAAGTTGATGGACAAAGCTCCAATTGCTGTGCACGGTGGCGAATCGATTCATTCGGGTCCTCTTCAACATTTTGCTCTACAGCGGCATTTGTTTCTTCGGTGCGCACTGTTCGACGTCTCTGCGGATGCGTATTATCACATAGAGTAAACGTAGTGCGAAAACGACCCATGGTTAACCGAATTAATTGCTCTGATGGACGATTATCGACCATAAAATGGACGGAGCTTGCGGTAAACTTCGCGAACTGAACCATTATTTTCGAAATAAATTTGCACGATTTGCAAGCGTTGTTCTTTTGTCAACCTGTTCATGATGAAATGGCAAACCAAACTGAACATAAATGACATTAGAGTTGCCAGATTTGACCACAAAATGCCAGTTTTATCTCTATTCGAAAAACAAACCTCTAAAAAAACACCCTATACTTATATCATTGAAAAGCTGTAGATGACAAGAATCTAAAAACATAAACAGATATCTCAGTTCAAGTATGATTAGGCAGATATAGCCAAAAAAAGCACACAAACTGTTGGTTGTGCTTTGGGGAATAAATGACCCCGTTATTTATACCAATACATTTTGTATGCAATACTTATCCAAGCTCTGAACCACTCAAGTTCTAAATCACGAGCACACTCACCAGTGGAATAACAGATTCAAAGGCGGTGTGTAATTAAATAACATAAAAATACTAATACAAAAAAACAAACAAGAACAACATTAATAATACTTCATACTATAATGATAATATAATTATTTCCCAAAAAACTGTTATTTTACTCATTCCCATACAAACTATACTGGTTCAAAAATGGGGAACTCAGTTCCCCATTGCACGGGATTAGGGTGTAAAAACCATGCACAGAGTGAAGGTTAACAGCAGGTAATACATTACAGTATTAAAAAACATAAATACATGTCTTTAACCCTTTCGCTACAAATTTTTACTGGGAAAAGTTAAAATTTTAAATTTTACGTTTTAGGCTTCCTTGTGGTTATATTAGCAACATTCCATAAGCAATTTTTTAATTTGAATTTTAGAGGGTTTTTCTATGAGAGCAACCACATCGTTGTGGATGTAACAATTACTTAAACATAACTTTTTACGCATCCGAAAATTTGAATATTTCTTCATTTACTTCAGCCAAAATTAAAAAAAAAAAGTATCTAAATTGAAATAAAACGTCAAATTGAAAAGTTATCTAATTTTTCTGCTTCTTCTTCCTTTACTATGTCAAAATATACCATTAAAAAAACGTGTACACTTTTCTTCTTTAAACTTAAATATTCAGTTTATTAATTTCGTATGTATCCAAAAACTTCAATCTATTCTAAGGACAAATAAAAAAATGTATTCCTGGAACCATAGAGAGTTCAGACGTCCACAAAGTAGCAAAGAAGTCACAAAGACTATTTGCTTTTAAATAAATAATGTCATTGCTGTTTGCTACTTTAATCAGAATTATAAGTATTGCATTTAATTAGATCATAAAAAAATACTATTGAGATAAAAAAAATGAAAGTTGTTAGAAAAAAATAAAATTCAACTCAGATTAGTACTAACAGTACTAAATGAAGAAATGAATATCAATTAATTAAGGCTGCTTTTACACGAAACATCGTTAAACTCATCTCAGCTTATTATGATGCATTTCGTGTTCGTTAACAAAGGACATAGTAAAATCAACATTTTGCGTGTTCGTAGAGGACATTTTACCCTGTTTGAAGGACGGAGGACATTTTAGTCATTTGGAGGACTGTCCTCCACATTGGAGTACTGTCCTTCACATTGGAGGACGGGTGGCAAGCCCGGTTGGTTTGTGGTTGGTTACTTGATTACTTTTGTTCGTGCTTGATGACTTTTTTGTTTGCTCGATGTAGTTAGGCGGGGAGAAATGCATATCGAGGTAATAATAAATATCGCAATTGATATTGTTACGAAAATTTCAAGTTTTCCCAGGTTCGTTTGATTGTGTGTGAAAATAAAACAACTTCAATTATTCAGCGCAACGCACACTGTGTGAAATGGTCAATCTAGCGGAACTAAATTAATAACTCTTGAATGCGTAAAGATATCGTGGTGAAATTTTGTACAGATACTGCTGGTGTTTCACCTGAGAACTGGCATGAATATGGGCATGGTCCGCCTACTTTCAAGTAGGGTTGCCATCTATATATATAAAAGAAAGTGGATGTATGTGTGTAAGCACATCACGCTCAAACCGACCGGCCGATTTCCATGGAGTTTTTTTTGTTGAATTAGTATTGAGTCAGTTCAGGTTCGTGCGAAAAGAAATTTCCGGAAAATCTATTGGAAAAGTCGGAAAATCCCTGCCATATTGCCGTGAATTCTGAACATTTTCAGACGATAACTTTGGAACCATTAGTCAAACATCAATGAAATTCACTAAGAAGTTACTATTAAGTCATGTCCTTCGACAGGGCGAATTCGGCGAGCATTGGACGAGGGGGCGTGGCACCATCCATACAAGCCGAACCTTAATAATTGAATATCTTCGAAATTTTCAGGTGCACAGTATTGAAATTTAGTATGGCGTCGTCCCATAGATGAGTCATTCTACTGGTAAGATTTAATGGGCGTTGGACAAAGGGCGTGGCACATTTTTGTGACCCAAATATTTCACTGAACTTGAACTGAAACTTTGTACGAACCCACCATTTTTTCTTTCGGCAGAGAACAGTGTGGGAGTATTGAATAAGGGGGCGTGGCACCGCCCATATAATTTAAATCTGTTCAAGCGCAGTCCATTTCTTTACTGAAACTTAGCAGCAACATTGCTGATTTGTGGGCCTCGATTGCGTTAATCAGTAGCTCCTCCTCTTCCTTTAGTTGGTTTTTTCGTCAATTTGCATCGCCTTAGAATCGCCATCGCGCGTATTTCATTATAAAAAACAACAGTCAGATAGCTCACAGCAGAAGCCATACTAAATTTCAATGCTGTGCACCTTACAATTTCGAAGATACTCCATTATTAAGGTTTGGCTTGTATGGGTGGTGCCACGCCCCCTCGTCCAATACTCGCCCAACTCGCCCTGTCGAAGGACATGACTTAATCGTAACTTCTTAGTAAATTTCCTTGATGTCTGACTAATGGTTCCAAAGTTATCGTCTGAAAATTTTCAGAATTCACGGCAATATGGCAGGGATTTTCCGACCTTTCCAATAGATTCTCCGGAAATTTCTTTTCGCACGAACCTGAACTGACTCAATAGTAATTCAACAAAAACAACTTCATGGAAATCGGCCGGTCCGTTTGAGCGTGATGCGCTTACATACATACATCCACTTTCTTTTATATATATAGATGGCAACCCTACTTGAAAGTAGGCGGACCATGCCCATATGCATACCAGTTCTCAGGTGAAACACCAGCAGTATCTGTACAAAATTTCACGACGATATCGTTACGCATTCAAGAGTTATTAATTTAGTTCCGCTAGATTGAACATTTCGCACACGCGCGGGTAGCGTGGAGAGACCAAGCAAAAAAAAAAACTTTGTATGAGTGGGGCAAATATGGGCAGCCAAATTTAACTGAATCTTCAAAAACATGAACCAAAGCAGTTATTAAGAGACATTTTAAATCGGATACACGCGGATACATTTTGTAATCTCAAAGCAAAATCACAACATTTGAAAAATTTTTATATGTCCGAATAAATTGCTCTGTAACCACTAATAATATACATAACGGTATTCAAGTTTACCTGATAAGGTGGCGAAAAAGGTGCTGATAGCTAATAACAGAGTTTGTATATGCGCGTTCGCCGTGATAATCTCGAATTACATCTAAATCACAAGTGACTCACAAATTTCAACAATTTTCTTTTATACAAATAGCTGCACATTCAAGATGATCGTTCGCGATGTGATTTTGCCAAACAGAAAATACTACGAGAATCGAATCCCTCAATGTGTTAGCTAATTTTGAATTATTAAATTTTTTTTTTTTTGACATTCGAATTTTTGAATAAAGTTCCGCTAGATATGCAAAATTACACAGTGTGCAACGTAGTCAAAACTAACAATCGCATACTACTATTGCATGTTTCCCCATTGTTTGCTTAACACAGACTCGACTCACTGCGCTGCACACTGCTGCTTTTATACCAGTTTTCTTATCGCGCCGAAGTTTCTTGCAACTTCCAATTGGAAAATGCTCGACCATTCTTGCACAGCGCATTTCTCGCGAACCTTGCCATATCGGACTATACCAAGCGAATTATACCAGTTTGCCGTACTTCAAAGTGCATGCCTAAAAGTATGCTTGCAAAAGCGTTCATGCACAGCACAGAGTGCCTTTTCGTTTCACTGCCCATCACTTAGACTTGTTCGTCCCGAACAAGTACCGAGGCTCCGCCGGAGTAAGACGCCAGGCGCTCCAAATGGACTACTTTCAACCTGGCGTTTCTGTTGCCGCAGCGTTGAACTCTGTACACCACGTCATTAATCCTGGTCACGACTTTGTACGGTCCTTCCCATGATGTTGGATGTTTTGAAGACAAACCTTTCCTCCGCTGCGGGTTGTAAAGCATTACCAGATCGCCTTCTTGGAATCCTTCTGGGTTAGCCCGTAGACCATAGCTCGCTGTCAACCTGCTTTCGACTTGTTGAGTGCGGCTCCGCGATCTCCTCGGCCCTTTCGCAGCCGAACACCAATTACAACCTCTGATCAACTCAGCGACAGACTCCTGGCATCCTACCCAATAGAACCGCCTTCTTATCTTGGCGACAGTTTTTGCGATGCCTAGGTGCCCTCCACTGGAGTCGTTATGGTTTGCCTCGATGACATCGTCGATTCGGCCTCTCGGGACCACTTTTAGGGATTTTCTGGTCCTGCCATCCCTGCTCTCCCACTCGCGGTATAGGCAGCCATCCTGCAGTCGTAGACTTTGCCACTGTGCCCAGTAAGCCTTCGCGATCGGGCTCTCACCAGCCATCTCCTGCCAGTCCGGCCGTAATCTCTGCCGTTTCTTGCAACTTCCAATTGGAAAATGTTCGACCATTCTCGCACAGCCTATTTCTCGCGAACCTTGCCATATCGGACTATACCAAGCGAATTATACCAGTTTGCCGTACTTCAAAGTGCATGCCTAAAAGTATGCTTCCAAAAGCGTTCATGCACAGCACAGAGTGCCTTTTCGTCAATTGGCAACCGTAGTTGGAATCCGCTATACTGATGTACTCTGTGGTGTGGTTGACTGTCCCACACTCCTCGAGAGGATTTTTCTAAATATTCCAGCTAGATCTCTTCGTTGCTCAGAGCTCTTCCATGTAGGTGTTTTGAAGGCTCTCTATGCGCGAAATGCACCTATCACCAGAGCCTTAATTGAGTTCAATAGAATCTCCAAAAATGTTGAAATTGATTTTTCAGTTTCAAAAAATCGATTCATGTACATCTTATTCTGTTTTTACTCGGTTTTGATTAAACACGGTTTGAAAATAAAAAAATGTTACATTCTTTTACACGATTTTATTCCATTTAGCACGATTCAAAATCTTGTAGGCTTGAAGTTTTTTTGTCGAATTTAATTTTCGCGAAATATGCTTATATCACAAATTTAGGAAAAATCCCGTTTTGTGGATTCAAGCAAATTTACTTGTCAGAGCAATTGAAATGTGTTAATATTTTGTTACATGATACATATATGTGATTTCAATAAACATGAATACTTGTTCTTAAAAAATCCTTGTTTTTCACTAATTTTAATAGGTTTTAGAGATAAGGAACCAATCCCCTATTTTTGCATACGATCACTGTCTTTTTTTACCCGGGCTTTTTACACGGTTTTTCCTGGAACCAATCTACCGTGTAAAATCGTTATTCGTTAAATATTTTTTATAAGTAGGGGAATAGGTTCGGTTGTGGGCACCTTTTTGTTTTTGGCTCATAACTTTTTACCAAGTTCTTCTTAATCGAACATATGGACATCTATGGAAAGCTAGAGACCTTAGCTAACAAGTAATGACAAAAGTAAATCGATTCCGTCAAATAGAAAATTTTTTTTTTTAATTTTGTAAAGTAGTAATTTTTAACGAAAATTTTTTTTTGGTTCGGTTGTGGGCACCCTTGGAAAATCTGCTGGAAACGGGGAAATATGAAGAAAAACCAACACGAATATAGAAAAATATTAAGTTTTAATTATTTGAAGCACAATGCACGCATGTGAAGTAGCTGGTACGCATGTCGGCAGACTTTAGATGGACGGGCATTTCAAAATGTAAGTGACCAAGTCATTCTCTGTCAAGCTGAATCAAGGGCTGTCAAGAAGACCTGAAGTAAAATGAAATTCAACCTAATTAATCAACACTCTTCAAGTGCTGTGACGTGAAGAAGGTGGAAAACACCAGTTAACCTGATTCGATAAAATCCACGAACAAGATCTAAGAAAATACCACCGTCGACGGCTTTGATGTCTCCGAAATTTCCTTCCACCTTCTTCATGTAGCGTTGAAGAGTGGTTCGGGAAATCGCATACGCTGCGGCAGTCGATTTTGTGGTTAGCTTATCTGCAGAACACTGTTTAATTACATCCAGCAAATTAAAAAAGATATCGGACGATTTTTTTTATTTATCCTCGGATGATATAGCTAAAACAACCAAAAAATGCGTTAAAAGACCATTTTCGATGAAATAACTTAAAAAAACTTACCAAATCACTAAAAGACGGGTGCCCAGAACCGAACTAATAGCGGTGCCCACAACCGAGTTTGGCAGCCATTTTGAGAAGTAGTGAAAAATTTGTTCGGGGTAAACATATTGGTTGTAATCAATATTGGATCACAAAGTATAATAAATTTACTAAATAAAAATGCATTTTACTCGCCTTCTCGATGGATTCACTTCGATTTATGACACCATTTAAAATGTTTAAAAAAATGTTTGTCTTCTTTTTTAAGCACAGAAAGATATATATGGTCCCAGCACAAAGCAGGCGTGTCTGTTCGACTCAGTATTTGGCACAAAAAGATCGTGGTTCCATAATGAACAATCGGCCTTAGTCAAAAAAACCCAGCCTGCTTTCTATCAAAAGATACGAAGGGGTGCCCACAACCGAACTATGCCCACAACCGAACCTTTTACCCTACTTTTATAACTTTTATTTTCCTTAATTCTCGCCTATGTACAATGTTCATTTAAAATGTGTTGAACCACAGAATAAACAGTAATACAGAACGCGCATCTCATACAAATTCAAAAATGTTAAGGGGTCGTAATATTACGACCACTGTTAATTGAACATTACGTCCTCTGCTTTTAACATTACAATCAGCACTAGACAGCGTTCGTTTCTGTTATTTCACAGAACAAACAGCACACAGATAAGAAGAAAGTAATGATCGCCTGCGGCTCTGCGAAGCATTGAAGGGAAAATAGCGTCGGCTGTGGTTGCTGTTGTTGTCGGCAAAAAAACGAAGTGCCACTTGCTTCTGACATATATGGCGAGAAGAGCAATAAGTTATGGTTGTTGTTATTGTTGCCGGCTAGGAAATGAAACATTGAATTCGATTTTCGATTCAATTATTTTTGCTTTGTGGTTCATTCTGCGTGCAGCACAGTGCGTACGTACGCTGTCAGTAGTAATTTTACGACGGAGTATAGCGTGCAAAAATATATGAAAACGAATGTCGAAAGGGGGTAACTTATCGACTTAAAAAGTCACTACGCTATAAAGTAATCACACTATTTTGAATATTAAAGATGGTTAAACGATTTGCTACAATCGTTATGTACGAAATATCTTTTAAATTGTGGATTTACATACATATATCGAAAAAAAGCAACACAAAAAATGTATTCTGCCATCATTCGGGATCGTCGTGCTTACTTACTTATTTCTTATAACCTTTTGCTTTATAATAGTTAGAGACATAATATTTATTAAATATGTACATACAGTGCAAGCTCGGTATTCGCGACTACCCATTATCGCGACGGCCCGGTTATCGCGACGGCTTCATTTTTAACATTGCAGGTTCTATAATCGCGACAGTTTACGAAAATCGGGGTTCTATTTTCGCGATTTTTATGTTTTTTTTTTAATTTTATTACAATGTCTATAACCAAAAATGGGAAATCCCCGTCTTTTGGTATTTTAACCTTTTTGGATTGTTAAGCCTACAACAGCACTATATTAATCACGTGATTCAGCTGTTATTTTAAAAAATATTTTGCTAAAAAAGCAACCCAAAATCTCCAATTTCTTTAAAATTGTTTAAAATGTAAATATATAAATAAAAACAATTCTAATTTAAAAAATGACATAAAATTTTTAAATAAAATTTTGGGTTCTGTTATCGCGAAAATTCAGTTTTCGCGACAGGTCTGGTTTTTAATTAGTCGCGAAAATCGAGCTTGCACTGTACTTACATTAGACGTGATTAAATGCACAAATTTGTAATTACGATTCTTCGGAACCTCTCATTTTTTTAGGTTTGTGTAGGGATAAAAGGCGTAGGGATAAAATATCAGGTGTACAACTTTGCTTCCGCCGTTTTCCGATAGGTGGCTGTACCGGCTGAGGCTGGTTGAAATACATAGATGGTAATGCCTTTAAAGTGAGTGTGGACAGTGCCTAACGAATTGTCATCGCCGTTTCAGTGACAGTTGTTCTTGTTTTCGTATTATTCACGCTCGAAAATGTCCGTTTATGTGCCCAATTCTCGCCATCTGCGGGAAGTTTTACTTTTCTGTTACAGTTCGAAAAAAAATGCAGCTGAAGCGCATCGAATGCTCTCAGAAACTTACGGTGATGCTGCTCTGAGTGAAAGAACGTGTCGGGAGAGGTTTCCACGTTTTAAAAATGGTGATTTCGACATGACAAAGTCATCCTCCAACACGACAATGCTCGGCCTCACGTCGCAAAAGTGGTCAAAAAGTACCTGGAAACGCTGAAATGGGAAGTCTTGCCCCACCCGCCGTATTCCCCAGATGTCGCCCCTTCTGACTTCCACCTATTCCGTTCGATGGCACACGGCCTGGCAGATCAACATTTTCAATCCTTCGAAGAATTGGAAAAATGGATTGCTTCATGGATAGCGTCAAAAGAGGACTCCTTTTTTCGAGCCGGGATCCGAAAATTGCCGGAAAGATGGGAGAAAGTTGTCGCTAGCGACGGACAATACTTTGAATAATACATCTGTAAGCACTTTTTCGCAATAAAGCTTTTAATTTTGGAAAAAAACGGCGGAAGCAAAGTTGTACACCTGATAATAAATTGAAGCGAGAAGTCATTTACGCCAAAATTAGCGAAACCTTAGTCTTCAAGTGCTCATAAGGATATCTTTTCACGCAGAAGGTCGATCCAATAATTACATGAAAAAAAAGTGTTCTTATTAATCGACACATGCCGGGAATAGGCAGCCAAGGTCAGCCAGAAACAAAAATTCTAAATTTACAATTTTCATTCGTTGATCAGTACAAAAACAACGATAGCTCATCGACCTTCATTCGCTTCATTGAAAATAACAGTAGCTTCTATGGCCGGCATCGAGCGCACGAGCTCGCTCTGCACCACTCGGCACTTACCGAAATTACAATAACAAAGCTCACCGTCGCACGAGAAATTAACAGAGACAGAAGTTCTGTTCAACCAACTCTGTTATCTTCCCTTCTGCTGCTTTCAGCCTGCACCCGAAATTCAGATTGCTTCGCTGGTCGACATGCGCATTCTGTATACTGTTTATTCTGTGGTTGAACATAGCCTATACGAATTTTTATTGTATTCATTGGCTAATCAATACTAAATAAATAAATAAAAAAAGTTTTTGGTTTTGTTGGTTTCTTTGTTTGTAGCAGTAGGCGCCGGAGGACGAGTTAATTTGTTTCGCTAATTTACTCGTATAGTCAGATGTTTAAACCTTGCAAGAACTGATCTATGGAGACGCCAAATAAAGTAAATAATAAATTTTCCACAATTTGATATTAGGTCTGTTTGGAAACGAATATTTTGTACGAATTTGTAAAAATTTTTACACATTTTTACTGGATCTTGTTTGTTAACGCCAAATCTCCAGTAACGTTAGAGAAACTGAGAGCGTAAAGTGACAGTTCATTTCGTGAGAACTTGCAAGTTCTTACTGGAGAAATTTTCTCCAGTAACTCTTAGCCAGTAAGAAGAAGAACAAGAAAAAAGAAAGGACAAGGAAAAGAAAGAACAAGGAAAAAGAAATTTGTGCGTTCGTGAGTCTGCTGACCAACAACCGTCTTGCTCAGCTTTACTTGCTGCTGCTGAAAGGGAAATATCGTAGATTGAGCCCAACGAACTATTTGCCTTTCGCATTAATATTTGAACTGAACCTACCGCTTCAAACCTCAAATGAAACTTTTAGATCAGCTGTTTTTTTCTTTTACCATCCTGTTTACACCCTTTTAACTGTGTATTGTGAGTGGGCCAAGTCACAGTGGTGTAACCAAGAGTTAAAACTTGCAAATTCTTACAAATCGCTGTTTGTTTACTTTTTTGGATAGTTTGACTTTAGGGAGCGTAAGCTGGCTTACTCTCCTGATTTTTTAAATTTTTTTAAATCTTGCCAAACAGACCTATTGTTACATCTGAAAATAACTGTAAGCTATTATACCGTGCGACATAAATAGAAAAAACTTTTCCACACTGGAAAAAATTCATATGGGAAAAAATTCATATGAAACTAGAGACCAAACATGGCAATACTGCGTACTCAGTTTTTGAAGTTCTATAAAAAGGACTCCAAAATTTTGAAGGGGATACAAAAAATATAAATAATACTTAACCTCGTTAGAATATGGCGATACGTATATTCAATGGAAAAGGAAAGGCTAAAGAATTTAAGTAAAATTGATTTTATTTATTTATCCGTACAAAAAGGAGCCTTTGTTCTTTCATTTGATATATAGTACATATCGCCATATTCTAACGAGGTTAAATATTTTTTATAATTTTTTTATTTTTTATCCCCTTCAAAATTTTGAAGTCCTTTGAAAAGGACAAAGGATGTAGAGATGAAAAACACATATGGATTTTTCCCGGTGTGAAAAATGCTGTCGCACGGTGTTTTTAAATGAATTAGTAGCGTAGTATCACTAAGCAAATAAACACATAGAGGTGTCACGCAGTACAAAATATTTCGGTCATGAAAATCTAGCACAGCAGGTCCCACACTTACTTCGGCTATACGAAGTTTTGTCGCTGACTTCGGAACGCTTCAATTTTCGAAGATCGCCTTCATTCGCTGTTAGGGTGTTCGACAAGGAACATAAATTGCGACCTGTGCTGTGCTGATGGGCAAGAGACGGCGCACAGTGGCTCAATTTGGAAAATCATAACTTCTGAACGGATAGCGATAATTAGAAAATTGTTTTTGTTCTTGATTAGAAATTCATCAGGCTATTGTATTCCAAAAATAAATGCAATCGAGTAAATAAGAATAATGAGAGCAACAATGTTAAGTTTTATTATGTAAATGCGAATGTGTTATCGTGAGTAGACGTGTTTCTTTGGCGCTGTGTTGGACTGCACTCTACCGCCGAACTTACCAACTGTGGAGCTCTGACAACCTTGGATGGATAGATGGATGGATGTGAAGGGGAGCCGAGGAAATAACCTAAGGGAGGTCATTACCCCAAGCACTCAGGCTCTATAGCCCATTGTACTTAAGGCTCAGGAAAAAGGTTGATAGAGGAAATGGGAATGGGAAAAGAAAAAGAGAAAGTGGGTGGAAGGGGAGAGGGAGTTATGGATTCTCCTGTGCATATTTCCCGGACTCATTAATGAATCTCAGGAGATCACACAGGGCGAGCGAATGAACTTCGTCCATTCTCATAAAATCTGAACCCAGCGTGCGCAATCTCGTTCTAGAGAATGCCGGACATGCACAGAGAAAGTGCTCTGTACTATCTACCTGCTCCAGGCAAGACACGCAAGTCGGATCTTCGATGATGCCCATGTTGGCCATATGTCGTCCCCATGGATTGTGTCCTGTGATTAAACCGACCATTCGTCGGAGGTCTTTCCTTCTCAGATTCTGGAGGAAATTCCCTACGGGCTTTCCTGTTCGGGCTTTTCACAAAACACTTAGCAGTCTTACAGCTTCCCAAGCTAGACCAACGTTATGTAGGTTGTTGACATAGGACTTGATCCAGTCCAGGGTTCCCGTTAGACTGGTGCCGATAATTGGTTCTGGTCCCATGGGACAACCTTACTAGCTGCGCTGACATCTTGGTGGCGATCGCCTGCACAACATTTTACCTGTGCTATACGCTTCCAGCTGTGCCAACCACTTTTCTAATTTCCATCATCATCATCACGGACTCCACAAACGAAATCATGCGAAAAAACGCGCGCAAAGCCTCTCCTCAAGAAAATACTGTGCCAATACAAACGGCACAGAAGAGAGTTGAGAGCCCTGCAGCAGGTAGTTACTTTGAGAGATTGGAAGCGAAACTGGAGACTCACATGGAGAGCATAATTGCAAAGCTCAATGAGACGGAAGGGCGAGTAATGCAGAGAATAGGCGAAATTGCAGCTGAGCTCGCAAACATTAAATCGGATATGAAAGTGATGGAAGCAAGGGTGAGTGCAATTGAAGCGTTGCGTGGTCAACCAGTGGGACACGACAAAGATGTTCTTACCCTACGTCAATAACTAGATGAGGTGGAGAACAATTTAGTGTCCACTGACATAATTATATATGGAGTGCCACATACCAGCGAGGAGAGCCTATCATCAGCCTTTACCCATCTTTGCGAATCTGTCAATTTGCACCCTCCTTCTATCCGCTCTGCTTTTCGCCTACCCAAAAATAACAACAACAATCCTTCGCCAATTGTTATCAAATTGAACTCTCCACATGACCGCTCGTTGTTGTTTCGGGCTATTGCTAAGCGCAGCAAGACTACTCGCCGACCGCTTACTCTGCGTGACGTTGGAATCAGTGCTGACGAGAAAATCTTTGTTCACGAAAGTCTAACAAAGAAGAACCGCGAACTGATGAACTACGCCACACAATTGAAAAGGCAAAGGCGGCTGGTGAGTGCGTTCTCAATTCGTGGACAAATTTTCGTGAGAGCACAGCCCACCAGTGAGGCAGTAAAAGTTGTCGACCGAGCTTGTGCTGATCGCATTGCAGCTGCTTTTCCTAACTCAGCGAACTAATTGGAAGCCATGCACACTAACTTAATTTTTTATGTAGTTTTAAGTTACTTTACTTTTCTCATGTGCCTTAATTTGTTTCTGTATCTAGTTATAAGTTTCCTTACTTTAACTTTCGTGCTATCTTCTGGTTTACTATCTAACTTTTTCTCCTATCTGCTCCTTTTCTGTAACTGTCTGGCTGTAAGCATCTACTGCCTGTTAACATGAGCGATAGGGTACGTCTGCACACTAACAATGAACATCTCAAGCCGATGTTAAAACTAGCAAGCGGCTATCATAGAGGGTTCAAGGTTTGCCACTTCAATGCACGGAGTTTAACTTCTGACAAACTTGACTACCTTAACTATATTTTTGATGACATTGATATTGATGTGGTTTGTGTGACTGAGACATGGTTTAAGCCCGATTTTGACAACAGTGCGTATACTCTTTGTGACTTTTCTTTGATAAGATATGATAGAGCCAGGGAAACCAAAGGTGGAGGCTTGGCTGTATATTACAAATCTAGGTTGAACTGCAAGGTAATACACAGCTCTCTGTTCCCTGATGTTGTTGAATGTCTTTTTGTTGAAATTAATAACAGTGTCAATAAATGCTTACTTGTTTGTGTCATAATCCCCATCGCTCTAATAATCTCACTGATTTGTTTATCAAAATGTCTTAATTGTCTTCTAGTTATGTGCATGTAATATAATGTAATATAGTTATTTTAATATAGATTTACTGTCAACTGACTCAAAATCCAGGGATCTACATGATAATTTTAACTCCTATGGCTTCACGGTTGTTAGTCAATACGCAACCCGCTTTGCTCCACACTGTAAACCTAGTCTTTTGGACATTTTTGTAGTGATGTTGGAAGCATTAATCACTTTGAACAATTTCCTTTAGCCGGAGATTCTGACCACGACCTGTTATTTTTGTCATATAATATTCATTTTTGTGTATCTCCTCAAACTAATTTGACATACCGGGATTTCAAAAGCCTAAATTTGCAAGGACTTTTAGAAGAAAGTTCCTCGCTACATTGGAATGCCTGCTGGTTCTGTGCTAATATTGACGATAAATTAGGCCATTTCACAATGCTGATATCTTACCTATTGTAATGAACAAATCACGGGCATCGGGAATTACGAGTATAACAGAAAACAGAATGGCTTATCTTAGGGAATGCAACCCTGAAAAGACAGCAGGAATTGGCAACGCTGGCTGATCTACTACAATTGAACGAAAGATAGAAAAACGAAACAAGGCCAACGACAAACGGAAGATCGAGAAGTATCGCACGAGCAGTGAAGCCAGACGGTCGCAAAAGAAGAAAAACGTGGTGGTTGCCAGCAGAGAAGCGGACGAGCAGCAGCGTGGCGTCGGAGTACAACGGCTCCAACACGTGGAGTGGCGTAGAAGGCGGATAGCGGGGCTGGAACAGTGACCACAAGAAGCTGGCACTGCGCCCGCCGGGTGGCTAAGTACGCAGACCGGCAAACATCAGCCATTACGACGCAAAAGCAGCGGCGTCGCACACTAGCTACGTGCCCCGCTAAATTACGACAAAGTTCGACGACTGCGCAGTTGCTGGCCACACCACGGCGCCCGAACCAACAACGCCGCTCACGACCCCACGTCCTGCACCGACTCAACCACGCCTATCGGCGACTGCTGCTCAGTTGCAGGCGCACAAGAAGCAACGGCGTCCGGAGCGATTCAGCTGCAGAAAAACCACACGACGACGGCGTACGATTGGCGTCCCATAGTTTGTCCACCATCGAGACGCAAAAAGCTATTGGCGTGCACCATCACGGCGTCTGGAGCTTCACGGCGATAGTTCACACTACTCATCGCACCACCTCAGCTCTGCGCGCTCGCTTATCGTCCATCACGGGAGCAGCGTAAGTCAGCCCAGCAACGGCAATTTCAGTGGAGCGCTTCCTCACCGACCAGCGCATCCACAACTGTCTCGGCAACCAGCAATTCACCACCCCCTCAGCATTGGCGGCACCAGCTAGGCTCCATTTCCGCGTAAAACGCGGCCGTCTTAGTAACGGGACCCGGTGGCGCGACGTGTGTTGACCATCATGGCGGCCGCCGCCATTAACCTCGTGGGCGAGTAACGAATGCAGAAGACAGCGAGCAACGAACATCACAACGAGACGCACAGAGGCGAGACTACCAGCGGTGCAGCCGAGTGACAGCAGCGAGGGAGGGAGCGCAGAGTAGGCGTACTTACAATTAGGGGGAATAAGAGCAGTGGCTCGATTTACATTTCGGGGGGAATAAGAGCAGTGGCTCGATTTACACTTAAGGGGAAGAGAGTATTTCCGTCGGTAACCTCCCGGGTAAAGTATGTTATAATTTGAGCATTTAAGTTGCCCCCTTCAGAGTTTGCATTGTTGGTTGAATTCTTTTCACAGCGCGGCGATTCGCGGAGGAGGCCTTCGACGCAGGAGTCATCGGATGCATGTGAGTGATACTTATGTTGTGTTCCTGAAATGATGCACACTTGAAGGGTTATATAAGCCAGGGCACTTGTGCGAAGGAATTAATACAATAATTGTAGGGGTAACTAAAGGTTGCGCCCTTTCTAAAGGTGATTCAATTTTGTAAAGAGGGTGGCGCAACAGAGGTTGACAGTGAAAGCAAGGCGGAGAGGTTAATGTGTAATTATAGGGGAGGGATAGGCTAGTATCAATAATCATTGAAGATAAATTGTTAAACACTTACTGGAAAACTGAATTAAAAGGAAAATGAATAGATAAAAAGTGTTGTTTTTAGGAGGGAGAGGAGGGGCCAACTATTTGTTTTGGGGATCTGGTTTACTGGCGCGCAGCAGATCCAAAGGTAGGGAGGGTAAAGACGCTTGAGTACGACAACGACCTCAGTACTCTTCAGGAACAGGATGCAACCGTTTTAGACTAGTGACCGCGTTTAGTGCCATCTTCAGCCCGGTGACACCTTTTTCGGTTTCTTCCACCTTGCCACCGCACTTATATATTTTTGTTGCTGGTTTTTGTGTAGAATTTAACTAACAAGGGACTCTATATAACAACGGTAGTGTAGGGAGCTCTTGAAACATAAGGGTCCCGCAGACCTAATTTCAAGGCTTAGTCCAATTGTCCGTGCGTGCACTCGACCACTCCCACCATAAAAAGAAAAATGTACATTACACTATTTGATAAATATGTCCCCGTTCGCATTGTTACAATTTCTGGAAATAAAAAACCACGGTTCACTAAAACCATTTTGGACCTTATAAAGCTTCGGAGTAAAGCGCACAGTTTTTGGATACGAAACCGTTCTACTGAGCACTGGAAAGCTTACAAAAAAATTAGAAATCAAGTTACTCTAGCTTTGCGGCACTCCAAAAAGAAATACCTTCAAAACAAGGTCCATGTTGATCTCCCCCCTAAACTTTTGTGGCGAAATATAAAGTCAGTAGGTGTGGGTACTAATGGTGAAAAGACTTGTAAAATTGATGCTGATGTAATGAATTCTTACTTCCTTAGTTCTAGCACTGCTGCGAGCAAGCCACCTTTCAATTTATATCATAACTCAATTTGTAGTCCTTTGTAGTACTTTTTCATTTGACACAGCCTCTGAGGATGACGTTACTAAGTGTATTTATGCTATAAAATCCGACGCCATAGGTGTGGACAATCTCAGCTTGCGGTTCTTAAAGTTAATTCTCCCAGTCGTACTTCCCTCACTCACACATATTATTAATTTTTCGTTGACCAGTTCTACTTTTCCAAGCCTCTGGAAAATAGCAAATGCACTCCCGGTTGCTAAAATTAATAATCCTGACACTCCACAAAACTTTAGGCCTATCAGTATATTACCAGCACTAGCAAAGGTCTATGAAAAACTAATTTCAACACAAATTATGTGGCATATGAATAAACATAACCTTCTCAGTGAGTTCCAATCTGGTTTCAGACCTGGTCATAGTTGTGCTACTGCGATACTTAAAATTATTGATGACATTCGTCCAGCTTTTGACAGTAAATCTTTGACAATCTTAGTACTTCTTGATTTCTCAAAAGCATTCGACACAGTCAGCCATGATATTTTGCTTTTAAAACTTAAGCATTACTTTGGCTTCAACTTATCATCTGTTAAACCAGGGACGGACGCAGAAAAAAATTTTGGGGGGGGTCCGATCGAAAAATTTGGATAATTAAACAGTTGTGTTTGACAAACTTAATATTTATAACTTATGATTGTTCATTGAATCGCGTGTTGATTGGCGGTTTGCGAGTTTTATTTTCCAAAAAATAAACACAAGACAAAATCAATTTTTGGGTAAAAGTAGCTAAAAATTGTGATCATAATTTAAAAAAAATTTATTTTCACTCAATTGGAATTTCATTTAACGTTATAATATTTTATAATACCAGGTATGCGCATATGAAACCGGTAACGGCATCTAGCGGTAAATAGCCGAATATTTATAAACTTCGGAACCGTACCAAATGTCATGTTTACTTCTTCTGTCATATGTCAACAATATTCAGTTCACAATTCGTCAAGTTTCATCCAACAGCGCATTGTTTGACGCTCCGGAAAATGTCGGATTACGTGCCTACAAATTACGATTTGCGGACACAGTTAATTTTGTGTTACCATTTGAAGAAAAAAACCTTCTAAAACCTGGTGAAACGGTTAACGGTGAACGTTACCAACAACAATTGGCCGATTTGAACCGTGCTATACGCCAAAAACGCCCAGAATATGAAGCCAGGCAACACAAAGTGATTTTCCTCGATGACAACGCACCACCACACCGCACTAGAGCCACCAAAGAATTGGTTGCATCGTACAACTGGGAAGCTCTTGCTCATGCGGCTTACTCACCAGACTTGGCGACTTCGGATTATCACATGTTCGCATCGATGGGCCACGCATTAACGGAACAGCGCTTCAATTCTCACGCAGAAGCCAAAAAATGGATCGATGATTGGTTTCAGGCAAAAGACGAAACATTTTTTTGGCGAGGCATCCATAAATTGCCTGAGAGATGGGAAAAATGTGTAGCTAGCGATGGCCATTACTTTGAAGAATAAAATTGTAATCATTTCCTCACAATGAACGTGTTTTTTTCAAAAATAATTACCGGTTTCATAGGCATAAGAAGAATCATCGTATAAGAAGCATTAATTGACAGCACACGAATCAAATGATGAAATTGCAATACATATGATCTACCGCCTTTAATATTAGGCAGACTATTTACAGAGTGATGTCAATTCTTCTTGTTCTTTTTGCGAGAATATCCAGAATTTGATCACTGGTAACATTCACATCTCTGTGAATGTTAAGAAGCGCCAGTCCATTCAGTCGTTCCTCTCCAGTCCGGTTGCGCAAGTAAGTTTTTAACCTTCGCAAAGTGGAGAAGGACCGTTCACTAGAGGCAACTGTGACCGGTAGTGTCCCACAAATTTGAAGAAGCCTGTATATCTGGCTGTAAAATCTTCTATTGCAAACGTTTTGGTACTTTTTCTGTCAAACTGTCAAAAAATAAACAAACGAAAAATGCATCTTTCTCGCACTACAGTAGGTTGCGAGTCGTCTAACGATAGTACTATTAATACATGTGGCATGATAATAACACTCAATTACTACTGTGATCTTGACCAGAAAAGTTGTGAAAATAAACTGAAAATTACGAAAAAAAAGTGGAATGAATCATATTTGTAATGTACCAACTTGTGATGTGGATTTAGTTTATGCGGTTGAAAGACCGTGTGCTGTAAGGAGTTTTGAAAAAGTCTGAGATTTCGGGGGGGGTCCGGACCCCCCGGACCACCCCCCTGCGTCCGTCCCTGTGTTAAACTCATGGAAAGCTATCTGTTTGAGAGATTCCAACAGATACAATGTGGTACCCGTATATCGCAACGCAAAAGAGTTGCCTGTGGGGTACCTCAGGAATCTATTTTGGGTCCAATTCTCTTCAGTATGTTTGTTAATGATATTGTCCACTGTTGCCACAATGCATCAATTCACCTATATGCTGATGATGCTCAAATATATTTTACACGTCCAATTGGTCTTGGTGAAGAAGACTTAGACTAAATGAAGATCTTGAACGCATTATAACCTGGGCCTAAAAAAACGGCCTTTGCTTAAATGTGGCTAAAACCAAAGAATATGAAGTAATATAGAACGCGCATGTGGGCGCAAAAGTGTTTTCGGTTGCTATGATGCGAGCGGGAAGAGCGAAGCGTAGGCATTTGAAAATGTTAGGTTCATAACATTTTCTGTTAGATTTGCGTAGGACAACAGCAAAAAGCTATGTTATTGTTCGCAACGGCTTCACTCGTGTACATTGAAGTGGTGGTTGTTGCCCTCAATCATTTTTTGCATGCATGTTTCTTGATCTTGTTTGTCGAAGCGCAAGCAAAAAACAAACAATGGCCAACGCTTTGATTGATTTTAAAATTTGGTGGTTGATCCCAATTTACATAAAATGTTTACAAATATTTTAACGTGGCGAGTTCGAAATAAAATTATTTGTTTATATTTTCACATGGTTGATTTCAAGTTTGAGAATATGGGAAAACTACTACCACAGATAACTCATCATATAGATGTCCAGCGGCCAAGGAAAAAATGTGTCAAAAAGTTCGACAAATTTGGCCTCCGATAAGAGCTTTTTGGCCTCTAATGTCACTCACACAAACACCGCTTCACACGCATTGTACTCTGTTTTGAGATACAGAAATATGTGCTTTTCTAGTCAAAACGGCGCTTGTCTGTTATCATACCTTTTAAGCAGCCAGTCGGGATTGAGTGTTGATGGTCAAACGCGCAAGCGGGAGTGTCTCGGACGACGAGTTCGCGGTTCAATCCTCACTGTAGCCGCCAAGAATTTTTTAATGGCTTTCTTTTAAAATATATATTCCTTTTTTACGACCCGTGAAAAAAAAGATGAATGAACAATTTATTTGGTTTCTAGATCTCTTGATTAGTGAATTGTTTGGTTTTGGATACACATATAATGGTTCGCAAGTTTTAAAATCAATCAACCAAGCGCAGCATACGGTTACAAACAACCACACAGCAAAAAGATTCGGTTGATGATGACAGGCGCTCATGGGCGTACCTAGGTATGGGTAGAGGAGGGTAACTCCCCCTACATAATTCTATATTTTATATACATATGCTCAGAAATCTATATTCTATTCTATTTGAATTTTATATTCTGAATTCGGAAATGTAGTTATGTCTTTGCCCCCTGGGGACGCCCAGGCACTTGCTTTTCGCAAAAAAATGAAAAGATCGGCAAATATTCCAAAACGAATGTAATTGTTTAGCGGTCACTTCATTGTCGCAATACAGTTACGCCGACGCAAAGGATAGACCTGCTGGCGCCGCAGCTATTGACAATGCGTTGCCTAAGCAACGATGTGTATGTATCATGCCAAAGAAAATTATTTTCTTTATATTCCTTGATCATGCACAAAATTTTTAGTGCCGATTCATTTATATCACATTTTTTGAACACATTATTAATTTCCGGTATAACCGATTAAAAAGGTTTATAAAAAAAAGCGTTAAATGTTAAGAAAAATTTTGCTTCTCGCCCAGCCTTGAACCCGAGGCGAAATTTACGAAAAAGAAATTACGGATATCTGATGTGCTGTCTACCTGTTACACCAAATACAGTACGTGATCGTTGTAGCTAAAATCATAAATATATGTTGCAAAAAAGAATATCACAAGCAAGAAAAGAAATTCAAAATTAATTCAATCCGACAAAAGTTCTGGATGAGCACATGCAGTTGTGTGCGTAAAATAGCTTTGCGGAAAAAGCTGTAATTCAGAGCTTGAAATTTTTTTGAAATGATGAGTTATCTGTGCTACTACTATATTGACTTCAAAACACTTCAAATCAAGAAAAATTCCAAAGAACGGGACGGAAAATTATTAATAATAAAGCTAATAAAAACGTCTTCCTTTCTTTCCAATTTCCCTTTTTGTCTTTTGTGATTACTTTTTATTTATTTTTTATTGCCTGTAGCGATCATATAGGTCACCACGCCAGCCATATTTTATTTTCTTTTCTATGATTATGCGCACACTAAAGTCGGCAGTGAGTTCAGGAGCAATATGGAACGCCGTGCAGGCTTATAGAAGAAGAACAAAAGCCAGCCGCCAGAAAATATAAATCGTTTTATATTGCGTTCAAACTGACTCATTTAAACTAGTTTAAGTAAAAAGAGCTTTTTGTTGAACACAACCGTCCAGACTGCTCAATGAAGTTTAATTTGACAGCAGTTTGTTTACACACAACAAACAAATATTTTTGTAAACTGATGTGCTGGGAGCATAATTCGAGCGAAATATTGGCGCATATTTCATAAACCACGGCATCGTACTCAACTTCATTCAATATTAGACGCCTTGTATTCAGATGCCACAAAAAGGCGATGAATAGAATGAAAGCAGTGCGAGCAAAACGATAATTTTTATATATTTCAACATTTTCACATTTTCAATGTTTGTTTGGTTTTGTTGTGATAAATTGACAGCTGAATCTGTAGGGATGTTTTTTCTGGTTTGTGTCTAGGGTGTGCGCTGTATTCAGTTGACAAAAAAGCTTTTTCATAGAAAGCTTTCGGATGCAACCTTGCGTTAAACTCGTTTCAAAACATGTTAAATGGTTTAACACGTTTAATTTCCAACAACAATTGCATGTGAGTGAACAGGTTTTCGAACTGGTTTTGTTCATTTAACTTGTTTAAGCACATTAAACACGTTTAAGTCGTCAGTTTGAACGCCATATTACAATTTCAGCATTTCGCCAGCGCAACAACAACAACAACAGCATATCGTCCTCATCTCCCAATCATCCCACGCCGTAGCAGTGTGCTAACGCAGACTCGCTGCAGTGAGCGCAACCAAAAGGAAGCCTTCGTATGTTTATTTTCTTTGCTTCTACTCACATGTTACGCCTAAGTTACAGAGATTTCTGCTGTTAGTAACAGAGAGTTCTACTGTTAGTAACAGAGGGTACTACCAGCAGTACCCGCCATACAACGCGTTTGCTTGTATGAGATGCGCGTTCTATATTACTTCATATTCTTTGCTAAAACACAAGCACTTCCCATATCGTGTGTATCGTATGATCTTGTGAGCTTGTCTCCCATAGTTGTAGGACGGACAGAGCTGCAATATCAGTCTGTGGTGACAAATCTTGGCTACAGGATAAACAACCGTTTAACTTGCATAAATCACATTAGTGCCTGTTTGTCCAAAATGTATTATGTCTTGAGAACTTTGTGGCATTCATGTTGTCGCGTGAGGTTGTCAAAAGGACCAACTGGGCCCACGTTTCGCGCCCTTCTATTGTAGCGCTCGCGGTGCACTGCGTATGGTCTGGCCGATTTGTGAATGCGACGGCGGCATGATAACGGTCATCGGCTAGCTAGTTCGGCTGGGCGTGGTCCTTGCATTCACTCCTCGACTAACGCAACAGTAGAAAAAAAATCTCATGCCATATTAAAGATGTAAAAAGCCGAAACAGACCGAATCAAAAATTCAAAACAAAAAAGGTAACAGCGATAGTTTGCTCCTATTTAGCCACCCTCAGGGCCTGTGTGGTGTTTCCACAGGGAGTGCAGTTTTCCCACCCCCGGATTCTCATAAGAAGATCCGACGCCATGGCAATCCACGCACTCGTATTTTTAGATTGCCCCTATCTACTGATTACACCCTTCTCAAGTTACATCGCACATGACCTCCTGTAGTATTCCCTTCAGTGGGGCTTTATTTAACAAATCATTTTAAGATAAACATTATTCAAATTCAATTCGTACTTATGTATATGCATTCCGAAAATTAGGACAATAATATAAGCTTAAATTGCGCACGCATTCATTTCGCACTCAGTGAAAGAGAAATTATGATTGAGTGGAATTTATGTGCGTGAGTGTGTATGCCTGGAATCAAAGAATATGAAGTAATATAGAACGCGCATCTCATACAAGCAAACGCGTTGTATGGCGGGTACTGCTGGTAGTACCCTCTGTTATTGACAGCAGAAATCTCTGCTACTAACAGCAGAAATCTCTGTAACTTCGGCGTAACATGTGAATTGAAGTCGCTTCTGTACTCATTCGTATTCTCGCTGCTGTTGCGCCACTTGATAAACATGACGATGAACGCTGCTTTTGTTGTCGCGGGGAATAGCATTATAATTAGAGTCCGACCGATTAATCGGCATCGGCATCGGCATCGGCTAGTATCGGCCAATAAAATTGGTATCGGCATCGGCTAGTATCGGCATCGGCCAAAAAAAAAAGAATCGGCATCGGCATCGGCTTCGGCCTTTTTTGGCCGATGCCACATCGGCTTTTTTTGGCCAATGCCACATCGGTTTTTTTGGTCGATTTTACGATTTTCGATTTTTTAATACGATTTTATTTGCAGCTGAATCGCACTGTCTTCCTTTTTCATATCTCGCTTTGTATATTTATTACATTTTTATTATACGTTACAAACCAGTGTTGCCTGATTAGGGGGTTTCTCCTTAGATTTGTTTGGATTTTATGACAAATACTTAAGGGGACAATATTTTTCAGATATTTTTAATCTATTTTTGCTACATCAACACCTTGTTCAGCTATATTGGCTATTGGGTCTTTTGTTAATTGCTTGTGCCAAATAGAATGAGCAATTTTCATGAGATATTAATTTTGAATTCTGAATTTTCTTGTAATTTTATTTAGTTTTTAGTTGTTTATTTTCTCGTTTTCGTTTGTTAATTTGTGATAAATGTGATGAAATGTATTATATATGTAATAGTTCCTTTTGTTGTTTTATAAAATAAGCTGTGTTTTTGATTGAATTCATTCGTGTTTTTTTTTCTATGGAATCGGCATCGGCATCGGCATCGGCCGATTTTCGGCCTTTTGACCGATTAATCGGCATCGGCTGATAATTGGCCGATGCCGATTAATCGGCATCGGCATCGGCCAAAAAATTTGGTATCGGTCGGACTCTAATTATAATATTGGCAAACAAAAAAAAGTTAGCGGTATACTGTTTTTTGCGCTGTGCCGTGCAGGCGGGATAGCATTGATGTTGTTGGTAATTGTTGCGTCGTTATTTCTGCTTTCTTTTTTATAATCACAAGCAAATTACAATTAGCAAAAAAAATGCGTGAACTTGGTGTAGTAAAATATGGGTGCAAACATGTTGCACAAGAGCGTTTATAGTTATTTATTAAGAATATTATTGTAAGGTTTTATGTTTATTGTTTTACTTTCGTTTAAATTTATCTTTCATAAATAATAATTTTTAATAAGAATTTTTTTATTTGCCAACAATTATTTTCAATTTTCGTTCTTTCGAACTTCCTTTTTGTACAGCCCACATGCAGTGTTTTCGTAGAAGAACTAAAATAAGAAAATCTAAAATTTGGACTCTATGGTTACAGCACTCACCATGGAACCATTCAGGTGTAGGATTTTTACAAGATTGTAAAACGTGTGCCTTAATACCAATTTTTTCAGGTTCTGCTTCGAAGATTTTATGAAAAATTAAAATATGTTTTATGCATACATTCATTAGGGAATTGGAAGGAGCAAAAAGATTACCAAAATCAGAAATTGACTGATAACATTGAGCAACAGCCAAAATTTTTCCGAGTTCTAGTAAACCTTTTCTAAAGGATTTTTGGACGCTGATCACAACTGCGTACTTAGTTTTTTGATTGTTTGAGCGGTTTGTAAGTTATTGGTTTTTGCTAGGTGTTTTCCACGTTTTTTCATCTTTGAATTTTTATTGCATTTATAATATGTTGAAAAACACGATAATTTTTTTATGACGCAATAACGAATCCTCAAGTTATAATTCTGACCATAGTCGATTTCGATTGGTCAAGGGTTAACATGGCTATGGCCCTTCAAAGTTAAATTTTCGCGAGTTTTTCATAAAAATTCATTTAAAATCGGTGTTGCAATTTTCAACAAGCAGTTAGTGTGCAATGTATAGTGTAAGGTTGTAACTTAAACTTATAGAACAGATTTTTTTTATTGTATGTGCCATTCTCGGCCTATGCTCATTAGAGTGTAAATGCGACTTCATCTTCTGAACACGTGTTTGTATTGAAATCTCCTAATGCTTTTCCCGTCATTGACGAAAGTAGCTAAAGTATTTTCGCAAGCGTCAATATTTGTCTTTTCAACGGCATTAACAAAATTTGAATTGGTTCATCAGTGTAGGAGCTATTCTAAAAAGAGTTGCATCACACAAGTAAAAATTTCAACCACACACACTTAGCAAACTACTTGCTGTTTTTCCATATTTCATTGCGATATATTTTTAGGGCGCAAAAAAATCAAAATCAAAGCTGAAAATTTTATGAATTAAGGGCATTTGATAAATGTGAGCATTTCATACCGCTGCCTAAAATTCTGCTCCGATATTATAGCTCAAAAGTAAATCCATGCTTTTGTTGCTGAATTTATCAATGGAGAACTTACATATTTGTACACATGCTCTATTACAAACATCGTATTTCAAAAATTTCTTTTTTAATTGAAAGCCCCAACATTCTTCTTTCACTATATCATAATATGTATTTTTTGTAAGAAAAATTCTGTTGTGTATTCGCAATCTTGCAAAGTAACTAAAAATTTGACTTCGCAAATGAATAATTCTTGCAAATTTGAACCGATTTTACTGTTTTAAATTTTAAATACATAGCTAGAGTATTGTTAATCTATGTTAAAAAAATGGCATTTAAGACTTCAGGTTTGTAGGAGCTGCATGCGTATAATGGTCAAAAAACATGGAAAACGCCCTCCGAGGAAAACCATCAATATTTCTTAAGCCGCTCAAACAATCAAAAAACTAAGTACGCAGTTGTAATCAGCGTCCTTTAGAAATCCTTTAGAATAGTATGGTTTCATTTCAGAAAAAAAAATTATGTCGATTTTGTTGCTCTGTGTAATTTTTGTGAAAAATAAAAATTTCACTTGGAGCCGTCAAAACTTCATCCCTTTTTCTCAATTCGTCACCGCATTTTTCACAATTTAATTTAGGAATGATTTTGTACGCTACGTATCCAACAAAATACCTCATGGAAACCAGCTCTAAGTTAATATCTTTCGGATTACAAAAGGTGTCACCTACAAAATACACCTCGTGCATCTCACTACTTAGATCAAGATTTTCCAGGATTTCATTGTCATTATCATCGCCATTAGCCTGCAAAACATCCTCATTAAAAGAAGCGCTTGAAATTAAATTAGTCATTGAATCTTGCGTCTCTTCACAATTGGTAGAGGAGCTAAACTTTATTATTTTAAAGACTAATAACCTGGCTAAGATATTATTAAGTTCGGCTACAGAGGGGTTACAGTTATTACCTCCTTTTTGCCTTAACACAGCAAACGTATTCTCCAACTTGTCCTGGTTAAAGGCCTTTGTCATAATAAAAAACTTGTCCGAATAATCTTTTAATATTTCATCTACAAGTAGAAGGACCGATTTTAAGGATAGTTTCATGCCATCTAGGAAGAAAACTAGTTTTTTTTCATCAACAAATTTCACTTCCTCTAGATAATATAAAAATGTTTGAGTAAATGTGTAATCTGAAGAGTAGATCGGTAGCAGTTATCTGCATACAAAGATCCAGTATTCATGCAATCAAATATTTGATCAATTTTTGCTATAAAATCAGCTGTGGATAACGCTACCTCTTGTGAGATTTTTTTATATTCACTTATGTCTGAAATTGTTCTGATAGCAGCTTCAACTGTTTTACTGAACACCTGCGTGGCAAATTTAACACGCATTTTTTCAAATGAATTTGGAAATATGTGTTGTCTAGTCAATTTTGGGCACATTTTGGTTTTACAATTTTCTTCCCTCTCCCAAAGCTCTTGAACTACTTTAAAGCTAACTAAACCATCAGGCGTTGTCAAGTCGCATTTAAGCCAACCATTTCGCAATGACTTGATTAAATGTGGGAAATCGAACATGCAATAAATTTTTTGATTTTGAAATTGAAAGTATGGTTTCTCTATACATACGCCTAAGTCGGAGAAACAGTTTCTATTAGAAGACCCCTGATCACAAACCAAAACGTTCACTACTATACCAAAATTGCTTAAAATTTTAAGATTTTCTTTAATTATTTTGCACAACGTATCTGCTGTTAATCCATTCTCTGACACAAAATAGTTTAAAATTGAACACCAACTCGAGAACATGGACTTCAACATAAATACACATACTTGCTTACCAATTTTTGTTGTTCTTTCGAAGCCTGTGCATTCAAATCCGTCAATTAAATCTAGTTTTTGATTGTATCGTAATTCTCTCCGTATTGCCATTTCGTCCATTAAAAGAACCATTTTTTTTTCATTTTTTTCTTTCAACTCTAAGCACATATTTTTAATGAATTCAAAAGCCACATTGTTGATACCGGGCTGAAGGAACTTTATTGGAGCCCACCGATTTGAGGTGCTGATATGTGGCAAATTGAAATTTAACTTATCTCTTAGGAAAGAATATGTTGATTGTGAAATATAAAAAATATTTTGCGCTAAATATTGTTACGAATTTCCCCAGTTCGTTATCGACGGTTCGTTTTGATTGTATTTGAAAATAAAACAACTTCAGTTATCCGGCGCAACGTAGTCAAAACTAACAATCGCTTTATTTACAGAATTCACACTTCGCTTGTATCTACACTTGTTACCACTTTGCTTGCTTAACACAGACTCGACCCCTTGCGCTGCCACTGCTGCTTTTATACCACTTTTCTTATCGCGCCGAAGTTTCTTGCAACTTCTAATTGGAAAGCGCTCGACCATTCTCGCACAGCCCATTTCGAGAACCATCCCTGCCATATCGGACTATACCAAGCGAATTTATAACAGTTTTGCTGTACTTCACAGTGCATGCCTAAAAGTATGCTTGGAAAACATTCGTGCGGAGAAGGCATTCCCGTACACTGCGGCACAGAATTTCTCATCGTATCACTGCCCATCACTTAGACTTGTTCGTCCCGAACAAGTACCGAGGCTCCGCCGGAGTAAGACGCCAGGCGCTCCAAATGGACTACTTTCAGCCTGGCGTTTCCGTTGCAGCAGCGTTGAACCCTGTACACCACGTCATTAATCCTGGTCACGACTTTGTACGGTCCTTCCCATGACGTTTGAAGCTTTGGAGACAAACCTTTCCTGCGCTGCGGGTTGTAAAGCATTACCAGATCGCCTTCTTGGAACCCCGCTGTGTTAGCTCGTAGATCATATCTGGCTGTCAACCTGCTTCCCACTAGTTGAGTGCGGCTCCGCGATCTTCTCCTCGGCCCTTTCGCAGCCGAACACCATTTACAGCCTCTGATCCACTCAGCGACAGACTCCTGGCATCCTACCCAATAGAACCGCCTTCTTATCTTGGCGACAGTTTTTGCGATGCCTAGGTGCCCTCCACTGGAGTCGTTATGGTTTTCCTCGATGACATCGTCGATCCGGCCTCTCGGGACCACTATTAGGGATTTTCTGGTCCTGCCATCCCTGCTCTCCCACTCGCGGTATAGGCAGCCATCCTGCAGACGTAGACTTTGCCACTGTGCCCAGTAAGCCTTCGTGGTCGGGCTCTCATCAGCCATCTCCTGCCAGGCCGGCCGTAATCTCTGCGCTTTGCCTTCGATGATCTTCGCGAGATCGGTATCCTTGCGCTGGTCCTTCAGTAGCCTTTCCGCAAGCCAATCTTTCTCTTGCAGAACTCTTACCGACCGAACATCCACAATTTGTCCCTCGTTTTCGGCCTGCGAATTATGCCTGCGTTCGGTCTCGCACGAATGATGTGGCAGAGCGTCATCCCTTCTTGGCGACGTCTTTTGTCCGGAACGCTCTTCCCGCAGATGGTAGTCTCGTGATATGTGGCCTTGCTTGCCACATCGCCAGCAACTCGAGATGATACTGCCCGCAGCCCCGCTGGTGCATCCGAGCTCACTGTCTGGCTTTGCGTGACACGTCCAGATTGGACTCCATGCATTTCCGCAGATGAATGTCGAAAACTTCCCCTCCAGGCCGCCTCATACGTCAATGCGCTTGTCACCGTCTCACGGAATGTCGGCTTGCCCATCATCAATGCACTGCGTCGTGTCTCCGGGTCATGAAGACCTTCAATAAACGCCTCAATCTTCATCCTCTCGAGATAATCAGCGCCGAATTTTGGGTAGCACAACTGTACGAGCCGCTCAATGTCTGCTGCATACGTCTGCAGCGCCTCGTCTGCTCTTTGCCAGCGGTTCTTCAGCTCGCAACAATACAGCATTTTGTTGTGCTCGTCACTGTATCTGGCTGCCAGCGCCCTTATGACGGTTTCGTAATCACCTCTCAAACCTTCCGGAACAGTTTTTATTACCTCAGCCGCCGGACCTCCTAGAGCCAGTATCAGTCTCCGACCTTTCCTAACATCGGTCCACTGACTCTCCAAAGCAGCCATATCGAATTGTAGTTTGAATGTGTCGAACGACGTAGTACCATCATAAGTAGGCACTGCTATGGCAAAACTTTCCTCAACCGACTGCACTCTTGCTCGCAGCTGTACCTCTCTAAGCCGCTCCTCGATTTTCCTGTTTACCGAATCCTCCAGACTGTCAACTCGTTTGTCCCACTTGTCCATTCGCGTCTCAAGATGCTCAACTTTCCCGTTCAGTCTATCGGAAATTTCCTCGACCTTCTGTTCTATGCGCGCAGAATTTGTCGCCATTTCTCGGTTGCACGCTTCCATTTGCTCCGATATTTCACGGGTCGCCGTTTCCATCCTTGCTATTTCTTGATTCGTCGTTTCCAGTTTCGCTGCCATTTGCGCCGAAAGTTCCTGATTCGCGGTTTCCAGTTTCGTTGCCATTTGCGCCGAAAGTTCCTGATTCGCGGTTTCCAGTTTCGTTGCCATTTGCGCCGACATTTCGCGGTTGGAAGTCTCAAACATGCCTTTAAGTGCAACCATTAACTGGCTCATGTCCATTGCTTGTGGTGGCGTAGCCGCTGCAGCCGTACTTTGCATCGACGCAGCACCAGCAGGCGATTCCTCCACCTTGGCCGACGCCTCTTGTTCCTCCGTTCCGAACTCGTGTGCAGCCCAATCAATGCCTCTTGATTCACACGCCTCTCGCAAACGCAGCTGCAACTCCACCTTACCGCCAGCAGTCGGCAAATTCCAGGCAGCCAGCTCCTTCTTCAGCTGGTCAACCTTCAGCAGCTCCAGTTTAACCATGTTTCCGTTTTTATAATTTTATTTTACTTTCAGTAATACAATCCCCAATTTCTGACACCAAATGTTACGAATTTCCCCAGTTCGTTATCGACGGTTCGTTTTGATTGTATTTGAAAATAAAACAACTTCAGTTATCCGGCGCAACGTAGTCAAAACTAACAATCGCTTTATTTACAGAATTCACACTTCGCTTGTATCTACACTTGTTACCACTTTGCTTGCTTAACACAGACTCGACCCCTTGCGTTGCCACTGCTGCTTTTATACCACTTTTCTTATCGCGCCGAAGTTTCTTGCAACTTCTAATTGGAAAGCGCTCGACCATTCTCGCACAGCCCATTTCGAGAACCATCCCTGCCATATCGGACTATACCAAGCGAATTTATAACAGTTTTGCTGTACTTCACAGTGCATGCCTAAAAGTATGCTTGGAAAACATTCGTGCGGAGAAGGCATTCCCGTACACTGCGGCACAGAATTTCTCATCGTATCAATATTTCCATTCGTCAGAATATTCTTTTGGCCGGGTGCTAAGTAAAAGTTTACAAAATGTTTTGGATTCCAAGTTGATATGTTTTAAAGAATCAATTGAATTTTTTAAAGTCTTTGAACAACAATTCTTGGATTTTAAAATAAAGCGCTTTTCTTTTCGCAATTTTTCGTTAATTTTTTTGAATTTTTTTAATAGGTCGCTGTATTTCTTTTTGTAATAATGGGTTATTTTGACGTTTTTTTTCGCAATTACTGCATACTATGTCATCATAACGTGGTCGTTTCAATGAAGAATCTGGTTCTAAAAATTCTTCATCCGAAATCTCATGATCTTCGTCTAAGTTTAAGGTTGGAATCGCATCCTTTTTCCTACATAAGTACTGGAGAAATTATTTTCACAAATATACAGTTTTCGGTTATAGTCGTCATAAGATGTATTGCATTTTTCGCGCCAAATTTGACCAAACACGAAATCAGCAGCGGGGAATCTAAATAATCTAAGATTCTCGCATTGTCGTCTCGATTTGTTGCAACTGCGAACACAACATTGAATTCCAGACGTTGAAGAATTTCTATTTGTCTTTATATTTGTAGCCATATTGTAACAAGCCGAAACACAAAATAGAATTACAATGTTGGGCAATGGCGTTAAAATACTTCTTAAAAAAATTCAAAATTGGTATCAACCACGTCAAAATATAAACAAATAATTTTACTTGGAATGCGCCACGTAAAAATATTTGTAGAAATTTCAAATTGGATTAAACCACGTCAAAAAAAAACCGCTGCAAAAGGTTCAAAATTGGTATCAACCACGTCAAAATATAAACAAATGATTTTACTTGGAAATCGACACGTAAAAATATTTGTGAAAATTTCAAATTGGATTCAACCACGTCTAAATATTTGCAGGTTTTAAAAATCAATCAAAGCGCAGCATTTGAGCAAACAACCATACACCACAAAGCTTCGATTGATAGTGACATTACAGCAAAACCAAAAAAGCATACACACAATAAACGACAACAACAAAAACATTAGCGAATCCCGAGTCGTCTTCGCTGAAACGATGATGACGATGCTTTGGTTCGTTGTTTGCTCTTTGCTTGCGCTTCGGCAAACAAGATCAAGAAACATATATGCAAAAAATGATTGAGCGAACACTACGCTGCAACAACCACCACTTCAATGTACACGAGTGAAGCCGTTGCGAACAATAACATAGCTTTTTGCTGTTGTCCTACGAAAATCTAACATAAAATGTTATGAACCTAACATTTTCAAGTGCCTACGCTTCGCTCTTCCCGCTCGCATCATAGCAACCGAAAACACTTTTGTGCCCACATGCGCGTTCTATATTACTTCATATTCTTTGCTGGAATGCATGAGGGCCGCTGTCTATTGCTTACACTGCATACAGGGTATTTAACAATTATAAGGATTTTAAATAGGACACTTTTACTGAGCTAATAATGAGATTGTTAATGATTATACATACATATTTGCGGATGCTACACTATTAATAGCTTAAGGGGGCCGATACATGTAAAATGAAGTATTTTTGGAAATTTTTTTTTTATCTACAAAGCCTTTTCAATGTATGGCTAAGAGCGTTTTCCAAAATTCTAATCCCTTCCCAGACAAAACACAGGTAGAAGCGGCGGCGTCAGGTATAAGCCGGTCCGCTTACTCAATCTTTGAGCCCGTTTATCTGGGCTGCGCGATTGCATGAGAACCGCTCAACCGATCGCGATGACATTTTAACCACACCTTCGGAAGACTCATCCCTTCGATGTGAACCTTGTTTTTACAAATATGCAAAAACCTCATGTTGGTGCTTGCAAATTCATCAAACCAGCTGCCCCAAAAATTCAATTTTCTGCCGATTCCAAAAAAATCACAATTTCTTTACTAAACCAGGTTCACATCGAAGCCACAACTGTTTTTTAATTGATTTCCTCTCAATTTTCATTTCAGCCCCATACGAACAGCGCAATCGCGCAGCGCATCAGATTGGAGGGGGTTTTTTGATCCCACGCGCCGCCGCCATCTTGGATTCTGGGGTAAAAAAAAAATGGGAAAAGAACCTTTAATTAGTTAATAAAAGATTACAAAACAAAAAAATCAATTGCTAAATTCCTTATCCCCCAAAAAAATTCTCAAACAATACACTATTTACATGTAACGGCCCCCTTAAGTAAAATAGAATAAATTTTATTTATTTATTTTTTTTTTTGTGGAGGGATTGACTTACATTGTGTAGTCCACCGGTGAACTCGATTGGCCAAACGAAGTCGGTGTGCGCTACATTGCTTGCTGCGGGTTTAGCTGATTTGGGGAGGGATTCACTTAGGTATCAATAGTTAGCAAATTTTTAATATTTTTGCAAATCTTACAGTTTACATTTGCAGAAAACTGTTAATAATTAAGACAATTTAAACATTATTTTCTTTTATATAATATATAGTAAGATAGTTATTTAGTTATTGAAGTTTTTGGAAAATTACTAGAAAAACTTTAAAGACATTTTGAGAATAATATAAAAAAAAATTTGTTAAAAGTTTTTACAATAAAGGAATGACCGGAGCAAGATCTGAGGAAACAGATAGCGCCGCTGCGCGTTCAGAGGAACCGCTCAGCCAAGTAACACCATGCGTGATGATTGGAAGAAAAATGTGTTTGGTCAGAGGTTAGGTCGCCCCCATGAGGCTGTTATAGCTGCTACTCGCAGTTGTTGGACTTGGCAGCGCAGAAGAAGTCCCAAAAGAGGTTAGTCGTCTGGCTGCCGCTGGACTTTGCCACGCGGACTTGTCACCGGAAACGTGGTTCATGTGCTTCCGCTAGAAATGAATCAAAGGCTTAGCTACTTCATTTGCTATGCTACTTTAGTCCCATTTGCTCTTACCCAGAACGAGGAGAGGAAGAAGACAAAAAAATATATGTTTAATCCAGCTGGAGGAATTCTTGGCCGCCGAATCCTTGGCGATTGCTTCTCTCGATACCGCTTCGCTAAATGATTGCGTCCAGAGAGATGTGGAAGAAGTTAGTCTGGCTATTCACGGACAGAATACACCAGCTGCGCAGCAGCGAACAGCTACAACGAGGATACGCACGCGCACAGCGAATATGGACGAAACTGCCAAGCTAACCAACCGCACAAAGCAAGAACGGTGATGGCGACTGGCGAGGTCGGCATAAACTTTTCGAGTTAACTGCTCAATCCGCCTCCCGACGAAATATTTGCCGGTGGTACCGGGGGGAATTAAACGGACACGGTAAACGACAAGACGCTTTTAGTGAATTTTTCCGACACTTTCCACTGCCTCACTAACGTGCTCACTGTTCGCTAACCTTCTTGCAACTCGCTGAACTTGAGTCACGTACGCCGCGCAGAAGTCACCTCATAAGCTAACGGTAATCCTATTTCTCTGTGTCACCTATTCGCACTTTACAGTTTATTCAGCGAATCGAGAAGCATGCAGGGCAATGGATTTTGGGTATTCAACCATGTAGCCCTACAAGCATGTCAGGGTTACCTTGAGCTATTTTGGGCAATCGCAAAAAGGAAATCCATTACAGGGCGGTTTTGTTCTAAGATCTAGCGCTAGAACAAATCGAAAGAAGGATTTCAAAGAATTGAATGAAGGTACTAACGTGTGGCTCGACCCACGACCCTGAGATTAAGAGTTTCATGCTCTACCGACTGAGCTAGCCGGGCAAAGCGAACTGTTTGTGGACGAATATTTGAAGCGTGAAACCGTCCGACGAAGTTCCCATTAAGGTCTCCAATATCGTGTAGTACTTTTCCTACTTTCTTGCGAACTCTGGCTTTTGCGAATTTGGCTAAGAATTTAGAATTAATGCCTTGTTTAAAGTTGCTTAAAGTGAAATTTCTGCGGAAAACTTCTTGACCTTCCTTAAGACATTTAGCTACTTCAGACAACAGCTTAAGATGTGCCTCAAAATCTGCACTGCAGACCAACAAGTCGTCCAAGTAGATGAAAACGTTTTCCCGTAATCGTGACGGAATAACCTTATCCATAAGGCGGCTCATGGTTTGTGGACCATTACATAGCCCAAACGGCATAACTTTAAAATGGTAGAGTGGTCTACCGGGTACAGCAAAAGCAGTCTTTTCCTACGACGATTCGGACAGCTTTATTTGAAAAAATGCATCCTTCAAGTCAATGCCACTGATGTAATGTGTGTCTTTCAATCTACTAAGAAGCCCATTGATATGCGGCAGTGGATATGAATCTTTCTTCGTTACAGAGTTTAATTTTCGTGAGTCAATGCATAACCGTACCTTACCGGGCTTACGAACAAGAACGATAGGACTGCACCATGGGGAATTCGATTCTTCAATCACATCCATGTGCAACAAGCGATCGAGTTCTTCATAAGCATCAGCTTGCCGTGGAGGTGATAAAGGAAAATGTTTGCTTTTTATTTGCACGGCTTCGCCGGTATCTATGTGGTGTTCGAGTAAGTTCGGTTGGCCTAGATCTAGCTTTTCAAAGGAAGGAAATAACTGAATAACTTTCTCCAGCTCCAGCTTCTGGTCTGGGCTTAGTTCGTGAATATTCGGGGGTTGTTCAATCTCTAGCGACGATAGCGGTGCCAGAATATCCGGAGCTAATGCAAAGGCGCGCCAAAAATTAATTCCGAAATATGCTTCTTGCATAACTCATGGGACCAGATACAATTTTATAGTTCTTAACACGTTTTTGAAACAGACTGGCAACGAAACAAAGCCTATAACTCTTTGATTATCACCATTCGCAGTTGACACTGTGGATCTCAAAGGCGAAAATGCAATGTTATTATTCCTCAGAAAATCTATACAATTGTGACCTAAAATTGAAACATTTGCACCAGAGTCTAGCATACCAGTGACGTATGTGCCACAGATTTTAACTCTAGCAAGAGGACGATCATCGCTGGTAAGGAAAAGTTTTGTACTTTGCAACAGCTTCCTAAACTTTACGCGTTGCTTGTATCTTTTCCGACATTTCAAAACACTTTCCGAAACACAAAACTTTGAGCTACCATTGAAAATATTATCATTATGATAGATTTCGCTTGCTCGTAAGCTAGTTTACGCTCGTGTAAACTCAAATCTTGTATGCGAGTTTGACAAGATGAATTTTTCACGACAGGTTTTAGACTTTGGTTTGATTCTATTTGCAACTCCGGGAATTTCGAGGTGAACGAGAGTCCCCGTTGACCATCTCGCTCCGTCTCACGTTTCCCTGATGATTTTTCGGGCACTTCGGAGTGACTACACCTTTATAACCGCATTTAAAGCAAAATATATTTCGAATTTCATCTGGGCAATAGATATACGAATGTCCAAATTTTGAGCAGTTCCAGCATTGTATGTTCGAATAATCAGCCTTAACAGTTCGCGGATAATTAATTGCTTCTAACTGTGGATCTATCTCAGAGTCTTCTACTTCCACTGTATCTTCAATTGAAAAGGACCTCACCTCATTTACATGACGACTTGGATGGTTAGGCACATAGGGCGTTTGATTTCGGTTTTCACGAAGGACTTGTTCAGCTTTGCGGGCTACATCACGCAAATCGTTCAAGGTTCGAACATTCGAGTTGAAAAGCATCATTTTAGGATGTTGGATCAAATTCCTTTTTATAATGTCAATCAACACAGATTCAGCTATAGGATCTTTTAACCTCGTATTCATTGACACCATTGCAGAATACAAGTCATCATATGATTCCTTGAAATGTTGCTTGCGCATTAAAATTCTCATCATCACTTCGTGGTCGCTTTCTAAGGTACCAAACTCTCGGGTTATAGAATAACGCAAAAATGGATAAGTCGCAGAAGGGTTTTGTCTGGTAAATAACCAATACCAGGCCTCAGCTTTTCCAGTTAAAAACAACTGGAAATTTGCCATAAGATGATCAAAAGGACATTGTGACCGCTCGCACAGAGTATCAATCTTAAATAAAAAATCTGAAACACTACCAGAACCATCGTAAGATATTTTCCAATCTTGAATTTTTATAGAATTAGCACAAGAGTGATTTGACGGTGAACCGTTTGCACAAGAATTTGAACTAGAAACTTGTTGTGTACATGGCTGAGCACTTGTTTGAATTCCCGGAGTAGCTTCTCTACTATGAACAACCGAGCTTAGCACAGCCATATCTTGTCTAATCGTTTGCAGTTGTTGAAGAACTAAGGTCAGTGATTCAGCACCGGAATTGCGATGCAAATTATGTATGCCTTCATCACCAGCTAATGCGGCGGCAGAGGAAAACGAAACTTGGTTTGGTGGAGAATTCATTACACCAGGCAAAGACATATCAAGCGGATTAATAGTTGGCCGATTGTCAGAACTAGCGCCCTGCTGTCCTACGTTACCACTTTGAGAACTTGGAATAGCAGACTGATTGATGTTTGGAGGAGTATGTACCACCCTCGGTACTGAACCTGAAGCAGCAGAATCATAAGCAGTGTTACTAGCGTTAGCGCTTCTTGGCTTACCCAGTGACTACGTGACGCGAAACTGAGCGGGGAAATGATTTTCAGACCATTTTTTGCTTTTTCCAATCGTCCGATAGTGTACGGGTTTTTTTTACCCAAGCATTCACACAGCACCGGTTACCAGTCAATTGCTTGCATCTTAAAGTGATAACTTTTTTTATTTGCTGTAAAAATAACGTTGCGAAAAACCTTGTTTTACTGGTCGAAGTCATTTTGATTGTTACCCGTACCAACAGAAAGCATAAATAAATGATTTCAGACGGTAAAGTCAGCAGATATTCGGTTGCTTTTTCATTCAGTTCATGTCTCATTGAGTTTGCCGTTTCTAGTGCAGCAAGAAACAGTGATGGCAAGTTGAACTCTTTTCAAACGCAGAGCTGCAACACAAGCAATTGAAACGTTAAGGCTTTGAGGGCAATCAGCAAAAACTGAAGTTAAATCATATTAAAACTAGTTGGAACATACTTATGACGTTTTTCAGCAACAACATTTTTTTTGCAATCAATTTCCTATAAACGTACTACAAAATGAGAGAGAAAAAAAACAATTATTTCATTTTCAAATAAACTTCGAACGCACCAGCAGCCCTTGCCCTGACTTTTGTATGGCGAATTTGCTGTACGAACCCTAATCAACTCTGGGACCTGGTTTGACCGAATTTGCGACTCTGGGGCCTGGTTTGACCGAATTAGCAACCGTGACTCCTCTCAGTTTCGCGTCATGTAGTCATTGGGCTTACCTCTGCCTCTAACACTGCCAAAGCTTCTTCTTTGCGCGCTTCGCGTTTCCATTTCAACAGATCAAATCGTTAAAGTAGCAAAAATTTTCCAAAAATTCTTAGAAATTCTGGGAACACTATAGAAAATTCATGTGCGGTGCAATTAAGTAGGCGTATAAAACGAAAAGAAAAAAAATGTACCGTACCGCGGCAGCATGCAAAGTGAAGTCAATTCTGACCTTGAACTCCACTGACAAATGCTTGCCGATGTACAAGAAAACAGGTGCAAGAGACGCGACGATCAGCGCTCGTTGCGCTAGAAGCGGACTTGTCCCTTGTTTGCTTCTTCTTCTTTCGTGGGATGTTGCAGGTCGAGCGCTCAATTCGACTGCGAGCTTATTGCAGCGCTAGCCGGTGACAGCAATTTGCGGACTCATAAACTCGAGCGCTTTTCTGTTCCTATGAGGACTATGAGACAAAACGGCAACGAGATGAGCGGAATTCCCCTCCGACTCATCTGGACTCACTTCCACTCATACTCTTCGTTAGTTAGAAAAAGTTTGGTGCACAAAAGGAATTCCTATGTACACTGAAAATAAACTTGCCAATGTCAAGATTTAATTCTGAACGGATTAGTTACTTTCAAAATGTATCATTTCGATTCAATCGCAACGCGGATACGGATCTTTCTCCGAATAAGCCGGGACTTATTGAAATTGAAATACACATCAGACTTTCTGAAAATATCAAGCAATCAAAGCAATTGAATCGTCAAAATAAACCTTTCCCACAAAATAAAAAAAAAACTAAAAATGTTGAGAGGGCTAAATGAAACGAGATTGTACTTGGCTCTTTGAGATGTTATTTAGAGCTTATTTCTAACGCGTACCTGAGTACACTTAGAAAAGTTTTTGAAACCAACAACACTATTGCTGCGTTGGCTAAAAGAAGAGGTTGTCAAAAGGACCAACTGGGCCCACGTTTCGCGCCCTTCTATTGTAGCGCTCGCGGTGGACTGCGTATGGTCTGGCCGATTTGTAAATGCGACGGCGGCATGATAACGGTCATCGGCTAGCTAGTTCGGCTGGGCGTGGTCCTTGCATTCACTCCTCGACTAACGCAACAGTAGAAAAAAAATCTCATGCCATATTAAAGATGTAAAAAGCCGAAACAGACCGAATCAAAAATTCAAAACAAAAAAGGTAACAGCGATAGTTTGCTCCTATTGAGCCACCCTCAGGGCCTGTGTGGTGTTTCCACAGGGAGTGCAGTTTTCCCACCCCCGAATTCTCATAAGAAGATCCGACGCCATGGCAATCCACGCACTCGTATTTTTAGATTGCCCCTATCTACTGATTACACCCTTCTCAAGTTACATCGCACATGACCTCCTGTAGTATTCCCTTCAGTGGGGCTTTATTTAACAAATCATTTTAAGATAAACATTATTCAAATTCAATTCGTACTTGTATAGGGTGTTTTTTTTAGAGGTATAGAACTTCGAATTGAAATAAAACACAAGAAAATCGTTTTAATGACCATCAATTTGGCTTTATTGGAAGGATAATTTTATGCCATTAATGTTTAAATATGATTTCGGGAATGTGGCCGCCGCGGCTGGCTCGAATAAAGCCAATTCTACAGGTCCAATTTTTAAAGTTGATGGACAAAGCTCCAATTGCTGTGCACGGTGGCGAATCGATTCATTCGGGTCCTCTTCAACATTTTGCTCTACAGCGGCAATTGTTTCTTCGGTGCGCACTGTTCGACGTCTCTGCGGATGCGTATTATCACATAGAGTAAACGTAGTGCGAAAACGACCCATGGTTAACCGATGGATGGACCGATTTTGCTCTGATGGACGATTATGTCGACCATAAAATGGACGGAGCTTGCGGTAAACGTCGCGAACTGAACCATTATTTTCGAAATAAATTTGCACGATTTGCAAGCGTTGTTCTTTTGTCAACCTGTTCATGATGAAATGGCAAACCAAACTGAACATAAATGACATTAGAGTTGCCAGATTTGACCACAAAATGCCAGTTTTATCTCTATTCGAAAAATAAACCTCTAAAAAAAACACCCTATATATGCATTCCGAAAATTAGGACAATAATATAAGCTTAAATTGCGCACGCATTCATTTCGCACTCAGTGAAAGAGAAATTATGATTGAGTGGAATTTATGTGCGTGAGTGTGTATGCCTGGAATGCATGAGGGCCGCTGTCTATTGCTTATACTGCATACAGGGTATTTAACAATTATAAGGATTTTAAATAGGAAACTTTTACTGAGCTAATAATGAGATTGTTAATGATTATACATACATATTTGCGGATGCTACACTATTAATAGCTTAAGTAAAATATAATACATTTTATTTATTTATTTTTTTTTGTGGAGGGATTGACTTACATTGTGTAGTCCACCGGTGAACTCGATTGGCCAAACGAAGTCGGTGTGCGCTACATTGCTTGCTGCGGGTTTAGCTGATTTGGGGAGGGATTCACTTAGGTATCAATAGTTAGCAAATTTTTAATATTTTTGCAAATCTTACAGTTTACATTTGCAGAAAACTGTTAATAATTAAGACAATTTAAACATTATTTTCTTTTATATAATATATAGTAAGATAGTTATTGAAGTGTTTGGAAAATTACTAGAAAAACTTTAAAGACATTTTGAGAATAATATAAAAAAAAATTTGTTAAAAGTTTTTACAATAAAGGAATGACCGGAGCAAGATCTGAGGAAACAGACAGCGCCGCTGCGCGTTCAGAGGAACCGCTCAGCCAAGTAACACCATGCGTCATGATTGGAAGAAAAATGTGTTTGGTCAGAGGTTAGGTCGCCCCCATGAGGCTGTTATAGCTGCTACTCGCAGTTGTTGGACTTGGCAGCGCAGAAGAAGTCCCAAAAGAGGTTAGTCGTCTGGCTGCCGCTGGACTTTGCCACGCGGACTTGTCACCGGAAACGTGGTTCATGTGCTCCCGCTAGAAATGAATCAAAGGCTTAGCTACTTCATTTGCTATGCTACTTTAGTCCCATTTGCTCTTACCCAGAACGAGGAGAGGAAGAAGACAAAAAAAATATATGTTTAATCCAGCTGGAGGAATTCTTGGCCGCCGAATCCTTGGCGATTGCTTCTCTCGATACCGCTTCGCTAAATGATTGCGTCCAGAGAGATGTGGAAGAAGTTAGTCTGGCTATTCACGGACAGAATACACCAGCTGCGCAGCAGCGAACAGCTACAACGAGGATACGCACGCGCACAGCGAATATGGACGAAACTGCCAAGCTAACCAACCGCACAAAGCAAGAACGGTGATGGCGACTGGCGAGGTCGGCATAAACTTTTCGAGTTAACTGCTCAATCCGCCTCCCGACGAAATATTTGCCGGTGGTACCGGGGGGAATTAAACGGACACGGTAAACGACAAGATGCTTTAAGTGAATTTTTCCGACACTTTCCACTGCCTCACTAACGTGCTCACTGTTCGCTAACCTTCTTGCAACTCGCTGAACTTGAGTCACGTACGCCGCGCAGAAGTCACCTCATAAGCTAACGGTAATCCTATTTCTCTGTGTCGCCTATTCGCACTTTACAGTTTATTCAGCGAATCGAGAAGCATGCAGGGCAATGGATTTTGGGTATTCAAGCATGTAGCCCTACAAGCATGTCAGGGTTACCTTGAGCTATTTTGGGCAATCGCAAAAAGGAAATCCATTACAAGGTTTTTGTTTGTCTTCTGAAATTAAACTTAAGTTGGTAAAGACCCTTGATGTCCCACACATCTCGTACTTTGAATTGATATATGGCAGTCTAGACTGTGTGTTAAAAAATAAATTAACAATGACTTTAAACTTCGCAGCTAGATTCATATATTGTAAAAGAAAATTTGAGCATATCTCGCCTGACGAAAAATATTCTTGGGTTCTCCATGTTCGTAATGTTATTTTTCTGTACAAATTAATTAAATGTCGTCAGCCGCACTATCTGTATGAAAAGTTACGTTTTGTTGTCTCCTCACGTACTCATAACATAATTATCGCCAGATATGTTACATTAACGTCCTCTAGACTGTTCTTTGTTAGCGCTGTCAGACTATGGAACACTTTACCAACTAGTATCAAAACTCTGAACAGCACAAGATGCTTCAAAAGGGCAGTTACTAAGTTTTTTCATACAATGTGAATCTTTACCTTCTATTATCTACCTTCTTCTCCCCCTAAGTGTTTTATCTTTCTACCCAATTCTTAAATTCTTAAATTTAGAAATTAAGCATACATTGTTATTTTTCTTTTTAAGGATAGTTATAAACTCAAAATGTTGAAAATCACGTATTACTGATGAGCAATTAAGAGAGCGAAATCTCTCACTGCGCTACCTCTTGTCCTTTAACCCTTTCGTGCACATAAGAGTTACAGCTATGGTACGGGGAAACTGTTTACAGTTCATAGGGTCCTGAGCCGTGCTGAATCCGAATCCGAGGTCAGATTTTGGAAATTCAAGATGGCGGATCCAATATGGCGGACGGTAAAGTAAAAAATTCGAGATTTTGAAAAACAAACAATGTTTTCGTATTCTACGTAAAAATACAAATACAAACTGTTCTTGGTATTTTTTCGATATCTCTCTCGGTTTTTGAGTAAAAAATTCATAAACATTAGAACATTATCAGTTTCTTACTCATGTGGTTGCAACGCCTATGTGCACGAACGGAATAGACGGCAAATAGGGCTGCGATATTTTCAAAGTTTATGAATTTTTCACTCAAAAACCGAGAGAGATATCGAAAAAATACCAAGAAGAGTTTGTATTTGTATTTTTACGTAGAATACGAAAACATTGTTTGTTTTTCAAAATCTCGAATTTTTGACTTTACCGTCCGCCATATTGGATCCGCCATCTTGAATTTCCAAAATCTGACCTCGGATTCGGATTCAGCGCGGCTCAGGACCCTATGAACTGTAAACAGTTTCCCCCTACCATAGCTGTAACTCTTATGTGCACGAAAGGGTTAAATAAATATGTTGGCTGCAGGCAAACTTCCTTCGATATAACTAATTTCTTTAGTGATGCCAAAACGAACTTCTCCTTTGCCTTCGAAATAGTAAATATTTCAAACAGCTTGGAATTTTTCAAAAACATCTTTGTGCTGAAATCTTCTTCGGTTTAGTTGCAGCGCACAGTGGGGTAATTGATGCCGAAAGTGCCGATTAATTCCCCCAGGCTATTTAGATATTGTTTATAGTTTATTGTTTATTAAATTAAGTCTAATCAAATTACAGACTTTGAGAAATGAGGGGTGTAAATTCAAACAAATTCGAAAAATATTCTTAAAGATACTTATAATTAGATAACAAGGTACAAAATACGCTTAAAGGTAATGCGAGATCAATATCCAAAGAATTTGAGAGGCTATTGAATTCAATTAGAACTCTTGTAAGAGGAGCATTTTTGGCATAATTGGTCTTGTTAAAGCCAACATTAAAAAGATCAGACCGCCGTAGAGATCTGGCAGGAATATTAAAATTAATTTTTTCAAGAAGAGACGAGCAGTCAATAAGTCCATTCACGATATTATATAAAAATTTTAATGAGAGAAAAGATCTTCTATTAAGTAGCGATTTCAAGTTTAGAAGCTGACAACGTGCGTTATAGGAGGGAATCGGGTCTGCAAAATTCAGGGAACGAAGGGCAAAGCGAATAAAGACCTTCTGCACTCGTTCGACTCGATTTATACTTAAGGCATAAAATGGCCTCCAAATGACGGCTGCATATTCTAGCCTGGAACGAACAAAGGCGGAATAAAGTAACTTGAAAGTATAAGGGTCAGAGAAGGGAGAACAGTTGCGACGAATAAAGGCTAACATAGAATACGATTTGGAAATGATAGAATCGATATGTGCAGAAAAAGAGAAGTTAGAATCGAAGAAGACACCTAGGTCTTTGATCACACTGACCGCTTTAAGCCCCGAGTTTGAAATAAAGTAGGAGGCAGAAAAATAAATACGTTTTTTAGCGAAAGTCAGTTGGAAACATTTGTTGGTGTTAAGGAAGAGACGATTTCGGACACACCACTCATTTAAGATGTTAAGCTCAGATTGAAGCGCAAAGGGGTCCTCAGGGGTTCTAATCTCAGAGTAGATTTTAAGGTCGTCTGCATACAATAGAAATTTGGAGGTTGAAAAGCACGTACAAACATCGTTAATAAAGAGCACAAATAATAGCGGACCTAAAATACTACCCTGGGGAACACCGGAGGTCGCCGTAAAAGGCTGGGAAGAGGTGTTGTCAAATGACACAACACAGAGACGTTCACTAAGATAGGATTTTAACCATTCAAGAAACACAGAATGAAAACCAAGACTAGACAGCTTGGCAAGTAAAATTTTATGAGAGACTCTATCAAACGCTTTAGAAAAGTCAGTATAAATAGTATCAATTTGTAAGCCCTTCTGAAAAGCCGAGATGCAGTACTCAGAAAAAACCGCCAGGTTGGTTACGGTGGACCAACCAGATACAAAACCATGTTGATTTGGGATAATTATATTTTTAACCGCAAAATAAACCTTATCTTTAATTATGGTTTCAAAAAGTTTAGAAACCGTGGATAACTTTGAGACAGGTCTATAATTTGACACATCATTTTTGTTACCACTTTTGAAAATTGGGGTAATTGAGGCTTTTTTCCAATCTTCGATAAATACTCCAGATATAAGAGACTTATTGAAGATAATTTTCAAAGGTTCCACAAGGGAAGGACAGTTTTTTAGCAGGACAGAGGAGAGACCATCAATATCAGTTTGCGACGAAAGCTTTACATCGCGAATACCCTATGCTACATCGTCTGAAGATAACACCAAAGAGCCAAAGTCAAGAGATGCATTAGTATTGACGGACTCATTGACTTGATATGAAATAACTACTAAGTTTAGTTAATTGAAATTTTAAAGTAAAAAACAAATGTTTTTGGGTATACTTTAGTGGACATTTTTTTAAGAAACGGTAAAAAACTAACATAGTTAAAAAAACATTTTGAAAAATGAAATTTAAGTTGAACAGTTTAATTAAAACATTTCATCGCCGTCTCTTGCAGCCAATTTAGTTTCATCATTAAAATCATCATTATCATCATCATCATAATCTTCATCAGCATCATAATCATCATCGTCACCATTATCATCATTCGTCATTATTATCAACTCCATAGCATCTTTGGGCATATACTGCACTTTTTTTTTGGTAGTTTTCTTATTTCGTCATTAACTCTTTCTTTTTCGCTTCTAGAAACTGCTGCAGATTCCTTGACGAATTCAATTTTTAACGGCCTACAAAATCGTGTAGATGCGGGTCGCGGGTTTTGCATTTAATTTTGTTTCCACAAAACATTCGAAGTGGAACAATAGAAGTAATGAAAACAAATGCATCGCTTGCATCAGAGTCATTATATGCTTGCTTATATGGACTATGACCAGAGCTTCCATCAAAACCCCACTTTGTATACAAACTGATTTTGCTCATTTCCTCATCATCCAACGTATCAATAATAGTTTTTTGAAAGGAGACAAGGCGCTCAACAGTGTGATTTAAAAGACCTTGCAAACTTACATGGGCTGAAATCTCGCATATTTTAATAAGCTCAATACTGGGATAACAATATTTTTTTGCCAACTGAACATATGAATAGGAGGGAAACTTTTCTGGCGCGGACTGTCGTATAATATTGTATTGATATCCAGATAACTTTGGACATTTGAGCTGCTGCTTTTATTTTTTCAATTGACTGACCTTTTACTAACTTCGATGCATGTACTTGCCCAGAGGCTCTAAAGCTCATTTGAGCAGCATGAGCTAAAAGAGGTAAAGGTGTTGTGTCCCTTAACACTTTAGTTTTTTTGCTTTGGTGCCTTCATTACATTCGTCAAATGATGTTTCTTTGCGGCCGCGTTTCCCTTGCCATGTGCGATTTGCTTTGAGGAAACGCTCTTCGTGTCTATTTGACCTAACCCAACGTGTTTTGAAATCAGAAATGAAATGCTTTACAGTGGCAGTAAATTCCTCCATATTTGCCTTCGAGGGCTTAATGCGTTCTTTAAGTTCGACTTTTAAGAAGTTAAATTTATCATCACATTTTGTTGCTCCAGAGTTGTTCATGATGTCGTAGAGATTTTGACGAGAAAGCCAAATAACATTGGAACTCGATCCTACAAGGAAAATACTCAATTGTTTTAAGATTTGGAAAAAAGAGTCACTCCCATTTACCCGAGTTAGTTTACACACATCACTGTGGTTATTCCAATCTATTACACATGACACGAAAAATCCATTATAAACAATAACAATGTTTATTACCGCAACAGTACACAAAAGATTTCGGTGAACTTGGTTTCATATTTACCCTACATGTATATATGTACATATATTATATGTATTACTTGCATCATTTTAAGCAGTTTTGTATTTGATTGCATACCTTTTTTTGGTAAAAAACATATTTAGTTTTCTTTTTATTCCACTTGGCGATAGGCCGTCGAAGAGTTATATATAGGGTGTTTTTTTAGAGGTTTGTTTTTCGAATAGAGATAAAACTGGCATTTTGTGGTAAAATCTGGCAACTCTAATGTCATTTATGTTCAGTTTGGTTTGCCATTTCATCATGAACAGGTTGACAAAAGAACAACGCTTGCAAATCGTGCAAATTTATTTCGAAAATAATGGTTCAGTTCGCGAAGTTTACCGCAAGCTCCGTCCATTTTATGGTCGACATAATCGTCCATCAGAGCAAAATCGGTCCATCCATCGGTTAACCATGGGTTGTTTTCGCACTACGTTTACTCTATGTGATAATACGCATCCGCAGAGACGTCGAAAGGTGCGCACCGAAGAAACAATTGCCGCTGTAGAGCAAAATGTTGAAGAGGACCCGAATGAATCGATTCGCCACCGTGCACAGCAATTGGAGCTTTGTCCATCAACTTTAAAAATTGGACCTGTAGAATTGGCTTTATTCGAGCCAGCCGCGGCGGCCACATGCCCGAAATCATATTTAAGGGAAGGCTCCCCTGGATTTGGGCAAAAATAAGGCAAAGTTTGTAATTTTTTTGTGGGATAATGAAAAGGCGTACAAACTTCCGGTTTTGACTATTAAATTCGTCTATTATTTAGGAGTTTAAAAAGTTAAAAAACTTGATGAAATTCAAAATGGCGGCTACAAAATGGCGATTTCCGTAGGCCTCTGCGCGCCAAACATCGCTCGAGAACTGTAATCCTGCAGCCTCTTGTAGTGGACTGAAATCAAAAAGCATTGTCATTACTTAAAGATAACAAAATTGTCTGTGCATTGAACCAGACTCAAAAAATTGAAACGAAAAATTCTTGCACAATGAATATTTGAAGAAAAAAGTTAAATTTTTTGCACCTTTTTTTAATTTCAACCACATTTAAAAATTAAAAATAAATAACTATTTATGCAAATTGTAGGTTCAAGGCATACAGAAAATCAAATACATTCGAGCAGTTTTTAGATGAAGAAAATCGGATCATTAGATCAAGTCCGGTGATTTCAGTTAGATTGGAAAAAATGGTTTCGAGATAAACGCGTTTGAAGCAAATTAGAGCAGTGGAGCGTCCCGTAGCGCGCGTGAGACAGGTGTGTTCTCCCATGAAAATACGCGTCGCACAGTGCTTCGACTCCATACAAAATTGCGGCAAAAATAGAAGGAGTACGTGAAATTCGCTGAAAATTTGCAGTCTAAGTCATTTTGGGCTGCTGATTTCAAAATTTGTGTTTGTTTCAAAAAAAAATATATAGTTAAAAAAAAATCGAATATATATGGTTATATATTATCTTGTCATCACAGAGCCCAAACCGCTGAAGCTATTATGATGAAATTTGGTCAATAGTTGTATTTTAGAAAGTCAACCCTTAAAAAGAAGCGATTTCGAAAACGTCGACCTGGAAAGGGCGGAAAGGGGGTGGTGAAGCTTATATAGACGGACATTGTTTTTTGGTCGGATTGTTTAAAAATTATGTATATGTATACTAAAAAAGCAATAACAAAATACATATCTTAGCGTTTTTCTAAATTCGATATTTAAAGGGTAGAAAGAGGGCGGTAAAGTTGCTAAAAGGATATAGTTTTTGTTTATTAGATATTCGTAGAGCTTAACATGGAGATGAGGCAGGTGAATATGCAATGCAGCTCAACCTATAACGGCTAGACTATTCTTCAAGACTTATTCTTCAAAATTGGACCTTCTTCAAAGTTATACATTCCTCCTTTTTTAGAATATATTAGCGTTAAATCACATTTGAGCTAACAAATTTCATAATAATTAAAAAAATTTGGGTTATATGGCTCATAATGGGTTAAATATGCGTACTAAACCTATTTTTTATAAAAAAACATTCATAATTCGTTGCATTGCCTTAGTTAAACATTTTAATCGCAATTTTAACTCAAGCGATTTCTATACAAAAATCAACATTAGTAGTTTCGAAAAAATTGAATATTTTCCAAAGGCGCAAAAAGACGCAGAATTTTTTTTACGGATTTAAGAGAAGAAAGTCCATCCAAAAAGGGTCATAAAAAGGATTTACGCCAGTTCACGCCATTCGATATTAATTGCCTTTCTAAATTTGGTTCTTTTTAATTTTCATGGGTTAAAAAACATTCATTTTTTTTAATTCGTACAAAAAAAATTATTTATGTTAAATAAAAAAAAAATGATCAGTGGTCTCGCTCCTATCAATTAAGTTTTAATATTAAAAGAAATTGGAAGCCTATCTACAACAACACATTTTCTACCATTTTTTTTATACAAGCACCTAAATTTCATTTTTCCCCTTCATAAATTTTTGTAAAAATATATCCGACTTTGACAAGCTATATCTCCTAATCTCGACAATTTTTCGATAAAGTATTTCGGATCCAGCTTAATTAAACAATTTCCTTTAACATGATACTATTTTTGTCAAAATCCGCGATAATTTTTTTCTTATTTTTGTCCACTCTCGAAGCACTGTGCGTCGTATCAAAAAATCCTTTTACACACATATTCTACATATATGTAGCCTTCGTTTTATGCAAAAAAAAAAAAAACCATTTTTCGGTCCAAATCCAGGGGAGCCTTCCCTTAAACATTAATGGCATAAAATTATCCTTCCAATAAAGCCAAATTGATGGACATTAAAACGATTTTCTTGTGTTTTATTTAAATTCGAAGTTCTATACCTCTAAAAAAAACACCCTATATGTATTATTTAATATGCTGTGTACTTCATATAAATTTAATACATCGACCCCCGTAATGTAGGGTGCACAGAAGCCAAATACATAAAAAAAAACACTGAACTGAAAAGCAATGAAAACAACAATTAAACCTTTTGCTTATATTTCTTCATTCGATTGCACATTCCTATTTGTTATCAATTTCGTTTGCACAATGCATGCATGAGGCCCTTGGGTGCGCACACAAAAATCGAAATGCTGGAAAAGTGCGCAACATCGTGCAACTTTTTTTTCATAAAATGTTACTGAAATATCTAAGCTATACGCTAAGGAAAACAGTTTTGCCCGACCTCACAAGACTCAAAACTATATGTCTATGAAAAGGTAAAAAATTAGACAATTATTATGCTTTTAAACAAAAAATCAAATAAAATACTTATAAACATTTTTTAACAAAACAAAATACACACTGCATTGCTGAAATACCTGAGCAATAGTTTTTCAAATTCACACAAAGAAATCGTTTTGAAGTGACGACAAAAACACGTTTATCGCTGTGCGCACACAAACTGAAAATAAATGTCAACTTTCAGAGTGCTTTGCGGGAAAACGGTAATAAACTATTTTGCAACAACTCTTTCACATAGTGATGCAGAATTTTATCCCCTTTAACCCGGTACCAGAACATAGTTCTATCTTGATGTTTCATTTTTGAATTAATCGGCACTTTACTTATAATTACCCCACTGTGCAGCGGAGTGGAGATGAAGTGTTGTCTTATTCAAATTAAATACGAAACGATATTTTTTGCTCAAAAATCCTTTAAATATTAATATGATTTGTATAGGCATTCAAATACAAAACACTAGCGGGTACCTTAACAGTTGTTAGGTTTTCCAGCGTTTTGGGATTTTTGAACATGTGGACTTTTTAAGATTGCAGACATATGAACTCATATGAAGATATGATCATTAAACAATAAATCTGCTTTTTGTTTTTCAAAGACTAATGGCGACTGACTGACTTTTGCTCAAATTAAGAAAAAATTTTATGCAGAAGTGAACTGCCAGACACAGTGATAGTATTTTGTTTAAAACAAAAGCATTACATCAAAGGATACATGATAGCTTATTGCCGGAAATGAAAGCCACCTTGTTTTTCGTACGTGCGAACTGCGCTTTCAGCAAAAGTACTCTTTACGTCGAGCTTACAACAATATACGCAAAAAAAAAAGTCGACTTAATATGGAGTTGCATGCTTGTATCACATCTTAAATGAAGCCAAAATCCAAATTTGCATGCCCTGGCAACGATTATAATCGCGTGTAATTGATTCACTTTCAAAATCTTGACGAACTTGTTCGAACGCACGCACCCGAAAGCACAAAATTGCGCGAAGTGGCCACAGAAAAATCGCTGTAAAATCCAGTCGGGCAAAATCGGGCACCCGATCTCTTTCGGGCAGCACTCACAGAAGACTAGTGAACAATTTTCCCAAAGACGGAACTCTTGCAAGTATGGCCTTTTTTTTAAGTCTATCGAAAGTTAAAAAAGTATGATAAAAACAGTGCTTCAAATGAGCGCCTGTTAAAAGACCACAACAACCAAACTTTTTTTCTATATTTAATTATTTACTACAAATGCCTTCTTTTACGATACTAGTGCAAAAAGTTTCAATTTATTTGCTCCTTTGTGTATTTTAAAACTTCAGCTTTACCGAAAAAGTGCAAATTGGTGATACAGGGTTTTCCAACAAGAGGTGTTATTTTGGTATTCAAAGAAAAGCGCAATTTTTGAGATAAATGATCGGATGTTTATTTCATAATAAAGAGGAAGGTATGCCGTTAATAATGAAAAACAACATCAGCCAAATGGCCACCACGAACACGCTTACAGGACCATATCCTTTTCATGAAATTTTCCATAACCAAATCGCAACATGGCTGCCCTATGTCCTCGATAGCCTCACGAATTCTATCTTTGAAGTCTTGAATCGACGCTGGGCTGTTGGCGTACACCTTATCTTTCACGTGGCCCCAAAGGAAGAAGTCGCAAGGTGTTAAATCACAAGATCTCGGTGGCCAATTGTGATCACCTCTTCCAGAGATAACACGGTCCGGAAACTTTTCCCGTAAAAGAGCAATGGTTTCGGTGCTTGTGTGGCACGTAGCGCCGTCTTGTTGAAAGTAAACGTTGTCCAGATCAATACCATCCAACTCTGACCATAAAAAATCATTAATCATCTCTCGATAGCGCAATCCATTCACCGTAACTGTTGATCCAACCTCATTTTCGAAAAAGTAAGGTCCAATGACCCCGCCGGACCATAAACCGTCACACGTTGAGGATGGAGAGGCTTCTCAACAATAACTCTTGGGTTTTCCGAGCCCCTGATGCGACAATTTTGCTTGTTGACGTAGCCACCGAGGTGGAAATGGGCATCATCAGTCAAGATGATTTTTCGATGGAATTCCGGATCATTTTCATGCATTTCAAGGACCCAATCAGCAAAGACACGACGTTGTTGATGATCGGTCGGCTTGAAATCTTGTGTTAACTGAACTTTATAAGCCTTAAGACCCAAGTCTTTATGCAAAATTCGGTGTAATGACGTTTTTGGAATGCCCGATTCCAAAGAACGACGAGGAATCGACAAACCTGGGTTTTCTTCAACACTTTGGGCTACAGCAGCAATATTCTCAGTTGTTCTTGAGCGACGTGCACGGGTTTTATTCTTCACATCACTAACTTGTCCCAACAGCTCGAATTTTTCCACCAATTTCTGTATTGCGGTCCGACAAGGTGCTTCACGACGACCCAAAAATGCTTTAGTTTTGCGAACTGTGACTGCAAGATGTTCACCATTTGTGTAGTGAATTTTAATAGTTTCAATGCATTGTTGAAGCGTGTATCGTTCCATTTTTAGTAATGGCGTAGTTTCTACTTGTCAAATGTTAAAGAATAAAAGTTTTAAAATTACAGCTACCGAAATACCGGGTGATTCAAAATAACACCTCTTGTTGGAAAACCCTATATTATTTTACACTCTAAAAATTGCTCAACTAGTAGAGCCCGTCAACTACAAGCAAAACTATTTGTCCGATTTAGTTAAGATTTTCGGACTTCTTAGGTCCAAGCATTTATATATCGGACAAGTATAACAGTTTCCCCCAAATCGAACATGACAAAATTGATTTTTGCAACCTGCGTCGGCAGAACCAGCCACTGGGCGGCGTACCGTTTGCAAATTCGAATATGCAAGGGTGTGTGTCCGTGTGAAAATAAATGTGCGTGTTGCTTGTGTGTGCGCTGAGGCGAATGAAAACAATACGAGCAACTGCCAAGATGAAAAGCAAATTGAATTTCCATGGCTTTCGGTTCTGCTATGAATAATGAAGCATCTGAATTCGCAAAGGCGTACAGTAGAGTGTGCGTTCTTATTGATACAAAAAACAATACCATGAATTTCTGCTGTGCAATGTTGGCATTAGTGTAGGCTACGTTGCCTTCTGGCCTAATAAAATTCATACCGATACATTTTTTTAAATTCATATATTAACAGCAACATATTATTATTTATTATTTCCTTAAAATTTATATTATGTAATAATTTTATGTGCTCTTTATTATTTTTCTTTTATTCTTATTTTTCGTTTTACTTGCAATTTGCTCTTTTAGCCAAATGCAATTTTTTCTTAGCAAAATTATTAAAAAGTAATCTAATATAAATTGCTTATGTTCCCTACAAGTAGACGGTTCTGAAAACCACATTTTGTATTCATCTACTTTTGTTACGTTTGCAACACACAAAAGCAGGAAGGAGGAATGAGGAGTTTCCTTAAAAAACGTATGAAATGCGTTGTAAAAGATTTTTGAAATTAAAAAATGGGTCGCTTGGAGCTTTTAGTTTCAAACTACTATTAATATAGTTGAAATTTTTGAAAAATAGAAACATTTCGTTTCCTTGTAAATTACAAAGCTTATCTTTTAGTAGCTTTTTGCAGTTATAACAGTCAAATTTTTCAATCAATCAATATGCCTCAGGCATTTGAAGATTTCGCTATATCTGCATCAAATATATCCTTTGATAAGCAGAATTCTTCACCGAACTCTTGATTGATACCATTTTGAGTTTCATTGTCAATTTCAAATAAACTGGTATTATTGCCAATTATTATAAATGAACCTTCGCCACACTAAACTCACACACGGCCACCTGATGAACAACAGCAATCCCCCTACCTGTCAATGCAGCAACCAAATTTATATCGATATCACACACATAATAGCTCATTGCCCGCTTCTCAGCTACCAAAGGAATAGATCCTGTCTCGGCACAAATCCTCTATCATTACTATCCACTCCTTCAGAAGAATCGATCACTAAAATTATTAAATTCCTAAAAACCGCCAATCTTTATCACTCCATTTAACTCATTTATATTTAACGCAATATATATGAGCAGCCGCCGTGGCTCAGTTGGTTAGTGCGCGGTCCAACGAGTCGCATGCAGAGCGACGCAAGATCGAATACTGCATGTAGTAACACCTAAAAAAAATAACGGGGAAACTCGTTTTCTCTTTCGGTGGCTGTTCTCTCAGCTGGAAATGGCAAACCTCTGAGAGTAAAAATTGCCTATGAAAAAGCTCCCAACCTGCCGTTCGGAACCGGCATAAAACTGTAGGTCCCTTCCACCCGCGTACAAAATTCACACGCACAACACGGGTGGTTGCGGGAAGCTAGGCCTTAGTCTCGCGTAAGCGGGCTGTCGTGCCAATCAATTATTATTATTATTATATTTAACGCAATTAATTAAGCTTAAGGCCTAGTTGCTATAGCTGGATTTTCATAGTTAGCTTGTAAAATATAGTTATAAGTTAACTTTGTAAATAAATAAATAAATATCCTTTGGTTGTAGTGGCTGCCTCTGTATGAGACACACTTAGGCCTATTGGTCCGTTGTGATACCACAAATTCCACCCGTTTCATTCCATTCATTTTTTCTAACAAACACATATAATTAACGGCTTTGTAACCCCCCTTGCGTGCGCCACTGCACACATACATTGTAATATAGTTACCAAACATGGTGGCTCGTGTTTGAATAATTTTTGTTTAACGGCTTAGGTACATTTTAGGTACATTTGTCATATATTTACGAATGGGCCTCGCCAGGCCCAGTTGCTCCACTTAGCGCCTACATACATAAAGTGGCCATGTTTGTTATACAAAATCGATGCAAATAAGTTTTTGTTGGTTTCCTTTCATTTAGAAAGCCTCAGCGGTAGTTGGCATGAAATATTTCGGCGATCAGAGCTATGGACAAAATTTGGCGACTACTCAAAGTCAAAATGGGCCTGGAAAAGCCCAGTTGCACATCCTAGTGTTAAGGGGTTACGCCACTGTAAAATTAAAAAAAAATCGATTTTTTTTTATTGGCTTAAAAAATAGTTTGAACCCTATAGAATAAGAAACAAAACGTTTTATGCATAAAATAAAAAATTTTTATGCGAAATACGAGGTTACCGCCAAGCGCGTCACGCGTATGCCGAAGCATTCCCAAAACTTTGAACGCGTTTTTCTCGAAACACGATTTTTCAAAATGGCACGCGGCGCAACTCGAACAATTTTCAATATTTTGACTTAAAGTTTTGACTGGATCTTAACAATAACATTATCTAGAGAAGATCGTGTGGAATTTTTGATAACTCGATTTGTTGATTTTTAATTAACAAAAGACATGTCATTTTTTACCTCAAAAATCAAAACATTTTTTGAAACTCCCGCCAAAATTTTAAAAATCAATATTTTTAAAAATCCACCCGATCTTCTCTAGCAAAAAGCCTCTAGATTAACAGGAATTTTGTATTTTAATATAGCCTAGGAGGATGCAGTGGAGCCACCTATAATGTTGATATTGCTGTGTCAAAAAATTCCAAAATAAAGTCTAATATGTGTCCAATAACACCTGTGAATAACTTCTTCTACAAACTTTTTGAAAGCGAGGAAAAAAATCACAAAAAAAACCCTATTTTTTGAGCGGTTACAGTGGCGTAACCCCTTAAGGGGGTCTTCTACCTTGTTGGTTCAAAAAAATCGATTTTATTTTTTTTGCAGTTTTGTGGCCTAGAAGGTACTAGAAATATAATATTCAAAGGGTATAACCGAAATCTTATTATTTCGGGGTTTTTAGAGTCATCGAATATAGCTCCGCATGCTGTTATCGCAGCGCTCATCGCCACTTTAAATGCAATTTCCCAAAAGTTGTGTTTTTGCAACTGGTTGGCAAGATATCTCGAGAACTAATTGATCAATTAACTAAAGTGATATATCAAAATTTGCGGAAAACATGTGGCTATCGTTTGACACGAGCTTTTTAGATTTTTTTCATTTTAACGATTTTTACAGCTATTCTTGACCTTGAAAACGTAGACATTTTTGTTTGTTTGTTGCCTGTTTCGTGAAATTTTGGAATTTTTCAAAAACCTCGTGTCAAACGATAGCCAAAGCCATAAAGAAACTAAATCATTTTGGTTTTTTTGTTTCAGACGACTTTCATGGGCTGAATCGTGACAACCGTTTTAGTATAAATTTTTCGTAAGGGACATTTCAAGGTCAAATCACGGTCAAACTAGAGACAGTAAAATTTCAGAAAAATTAATGTTGGAAGTATAGAAATAAACGAATTCAATGCAAAAAACCGAACCTTGATTGCATTATTGGTTCCCCTACAATCTATTGTCAAAAAACAGTATCAAAAACGAGGCCACAAGGTAGAAGACCCCCTTAAGCAATAATTGCAGTAATGGTCATCTTCATCTTTTTTTATATCTGTTCCCAAATTTTTGGACAAAAGACTCAAAAGAGGATTGAAGAGTCTGATACTTGTATTGGGTAACCACAATTGTTAAATTCTGCGAAAGGAAGTGCTTGACGTTCAATCGGAACATCAGTTCCATCCTCTATTTTATTGAAATCAAATGAATTGGTGGAGCTCTCTGTGTTACTTTGGAAAGTTATTTTTAAATGGTATAGATACTTTCATCTTTTTTGAGATTGCACTTTTCGATCCATTTATTTCTGAAATATTAATTTTTCGGAAATTTAAAAAGCCGAACTTTAAGGGACCCGAAATCATTCCAATAGCTTTGATAGGACAAAATAGCATATTTCTTGTTATTTTTACGCTTTTTGTCGCAATTACTTATATTCATGATAAAAACGTCAAGTTTCAAAAAAAGGGTCGTCAACAAAATTTTTTGGGGATTCAACCACGTCAAAATTCGTTTAAATTTTTCAATTCAAACAAATTTCATTTGGATTCATCCACGTCAAAATGTTTTCAAATCAGTTAACGCAAGGCATACGAAAACACGCAACCAGACAGCGCAACGATTAGATTGATAACACTAGTCGACACGAGAAATGCTTCTAAAAATAAAAGTATTTTTTAGACTAATTTTCGGCTGCTAAACACGAAACTGAAAATCAAAAAATTTTCTTAAGAAGCGTTTTCGACAAATCTTCGAAAAACACGGTTTTCCCCTCTTATTTCAGTTATGAGCACATATCTCCAATCAGATTTGGGGAAGTTACTGACGATGAAAGTTGTGAAAAAGTGAATTTTTTGACCATTTTCAAAAATTAGATGTTTTTGAGTGGTTTTTTTGTAGATAAAATACAGGAGCTCCACTGGTTTTTAGATCTAATATGATATTATTTGAGCAAATATTAAGCCTAACATCAATAGAATTGAAAGAAAAATTGTAGCAATATATATATATGTATGTATGTTTTAATGTTAAACCCCGTAATGTAATATTCGTAGCGATATAAGTGTTTGTTCCTAATGTTAAACCTTGCAATGTAATTAGGTTAAGAGCTGATGAGAAAATAGCATAACACCTAAGGGTTAATATAACTTGCCCGCTAGATTTAAGTCTAACCGTTATTTTATATTCATTTCTCCTACTCATGTTTTGTTGTTGTTTTACTCGTGTCATGTCATTTCGTTCGGATGTAAGCGTTCATGTTAATTTTCTGGTGGAAATAAATTCAATCAAGTTTGTGACGCTGCACAGGACAGAAGTGTTTAAAATTTGCTGCTACAAATTTTCAGAAGTGGGATATTACCCAAATTTTTTTTAAATAAAATTTCATGGCGCGCCTTTAGACTGAAGAAAGAGTGCTGAAGAGACAAATAAAAACGGTTGTAAAAATTATAAAAGTGAGCAAAAAGAGTGTACTTTAAAAGGATTGTTACCAGGCAAACAGTATAAAAGAGTGCTAAAAAGAATAGAAAACGAAAGAAAGAAACTGTGCAAATTATAAAAGTCAGCAAAAGGAGTGTACTTGAAAAGGATTGTTACAAGGCAAACAGTATAAAAGAGTGCTAAAAAGAATAGAAAACGAAAGAAAGAAACTGTGCAAAAAGAGCGTACTTTAAAAGAAAAAGGATAGAAAACGAGTGTAAAAATCATAAAATTGCTAACAAAACTGTACCTGACAAAACGAACAATATGGAAAGTTCCATTGACGCCAGCGAATACACGGCGGTACAGCTGCGCGCTTGGTTGCGTAAGCTTGGGCTGCGCAGCAGCGGCACGAAAGGTGAGCTCGCTTTACGCATAAGCGAAGTTCCTTCGAACGAGCGCGGCGAGTGCCCTGATGCAGGAGAAAGCGTTGAAGCATTTCCAGCAGGGGAAAATGAAAACGACGACGAAGAGAGTGAGCATTGTGGTGCGGTTGCGTCGGACGTCGTGGTTGATGCTTCACATATCTACAAACGCGAGCGCGACATGCTGCAGCGCGAACGAGAGCTGCTACAGCGCGAACGAGACCTACTTCGTCGCGAAAACGAGATGCTGAAGAGCGCAGGTGGTTTGCCGAAGGGTGATTCGACCGACTTCAATATGCTAAAAGAGATCGTCGCAGAGTATGACGGTGAAGGATGCCCAGATGCGTGGGTGCGACAAGTTAAGAACATATGCGGCGTCTTCAATGTTGAGGAGAACGCGCTGCGTGCATTGCTCCTAAGCAAACTGAAGGGGAAGGCGCAGGTATGGCTGCATTCACGACCGAATTTTGCTACCGAAAAAATGGAGAGTGTTCTGAGCGATATGTTGGGTGTTTTCGGGTCAGTCGAAGGCAAAATGCTGCTGCGCCGGCGCTTTGAACTTCGGAAATGGCGAACAAACGAAGCGTTCGCTGACTACTACAATGAAAAATTAGCCCTGGCCAGCAAGCTGAACTTCGACGAGGGAGAAATGGTCGACTACATGATTGACGGGATCCCGGACGGACAGTTGCGCATACAGGCGTACATGCAGTGCTACGACAGTGCGGCGAAGTTGTTGCAGGCGTTTGCCAAAATAAATTTGAAGGCCAACACTGGTGCACGAGCGTCGAACCCAGCAGACAAAAGGGACGTGCGTTGCTTTAATTGTAACAGCGTGGGACACTTCGCCGCAGAGTGTAAGAAGCCAAAGCGCGATGTTGGTGCATGTTACGGGTGCGGAAGCAAGGAGCACCGGGTTGCTGTATGTCCGGAAAGAAAGACAGCGGTGCATGTGGTCGAGGAACAGGGATATGTAAGGTATTTTCGGTTTATAGTAAGATGCAAAACTAGTTTTTCTGTTTTTCTAGAATGCTTATTAGACTCTGGAAGCCCGATCAGTTTAGTAAGGAAGTCATGTTTACTAAATAAAATAAATGTAAATGAGTTTTCATGTGTCAATACTTCGTACTTCGGAGTTAATAAAAGTAAATTAAAAGTGTTTGGAAAAATTTCGTGCGTTATTTATTTTGAAGAAAAAGAAATTGAAATTGATTTGATCGTGGTTACTGATGAGTCTATGGGATTCAATGCAATTCTTGGCCGAGATTTTTTGAATGCAAGCAAATTGATTTTAGTTTCTGAAGACAAAATGTTTCTGAAGAATAAATGTTATAATGAAAATGTTGTGAAAAATGAGTGTACGAATTTAGGAAAAATTAAAAGTAAATGTTATGCTGAAAATGAGTGTAAGAATTTAGAAAAAATGGAAAGTATAAACTCTGATGAAAATGTTACTGAAAATGAGTGTAAGAATATAGAAAAAATGGAAAGTATAAACTCTGATGAAAATGTTACTGAAAATGAGTGTAAGAATTTAAAAATGAAAAGTAAAAACTTAGATGAAGATGCTGCTGAAAATGAATGTAAAAGTTTAAACAAAAGGTTGAGTCAAGGGAATGCTAATGATGGTAAGGTTATGGAAGTTAGTTGCGAAAAAGATGACTTTCACACAAATTATAGGGAGTTAAAAGGAATTGATAGTTTTAAAAATATTTTGATCCAATGTGAGGAAAACTATATAGGTGGTCATAAAAATATTGAGAATGAGAACAACGGTCTTTGCGATAATGCAAGTGAATTCCAAACATGGTTAATGGCGATTGAATATAGTAATAGTGACAAAGTAAACTTAATTGTGGGGGAAAATATTTGTTACAAAGATAGCGAGAAACTTTATGAGATGTTTGAGCAAAAATATTTACAAGCTGATCGTCGTTCAGAGCCGGAAGTTAGGTGTGAAATGAAACTAACGCTTAATGATGCCAAACCATTTCATTGCCCACCTAGACGTTTGTCATACGCGGAGAAATCAAAGTTGCAAGCTTTGATTGACGAATATTTGACGAAAAATTACATTCGGCCAAGTGAGTCAGAATTCGTATCCCCTATTGTATTGGTTCGCAAAAAAACAGGTGATTTGAGAATGTGTGTTGATTACAGGACGTTAAACAAAGTGACAGCTAAGGACAATTATCCCATACCTCTCATTGATGATTTACTAGACAGATTGGTTCAAAAGAAACTATTTACGAAACTAGATCTGAAGAATGGATTTTTTCATGTGTTTATGCACCCAGAATCTGTTAAATACACATCCTTTACCACACCGTTAGGACAATATGAATTTTTGAGAATGCCGTTTGGGTTAAGAAATGCTCCCTCTACATTTCAAAGATTTATTAATAAAATTTTCGCCGATATGATCAAAGAAGATAGATTGACTGTCTACTTAGACGACATAATGATAGCAACGGAAACTGTCAAGGAACACTTAGAAATCTTAGAAGAAGTTCTACAAAGAATAGTTGACAATAACTTAGAGTTGAGGATAGACAAGTGTGAGTTCTTGCGGTCGGAAGTCAAATATTTAGGTTACACGGTTACAGGCGACGGAATAAAAGCTGATGATAAGGGTTTGTTAGCAATAAAAAATTTCCCTATACCTACAAAAGTACAAGCAGTGCAAAGTTTCTTAGGTCTATGTTCCTATTTTCGACGATTTGTAAAAAACTTTTCGATTATAGCTAAGCCCTTATACGACATGACGAAAAAAGATAGAAAATTTAGTTTTGGTCCGGACGAGTTAGAATCCTTTGAAAACCTAAAGAAAAAATTACTTGAATCTCCCATACTAGCTTTGTACGATCCAAAACATGATACAGAATTGCATTGTGACGCGAGTGCAGTTGGTTTCGGGGCCATTCTCTTGCAGAGAAAAGCAGATGGAAAAATGCATCCGGTGTTTTATTTTTCAAAAAGAACAACAGAGGTAGAGTCCAGATACCATAGTTTCGAGTTAGAAACGTTAGCTATAGTAAACGCGTTGAAACGTTTTCGAGTGTACTTGCAAGGCAAACATTTCAAAATAGTAACTGACTGTAATTCTCTGGCATTAACTCTTAACAAGAAAGACTTGAATCCTCGAATAGCGAGGTGGGGACTAGAATTACAAAACTATGACTATACGTTGGAACATAGGCCTGGGACACGGATGCAACATGTTGATGCGCTCAGTCGTTATAATAACATTTTAGTATTAGAGACAAACACTTTTGAAGACAATCTAATAATATGCCAGAACAGGGACGGAAAACTGAAGGATTTGAAATGCGTATTACAAGAGAGTGAGCACCGTTTATATGAAATGCGGAATGGTATTTTGTATAGGAAGAAAGAAGACGGTACTATTTTATTTTGTGTTCCTGAGGAGATGGAAAGCCATGTTCTATATAAGTATCATGATGAGATGGGCCACGTAGGCATTGATAAAACGGTAGATTTGATTTCGAAGAGTTATTGGTTTCCTAAAATGAGAGAAAAAGTAGCTACTCACATAAAAAATTGTTTAAAATGCATAGTTTACTCAGCGAAAAATGGGCGAGAAGAGGGATTTCTACATAGTATCCCTAAGAGTAATAGGCCTTTCGAAGTCATTCATATCGATCATTACGGTCCAGTAGATCAAGGGAGAGCGAAAAAACACATACTGGTAATAGTAGACGCCTGTAGCAAGTTCGTACGATTGTACCCAACGAAGACAACAAATACGAAAGAAGTAGTGGTCGCTCTTATAGATTACTTTCGAGCTTATAGTAAACCCAGATGTATAGTATCCGATCGGGGTAGCTGTTTCACATCCAACGAGTTTCAGGAATTTTTAGAAAACAAAAGTGTACAACATGTGAAAATAGCAACTGGTTCCCCACAGGCTAATGGACAAGTGGAGAGGGTAAATAGGAGCTTGGGGCCAATGATAGCAAAGTTAGTAGATCTGGAAAATGGTATTTACTGGGATCAAGTAATAGAAACTGTGGAGTTTGCACTAAATAATACAAAACATAGAACAATCTCAGAGCACCCCAGTGTTATGTTGTTTGGCATTAGGCAGAGAGGCAACGTCGAAGATCTGTTAAGGGAAGAGCTAATTGAAATTGAACAAGGGCTACAACAACAGAACCATGTGAGTGTACGAGAACGAGCAACCACGAACCAAGACCGTCTCCAGACTTATAATAAACAGTATGTCGACAAAAAAAGGCAGGAACCGAACAAATACAATGAAGGTGATTATGTCATGGTGAAAAATTTTGACTCACAAACAGGAGTGTCCAAAAAATTAATTCCAAAGTTTAAAGGACCGTATAAAGTCATAAAGGTATTACGTCATGATAGATACATGTTGGAAGACGTAGAGGGTTTTCAGCTATCACGGACCCCATATAAAGGCGTGTGGGCAGTGAATAACATTAAGCCTTGGTACAAAGTAAACGATGTAATAAATAACAAGCGTAAGGCAATCAATAACACATGAGATCGGGAGATCTCATTGGTCAGAATGGCCGAATTGTAGCAATATATATATATGTATGTATGTTTTAATGTTAAACCCCGTAATGTAATATTCGTAGCGATATAAGTGTTTGTTCCTAATGTTAAACCTTGCAATGTAATTAGGTTAAGAGCTGATGAGAAAATAGCATAACACCTAAGGGTTAATATAACTTGCCCGCTAGATTTAAGTCTAACCGTTATTTTATATTCATTTCTCCTACTCATGTTTTGTTGTTGTTTTACTCGTGTCATGTCATTTCGTTCGGATGTAAGCGTTCATGTTAATTTTCTGGTGGAAATAAATTCAATCAGTTTGTGACGCTGCACAGGACAGAAGTGTTTAAAATTTGCTGCTACAAAATGACAAAGTTATAATGCACGAAGTGAAAACACCAACTTTTCATTTATTACACCGTGCGAAAAAATTTTTTCATTCTTCCGAGACCCATCCAAATGTTGATAAAGTTTCACGTCTAGAGGTCATTTATAATATCCGGGCATAGTCAGTTTTTCATTTTCTGACCCAAAAACCTTCTTCAAGGACTTTAAAATTTTAAAGATATACACATTTAAAATATTTTTTTAAATAAGACATGGTACCTTAAAAATTGCAAAAGTTTGCCACGTCACTGGGCGAGCGACATAATTTGAAAAGTTACCGTTGTAACAGGATCCACTTCACTGTTTCATCAATTTTGTGTTTTGAAAACATTTCTTTTCTAGCTCAATTAGTTTTCAGTATTCCGTCGAAACAAGAACAAGGGCGGAAACGAATTTGCACGTTTACTTAAATAATAGAAACGTGACATACAAAACGATTGCAAAAAAATGCGAATACAAGCTATGCGACCCTACGAAAAACAATCCTTCGATTTATTGAAAACGTGGATGTGTCTATAAAACCAGGAACTGCCAAAAATAGTTCGAGAAGAAATAAAACATTGGGAAAAAAGGTGGTAGATGCGCTTAAACGCAAGCCAGATATGTCGCTCTGAGATTTAGCGAAAAAATGCAATACCAACCACGTAAACATTTTAAGAATAAAAGAAAGATACGGTGTGAAGTCTTATGCAAAATGTTAGGCGCCAAGGAGAGAATACAAACAGCAAAAAATTGCCATTAAGCGACTTAGCAACGTGCCACTACTCCACTGCTGTCACTGAGTGGTATCAAAGAAAAAAAATCAATTTTGTTGCAAAGGATATCAACCCGCCGAATTGTCCATAGCTTCGGCCGATTGAGCGCTATTGGCCAATTTTGAAGACAAAATTGCGAAATTATTGTAAACCACCTTCAACAATCAAAGATTTTAAAAAAATTTACCTTCAGGCCACCAAAATGATACCTAGCAAAACTGTGCAAAAGTTGATGGGGGTCATTAAACACAAAGTTCGATTATTCCAACGTCAAAATTTTAAAAAATTGAAATTGTGATTTTTTCTAATTTTTCATATTATAAGTTCAAATAAAATAACTAGTGAACAGATTGTTTTTAAATTTTTCATTAAACAAATTTTGGTTTACTTTTTGCAATTTTTAATATACCATGTCTTATTTGCGATTGTGCAATGATGAAGATATGGGTATCAAATAAAAAAGGAAAATTGTCTCCTTTTAACTAACTTTTCTATTTTGAACTTTCAGAACTTTGAAATAGAAAAAAAATTTAGATGTATGAATCTACAGACTGAGATCCAAAACATTTATGTTTTCCATACCTGACATATTTTGGTACTGAAAGTTCAAAATAGAAAATTTAGTTAAAAGGATACAATTTTCCTCTTTCATTTGATATCCATATCTTAATCATGCACTACCGCATATATTTAAAAAAATATTTTAAATGTTTATGTCCTTAAAATTTTAAAGTCCTTTCAAAAGGACTTTGAGTCAGAAATTGAAAAACTGACTAAGCCAGGATACTATAAATTAACTCTAGTTTCACGTCTATATCAACATTTGGATGGGTCTCGGAAAAAATAAAAATATTTGTTCGTACGGTGTAATAAATGTAAAGTTGATGTTTTCACATATACCACAGTGCATCATAACTTTGTTATTTTTTTTTCAATTCTATTGATGTTAGGCTTAATATTTGCTCAACTAATATATCTTTCATATTAGATTTTAAAAGCAGAGGATATCATTTATTTCACATAAAAAATAGTATTCGAAAATTTATGATTTTTGAAATTGGTCGAAAAATTCACTTTATTACAACTTTCACCGTCAGTTACTTCCCCAAATCTCATCTGATTTTGACAATCTATATACCGTTGGAAAGATTAGTTAATTACCTTCTGAAAGACAAGCCTGTGTTAGTCGGATTGTTGGTTTACAAGATGTGTGCTCATGACTGAAATAAGAGTGGAAACATGTGTTTTTGAAGATTTTTCGAAAACGCTTCTTAAGAAAATTTTTTGATTTTCAGTTTCGTGTTCAGCAGCCGAACATTAGTCTAAAAAATACTTTTGTTTTTAGGTGCACGCGATGAACCCATTTTTGTCGAGTAGTGCAATGAGCTGTTCTCAGCAAATTTGTTGAAACGAAAGCGATCGTCAACGAAAATAAGTATACCAGGGGGCTACTCTGTAATTCGATTCGAAAGCAAAATAACTCGAATTCGAACAAATAGTACTCTGCAATTCGCCTTTCGGATTTAACCATCTAGTTCTCAAGTTTTTAATCTTGCTAAAAAAATTACCAGTGATAGTTTTGGGGTGGAGAAGTAATGTTTGTTCGAGAAAAAAAATGTCATGTCCATAGGAGGCGTGACAGAGGGTGTAGAAACTAGAAGGCCTACAGGCCTGCTTGGGAAACAAAGCCAAAAAAATATGAAAATTTTTTTTTGGAATTAATTTAAATTTTTAATTTTTCTTTAATATATGTAAGCATAAATAACGGGTAACAGTTTCAGTTCATACACGTAAGAGGCCATAAATAAAAAGGGGTGGGGTAAGGCGAGGGGTAATGTGTCGTGGGGTAGTTTATACACTGCTTTTGGGGGGTAAACAAACATGGAAAACTAAAAAAAATCGGTATAGGTATATATATATATGGCGGTTCTTATTATTTTGTAATGCCTTGTTATCTCTTCACACAGATGTCGGCAAATATACTCCATGAAATAAAGGAATAGGGGAGGCTAGTTCTCTCATCAACCTCCGCGGATTACGCCTAAGTATAAATTTTTGCAGTAACATGATATGTTTTACATTGTGGTGTATCAAAATTTCGGTTCAAATCCATAAATAATGCTTAAATAGCGAAAAAACATTATCAAGGATCGTTAATTATTTAGGCTTTTCATCCTAAGCAGGCCTACAGACACTCTAGGGTTTGGGTTAGGTAGGAGGAGTGAAACAACTTTTTTTTCATAATTTTCTTTTATTTTCTCAAAGAATACATTATTAGCTACTCACCAATAATGTTTTTAGTTTTATTGAGGCTCTCAATTTATTTAAAATTTTTATTTTTGTTTCTCACACAATTTCAAAAATAATTATTTTCTTACTTTCTCACGAAACTTCAACTTTGTCTTACAATTACTGCCGTTGTGCATGTGGCAGCGTTATCTGGCTACATTTATTTTATAAAATGGAAATTTCCCTTTCTATACGTGTAAAATCAGCTAGTGTAAATTATAAGGTGTTATTTACAGAATTTGTTCAAGCTTAGGATGTCTACAGGCCTTCTTGGGAACTAGAGGAAAAAAATCCCTTTTCGGATTTAATTTTTTTCCTTTTCGGATTTGAAATTTTCCGCACTTGGCAACTCGAATTCGTTTGTAAAATTTATTCGAATTGCGGATATTTCATTCGATAGCGATTTGGAGTTCGGAAAGCGATTCAAATAACTTAAAATGTAAGTTTTTCAAAATGTTTTTGGTGTTTCATGACTACGAGTGGGTAATAAACGCTATTTATAGGGCATTTTCGTCAAAGAACACAAAATCAAGGCAATTGGCAATCGGACTTTGCTACGATCGTAGTTAATCTGCTACGGTTTTCACAACATTTTAAAATCGGCTTCGCGGCTCCGCTTAAGACCCAATCTACTACGATTTTTTCCGAGGCAAAATGTGGGGAAAATGTGCACATTTTATAATCCCGGTTGCCGAAATACGTAAATTGTTGTAAGTTTTTTTCACTCGCGTATGTATTCTGAGGGGGAACTAGCATATAAAATCAACGCATGGATGTCAATATAAGTGGATCTGTCTAAATTCAAAAATTCACTACGGAAATTTTTGTTTCACTACGCACTTCACGCTTTTTGGCATCTGTCACTACGGTTTTGGATTTGCCAGGTACGAACACAAAAAATGAGCGCGAACAAGTGAAATTGTATTTTTGCTTTTGTTGACTTTTCTGGTGGTTGATTATTACATTGCGTGTGAAGGCAACGCACACAATTTTACGAATATTTTCGAATAGCCGAAGTGCGTATGGGACCTGCTGCGCTGGTAGCAAGGCGAATTACAACAGCAGTTACAGCCAGCTGTAGTGGTACCGCGTGACCACTTATGCCAACACCATAGCGCACAAGCCAATCGGCAAGACCAACGTGCAGCGATCGGCGCACACGTCACTTTGTTTGTTTACATTTGCAAGTGTCAAGTGTCGCATGCAAATTAATACGACCGTTTTTTGCGGGAGTTTTATTAGGTGCTATGCACCAACTTTATTATTTAAGTTTAGGTGCTATGCACCAATTTTATTAATTCGATTTAGGTGCTATGCACCAATTTTATTAATTCGATTTAGGTGCTATGCACCAATTTTATTATTTCGATTTAGGTGCTATGCACCAATTTTAAATTTAGGTGCTATGCACCAATTTATTTTTAAGTGCTGTGCACTGTTTGGTCTCTGGCTTAGAACTAAAAACTTAGAACCTAAAAATCCGCGGCTGAAGCTGCGCTGGCTTGGGAATGCGCTGCGCTGCGTGGGCGAATGAAGGGATCCGATGTCAGTGCAGCAGATGTGCAGCTGCGCAAGCAATCCAAAGATTTCGCAGCGGATCGCATAGCTGCGTGGGTGGCTGCTCAGCGTTCCAGGAATTCATTGTTGTTGTCGGCGACTTTGCGCAATCGTTCACTGCGCTGATGTTAACTATCGCATAGCTGCGTGGGTGGATGCTCAGCATTCCAGTTGCAGAGGATTGCTGCTGATGTTAGCGATTTTTGTGCAGTTGTGGACTGCGCTGGTCTAGCTGCCGCTGTTGGTGATTTCGCGCAGCTGTTGACCGGTGTCTGGTATCTGGCTGCTGACGTTGGCTACTTTGCACAGTTCTTGACTGTGCTGGTGTTAACTTGCACAAGAACGCCGGCGTCACTCAAGTGGCCTGCACTTGCACAAGCGACACATGTCACAACTCATGTGGGCACTTGCACCGATCGCGCATTGCAACACGACCCGACCTACCGCAGGTCAACGCAGGGCGCTGGCCCACTTTGGGAAACTGCCGCGTTGCCAGTTTTGACCCGCGTCGTGATTGGTGCAACGAGAAAACATTGGAAATAGAGGGAGGAGCACTGGAATTGCCCCTTCGTATAACAGTTTGTAAGTTTACTATATAAGAACTAATTTTCGGAAAATAAAGGCAACTTCTCGTACTGAGATCAAGCGACGCGTTTGTTTGCTTATTTCACTCGGGAAAAACATTGCGGCCTTTGTGGCCAACTTTTACGGCGCACTCTCGCTTCCTAATCAAGAGTACCCGGACTACGAACTCGCACCTAAACCACTAGACTGAAACCACCACATGGCGATCCTGCCATTCCAATTCCAGTGCTCCTCCCTCTATTTCCAATGTTTTCTCGTTGCACCAATCACGACGCGGGTCAAAACTGGCAACGCGGCAGTTTCCCAAAGTGGGCCAGCGCCCTGCGTTGACCTGCGGTAGGTCGGGTCGTGTTGCAATGCGCGATCGGTGCAAGTGCCCACATGAGTTGTGACATGTGTCGCTTGTGCAAGTGCAGGCCACTTGAGTGACGCCGGCGTTCTTGTGCATGCGACACTTGACACTTGCAAATGTAAACAAACAAAGTGACGTGTGCGCCGATCGCTGCACGTTGGTCTTGCCGATTGGCTTGTGCGCTATGGTGTTGGCATAAGTGGTCACGCGGTACCACTACACAGCGCACAATGGGGTATTTATGCCGAAAACCCGCGCATTACGGCTAAACTTAAAGTTACGGGCCTAACTTTGTTTTTTATTGTTTCGTAATCTGCATGCATGTAGTAGTCAGAAAACCTTTTTTTATGGATATTGGACCGAAACTGGCTGCTGCATAGCCATTCACAGTTGGGTGTTTTTATACTCAATTTCATTTTGTCGATGCAACTTTTTTGATGGTGATGCTGAAATGTCAATTAAATCGTTATTGATAAATATAATCAAATAATTTGTAGTACAAATAATAAGCATATTACTACATTTAATTTGACATATAATTCTTTTACATGGCACATTTTCTTGTAAAAATATAAGTTCTAAAAGTTTGGGTAAAAACGACGATTTTTTTAGGAAAATGTCCTACTTTTGTGGTGTGTAACTTTTATGGATCATCATGGATAATCGAAAATCTTTAGGGAAGGTAAGTAGGAACCTTCATAAAAAAATGATACTCAACTTGTCTGCGGAAAGCTGCGGAATGGTTAGATTTTTGGACTTTTATTCACTTCTCTTAGTAAGAAAACAAATATATATAAACTGAAAACTTTTTAACGCGCGTATGGGTCGGTTCGTTTATAACACTTGGTGCATATATATAGTATTAAAAAAAAAAAATTAAGTTTTTTCACCGGGTACGCAGGATGATTCTTGAAAAAGGCAATATATTTCAATAAAACTTTGTGCGGAATTTAAGAGTGACCTAACTAAACTCTGACGGGCATGGTACGTTCACTTTAAAGTAGGGTTGCCATATAAGCATACTTCGTTTAATTGGTAAAATTTATTATCTATACTCTATACTATTATATTGTTACGAAATTCCACAGTTCGTTATCGACGGTTCGTTTTGATTGTATTTGAAAATAAAACAACTTCAGTTACTCAGCAAAAATCAACAATCAGAAACTAACTTTATTTACGGAATTTACACTTCGCTTGTATCTACACTTGTTACCACTTTGCTTGCTTAACACAGACTCGACCCCTTGCGCCGCCACTGCTGCTTTTATACCACTTTTCTTATCGCGCCGAAGTTTCTTGCAACTTCTAATTGGAAAGCGCTCGACCATTCTCGCACAGCCCATTTCTTCGAGAACCATCCTTGCCATATCGGACTATACCAAGCGAATTTATAACAGTTTTGCTGTACTTCACAGTGCATGCCTAAAAGTATGCTTGGAAAACATTCGTGCGGAGAAAAGCATTCCTGTACAGTGCGGCACAGAATTTCTCATCGTATCACTGTCCATCACTTAGACTTGTTCGTCCCGAACAAGTACCGAGGCTCCGCCGGAGTAAGACGCCAGGCGCTCCAAATGGACTACTTTCAGCCTGGCGTTTCCGCTGCAGCAGCGTTGAACCCTGTACACCACGTCATTAATCCTGGTCACGACCTTGTACGGTCCTTCCCATGACGTTTGAAGCTTTGGAGACAAACCTTTCCTGCGCTGCGGGTTGTAAAGCATTACCAGATCGCCTTCTTGGAACCCCGCTGTGTTAGCTCGTAGATCATATCTGGCTTTCATCTTATCGCTGACCAGTTGGATACGGTCCCTTATAAACTGGTGGATTTCTTCCAGCTCCGATCGCTTATTAACTGCGTAATCAGTCTTAGCGCCTTCCGTCGTGCTGACCACTCCGAACTTCAAGTCAGCAGGCAATCTTAGCTCTGTGCCGAACACTGCTCGGGCTGGAGTGAGTGATGTCGTATCGTGCGGGGCTGACCTATACGCCATCAAGAACAGCGGAATATGCGTGTCCCAATCCTTTTGATTCCTGCCTACTACTTTCCGCAGATATTCCTCCAGTGTTCGATTGAATCGTTCCACCATGCCGTCGGACTGGGGATGCAAAGGACAGGTGCGAGTTTTCCTTATTCCTAGTAGCTCACACACTTCTTTTAATACAAGAGACTCGAAATTCCGGCCTTGATCCGAGTGCAACTCCAGTGGAACTCCAAATCTGGCCACCCAGTTGTTTACCAACATTTCCGCGACCGTGGTGGCCTCCTGGTTAGGAATAGGATACACTTCGGGCCATTTGCTGAAATAGTCCATCACCACCAGCACATATTTGTTGCCTTGAGTGCTAAGTGGGAATGGCCCGGCGACGTCCATGGCAATTCGCTCAAAGGGCGCTCCCATGTTGTACTGCTGCATGCGGCCCCGAGATCTTCTTGTTGGCCCTTTCGCAGCCGAACATCGATCACAGCTCTTAATCCAATCGGCGACAGACTCCTGGCATCCTACCCAGTAGAATCGCCTTTTTATTTTGGCGACAGTTTTTGTGATGCCTAGGTGCCCTCCGCTAGAGTCGTTATGGTATGCCTCGATAACCTCGTTGATCCTGCATTTCGGGACTAAAATTAGGGAATTGCTGGTCTGGCCATCCTCACTCTCCCACTCGCGGTATAGGCAACCATCAGACAGCCGCAGACTTTGCCACTGCGCCCAGTAAGCCTTCGCGATCGGGCTCCCACCGGCCATCTCCTGCCAGTCTGAACGTGCGCCTTGCTCCTTGCCTTCAATGATTTTTTTAAGATCCGTATCCTCGCGCTGGTCCTTTTGTATCCTCTCCGCAGACCACTCCTCCTCTGGCATAACGCTGACCAATCGTACGTCCACTATCTGCTCTTTGCTTTCGGCTCGCGAACAATGCCTGCATTCGGTTTTGCACGGACGGCGTGACAAGGCATCAGCATTTCCATGGCTGCTACCCTTGCGATGCTCTACCGTGTAGTCGTAGCTCTGCAGCCGCTCGATCCACCGCGCCAATTGGCCTTCCGGATCTTTAAAGTTCAGTAGCCATTTCAATGCCGCATGATCTGTGCGCAGGCGAAACTTTTGCCCATACAGGTATTTATGGAAGTGTTTCACGCATTCCAGTACTGCGAGCAACTCCCTTCGGGTCACACAGTAGTTGCGTTCAGGCTTTGACAAAATTTTTCTGTAGTTCTGTATCACTTGTTCTTGGCCATCTATTATCTGTGATAGCACACCGCCAATATTATGCCCACTTGCATCTGTATCCTGCACAAACATCTCTCCAGGAACGGGGAAGGCCAGAATTGGAGCAGTGCACAGTTTTTCCTTCAGTCGTGCAAAAGCCTGCTCCTGCTCTTCACCCCACGCGAAGGCTTGATTCTTTTTCGTCAGTTTGTGCAAGCTGCCAGCTATGTTCGCAAATCCTGGAACGAATCTTCGGTAGTATGTGCACAGGCCTAGGAAACTGCGGAGTTCGTTTAGATTGCGTGGTCGGGGCCACTCCTTCACCGCCGTGATCTTGCCTTCGTCCGTATGTACTCCGCGAGCGGAAACCGTGTGACCCAGATACTTGACCTCGTTTTGGAACAGCGAGCACTTCTTTGGGTTGAGTTTAAGCCCGGCTTTCTGTATTCGCTCAAATACCTCCTTCAGCTTTTCCAGGTGGTCGTCGAAGCTTTTGCCCATCACGATTATGTCGTCGAGGTATACCAGACACGTCCGCCAATGCAGCCCTTTCAGCACACGCTCCATTAGCCGCTCGAATGTTGCTGGTGCGTTGCAGAGTCCAAACGGCATGACGGTGAACTGCCACAAACCGTCGCCAACACTAAAAGCTGTTTTCTCCTTGTCCTGGTCTGCAAGTTCCACCTGCCAATAGCCGCTGCGTAAGTCGAGTATGGAAACCCACTGTGTGCCTGACAGTGTGTCCAGGGTGTCATCGATCCGAGGTAGTGGATAGCTGTCCTTCTTGGTCACGTCATTGAGTTTCCGATAGTCCACACAGAATCGGGTACTGCCATCCTTTTTCTTGACTAGCACGACCGGCGAGCACCAAGGACCTGACGAAGGCTCTATGACCTTTTCTGTATGCATGTTTCCAATCAAATTTGTGACCTCTTCCCTCTTGGCCAGAGGAACTCGTCTTGGCGGTTGGCGGATTGGTTTCGCACTTCCGGTGTCGATGTTGTGCTTCACTATGGCTGTTCTTCCGCCCGCTTCCGTTGCAAATATTGACCCATAGTGCTGCAGGAGTGACCGCGCCTTCTGTTTCTGCTTGGCTGTCAATTCGCTGCTCCACTGGGTCTGCGGTATGGCGTCCATGTAAGAACCGCTTTTCTTACTTCCTCCGGGTGGACTGCTTTCGCAATTGACAACTGCTTCAGCCTCTCTACACTCGCCAATGACCGCATCTTTTCCGACATATCTGGTCGTGTTCAGTGGATTGAGTATCCTGACTGGTATTTTGCCATTTTTGGGTTCCACTAATGTACGTCCGATTATTATGTTGTCGTATCCTTGTTTTGGCGCTTCTACAACCCACAGCCGACTTGTCCCATCGTCCTCGTCCACCTTTGCCCACACAATCGCCTCGGAATTCGCTGGTATCTTCTGGTGTTGACACGAGACAACTTTCCTTACCGCCACGCTTCGGTCATAGCCAGTGTGCAGGGGGAATTCAACGTTGGCATACTTCAGCACATTTTCTTTCAGGTCCAGCGTAAAACCATGCCTAATCATGAAATCCACGCCGATAATCACGTCGTCCATTATATCCGCGACGATGAACTCATGCTCCAGGCTGCTGGTGCCGATAGCAATTGTTTTTGTTACTTTTCCTCTTACCGGCGCACGCTCGCCAGTCGCAGTCCTCAGCTGTATGCCATGCAGCGGTTCCCAGTTCTTCAGAAGCTTCCTTTTTATGATCGAATATGACGCTCCAGTATCCAGTGTCAACACGAACAACTTTCCATCTATCTTTCCTTCAATCGTCAAGCTGCTGGGTTGCCGTTTCAGCTGTGAGACCAGGACGGTGGGGCAGCGGGTTGTGGGGATCAGCTCACGCCCCTTTGGGCTGACCCGTTTTAGTTTAACGACTCCTCGTCCTCAGCTCTGCGCTTGTTGGCTGAGTCTCGATCGTCAGTATTCCTCGCTTCAGGCGATTGCGATCGAGAACGGGAACGCCTCTTTCGTTGGCGGCAGTCTCGTGATATGTGACCCTGCTTGCCACATGTCCAGCAAACAACTTTAGAGGAGACAACCCGTGGCCTGCCCGGTGTCTCAGAGCTTATGGCCTGGATCGAAATGTCGCTGTCCGGCTGGATTTGACGTATCCTTGCAGATGCATACCGATTGCCTCCAATCCATGTCGCTTCATATGTCATCGCGCTGATCACCGTCTCCTTAAATGTCGGCTTGCCCATCATCAACGCACTGCGACGTGTTTCGGGATCATGAAGACCTTCAATGAACGACTCAATCTTCATCCTTTCGAGATCATCAGCGCCGAATTTTGGGTAGCACAACTGTACGAGCCGCTCAATGTCTGCTGCATATGTCTGCAGCGCCTCGCTGGCTCTTTGCCTGCGGTTCTTCAGCTCACAGTAGTACAGCGTATGGTTGTACTCGTTGCTGTACTTCGCTGCCAACGCTCTCATGACGGCCTCATAATCACTTCTCGAGCATTCCGGAACTGATTTCATTACCTCAGCCGCAGGACCTTTCAGCGCCAGTGCCAATCTCCGACCCTTCCTGATATCGGTCCACTGATTTTCCAAAGCAGCTAAGTCGAATTGCAGTTTGAATGTATCGAACGGCTCAGCACCATCATAAGTAGGCACTTCTGTTCGGGTGGCGAAACTTTCCGGAACCGTCGGCAAATATTCTCGTGGCTGCACCTCTCTAAGCCGCTCATCGATTTTCCTGTTTACCGAATCCTCCAGACTGTCAACTCGTTTGTCCCACTTGTCCATTCGCGTCTCAAGATGCTCAACTTTCCCGTTCAGTCTATCGGAAATTTCCTCCACCTTCTGCTCTATGCGCGCAGAATTTGTCGCCATTTGCGCCGACATTTCCTGATTCGCAGTTTCCATTTTCCGGTTGGAAGCTTCAAACATGCCTTTCATTGCGACCATAAGCTGGCTCATGTCCATTGCTTGTGGTGGCGTAGCCGCTGCAGCCGCACTTTGCATCGACGCAGCACCAGCAGGCGATTCCTCCACTTTGGCCGACGCCTCTTGTTCCTGCGTTCCGAACTCGTGTGCAGCCCAATCGATGCCTCGTGATTCACACGCCTCTCGCAAGCGCAGCTGCAACTCCACCTTACCGCCAGCAGTCGGCAAATTCCAGGCCGCCAGCTCCTTCTTCAGCTGGTCAACCTTCAGCAGCTCCAGTTTAACCATGTCTGCGTTTTTATAATTTTATTTTACTTTCAGTAATACAATCCCACTTCTGACACCAAATGTTACGAAATTCCACAGTTCGTTATCGACGGTTCGTTTTGATTGTATTTGAAAATAAAACAACTTCAGTTACTCAGCAAAAATCAACAATCAGAAACTAACTTTATTTACGGAATTTACACTTCGCTTGTATCTACACTTGTTACCACTTTGCTTGCTTAACACAGACTCGACCCCTTGCGCCGCCACTGCTGCTTTTATACCACTTTTCTTATCGCGCCGAAGTTTCTTGCAACTTCTAATTGGAAAGCGCTCGACCATTCTCGCACAGCCCATTTCTTCGAGAACCATCCTTGCCATATCGGACTATACCAAGCGAATTTATAACAGTTTTGCTGTACTTCACAGTGCATGCCTAAAAGTATGCTTGGAAAACATTCGTGCGGAGAAAAGCATTCCTGTACAGTGCGGCACAGAATTTCTCATCGTATCAATATAAAAACAAGTGTGACGTTTTTTGAGCCACAATCAGGCAAACACCACTGAACCGATTTAGATGAAATAAGCACCAAACATTTTTTTCTCTGGGAGAATGGTACATAGGCTATATGAGAATGACCACGCCCCTTCTACGCCCACTATGGTAACAAAACTCATCTATGGTATGCTTTTGTAAAGCAATATGGGTATCAAACGATTCAGCGTGTCATTGTGGCAAACATAGGCTATAATATAATCTGCCACGCCCACTTTCCGTGCCCACTAAACTAACAAAACCAAGCTACGATACTTGTCGGTAAATCAGTATTGGTACCAAATGATTCCGTGTTTCATTGATGTTAACATAGGATATATAATATTGACCACGTCCACCTGATATGCCTTTTCGCCACGCCCACTATAATAACAAATCAGCCATGGTATATTTGTCATAGCAATATGGGTATCAGACTACTACTACTACTACAGACCACTAAACTAACAAAACAAAGCTACTAAGCTATTAATGTTGATGTAAAATGATTCTGTGTTTCATAGCGGTAAACATAAGCTATATAAGGTTGACCACGCCCACCTGTTATGCTTTCCTGCAATGCCCATTATGATGACAGAAATTAACTGTGGTATATTTGTGCAAACCAATATGGATATAAAAAATTTTGACATTGCAGCAAATATCTAAATGTTGTATATAAAAATTAATGTATGTTTGTTTGTTGGACCCAGGACACTAAAACTCAAAAACTAGACAGCCGATTAGTTGAATTTTTCACGAAATGTTCGTCTTGAGTAAGTCTCGGTAAACCACATAGTGCGAATACGACCCGATAGTTAGTCGTGGCACCTCCCATACAACTTACATTTTCAATATGGAATATTTTCGTAACGAGAAGTCGGACAGCATTAAAATTTGATACAGGGCCACCGGTTAGCTGTTCCGTTTCACTGGTAAAATTTGATGGGCGTTGGACAAGGGGCGTGGCACCTTTAAATGCCGGTGTAACTATGGAACTATAGCGTTCTCATCAATGACACTCGTTACAAACGTACGATTTAGTTGTATTTTTCGATATGGGGAATGGGGTGGGTTTTTTACAAGGGGCGTGACACCGCTTAGATGTGTCGTTTCACTGGTAAAACTTTGCGTGCGTTAGACAAGGGGCGTGGCACTTTTTAAGCAACTCAAATGTTTTGATTAACTGTGGAACTACAAATCACACATTTACGTTTTAAATGTGCCCTTCGACATGATCAATGGGGTGGGTATTGGACGAGGGGCATGGCACCGCACCGCATTGAACCCAAATTGTTAATGTGGAATAGCTTCGGAACAATAAGTTGGAAAGCTTGGAAGTTTTTTATACCATCGTCCCATAGATGTGTCATTCTACTGGGAAAAATTTTATGGGCGTTGAACAAGGGGCGCGGCATATTTTTGGTGACGAAATTTTCCGCGTAACTTTGGAACTGAAAGTCGCATATCAATGAAACCGGGTCACACCCTTCGACTGGAGGAATGGATTAGGCATTACATAAAAGAGGCGTCGCCTATAAAGTGTAGTATGAAAAAACTTGATTTATTGGGCCCATTGACTTCGAGCTTGCGTGCAAAGCCGCTGGGTCCTAATAGTTTTTATATACGTACCAACGTCATCTGCCCTTTTGTGGTTATTTATAACGGTAAGTGGGCGTGGTACTCCCCATTAACCCGTTATGAGCCGTATCAACCCGTATCAAATGGTTTTTGTGTAACCGTAGATCGAGCTACACAAAATTAAGGAATCCTATCCTATATATACAAAGAAGAGAATTATACACTTTTCAATTTTCTCAAGACCTCCTTCTTAAAAAAGTGTGAAAGATGGTCTTAAACAAGCATAATCCCAACGCAGCAAAGTAACAAAGAATGGTTAAATTAATTATATCCTGCAAAAAGTTATAATAAAACAAAAATCCAAAGGTATCATTTTTGATACAAAGCTCGATCTGCGGTTAAATACGAATTACCCTACCAACTTCATCTGCCCTTTTGTGGTTATTTATAACGGTAAGTGGGCGTGGTACTCCACATTAACCCGTTATGAGCCGTATCAACTCGTATCAAATGGTTTTTGTGAAACCGTAGATCGAGCTACAAAAAATTAAGGAATCCTATCCTATATGAACAAAGAAGAGAATTATACACTTTTCAATTTTCTCAAGACCTCCTTCTTAAAAAAGTGTGAAAGATGGTCTTAAACAAGCATAATCCCAACGCAGCAAAGTAACAAAGAATGGTTAAATTAATTATATCCTGCAAAAAGTTATAATAAAACAAAAATCCAAAGGTATCATTTTTGATACAAAGCTCGATCTACGGTTAAATACGAATTACCCTACATGTATGTGTTTTATGTGGGTGTTTTATGGAAGGAGGCGAAAAATGGGGGCGTGGATACAATCTAGAGTATTCATAAGTCAGTTTCGGTCGATTTAAATACTATAACTTTGGTTTTGTTTTTTACCAATGAAGATTTTGAAAGTTCCTAATTGCCGACTGTAGGGTGCCGGTGCACGGTACAGTAAATCAAATAAAATTATGGTGAAAAAATCTCTGAAGAGTCCTGAAGGAGATGTCCAAATTTGAGGTATTTATCTTTAACCGTATAGATACTACAGCATAAAAAAGGCAATGCGCGGGTTTTCGGCATAAATACCCCAATGTGCAGCGTTGCCACAAGAAGAAAAAATTTCTAGCCAGGAACAAAAATAAAAATAACCAAAATATAACAAAAATAACCAAAATGTTTATTCGACATAAACAAAATAAATGACTCATACATAAACTTCAAGATTTAAGGAACATTTAAAAGGCTTTTAACACATTTGTATGTGTGTGTGACATATAATAAATAACACAGAGCAACAAAATTGATATTATTTTTCTAAAGGAGTTTTGGACGCTGATCATAACTGCGTACTTAGTTTTTTGATTGTAAGAGCGGCTTAGGAAATATTGATGGTTTTCCTCGGAGGGCGTTTTCCATGTTTTTTGACCATTATACGCATGCAGCTCCTACAAACCTGAAGTCTAAAATGCAATTTTTTTAACATGGATTACCAATACTCTAGCTATGTATCTAAAATTTACAACATTAAAATCGGTTTAAATTTGCAAAAATTATTCATTGCAAAGTCAAATTTTCAGTTACTTTGCAAGATTGCGAATACACAAAAGAATTTTTCTTACAAAAAATATATACTGTCATATAGTGAAAGAAGAATGTTGAGGCTTTCAATTAAAAAAGACATTTTTGAAATACGATGTTTGTAATGGAGAATGTGCACAAATATGAAAGTTCTCCATTCATAAATTCAGCAACAAAGCAAGGATTTACTTTTGAGCTATAATATCGGAGCGCAATTTTAGGCAGTAGTATGAAAATGCTCACATTCATTAAATGCCTTCAATTCATAAAATTTTCAGCTTTCGCATTTTGATTTTTTGTGCCCTCAAAATATGTCGCAATGAAATATGGAAAAACAGCAGGTAGTTTGCTAAGTGTGTGTGGTTGAAATTTTTACTTGTGCGATGCAACTCTTTTTAGTACAGCTCCCACGGTAATGAACTAATTCGAATTTTGTTAATGCCCTTGTAAGAGTGGCACATGTGATAAAAAAATGCTGTTCTATAAGTTTAAGTTACAACCTTCCACTATACATTAGACACTAACTCCTTATTGAAAATTGCAACCGCGAATTTAAATTAATTTTTATAGAAAATTCGCGAAAATTGAACTTTGAAGAGCCATAACCATGTTAACTCTTGACCAATCGAAATCGACTATGGTCAAAATTTTAGCTTGTGCATTGGTTATTGTGTCATGAGTCTGTCTGAGTACGCAGTTGTGATCAGCGTCCAAAAATCCTTTAGAAAAAGTTTACTAGAATTTGGAAAAATTTTGGCTGTTGCTCAGTGTAATTAACACATTCACCTACAGTAAAACTTTCAGTGAGCTGCGAATTAATGGTTGACTCTTTTTAAAATATAGTTATCGATTTAAACAATGCTGCTTACTTTTTTACGAGAAACAGCAATGGCTATGAGTTGAATGTATCAATATTATTGTCACTCCCAATAATTTTGTGCTCGTTGATATTAAAGACACTTTTTGTATCAGTGTGCAATATTCTAAAAGATACATTTTGTGTCAGAGATCAAAAATCACCAAAACCCATTTTCAAAAATAAAAATAACCACACTTGGTTAAATATAACCAAAACGGCAGCGCTGGTAGCAGCATCACAGCTCACAGTTGATGTGCGACTGACCACCAGTGTTGCCACTAAAAATTGGTCCAAAATCAATCCCAGCCTACCAAAATGAATTCGTTAAGGTTCTTTGGCATTTTGATCACTGTAATGAATTTAGAGCAGTTGGTTTTATAAATTTTTACTGAAAGAATTATCATTGTTGCTTTCACTTGGCAGTGCTTCAGCTCTCGGGTCTTTTTTTACATATCTAAATACAAATGAAAATTAATATTTTCTTCGTCTCCTTGCACAGCTCCTTTTTCACAGAATGAATAAGAGCGCACGATCTTCGAAAATCTGGTAAATTTAAACTGAGAAAACGCTTTTAATATTATTTTCTTTTAACTATTTGTATATGCTAGAAAAATACAATATGATAAGTGTAAAGCTCAACGTGCCAACCTAAATTCAACACAATTTCTGACATTTTGTTTTTTTTAATTTTACATTTACATGTTATGACATTTTTTACATTTCCTCAAACACAGGGTTGGCACATAAATGCATATCGAAAGCATAAATGTTTGAACTTTTGCATGTACAATTTTTTTCACAAGCTACAGAGTCCTTTTAAAATCATAAAAAAATTAATAGAAAATTTATTAATGCAGTGTGTTGCCTACCAAAATTTCTTGAAAATCACAACAAACCAACAAACCTACCAAAGCCTTAATTTATGAAACGAAGCTACCAATTTTGGTCCAATTGGATTTGCAAACGGCAACACTGCTGACCACATCAACATAAAGCAAATTATGAAAGCTGACTTCGAATTGAGAAGTGTGCCGAAAACATCGCTAATATCTTCGAATAGCCGAAGTGCGTATGGGACCTGCTGCGCTGGTACACAAATTTGTGCGAGTTGACAACTCTATGTGTTTATTTGCTTAGTGGTAGTATTTACTTAACTGTATTCGTTTGATTAGCTCTACATAATCGGTAAGGAATCTTATTTCTCTAGATTATTATTTAATGAATAAGTAAATAAAAAATTTGGATAAATGCATTTATCCACCAAACGGGGAATCTATTTCCCCGATCACCCTCAGGGGACGTCACTGAGTATGCATATGTAGTTATTATTTCCATGGCATACAGAAAATCAGCGCAATTACTTCGCCAGAAATTGACTAAAAATTTCAGTTGCGAATTGAACATTTTGTAGGTATGCTGTTGCTTGGTTAACATTTCTTCATCGATTCTCTTAAAACATTATATGACCGATAAATATTTGCACGATAGACTTATGCACCTGCCTGCATTAAATTATAACACCCCTTTCTGTGTACAATATATCCACCGCCTATGTTACATACAATGCCTCTTCAGGTGTATATGGATTGGTAACTTGAACGGACACTTGAAATATTTTTAATTTTGTTTGCTTTCTTTGCATCTAATACTTCGTTCAATAATGTGTGTGACTGACACATAGATGGCGGCACTAATACTAAATCAATATTTTTTTTCGAAATTGTGAACCTTTGACACCGATGACATTCCATCTACTGGACGGCCAAATGACGCTGTTATTCCGGAAAACGTTGAAAAACACTGAAAATCATTATGTCCGACCGTAAAGTGAAAGTGGGGGAGATTGCTGACATTCTAAAGATATCAGCAGGCAGTGTACACACCATAATACACGAACGTTTGGTTATGAAAAAGGTGTTTTCGAAATGGGTGCCGCGTTTGCTCACACCGGAGCAAAAACAACAACGAATCGATGATTCAAAGAGCTGTTTGGACATGTTTACGCGCAACAAGTCGGAGTTTTTGCGTCGGTACATCACAATGGATGAAACATGGATCCACCATTTCACTCCAGAGTCAAATCGGCAGTCTGCTGAGTGGCATGCAACCGGTGAAAGCCGCCCAAAGCGTCCAAAGGCACAAACATCGGCTGGCAAGGTTATGGCGTCAGTATTTTGGGATGTGCACGGAATAATATTCATCGACTATCTTGAGAAAGGGAAAACAATCAATAGCGACTATTATATAGCGTTGTTGGAACGTTTGAAAGAAGAAATCGCGATTAAGCGGCCCCATATGAAGAAGAAAAAAGTGTTGTTACACCAAGACAATGCACCGTGTCACAAGTCGATGAAAACGATGGCAAAAATGCATGAATTGGGCTTCGAATTGCTTCCTCATCCCCCGTATTCTCCAGATCTGGCCCCAAGCGACTACTGGCTCTTCGCAGACCTCAAAAAGATGCTCCGTGGTAAGAGATTTGGCTCAAATGATGAAGTAATCGCCGAAACTAACGCCTATTATGAAGGCAAAGAAAAATCGTTCTACAAAGGCGGTATCGAAAGATTGGAAAAGCGTTGGAATGATTGTATCTCCCTAAAAGGGGACTATGTTGATGAATAAAAACGAATTTTGGCAAAAAAATGTGTTTTAATTAGTTAGTCACACACATTATTGAACGAAGTGTTAATGCGTGGCCCATCGATGCGAACATGTGATAATCCGAAGGCGCCAAGTCTGAGCGCTTCCCAGTTGTACGATGCAACCAATTCTTTGGTGGCTCTAGTGCGGTGTGTTGGTGCGTTGTCATCGGGGAAAATTACTTTGTGTTGCCTGGCTTCATATTCTGGGCGTTTTTGGCGTATAGCACGGTTCAAATCGGCCAATTGTTGTTGGTAACGTTTACCGTTAACCGTTTCACCAGGTTTTAGAAGGTATTTTTCTTCAAATGGTAACACAAAATTAACTGTGTCCGCAAATCGTAATTTGTAGGCACGTAATCCGACATTTTCCGGAGCGTCAAACAATGCGTTGTTGGATGAAACTTGACAAATTGTGAACTGAATATTGTTGACATATGACAGAAGAAGTAAACATGACATTTGGTACGGTTCCGAAGTTTATAAATATTCGGCTATTTACCGCTAGATGTCGTTACCGGTTTGATAGGCGCATACCTGGTATATCTTAAATCATTTAATGAAATTTATACTCATTAATTAAATATAAATATATATCATACAATTTTAAAACTGGAAGGACTTAAAATATATGATATATTGAACGGAGAATATCTTACAGTTATAACTTTATATAAGAATGAAAAAGGAATCAATCATATTTGTATAAATTCAATGTGTGTATATATATCAGGTGTACAACTTTGCTTCCGCCGTTTTCCGATAGGTGGCTGTACCGGCTGAGGCTGGTTGAAATACATAGATGGTAATGCCTTTAAAGTGAGTGTGGACAGTGCCTAACGAATTGTCATCGCCGTTTCTGTGACAGTTGTTCTTGTTTTCGTATTATTCACGCTCGAAAATGTCCGTTTATGTGCCCAATTCTCGCCATTTGCGGGAAGTTTTACTTTTCTGTTACAATTCGAAAAAAAAATGCAGCTGAAGCGCATCGAATGCTCTCAGAAACTTACGGTGATGCTGCTCTGAGTGAAAGAACGTGTCGGCAGTGGTTTCAACGTTTTAAAAATGGAAGAGCGACATGACAAAGTCATCCTCCAACACGACAATGCTCGGCCTCACGTCGCAAAAGTGGTCAAAAAGTACCTGGAAACGCTGAAATGGGAAGTCTTGCCCCACCCGCCGTATTCCCCAGATTTCGCCCCTTCTGACTTCCACCTATTCCGTTCGATGGCACACGGCCTGGCAGATCAACATTTTCAATCCTTCGAAGAATTGGAAAAATGGATTGCTTCATGGATAGCGTCAAAAGAGGACTCCTTTTTTCGAGCCGGGATCCGAAAATTGCCGGAAAGATGGGAGAAAGTTGTCGCTAGCGACGGACAATACTTTGAATAATACATCTGTAAGCACTTTTTCGCAATAAAGCTTTTAATTTTGGAAAAAAACGGCGGAAGCAAAGTTGTACACCTGATACATAGAAATATATTTAACGACCTGCCTGTTTTGATATTTGCCGATTTGTCACCGGCTTGTTTTAATGAACGATTTCTGATTATTGGTTTTGAGGAAGTTAAATAGCTTCTAAGAAAGAACGTTTCTGAGAAGTATACACTATTTATATACATATTTCATGTAAGATAAGAAGAAATATTTATGTACTGCATAAGGTTATCTCTGCAGATTCGGACCCTATTTCGGGTATTGATGAAAATAAATTTGAGTTAGCGTCGAACCAATTATATAACACTAAATAATAACATTTTAGTATTGCTTTATAACGTAATATTTTTAAAATAATAAAGAAGTATTAATAGTTTTAAATATTAAAATTTAAAGAATTCTTTTAGTCAGATTTTAACCCTGCCTTATTTCCCGAACACATTCAAGACGGCAGCGACACTGCCACACAACTTCAAGATGCCGCCGGCTTCGACCGTCGCCCCGTAGTCATGTACCTAATGGTCAAAAAAGAATTTTGGATTTTTAATTGCCGCACAATCGGTAAATTTTTATTTTCTTAACGTTGGCAATACTTTTATTGGTGATCTGTCAAATTTTGACGCATATCGTAAGATTAGTACAGTACATTCCGTTTAGCTGCCTATTCGCTTAGGCATTTTTTGCTTAGCTGCATAGTTCGGCTAAAATCCTACTTCGCAAACCGAATTTTCTTTGAAAATTTCACATTTAGCTGCACATCACTTAGCTGCGCTATTCCGTTTAACAGCCCTGTTTTTTAGAGAGATTGCTTTGTTGTTGAGCATCTCATTTGGATCAGCCAAACACATTTTGACTGATATTTCGGGCGTGAAACGCGTCGCTTGTCGGCTGGTGCCAAAAAAGCGAAATTTCATTCAAAAACAGCGTCGTATTGATGTGGTCAAAGAGATGATTTCCAACGCAGACAGCGACCCAAAATTCATCGAACGCATTATTACTGGTTCCGAAACATGGGTTTTTTAATTTAATATGCCGACCAAACAACAATCGTCCGAATGGTGCTTCAAAAATAAGCCAAAACCGAAGAGAGAGCGCCAAAGTTGGTCTAAAATCAAAGTTTTCCGGTTTTTTTTCGATATTCGTAATGTGGTGCACTACGAATTCCTTCCGGAGGGCCAAACGGTCAATAAAGAATACTATTTAGTTGCGTTATGCGGCGTCTGTGTGAAGCTATTCGCAAAAAAGGCTAGATTTGTGGAAGAACAATTCATGGATTTTACACCACGATAATGCGCCATCTCATATGGCCTTGATTATTTCGGAATTTTTGGTCAAAAATTCGACCAATGTCATCAGCCAAGCACCATACAGTCCAGACATGGCGCCGTGTGACTTTTTTCTATTTCCCAAACTCAAATTGCTATTGCGGGGAACGCGTCTTGAGACCATAGAGGGAATTCGCTGCGTTATACTACGTTTACACAGACGAGATTATCCCGATTTGCGCGATTAAGTCGTTAACCTCGTATCAAAATGCGCGATTACCCATACAAAGTTAACCTCGCAAAAAGCGCGATTAAAATTTAATCTCACAAAGTAATCTCGTATTTCCCCAAAGCAACTCTGCAAATTTGGCTGAACGCGATTATTTTTGTATCATCACTAAGCGAATGTCATGCAAAAATAAACAAAAAAATGAATTGTAGCGCGAATAGGTTTGTCTAATTTGGATGTAAAACGATGAAGTTTAGACTTTCTTGCATTCGTAGAAGAAGTGAAAAGCTTTAAAACATTTAGAAAATCTTCTTCGATATCCGTTTCTACATTTTTTTTTTTAATTTCACTCATTTTTGTTCAAATTTTACGAAACAGTCTCGTTTGCAAAACAATAACAAAGAGAAAATGTGAGACGTCAAAATTAATCTCGTATTCAAGTTAATCTCTATGTAAACGGGCAACGAGATTATCTTAATCTCGATGAGTTAATCTCGCTGTGTAAACGTAGTATTAGCTGAAGGCCATACCTTTGGCGGCCTATAAAAAATGCAAGGAAAATTGGATCAAACGTTTGCATACATGTATTGACGCAGGAGGACAGTATTTTGAAGGGGATAATAAATAAATTTATAAAAAATTTAAATGCTGCGTTTTTTTTTAATTCCCGTTCTTTTTTGGTCACAAGGTACAGTAGGTACAAGGTAAGGTAGGTACAAATAGCAATAATTTTTAGAATTATGGAATTTTAACTGAAATACTAACAAATTTGTAACTATGGTTCAAAGCACACCGAAAAAGTAAGAACAATTTCATTAAAAATATCTGTTTAAAAGCAGAGATGCAAATTGCTTTGGTTTTATCGCCTAAGAAATAGAGAATAGTTTGATGTTTGGCGACAACTGGGTTCGGTGTTCTTGTAGTCGTCAAAATCATAGTTTCCATACCAACGTTCTGATTCTATATTTTGAGAGATGCTGTAAAGTGGGAAATACACATAGTTGAAGAGGGTAGGGAAGAGGGTGTCCCGGTTTCTGAATGGTTTGTGTTTGAAAATCATTAGATTTTCTTTAATTTATTGAATACATTTTATCGAAATACCAATATCGATAACACGAAAAGTCTCGCTTTATAGTCTCGAGTACATAATTAAGTTTTTAATCACGTAGATTGAATGCTGAAAAATAAGCTTCCAATTATTAAAGTTATTTTTGTATCTATACCAAGAAGCGTAAAGAGATAGTTCATAATTTATATTTTTGATAAAATTTTGTATCTAATTTTGTTGAAATTATAGCAAGAAATTTCCAGATTTTTATCGTTCGACTCAGTGGTGTATTCAGGGGGGGATTAGGGGGATAGATCCCCCCCTTGGTCGGCTATGATTTTCAGACAAGGTTTGGTAAATTGGCTGTATTGAGATCAGAAGTGAGCATGAAGATTTTCCTTTCGGTAACGTTGCTCTACGCAAAATCTTTAGCTTCACTAATCAAATCTAAGTTTTCAAGAAAAATTCGCCGCTTGTACTTTTTGTTGTGATTCCAGCTGGGATCAAAAGCGATTATTTTTTCGCTTGACGGTATAGTTAGTGAACAACCAAATGGTCTAAAGTGTCAACTACTTCTTTTGACTTTTTGTAAAACGATAAAATTTCAGGTAATTTTTTTCACCAACATATCCTGGTTATGATGAAAAGTGCTCAAAGGGGCATCTTCGGCGAAAACCTAGCAATTGTTTACTTAGTGTGTCCTTTTCATAGGACGAACATAGCAGTAGTCACTAAACCCACTTTTTTCATATATCTCTTATTGGTGTCAACGAGGTTCATTCTTGATTACAATCGTTACGTTCTTGGCGAGCGGTTTTGTCACCGACAAAACGAAAAATTCGTCTGGCTGTTGTGTAACTCTACAGATTATCAAGAGATTATGATGAAGTCTCTTTTTCTAACTTGCACAAATTGCTCAGCATTTTAGCTACTCTGCCGGTATCTACAGCAACATCAGAGCGATCATTTTTAACACTGAAACGCCTGAAAACTTATCTTCGGAACAGCATTGGACAGGTACTTAATAAAGGTGTGATATAAAAATAAAACATTTTTTTTAATTTGTTGTTTTTTTTTATTTCAATCAAGGAACGCCTGCATGGTTTATATGGCGTTCAAACTGACGACTTAAACGTGTTTAATGTGCTTAAACAAGTTAAATGAACAAAACCAGTTCGAAAACCTGTTTATTCACATGCAATTGTTGTTGGAAATTAAACGTGTTAAACCATTTAACATGTTTTGAAACGAGTTTAGCGCAGGGTTGTATCCGAAAGCTTTCTATGAAAAAGCTTTTTTACCAATGAAACACAACTATTCATGTATGAAACACATCCCTTAAAATTCAACTGTCATTTTATCCAACCCAAACCAAAGAAAAATTGAAAATTTGAAAAATTTGAAATGAATGAAAAAAATGTTTTTGCTCGCACTACTTTCATTCCATTCATCGTCTTTTTATGGCATCTGAATACAAGGCGTCTCATATTTGGACGAAGGTGAGTATTTTGCCGTGGATTGTGAAATATGCGCCAATATTTCGCTCGAATCATGCTCGCAGCACTTCAGTTCACAAAAATATTTATTTGTTGTTTGTAAACAAACAGCTGTCAAATTGAACCTCACTGAGCAGTCTGGACGGTCGTCTTCAAACGTAACTACTTTTTACTTAACCCTTTCGGTACTTCTTTTTTGTTTGCAACTTTAAAAATCATTCTTTTCCATTTTATTACTGTTTAAGCCCACATAATGAATAATCAAAAGTCATTTTTTTTTAATATTGTTCGAAAAAGTGGTTTTTGGGCATCATGCTATATGGCTTAGTCAGAAATAAAAAAAATCGTACAGCCTTAGTGAACTATATTTGGGATCTAACTTTTTTTACACTTACTAAAGCAATAAATACCTACTAGATTACTTACATAAACCTATGAAATAAATTGATTTTTGTAGTAGAATAAATAAAAGTACGAAGTGACCTCTTTTTGTAAAATTCGCAGCTCGATAGGACTGCGCACTTTCTGAACCTCTACAATTTACTTGGTACACTAATCAAAATATTTTTTAATTATTTGGTATAAAAACCTTCAGAGAAAAATACAAAAATATAAAAATATAGTATCCACAAGTTTTTGACCTAAAACAGGCACTGAAAAGAGGCTATGCCATATGGCATAGAATAACCGAAAGGGTTAAACTAGTTTAAATGAGTCAGTTTGAACGCTATATTAGCAATGTTGGCAGTACACATGATGAGCGGCAGAAAAAGTGATCGATAAAATGTGTACTAAGCAACGAAGGCTTGATTTTATTTTGTTATATACTATTAACCCATTGCTGCCCGGTATCAGTTCCGCCCATACGATTTTGATAAAATTTCAAACACGACCTAGAAGTGACCCAAAATGATCAGAAACAAAATTTCAGCTTTATATCTCTGCATGTTGCTGAGATATTCATTACGTATTTTGTACCCATTACGCAGCAATAGTAACTTTTTTCCATACTTTGTGAAGTGATCAGCTACACCCGTGAACGAATGTTGTATTTTTTACAGGTGAGTTTGGAGGCAGATTTTTGTTAAGTTCTAAGGCCACTACGTTTCGCCACATTTTCTACCTTCGAAAAATTCACGATATTTGGAGTCTGGTAACTCTAGCTAAATGCCGAAATCTTAGGGTGACCTTCACTAGGTTAAGGTAGTTTCATCTTTACCCTAACTATCCCTATCAATGGTTTTGAGAGATCTCAAACATTGACTTTTTTGTGATTTAAAAAAAAAATCAATTTTCATGGGTAAAATTTTACCCATTGGGCAGCAATGGGCTTGTGTTTATTTTCTAATATACTATTAATTACAAAAATTAGATTTTTATATAATTTCATGTATGTGATTTTGCTTTGAGAAAAAAGCAATTAAAACAAATAAACGCAAAGCTTAAGGCGTAACAAATTTTTGAAAAAAAGCGTAAACCATGTTGAAAAAAGTATAAAAATATGTTGAATAATTCTTCCAATATTCGCCCCCCCTTCATGAAATCCTGAAATAAATAAAACGAAGCATTAAACAATTAATTGTTTTTGGATAACGCAGACTTACATGTCGCATTTACAAAAGCGACACAGCTACAATCAAGACAACATTGCAATTAATAGTTATCGGTGACGTAAATAATAAAAGTTAGAAAGTTATGATGCAACGTAAACAAAAAAATCCCAAAATAATAACAATGTGCAAGTCCAAAATTTAGACATGGGGGGGACCTACTGGGTGACTTTTCTATAGGTATACTGAGTTGAGATCCACCAGCCGTTTGGCTGGATTGGCTCTACTTTAAGAGAAATCCGACTTTGAAGTTTGCTCATTTTCAAATGCTAATAGGTCCTTTCAAATGCTAATAGGTTCCGAATATCGAAATAAAAAAAAATACATTCAAACTGTGTAATTGCGATATGTGCATTTTTTGGCGCAGCGCAACGTGGCGTGTGAGTGTCATTTAATTGTAATATTAGTATAAATAAATGACACTCATACGCCACGTTGCGCTGCGCAAAAAAATGCACATATAGCAATTACACAGTTTGAATCTATTTTTTTGGATTGGTGTCTTAAGCAGATTTGTTGGTCGTTAAAATATCTACAAACTAGCCGAAGACAGTAAAGCGATATTCGAAACGATTTAGGACCTATTAGCATTTAAACGTTCGAAGACTTAAGCGACAAATTCGACTAAAATGAGCAAGCTTCAAAGTCGGATTTCTCTTAAACTAGAGCCAATCCAGCCAAACGGCTGGTGGATCTCAACTCAGTATACCTATAGAAAAGTCACCCAGTAGGTCCCCCAATGTCTAAATTTTTAAGGGCAATTTTCACGCACAGTGTAATTATCGAGAACGAAAAAAACAATTTGTTTCTCTCTTATTACGCAACATAAAAATTAATTGTCACAAATAATAATCATAGTCAACAAATAATTTTAAGTTACATTGTAATAGTTACATTGCAAGTATTTCCTTAAAAAACTTATAATATCAGAGAATCAAGTTCTTATTACTACCAACGTTGGTTCTGCCCAACACTGGCAGCTACTAACTAACTAACTAACTAGCTGTAACTAATTTACTAAAATTTTTTGTGTCCAGTTACGCGCATTCTTATGCGACGGGTGCCATGGGGCAGCTTTCGATACATAGCACAAGTAGATATGTAGGTATGTACATAGCAAATATAAGTTGAAAGGTTGTTAACTGATGGAAAATTGGGGAGGTGGCTAGAGTGTTAATGACTGTGCTGAAGGTTGGTGACGTTCGGATGGTGGTGGTGGTTGGGGGGTGATTAAGGTTATTCGGCCTTGGGAAGACGTACAAACGGGGAAAGTTGCTGCTGTTGCTACGTTGCTGTATTCAGCTGCTATTTCGTTTTTGTGTTTAGGTATTTCAGTCAGATTTTGCGATTGCGATTTGCCTTATTGTGGATAGTTGCTTCGCTGCTACAAATCTATTAAAGTTTTCTGGTGAGCTTTGCCTATTGAAGCATTTGCGTGTTGTTTATGTGGTGAATTGATTTGTGTTTTGTTTTGTGTGTACCTGTAGTCGTTAATTTGCATGACCATTTGGATGTTCCCTCAACAGTTGCGCGCTCAGCTTGTTCTAATGAATCTATGTGTGTATCTGGATCCACACCAAATGTCATCCTTTAAAATTACATATATTAAACATTTAAGAGAATATGGTGTATATTTAAATAATAAAAATATTGCATTCGATAAAAGTTCTGTTTCTTGCTTCTTCGTTCACAATTGCAAAAAATCGTCTTGTTTTTCATTTATGTTTTTTTCAATTATATTGTTTTCAATTGATTTCAACATTGAGACAAAATCATAGAAGAAAAATAAATAAAAAAATCTACAACAGAAAAAATCAACATACGTTTAAGTTTATAGCTGGTGGTGTTGGCATTACAAAATTGCGTGTAATTTTATTGAAAGCCGCTAATTAGCCTTTTAGTTTACGGAAAAGCGTATTCGTGTTTGTTGTTATTTTATCCCTCAAATACATACATTTTCTTGTTCGTTCAATAATCATAGTACTTCCTCACAATGAAACCAGGTGAATTCGCTTTGCCTTACACACCTTATCGCTAGCGAAATCATTACAAGCGAATCGCTTGGAAGATCATTTGGCATTTCACTTCATTTCGCGCGCGTATACAATATTTTTGGGTGTAAGGTTAAGGTTGCTGTCTGGCCATGGGAAAATATAAAAATTAAATAATTGAAAATAAAAAAATTACTTATCGCCTAAAGCAGGTTGCTGCTGCCATTCTATGCCTGCAAGTTTATCAACCCTCGCGGAAATATACCGTTAACTCTACCATAGAGCGAAAATCTCTTGCTCTACCCAAAAAACTCTATAGTGGACTCGTGACTTTAGACCGGTTGAAACGACGGTGCGTTATACCTAAAACAGGCGGCAGCCTTAATTCAAAATAACGTGCTTAATGCAAATTAAGTCCTGGAACAGCGCTGGAACCGGGCGGTGGAAGCACAGATTGATACCCCACCTGGAGCCATGGTTGACCAGAAAGCACGGTAAGGTGGACTACCATTACCACCACACCAAGTTCTCGCGGCCATGAGTGTTTCAAGGGATATCTACACTGTTTTGGACACGCGAAGAACCCGTTTAGCGATTTCTACGGCCCAGGCATGATCAAAAACGCGAAACATGTGCTGTTCCCTTGTCAGCGCTTCAAAGAGGACCAGCGCCATATTAAAGAAACCATGGACTGCAACGTTGCGCCGGATAACATGGTGCTGCGAATGATCGAGTCCAGCGACGCGTGGAAGGTTGTATGCGATATATCCGCAGAGGTATTGCATCACCTACGCAAGAGTGAGCAGCAACGACGAGCATACGGACGACAACTGGTGTTAGGGAGAGCAGTGTAATTCCAAAACCAACGTGGATTGAGCACCCGCACAAGAACCCGACACGGACTTTTCGAGCTAATTGCTCAAACCACCTCCCGAAACAATACTTGACCATCGTTCTGTGGGGAAATACGAACATGAAAGAGAGATGATTTTTAGTGTGTTAAAGTCACACACTGATTGGGAGTGGGTTGTTGATGCTTTTAATCTCTATAAAAAAAACAGCGTTCATGAACTCAAAAAAATTTCGGCTCTCTCAAGAGCATAAAAACGTCAGAGATTGCATATTGTAATCTCGCGGAGGTCCAAGTGTGTTACTGAAGCGTTTGTGTTAGTTTTTTTATTTTCCCTTTCCTCCAACCACGAGCAAAAATTTCCCAGGAAATTCCTCTTATCCTGAACGAATTTTGAAAATAGCAGAAACGTTACGGAGAGAAAAATAAGAGAATATTACCCTACTTTTAGGGATTTTTTTACCAGCAAATTGTGAGGGAGTTTGTGCGAAGTGTAAGTTTAATGTTTTATAAAAGAAAAATAACCTAAAATAACCACTAAGTGCTAAATTTTCAGTACGAGTTTAACTCAGTTACTAGTATAAACTTACAGCCCTATTCTGGCAAACCTAACAAAACTCACCATGCTGACAATTGAATAGATTCTATCAATTGTATTATCTAACACTTGTCACAGAAGTTATCAGGTACGTAGAAGAAGCTGACAAGCGCAAAAATACTTGCAAAGAAGCAATTGAAGTTAAAAATTGGGAAACATTTCAGCATAAATAAATATATAAATAATATTTCAGTGTTTGCAATAGAAGAGCAGCTATTATTAACGTGTGCAGTTGCTCTGGCTAAAAAATATGAAATTGTGAAGAGGAGAAGACCTTGCGCGACGAAAGCCACCCTTTTCCTATGCAGGAAAGCATTTTCGTTCAAAATTTTCGTTTTCCAAAATCGCTCTTGCCGGTAATAATTTTTGGACAATGCGCGGTGCATTAAGGGGCCCGAACACTGTAAACTGCGATTTTTCATATGTTTTTTATTTTATTTATTAAAAAAAAACGGACGTTCCGATTTACATGAAACTTTACACATATGTTAATAAATGTTTAGATTACCTTTTTTACTACCTTTTTTAATTCGATTTGCCCCTTTCAAAACTTAAAACGCGATTATCTCGAAACCATGTTTTTTGACCGCGTTGACAGCATAACTGAAAAAGTTTTTATCCGATCGACCTGATTCAAATTGCATTCTATTCGGGAATAGTGTCGCTTCTGCTCGACGTAGCCGTTTTTCGATATATGCCAAACTTTTTTTTTTATAAATAATTTAGTGCAAAATTTTACGCGAAACAAAAAACTTTTTCTTCAAACAGCCGCCATTTTTTTCTAATCAATATTTTTAAAATCCCCTACGTCAAACAGTAGCCAGTAATGTATATTTCAAGAATCTTTTTTGTTTTTTGCTCTAGGAGGCTCCGTTATGCTGATTTGCTGTCAACGCGACAAGGGTCATTTTAAAAAGACGACATTTTGGATCAGCTACAGAATACAAACATGGCCGCCAAAAAAAAAAAAAAAATTGTTTTCGATAATCTAAACATTTATTAACATATGTGTAAAGTTTCATATAAATCGGAACGTCCGTTTTTTTTTAATAAATAAAATAAAAAACATATGAAAAATCGCAGTTTACAGTGTTCGGGCACCTTAAGGCTGTTTTCCCCAGTTTGCAGCTCGGCACTGTTCCTCAAAAATTCCAGCTGCTCCTGCGTAGTTCGCTGAAATCTTGAGACATAATAAATATTTAACAATCAAACCAGTCGAACTTGTAAAGAATCCATACTTCCTTGTGGAAATTTTATTTGAATTTATTTCCAAATGTTAAAATTTCGCAGCTTCTTCTTCTTCTTCTCCTTTTCCACTAATTTGCCATTCACAGTGAAACCAAAACAAACATAACTTTTCAACTCGCTGTGGTGAAATTTTATAGCTTTCTGCTTGTCAGATTTGCGTAAGAATAGGCTAACAAAAAATTCTGATCAAAAATCTAAAAAGCGTTGAATAGAAAATCAATTTTCAGACTTTCGCCAGAATAGGGCTGTAAGTTTAAACGCAAAATAAAATTTTGCAGTCAAACTTGACTAAAGTTTAAACTTAGTTTAAACTTGCACGGTTAAACTATGTTTAAACTGTCAACAGCTTCTGACAGTTCATTTATTTTGGAAATTTGAAAATCCTCCTCCTGTTTTGTAAAACTCTTGCCTGTCGTGAACGAAATTCTTATGGCACTTTTTTACACTTTTGCGCATTTTAGATTTTTATACTTTGTGCGCAGCGTTTTCGCGCACCGGAAATTATCAACAAATTTTGAATTGAAATCTTGAACTACGCAGGATTAGCTGGAAAAACAGCTGCAAGCTGGGGAAAACAGCCCCAATGCATCGCGCATTGTCCAAAAATTATTCCCGGCAAGAGCGATTTTGGAAAACGAACATTAAAGTAACATCCCTATTCTGGCAAACATAGCAAAACTCACCATGCTGACAATTGAATGGATTCTATCAATTGTTAGATTTTCGTATTCGCGCCATTTTTTAAAAGCTTTTATCTAACACTTGTCAAAGAAGTTGTCACGTAGGAGGAGCTGACAAGCGCAAAAACAGTTGCAAGGAAACAATTAAAACTAAAACTTTCTAAACATTTCAGCAAATTTTGTATTCGGCAAATAGAAGAGCAGCGATTATTGGCGTGTGCGGTCACTCTGGCTAAAAAAAATGAAGAGGAAAAGGCTCTTGAGGCCTGTGCACGACGAAAGCGATCCTTTTGCTATGAAGGAAAGCATTTTTGTTAAAAAATTTCGTTTTCCAAAACTGCTTGGAATGGCTTTTGCAGCTGGAGTCGGGCGACAATCAAAAGTCCACCTTTTTTATATCTCGTTCCCAGAAGTGTGTAGCAAGCTAAGGTACGCGTTGGCTCCCTCATAGCGTTGAGGTGTTCCGTCATCTAATAATAATAATTGACTGGCACGACAGCCCGGTTACGCGAGCCTAAGGCCTAGCTTCCCGCAACCACCCGTGTTGTGCGTGTGAATTTGTACGCGAGTGGAACCTACAGTTTTACCGTAGGCACACAATTGGAGCGTATGAGCGTATGGGCGTATGGGCGTATTGCGTTGTCAAATTAAATTTCATGTATTTCAATGAAAGCGCACACAATTGACGACGTAAGCGTATGAGCGTAAAAACGTCGTACGCTCACTTAGATCTATTTCTATTTTTTACGCCGCGTATGGGCGTATTCGTGTATATTCGTGTATTCGTATACTCATTCGTGTACGACACGACCTCAGCAGCGCGCGTATACCACTGCCGTATACATAGCGCCAGCAGCGCAGCGATGAATTTATACGTTGCTGCTCACGCTGGAATTGTGAGCAAGGCAACGTGTGAACGTATTTTGACAGCGTATTTACGCCGTACGCCCATACGCCCATACGCTCATACGCTCCAATTGTGTGCCTACGGTTATGCCGGTTCCGAACGGCAGGTTGGGAGCTTTTTCGTAAGCAATTTTTACTCTCAGAGGTTTGCCATTTCCAGCTGAGAGGACAGCCACCGAAAGAGAAAACGAGTTTTCCCGTTATTTTTTTTAGGTGTTATTACAGGCAATATTTGAACCTGGGTCGCTGCCTTCGACTCGCGGTCCAACGCACTAACCAACTGAGCCACGGCGGCTGCCATCTGCTTCCATTAATTTTGGACAATTCGCGGTGCATTGGGGCTGTTTTTCTCAGCTTGCAGCTCGGGATGGTTCCTCAAAAATGGTAGAAAAAAATTTCAGCTGCTCCCGCTTAGTTCGTTCAAGCCTTGCAACATAATAAATATTTAATAATAAAATCAGTAGAATTTGTAAAGAATACTTCCTAGTGGACATTTTTTTTTAAATTTATTTTCCACTAATTTGCCATTCACAGTGAAACCAAAACAAACATAACTTTTCACCTCCCTGTGGTGAAATGTTACAGCTTTCTGCTTGTCAGATTTACGTAAGAATAGGCTAACAAAAATGTCTGGTCAAAAATCTAACAAATAGAAAATCAATTGTCAGACTTTTGCCAGACGGTCTGCTGCCTACTCTTCCGCTACTACCAGCCGGGTAGACCAGCTGGCGGTGGTGGATGAACTGGCGGAATGTGACTAGACCTCCTCGTGGTGGCCGCTGGAAACAGCCACCGGGGTACGGTCTTGTCTATACCCTTGGTGGCTGGCTAACTAGTCACGTCCCATTTCCAATATCCCCTTACACCTGAGTCCCATCTATCCATACTTCCTCCCCCACCCCCTAATCCAGGGTGTCATGCGACCCGTGCCCATTGGATGGTTTGCAGCCAGGGTATACCGGCTGTATTACTACGGAGCCTACCCGATACCTGTCCACCTCGGGTAGTATTTCTGGACTTCCTATGGCATGGGGCTCTGCCATGGGTGACCTCCCCGACCCCACTTATTGATAGGCCACCGAAAAGCCTCGTCGGAGTAGGTGGCCAACGAACCAGATGAGATGAGTTCCTTAACACATGCCTCGGATGGAAAAGACGTCGGACAGACTGACGTTAACGATCAGCAGATGGCTGAAACTATGACTAGCGATCGGAGAGACCGATCGGCTAGGAGTAGTGTGAGCAGTGATTGCTCACACGTGAGTGTGACCACAGCGTCAACTATGGCGGTTGGAGGGGCTTCATCGATAGGATTACCTGCACTGGTAGAAGCTACCGAGGCCATCTCTCTAAAGAGAAAGCGGCTAACGACTTCTCAGAAGAAGAGGCTGAGGAAGCTGATGGCGGCAGGTAAGACCTACGATGAGGCTCTAAAAACTGTCCTAGAAGAGCCGACTAACACGGACGAGACCGATGGTGGCAGCAAAAGAGATACGGCGCAACCCGTATCGAAAAGGACGAAGTTTAGCCCGTCCTTCGCTGAAGCTGCAGCGGCCATCAAGGTGGGAATTGTACCGGACGAATTCCCGGCTGTCCACCTAAACTTGGAGGAGCAGAGGGCAATTGAGGGGGCCATCAAGGAGGAGCTGCGTAAGCTCCCCTTTGATGGACCTCAAATCAGGTTCCAGGGATGCTCCTTCAAGCCAGGGTGGATCATCGTAAACTGCGCCGATGAGGCGTCGAAGAATTGGCTGGAAGGGATAATGACGAAGACCCAGCTGGTGGAAAAGAAGGTGAAACTGGTAGAGGGAAACGAAATTCCCAAACCCAGCGTAGCCACCGCGTTTTTCCCAGGCTGCTCCCTACCGGCCGAAGATATTCTTCGAATGCTTCGAACGCAGAACCGTTCACTACCGACAGGAAACTGGAAGGTACTTAACAGGTCTGTCGCGGCGCAGGGAACAACGTTGACGCTGGCCATCGATGATCCCTCAGTGACTCAGCTCTCTGCACTGAAGAACCTTCCCTTCTTTGAGTTGGGAAGGGTTCAGTTCAGGTTGCGTCGAGAGCAGGGGGCCAAGTCGTTGGTGACCGGCGGAGGCGGTACGGAGACGAAGACGTCCAACGTAAGGGTGGATGAGGAGAGACCCTCCACCAGTAGACAGGCACTGGCAAAGGTGAGCGAGGACCGGCCGCGTACTAGCGGGCGGACGCTAACCGTCACTCGGACTGACAAGACGACCGAACGGACGAGTGACAAGACGCCAGGACCAACATCAGTGGGACCCGCAAAGCGTGCTTCAGCTAAACCCGTCCGACAGACACGGCTGACTGGGATGGCAAATCCGCCCAGACAACTGAGCCTGCTGGATAAGTCTACACATACTCCGGGCAGTAGTGACCGGGTGCAGACAAGGGGTACAGGAGGTAAGCGTGCGGGTTCCCACACCAAGGGACCGCAGGCGTAATATGGAGATTGTACAGATCAATCTCCATAGAGCGTCGGCAGCCTCGGCTGTCCTCACCAGGACCCTAAATTCCTTGGGTCCCCTGGTGCCCTGGTGCAGGAGCCATGGACCAGCACCAACGGCCAAATCCGGGGGCTAACTCAGGCAGGTAAGGTACTTTGTTGCCAGTCGTCAACAAGAGCAAGAGCCTGCATTATATTTAATAATGTTTCCTTCTTCCCGTTGACAGATTACGTGACGCCTGATCTCTGCGCGGGAAAAATCGTGTTGAACTCCAGGGAGGTTATCATAGCCTCAGCATACTTCCCTGGGGACGGCGAACACTGCCCTCCACAAATAGCAGAACAGTTGATTGATTATGCTAGGGGCAAGCAGCTGGAGCTAGTACTTGGCTGTGATGCGAACGCCCATCACACCATGTGGGGAAGCTCGGATGTGAATCCTAGAGGTGAGTCACTTTTCAACTTCATACTCTCCCTAGATTTAAACATATGCAACATTGGGAATAGTCCCACGTTTGTTACTAGAATCAGAGAGGAAGTCTTGGATATGACCTTGACGACCTCAATGACAAAAGATCTTGTCAGCAACTGGCGAGTATCTGATGAGCCGTCCTGCTCAGACCACAGGCATATAAGATTCACGTTAGGGAATCAAATGCTTTCTGAAGTGTCATTTAGACCTAAAAGACAGACCGACTGGAGCAGTTATTGCAACCAGTTAGGACAAGATACTCTAGCTCGAATAGAGAACAGAATAGATACCATAGACAGATTAGAAAGGGCCACCACAACTCTCAAGGAATCCGTTCTAAATGCCTATGAAGACAACTGTCCCCTCAAGACTAAAACCTTTAGGAAACAGACGCCATGGTGGAGTGGTCATCTTAGCAAGCTAAGGAAGGAGGTTAGGAAACTATTTAATAAGGCCAAGCGGAATAACGACTGGCAGACCTACTCCCTGACCCTCACCAACTACAACCATGAGATTAGGAAGGCCAAGAGAGAGTCCTTTAGACGGTTCTGTGAGGACGTGTCAGACCTGTCCTCCAGTTTCAGACTTCAAAGGGTCCTCTCGAAGGAGAAAACCTATCCTATTGGAACACTGGTGGATGTTAACGGGTCGTCCACAAGTAGTGAAATGGAATCACTCGTCCTACTCACTAACACCCACTTCCCGGGATCGATAATATCAGCAACCGTACCTCTGACAAACAGTACAGGACAGACATATTGTCCAAGTAGGGAAGACTGGAGGGTTGCCAGAGCGGTGTGTAGCACGCCAATAGTGAAATGGGCGCTGGAATCGTTCTCCCCTTACAAAGCGCCGGGAAAAGATGGCATTTTCCCGGCACTTCTGCAAAAGGGAATTGATATACTAGCGCCTATTTTAACAAAAATCTACTCATGTAGCTTAGCTTTTGGGCATATTCCAGAGGTGTGGAGAGCAGTGAACGTGGTCTATCTCCCCAAGCCTGGAAGATCCAACAAAAAGGACCCAAAATCCTTCAGGCCGATAAGCTTGATGTCATTCGTGCTAAAGGGCTTGGAAAAGGCCGTTGACCGCTTCCTGAGAGAAGACATTCTTCCTCGATGCCCCCTAAGCGCGAACCAACATGCCTACCAGAAAGGTAGATCCACTGAAACGGCCCTATCGGCGCTGGTAGGCAAGATAGAGAAGTCCCTGGAGGAAAAGGAAATCTGTCTGGCAGGTTTCCTAGACATAGAAGGGGCCTTCAACTACACGACCTTCGAAGCGATTGAAAGGGCGCTAGAAGAATTTCAGGTGCCTACCACTCTTATAAGATGGATATCATCCATGCTTGAAAGTAGGATGATTCAGTCCAACTTAGGGGCGGTAGAGTTATCTGCAAGAACAGGGAGGGGATGTCCCCAGGGAGGGGTACTATCCCCACTGCTGTGGTCTGTGGTCGTTGATGGACTAATCCGCTCACTTACGGAGCAGGGATATGAAGTCATCGCTTATGCAGACGACCTAGTCATTGCGGTCAGAGGCAAAGACGGACATACAGTCTCGGACTTGCTACAGAACGCGATGAAAATTGTGGAGCGCTGGTGTGTAAGACAGAAACTGTCTGTGAACCCGGACAAAACAATTATTGTGCCTTTTACCTTTAAAAGGAAATTTGACCTTGGACAGATTGAGATCTTTGGTAAGGTGCTGAACATCTCGAATGAGGTCAAGTACCTAGGGGTAACTCTAGACAGTAAATTGAACTGGAAACCCCACGTTGATCGCACTATCAAGAGAGCAGGCAATGCCCTCTGGAGTTGCAAAAGAATCTGTGGTAAAAACTGGGGATTGAGACCGAAGTGGCTTCAAAAACTATACTCCCTGGTAGTTCTGCCAACGATAACCTACGGGGCGATAGTTTGGTGGAGGAAGACCACAGAAGTAACAACTGCGACTAAGCTAGAGAAACTACAACGACTAGCAAATACCTGCATTACAGGATGTCTCAGGACGACTCCGACGGCAGCCCTTAATGTTATATTGGGGGTGATGCCGCTGGAACTCAAAGTGCAAATGGCTGCAATAGCCAGCACTCACAGACTGATGCATAGTGGGTCTATACCGAAGAATACACAGGCAATCGGTCACTTATCACTGCTGAGGGACAGGAGGCGAGATGGAGGCTTTTGGATGCCCCTTGATCTGATGCCTCAGAAGCACCTCTTCAGAAGAAGGTACAAAACGTACATACCGCACAGGAAGGACTGGGCTGATAATAGAATCAGTCCGAGGTGTGATGATATTGTATGGTACACTGATGGGTCCAAGACGGAAGAAGGAACAGGAGCGGGAATTTATAGCTCTGGCTCCCAACTTTCAGTCAGTCTTGGGGACAAGGCCACAGTCTTCCAGGCTGAGGTCTATGCCATTAATGAATGTGCCAGGACAATACTAACACTTAACTTTAAAAGGAAGAGGATATTCATAATGTCTGACAGTCAGGCTGCAATCAAAGCTCTGAACTCGACGACATTTGACTCTAAACTGGTCTGGGAGACAGTCGCTGTCCTCCAAGATCTTTCTAAGGACAACCAAGTGATAATACACTGGGTACCTGCGCACTGTGGACACGATGGTAATGAGGAGGCGGACAGATTGGCAAAGGAGGGGGCGGCAAGACGACCCTACGGACCTGAACCAATCATAAGTGTTAGCAAGACTCATTACAGACATTGTGTAAAACAGGAATTTCTAAATCGAGCTAATCACAAATGGTCGAACACAGTGGGACAACGCTGTTCCAAGCTCTTCTTTCCAGTTTACTCTGCAAAGAAATCTAATTACCTCTTGGAGCTAAGCCGAGCAGAGCTTAGATTCATGACGGGGATCCTAAGCGGACACTGTCTGCTAAATATGCATAGAGCGCGACTGGGAATCACGGACAACGAACTATGCAGATTTTGTATGGAAGACGAGGAGACTTCTGTACACATCATAACGGAATGTCCCGCCCTCATACACGCAAGAAAGCGGGTATTGGGGAGGGAACTGATACAGACAAAGGATCTGTCTGAATTTGATCTAAGGAAAATAAAAGAGTTCCTGGATAATATTGGAGGATACGAACTCCTCCAGTAAGATAAAGGGACGTGACACAATAGTTCAACACTGGACGCAGTGTCTCGGGCAGGTAGTGCTCGACTCCCGCTACCCAATCTTAATCTTAATCTTAGCCTATTCTTACGCAAATCTGACAAGCAGAAAACTATAAAATTTCACCACAGCGAGTTGAAAAGTTATGTTTGTTTTGGTTTCACTGTGAATGGCAAATTAGTGGAAAAGAAGAAGAAGAAGCTGCGAAATTTGAGCATTTGTAAATAAATTCAAATAAAATGTCCACTAGGAAGTATGTATTCTTTACAAATTCGACTGGTTTGATTGTTAAATATTTATTATGTCTCAAGATTTCAGCGAACTACGCAGGAGAAGCTGGTATTTTTGAGGAGCAGTCTCGAGCTGCAAGCTGGGAAAAACGTTGCAAGTATTTTTTGCGCTTGTCAGCCCCTTCTACGTACCTGACAACTTCTCTGACAAGTGTTAGATAAAGAGCTTTTCAAAAATGGTCAGAATACGAAAATCTAACAATTGATAGAGTCTTTTCAATTGTCAGCATGGTGAGTTTTGTTAGGTTTGCCAGAATAGGGCTGTAAGCCGCGTTAAATGAATTCCCCGGGAATATTCAGAATATGGCTGAAAGTGTCGAAAGCTACAGTTTCACTCACACAGTGTGAATATATCTGTGGCAATAAAATATTATAGCTTAAGTCAACTTAAGATGTTTTACCGTATTTTAGCTTAAATATATCTGCCGTAAAAGTACTATCAAAGTGTTAATTCCCTATTTTAATATTCAGTATCATTACTTTTTTCTACGCGAAAACGTTTCGAAGATTCTGTAGAAACCGTATGGAAATTCATTTTTTCAATTGCGTTTTTCTCCGCTCCTTGTGTTTCGACATAAGCTACTTTGCTTTATTACCACAGATATACAAAAAAACTGACTGCAGCACCACTGATGTTAATAAATAAATAATTATAAATAAAACAAAAAGCATATTTTTACAAATGATATTAAAAGTTATTATATTTCTGTATTGTAGTGTATTATATAGGGTGTCCCAAAAAAAGTGCACGATGTAATGTATGTAAAAAAACCGCATATTTATTTAGCGAGTGGTGATATTTGTGCATTTTGCATTATAGACATGGCCTGATTATGAAAGAAAATATTCGGCAAATGACCCCAAGGTTCTGATCACAGGCCCTTTTCCTTTTCGATTATCGATCACACTTTCACAAAGATGTGGATCTTTCTCACCAATGATGCGTTGGATCTCGACCGTGAGCTAAGGAACTGTTTGTGTTTTTTCACAATTTTTTTTATTTTCTCAACGAACACATTATCAGCTACTCACCAGTAATCTTTTTAGTTTTATTGGGGCTCACAATTTATTTAAACAAATTTTTGTTTCTCACACAATTTCAAAAATAATTATTTTCTTATTTTGTCACGAAACTTCAACTTTGTCTTACAATTATTGCCGTTTTGCATGTAGCAGCGTTAACTGACTACATTTATTTTATAAAATGGAGATGCCTCTTCCCGTACGTGTAAAGTTAGCTAGTAAAATCATAAGGTGTAATTTACAGAATTTTTTTAAGCTTAGGATGTCTACAGGCCTTCTTGGGAACTGGATGGTTAAATATCAAAAAGACTTAAGTAAAAATAAGAAAAGTTTACACTGATGGTCGAAATTTGTCTGTGTCGATTGTCAAATGTGCATGAAATTAACTATTTTTATATAAAACCTAATAGAATATAATCAAAAAAAATCAATTAAAAAATTATAATTGAATATAATATAGAGTTATTGGGTTTAAGTCTTAGACATGTAATATCAAAATTCAGAAATAATATTAAAAAACAAAAGAAATAAGTGTAATTGTGACTAAAAATTTGTGTATGGTGTAGAGTCCGACCGATTAATCGGCATCGGCTAGTATCGGCCAATAAAATTGCTATCGGCATCGGCCAAAAAAATAAGTATCGGCATCGGCATCAGCCTTTTTTGGCCGATGCCACATCGGCCCTTATTGGTCGATGATGCATCGGCCTATTTTTCGGCTTTCATTTTTTTGTTTTAAATTTTTGTACCAACGGGTTCTTATACCCCTTTTCAGAAATGTATTTTAAGATACTATTTAATATCAATGTTTCCAAAAAATGTTTTTTTTTAAACTAGGTATTCTTAAAAACACAGATTTTCTCGAAATGCCTATGCATTTCGTCTCTTAATGTGGCTATCAGAAGAAGGGGCATTTAATTTTTCAATCTTATCCTTCTTTTTTAATTGGAAGAATTTTTTTAATAGGCCTTTTATTTTTTCCAAATTTGTTTTCTGACTTTTTCCCACTGCATCTGTACAACGGGTCGCAATTTGAGAGCACAAATTTTAATATAAATATCGTAATTTTAAGTTGAATTAAAAAATTAATTTGTATGCAATATTTACGTCACTATTTTTGTTTCTCTCTCAGTGGATAAATGTGATATATTATTTACATTTTTACATTTTAATGTATTAGAATTCTGAATTCTCTTGTTATTTTATTTAGTTTTTAATTATTTCTTTTCTCTTTGTTTTGTTATTTTCTGATGAATATTACAACAATATGTAATAGTTCCTTTTGTTATTTTATAAAATAGACTGTGTTTTTGATTGAATTCATACGTGTTAGTTTTTCTATGGAATCGGCATCGGCCGATTTTCGCCCTTTCGACCGATTAATCGGCATCGGCCAAACTCGCCCTTCCGACCGATTAATCGGCATCGGCATCGGCCAAAAAATTTGGTATCGGTCGGACTCTAGTATGGTGTATATAGCAGCCCGCGCAGTACTAGAGGCACACACGCAAAAGAACAACGCCACATAGATATTCACTCACAAAGCCACGGGCAAGCCTCAAACCCATTCGAGCTCATGGTACAGCAGTACAAAACAACGAAAATGCAAACACGAGCACACATACACAATAGGGCAGTTCAGGATAACGTGCAAACTGTCTAGCAGCATGGCATTTGCAAAATGTGATGGCAAATATTTTCAACGCAACAACAAAATGTACACATTTGCCCATGCCGAGCAGCGGCAAATTTCCCACACTGAAAACCATTGCATATTTTTCAGCATGGGCAAAACAGATTTGCCAATCAATCAGCTGTTACAATTGTCGAGATGAAGCAGACGAACAAGAAAATAAAAAGAGAAAAATCTATTAAAAAGTGGACGGATGAAGAGATTCGTACATTTTTAAGTTATTTGCAAGAAGCGCTGGAGTTAGAGGTGTGAATTGTTTTCGATTTCCACAGCGGCAGCAACTTGCATGCATGCTCTTTATTCTCGCAGACTCCCACGGCGCAAATATTCGATTCTTCTTCTTCTTGATTTATTCTTCAAAAACAGCTGTGAATTTGTTCTGCAACCGATGTGCCATGAAATTTTAAAAAGTGTGCTCAGTGTTGATGGTAAATATTTGAAATGACTTGCATTTGCCCAAATATTTGCACGTTATCCTGAACTGCCCTAATGTAATTAAGTTATATCACAGAATAAACAGTATACAGAAGGCGCATCTGAAATAATTTGGCGATTTCATTTCAGACGCGGGCGGGAAGTAACAAACGTGAGGAAAATGTAAAGGGAACCGAGAGAGTAAGCGCGAATTGATGTACATGCATAGATTCGATGGTTTTGGGCTTTATTCTCATTTCGACAAAAACACGCAATGTTGTTGCTTTCCGCAGCAAGCCAGCTTGGCTTTACGAGTGCACATTGAAGTGGTGGTTGATTTGGCAAAGCGATCGCCAAAACAAATTCAATAGGTAGTTGCAGCACCAGAACTGATTAAACTTGTTTCTCTGATAATTAGCACAACATTGTAGCAATAGTTTTCCACTTACTATCAGTTTCTTAATACGTCTTGATTGTACCAATATTTTTACACATATATTTATTTTCATTGTAGCCATTTGTACTTTTTAAAACTTCTATTTTACAAGCAGACCAAAAGAAGTTATAAAATCCATTGAATTTCGGTTTTTTTCGTAGTGCTACCACCTTATTTATGCGCCTTGGCGATCGCTCAATCAATTTTTCTATGCAAACTTTTCCTGTCCACTTCTTGTTCTTGTTTGTAAAAAAGCAAGCGGAGAGCAAGCACGAGCCACCATCAACATGCAAGCGGCACATCGCTTTGTTGCCCAACAACAACAACCACAGTGTGTGGTGCGTCACTGTTTCATACAACGCTCTCACAGCTTCTCAGCTTACACTCTCGCGCTCTGTGCGTTCTCGTCCCCTTTACTACTTCCCCCGCATCTACAAACGGGTCCTACCGCTGGAACCCGCAAAGAAAATTTTCTTTACAGCAGATGCGCATTCTGTATATTGTTTGTTCTGTGGTTATATAATTAAGAGATCATATTTTAGCTAGTATATATACAATAGTCAGAATAATTTTGCGTACAACGGGTACGTAGTTTTTTCATATGAAAAATAAATCACTTGAAGTAATTTTTCAAAAACAAAATATTTTGTATTTCTTTCGTAAACTTAGTTCTTTTATTCCATTAAGATAATAATAACAAAAACTTGACCAAACTGTAAAAGCAGGGCCAACAAAAAAATATGTTATGAATTCACCTCAGAAAATGTTTGCGTACAAGATAAGGTTATGTAGTTAAAATTTAATTGAAACTAAGTTTTGTCCAAAATTTAATAACTTTCTGAAACGCTTGAAATGAAATGCTCTCGCTTGAACTCCCTGCAGAAGTTTCAGCGTAAATTTTATTAAATTCGGTGTTCTTTCAGCGGTTATTTTGGTATATCTTTGAATTGTTTTATTGGTTTACTATATCTTTGAAGATGGAGTGTTGTTGTGCTCAGGGTTCAAGTAAACCCCTTATATACACAATTAGATGCACGGTAGGGGACTAGGGAGGACCTTTTTCAACTTTGTTCAGCCAGTTAATACCAAACATAGCTTCACATCGTATGCATTGCGCCCTAAGGTCATCGTAAAGTTGAAAATAAATGTTGGAATCGAATCCAAAGTTTTGAAACCTTGACTTACATAAGCTTTTAGAATGTGTAAACAACCCCCCGGAAGCATTTCTGAATAAGAAAAACAGCCTGCTCACTCCTTTTCCTGACATGCAGCCCCATACCACATCCCCACATATGCTATGCTCCACTGTTAATTTCAGATTTTTGTTATTAACAGGTTCCTGTTCACATTAGTTGATGCCTTTTAATGCTAAATATGCCAAACTATTACCAGATAATAATGAATCGTCCCACTTTCTATAGATAACAACATATCGTCCCGGAAATCCGCTTTTCTAGACTCTTTGATGGAATCTTTTACGATAGCAATTTTGTGCTCCTTGTAAGTAAGCTAAATATGGGCTTCTTACATGCTGTTATGTAAGGCAGATATGTTTTTTTTCAGGACTTTTCTTATAAAATCACTGCTACTGGGTTTTATGAAATATATCTGTACATTTCTGAAGGAAGATTATCCTTTTATCCATTTTTAATTTTTTTCTTTTGGATTCTATTGCTTTCTATAAAATTTCAAGCACATATACGTTTCGAAATAATTAACAAGTCCGTTTACTATTCAATGGAATAAAAATTAAAAAAAAAAAATTAAAAAGCATAACCGGAAAATCTCGTTATAAGTTTTGTACGCAAACTTATTCTGCACCGTTTTGTGAGTATATATATATTTTTTTTTTTCCACGAGCCAATGCGCAGGGGATGACCCCTATACGTTCTTCCTGAACGCTGGTTCAGGAAGAATATATAGGTTGGGAGAGAGGAAGTTGGGTGAAGAATTTATGGACTCTTGCCTTGAATCCATCAAGATCATAGGTGCTGGGGAAAACATCTGCAGGGAGACCATTCCACAATTGCGCTGTTCGGGCCAGGAACGAGCTTTCTCTGTAGTGCGTAGTGCGCTGGAACATCGTTTCGACGTGGAATGCATGGGCGCCAGTGTTCAAACGGGTTGCCCGTGGGAATACCCGGAGTGATGGCATCAAGCTGCTCATCTCCACTGAGCAATTACCGAAAAAGTATCGGTAGAATAACACCACACATGCCACGTTTCGACGATGCTCCAATAGAGCTGGATGCCCTACTGTCCCCTATAAGTTTAATCGCACGGTTTTGCACCCGATCCAGGAGCTCCAAATGGGTTTTTGAAGCCCCTGCCCATAGGTGCGAGTTAAACTCCATTTTAGGTCGGATATAGGTGGTATAAATAATGCGGAGATCGGACGGGGTGAAATATTTTTTGCACCGCTTTAAGAAGCCGAGGCACTTGGCTGCTTCTTTCGACACGCCAAAAATATGATCGTTCCAACGAAGGGCGTTCTTAATGGACATGCCCAGAACATCAAGAGCTGCCGATTCCGCAATACTCACACCATCTATAACCAGGGATGTGTTGGAATGTTGGGAGACTCGCTTGTGGGATAACAGGCAACATTGGGTCTTGCGAGGATTAAAATTGACCCTGTTCGCTTGACCCCACTTGGAGATTGTTTGTAGGTCGCTATTAAGTTATTGTTATTATTAAGCTATTGTCAATAAATACGAATACATGGAAAATTATTATTTTAATGCATCTAAAAAAGAACAAAAAGTGCAGTTAAGGCATATATGAATAATGTGGATAGCTTTTTATAAACAGAGAACCCATTTTGGAGGTCAAAATTAATTATAACATAATTTTGGCTTGCCTGTACGCAAACTTATTCTGACTAGTGTATGCATATTACATTTAATACATATATGTACCATAAATAACATATATATTTATATTTTCTGTTTTATTTATATACTTTATATTATAATTTTTTATATTTTAGTAGATATTCCCCACCGCTTTACCTACATGAATTTAAATTTTATTTCATTAAAGTATGTTAATCTAATATTTGAATCTTTTTATTTTTGTATAAGTATGCGAAATCGGTTTTGCTTAAGGTTGGTTTTAAGCTTAAGGGGTGACACCACTCTAGAATTGCAGTACTTTAGAGTCATAAGAACAAACAAATTTAATAGGTTCAATTTCCGATTTTGCCACAACGCGTTGTGCAACGCCTTGTTGCGCGAAACATCTTTATGTAAAAAAAATTACTCGAAGACTGTTGCATGGAATGATTTTAAATTCTGACAAGATTTTCACATTTATGTATATTGTTTAGAGTTAGTTATAGAATTTTTGTATTAAAGGCAACTTTTTTGTTAAAAACTATTTACCGATATTTGTTGACCATAAATTCAATAATTTTTTTTCAAAAGTGCACTACTTTTATAAATAGAGAAACACCCCCACGTACTACCGGTCCCGATAATCCAGCAGGTAGCGCGCTGGCTTCTCATACCAGAGACCCTTGATTCGATTCCTAGCTCAGGCTGATGAAAGACTCGTCAACCTCTATCGCTATCCACATGAAGCAGATAAGAATTACAAGAATCGCATAAGTGCGCTCTTGGCAGGCAATGGCGAAACCTCCAAACAGTGTTGCCAAAAGGATTTTAAGCAATACCCCTAAAATGAAGTACATTTCCCTAAAAACCTAAATTTCCCCCAAATTTATAATGCACACATAAAATTAATTTTTCATGAAAATTGCTCGTTCTATTTGATACATGAAATTAAAAAAGACCCAATAGCCAATATATCTGAAAAACGTGTTGATGTAACAAAAATGCAACCTGGTTGGCCACCGACATTTTAAAAAGCGTAAATTTAAAATGTCTGTAAAATATTTCCCCTAAAACATAGCATTTTCCCCCAAACCAAACAAATAAATCCCAAATGTAGTGGGGGAAACCCCTAATCTGGCAACACTACCACCAAGTGTGAAAGGAAATTGCTAAAAAAAAAACCCCGTACGGATTTCGGGGTTGCCATCTTTTTAAAATGGCTTTGGAGGACACCAACAAATATTATAAACAATCATATATTTTTAGAGTGCGAGTGTTCATGTATTTGAACTTTGATACACATACATAAATAGTACATATGTATACAGAAAAAGCTCCCAAAAATTTTAACATTTAAACATAAAGATAACAAAACGAGTAAGCATAAAACATAATACGAAAGCAATTAAAAAATAAATAAATACACGTAAATTCAGTTACATAAATACATTTATGTGCTTTTCAAAGACTATTTGCTTTTAAATAAGTATTTGTCATTGCTCTTTGCTGCTTAAATCAGACTTATTGCATTGAATGATATCGTAAAAATAATAATAATGAAATCAATTAACCCTCTAACTCCCAAGACCGCTTCTAGACGGGCTTAACCTATTGGGTTAGGACTCACACTGTTTGAAAAAAATTATTTTTAAACTTATTTTTGAAATGTGTATGTATCTACTCATCTATTTACCGTTACTACAGCACGTGTTTTTTGGCAGTTACATCCTTTGAAAGTTTGAATTTGCGAAAATAAGACGTGTTCAGATTTTCAGTGGAGTAATAAATATTAAAAAATTAAAATAAAATCTCCTAGTGGTCGTATCGAATTAAAAAAGTGTAGTGCATTTCAGTATTAGTTTTGATGTAATGTATTTTTTTACTTTTTTTGCAGTATTCATTGAATTGTGCATTCTTTGCTGTTGTTTGTAATTAGTTATATCACGCCGCAAGGAACTTTATAATTTTTCGGCCATGTCGGAGGCAGAAATTGAAGAATTGATGAAAACAATAGACTCCGACATTGAAACTAGTGCAGAAGTGGATGTTGATAGTGACGATGACGTTAATCCCCATTATTCTTTTGATGATATGGACATCTCTACGGATCTTGGAAACGACAACTGTACAAAGTGCACCCGTTGGTGAAGCACTTCAATGAACGATTTGGTGCTGCTCCAATGTTGCAGCGTCTATGTGTCGACGAACAGATGTGTGCAACGAAAATGAACGAACTTTTACACGTCGCTAGGCTTTATTACTTAAACAGTCGTGGAATTTATAGTTTGGGTAGAGTGCGCGCAAATCGAGCTCCGAAGATAAAATTGTCTACCGAAGCAGAGTTGTCCAACAAAAAGGTTTCGCGAGGTTATTCTGAGGAATATGTTGTGCCTGTATACGGAATCGATATAAGCAATGTTTTGTGGCGGGTTAATAAAACTGTGCGTTTGCTGTCCACTTATGCAGGTGTCAAACCATTTACGTCCCGAAACATTCAACAGCAACCTCTTAAAGCAATAAGATGGGACCGAAAAGCAAAACTACCGACATATGGGAGGAGTTGACTTCATGGACGGGATGATAAGCCGTTATCATATTCACGTAAAAACCAGGAAGTGGACCAATCGAATTTTTTTTCTTATCATGGAAGTTAAGAACTCCTCGCGAAGTTCTATAAAAAAATGAGTGCGAGGAACTCCCTCGGGGAGCTCCTCGCACTGGTGAATTAAACAAACCTTTTTCAACTCAGAATTACTTTATTTTATCCAAAGGAGAATTATTTTATTTTATTCAAGGCTTCCGCACCGCTTCAGTCCCAAACACAGAATGAATACTTAACTCCTAATTACTTAGCGCTAAAGCTTATCTCTAGGTAGCCTAAAACTTAGCCTAACGCTGACGCAGCGCTTCCCACCGTGCTGGTGCAACGTGACCTGCGACGATGTGCACTGCCAGCGCTTTGCCCGGATGCGCGTGCAGTGCGCGAGGATCAGGTTGCGTTTGGTAGACGCAACGTCAGCGCTTTAGTGAGTGCGCGTAGCGGCGCGGGTGTGCTAACTGTCCCCCTTTCAAAAATCTGCGTCCCGCAGATAGCTTCCTTAGGCGTGTTGATGGGGTGGCTCCGGCTTCGGGTTGGCACTCATCAGGACTACCGGCAGCTTTACCTTCTTTGTTAGCTTCCGCCAGGTAAGGATTCCAATGATGGCTACGATAATCAAGATAAAAGTATCGGAGAGGATTGACGACACAAATTTGGTACTCAGTGCATTTAGGTGTTTGATGTTTATCAGGCTTAACCCGTGCACATACTCCAGGCTTGGTTTGAGGCCTCGGCTGGATACACTAGTGAGAACCGCTGGCAACACTTGTAGTTTCTTCATCGTCCTGCTAGAGAATGTTTGGTTGTTCACCACAATCGTCTCGTTGTTCAGTTGGATGACGAACGTGCCGTTTAGGGATTTTGAGTAATTTCCATAGTACACCGTTCCTTTAAAGTTAGATAGGTAGAGCGTGTTTTCGTCAATGAGTTCCACGACTTCTTTGTTATTTGGCCCAAAGTGGCATTTAGCGTCCCCTCCTTTTATCAGCCGTGGTAAGCATCCATCTTCGGGTAACTCTTCGAGGGAGTTTGTTTCACAAATCGTTGAGTTGTTGATCGAGGGACATTTGCCAGTTACACCAAATGTCTCGTCGTCGCTCACCAAAACCTCCGCACCAAGGCTACCTTTCTGCCAGAGTAAGTGGCAGCCCTCGTGATTAATCGACGATATTTCGTTGGTTTCACCTTTGGGATGGACAGGATGTAGAGGAGCAGAGTGCCATTCGAGTATATTGATGGTCTTGCATACTCAATGGCCTCAATAGCATTCTGGTATGGCAATGCTTCCTCCTCGGCGATTATCTCCCTGATTTCTTCTTGGTCGAGGAGGTTTGTGTTCACGATGCCCGTTTTTGCCATCTGGCATGCCCGTACGATTTCGTTCATTTGTTCTTTTAGGATTTCGACCCTGTTAGCGAGTAAGGCTTCCACGCTCCCGGCGTTGACCTCTTTACCAATGGCGTTCACGTGCTTCACCATGCCGTTCAGCTGCTCAATCGATGTTCGGGTTATGTTGAAGAGTTGCTCGTTAACTTTGAACTGGTGGTTGTTGTTTGCCACAACGTCATTTTGGCTTCTCAAAATTGCATCCCAATCTGCTGCATCCGGCGATCCCGCGATCCATTTCCATGCCGATCCAATCCAATTGACCGATCGACGCTCTCGTACTTTCACCGCTCGCAACTCTTTGAGCCGTTGCCTGGTTTGGTTGAGATGATAGTCGATGAAGGATTTCACCGCATCGTTCTTCATAGTGGCTGCTGATACTTCCAGCCTCCTCAAAGTTGCGTCGAAGAAATCAATGTCGATGGTGTGTACCAGCCGGAAGTGTCCGCTCACTACCCAGCCATTACCGTGTTGTATCGCCACCAGCGGCGAATTGTAGCTGAATATATTAAAGCTAGCAACTCCAGAAACTAAAAGTAATCTGATTCTCGAAATTCGATCAAGATTAACATTTAAGAAAATTAATGTTTTAAGAATACAAAAGCGAAAAAGAGAAAGCAACATACAATGCGATTAAATTACTTACAATGTTGCAGTAACGGTGTTCTTAATATAAGTTTCTTAATATAACAGCAAGTAAAACTAGTAAAGTATGAAAACTACAATTATCATTATCAAGTTAAGAATACGTATAATTTTGGCTTAAAAGATAGGTGGGTAATTAATTTTATGCGCTTTTACATTAATTTGGCGCTATTATTTTTTACTTTTTCCGGTGCTATGCTTTGCAACCGTTCATTTTGTCAATTTGTTGTTTCTTCAGTGACTTAAGCGTTTAAGCTTTTCACCATATATCTTTCATGTGTTCAATTTATTCTTCTTTGTTAATTTTAACATTCTTTTTAACATTTAATTTTAACATTAGAGTTTCTTCAATGTTTCTCAGCATTGTTAGTAATCAACTCTTTCCAACTTTTGTGTCGTTCTCGTTAGGATAGTTTAACTTTTTTTGTTTTTTTTTTTTTTATTTCATGCCATTCCTTTATATGTTCGTACTACTACTTAATTTTCGTAGTAGGTTTTCATAGATTTTTTCATGCGTTTTTAATTTGTGCCTCGTGAATCTTTTTATTTCCGTCTGTCGGTATTGTCACCCTATTGTCTTTCCCTGCGATCTCTCTTCTCTGTTTTATTTTGCCTATACTTCTCAATTCAGACTGTGCCATTGTGTCGTTCCTTCATTTCATTTATTGTGTTTGTCAATTTTTAATGTGAGTTTTGTGAATTTTTCTCCCTGAGTCAGTGGTTATGGTCACCCTGTTATCTCTCCCTACTGTCGCCTTTTTGTATAAGGGTTTGTGTTTGCTTTTAATTTGCCCGTCCCTTACGTATACAGTATCCCCTCTCTCGAATTTCTTAGGCTCACGTCTTTTCCTATTTACGCGCAAGTTTCGTAACTCTTGATTTCTTTCTATTTGCGCCTTGATCTCTCGGTGAACCCTACTACGGAAATCTACTAGGTTTTGATAGTTAATTCTCTGAGTTCTGTTGAAAAAATGTCGCTGGGTCACTGTGTGGAGTTGTCGGCTGAACTGTTGAGGGTTATGAATTTTGTTACGGGAAGCAAAACCTGAATGAAAGGGGTAGACAGTCTTATTCAAAGGTTTCTGGGGAACAGGGTTATGCCTTGTTTGCAACTTAGCTTATCAATGTCTCTTGAATTTACTATATGTGTAAAAGTAGGGCCATATAGTTCAGAGGCATGACGAAATGAAAATATTTTCGGAAGAACTTCGTAACGATTGATATTAAAATCACGCTCCATGCATTCATACGGCAAATCTCGGCCATGATGTTTCTCTATAGCCACAGCCAATTTTTCCAAAACTTGTAACATAACTCTCTGAGCATCCTCCTCAGGAATTTTTCCGATATACTGTCGGCATTGCCGTATGGCAGTCGGAAAGTGCTTTTCGCAAAATTTCCGACGGTGATCGTAGCCCATCAAGTGATCTTGCGCACTAGACCCATCCAACATAAGTTCGCATAACCCACACTCAAACCTCGCATTTAAGTCACCAGAGCCTTTAAGTATTTTGATTACATACCCAACGCCTATCAGTCCCAGTATTTTGTCATCACTTCGCTTATAACTAAATGTTTTTGTTGTAAACGTTGGTTGGACTATTTTGCGCATCTGGGAATGGGAAGAGCGGTTTTTATTTTTGTCAACCGTAGGTACACTTACAGTATTTGCTTGATAACGCGATTTCGCGAATTCTCGACTGAGGTTAATCGTGTCTGAATCGTTTTCAGCTGATCCAGGATAGCATTCACCGCCCCGGTCAGCTCGGTAACTGATTTTGACAGATACTCCATCAGATTCTTTCTAATTACTTCTTATTGTTTTTTGATTCACGAGGACTTACCCCACGCACGGATCTATGATAATCCCAGGAAGGCTTCTAACGACTCGTTGGAAAGGTTGACGGCTGTATTTTGTTTTTCTTCTCTTATTTCGTTTCTTTTGCTGGTTTCCTTACAGTTTCAGCATTTCCTGCAAGCGGCAGTTTATTAGTATTTCTCAGAAAGTGACTATTATTTTTAATATTTTGGTTGTGGGGCTTTACTGTGTTCTGACGGGAACAGCGACATGCGCCTCGTGGGCGCCCCATACTGCAATAGTCTAGCGTTTTACTCCTTTGGTCAAGGAAGGGCCGTGTTATCCTTTTTAGTCGTCCGCGTTTACGATTGCGGTCGACCTACTAAGGCACGACTTACTTCACAACAATAATTTGGGCTTGAAGCGATCCCCGGCGTGTTCTTATGGGAACATCAGGAAATGGCCGCCGTGATCGTGGAATAGTTGCCGTGTTCTCACGGGAACGACAACGTGCACCCGATAGGGCGTACCAGGATCACTTTGCGGCGGCTATCGCAAGACCACAAAATTTGTTAACCATTGCCGATTTACGTGGACACCGTGGCTTGAGTGCTTTCGTTTACAATTATTTTCCTTTCTACTGTAAATGTTCTTTTAGTCTGGAGGGTCTGGCTTTTTGGGCTACAGAGTCGCAGACTTGAACTTCGTTATAATCAGTTCTACAAAATTTGTTATCGTTTTACTTTGTTTTATTTAGTGGTGATGGTGCTTTATAGGTTTTTCCTTTTCACTTCGAGGCCTGAGGGTCTTCGGGGTCACAGGTCCTTTTTTTTATTGTTATACCCTGGAGGGTCCCGTAGGAGTCGCAGGATCTGGACGTATTTTTTCATTATTTCGTTTTTATTTTAATTTTTTTTAAGGACTGGAGGGTCCCGTAGGAATCGCAGCCGGAAATTTTCACTTTTTTTCACCACATCACTTTTTATCACTTTCACTACACTTTTAGACCTGCGGCGACCAGCCTTACACTCGTACCACGATGTCCTTTTTTCCAAGGAGCCCGCATTTTATTTGCGGGTCCCTGCTCGGGCGCCAGTTAAGAACTCCTCGCGAAGTTCTATAAAAAAATGAGTGCGAGGAACTCCCTCGGGGAGCTCCTCGCACTGGTGAATTAAACAAACCTTTTTCAACTCAGAATTACTTTATTTTATCCAAAGGAGAATTATTTTATTTTATTCAAGGCTTCCGCACCGCTTCAGTCCCAAACACAGAATGAATACTTAACTCCTAATTATTAGCGCTAAAGCTTATCTCTAGGTAGCCTAAAACTTAGCCTAACGCTGACGCAGCGCTTCCCACCGTGTTGGTGCAACGTGACCTGCGACGATGTGCACTGCCAGCGCTTTGCCCGGATGCGCGTGCAGTGCGCGAGGATCAGGTTGCGTTTGGTAGACGCAACGTCAGCGCTTTAGTGAGTGCGCGTAGCGGCGCGGGTGTGCTAACTTGGATATAGCCATGGTAAATGCATATGTTCTTTTTCGTCGTTTGAATAAGGGAGGATGATGAACCCAAAGTTTCGCACAGAAGTGGCTGAATCACTATGCGCGATTGATACCAGTTCGGAGAAGAGGCAAGTGGGTAGACTGATGACCGCCCCACAGCCCAAACCAAAAAAGTTTTACATACTTCCGGATGACGTTCGATACGACAATGTTGGTCATTGGTGTACATTTACGGACAAATCTTGAAAAAACATATGCAAACTACTAGGATTTAAGTCTGAAACCCAAGCATACTGCACAAAGTGTGAACTAAACCTATGTAATTCCACAACAAAATCTTGTTTTATGAATTTTCATGTTCGCAAATAATTTTTCCATATTAGTTTTTTCACTAATCAGATTTTTAATGCTCGAAAATAGCTTTTTCGATTACACTATTCGACACGAAAAATGCTCCTAAAAATAAAAGTATTTTTTAGACTAATTTTCGGCTGCTGAACACGAAACTGAAAATCAAAACATTTTCTTAAGAAGCGTTTTCGACAAATCTTCGAAAAACACGTTTTTCCCCTCTTATTTCAGTTATGAGCACATATCTCGTAAACCAACCATCCGACTAACACATGTGACCCGACGTTCAGAAGGTAATTAACTAACCTTTCCAACATTATATAGATTGTTCAAATCCAATGAGATTTGGGGAAGTTACTGACTTTTTTGACCATTTTCAAAAATTAGATGTTTTTGAATGGTTTTTTATAGATAAAATAAATGAGCTCCTCTGGTTTTAAGATCTAATATGAAAGATATATTATTCGAGCAAATATTAAGCCTAACATCAATAGAATTGAAAGAAAAATGACAAAGTTAGAATGCACGGAGTGAAAACACCAACTCTTCATTTATTACATCGTGCGAAAAATTTTTTTAATTTTTCCGAGACCCATCCAAATGTTGATATAGACGTGAAACTAGAGGTAATTTATAGTATCCTGGCATAGTCAGTTTTTCAATTTCTGACCCAAAAACCTTCTTAAAGGACTTTAAAATTTTAAAGATATACACATTTAAAATATTTTTTAAATAATTGCGATTGTGCAATGATGAAGATATGGGTATCAAATAAAAGAGGAACATTGTCTCCTTTTAACTAACTTTTCTATTTTGAACTTTCAGAACTTTGAAATAGAAAAAAATTTAGATGTATGAATCTACAGACTGAGATCCAAAACATTTATGTTTTCCATACCTGACATATTTTGGTACTGAAAGTTCAAAATAGAAAATTTAGTTAAAAGGATAACATTTTCCTCTTTCATTTCACCCATATCTTAATCATTGCACTACCGCATATATTTAAAAAAATATTTAAATGCTTATGTCCTTAAAATTTTTAAGTCCTTTAAAAAGGACTTTGAGTCAGAAATTGAAAAACTGACTATGCCAGGATACTATTAATTACCTCTAGTTTCTCGTCTATATCAACATTTGGATGGGTCTCGGAAAAAATAAAAATATTTGTTCGCACGGTGTAATAAATGTAAAGTTGGTGTTTTCACATATATCACAGTGCATCGTAACTTTGTTATTTTTCTTTCAATTCTATTGATGTTAGGAATATTTGCTCAAATAATATATCTTTCATCTAAGATTTTAAAACCAGAGGAGATCATTTATTTCACATAAAAAAGTATTCGAAAATTTATGATTTTTTAAATTGGTCGAAAAATTCACTTTTTTACAACTTTGCTCAAATAATATATCTTTCATCTTAGATTTTAAAACCAGAGGAGATCATTTATTTCACATAAAAAAGTATTCGAAAATTTATGATTTTTTAAATTGGTCGAAAAATTCACTTTTTTACAACTTTCACCGTCAGTTACTTCCCCAAATCTCATCTGATTTTGACAATCTATATATCGTTGGAAAAATTAGTAAATTACCTTCTGAAAGACAGACCACTTGTGTTAGTCGGATGGTTGGTTTACAAGATATGTGCTCATAACTGAAATAAGAGGGAAAAACGTGTTTTTCGAAGATTTTTCGAAAACGCTTCTTAAGAAAATTTTTTGATTTTCAGTTTCGTGTTCAGCAGCCGAACATTAGTCTAAAATATGCTTTTGTTTTTAGGAGCACGCGATGAACCCATTTTTTGTCGAGTAGTGTTATAGCTTATTTGTTTTCATTGATTTTTGTTAATTTTTGTTAAAAAAATAAAATTTGAATTGCGTTACATATGACATATTTTTTAGTACTAACAACCCAGGCCCGCCTTTAGGCGGGGTAAACCTTCCACATGTTATCAAAAACACTTGTTTGAAAATTTGAGACAGCAGATATTTTTTCCTTAAGGTTCTTAACGTTGTTTAATTTTATGAACGAAATCAAACATTTGGAGGTAGAGGGTTAATAATGAGATCAAAACAAAAAATATAGATTTGTATCGAAATAAATATCAATAAGCTTAGGCTGCATTTATACGAAACATTGTTTATTTCAACTCAGATTATTATGATGCACTTCGTGTTTGCAGCCGCCGTGGCTCAGTTGGTTAGTGCGCGGTCCAACGAGTCGCATGCAGAGCGACGCAAGATCGAATACTGCATGTAGTAACACCTAAAAAAAATAACGGGAAACTCGTTTTCTCTTTCGGTGGCTGTTCACTCAGCTGGAAATGGCAAACCTCTGAGAGTAAAAATTGCCTATGAAAAAGCTCCCAACCTGCCGTTCGGAACCGGCATAAAACTGTAGGTCCCTTCCACCCGCGTACAAAATTCACACGCACAACACGGGTGGTTGCGGGAAGCTAGGCCTTAGTCTCGCGTAAGCGGGCTGTCGTGCCAATCAATTATTAAATTAAAATTATTACTTCGTGTTTGCTACCAAAGGAAATAGTAAAATCTACATGTTTCGTGTTCGTGGAGGACATTTTACCCTCTTTGGAGGACGGAGGATATTTGAGTAATTTGGAGGACTGTCCTCCACAATGGAGGACGGGTGGCAAGCCTAGTTGTAACATATGTTGAGAAAATAGTGTTGATATACATTTCAAACGGGTGGAACTTGTGGTATCACAATGGGCCTATATAGACGCCTAACAGCCCTATTCTGGCGAAAATCTGTCAGTTGATTTTCTATTTAGCGCTTGTTAGATTTTTGATCAAAAATTTATGTTAGCCTATTCTATTTCTTTTTATGTTAGCCTATTCACCACAGCGAGGGGAAAAGCTATGTTTGTTTTGTTTTCACTGTGAATAGGAAATGAGTGAAAAAGAAGAAGAAGAAGAAGTAGTGTTGAGCAAAACGGTGATTTTCAAATCACAGTGTGATTTGCGATTGCGATGTGAAAATCGCTGTGCTTGAAAACTGTGATTTTGGGGCAAGCGAAAAAGAAATACATAGTCTCTCAAAGCGATATCACTAAGCAAATAAACACATAGAGGTACCACGCAGTACAACATTTTTCGGTCACGCAAATCTAGCACAGTAGGTCCCACACGTACTTCGGCTATACGAAGTTTTGTCGCTGGCTTCGTCAAACTTCAATTTTCGAAGTTCATCTTCATTCTTTGTGGGATGTTCCACAAAGAACATCAATTGCGAGCAGTGATGGAATTTGGGCCCAAGTGTATCGTATCAAACATCAGCATAGGAGTGTACCATATTCAAGCAAATTGTATCAAATTTTTTCCAAGCTCCCAATTAAGTGAAAGGCCAATTTAATAATATTTGTATTAATAAACAATTCAAAAGTTGTATTCGAAACTAAAATGTATACTTAATTACACATGGAATTCACTTCTAATTTAAACAAGAAACATATGTAAATTATTCTAAATAGGAATCATTATCTTGAGGTACATTTGCATAGGATAAGTCAGTAGGAAGCTTAAAATCAAAACAACATTTATTACTGGCTTTCAAGAAATCTTTTGTTTGTATTAAGGACGAAGCAGTGCTTACTTGTAAACGGGATCGTAACTCGGTTTTGATTAAATTTTGTACAGAAAATACGTGTTATACACTGGATGAAGAGTGGGGAATAGATAAATATCTTTAACAAGTCTTAAAATGTTTTTGAAAAGAGACTTGTTTAATTCATTTTGTAATTCTAAAATTTTAAAAGATTTTGGTTCTTCATATTCTGAAAATTTCCTATAATGAGTATAGTCTAATTTCTTCGAAAATCTTGGACAGAATTGGTACAACAGTTTGTGTTTTACCCAGCAAGACATGCTCGGGTGAAAACTTTGGCAACAGTTTAATATATCATTAAAGTTAACTCTTTTTCATAAAGAGTCAAGAAACTTTATGTAAAACTCACGACATTTTCTTTACATTTTAAAACAGCTTCATCAGATAAAACCCCTGAGCAAATTAACAAATCTACTCCAACTCAACAATACACATCGCCAACAGGTAATTGATCTTCAAATAAATTTATGTCGTTTATATCTTTGCCATCAATTACTTCTTTTTTCAAAAAATTTCTTGCTAAATGTTCACCATGTTCACCACCAGCAAGAAATTTAGCAAATCTGCAATTCTTAGAAGAAATGTGTGAATTCGTGCGTCTTCCGATTGCATTGAAGATGGTAATATGTCAAAAACTATCCATAACTAGTTACAGATGTGAAGCTATGCACCAATTTTCCTTTTATGGAATTTGCTCTCTTAACCAATTGCAATTTTTTCTTAGTAAAATTATTAAAAAGTAATCTAATATGAATTGCTCATGTTCCCAACAAGTAGACGGTTCTGACATTTTGTATTAATCTACTTTGTTACGTTTGCAACACACAAATTGTACAAAAGCTTTTTTATATTGGAGGAATGAGGAGTTTCCTTAAAAAACGTATGAAATGTGTTGTAAACATTTTGAAATTAAAAAATTAGTCGATTGGAGCTTTTAGTTTTAAACTAATAGTAGTTGTAGTAAAATAGTAGTAAATAGTTGAAATTTTTGAAAAATATAAACATTTCGTTTCTTTGTAAATTACAAAGCTCATCTTTTATTAGCTTTTTGCAGTTATAATAGCCAAATTTTTCAATAGTTTTCATCAATATAAAACCAGAGAAATAACGAAGGGAGCCATCACTCATATGTTCATTTTTTATAATGCCTCAGGCATTTCAAGATTTCGCTATCTCTGCATCAAATATATCCTTTGATAAGCATAATTCTTATAGCATTTCTTTGTCAACTTCCAACAAACTGGTATTATTGTCAATTGTTATAAATGAACCTTCGTCAGTTGGTTCAAAATTGGAGGTTCCTGCAGCTATTGCAGTCGTGTCTGAGTATAGTGAACACCCAAATTTTTACATGGAGTACTCTACATAGTGAACAATCGAAAACCTCTAAATAGCGAACAAAATTTGGAAAGAAATTTCAAGCAAAAAAGCAACAAAAAACACAAGAAGGAATCAAAAATGAAAGAGAAGAAATTTGTATTTTTGCTGTTGATTGTTACAAAATAAGCTGTTTCTTGAGCTTAGTGGTTATGTTTTTCGTCGAATGCTTTTCGTCGAATGCAAACCGATTGTGATTGAAAGTGGACTTGTTTATGTGTATCTAAAACTTTGTGAACGCAAGAAGCAAACGTCTATTCGCTAGTTCTTACAATAAGCATACATTTGTTTTCCTACTAATTCATTTTAATTATCTCTTGAATTTATATACACAAAGTGTATTTTGAGCAAATAAAACAAGTTTTTGAACAAACATTTTAACCTTGATAGAGTGAGCAACTTCAATACTGTGAACAGGCCTTGCAATAAACCATCCATTTATTTCTGAAATATTCATTTCTCGGAAATTTAAAAAGCCGAACTTTAAGGGACCCGAAATCATTCCTATAGCTCCTTTGACAGGGAAAAACAGCGCATTTCTTGTTATTTTTACGCTCTGTCGCAATTATTTATATTCATGATAAAAATTTAATGACGTTAATACAAGTAAAATCAGGTCTGGGGACTCAACCACGTCAGATTTCGCTTAAATTTTTAAATTGAAACAAAACAAAAAAAATGAAAAATGTTTTCAAATCGGTTAACGCAAGGCATACGAAAACACGCAACCAGACAGCGCAACGATTAGATTGATAAGCTGTTCTCAACAAATTTGTTGAAGCGAAAGCGATCGTCAACGAAAATAAGTACACCTAAGTCTGTTTTTACACGGTAGATTGGTTCCAGAAGAAGCCGTGTAAAAAAAAAACGTGTAAAAAAAGACATTGATCGTATACAAAAATGGGTGATTTGTTCCTAATCTCTAAAACCTAAATTAAAATTTCTTTACCAAACACGTCTTATTGCATTGACAGTTCACAAAATATTAACACGTTTCAATTGCTCTGACCAGTAAATTTTATTGTATGCACATAAAGGGAATTCCCCTAAATTAGTGCTATTCACATTTGCTTTGACCAGTAAAAATTGCTTGTACGCGCTAAAAGGGAATTCACTTAAATCTTTAAGCTAGTGTTCGCAAACTATCGATAGCACTATCGATACTATCGATGGTTTCAGACTTTTTTCTTTCATAAATACTTTTTTGTGATATGAACATACTTCGCAAAAATTAAATTTGACAAAAAAAATTTAAGTACATAAAATTTCAAATCGTGCTAAATGGAATAAAATCGTGTAAAAAAATTAAAAATATTCAATTTTCAAACCGTGTTATATCAAAACCGTGTAAAAAAAGACCGTGTAAAAACAGACTTAGGTGTATACACATAAAAAATGAGCGCGAACAAGTGAAATTGTGTTTTTGCTTTGTTGGAGTTTTTGGTGGTTGATTATTTCATTGTGTGTGAAGGCAACGCACACACACAATAGCCGAAGTGCGTGTGTGCCTGTGCCTGCTGCGCTGATTGCAAAGCGCATAACAGCAGCAAGTTATATTAACAAGGTACGCCAGGCTCAGAGAGCCGTCAAAATAAGGGGGCCAAATAAGAGTTGCTTTTTGTTAGGAATGAATTGTTGGTTGCATCTTTTAGTATTTGTTCCTCAAACTCTAAAAACTGCGTTTATGTAGGGCAAATGTTATAATTAGTTAGTTTTAATAGAATGCCACAAACATAATTTGGTATTAATTGTTATAGTGTTGCTGAATGTCTTATACATTTTGTGCCCAACCAAAAATAAAAATGTAATGTACAGTTTGTTCACTAAATAACGATCACCCATAAAAAGGAAAATAAATAACTTTTTTGTTTTTAATTTATTATTTTCTTTCAAATTGTATCGAATGTATATTTGGAATATAAATTAATAGTTCGTCCAATCACCATTACCATCTAAAATAGCCTGACATCTTCGCTCACAACTTGCTGATAAATTCTGTGCATACGTCAATGAAAAACTTCTCCATATTTTTTTCAGTGCAGCTTTTAACTGTTTTGTTGTTGTCAAATTTTTCTTGGCAATTTTCTGCTTCATTAGAGCCCAAACAATATCGATTAGGTTTGCATCGGGGGACTGAGATTGCCAATCCGTCGTTTCGATATCGTTTTTTCTTTCCACTCAGTACATGGGCGACTTCGATATTTTGGATCGTTGTCCTCCTGCAGTACCCAGACGCGATTATTTTTTCCATACAGCTTCCATGCAGATGGTAATAAGTCTTTTTGGTAAAGTTTTAAAATTTTTGGTGCCTTCAAGTTTTCAGTAAAGCATGTCAAAACTCCAAAAGCTGAAAAACTTTCATAAACATGGACCTTTGCTGGGTGCTTAACCGTTCTTTGCACAGTTTTAACACCTTTTTCTGACCAAACACGTTTCATTCCCTTGTTTAACCAAAAAGAAGATTCATCGGTGAAAGTTATTTTAGTCAAGTCACGATTCATATTTTCCTTCGCCCAGTGCAAGCGTTTTTCTATATGTTTGTGTGATAATAGAGGTTTGTTCCGTACACTATTGTACACGATGCTTTTTTCCTTAAGTCTGTTTCTTATCGTATTCAGTGATATATCTATTCCACGATCGGTAAGTTTTTTTTGCGCTCCTTTTAAGGTAATTGAAGGATATTTCAAAAAAACATTGGCCACAACCTTATCGTCCCGCGGCGAAGTCTTCCGTTTTGGACCTCTGCCTAGTTCGTCGTCAACATTTCCAGTCAACTCGCAGCGTTTAGACCATCTCGTAACAAAAGTACGCGTCGCCACCATATACTTGGCGGCCTACTTTGCGGTCCATTTTAGCCCCTGCGGATGCTTTGTCAAGAAGTACGCTTCAAACCGTATTTTGTAAATGGCACTCATTGCAAAAACAGCTCAAATAACTAATCACTTTCGCAAAATTTGTATAAAATTGAATTCTCAAACTTCATAACGGTTCAACAAAATCAGCTGATGTATTTACCCCCATGTGTCATCGTTACACAGGGTGTAACAGATGATCGTTTTTTAGTAAACAGACTGTAAATTTCTATGGAAGAGTTTTTGATAATTTTTTATTTATTATCTTTTTCTCAATTGCTTTTGTTTTAAATTTGTTTAAGTTCCTTATTCTAAAATACATTCTACATTAATATAAAGTTGTTTTAGTTCTTCAGCAAGCTGAAGATAATTAGGAAAAGAACATACAATTTCGCACAAACTGCTAACACATAAAATTTTCAATTTCTATTTAATTCTTTCATTTGTATTCATTCCACAATATATTTTAGTGCGTATCAGGCTGGTGTCATGGGCTATATTTCGCGTATATGTATTTTACAATGTTACCCAAATCTGTACACAAAAGTATAGTTGTACAAACAATATCAACACTAAAAGTAGGTTCTTTATTCTACAAAAAGAGCAATTTAATAATAATTTAATAATAATAATTGATTGGCAGGACAGCCCGCTTACGCGAGACTAAGGCCTAGCTTCCCGCAACCACCCGTGTTGTGCGTGTGAATTTTGTACGCGGGTGGAAGGGACCTACAGTTTTATGCCGGTTCCGAACGGCAGGTTGGGAGCTTTTTCATAGGCAATTTTTACTCTCAGAGGTTTGCCATTTTCAGCTGAGAGGACAGCCACCGAAAGAGAAAACGAGTTTCCCGTTATTTTTTTTAGGTGTTACTACATGCAGAATTCGATCTTGCGTCGCTCTGCATGCGACTCGCTGGACCGCGCACTAACCAACTGAGCCACGGCGGCTGCCAAAAAGAGCAACCGTTCACAAATAAGAGGGTGAAGAGAGACATTTAAAGCTGCCGCTCCCAGCCTGGCGTATCTTGTTAATATACCTTGAACAGCAGCAGTAACATCATCACAGCGCACAGTTGATGTGCGACTGACTACCAGTGTGCTTACTTAATTTTTCATTTATGTGGTAGACCCAGTGAAAAAATGTGGTAGATTTGAATGAAATGTGGTAGATTTTTTTTAATTGTACATTAATTGTATTTTATTGCATTTGTACATTTATTGTATTTCATTGTATTTGTTCATTAATTGTATTTTACGTTCTTCTATGCACTTTAACCTGTGCCGGGTTTCTTCTCATTGTTTTTTGTATTGTGGACTATATTTTTTTTCTTTTTTGGGAGTTCGGACTCGCAAATTTCAGCAGCAGGTACAACTTCGCGTGGTAAAACTTCGTCCCGTCCAAGCGCATTGCCATCGCCATGCGATATTCTTAAAAACTAAACGTTACTAAAAAATAAAGGCAAAAATTAACTTCAACTTCAACTTTTTTAGAAATTTTTCCATTTTAATTGCACCTGCCGCCAAAACAATTGTTAAACTGTCAAGTATTTGTAGTGCACTGCTTTCGAAGTGATGAGAGTGCTACCACATACGTTTTTTTTGCACATTTTCTCTTATATGTTAATGTTCAATGCAGCCCTAACATAAATTTTACAACATAAAGCTCTAATTTACTTAGAGTAATACACTGTGGTGCACAACTATAGCCTAGTTTTATTTTATAGGTTCTTTTGATTCCAAAAGAGTATACAAAAAATCGTGGTATGAGGAATAAGAGAGCTTGCGAGGACACATATTAGGAGAGAAGAATTCTCAAAATAAAATACGCCGTTATACCGTAAGAGGGAAAAGTGTGATTTTTTATTGGTGCATAACTATAACCTAGTTCCTTTGTACTCCAGTTTATTCGAAATTTTCGTTTGATGTCACATCTGTTTTTAATGTCAATCATAACTGTCCTTACGAGATTTTAAAATGCCACGCGGTGTTCAATTGAACGATACCGAAAAAGGCAAAATAAGTGCATTTAAGAAAGCAGGATTAAATTTTAGTGAAATCGCGCGAAAATTAAGCCGGTCTGACCGAGTTGTGCGTAATTATTTAGCAGATCCCGAAAATTATGGAAACAACCGTCGGGGTGGTCCGAAACCGAAGTTATCTGAACGCGATACTCGTCGCATTCAAAATCTAGCCAGCAATTCTTTGAAGTCTGCATCAAAAATTGCTTGGGAATGTGACCTAAATGTTTCGCGTTGGACCATTAACTTCGCAATTAAGAGGTCTCGCACCCTCATCCGGGAAAAACTTAAATCTGCTCCCAAATTGCTGCCCCGTCACATAAATGCACGCCTCGAGTTTGGACGAGAGAACATGAGAACGAATTGGGAAAAGGTAGTTTATCTTAATAGGGTCATTAATAAGTAAAAATTAATCCTTTTTTCCGGTATAGGTAATTTTCTCTGATGAGAAAAATTTTAATTTTGACGGGCCTGATGGTTTCAACTCTTACTGGAGGGATATTCGGAAGGAACCCCGTTATTTTTCCAAACGAAATTTTGGTGGCGGATCGTTAATGGTTTGGGTGCCTTTTGTGTAGATGGCATGTTGGAGTTGCCGTTCCCCAGCACACGAATGAACTCTGCAGAATACACCCAAGTGTTGCGAATGAACCTTCTTCCATTTTTGGAAAAAAATCAAGAGGTTGATTGGACATTCCAATACGACAATGCGGCCATACACACCAGTCGGGAGACAAGAGAATGGTTTCAGTCTAACAACATCACTTTTTTGAAGTGGCCCGCATGCTCCCCAGATCTAACTCCGATCGAGAATGTTTGGGGAATTATTGTACGATGGATTTACGAAGAAAATAAGCAGTACACAAATGTCGATGAACTAAAAAGCGCTATTGTTACATCATGGGAATCTGTGAGTCTTGAGACGCGAACACGCTTGGTAGAAAGCATGCCAAACCGTGTTTTTGAAATGATTCACAATAAGGGTGGATCCACGCATTATTAAACTTGTCAATGTTTTTAAATCCACTATAGTTAAATGGACAAACTACACTAGGTTATAGTTATGCACCAATAAAAAATCACACTTTTCCCTCTTACGGTATAACGGCGTATTTTATTTTGAGAATTCTTCTCTCCTAATATGTGTCCTCGCAAGCTCTCTTATTCCTCATACCACGATTTTTTGTATACTCTTTTGGAATCAAAAGAACCTATAAAATAAAACTAGGTTATAGTTATGCACTACAGTGTAGGTTGGTTAAGAGAAAAATGTATGTTCCACAAAAATGTGGTAGATTTTAAGCCCTCCGTGGTAGATGTGGTAGAAACTTTATTTGAAAAATAATTGTGGTAGATCTACCACATATGTGGTAGAAGTAAGCACACTGCTGACCACATCAACGTAAAGCAAATTATGAAAGCTGACTTCGAATTGAGAAGTTTGCCGAAGTCATCGCGAATATGTTCGAATAGCCGAAGTGCATATGGGACCTACCATGGCACAATAAACAAGGTAGTGGCAGGAAGGAGCGAAAAAATGCACGTGTATTTTGTTAGTGTTTTTGTTCGGTTCATTGTCAAATCGGACGGACGGTTCTCTTGCCAACAGTATTGCCAGCATCGAATAGACCACTTGGTCTATTCGAAAACGTAAAAATACATCAATTAACAGCAAAAGTACATAGCTTCTTTGTTTTAATCTGTTGTTTTACAATTAGGGGCAAAAGTGCTAAGTCCATAGTTCGCTGATTTTGCGTTAATTCATAAAAGTTAACGAAAATTGGAAAAATAATATTTTTTCGTCATTGCAAAAATGCTTAAAATTTCACAGAAAAAGAGTTGACTGGCAATGCTGTTCTCCGAATGTAAACAAAACAGACAAAAATTTCTGACAACCTACCGAACTCAGACGAGAAAAAAATAAAATTCGCTCCTTCCTGCCACTACCTTGTTTATTGTGCTATGGGACCTACTACGCTGGTACGCAAATTCGTGCGAGTTGACACCTCTATGTGTTTATTTGCTTAGTGGCGATATCCACCATTTGCCTGTAGTGGAAAAGGGAGCACTAGAAAGTGAAATAAATGTAAGCAGCATTGTCACAGAGCAGAGAAACGAGTGCTGAAATCGCTGTATGTGTAGGTGCATTTCGCTTCTCATTTGTTCACAGTGATTTTGGTAAAACAGTGATTTGGAAAACAGTGATTTACAAGCAGGAGCAGCTGAAAGTTTGTATGTTTTGAGGGACCATCCCGAGCTGCAAGCTGGGAAAAACAGCCCCAATGCATCGCGAATTGTCCAAAATTAATGGAAGCAGATGGCGGACCACCTCAACGCAATGAGGGGGCCAACGCGTACCTTAGCTTCCTACACACTTCTGGGAACGAGATATAAAAAAGGTGGGCTTTTGAATGTCGTTCGACCCCAGCTGTAAAAGCCATTCCCAGCGGTTTTGGAAAACGAAAATTTTTAACATAAATGCTTTCCTGCATAGCAAAAGGATCGCTTTTGTGGTGCTATAGCTAATATCACCGTGCGACAACAAATTTTACACACGAAAAAATCTACATACTCGCGAAACTAGGGGCCAAATGTAGTAAACTGCGTTTTCTGTTTTTCTCTCTGACGTCAGGATTTTTTTTAAAAGACTGAAATTTCAAGGACATGTTTATTTCAAGGAATTATTTTAAAAAATGCAGAATAACAATATGGGTATCAAATGAAAGAGAAAAATCCTTAGAATCTTAGAAAATTTAATTTTTGGTGATGAAAATGTCCTTTTAAGACTTCATCCTTGAATATCTCTGCAAATTTCCAATAGTTTTTCGTAGTTTTTAATTTCGTCCTTCCAACTTTATTAATTAAGGGGCATAGCCACTGTGACGGGTCAAAAAATTAGTGATTTTAAACAGTTTTTTTTACCGATATAGGAATTTTTGGATCGGGTTTTTTTATTTTATGAAGCACACATCTAATAATATTTCCACACATTTTTATTAAAAAATATTAAATAGTTTAAACAATAGAGATGATCCCGTAGCGCTTAAAAAAAAAATTCCCCCTCCATGGCAGCATCGATTTCTCAAAAACCGGTACTCTGAAAAAAAAAAACAAATTTTATTGTAATCTGTATGAATGTAGTTATCGTTGTACGTAGCCGTTTTTTTTTATTCGGATTTTTCACAAAATGGCGACCGATTGAAAATATTTCCATGTTTTCGACCTTTTTTTTTGGTTTTGAGACAGTTTAAAAAATAGTAAAAAACACAATTTTCCAAATCGGCTACGCTTAACCTTAACCACTACTAAGACGAACAAAACAAAATTTTTAAAAATTTAGAAATCGGTTCATAATTGTTCGAGTTATTGATGCTGATAGTTCAACAAAATCGTTTCGAGAAAAACGCGTTTAAAGTTTTGAGTCCACTTCTCTCGTAATGAAATCATGTATCTTTTAAAATCGTTGTAACTTAGTCAATTTTTGAAATTTTGACTTGAAATTTTGTACACATATTTTTGAATATATAAGCTTTGATTTAAAACAAAAAAAATTTTGACCCGTCACAGTGGCTATCCCCCTTAAGGATATAAAAAATTTAATACGTTTTTCTATCAAACAATATACTCGTATATATTGCACCGTACGACAAAAATTAAATATTTAATTAACTCATGCATAAATCGTTATGCTGCTAATACTGGAGGTTAAATACACTAATTCTGCAATTTCAAAATTGCGTTTGAACCTAAGTATTTCTTTTCATAAGACATTGAAAATTAAAAAATTGAGTTTTCTTAAATAAAACTCATCCCAGAATAGCAAGATGAATACAAGAGGATACGTACTTACTATGAATACTAGTGCTCACATTTTAATACTAAGATTAACAAAAGTAATTTTAAACGCATTTAGAATGCTTTTTATAAAACAAATTATTTTAAAACAAATTGTTTAAACCTTCGATGGGCAGTAAGTAGTTACTACACATTTGCACTTTGTCGTCTGGCCAGACGAAATCTGGGTGAGGCTTTTGACAAAGGCAAAGCGCAATGACAAAAGAAGATTTTTATGTTTATATGGTAGGCTACGTATGTAAGAAGTATACACCCATACCTCGCTTTACGGCCTAGATATGTTCCACGAAACTTGGCCGGAAAGCGAAAAGCCGTATAAGGAAACAATTTTTCTGATACAAATTAATACAAATTCAACGGGATCAGTTCCGAATTTGTTAAATATGTAACATGGTTTATCATTCAAAATGCATTTTGTCTTTTTATTTCATTTGAATTAAAAATACATACATAACAAGTACGTACATAAGTACATAAAATAATAACAGACTCCAAAAACCAACAATAATCTATAAACAAAAATGAAACAAGTTCATGTTACTTGAAATATGTGTATGTGAATATGTACATACACATATTTTACATAATTTTTTTTAAATGACTTTAATCTGAAGATGAAGAAATTATAACCTGCAGATCACTGTCGTCATCATTTTTCGCTGGTAAATATGGGTCTTGCTTAAAAAAATTGTCCTACGTTCGAAAAAAAGTTGCTTTTTCTGTTATAGCGAATCATTTTAGGGCGTAAATCGAAAACGTGCCTTAATTGAAGAGGGCCGTTATAGCGAAACGCCGTATAAAGAGCGGCCGTATAGCGAGGTATGGGTGTATACTACTCTAACCAGAAATAATTCGTACACTTCACTTTCTCCTACATTATAATCTTTACAGATTTTTGGCAAGCTGGGAAAATGACTGCTTAAAATGAAGTTATATATTTTCAATTCGTTAATAAATCTACATTTTTAAAAAAATATTAAAAAAAATATTTAGTTGTTGAGAAAAAAAATGTGCACTTTATTCAAATGTACTCAGAAACATATGAAGTTAACAGTGACCATTATTAATTCGTACAGTGGCAAAATTCAATATTAATATTGTGTTATGTCTCCTTTTGCTGCAATTACTGCTTCAACTCGTCTTGACATACTTCTTGTCAAGTACTGGCATTCATCTGGTGTATTGGAGTACCAAATTTCAGCGGTTTTTCGTTTCAAATCATCCGCGGTTCTTTGCGGCTCGTTTCTCAGTCGCCTTTCATTATTGCCCATACCGATTCAATAACGTTAAGGTCCGGATTTGATGATGGCCAGTCCAAGACATTTATGCTTTTTGTTTGCAACCAAGTACGAGTGTTTTTAGCTGTGTGAGCGGGCGCTCCGTCATCCTGGAAGATAAACTCTCTATACGAACTCAATCTGTCAATGCTTGGAATGAGACTTTCTTCCAATATGTGCACATATTTTGCAGAATTTACGAAGCAATCAATGAAATGAAATTGACCTATACCTTTCGACGATATGGACCCAAACACCATTACGCTTTTAAGAAATTTAACAGTACGTTTTAGACTTTTAGACAATCTCGATGAAAAGCTTCATTCTTTTGCCGAATTACTTTTTTTCGCGCGTCACCGACACAGAGCTCAAACCTTGACTCATCACTAAAATGATTGAATCCCATTGACGTTGGACCCACAAACGTTCATCCTTAGCCCAAGCAAGTCGTTTTTGTTTTTGTTTGTTGGTAATTAGCGGTTTCTCTTTGGGCCACGAGAAATAATTTAATGAGAGAAAAATTCGTGACAAGTTTGTTAAATGCTAATTTTACCTTGAAAACACCATAACCCAGTTTTTCCATGTTCAGTCTAGTCTATTTACGTTCAACGGATTTTTTAATTGGTTGAGTCCATTCTGCCGATATTTTTCTGACCGTGCCACGCCTATTTCTTTTTATAACTGACGACAATGTTCTTTTGATGCCATCGGCCAGTTTTGATCGTCCTCCAAGTTTGACGACATTGCTCACGGAGGAATTTTTCTTGAAATATCTTAACACACATAAAATTGTTGATCATGGTAAACTAAAGAGCTTTGCGACGGCACCATAACTTTCACCGAAACTTACTTTTTCCACTATTTTGCGAATGTCTTCGAGAACAGGTTTTCCACGCACCATAATGAAAATTGTACGACATTTCATCGCCCACTGAATAAACCCAATGGAATTTTCTTTAGAATCGGTTGCCTGTAATGATTATTATCATCCCGTTAGTTTTTTCTTTGTTGTTTTGACCAGTTTTTGAGTTTTTGCCACTGTACGAATTAATAATGGTCTGTTTACTTCATAAGTTTCTGAGCACATTTGAATAAAGTACACATTTTTTTTTCTTAACAACTAAATATGTTTTAAAAAATATTTTTTATAAACGAATTAAACGAAATTAACGAATTGAAAATATATAACTTTATTTTAAGGAGTCATTTTCCCAGCTTGCAAAAAATCGGTAAAGATTATGATGTAGGAGAAAAGTGAAGTGTACGAATTATCTGTGGTTAGAGTAGTATATATACAAATTATGTTTATATATACTTAGTTACCCACAAACACTTATATTTTTATGTGTCTATACATATATATAATATAAAATATGCATATTTTGCTTATTTTTGTATTCATTCAAAAGGGCAGTTCACGATAACGTGCAAACGGTCTGACATCATGGCATTTGCAAAATGTGATGGCAAATATTTTCAACGCAACAACAAAATGTACACATTTGCCCATGCCGAGCAGCGGCAAATTTCCCACACTGAAACTCTATTGCATATTTTTCAGCATGGGCAAAACAGATTTGACAATCAATCAGCTGTTACAATTGTCGAGATGAAGCAGACGAAAAAGAAAATAAAAAGTGAAAAACCGAATAAAAAGTGGACGGAGGAAGAGATTCGTACAATTTTGAGTTATTTGCAAGAAGCGCTGGAGTTAGAGGTGTGAATTGTTTTCGGATTCCACAGCGGCAGCAACTTATGCATGCTCTTTATTCACGCTGGCTCCCACGGCGCAAATATTCGATTCTTCTTCTTCTTGATTTATTCTTCAAAAACAGCTGTGAATTTGGTCTGCAACCAAATTTGCCATGAAATTTTAATAAGTGTGCTCAGTGTTGATGGTAAATATTTGAAATGACTTGCATTTGCCCAAATATTTGCACGTTATCCTGAACTGCCCTAATGTATTTATGGCACTTGTAATGCACATGTGCAAGCGACAGGCAAACGTGGTCGCCACATTGCAAACGATTAAGGCAGGTTCTCACCTTGTGGAAAAAAAAAACAAATTTTGCCTTATCGTGTAGATATATGTTTCAAAAATGTGCTCCAGAAATTTCAGATCAAAATCTGAAAAATTACAAAAGTTACAGGCCGTTACATAGAGCAGTGTAGAGCACCGGCCAAGCGCGCTTTAAACTTTAAACGCGTTTTTCTCAGAACCACATTTTCGGACCATACGGAAGTGATTGAAGGCGCTGGAATGAACCAATCGTCACCAAATTTTTTTTTAAATGTTCCTTAGGGTTTTTTCTAATAAACAAACCACGACCAGTCACAAAAATATTGAAAATTGTTTATTTAAAAAAATAATAAGTGAACAAAAAAATGCGAAAATCTTAATTTTTTTTTCAAAACCTCATAACTTTTGTAATTTTGATTTTTTTTCATGATCTTGGTTCATTCAATAGATAATACGGTACACATTAAGAATGTGTTCGATTTTTGTATTTCAGATCACGGATTTTGACGGAATCACTTCCGGTAGCGGGACACCTCCTCGCCGACATGCCGCCACTGATGGACGCCCCCTCCCCCCCTTTTTTTGATTCATTCAATTTGAAAAATGTTATTCTCTAAATAAATGTGTGTTCATATCCAGAAACAATTTTCAGCGTTGTATCTTTAACCGTTTTCTAAAAAAAATTCCTAAAAAAGTGCACTTTTTCGGATCCACAAGGTGAGAACCTGCCTTAAGCGATGTGAAACTGGGAGAGTAAGCCGATTTTTGTGCGTTTTTTGCAATTCACGTACACAGTCCGTGTGTGTTGGCAGTGATCAGCTCTTCACTGTGTCTGCTCTTTTCCCGATATTAGGGATTCCTTACAATTATTTGCTTTTTAAAGTATCTTCTCATTAATTTTCTGAATTAAATGCCAACACATGAACTTTTTTGGTTTAATTATGTAAGGGAGAGGGCTGGGTTGTGAACCAGGCTGGGTTGTGAACCATTACCGTTTTTTCTTTCCCTAATTGACATATCGCCAATCTTTCAACTGTCAAGTTTGTCTTATGATATGACTCTGCTTTTGTGGTTACACCGAAGTACAAACACGTATTGCTTGTGGCAGCTACAGACATCGTGTTTGAAAATCGACAGCGAAAACTTGTTGGCTTTTTTTAAAGTGCTATCCAAGTGACTGAGCTTATTGCAAAAAGGTCTGTGTAATACATGTTTATTTAGTGTTTTGATTCTATTTTACCATGCAATATTTGTTTATGTCGAATTATGATTGGAAGTGTCGTTTATTTTAAAGTTTCCAAAATGGCATCGTGGTTGGGCTGTGAACCACTGAGGTGGCTGGGTTATGAACCACCTGTTTTTCGTACTACATTTGTTCTAACACTGTCAAATATGGACGGATATATTAAAATAAAGTAATTTTATGTAATTTCACTCGATTTCCTTGAGTTCACTTGAAGTGGGCCAACGCGGGAACGCATTCGTATTTCACAAGCAAACATTGCGACACCGATTAGGATGAAAATTCAAAAAATTGAGCACTTTCATTCATTGCGATTTTTTGGCCTAATTGGCGTCATTATAACTTTTTGTCACGTCTTGAGACCTCCTAATTAAATGAATCCTCAACTTACTGAAAAATTATGGGTGTTTTCTTCGTATTTTCCGACTTTAAAAGGGATTTTCCAGATGGTTCACAACCCAGCCACTTTTTTGGAAAGGCGAAAAATCAAGTCCTTAGAAAATTGGACGTAGAGAGTTAAATTTCAATCAAAACGGTAATCTGTCTTCATAAACAAGTTTCGTTATATATTCACCTTTCCAACGGTATCTTCGATTTTTCGATATCTTTATTCTGTGAAAAGTTAGAGCCAAAAAACAAAACCCGGTTCACACCCCAGCCCTCTCCCTTAAATATTAATGAAAAATATACCAAAGAACACAAAGCTAAATGCATTGAATATGACAGGGTCAATTGCCGTTCTTTGTATTTCGCATTTCTTCATTTAGCGAATCTCTAACGATCAGGTATGATTTTTTTGCTAAATGCTGTAGTTTGACCGCAGGGTTGTTTTTTTGAATGCAGCTTATAAAATCTTAATTTAATTTAATTAAAAGCATACCCAAAGATAATTTTTACGCTTTTGGGCAATAATATATTTTTCTAGTCAATTTTATACAAACGTATTACGAAATGGCACCAAAAATATACAAATAAAAAGACAAATTTCTTTGGTCACAAAAAATGACTCACACCAGCTACACTGGCAATTTGAAATGAACTAGAACAACAACCCCGTTTTAGAAATTTATATTGAGGAAAAAGTACATTTCTGATCAAGCTTTTTGCAATTTTGCAATAATATTAGTGTAATTCTGTGCATGTATTTCTACCGGCTCTCCCAGTTTCACATCGCTTAATCGCTGACATTGCTGACACCGAAATCGTCTTTTGCGATGCTTGTGTGCATTGTTTAGGCTGTTAGCTACAGTAACAGGAGCAGTTGGCAACTGGAATGATATAAATGAACGATAAGTTAATATATCAGGTGTACAACTTTGCTTCCGCCGTTTTTTTCCAAAATTAAAAGCTTTATTGCGAAAAAGTGCTTACAGATGTATTATTCAAAGTATTGTCCGTCGCTAGCGACAACTTTCTCCCATCTTTCCGGCAATTTTCGGATCCCGGCTCGAAAAAAGGAGTCCTCTTTTGACGCTATCCATGAAGCAATCCATTTTTCCAATTCTTCGAAGGATTGAAAATGTTGATCTGCCAGGCCATGTGCCATCGAACGGAATAGGTGGAAGTCAGAAGGGGCGACATCTGGGGAATACGGCGGGTGGGGCAAGACTTCCCATTTCAGCGTTTCCAGGTACTTTTTGACCACTTTTGCGACGTGAGGCCGAGCATTGTCGTGTTGGTGGATGACTTTGTCATGTCGCTCTTCCATTTTTAAAACGTTGAAACCACTCCCGACACGTTCTTTCACTCAGAGCAGCATCACCGTAAGTTTCTGAGAGCATTCGATGCGCTTCAGCTGCATTTTTTTTCGAATTGTAACAGAAAAGTAAAACTTCCCGCAACTGGCGAGAATTGGGCACATAAACGGACATTTTCGAGCGTGAATAATACGAAAACAAGAACTGTCACTGAAACGGCGATGACAATTCGTTAGGCACTGTCCACACTCACTTTAAAGGCATTACCATCTATGTATTTCAACCAGCCTCAGCCGGTACAGCCACCTATCGGAAAACGGCGGACGCAAAGGTGTACACCTGATATATAGGGGAGAGTGGGGCGAATCGTTACGCTTTTTTGTAAGCCCAATATTTTTTATCTGCGAAAAAATTGTCGACCATGTTATATATCGTTTTGAAGCCTGTTATTTTGCGCAACTTTTGATTATAAACACTTAGGTGTAGGACAAATATGAAATAAGTTATGTCGATATTCCCAAAGTGTCCAAAAAATGGCATATTAAAAAGTGTGGGGCGAATCGTTACGCAGTATGGGGCGAATCGTTACACTCGCTTTTTTCAAATGTTGAGGCGCTGAAATCAAAATATGTAAGGGAGAGGGCTGGGTTGTGAACAGGGGTTTTGTTTTTTGGCTCTAACTTTTCACAAAATAAAGATATCGAAAAATCAAAGATACCGTTGGAAAGGTGAATATATAACGCAACTTTGTTGTGAAGACAGATTACCGTTTTGATTGAAATTTAACTCTCTACGTCCAATTTTCTAAGAACGTGATTTTTCGCTTTTTCAAAAAAGTGGCTGGGTTGTGAACCATCTGGAAAATCCCTATTAAAGTCGGAAAATACGAAGAAAACACCCATAAGTTCTAAGTACATTGAGAATTTATTTAATCAGGAAAAAAAGTTATAATGACGCCTCTTAGGCCAAAAAATCGCAATGAATGAAACTGCTCAATTTTTTAAATTTTCATCCTAATCTGTGTCGGAATGTTTGCATGTGAAATACGAACGTGTTCTCGTATTGGCTCACTTCAAGTGAATACAACGAAATCGAGTGAAATTATATAAAATGACTTTATTTTTATATATCCGTCCATATTTGACAGTGTTAGAACAAATGTAGTACGAAAAACAGGTGGTTCATAACGCAGCCACCTCAGTGGTTCACAGCCCAACCACGATGCCATTTTGGAAACTTTAAAATAAACGACACTTCCAATCATAATTCGACATAAACAAATATTGCATCGTAAAATAGAATCAAAACACTAAATAAACATGTATTACACAGACTTTTTGCAATAAGCTCAGTCACTAAGATAGCACTTTTAAAAAAAGCCAACAAATTTTCGCAGTCGATTTTCAAACACGATGTCTTTCAAACTCGATTGCTGCCACAAGCAATACGTGTTTGTACTTCGCTGTAACCACAAAAGCAGAGTCATATCATAAGACAAAATTGACAGTTGAAAGATTGGCGATATGTCAATTAGGGAAAGAAAAAACGGCAATGGTTCACACCCCAGCCTGGTTCACAACCCAGCCCTCTCCCTTATACACAAATAATATTTCAATTATTTACTTCATTTTTATTAACAAAACGAATACATGTTTGATGGTTAAATTGACCAACATGCCAAAAGAAAATGGTGGAAAAATATATGAAAAAAATTTGATTTTTAATCAGAATCTGACTCAACATCAGCATAATCAATCGCAATGATGGCGCTTCGACGCTGGCTTATGCGTTTCGGTGCTGCCTCAGATGATTTTTGAAAAGTTGCAATAAAGTAATGAAAAATAAAAAAAAATCACGAAAATTATAAAAAACATATCATGACGAACAACACAGATGATTTTTCTACAAACACAAGCAATAACGCAGTCTTCAAAATTGCGTCAGACGCTTAAATGCATAAAAAATAACCGTCACGATTCGCCCCATACGAAATGTAACGATTCGCCCCACTGTGACATGTTTGCTATGGAATGGCTTAGCAAAGACACGGTAACAATATTTGCGAATTTTCTTTTTTTACGCGAAAGGCAACACAATAAAGATAAAAAAACATACACTTTCGATTGATCACAAAATTATTTAGCACTCGAAATTGAAAGATGGTAGACATCCAAATATGAATTTTACAAGTCACAAAACACATTTTACCCTGTCAAGCGTCAGTTTTCTACTGAGAATTGGAATGTCACCGAACCAAATGAGCGGCTGAAGGTGACGAACATTTAGCTATGCGGCATTTGATATATGGTGGCGTAATTTTTAAGATATCGCTCTGTAACGATTCGCCCCATGTAACGATTCGCCCCACTCTCCCCTATATAATATGAATGTTTAGTATTAACTTACCGCGCCATAGATTTTTAGCACTTGCTGAATGGTAGAGAAGTGAACAGTAATTAGATTTTCTGCCCTTCCTTCCATTTGAGGCACCACTAATTGAGTACACACATAAGTCATTGGTTCAAGCTTACTCCTCGACTTTCAAATACGAACTGACACATCACCAACGTTAAAAATGCATCCAATATTGAATAGCAACAAATTTAATATGCATTTATACATCAAACCTTGGTAAAAATCAAATGACTTTCACATACAAACTGACCAAGAATGCACAAAAAAACACTTTTCGGCTTACATAGTTTTTCGAAATTTTGGAATAATTTTCCATTTTTACATTTTCAACAAACTCGCAGCATGCTGTGATTATTTAGCCAACATTTTTAGAATTCAAAGAAAGTTAAAATAATAATAAAAACTAATATAACATTCAATTCTCGCAAAAAACATTTGTCGTCTCGACAAATGTCGTCTGCAGCGCCGCACAGTGGCTGATTCTGCCGACGTAGGTTGCAAAAGTCGATTTTGTCATGTTCGATTTGGGGGAAACTGTTATACTTGTCCGATAGATAAATGATTGGACCTAAGAAATCCGAAAACCTTAACTAAATTGGACAAATATTTTTACTTGTAGAGCCCGTCAAAGTTGAGCAATTTTTAAAGTGTGAAATAATATCAGCAATTTGCACTTTTTCGGCAATGCTGAATTTTTAAAATACGGAAAGGAGCAAATTAGTGGAAACTTTTTGCACCAGCATCGTAAAAGAAGGCATTTGTAGTAAATAATTAAATATAGAAAAAAAAAGTTGGTTGTTGTTGTTGTCTTTTCATAGGCACTCACTTGAACCATTGTTTTTATCACTCTTTTTGAACTTTCGATAGACTTTCAAAAAAAAGGCCATACTTGCCACGGTTCCGTCTTTGGGAAAATTGTTCACTAGTCTTCTGTGAGTTCTGCCATGAAGAGATCGGGTGCCCAATTTTGCCCGACTGGATTTTAGAGCGATATTTCTGTGGCCACCTCGCGCAATTTTGTGCTTTCGGGTGCGTACGTTCAAACAAGTTCGTCAAGGTTTTGAAAGTGAATCAATTACACGCGATTATAATCTTTACCAGGGCATGCAAATTTGGGTTTTGGCTTTATTAAAGATGTGATACAAGCCTGCAACTCCATATTAAGTCGACTTTTTTTGGCGTATATTGCTGTAAGCTCGAAGTAAAGAGTACTTTTGCTGGGTACGCAGTTCGCACGTACGAAAAACAAGTTGGCTTTCATTTCCGGCAATCAGCTATCATGTATCCTTTGATGTAATGCTTTTGTTTTTAACAAAATACTAACACTGTGTCTGTCATACAATTTTTTTTTTAATTTGAGCAAAACTCAGTCTGTCGCCATTATTCTTTGAGTTCAACCGCCACAATGAAAAAATTAGTTATTGAAAAACAAAAAGCAGACTTATATCTATGTGTACTGTCTAAAACCCACTTATGTGTCTGGGCTGTTCAAAAATCTCACAACGGGTAAAAACCTAAGAACTGCAGGAACCTGCTATTATTAGAAGCTTAGTGCTTGCTATTTGAATGTAAGTAAAGTTAGTTTTGAATTTAAATTGAACTAAACATCACCGCAACTCCGCCCCTGCTACTAAACCGAAGAAGAAGCACAAACATGTTTTTAAAAAATTCGAAGCTGTTTGAAATATTTACTATTTCGAAGACAAAGGAGCAGTTCGTTCTGGTTACGTCGAATTGGTTACGTCGAAGGAAGTTTGCCTGCAGCCAAAACATCTACGACTAAAGAGAAGATATCCAGGACTTATCGCACTATCCAGTTAAAATGGATTGCGGCAAATCATACCAAATTCAATTTTGTCTAGAGTAATGAGGAGTGGTTAGAAAAAATAATATACTTCGATGCAAGAGATGCATAAAGCAGAGCATAAGTGATGACCAACCATCGACACCAAAGGCGGCAAAAGGAAGGCCGAAAAAGTCAACTCAGGACTGTGCGTCATTCACTAAAAACAGGAGGCTTATGGAGGCAACGGGAAAAATTACTGCCACCCACTTTTAAGAAGCTTTGATCATAAAATAAAATAAGGATCAGGAGAAAATGAAAGGTGTTATAGTGAAAGCAGTTTTACCAGCAAGCCCACCCAATGTGCTACCGATCAAATATAGTCCTAATGAAGCTTTAGCACTGTTTTTAAACTTCGGATTGTCCAAAGAAAAATTTACTTTTTTTGTACATTTTTCGAATTCTGGTTCCCATTTTGAAAGCAAAATTTATGAATTTGTATCTTTAAATTTGACTCTTTCAGCTTATTTCTTTAGTTTCTTATAACTTTTCATCTTTTTTAACGCATTTTCATTAATTTTGCAACTAAAACTTATCATTGTTGTTCGCATTATTCTTATATACAGTAAGCCGAACTTTGACAAAGTATTACGTAGCACCCTGTATCTCGATTGAGTTCAGGTTTGAGAATACAATAGCCTGATGAATTTCTAATCAACAGCAACAATTTTCCAATTATCTCTATTCGTTCACGAGTTATTAATTTTGCAACCTGAAATGACAAATTGAGCCACTGTGCGCCGTAGCGAGGGTCTCGGGGGCCCTTGTGCAAGATTTCGTAAGGGGCCCTTGAAAATGAATTTCTAAAAAAAAAAAAAGGTGATTTCGAAGCCTTTTCGAAGTCCATTAAAAAAAGGGTTCAAAGGTCGTGAGAAATTGAAAACAGCATTATACTTTGGTTTAAACAATTTGTTTATTTCTCATATGTGTGCACATACTATTACACTATATTCTGTATTAGGTAGATATTTTTACAGCCAAATATTCTAGACTGCACGTAATTATTTGTAACTTACAAATAACGAAATCAAAGAAACATCACTCATGAAAATATACTGTTCCTGCACATTAGGTGTCTCCTCAGTCTCTTGCGTTTACTTATTTCTCTAAAATGACTTTTTTCTCGATTTCATGGCGGCGAAACCATCAATAATTTTCGTGAAATCAATTTTTCGTGCTCTTTCATTCTCGATCGACAGAACAGCTAGCCCATTTAATCTTTCCTGCCCCATTGAACTCCTCAAATAATTCTTAATGAGCTTTAATTTTGAGAATGATCGTTCAGCAGACGCTACAGTCACTGGGATAGTAAGGTACATTATACAAGCAGTATAAATATCCGAAAAAGTTGACATCAACGAACTGTGTTCAATCATGAGAAAATCGGCTAGCTGTTTTACCGTTTTCATTTGCTTAATTTTTGAATTGAAAGTAGATTTCATTGATAACAATTGTGCAGGAAAAGATGGTGATATGTAATCAGGAATTTTTCCCCCCAGGGGCCCTTTCCATAAAAAAGTAGATCTAATTTTATACAATGTTATAAAAACGTTATCGAAGATCTTTTCTAGCTCATACTTTAAAACGAATTCTAAAAAAAAAAAAAAAGAAATCTTCGGGGGCCCCTCAGGGCCGGGGGCCCTGGTGCGCCGCACCGCCTGCACATGCCTAGTTACGGCGCTGGTCGTCTGGCCGACAAAGTCGGACAAAGTGCAGATGTGTAGAAACTGGCTTTGTGAAAAAAAAAGTATGAAACCGCGAACAAATTCTTTTTATTTCTTAAGTTTTATATAGAGGATAATTAAACTTGAAAAGTCACGAAAGCACAGCATGATGGAGCGCAGAGAAAAAAGTTATGGATAAAAATAAAACCATTTCGTCTGGCCGACAAACTCCATCCGAGGGTTAAGAAAAATGTATACGTCTACTTTGAAGTTTGTGTTTTTGGTATGTGTCACGGCACAGCGACCAACAATACTCAGAAAGTATGTGACACATTTATTTTCCTCGAACGCGTTTTTCAATAACCGCAATGTCTTGGTGGAAGCGTTCTCCGTGTTCATTACTAACTTCAATTAATCATTATGCAAATGTGTGCTATATGTGAAATTTAATATTATAGAATACAATTAAAGTATTTTAACCATTTATCATATGACCAGTTGTTTTTCTTAAGTGCAAAAATGGCTCTATAAATTCAATTTCAGCATCCTTAATGATATTGAAATTGTCCATATCCTATAGAGAGAAGTATTAAATTTTTGATATTTTAAACTAATAAAGTTAGAAGGACAAAATTCAAGGATGTAGAAGTGTACATATTACCTCTTCGTTGTTTTGCACCAAAACATTAAATTTTCTAAGACTCTAAGGATTTTTCTCTTTCATTTGATACCCATATTATTGCTCGACAATAACACAGAAATAAACATGTCCTTGAAATTTCAAATTAGAAATTTCCTTAAAAAAACCTCTGATGTCAGAGAGAAAAATTAAAAACGCAGTTTTACTACATTTGGCCCCTAGTTTCGCGGGTATATAGATTTTTTCGTGTGTTTTGAAATTTTTTGATTTTTGTCGCACGGTGCAATAACTGCTCTTCTATTTGCAGAATACAAAATTTGCTGAAATGTTTAGACATTTTAAATTTCAATTGTTTCCTTGCAACTGTTTTTGCGCTTGTCAGCTCCTCCTACTTACATGACAACTTCTTTGTCAAATCTAACAGTGTTAGATTTTCTTTGTGAAAATCTAACACTTGATAGAATCCATTCATTGTCAGCATGGTGAGTTTTGTTAGGTTTGCCAGAATAAGGCTGTATCATACAGCAGCAGCCACTACAACCTACCTCCCTACCATAACCAATAGAACATAAATTAAATAATGTTGGGTTTTTGTTTCATTCCTACTTTAGGATAAATTTGTACACTCAGTTGAATGTTAAAAACAAAGGAGATTTCAAAGGGCGATGCTTCCGCCGTAATTTTGAATATTAATCATAATTATCATATAATCATAATCATCATATATGTTATCGTCCTCAAACCCTCTGAAAAGAAATCCTCATATGTACTTTTAGCATACTTAGTCGCGGAAAAATCAAAGTAAGGCCTTTCTCCTGCCCCTAGAGTGATGTTACCGTTTATTTCAGCACCACTTAAAAGAACGTGTGGTATGGGCTTTAGGGTCAGTGATCACCATTTTACTGGAAGAACCATTCACGGCTTAATAAATCATCTTTCTCCATACAAGTTCTGAAGATATTGCTGGTCTTTCAAAGGATGATTTCCAAAAACATAAAACGTATATGTTGCATTATTCTTGATTTGGCGTACTTTCACCGTGTTTAAAATCAATATGCCCACTGTATCATGTATTTAATCTCAATATCTTAACCCTTTACACGGCAACAGCGAATTTTTTCATTAAATGTTGTTTTTTTAGATATAAACCTAAATTTACAAAAACACGTGTTTTTTTATTTTTTAAAATACTTTAATTTTGTAAGATTTTTTTGTAAAAAACATTCCGCATTTTTCGCAAAGTGTTTGTGTGTTTTTTTATGAATAAGTTTTAATCACTTTTGTTTCAGTAAAATAAATGCTGTCAAGTAAAATTTAGCTAAGTTTTTCCACTTTTAATGCCAGTATTTCAAAAAAGGAACCTTGCATAGTTGTAAAATCGCAAGAAAGAGTCGTTTTGATAATTACTCCCGAAATTACGCGCAATTTTACGGTTGGTTGTAGATATGCAACTGTACCGTGTAAAGGGTTAACCCTTTTTTGACCCCCTTAGCTGCCGATTTTTGAAAAATCCTTCTCGAAAATTTATGTCGAAATTTCATGCTTGTAAATACGGCGGCTTGGGCCCGTCGAAAATGAATTAGTCAGTCGATCAATTAGATCCATGAAATATTTTATATTAACAACATTACATATTATATATATTTGTTATTGTATATATATTGTATTATATACATATATATATATATATATATATATATAATACAACATATATACAATAACAAATATATATAATATGTAATATCTATATATATATATATATATATATATATATAATACAATATATATACAATAACAAATATATATAATATGTAATGTTGTTAATATAAAATATTTCATGGATCTATATATATATATATATATATATATATATATATATTATTTTATATTATGTATATTAAGTTTGGTATTAAGCCATAGGTTTATTTTACTGATAATTCACTATTCCAATGAATCAAGGTTTTACATTCTTTGGTTGATATATAGTGATTTGTAGTTGTATTGTTAGTGTTCATGTCGGATAGTTGTTGGAGTTTTGTAATTCGTTTTGTTGTTGTAAAATGTTGCGAGAAAATAATGCAGCTAAGATTTAAATTTAGTTAACGTTAGACTCAAACCTGTAATTGCAATTTTTGCCGACCATTTGCTTGTACCATCCAAAACGCTTTGTTTCACGGCTTTCATGTGACCTGTGTGACTTTTGTCCTCAACTCCGAATACCGCACTGCAGTTGGGTGGAGGTTGATTGTGTCATTTCAGTTTACAATTTGGAAATTTTTAAAGTTTTCGTTTTTGTGTTTCAATATGTGTTTGTTTTTGGTGTTTGTGATTTCGAAATATCAAGGCGTAGTTACAAATGTAGCCACACATTGTGTTTTATGGAGCGATGTGTATAGATATTAGGGCAACTCCAGACATAACTATACACGCGTCACCCAATTTTATGCATATGAGTTTTAAACCGTTAACTGTTTATGTCGAGTATACTCGACAGAGCGAAACGAAAAATGTTTGCATAATGTCAAGTATACTCGTCGTGAAGAAAAACAAAATCACATTCGTTCATTCATTAATATTCAAGGAATCATCTGTAATTTTGTTTCCCTGAGAAAGGGCAAATAAAGATCTTATAAAATATTTGCATTTTAGAATATTCCTAATTCCTAATATTCCTTAGCCTGGCGACCCTATATATTTTAATACACAATAGCTTGTCTTAAGCTGAAATAACAAATTCTGGGGGAGTACGGTTACAAAACGGTTTTTTGCAAATAAAAACGTATTTCGTATGCGTTTCTCAGTTGATTGTGCGTTATAATAGTTAAGAGAAGAAAAGTTAGAAGAGTCTTGTAGATGTTATTGAAAAGAAAAGTAAAAGTAAAAAAAAGTAAAGTATTCCTTTGAGGAATCAAATTGTGAAATACATAATTTGAATTATCCCTACCTGATGAATGATGATAGAGATGGAGATATATGTTACACAAAAAATAATGATTAAATATATTTTCTAAAAAACCAACATGCAACGTTTGATTTTTAGTCATAATTGCATACATTTACGGGCAGAAACATTTTACTCTGTTTATGTCGAGTATACTCGTCTTTGCTGGAAAATAATTAAGCAAGCAGAAAAAGTTTTTCGAAACGAAATTAAACAGTTAAAGGGTTAAAACCGTTCGATTGGTTGATTGTTTTTGTAAGCTTGTATACGGAGGGACTAAAAAAAGCTCGCTTATTTTAGAAAGTGGAATACATTTTTGACAAATAAAAAAATTCCAGCTGATTTGGCATAGTATTACTATACAGTGGACGTCCAGCATAACGAACTTCCCATTTAACAAATTTTCGATTTAACGTACGGCCAAATTTTTTCCATTGATGGTTCTTTATTACGACCAAAAGTGAAATTCGCTATTCGATATAATTAATATTTATGTAGTTTTTGTTGTTTGTTGTTTTTATTCACATTCTTTACAATAACAATGAATATTTGGTTTCGTCAAGTGAACGGTACCTCAATTGTTTTTGTTTTTGTTACGTTAAAACTTTCAAATTTACGTCAAGTTACCAACATTTTCAAATTCTGTTTGTATGCATTGCTGATAATTCTCACAGGATTTGTTTTGCGTTCGGTCGGCTTTTTTCTTTTAAAAATTAAAATTTCAATAATCAATCATGAGAAATTGCCAAACAGAAAACATTACTTGCAGTAAAGAGGCAATCGCGCATCAAAGACTTTTTCACTGTACACACAAAGCCATATTTGTGTTTTGGAAATGCTGGAATAAAACAAGTTATTTTTTTTAACCTTTTGTCTGTCCTTTGCTCAAAATTGCGATCACTGTCCTTCGGGGTCAGGACCCCTATCAAATGGTTATATTATTTACTGACAAACACATAAAAAATGTTACACATAAATCACAAAATAAAAGGGGAAAACCTCGAAAAGTGTTTTTCTCGATTTGTTATTGGGTTGTAAGCACGATTAACACTAAATAACACAAGTAGACGACCGCTCAAGCGTTTTTAATTCCGCCTGGGGTCAAATAGACCCTAGGGACAGGCAGAAAGTTAAAAACTGAATATGTGAGACTTATTTCTTTAAGAAGCAAAAAACAAAAAAAATTTCGTTCGATTTAACGAATTTTTCGATTTAACAAATTGGGGTTACAACATAAGATTCGTTATATTGGACGTCCATTGTATTTCATTTGACGTTTAACAGCAAGCAGTCAAATTGGTAGCAAGAAGATGAAAACTTAGTGACAAAGATTGAAAAATACGGAGAGTGAATGCACCATCTCCTCTGGCCGTCTTGAAGTGGTTTCAGAGATTCATTTTTCTGTAAAAGACGAATCTCTCAAAGGTTGGCCAAAATCTTCAACTGATGATGTAAGCCGTCGCTCTGGTGAAGTCCAAAATTATATGGTCAAAAATGATAAACGCTTAGGTCGACTTAAGAAGGTATTGAATTAAGGGGCTAGCATATTATTTTTAAGCGTGTTGCTCAAAACAATACTTACGGCTGTACCGGCTATATTTCTTCAAAATTAGGAAAATTTAAAATCCAGTACCTTTAATAAAATTGTAACAGTGATGAAGCTTGCTTCTATAAGTATGACACAGAAACGAAGCAATAGTCGATGGTAAGGAGCCGTAAACCACCATTAAGGGGGTGTTCTGTAGTAACAGCTCGTTTTCTTAGGTGTTTTTTGAAATTCTACTGTGAAGTAACTATTCAATTTTTTTTTATGCGGTTTTTTTTCAATGTTTTATTATACTTTTTATTTTTTATATTATTATATTATTATAAATTATTATTATTAATTAAAAAAATTAAAACTTTATTATACTTTTAACTCCAAATTTCAGTATAAGGTTTGAAAAAATATTGATTCGTTGCTGCACTGCAGCGCCGCAAAGTGATGCCCTCCAAAAAAACATGCGTTGACGGTTCACACGATTGCTCCAGTCTGAAACATGGAAATCGGAAAATTTCACGGCGTTAAACGCGTTTTCCCGAAACCATGTTTTTCGAACTGGTTCACACGATTACAAATGATTGAGTAGACGGATTTTGATAACTTTTTTTTTTAATGTTTCTAAAAGTTGTCGCTATCGTCCGACGAGCGTTTTTTTTCGATTTTGTTATTAGTTAGTGTTAAATAAATTTGTTTCATTTGAAAAAATGGGAAAAAAAAATTTTTTACTTTCAAGTCGCCCCATTTTGAGAATTTTGATGAAAAACAAAAAAGCTCCCGTCGGACGATAATCGCACTCATATAGATTACAACAAAAAAAAATTTCCGATTTCCATGTTTCAGACTGGAGCAATCGTGTGAACCGTCAACGCATGTTTTTTTGGAGGGCATCACTTTGCGGCGCTGCAGTGCAGCAACGAATCAATATTTTTTCAAACCTTATACTGAATTTTGTAGTTAAAAGTATAATAAAACATTGAAAAAAACCGCATAAAAAAAAATTGAATAGTTACTTCACAGTAGAATCTCAAAAAACATCTAAGAAAACGAGCTGTTACTACAGAACACCCCCTTAAAGCTAGGTAACAGAAGTCAGCAACAAAAGTAATGACGTCATTTTATTTCACCAGAGTAAAATTTGGTAACTGCTAAATGGTGTACTAAAACCTGCTTACCACAAGTTTTAAAAAAAATTGTTGGAAAAAAGGACTACGTCGATATCTTTTGCTTCACGATAACGCGCCAGCTCTCGCTGCTGAAAAAACGAACAACTTCATTGTGCTCTCAGGGATTGAAGAAATTCGTCCACAGCCAATTTCCTTAGACCTAGCTTTAGGATTTCTGGTTGTTTCCAAAAATAAAAAAATTAAGAGCAAGAGTCCTCGGCAATAATGAGGATATATTTAATGCGCTCAACCTTGACATATATACAGAAATTCTTGGGAATTATTAAAAAAAAAACCGAAAATTATAAATATTAATTTTATGAAAATAAAAATATTTTTGGAAACTTTTTGTAGCCGTCTAAGCGAACTTTTGTCAGTCTCCTCGTATGTATATATATGGTATGTGAACTCTTTTATATTTTACGATTATGCATACAAATAATGATTCTTGAATGATTACTTGTGGCCTGTCTGTAAATGGGATAATGTTAATCGTTTAAAAAGTTCCACTTTTTATTTCAATGCGTTGCATTCTTTTTCTTGCCATTTAAATGTTGCGTTTATTTTGCGAATTTAATGAGTAATGAAATACATTAAAAATAAAAAAAATTCCACTAAAACATAACTAAATATATATAAAAAATGCCATGTGTAGCTGATCACACTGCAATCGACAGGTGAATTTTACTACCTTTCTCAATCCAAGCGATTACTAGTACTAAAACTGGGTGTTACTTTTGGAGCTACTTTGGCTGCACTAAATTTATGAGAGTTTCAATATACAGGTTACTAAATGTACGAAAAAAATTCAAAACACTGACGAATTTTTTTTTATATTCATTATGGGCAGATAAAAGAAATAATAATAAGAAATAAAAGAACGCTGTGCGTCAAACCATGGCTCAATAATAAGGTTGTAGCATCCCGGCAAGACAAAAACCACATGTATTTTGTTGGTAGGATTGTTTATCGCTAATGTCAAAATCAGTTGTTATTTTCTGACGGAAGAGCATGAAACTAAAAACAAACAAAAGTGATTGTTGCCAAACGGCGCTGTATTTCGAGTGAAAAAACGGGAAACGTGCTAAGGTCAGGTGTTTTCATTTCAACCGATGCGGCAACACAGCACCACTAGTGACACCGACGATTTTGACAGAAGCGATAAACAATCAGCCGGTGGCTTGCAACCACCTTATAATTGAAACATGCGTCAAACCAATGAAAAATGTTTATCACTCCATACCAAAAAATTAGAAATATCATAGACATCAGATTTGAAAACTTAAGTGCCAAAAGTGGTGGATCAAGTAGGTCTGACGATGTCTTGGACATACCAACACAAAGCTTTAACTCTCAACTGCATATGAATTTTTTTAAAAATAAATTTTCCTTTCTCACTACATTTGGGTCACAAAACACGAGTCTCATATTATTTTTTATCACGACTCTACTGAACCCTGTAGGCTTTCGTATGCAGGAAGCTCGCTAAAAATTCGAAGTGGAAGCCAAACAAGATTTTTGGACATAAATTTGTTTATTCACAAAAAAAAAAAAGTAAGGCATACTGTTGATATGAACACAGTATTTGAGGTAAGTATTTTGTGATACATATTTGTATTGGAAAAGTGGTTTTTAACAGAGCGTGGAGTTTTTTGAAACATGACTTTTTAGAAGTCATGCACAGCGGTGTATTAAATTTTTTATAATATACTTGAGATTTAGAATTGCAGAGCTTATTTCGACATCGTTGTTTGCCGCTTTTGTCACAAAGATTGGCGAATAGTTAGCACCATCATATTGAACGTCATGTGATGGAAGATAAAGCAGTATACAAGGTTTCGGGATTTCATCAACTTGTTTGACGGGCTGGCCAGTTTTTTACTTTTCTGAAATGAGCACGAGTGTTTCTGCTACTTCCTCCCGAAACCGTGGTACGAGGGCGGGTCAATAAGTCCGTGACTTTTTGAATTTCCCGCCTCTTAATTGAAATGGCAACACTGCTCCCGTCAACAGTCATCTGTCAGTTGACTCTTGTCAAAAATTGAACAAGCTGCGACATTTAGTTTGTTTTTGACAGCCGTTAATATCAGACTACCGCGTTGACTGAGAAGAAAATGGAAAAAAGTTAATTTCGTGTGCTCATGCTTTCCGCCGAGCCATTTCTTCAAGTTTGGAAACAAGAAATAGTCACTTGGGGCTAGATCGGGTGAATAGGCGGGATGAGGGAGCAATTCGTAGCCCAATTCATGGATTTTTGCCATGGAAACTAAAACTAATCCTTAATGAGCACATGAAATTCACTTTTTCCATTTTCTTCTCAGTCAACGCGGTAGTCTGATATTAACGGCTGTCAAAAACAAACTAAATGGCGCAGCTTGTTCAATTTTTGACAAGAGTCAACTGACAGATGACTGTTGACGGGAGCAGTGTTGCCATTTTAATTAAGAGGCGGGAAATTCAAAAAGTCACGGACTTATTGACACGCCCTCGTAGTTCGATGTGCTGATATTGTTCTACATGTAGACGATGGTACAAGACAAAACCACTCACCACGGCTAAATCGAGCACATGGTGAAATAGACGAGATGGACATTTGCCTGTCCTCATACGATTTTTATAACGGCCGATCGGACTGTCCATTCAGCTTATACAGTGCAAGTTCGGTATTCGCGACTACCCATTATCTCGACGCACAGTGATCCAAAGTGGGACAAAAATAGAAAAATTGTATGTCACCGATTTCAAAGAAATTGATATCATTTGAAAGATAATACTTTCATCAAGCAAGATCTCAAATTATTTCTTAATCGGGTAAATTTTGAGAGAGTTATGGCATTTAGAGTATCTGTCCATTGAATTACGAACGACGAAAATTTTTCATGATATTCACTTTCTATGAAGATTTGCCACAAAAAAAAATATAGGGGAATTCTTTGTAAGGTGCCACCCCATAGCTTTTTTGCGCAAAACTCGTTAGAAAATTAACGTACCGCCAATTTTAATATACCGTTGGAAAGAGGATTTAAAGAGCTATGATCCAAGGTTAGATTTCATTTGAATTTTTCGTAAATACGAATTTGACAGCCAATATCCCAAAGTGTTCAAAATCGACAGACTACAATTTTTTAATGTAAAGTGCCACCCCTTAAAAAAAACGCTAAAAACGTAAAAATCTCAAGTAGAAAGATCCGCCTACTTTTCGATCGAGAGCGTAATGTTGTCAAAGCTGTAAATTTAAGTCATTCGTTCATGATTTGTTACCGCGTATCAAGTCAGTGAAATCAGTCGAAGATCGAAATGGTGGTCAAATTTTTTATTGAACGGGCTTATTGATAGTTTCGAGAACAAACGTACGTAAAAAAAATTGCAGTTTTAGTCTAGCATCCGAAATGCGGCAGCCGCCGTGGCTCAGTTGGTTAGTGCGTTGGACAACGAGTCGAATGCAGAGCGACGCAAGTTCGAATACTGCATGTAGTAACACCTAAAAAAAATAACGGGAAACTCGTTTTCTCTTTCGGTGGCTGTCCTCTCAGCTGGAAATGGCAAACCTCTGAGAGTAAAAATTGCCTATGAAAAAGCTCCCAACCTGCCGTTCGGAACCGGCATAAAACTGTAGGTCCCTTCCACCCGCGTACAAATTCACACGCACAACACGGGTGGTTGCGGGAAGCTAGGCCTTAGTCTCGCGTAAGCGGGCTGTCGTGCCAGTCAATTATTATTATTATTATTATTATTATCCGAAACGCGATAGTTCTCTAATTAAAAAGTCGAATAAAGTCTTTCCAGAAGAAAATGGATAAAAAATCCTAATAAAAGGCGAAAAAAAAGATGCAAGTCGTGGCTTTTCTCAAAGAATGGGGTGTGACCTATTCCAAAATAGCCAAAATTGTGTAAATTCCAAGAACAGTAACTGCAGTAACTGAACTGCAATAGCAAAAAAATACAATGAGGCACTTGACGATGCAGGCATTTTTCGGAGTATTCGCCGAAATTGCAAAGGAAACCGGAAGACCACTGATAGAGAGGACCGCTTGATTGTGCGAAAAGTCTTAGAAGTTCGAACCGCAACGTCTTTGAGCATTTAGAATGAGGTTAGAAACTATGAGATATCGCATCATACCCTACGCAGACGTCGTTATGAAAACGGCTTTAAGTGCAGAAAGCCAGCCAAAAAGCCAAAATTAGCGGTAAAGATGCGGCGACGGCGCTTGTTGTGGGCACTACTCCACAAGGATTACGATTTGAGATATTGGAACAAGGTAAATTACAGAGCATATATTTTTGATGTGATTTATCTGTAGAAACATTTTGAAATCAAATATTTATTTCATTTTCATAGGTCATCTTCAGTGACGAATGCCGTCTGGAGGCGGTGAAAGAAGTGGCGAATTTCACATGAAGGAGAGTATGAGAACGATTTTCTAATGCCTGCACTCGTCCCACAATCAAACATCCCCCCGCGGTAATGATTTGGAGTTGCATTACCAGTGAAGGGCCTGACCCGGTAAAATTCATTGAGGGTACAATGCGGTCTGCACAGTACATTGATGTCCTTCAAAATGTTTTGGTTCCATATTTTAACTGTCTTCAGTATTTTTTTTCCTTGTTCACTCCTCACTGGAGCATAGGGTGAGGCCCCAAGACTCTTCCATCGTACACGATTCTGGGCTGTTGTTTTTGCGCCGTCCCATGTGATATTGGCATCGGCTAACTCGCGCAGGGTCGACCTTCTCCAGGTGTTTTTTGGTCGACCGCGACTTCTACTTCCTTGCGGGTTCCAGCCCAGTGCCATTCTCGTGATGCTGTTGCGAGGTTTCCTTAGTGTATGACCTATCCATTTCCATTTTCTGCGTTTTATTTGCCTCAGAATGGGTTCCTCCTTCGTAGTCTTCCACAGCGCGTCATTGCTAATGGTCGTGGGCCAGAATATCCTGCAGATGATTCGCAGGCATTTGTTGACGAAAGATTGTAGCCTCTGGGTAATGGCATTCGAGACTAGCCATGTTTCGCTTCCGTAGAACAATGTCGACTTCACACATGCGTTGAATATTCGTGTCTTCGTGCGTCTGGAGATTTGCGAGCTTGCCCATACTGAATGCAACCCAATGCAATACTCAGTCTGCAGTTGGCATCTTCTTCCGCTCCGCCGTCCGCCTTGATTGTGCAGCCGAGGTAGCAGAAGCTGTCGACGAACTCCACGGCACAGCCGTCAATCATTATATGGTTTGTGCTGCTATGATTGACTCTCATGGCCTTGGTCTTGGCGATGTTGACCTCCAAACCGACGGTGCGTGCCAGCGCGACCAGGCAGTCGGCTTTTGATTGCATGTCGGAGAATATGTGCGAGAGGAGGCAGATGTCATCAGCGAAGTCCAAGTCCTCGAGATGCCTGGTGAAGGTCCATACGATGCCTCGTTGGTGCAGGGTGAGTTTGCTCATGACGTCGTCTAGTACGATGGCGAAGAGGAGAGGCGACAGGGGGCAGCCTTGCCTGACTCCTGCGTTGGTGGGGAAAGGGTCACTGATGTTGCCGTTATGTAGTACTGCCAGTTCGGATTTCTCGTACAATGCTCTGATGAGCCGAATTAGTTTGTGGGGAACCCCCTTTCTACTCAATGCTAACCAAATTGCGCTTCTTTTTATTGTGTCGAATGCTTTCTTGAAGTCGATGAACAACATGTACAGCGGGGAGCGCCACTCAACTGATTGCTCTACTATGATGCGGAGTGTGTTAGCTTGGTCAACACAGCTCCGATGAGGGCGAAAGCCAGCTTGCTCATCTCTTAGCGAATTCTCGACACATTGTAGTGTTCCTTGTATAATTGTGGCTTTTATCTTGTAGATGGTGTTGAGTAGGGTTATTCCTCTCCAGTTGCCGCAGTCCCGCAAGTCGCCCTTCTTCGGCAGCTTTACAATGATGCCTTTTGTCCATGACGGAAGCAGCTTCTCCCTGTCCCAGGCAGTAGAAATGTGAGGATGGAGGATTTCAGCTGATATTTGGGGGTCGGCAAGCATTAGCTCTGGTTGTATGCCGTCTACACCCGCAGCTTCAGAAGCTGAAGCTTCAGCTTCTTTAATGCATCCCTAATCTCCGTTATGCTAGGGCAGGTTGTTGCTATTTTGTTGTTGGTTTTAGTGCTGCCCACTTCGCAGCTGCCCTCATCGTTTGAAGCGATGTTGCTGATTGACTGATTCGAAGTGTTCTTTCTATCTACGAACTTGGTCACGTTAGTAATGCACCACTCAGATCCCTAATTGACTGGTTTCTATTACTTGGTTAGGCGCCCAACTAAGCGATACAGCTGTCTCATATTGTTGGCTCCTGCTGCCGCTTCGGCATCACTGGCGAGGTTTTCCATGAACTTTCCCTTATCATTAGTGGTCGATTTCTTGACTAGCTTTGCGGCTTCTCTGTAGGCTGTCCTCACAGCATCGTCATTGATAAGTTGCCTTTTGAGTTCATTTCTGCGCTGGATGATACCCCAAGTAGTATCTGAGATCCAAGGTTTGGAGCCTGTAGGCTTTACTGTGCCAAGTTTTTCTTGTGCGACTTGCCTGAACGTGGCATTTGTAGCCTCCCAATCGGTGTTACTTTGATTTGTGAGCAATTTCCTGCGAAAGGCGCTGGCCACTTCCTTTCTGGTGACGGCATTGCGCAATAGTTGTACATTTAAGCGCTTATATCTGCGTTGCGTGTCAGTCAGCTCCCCGTCTGTTCCTGACATCAATTAGCGAACCCCTCCACCTCCGGCTCACGCAAATGTGGTCTATAGTATTTGGTTGCGTGTAGCGCCACTAGGAGAAGTCCAAGTGTATTTATGAATTTCTTTGTGGGGGAAGATAGAGCCACCAATGACTAGCTGGAACGTCTGACACAGTTCAATGAACCTGTCACCATTGTTGTTTCACGATTTTCGCATTGAAGTCGCCCATCAGAAAGTTAATATCGCCTCTACGGATGGTGCTGAGCGTTGTCGTTAACTGCATGTAGAACTCATCTTTGATAGCACAGTCAGCGTCTTCCGTTGGCGCATAGCATTGCACGATGGTGATGTGCCGGTGAACATTGCTGCAGAATCGGGCCAGGATTATGCGGTCTGAAATAGGCTTCCAGGAATGCAAGGTGTTCCGCATGCCCTTGGAAATTATTAGACCTACGCCGCTTTCCCCTCTGATTTCTTTTCCACTGTGCAATACAATGTTGCCATACGCTGACGTACTTTCTCCACTGCCGTTCCATCTCATTTCGCTCACGCCGAGAATGTTGATGTTATAGGTCGCCATCTGCACTTCGAGCTGAGTGTCGTTCTGCCAGGGTAGGTGATTGGCCTGCCGCAGGTAGTCCTAAGTGATATTCTACCATCTAACGCCGCTTAGGAACGTCGTCTCCGGTTTTGTTTCGAGCTGTGGCGGCAATGCCCTCTCTAAATGTAATGCTGGCAATGCTGTCTGTCAGCAACTCAGCAAATTTAAACACAACGAAATGTTTTTATGGTAGTAGGCCGTGCGCTGCAGTCGCGACGACAACCGTTATTCCGTTTGCATCATTTTATAATAAAAGAGAAGTTGTTACAACGTGCAAGTTACATTTCGTTAGAGGCAACTAGCCCTACAGAGCTACGCTCGTAGCGCCATCTGTTGTGAAAGGAGGTTAACAGCAGGGTGGTTGGGGACTTCGCTAGATCAATTAATGGTGCGCTGTTTTCGCAGTTGTCCGCTTCCCCTTCGCAGATGTCGCTGACGCACTGTGTGTGTGGCGACACTGGTTCGTGCATCGAGCGCTGGCAGCACTGGCGCGGCAGCAAAGAAAACGAGTCGAAAGCTGGCAACGGAGCTGAGCGCACGCGCGTAGAAAGTTTGTAACGTTAGTGAATAAAGCAATTGAAATCTAACCGCCTCGAGTCTTATTAATCGCGATAATTGGTGACCCCGACGTGATCTTAACGAGTTTTTTCGTGATTAATCAACGGCGTAGTGTTGCGGGAGCACGCAGCACTACGCCGGACTTCGTCGCCCAAGGCTGCAGGCGCGATTTCAATTAGAGCCGGCATACAGCGTTGCCGAATTTCCGTTGTTCGCGAACTTTCTTCCCAGTACCGTTATTCGTGGCGTCACAAGCAGAGAAGTCATCGTGGGAGTGGTGGCGAAAAATGTCGTTACCACATTGCGTCAAGTTTACAAACGTGTTGAGTCGTGATAAATTTGGCGCCCTTCTCGCTTTTCTCCTGACTTTTTCGTGATATTAGCGCTGCATTCGACAAGAAGACAACCAGAGTTATTTCGCCATGGCCGAACTGAAATTTTTGTCATGTATTACGTCTGATGCGACAAAATTTCATCGTGTGTCTTGCAGCTTTGACGCTAAGCTCGTTTCGCTCTGCAGGGACTGATCAACCCGCCAGAAAACGATAAGTATGAAACTCTTAAGCAGCGTGTCCTAATTGCTCTGTCTCTTTCGCAGGAAGCTAACATCCGACGCCTCCTTCACTGCCACCCCTGGGGCGCGAAAAAACTCACCGTCTCCCACTTTCCTCCAGCAGCTGCGCAACCTTTCTGCAGGCCAGTGCACTGGAACCTTGCTCCGCTCTCTTTTTGTTGAGCAGATGCCTCACGACATTCGTCGATCTGACAATAGGGTCAGCTTCTACGCTCAACCAGCTAACAGCAAGTCCATCGTAGCTCGCCATCGCCTGTGCTGCACCGCAACTTGCCTGGACCGCACATCGCCTGTGCTGCACGGCAACTCGCCTGCACCGCGCATCACTTATGCTGCACCGCAACTTGCCTGCACCGTACATCGCCTGTGCTGCACCGCAACTTGCCTGCACCACGCATCGCTTGTGCTGCACCGCACATCGCCCTTGCTGCACTGCAACTTGCCTGCACCGCACATCGCCCTTGCTGCACCGCAACTTTCCTGCACCGTACATCGCTTGTGCTGCACCGCAACTCGCCTGTGCTGCACCGCGCATCGCCTGTGCTGCACCACAACTTTCCTGCACCGCACATCGCCCTTGCTGCACCGCAACTCGCCTGCACCGCACATCGCAACTCGCCTGCGCCGAGCAGCAAACGCAACAGGTATTTCAGTCCGTGGTTCTCTTATCTCCAGCAACTTGCCCTCGTTGACGACGATCGACCGTCTCACACCGGACTTGCTCGTGGACTTCATTGATTTAGCACGGCCTCCGCAACTGTCTAAAGTCACAGACCGGAGCGTGTACCATCACATATTCACGCAAGAGCCGCAAGTATCTCACCGTCCTCGCCTTCTCCCACACTAACGCAACACCTGCAACCAACGCGAAGCCCGCAACCAACGCGACACAGCAACCACGCCCACAAGCACCGGTCAACCACTGCTGGCCGCCGCCCTGCTTCACACATAATTCGTGCATTATCCGCAACCGCCACATGCACCGCATTTTCCGCCAACATCACCGTCGCCCGGCCAACTCCAAACTTTCATCCGCCACCGCAGCCACATTCGTGCCAGCGTACATCGAAGCATTAGCAGACGCACCCGCTACACCTACAGCGTCTTCACATCGACTTCTTGACGCTCCTGCCCTCACGTCACGCCCATCCTTTTCATCGACTGTCGACCCTTTGCGCACCTACCCAGGATCGAAGACCTAAACGGTATCGTTCGCCCTCGCCAATTTGTCAATTGCCGCTCTCTGGAAGGGGGGTAATGTGGCGACACTGGTTCGTGCATGGAGCGCTGGCAGCACTGGCGCGGCAAAAAAGAAAACGAGTCGAAAGCTGGCAACGGAGCTGAGCGCACGCGCGTAGAAAGTTTGTAACGTTAGTGAATAAAGCAATTGAAATCTAACCGCCTCGAGTCTTATTAATCGCGATATGTGTAACTGTATTTTTGATTTTTTTCTTTTTGTCAGACACACAGCGCATAGTTGCGCATTCTATTGCGTGGAGGTGAGTGGAATAGGAATAATTGGGCTGGGAATCAATGAACTTTGGATATGTTGCAGGGTTAGGAAAATTTAGAGAACAGGAAAAATTGGAAAAGTGCGGGGACCGTGCTCACGGCGGGAGTTGAACCCACGACCTTTGGGTGACAGGCTAGTGCACTCACGCTAGGCCAAGATGTATTTAATAAGGTGATGGCACTACTGCAAAAACAAAATTCCCATGTATTTTGTTAGTGCTTTTGGGCATGCTGCTTGTCAAAATCAAATCAAAAGACAAGCAACACAAAAACAATTTTACCAATTTTTGACAATTAGCATGCCCATTCGCGTGCCAAAAGAAAATCAGAAGAAATCAAAAGAAAATCAGAAGAAAACAGTTCAAGCAGCTGTGTTGCCACCACTACCTTATTAAATGTGCCTTGCGCTAGGCTATCGAGGCTGCTAGTCACAGTCTTCAGTATACAGCGGGAGAATACACTTTTATGCAAGACGGGGCGCCTTGCCACACAGCCAGAGCTAGCATTAACCACATAAATTCGGGACTTGGACGTGCTACCGTGGCCCGGCAATTCTTCGGACTCAAACCCGGTACAGAATTGTTGAACTTATCTGAAACGAAAGGTCTATCAGCGACAAAACACCACAGTTGAAATTTTGAAAGATAACATAAAAGATGTGTGGGCAAATGATGCCGATTTAAAAAAAGATTGATGCTTGCATTCGCAGTATGCCCAGATAGAATAGATAGATGCAGTATGCAGTATAGAATAAAAGCTGTATTGAAAAACAGGGGCGGGGCAACAAAATATTAAATCTATACACTTTTAAATTTAAAGGAATATAAATAAGTATATTGCTGAATAAATTAAATCGTATTTTGTTGATTTATTTTACATAGTTTCTTATTTATTAAGCTTCAAAGTCAAAATGTTGGATATTTTCCCACCGTTCGTAATTCAATGGACACATACTGTACAAGTTGATCAAAATCTAGAAAAATTGTTTTATGATAAAATGCAGTTTTGAGCGTAAACAATTGAAAACGTAACCAAAACACTATTTTCGCTCCAATCGGAGAAAATGTTACTGCTATGCACTTATTCTTATAAGATATTCCAAAAAATCATTTCATGAGCTATTTTGAAAAAAAAAAGTTAAATAAAAACGGGGTTGTACGTTATTTAAAAAAACATTTTTTTTATTAAAAACTATAAAAACTATATATTTTCGTAGATCGCAAATGTCGAATTGCGTATTATTACACCTACTTTTTTACGTAATCCTATAGAATTGACCTTCATCTTTTGGATCAGTAAAAAAATTCTGCGATTTCCTGCGATCTTGGAAAAAATAGAATTTTTGTAAACTACTCTAACTAAAAAAATTTGATTTTTGTACCCTACGTTGAGGTGCCCACCGGTACATTCACTTTGGTACGGAGCTTGTAACGCCCAGAAAGCGATGTAACTGGAAAGAAATGGAATAGTAGCACAGTCACTATTAAAAATGGGCATGGTCCACCCACTAAAGGCAGAGTTGCCATACGGAAGTCTTTCATAAAATATGAAAATTTTTATATTAACAAAGCCAATGTCACAAATTATTAACGTTTTATAAAAAATTGGGTTTTGCTTACCCGTTTAACCCGATAAAAGCCATATTGTCCTACTTTTGTTTTCATTATTCTGACATTTCTTGTTAAAATGTGATTTAATGCCAATATTTTCTGTTTAATGTGCTAATATGTTCTGCTTTGTGCTGGGACCATATATATCTTTCTGTGCTTAAAAAATAAGACAAACATTTTTTTACACATTTTAAATGGTGTCATAAATCGAAGTGAATCCATCGAGAAGGCGAGTAAAATGCATTTTTATTTAGTAAATTTATTATACTTTGTGATCCAATATTGATTACAACCAATATGTTTACCCCGAACAAATTTTTCACTACTTCTCAAAATGGCTGCCAAATTCGGTTGTGGGCACTGCAATTAGTTCGGTTGTGGGCACCCATCTTTTAGTGATTTGGTAAGTTTTGGTAAGTTATTTCATCGAAAATGGTCTTCTAACGCATTTTTTGGTTGTTTTAGTTATATCTTCCAAGGGTAAATAAAAAAAATCGTCCGATATCTTTTTTAATGTGCTGGATGTAATTTAACATTGTTCTGCAGATAAGCTAACCACAAAATCGACTGCCGCAGCGTATGCGATTTCCTGAACCACTTTCCAACGCTACAAAAAGAAGGTGGAAGAAAATTTCGGAAACATCAAAGCTGTCGACGGTGGTGTTTTCTTCTTTTTCTTCTTTTCGTGGATGTTATCGAATCAGGTTAACTGGTGTTTTCCACCTTCTTCACGTCACAGCACTTGAAGAGTGTTGATTAATTAGGTTGAATTTCATTTTACTTTAGGTCTTCTTGACAGCCCAGGAGAATAACTTGGTCACTTACATTTTGAAATGCCCGTCCATCCAAAATGTGCCGACATGCGTACCAGCTACTTCACATGCGTGCATTGTGCTTCAAATAATTAAAACTTAATGTTTTTCTATATTCGTGTTGGTTTTTCCGTTTCCACCAGATTTTCCAGGCGTGCCCACAACCGAACCAAAAAAAAATTTTTGTTAAAAATGACTACTTTACAAAATTAACAAAAACAACTTTTCTATTTGACGGAATCGATTTACTTTTGTCATTACTTGTTAGCTAAGGTTTCTAGCTTTCCATAGATGTCCATATGTCCGATTAAGAAGAACTTGGTAAAAAGTTATGAGCCAAAAAAAAAAGGTGCCCACAACCGGAACCATTCCCCTATATATATACAAAATTTTAAAACAATCCGAATTTCGAATTTTTTTATAATCGCTCCTTTTTAAAGGTTGACTTTTTAAAATACAACTATTGCCCAAATTTCATCATTTCCAGCGGTTTGGGCTCGATGGTGATGGCATACTTGGTTATATATATTAGATTTTTTTTAACTATAAGGGAAAGGCCTGGGTTGTGAACCAGGCTGGGTTGTGAACCATTACCGGTTTTTCTTTCCCTAATTGACATATCGCCAATCTTTCAACTGTCAAGTTTGTCTTATGACTCTGTTTTTGTGATTACACCGAAGTACAAACACGTATTGCTTGTGGCAGCTACAGACATCGTGTTTGAAAATCGACTGCAAAAACTTGTTTGCTTTTTTTTAAAGTGCTATCCAAGTGACCGAGCTTATTGCAAAAAGGTCAGTGTAATACATGTTTGTTTAGTGTTTTGCTTTTATTTTACGATGCAATATTTGCTTATGTCGAATTATGATTGGGAGTGTCGTTTATTTTAAACTTTCCAAAATGGCATCGTAGTTGGGCTGTGAACCACTGCTGGTGGCTGGTGGCTGGGTTATGAACCACCTGTTTTTCGTACTACATTTGTTCTAACATTGTCAAATATGGACGGATGTATTAAAATAAAGTAATTTTATGTAATTTCACTCGATTTCGCTGAGTTCACTTGAAGTGGGCCAATGCGAGAACGCGTTCGAATTTCACATGCAAACATTGCGACACCGATTAGGATGAAAATTCAAAAAATTGAGCACTTTCATTCATTGCGATTTTTTGGCCTAAGTGGCGTCATTAGAACTTTTGTTCACCTCTTGAGGCCTCCTGATTAAATAAACTCTCAACTTACTTAAAAATTATGGGGGTTTTCTTCGTATTTTCCGACTTTAATAGGGATTTTCCAGATGGTTCACAACCCAGCCACTTTTTTGGAAAAGCGAAAAATCACGTCCTTAGAAAATTGGACGTAGAGAGTTAAATATCAATCAAAACAGTAATCCATCTTCATAAAAAAGTTGCGTTTTATATTTACCTTTCCAACGGTATCTTCGATTTTTCGATATCTTTATTTTGAGAAAAGTTAGAGCCAAAAAACAAAACCAGGTTCACAACCCAGCCCTCTCCCTTATATGTTTTTGGGAAAAAACATAATTTTTGAATTCAGTAGCCCCAAATAATTCAGATTGCAAATTTTAGCGAACTTAGAGCACTCCTTCTATTTTTGTCCCAATTTTGTACGGAGTCGAAACATTGTGCGACGGCCCGGTTATCGCGACGGTTAATTTTTAACATTGCAGGTTCTATAATCGTGACAGTTTACGAAAAACTGGGTTCTATTTTCCCGACTTCTATCTGTTTTTTTAATTTTATTACAATGTCTATAACCAAAAAAGGGAAATTCCAGTCTTTTGGTATATTAACCTTTTTGGATTTTTAAGCCGACAACAGCACTATATAAACTACGTGATTCAGCTGTTATTTTAAAAAAATAATTTGCCAGAAAAGCAACTTAAAATCTTTAGAAATGTTTAACATCTAAATATATCAATAAAAACAATTCTAATTTTAAAAATTACATAAAATTATTCAATAAAAGTTTGGGTTCTGTTATCGCGAAAGTTCAGTTTTCGGGACAGGTCTGGTTTTTAATTAGTCGCGAAAATCGAGCTTGCACTGTATCTTCATTTAGTTTTTTACTGCGATTCCAACGACACGAATTTTTGCTGAACCGCATTGATTGTTTGTATCAAACGGCATATGTTGAAGCCAAACGCACTCCTTTGTTGTCTTTTCAAATAACAGTGGGAATATCGACAGCAAATGGAAATTGTTCCGAATACCGACGAGAAACTTTCTTTGCCGCTAGCTGTACGTCAGTAGACAATTTGCAGTTACGCACCCGGTTGGCTCGAAACGTTCCAAGAGAGTGCATACCGCGGGTTCATAAATAAACCAATAGCCCAAGCGACGTAAAGTAGTTATCGAAGTATGTTATGTGATTCCGAATGTCTGGTATGTTGAGCGACAAACGGGCTACAACATTTGATGCAGCTCACAAATAAGGCGCCTCTTTGCTAATTATATTCTCGGCAGCAATAGTAAATACTTCAGCATTGTAAGAAAACCCCTTAGTGTCACAAAGGGCGAAAATTTTGAATAAACATTTGTGCGGTTTACTCAGCACGTACTGTTTTATAGTAGTTTTGGACAATTTTGTTTCACACATTTCGCACACCCAATACAAAACAAAATTTTTAATATTTCAGGAAACGCAAAAAACTGAGCTGAATAAACATTTTTTTTAAATAACGTATAGACCATTTAGTACAAAATCCCTACAGATTATGCTTTAGGATAAGTCACAAAGATTTTTTTATTTTACACTAGAAAATCCACAATTTTGAATTGTGACTTATTTTTATGATATTTCAATCCAATAATTACCGAATTTGTTTTTAGTTATGTCACTTTAGCTATATTTAATAATTATAAATGACAGTTTAAAACTTTAAAGAAACATTTTGAAAATTCAAAATAAATTTTTTTATTTGAAAATATATACATATATACTAATATTGTCACAAATTTACTTAAAATTAACTTCAACAAAAACTTATTTCGTCAAAAGTGTCACAATTTGAATTAGGACTCTTTTGCATTGAGCTGCAGCAATCAAAAAGCATCAAACTTCACGACATAAAGATAGACCTAACTGTATTTTGGCAACAGTTAACAACAACAAAATATACTGAGCTTTTGCTTATTGGTACATAGATGCATTGTGCACAGTATTAAAACATAAGCCCGAAAATTAAACATTTTGATTTGTGTCACTTTTGAAGTGGGTGAGCGATTTGTTCATCTACGCTCAAGCGTTGAGCCATTGGCACCGATGAGACCTGAGCGTTTATGTGTTTGATGATGGTACATATTAGTAGTGTTGCCACTAAGAATTTTTTCCTCTACCAAAAAAGGTCCAAAATCAATCTCAGCCTACCGAAATAAATTTGCTAAACAAAAATTTAGTTTTACTGCATTTTAATTTTATCTGGATCGCCGTGCACTAAATTTTGAAATCAAAGGAAGAAGAGTTAAATTTTCTTCGGAAAGGACTAAATGTGGCGTTATAATTACTAATAGCTTTAGATCTTACTTGCAGAGACGTTTGAACTTTTGCATGTAAAATTCGTTCACAAGCTACAGCGTAGTTTTAAAATCATAAAAAAATTAATAGAAAATTTATTCATGCAGTGTGTTGCCTACCAAAATTCCTTGGAATTCACAACAAACCAACTAACCTACCAAAGCCTTAATTTATAAAACGAAGCTACCAATTTTGGTCCAATTGGACCAAAACGGGAACACTATGAGCACAGAATAAACAGTATACAGAAGGCGCATCTGAAGTAATTTTGCGATTTCATTTCAGACGCGGGCGGGAAGCAACAAAGGTGAGGAAAGTTTAAAGGGAACCGAGAGAGTAAGCGCGATTCGATGTACACGCACAAGGTATATTAACAAGGTATGCTACGTATGGAAAAACGCCTGTCAATATCTCTCTAGGCACCCTTATTTGTGAACTGATGCCTTTTTTCGTAGGAAAAAGTACTCAAATCAGTATTGATATTGTTTGGTACAATCACATTTTTTGTACATTTTAGAATAGCATTGAAATAAACATATATTACGCATAAAGCGTAATATAAATAATAAATCCAAAGATATACACATATATGTATACCTATTTGTTTTTATTTTCATTGTTTTCTTTTTTCATAAGAGTAGGTAAGAAGATGTTTAAAACTTCATTGAACAATATTATACTTTTCATTGCCCCTTTATCATCCTTGCCTTAAAATCCTTGCTTTTTGAACTTTATTTGAAAATTATTACGATTTCAGTTCTGTTTGTTTTTTTAAATAAATAATGAAAATGCCGAAAGCCAGTTGCGCTATTTGCCATACCACCTACGAAGGAAAGGTAGGCATGTTTTGTGTTCCTGCGGGCGAAGAGGTGGCCAGGCATTTAAATATAGCTGATTTCAAACAAGACGCTAAAGTGCGTTTGAGACTGCAGCCATATACCATTCCTTCATTGCATTTCATGTTAAGCCGAATGCCGTAGATTATGGCAAGTCCTCTGCTACCTAATAAGACGGGGGATCAAGGTTTGGATCCACAAGGCAAAGCACCTGACTGCACGGATGTGGACGTGGTCCTCATCTTCGGCTGCGATCCTTGTGGGTACCAGTCAACGCCTTCACGAAGGTCGCTTCGGGTGACCGGGCGGCTGTTGAAGATTGCCTTCTCAGCTGGGTAAGTTTGAGATGCGGAAATCCAGGAGCGTCTGACCCACAGTGAGCGGCTCCCTGGTCAGCGTCTGATCTCCATGTTTGGAGCGGCTGTTTTCTTATCATCTCTTGGTGGCGCCAAGAAACGCCACAGGGGAAGGCGACCCCCTTCATCAAAACCATTCTGTAGGGCTCCCATAAGGACTCTTTTACGGTGCAGGGAGTCGGATCCCCAGTACCGGCTGTAGACAGTGGGCGAGCGGGCTGTCTGGCGACGTTATCCAATGACCGCTTAGGCTGCGCAGCGGGACCCCAGGCTGCGCGGTCTACTAACGCTACTGGGAAGCAGGAGGCGCCCAAACCTGCCTTAAGCAGACAAGGAGCGCAGGACACCACCGCTGAGGCCAGTCTCTCAATTTCCGGGGTGGTGTCTCAGTTTCAGGGTCTTCGGCTCGACGTTGCTATAGAAGAGGGATCGATGATTCTCTCGCAAAATAGCTGCGTCGAGTCTGCTGACTCTGACATAGAGGTGGCACTCCTAGAGGAGACGAACCTGCGGCCACCGGTTCCACTCCTGGAACTTCATCGGCGGGGGAAAGTAAGGCGAGCAGTGCTGCGAAAAAAGCCAGAAATGGCTACCGGCGCTCACTTGCGTTCCTTCGCAAAGTGAACAAAGGTTCAGTACCCTTGTCTGACAAGGAGAAAGAAGCACCAGAAAATCGTTGCAAAATACGAAAAGAAGCAGGCGGCGATTTCTGGTGCTACCACATCGACTACTGCAGCAACGCCTGGAGACAGCGCCACTGTTGCACAGTCGACTACCGGTACAGCAACGGCGGCAAAGCCTGGTATTAGGGTCACGGCCGCTACAGCTGTACGACCGGGCAGAGGAGGGGCGGCGAAGCCTGGAAACAGTGCCACGGCTGCCTCGTTAGTACGGAAGGCTGATCAGAAGCCATCCAACTCGACAAAGCCAAATTCCACCGCAGTGGAAAAGGCGGTCAAAAGGGGTAGATCGGGGGACGATCAGCCTACAGGGGAGGGGAAAAGGCTGAAACCCTCAGCCAGATACTCCTCTCCACATGAGCTACAGATTGCCATAGTGGAGCGATCCCGATGGGAAAATTCGTTCGGAAAACTGGCTCTCTGTTGAGGCGCGCATTCTGCGAGCGATGCTCGGGGCGTTGGACGACGAGATCGACTTCGACGGCGCTGGCTGGCAGAGGGGCGTAAAGATCGTCGGGTGTGGCAACAGGCAGTCACTTGACTTTCTGGTACGCACGATCGGCTGTCTTGAGCCTCTCTGGCAGGGGGCAAAACTCGAGGTTATACCTCGCGACCGATTGCCTCTCCGACCTATCGTGACACTGTGGGTCCCCCCTCCAATCATGGAGGATGCCGACACGTTGAAGCTGATAGGTCGGCAGAACAGCGGCCTTAACACTGGAGAGTGGAGAGTAATTTCCTCCACTACTAGCAAAAACGGTCGCTGTTGACCAACCATCCTTTAGTCATCTGCGAGACTCCTCTGGTATTGTCAAGTTCGGTTTGGGTTCCTTAAAAGCTCGTTTCCCCAATAAGGAGCGCGCCACACAGGGAAAGGCTGAAGGTAGTGCAGATAAACCTGCACCACTCTAAGGCCGCCACCCACGATCTTATGCAATTCCTGGAGGAGGAGGAAGTTGACTTGGCCTTAATCCAGGAACCCTGGCTCGTCAGAGACAGTGTTTGTGTATTGGGGTCAAGTCAATTCAGAGTACTTCATTCGCGTGGTGAAGGTAAGATACGAGCCTGTATTGTTTATAGAAAGTACATTAATATGTTTCTCTTGTCTCAATACAGTACTGGTGACCTGTGTGTGGCTGCATGTGAGCATCTCTCTCGTCCGCATACATGCCATTCGAAGGAGAGGAACCACCGCCGAAGGAGGTCCGGGACCTTGTTGCGCACGCCCGATCACGGAGACTTGATCTCATCAACGGGTGTGACGCCAACGCTCATCACGTTCAGTGGGGAAGTTCCGGCACCAACAGCAGGGGTGAGTCCATTTTTGAGTTTCTTCTTAATTCTAACCTTATGCTATGTAATAGGGGCAATACGCCAACCTTCCATAACAGAGTTAGGGATGAAGGTATATAAGTTAACCCGACGGCGTCGCAGCCCTCTGCTGCGAAGTAAACGAGCAACGCCACAGCCCGCTACATTGTTGCGCAAGCAAACAACGCTTCCGTCGTCGTCGCTAGCGCAGGCCACCGAACTGAACTTGGCGCACAATAGCTGCCGTCAGCAAATATGAACATTGTTGCTGGTGGCGGTCGGTCACTCGCTTCTTGCACGAGCTGCAAGATCAGCGAATTGTGATCGAACATTGTTGCTGATGGTCGATCGTCGGACTGCAAGATCAGCAGGATGATACGGCGGGCATGGTTGGTAGGGCTGTAGGGTAGGCTAAGAAGTTTAGTCGTTGTACGGAGCGGAGCCAGCCCAGTTGGGACTGGCCGAATTAAGCAATTTGTAACTCAATAAAGCCCAGAATTAAATAATTGGCGCCCAACGTGGGGCTCCCCAAGTTCAGGGGGGTGGCCAGCAGGCCGTCAATTGGCGCCCTCAACGTGGGGCCCCCCAAGTTCAGGGGGTGGCCAGCAGGCGGTCAATTGGCGCCCAACCACGGAAAACGGACTAAGAGCAGCGACAACTTTTACCCCAGACCGGCGGACAAGTGGCAGCAGCTTCGATCCCGAAACCAGTAACACAAAGAGCAGCGACAACTTTTACCCCAGACCGGCGGATAAGTGGCAGCAGCTTCGATCCCGAAACCAGTAACACAAAGAGCAGCGACAACTTTTACCCCAGACCGGCGGATAAGTGGCAGCAGCTTCGATCCCGAACCCAGTAACACAAAGAGCAGCGACAACTTTTACCCCAGATCGGCGCACAAATGGCAGCAGCTTCGATCCCGAACCCAGTAACACAAAGAGCAGCGACAACTTTTACCCCAGACCGGCGGATAAGTGACAGCAGCTTCAATCCCGATTTTGATGATTTCGAACAGGTAAAATTCACTCAGGCGCAGCTCATTAATTCAAACAACAGACAGGTAGTCATTAATACAAAAACTCAAGAGCGATTAAATAAACTTACTGAGACTGTCAACTCTCTCCTTGTGGAGGCCAAGAAGAAGCAAATTGACACTGCTCACCTCTATGAGGTTGCCTTGGCCAGAAATAGAATTCTAACAAATGAAATTTAGAACTTAATGCTTTCTATTGCACTTGCTAAAATAAACATTGTAAATCCGACAGTCCTAGATGATTCGGACATAAAGCTAGTGGTTAACGAACAGCTCACAAGTGTCAGTGTAGCGGAAGTTTGGAAGTATCTAGTATTAAGATTTTGCAAAACAATGATGTTCTACATATTATTATAAAGTATCCTAGACCTAAGCTTAGTTGTAAGAAAGTTAGCATTTTCCCGGCTGCGCTCCCCCTGCTAAACATAACCGGCCATCAAGACATCTTGAGTTTCCTCCTCCTGCACCGAATGAACACGGAGAACCTGCATTTTATGGGCGAGATGAAGCAACAAGTTGTGACGCACCCTCTGGTGGCCTTTTCTGTAACCTCCGTCCTATTTATTGCTTGTTACGCAATTTTGGAAGTGAGGCGACGCCGAAGAAAGAGATGCAGGAAAATCGAGCTCCGCGCGGTCATAGGAAATTTGGCCAAGACCGAGGACGGCCTTGATCTAAGCGAGGGAGGAGTTAACCCGACGGCGTCGCAGCCCGCTGCTGCGAAGTAAACGAGCAACGCCACAGCCCGCTACATTGTTAAGCAAGCAAACAACGCTACCGTCGTCGTCGCTAGCGCAGGCCACCGAACTGAACTTGACGCACAATAGCTGCCGTCAGCAAATATGAACATTGTTGCTGGTGGCGGTCGGTCACTCGCTTCTTGCACGAGCTGCAAGATCAGCGAATTGTGATCGAACATTGTTGCTGATGGTCGATCGTCGGACTGCAAGATCAGCAGGATGATACGGCGCGCATGGTTGGTAGGGCTGTAGGGTAGGCTAAGAAGTTTAGTCGTTCTACGGAGCGGAGCCAGCCCAGTAGGGACTGGCCGAATTAAGCAATTTGTAATTTGGTGGTCTGCCGCCTGCTCTTGTCGTCCACCCGCCGGGTCCTTATACCGGTTGGTGGGCGAGAAGGACTAGAGCGGAAACTAGACTAGACCTCCTCGTGGTGGCCACCGGTAACAGCCACTGCGGGCAGGGTCCTGTCTCTGCCCGTAGCGGCTGGCTAACTAGTCGATTCCCCTTAAATTCCACTCTCCCACCTCTTTATTTCAATCTACCCTTTCCTTATCCTCCCCCCCCTAATCCAAGGTGTCACGCGACCCGTGCCTATTGGACTGGTTTGCAGCCAGGGGGTAATACCGGCTGTATTCTAACGGAGCCTCTCTGATACCTGCCCGCCTCAGAGAGTAACTTTGGGCTTACCGTGCTATCGGGGGCTATGGCACGGCGGACCTCCAGACCCCCACACTCGTGGGAAATAATTATGGAGATGAACTTGAGGAAATTAAACTCAGCAGCGGGTTCTTATACCGCAACACAACTGGCGCGTCAGGTGGAGCATATCCAGGACACTGACGCCCAGGTTTCTACTCCTAGGAGTATGAAGACGGCAAGACGTACAATATCTGGCACCTTTGGCACCAAAGTAGGTAAATTTGGGCCAAAGCCAGAAAGGACCGGGACGCAGGACAAACGGAAGGAAAGTCGGGCGGTAGTGGGGTCTGCAGGTGCTGCGGCGCCCAAGGACGCGATACCACAACCCTCGACGAGTACTGGCCTGACATCCGGACAAGCTCTCAAGCCGGGCAAGCTCGCAGAGACCAGGAAGGAGACTGGGCTGAGTGGCGCAGGTGCCAAATGGTACTTGCGCTATCTCAAGGAGGGCTTAACGCCAGACCAGGCCAAACAAAAGGGTTTGGACCGCGCAAAACCTACCTTGCTTGACGCGAAGAAGAGGGGCGCGGCCGAGATCAGCCCTCAGGAGGGCAATGCGGCCAAGAAGACAAAGACTGAGGTGCCAACTCGGACTGTACAAAAACAGAAGGCGGGAGTCAGGAGGCCAGGAGTCACCTATGCGGGTGCCGCCAAGGGCGTTAGACTGGCAATACTCCCGGCATCTTTCCCTGTTAACATACTCTCCAGAGAGGAGCAGGGTCAGATTGAAGATGCGCTTGTGGCAGAAATGTGTAAGGGCTGGAGGGCTAAACTCCAGTTCGATGGCATACACTTTCGACCAGGACTCATACTGGTTGACTGTGCAAGTGCCGACACAGCAGAATGGCTCAAGGGCCTAGTCCCCACTCTACCTGGCTGGAAGGGGGTAAAGCTGGCAACGTGCGACGGGGACCTCATACCCGGCGTACATCTGCTGACTGTTTACCTCCCGAAGGCTGCAGGGAAGGACAATAAACAGCTCTTCGATTTGCTCATCGCACAAAACGAGGGGCTGCACACTAACCTGTGGAGAATCTTCCGTTCAAGGGACGAGAAGAATGGCAAGGTCTTGACGATCGGGGTCGACGACCGATCGATAGAGGCCATTAAGAATTGCAAGTGTGTCCTGCGGTACAGATTTGGCACTGTACCAGTGCATATGCACAAGCGCCGCGAGTAGCCGGAGGTGGTTGATACGCCGGCACCAGATACTCCTGCGGAAGGCGAAGCCGAAATTCCAAAGGAGGTAGCCACACTTGTAGAGAAGGAGGCTGCTAGCAGTGAGGGCGTCGAGGAGATTAGCCTCCTACCTCACGAAGTCGAGGGGTTCGATGCGATCGACCTCTCGATGCTTAGCATGGCCGCTGACGACGAAGACTCCGATAGAGTCTCCCTGTCGGACCTGGATAAGGAGAGCGGTCTGACGGAGGATGAAGGCGGCGCCGGGAAACGCTAAGGCCGCTATGACCAGCACCGCAGTTGCGCAGATCAATCTGCACCACGCAGAGGCCGCTTCTGCGGTCATTGCGAGGGCAACCCTCAGGAATAAACTGAGTGTGGTGCTGGTCCAGGAACCCTGGGTGTGCAGGGGCCAAATCAAAGGTTTGGCAGAAAGGAACTTACAGGTAATTTGGGATATCAGATGTAATAACCCAAGAGCCTGCATGTTAGTAACCAATGGTTTGAACTTTATATGTCTTCCAGATTTCCTTTCTAGGGACCTGGTTGCGGTACAGATACCGGTGTTAATAAACGGGACCGCTCAGGACATAGTGATGGCCACAGGTTACTTCCCAGGAGAGGACACCCTGGCTCCGCCAGAGGCAGTCTCTAAACTGGTGAGGTACTGTGAGCTGAAGAAGCTGCCACGTATACTGGGTTGCGATGCGAATGCGCACAGCGAGGCCTCGGGAAGCAGCGATACGAATCAAAGGGGTGAGTACCTTTTAGAATTTATTATTAGCAATAAATTAGAAATTTTTAACGTGGGAAATATACCAACGTTTGTAACCAGCTCGAGAGAGGAGGTCCTAGACATAACCCTAGGAAATACTCTAAGCTCCGAACTGGTTAAAAACTGGAGGGTTTCTGGGAAACCCTCAATGTCGGACCATAGAATAATACGGTTTGACATTGAAGGTTCTGCTTCAGTTAGGAAAGTTTTGAGAAATCCCAGGAGAACAGACTGGGAAAAGTTTCAAGAAACACTGAGTCTTAACTCCGCCAACCTTGGGTTGGGGGATAACATCAGGAACTCTATGCTGGAACTAGATGCTATGGTGAACTGCTTTAATAAGGTAGTCATCGATGCGTATGAGGACAGCTGCCCGGTCAGTAAGATTGCTTCCTCCAGGGACGTACCCTGGTGGAATAAGGACATCAGTATACTGCGAAGCAAGGTTCGCAGGCTTTTCAACCGGGCGAAACGAACCGGGAACTGGTCCGAGTATAGGAGTACTCTGACACTCTATAATAAGGAGATCAGGGAATCCAAGCGAAGAAATTTCAGAAATTACTGTGAAAATATTGAACAAACCTGTGAGGCATCCAGACTCTTCAAGGTTATGGCAAGGAGCCAAAACCTGTCCTCTACAAACCTCAGGAAAAGCAATGGAGAATTTACCGAGAGTGAGGAAGAGAAGGTTCAGCTACTTCTAGATACTCACTTCCCGGGCTCCATTGCTTGGAGAGGGGGAGGACAGGCTGAGGCGCTATGCAGGATCTCTAAGAGAGACTGGAGAGTAGCAAAGGAAATATGCACGGAGGAAAGGGTACAGTGGGCGGTTAATACCTTGAAACCACTGAAGTCACCTGGGCCCGACGGCATTTTTCCGGCCCTACTACAGAAAGGGATGGGTCTCTTTAAATACCACTTCCTGAAAATAACTAGAGCCAGTCTGGCACTGGGCTATATACCAGAAGCCTGGAGGAGGGCAAAGGTAGTTTTTATACCGAAGGCCGAGAAGAAGGATCCACTTCATCCGAAATCCTTCAGGCCAATTTGCCTAACTTCATTTGTACTGAAAACTCTAGAGAAAGTTGTGGACAACTACATAAGGACGACAGTCCTATTAGACAACCCTCTGCATACTTGTCAACATGCCTACAGGGCAGGTTGGTCCAACGAGACTGCTTTGTACCAGCTGACAAGTGTGTTGCAGGAAAGTCTGGAAGAGAAGGAAATGGCACTATGTGCCTTCCTGGATATAGAGGGGGCCTTTGATAATACCTCTCATGAAGTCATTGACAATTCGTTAACCAGCAGGGGTTTGACTAACACCCTAAGAGGCTGGATACATAGTATGCTCGCTACTAGGTCGGTGGAGATACAGACTAGTACGGGTGGCCTAGTATTAGCAAACACAACCCGAGGCTGTCCACAGGGGGGGGTACTATCTCCTCTTCTGTGGAGCCTCGTGGTTGATGATCTTCTACAGGAGCTAACTAACGCTGGCCTAACGGTTCAGGGTTATGCGGACGATATAGTAATCCTATGCAGGGGAAAATTTGAAGATACCCTGCGGGAAAGGATAACCTTGGGACTAAGGTTAACCAAGAAATGGTGTACAAAGGTGGGGCTGATTATAAATCCGGCGAAAACCACCGTTGTACCCTTCACAAGAAAATACAAACTTGATGCTCTTAGACCCATACGCCTGGATGGGGTAGAGATAGAATTCCAGAAGGAGGTGAAATATCTAGGTATCATACTAGATCAGAAACTTCTCTGGAAAGGACACTTAGAGGCAACGATAAGGAAGGCCACTAGGGCTTTCATGACCTGTAGGTCCATAGCAGGCAAAAGTTGGGGTTGCACTCCGACTATACTGAGATGGATCTACACGGCGATTGTAAGACCCATGACAATCTCACCAAAGTTCAGCTTTGTCAAACGGTTCAAAACTGAACTTAGTAACAAAAAGAGATGGGTAGGTATATCGGAGACATATTCGATAGACAAGCATATGATATCCTGGTACACAGATGGCTCCTTAACGGAGGAAGGCACCGGGATAGGAGTATATGGGCCGAGGACAAGATACTCGGAGCCGATGGGAAAGCATACCACTATCTTCCAGGCGGAAATATACGCCATTGAAAGGTGTGCTCATTTCAATCTGGTGAAGAAATACCGGAACAGGAAGATTGCCATCCTTTCTGACAGCCAAGCGGCTATCAAGGCTCTTAGATCCTATCAGGTATCCTCGAAACTGGTATTGGAGTGCCTTGAGAAGCTGAATGAACTTGGCCGTCACAATAAGGTCTGGGTACTTTGGGTTCCGGGCCACACCGGCATTGAAGGGAACGAACGGGCTGACGAACTGGCAAGAAGGGGAGCTTCCACACCTTTCGTCGGCCCGGAACCTTTTTGTGGGTTGGGAAAAGGAGCCTCCTCCATTTTATTGAGAAAGGACGAGATAACCAGAAGGAATCAATACTGGGAAAATCAACCAGGTCTAGAGCATTCGAAGCTGGTTATCGGATCCTATAATAGGAAACGATTCGAGGACTGTATGGCTTTATCAAAAAATAATCTTAAGATTATCACGGGAATGCTTACAGGGCATTGTAGATTGAACTATCATCTAACTAAACTAGGAATCCGTGAAAACGGGTATTGCAGGTTCTGCTTGCAGGAAAACGAGACTGCGATACATATACTAGGAGAATGCCCTGTACTTATGCATAAGAGAAAGAAGCACCTGGGGGATCACCTCATATCGGGTGCGGACTGGGTATCCAGAGGTTTAGGAAACATACTAAAATTTCTCTTGGATACTGGACTCACTGATTGTCTTTGAGGTCCAAGAAGGGGGCACAATAGATCTACGAGGTCGCAGTGCACTATCCTCATCAATAATAATAATAAGCAATTTGTAACTCAATAAAGCATAATTAAATAATTTATATATAACCTTGGTTACCGACTCTAGTACCATCTCTGAGGTCGACTGGAAAGTACTGACGGAATGTTCGTTTTCGGACCACAACCGGATAGTCTTTTCCGTGGCCATGAAGGTGGGGAGTCCACCAGCCTATAGGAATCCTAGAAAGACTAACTGGCCTAGATTCAGTGCACTAGTTTCCGAAAAACTGGCGTCGCGCAAGGCGATAGCTATCTTTGAAAGAAACAACATTGACAGGTCAGTTAGTCTTTTAACGAAAGTTCTTAATACATCTTTCAAGAAATCGTGTCCAAAAAGTCGAGCTCCACGGAAAACCAACGCAGTTTGGTGGACCCCAGAGCTAAGACAATTGGAGGACGGGACGATTGCAGGAATTACTGTGAATCCCTCGACAATGTTAACGAGGCCGCCGGACTCCGTAAGGTGCTAGCCGGGGTTTCACACACCCCTGGCATGATCAGCAAATCTGACGGATCATGGACAGAGTCGAGCGAGGAGCTTCTTGAGACCCTTATGAACACTCATTTTCCTGGATGTACGGATGTTGTTGAGGCGACCACGTCGCATAGGCAACAAACACCGCGACCAGGTGGTCTAAGGAGGCGGTGGTCAAGATCATGACGAGAGTCTTTCGTGGATCTCTCCAGCAAGGATATGTCCCGCGTGCCTGGAAGGATGTTAGGGTGGTGTTCATTCCCAAAGCAGGGAAAGTGAACCACTTAACAGCAAAAGATTACAGACCGATCAGCCTTTCATCGTTCATACTTAAGACTCTTGAACGGCTGGAAGATGTCTATATTAGAGAAGTGGCACAGTCCAGAGGACTCTTCAAGGCGCAACATGCGTATTGCAAGGGAAAATCTGTTGACAGCGCCCTGCATGAGGTTCTTCAGACGAACTCTAAGGAGTATACGTTAGCCGCTTTCCTCGATATCGAGGGAGCCTTTAATAACGTTACCTTGGAGGCTATAATCAACGCTCTTAGAAAGTTCGAAGTTCATGAGAAGGTGGTAAAGTGGACCAGTGACATGCTCAGGAGCAGAAGGGTCCACTCTAACCTAGGCCTGTGCTCAGTGAGGAAACTTACTACAAGAGGCACACCACAAGGGGGTGTTCTTTCGCCTCTGCTGTGGCTCCTTGTAGTGAATAGCATCCTCGAGATCTTCGAAACCAGGAGGCTACGAGTAGTAGCATATGCAGACAACGTCACTATCCTGATCCCTGGAAGATTGCTGTCCACAATCAGTGATCTCATGGAGTCTGCTCTAAAGAAACTTTCCAGGTGGGCAGAGCTAAATGGTCTAGGGGTTTATCCCTCTAAGACTGTTCTGGTACTGTTCACCTGGAAATACAAAATACCGAAGTTTTAGCTGCCTAAACTTGGCGGCACTACTGTCACCCTATCACCCGAGGCTAAATACCTTGGCACCATACTTGACTCCAAGCTCTCTTGGGGGCGCAATGTGGAAGAGCGGGTGAAAAAGAGCGTGAATGCTTTTTACATTTGTAAAGGGGCTTTCGGGAAAAAGTGGGGATCGCAACCGACTATCGTTCACGGGATGTATACCGCGATCATACGGCCGATCCTAAGTTACGGAGCCATTGTCTGGTGACCGGCGACCCTGGTAATGCAACTGACGAAGGTGCAGAGACTAGCGGCTATGGGAAAGCAGGCACTGTCAAAAGCACCGCCCAGGCTGGGTTGGATGTGATCTTGCACCTCCATCCCATTGAACAGTTCATTAAATGTTGCGCCGCCAAAGCTTTAGACTGACGGAGGCCAAATTGTGGGAGCAACAAGCTTATGGACACTCTGAAATTCTAAAGCTATTCGCGAAGCCGGATATCGGTTATCAGGTGGATTTCTGCACGGACTATCTGATCCCATACCTGGATTTCAACAGGCGAGTACTAGCCTCATATCCCACAAGGGGAGGAATGGGAGTTGACAGGTGCGACGAGAGACGCTTCTATCTCCGTTTTCACCAACGGCTCCAAAATGGAGGAAAGTACTGGAGCTGGTCTCTACTCCGATGTACTGCAGACCCACATGTCATTCAGACTGCCGGACCTCTGCAGTATTTTCCAAGCAGAGATCTATACAATTTGGAAAGCTGCCGAACTTATCCGTGGCAGTGGGCTACCACCCACAGATGACACAATTTTCGTGGATAGTCAGGCGGCGCTTAGAGCGCTGGAATCAGTTGTTGTGAAATCAAAGGTAGTGCAGAGGTGTCGTACCGCGCTTCAAGGCTTTGGGCACCACCAGGTCACTCTCTGTTGGGTTCCGGGCCACTCAGGAGTGGCAGGTTGACCAAAAAGGAAATTGAGTCGTCATGGCGTACCAGGACCGACTGCGGCACCTGCCGGGCACTGTGGCCCTCCCTCTCCTTGACGAAAACACGATTCGTACTGTCCCTGAGCCGTACCTCTACTCGACAGCTCGTTGGAGTCATCACCGGACACTGCGCTTTTGGATCTATGCTAACCAAAAGGGCGCCTCTCGCCCGGCGATGTCTGCCGTAGCTGTGGAGATGAAGAAGAAGTAGAAACGATACAACACTTCCTGTGCCACTGCCCGGCTCTGCAGGAACGCCGACTCCGTACCTTGGGGTCAAGGTTCCTGACAGACCTGGCTTGCGCGGTGAAAGTCGAAATCTCAAATCTGCTCTCCTTCATTAAGAGGTCAAACCGGTTTCCCCTTGACTGAGACTATTGGTTGGCTCCAGAACACCATAAGAAGATATTCACAATGGGCCATTGTGGCTTCCGAGTGGAAGTGCGGTCCTGCCGCACACACCCTTCCCTACCTAACCCTAACCTAATAAGACGGCACTCGCGCCAGAAGGGCATTTTGATAACAACCAAATAACTGGAACTTTTATACAACGAACTCAAGGAAAAATATAACGTTAAATTCATCGTGACTAATGTATTGAACCAAGATTCAGTGGAGCACCTCTTTGGAACAATCAGAAGTATGGGCGGCCTGAACGATCACCCGAGTCCACTCCAGTTCAAATAAGGAATGTTTTTCAGAATTAGACATTTAAACAAAAATTTTAAAGAAACTCAATTAAAAAAAAAATTAAAAAAAAATGTCAAAAACTGTTTTATAAAAAATTACCTTCTATTTTTATTTCTATTTGATTGCAAAGAATTAAAAATATAAAGTGCGGAAACAAGCAATTTTCTAATAAAATTTTTCTACCCAAAATCAATTGTTGGCATATGACGTTTTCTTTAATCTCTTTTGCGTTAGGAACAAATACTGAATGTTGCAACCAACCATTTGCTACTAAGTGAAAGTAACTCTTTTGGCATAACCCGCACCCTTATTTTGAAAACTCTCCATACGTAGCATACCTTGTTAATATACCTTGGTACACGCATAGATTCGATGGTTTTGGGCTTTATTCTCATTTCGACAACAACACGCAATGTTGTTGCTTTCCGCAGCAAGCCAGCTTGGCTTTACGAGTGCACATTGAAATGGTGGTTGATTTAGCAAAGCGATCGCCAAGGCAAATTCAATAGGTAGTTGCAGCACCAGAACTGATTAAACTTTTTTCTTTAATAACTAGCACAACATTGTAGCAATAGTTTTCCACTTATTATCACATTCTTAATGCGCCTTGGTTGTTTCAATATTTTTACACATATATTTATTTTTATTGTAGTTATTTTTACTTTTTACAATTTCTATTTTACAAGCAGACCAAAAAAAGTTATAAAATCCATTGAATTTCGGTTTTTTCCGTAGTGCGCCTTGGCGATCGCTCAATCAATTTTTCTATGCAAACTTTTCCTGTCCACTTCTTGTTCTTGTTTGTAAAAAGGCAAGCGGAGAGCAAGCACGAGCCACCACTAACAATGCAAGCGGCACATCGCTTTGTGGCCTAACAACAACAACAACAGTGTGTGGTGCGTCACTGTTTCATACACCGCTCTCACAGCTTCTCAGTTTACGCTCTGGCGCTCTCTGCGTTCTCGTCCCCTTTATTGCTTCCCCCCGCATCAACAAACGGGTCTTACCGCTGGAACCCGCAAAGACAATTTTATTTACTGCAGATGCGCATTTTGTATATTGTTTGTTCTGTGATATGAGGTATAGCAAATCGTAATGAGCGTCATCTCTAGAGGGACGTTTGGAACTATCAGCAAAATTTATCTAGGTAGAATTTCTTCAAACCGTGTGACGGGCATGGCGTTACGTAAAGTTCAAAAGAATATCTGCTTTAATATGAAGGTATATTTGGAAAACGATACACAGACAGGAAAATTAAAATCCCTATGTTTTTCCTTATTTCTTGAGCTGTGCAGGAGAATGCAGTGCTTTTGTCGTGCATAGAGGAAATTACACTCAAATATTTTTCATCAACTAAGTAAAAGAAGCAATCGTATGGTGTTTTTCAATGCCTAAATTCTTGTAAGTCTGTGTTCTCGAAAGCCATATCATCAATATGAACTTGCAAATCATTTTTTTCAACACAATAACTTTCGAAATATCTTCATATTGTTTCGAAGCTATGCGGCATTACCTTGCAAGGTAGGCAGGAAGCATCGATAGGTAACACAAAAATGTCGACAAAAACTGCAAGCTGGGTTGTATTTGTTGATGATTATAGGTACAAAATCCGTTCGAAATCTACTATCTGCTGCTCCTTTTCGAAATCTACTCATATTTTTATATTTCAGATCGGGACAATTTGTAACACAGGACAAAAAATCTCACTTTTTTCCTGTTCCATGAAGTTTTTCTACTGTTCCTTACTAGTTTGAGTGCGCTGATTTCGAATCTATCCTCTGATTGTTTCTTTTTTTAATTGATTTTTTTTTTGTTATTGATTTACAAAGCTTTTATTTTTGTTTGTTGTAATATAAAAGAGCATATCGCACACGCACAACAAAAGTGACACAACTCAAAATTTTTCATTTTCGGGTTTATGTGTTAATACGGTGCACAATGCATAAATCTACCAATCAGCAAAAGTTCAGTATATTTTGTCGTTGTTAACTGTTACAAAAATACAGTTAGGTCTCTCTTCGTGTCAGAAGTTTGATGCTATTTGATCGCTGCAGCTCAATGCAAAAGAGTCCTAACTCAAATTGTGTCACTTTTGACGAAATACATTTTTTTTAAAGTTAATTTTAAGCAAAATTCTGACAATTTTTTTATATATTTTTAATTATTAAAATTAATTATGAATTTTCAAAATTTTTCTTTCAACTTTTTAACTGTCATTTATAATTTTTAAATTCAGAAAAAGTGGCATAACTTGAAATATGTTAGTTAGAAATATGTACAACTCAAAATTTTGGATTTTCTAGTGTAAAATAAAAATAAATTCTCGCAATTTATCATAAAGCATAATCTGTAAGGATTTTCTATTGAACGGTCTATTCGTTATTTGAAAAAATGTTTATTTAGCTCAAAAACAGTTTTTTGTGTTTCCTGAAAAATCAAAAATTTTGAATTGTGTCACTTTTGTTGTGCATGTGCGATATTTTGAGGCTCCTAATTTTTTAAGGAAAAAGTATGAAAAATGATGAAAATGACCATGGTACATTTTTGCTATTATTTCGATGCGAATGTGTATTTCACCATATAATTTGGCTGTGTTGTATTGCTTGATGTGTCGACTTTCATTATACACCTAACTCGTTAATTGATTTACAAAAAATGTGTATGTTTTTGAACATCAAAGAAAACGCCTTAAAATTCCATATTTTCCGACTTTGAGGTCCAATTACCGCGGAATTTTAAAACTTATAAAAATAAATTGCATTGAAAAAGAAGCCGTCCGTTTTGAAATTACGATGAAAAATATGGAAAAAGTACAGGAAAAACTAAAAAATTACACGGTACCTATATCTCACTAACTAGAGCTGCAAGAAAAAAATCTGAGGATAGATTCGAAATCAGCGCACGCAAATTAGTAAGAAACAGTAAAAAAAAACTACAAGCAACAGGAAAAAAGTGAAATATTTTTTGTCCTGTGTTTGTCCCGATTTGAAATATAAAAATATGAATAGATTTCGAAAAGGAGCAGCAGGATTTCAATTCGAACGGATTTTGCGCCTATAATCATCAACAAATACAACCCAGCTTACAGTTTTTGTCGATATTTTTGTGCTACCTATCGATGCTTCGTGCCTACCGTGCTTGAAAGCAACTTATTGATGACATTTTTACTTCTTGAAATTCGTCAATTGCAGCCGTTTTGCAACGCAATTTGAAACTACAACAGTTTTCGTTTCACCAGCCGATGGCTTGCCAGCTGCCGCAGTAGGAGTTATTAAAGCTCCAGATAGCTCACTAGTTATCAAAGAACTATTTTGTTTAGCTGCTATATGCATTTTAGTTGTGACCGCTTGTATTCGATTACACTGTGCGACAAAAATGAAAAAAATTTTTCACACTGGAAAAAATCCATATGGGCGTGAAACTAGAGACCAAACATAGTAGTACTGCGTACTCAGTTTTTCATTTCTACATCCTTTTTCCTTTTAAAAGGACTTCAAAAATTTGAAGGGAATAAAAAATATAAAAAATACTTAACCTCGTTAAAATATGGCGATATGTATATCAAATGAAAGAGGAAAAGCTCAAGAATTTAAATAAAATTTATTTTTTATCTATTTGTAAAAAAAGGACATGAAAAAGGTCCTTTGAAAATTTTAATCCTTTATATCCTTGAAAATTTATAACGAATTTTCTTAAAAAGTAGGTATGTTTAAACCCAAAATCGCCTTGATCACGTGTCAAAATTTCATTATTCTCGCTTCTTTGATTTTGTATCTTTTTTATTATTTAAAATACTGATACGCAAATAAATTAGAATATTTGTACTGCATTAGACTTGCAGCTCCCACCTTTTTTTTAATAACTTTCAAACAAATAAAATTAGAGTAATGAAATTTTGACACGTGATCAAAGAGATTTTGGGTTCTAACATACTTTTCAAGAAAATTCGTTATAAATTTTCAAGGATATAAAGGATTAAAATTTTCAAAGGACCTTTTTCATGTCCTTTTTTTACAAATAGATACAAAATCAATTTTATTTAAATTCTTGAGCTTCCTCTTTCATTTGATATACATATCGCCATATTTTAACGAAGCTAAGTATATTTTATATTTTTTTTATTTTTTATCCCCTTCAAAATTTTGAAGTCCTTTTAAAAGGACAAAGGATGTAGAAATGAAAAACTGAATACGCAGTATTACTATGTTTGGTCTCTAGTTTCACGCCCATATGGATTTTTTCCAGTGTGAAAAATGCTGTCGCACAGTGTTATATGCAGTTGAGTGTTAAAGCAGTGATTTACACCAACACAGCCAAGAATTTTGGCAATATATAGTAGACAATACAGAACAAAATTAGGGATTCAATTTATTGCTAGTAATTTACATGGGCGGAAGCCAATTTCATACACGAATTGATTACAGTAAAACTGCTTTTTAGCTTTTCTGATTTTGAAAATATCAACTACATCAAAAATTCAATAAATCATTTCAAAATATGAGCGCAATGTGGAATACGGGGTCTGTTCGAAAAGTATAGTGAAATTTTAATTTAGGTGGGTTACTTATATTCGGTTTTCGATTTTTTTTTTGGTGGCGTTATGTTAGTACTCATATCCCTTACTTATGCCGACAAGTTCGGCTTTTTTTTTTGTGTTCAGTTAATTTTTTACAGCTGTTTTGCTTAGACGTGTTTCAACTTCGGTTTTTGCTTAGTCCAAAAAAGGTGTGACTTCTTCTTGTTGCCGAAACTGAAGAGGCCGGTAAAAAGACAACGTTACGCTACAATTGAGGAGGTAAAGACGACATCGAAGGAGGAAGAGAACAGGATCATTAAAAATTATCTTTTGCTTTCAGGATTGAACAACGAATTGATGGGTATTACTTTGGCACAACTCTATTACTTTGACAAATTGGTGGGGATTACTTTGAAGGAGTCAAAATAGATATTCGTGAATAAATAAATAATTTTTGAAAAAACAAAAAGTTCACGATTCTTTTAGAACAGACCTCATATGTAGAATATCAAATGAAAGGAAAAATTATCGAAAATTAAAAACTAAAATAAAAGTTTGATCGGGCAAAAGAACGAGTAGATATTAAAAATATCTAGGGGAATTCTTTGTAAGGTGCCACCCCATAAGTTTTTTGCGCAAAACTCGTTAGAAAATTAACGTACCGCCAATTTTAATATACCGTTGGAAAGAGGATTTAAAGAGCTATGATGCAAGGTTACATTTCATTTGAATTTTTCGTAAATACGAATTTGACAGCTAATATCCCAAAGTTTTCAAAATCGACACACTAAAATTTTTTAATGTAAAGTGCCACCCCCTAAAACAACCGCTAAAAACGTAGAAATCTCAAGTAAAAATGCATGATTTAAGAAATTTACGAAAGATTATTGAATTTAATTTGAATTGAATAGAAAATGACCGAAAGCAAAATGCAAATTGAATGGTAACGAATAAAACGAATAATTGTATGGAAATTAATAAACAAAACTGAACTAATTTATTCCTTATGATAGGATTAGAGAAAAATTTACTAATAACACTTTAAATTCATTGTAATGACGATTCCGAGCAATAAAAAGTAATTTTAGTTTTGTGGTTTTATAGGACCACAAAACAATGAAAAAAGGGGGGTGGCACCTTTCAAAGAAAAAAAGGTGGCACTTTACATTTTTATGCCATTTTGGAAATCATTGTATAAATTTGTTCCTTTTACGATATGTTCGGATATCATTTCGGATTATGAAAAACCACTAAAAATTAAGTCGAACACTGATATTTACCTTAGTTTTTTATAAGTTTTTGATTACTTTTTCACCGCAAGAAAAACCTTCTGTTTTCATTTTTATGTTTTTTCTTAACCAAATTTGATACTTTTATTTACCCAGACCACGTTATTGCGCATGTTCCCCCAAAAACCACATTAAAATTGATGTTGACATATATAGCTTAAATGACAATAGGAATTTTTTTTCTTGGATTGCTGGAACGTCGAAATCGAGCAGTGCTGGCACCTTACAAAGAGTGGCACCTTATAAAGAATCCCCTTATAGTTATAAGTAGTTATAAAAAATAAAATTTTATCGGGGAAAAAAACAAAAATTCAGTTTAACTTTATTTGGCTCCTAGTTTTGTTAGTGTGTTTTGAAACTTTTTGATTTTGGTCGAATGGTGTATTTATGTATTATTCAATATTATATTGTTATAATTAAAAATAACACAGTGCAACACTAAACATACATATCTCATTTGATAGAATTTGATAGAGGACCTCAGTACGTGAAAAAGTACCGAGGGATTTTTTCGAGATGTTCGAGTTTTTTTTAAAATGCAGTTTAAAGATGGCGGCTTGATGCCCCTTACTGAAGCTTTTAAAACATCATATCTTTTGACTCAGTCAATTATTAAATTATTATTATTTTTTGACTCAAATGTCAGAAAGGGATAATTTTTAAATCAAATGAAAGCTAATAATATGAAGTCGAAAAAACAATATCCTATTTTGAAAAATTTTATGAAAAAAGATATGAAGGATTTCAAATAAATTTTTATTCTTGAATATCCTGGAAACCGTGAGAGCTAAATTTATATAAGTGACTTCTGATAAAAAATCATTCAAACATCTGTACTGCTTATAAATTTCATGTAAATCACTTTTACAGTTAAGACTCTCACACAGGACTATGCAGATAGATTTGATAGCATCATTTAGTCTAATGTCCCTACATTGCAGAATAATTTTGAGGAATGCTGTGGAATCATAAATCTTATGGTCCATAGAGAATCCTGAATTTTCTATTTTAAATTAAAAATTGAGGCACACATAAGATAAGATATGCATTTTCCTGTCAAATACAATACAAATTACTAAAATTAAATTTTATTTAACACTAATTTTTTTATATACCGCTATCTATGAAAAATCATACGATTCCATTCAAAAATAGAGATTCTTTGGTTACCTGAAGACATTATTGCTAATGATACTTTATGATGATATTTTATAAGTAACGAAAAAAATTATAGAACGTTGATTTTTAAAAGACCGTAAAGTCTAGGTTCTTCGATGAAAGGACTTGAAAGATTGATGTTCTTTATATTTTGTGTATGTAATGCATTTACACAACTTTTAAATTTGCCCCAATGTGAGCGTTTTTGCTTGTTTTTTCCTAATGTCCGACGCTGCTTACCGCTATAAAATTATAGCCAGATCGCTGACCAAAAATTAAAATAGCTAAAGCAAATTTGTACAGCTAAATAAAAATCGCTAAAAATATTTCACAGTGCAACTATAACTCACACACAATGGTACCATTACTCATAAACAAAAATTTAATTGATATATAGTAAATACATATACATATGTATCATAAACTGAAAGAATAAATAAAGAAGAAGAAGCAAGAATAAAAATCTGCAAAAAACAATTGGTTTCGTTGGCTCTATTTAACCCTCCAAATTTTCAAGGCTTGACGTTATGTATAATTCAAAAGTGAGTGTTTTATATGGTAACATCAGTCCCTATAAGAGCTTAGGGCATAAATGCAGTATAGCGAACCCTCGTAAAAAAAATAAATGAGTATGCTTTTATATAGAGGGTTCGCTCCTAAATCTAACAAACTACAAATTTTGCCTGGGAAACGCCCACAAAAGGCGTAGCTCGGGGTCAAAGTTCAAAGTTTTTATCAAAAAAACTCAATTAATCTCCAACTGATTTACACGATATGGGTGTCAAACGAAAGGTATTTTTCATACCTTTCTTTTATTGCACAACATTAGATATGTAAAATGCACTAATACAAAGTTTTAACCAAAAAAATTGTAAAGGGAATTTCATAGGCTACAATATGGTAACAAACTTATTGTATCTTTATTATGGATTTTTTCGAGAAAAAAATCCGCGTTTAAAAAATTTTTGTATGCATTTTAATGCATTTTTAATGCATTTTACGTTTCTAATGTTGTACATTAATAGCAAGGTATGAAAAAACCTTTGGTTTGATACCCATATCGTGTAAATCAATTAGAGATTAATTGAGTTTTTTGATAAAAACTTTAAACTTTGACCCCGTGCCACGCCCTTTGTGGGCATTTCCCAGGCAAAATTTTTAGTTTGTTAGATTCACACAAAAACGCTCTATATGGCCCAATTTTTCGTTTTTTTTCATGAGGGTTCGCTATACTGCATTTGTTCCGAGCTAAGTTAGCAGTTGAACTGAGTGTACGGAGTTGGGGTGCGATCCCCTTTGTAAAGTTAATGACAGCAAAACTCATCTTGTAAACAATTTTAATTCATTGTTACCAAAAAGAGATAGAACTTCAACAACGCAAAAGCTGTCGATGCACGGAATTAGATTCACACGACATTACTTAAAATATTTAAGGGTAAAAAAACAAAAATAGTTAAAAAGCTGACTGGCCAAAAAACAGGTAAGATATCGCGAATGGCTGAAAGGCAATTTTAATAGCTAAACCACAGATAACTCATGAAGTAGATGCCCAGTGGCCAAGGAAAAATGTGTCAAAAAGTTCGACAAATACGGCCTCCGATAAGAGCTTTTTGGCCTCTAATGTCACTCACACAAACACCGCTTCACACGCATAGTCTATTTATCTATCTATTTTTAGATATACAAATATGAATTTTAGTTAAAACGGCGCTTATCTGTTATTATACCTTTTAAGCAGACAGATGGGATTGAATGTTGATGGTCACGGGTGTAAGCGGGAGTGTCGCAGTCGACGGGTGCGCGGAAGTTACCAAGGTTCTTTTTGGAGGATAGATGCGTACCACATATCGTCGCCTTGGCAACGACGTGTGTGTATCATACACTAGTAGAACCCTGCGGCTTTTCACGCAAGCTTGAAGTCAATGGGCCCAATAAATCAAGTTTTTTCATACTACACTCTATGGGAAATGCCACGCCTCTTTGATGTAATGCCCAATCCATTCCTCCAGTCGAAGGGTGTGACCCGGTTTCATTGATATGCGACTTTCAGTTCCAAAGTTACGCGGAAAATTTCTGTAAAAAAAAATACGCCGCGCCACTTGTTCAACGCCCATAAAATTTTCCCAGTAGAATGATACATCTATGGGACGATGGTATACAAAACTTCAAAGCTTACCAAATTATTCTGTTCCGAAGCTATTCCACATTAACAATTTGGGTTCAATGGGCGGTGCCATGCCCCTCGTCCAATACCCACCCCATTCTCCATGTCAAAGGACGTAAAACAGAAATCTTAGATGTGTGATTTGTAGTTCCACAGTTAATCAAAACATTTGAGTTGCTTAAAAAGTGCCACGCCCCTTGTCCAACGCTCACAAAGTTTTACCAGTGAAACGGCACATCTACACGGTGGCCCCGTACCAAATTTTAATGCTGCCCGATATCTCATTCCGAAGATATTCCATATAAAAAATTTAATTTGTATGGGCGGTGCCACGCCCCCTTGTCAAAAACCCACCCTATTCCATATGGAAAAACACAACTAAACCGTACGTTTGTACCGAGTGTCATTAATGAGAACGCTATAGTTTCAAAGTTACACCGGCATTTAAAAAGTGCCACGCCTCTTGTCCAACGCCCATCAAATTTTACCAGTGAAACGGAACATCTAAACGGTGGACCCGCACCAAATTCTAATGCTGTTCGACTTCTCATTACGAAAATATTCAGCTAATCGGCTATCTAGTTTTTGAGTTTATATTATAGCCTATGTTTGCCGCAATGAACGGCTGAATCGTTTGATACCCATATTGCTATGACAAATATACCATGGCTGATTTGTTATTATAGTGGGCGTGGCGAAAAGGCATATCGGGTGGGCGTGGTCAATCTTATATATCCTATGTTAACATCAACGAAGCACGGAATCATTCGATATTAATACTGATTTACAAACATGTACCGTAGCTTCGTTTTGTTAGTTAAATGGGCACGGAAATTGGGCGTGGCCGATTATGTTATAGCCTATGTTTGCCGCAATGACACGCTGAATCGTCTGATATCCATATTGCTATGACAAATATACCATGGCTGATTTGTTATTATAGTGGGCGTCGCGAAAAGGCATATCAGGTGGGCGTGGTCAATCTTATATATCCTCTGTGAACATCAACGAAACACGGAATCATTGGAAACTAATACTGATTGACCGACATGTACCGTAGCTTCGTTTTGTTAGTTAAGTGGGCACGGAAAGAGGGCGTGGCCGATTATATTATAGCCTATGTTTTCCGCAATGTAACGCTGAATCGTCTGATACCCATATTGCCTTACAAAAGCATACCATAGATGAGTTTTGTTACCATAGTGAGCGTAATAAGGGGGCGTGGTCAGTCTCATATAGCCTATGACCATCCCCACAGATTAAAAAATGTTTAGTGCTTATTTCATCTAAATCGGTTCAGTGGTTTTTGCCTGATTGTGGCTCAAAAAACGTCACACTTGCTTTTATATAATAGTATAGATATAGATAGATATAGATATAGATAATAATGATTTGTGCGCTGAAAAAGTGTTAGTGCCGATTCATTTATGTATGTATATCATAATTTCTCAATACATTCTTAATACATGTAGGTTTATTAATTAGGTAAAATAATTTGAATACGAAAGTGATTGAATAGTGCAAAAACGATTTTAATGGAAAAAGAAATAAAAGCCGTAGCCGTTCCGGCACGCGTCGACCGTCTTCGTCTACCACTACTCGTAACTTCTCTCCTGCTCGTTCGTTCTTCCCCTTACTTCGGCGATGGGGATAATGTACCGTTATACTGCTTGCTGACCGAGCATGGCCTACTCGATCCCACAACTCGGCCATTCTGCTAGGCATTCACCCCGAAGGCCTCGTCGTCATCGTCACTGCAACCAATGGGCCAGGGTTTAATGTATTCTGCGCATACAACGTACAAGGCCTCGGCCCTTCTCTGCTGCCCGTCTTCTCAACGTCGTACGTGTCCTTCGGCTTTACTTTGACCACCCGGTACGGCCCTAAGTACTTTGGCCTCAACTTCAGGCCTCCACTAAACTGCGTTCGCTTAATCGTTACTAAATCGCCCAAGCTATACTTGCTCGACAGTTTTCGCCGTAGGTTATACGCCTTTCTGTTTTCTTCTTGCATGCGAAGGATTTGTTGTTTGGCCCGCCGTCGTAATTCACCCCTGTCGTCCTGAAATGTCTCCAGCAGTGCGTCGTCGATGAGTTGCTCGATTTGATGATCTTCTTTCGTGCGCATTCTGACGCCCACAAGCACTTCGAACGGTGTTGCGTCAATGCTTCTAGTATAAGTGGAAATTATGGTTTGCTGCACCTTTCCGACGTATTTGTACCACTTGGTTGGTTCGTCCACACTCAGCTTCGCCAGAACTCCGATGATGATACTGTTGAGCCTTTGGATTTGCCCATTTGCGCGGGGCAACTCAGTTGTAATTTTGAAGTGTCGTATGTTCTCGAAGTCGCAATAGTTCCGAAAATCGTCTGGGACAAAAGCCACCCCATGATCGGAGATAATCTGCTGCGGATTATCGAAATGCTCACTTTGCGCTTGCAATCGTTTAATCACCTCTTGCGCTGTAGTCGTCTTCGTTGGGTACAACCAGCAGAATTTCGTGAGGGTCTATAACCGCAAGGATATGTTTATATTGTTTGCTTGTCGACTCAAGCGGACCCAGAAAGTCTATGTGATATCGCACACGCACTACAAAAGTGACACAACTCAAAATTTTTCATTTTCGGTTTTATGTGTTAATACTGTGCACAATGCATAAATCTACCAATCAGCAAAAGCTCCGAATATTTTGTTGTTTTTAACTGTTACAAAAACACAGTTAGGTCTCTCTTCATGTCAGAAGTTTGATGCTATTTGATCGCTGCAGCTCAATGCAAAAGAGTCCTAACTCAAATTCTGTCACTTTTGACGAAATACATTTTTGTTAAAGTTAATTTTAAGCAAAATTCTGACAATTTTTGTATATATTTTTAATTATTAAACTTTGATTCTTGACAGTTAACATTTATAATTATTTAATTCAGAAAAAGTGGCATAACTTGAAATAGTTCCGTAATTATTGAATTCAACTATTGAACGGTATATTCGTGATTTGAAAAAATGTTTGTAAAAAATATTTGTTTGCGTTTCCTGAAAAATCAAAAATTTTGAGTTGTGCCACTTTTTTTGTGCGTGTGCGATATGTGTGGAGAGGAGTGTCCTCCTTGTGCAACGGATGCAGTTCCTCTTCTTGTTTTCCCCTCTTTTGATTTGACACTATGCACAGATGCACTGGCGATGTGTATCTGGATCTTCTGGTCTAACTTTGGAATGAAATACTCTCGACAAATTAGCTCTTTCGTCTTCCGCACGGCATAATGCCCTCGCTCGTATGCACGCTTAATAATGTCCTTCATATCGACTAAAGTCGACATGCCTCATCTGCGTTCCAGCACGGTGCTCAACCTCGTAATCATACTCTTGTAGTAACAAATTCCAACGTGCCACCCTCGTGCATAAATGTTTCTTGTCCAGTGTCTTAGTAAAAGCGTGACAGTCAGTTATCAATTTAAAATGCATACCCAGCAGGTATACTCTAAATTTCTTTAATGCTTCGATGACTGCCAGTATTTCCAACTAAAAACTGCTGTACTTGCGTTCTGTATCTGTCGTCTTTTTGCTCATAAAGTAAACAGGATGCAAAGCCCATCTTCAGGAGATTTTTGTAAAAGTACCGCGCCATAACCGTCACTTGATGCGTCAGTGTGCACCTCGCTTACATAGTTCGGGTTGAAAATGCTCAAAACAGGCCGCTCGCTCATAATTTTTTTAAGTGTGTTAAATGCTGAAAGCTGCGGGTCCCTATTTCGAATTGCTTGCCCTGTTTGGTGAGTTCACTTAGTGGTTTCGCTATTATCGAAAAGTTTGGAATAAACTTTCTAAAGTAGCCAGCAAGTCCAAGAAAGCTTTGTACCTGCTTCACGGTCTTTGGCACCTTATACCCGGCTAACGCTGCGGTTTTCTCGGCGATGGAGATATTTTACGATCCTCGATGTCGTAGCCCAAGAATTCGAACTTTTTTTTTAAAAATTGGCACTTTTTAAAATTTATTTGGAGTCCATAGTCTCTACAAATGTTCATTACTTTTTCCAACTTCTGCACTGCGTCTTCCTCGTTATGACCCGGTATAATTATATCGTCTATGTAGGGCAGTGCGATGCCCCTACGCGTTAAGTCTCGAAATATCGCCGAATGGAACTTTACAAAACTGATACTGCCGACCGTAGGTCACGAAAGAGGTATATTGCTTGCTCTATTTAGACACCGCCACATGGAAAAATCCGTTTTTAAGTCTATCGTGCTGAACACTTTGGCGTCTTTTAAACAATCAAGAACGTCTTCGATTAGGGGCAATGGATAATGATCTTTCACAATAACCTTGTTGATTTTTCGATAATCGATGCATAGTCGTGGTGTTCCATCCCGTTTTCTAACCAGTACGTGTGGGCTACAAAATTCGGAATTCGAAGGCTCAATTATACCGTCTTTTAGCCAGAGGTCGATTTGTTCGTCTACAACGCGCCGTTCTGCTATCGGCAATCTACGCGGCGCCGAGTAAATTGCCGATTAATCTTTTAGCACTATGTTTATTTCAACATTCGTCGTTTTACACTTCTTCGGTTGGTAATTCGCTACCATTTGGCGCACTTTTTGTTTTGCTTTGAAATTCGCGCTTTCTTCTATGTCAATTTCGTGACACGACACTGCTTCTATTTCCATTAACGGATACACAGCGAATTTTGGTTTCCGTCACCACTCTGTTTTTTTATTACGAGTCCGTCACGATTTATAAAAATCTCTGCCTGTGCGCAGAGCTCCTCGCCGAGCACTACATCAATGTCCATGCATTTTACCGGCACCACCATCGAATCAATATGAGAAGTTTCACCTTCAATTGTCACCTCATGTCGCACGCTAGCCTATGGCCTTATTTTGTTTTCATTACTCTCTTCCCTGAATCCAACGAGGTGCACTTGGCACTGGGACAGCATGGGTTTCTTAAGCAATATGTAAACGTTTTCGGATATTATATTGAATTGGCTTCCCGTGTCCAGCAAAGCCAAGCACATTTTGCCCGCAATTGTCAAATCTTTTTTCATAAACATATTTCGGACCCCCAATAAGCGTGTATTGCGCTGGCCGTCCATAGAATTGTTTGTCGTACAGTCTCGCGCAATGTGTCCGGAGCAATTGCACTTAAAGCACTATCTGCCCCTCTCTTAATTATCGCATTCGGCGCTTTTGCGACCTTTCGCCCCACAATTAAAACATCTTATTTCATTTTTGGCTGCCACTGTCTTTTTTCACTATCTTTAACGCTGCTGATTCTTTTTTTCTCGCGAATTTTTTCGTAGCATCTCAAGTTTTTTTTTTAGTCACGAATGTCCCTAGCGCCATACAAAATTGTTTTATTCACATTCAAGTCGCCAATTCCGTCGATTAGATATTTCATCAGCGCATTTTCTTCTACTTGGCCGCGTGATGCCAACTCCTTCATACAAAAAAAATATTCGTGCGTGCTTACGTCCTTTTCATCTTTCTTTCCGACAGCTGTTTGTGCACCTGCGCACTGTTCACCACCATTTTGAATTCTTCTATTAACGCTTTTCGTAGTTTACCCCATGAGGAAATTCCCCTTGCACTCATCACAAAAATTTTTGCTAAGCCTTTTAGGGATTATTTAGCGTATACAAATTTTTTAAAATCGTCCCAACGCATGAGTGTAGCGGTTTCCTCGAACTCGCTCACCCATACGTCCACGCACAGTTTCTCACTACCGTCAAATGGTCTGATCGAATCCTCAATGTCGCGAAAGTTCATTGCAAATCGCGACATGTGTGCTGCGTCATTATTCGTCGTCGCTGCGCCTGCGCTTTCGTTACGCTCTTCACGTCGTCGTTGAGCATTCACTGCTGCCGCCCCTGCTTCCACCGAAGGGGAAGTAAAACCGTCGTTCACGGAAAAATAAGAGTCGTTCCTATTTCCCCGCCTTCTTTCTCCTCGTTGTACCTTCTGGTCAAATTTGACCGGGAATTTTCAATTTAAATGAAGCGCGCACCAAATATTGTCAAATTTCTGATGGCATAAGGTTGGTAGCACTGTTATAGCATTCCATGTCAATTTTTAGCGCGATATGTGCATTAGTATGTTTTTGACAGCTGTGTAAACAAGTCTACCTCGAGTTTGTTCTGCGAATTTTACAATGTCTAAATCTGTTGATCAAAGAATTTGCATTAAATTTTGTCTTTCCAACGAAATTTCTTGTGCCGAAACGTTGAGAATGTTGCATAAAGCCTTTGGCGAGTATGCTATGTCGAAAACACGGGCATATGAATGGTACAAATCGTTCAAAGAGGGTCGTACAGAGGTCGAAAACTTGCCTCATGCCGCTCGTCCATCCACATCAATTAATGACGAAAACATCGAAAAAGTGATGGCGTTAGTGCTTGAAAATCGTCGTGTGACTCAAAGATAGCTGAAGAGCTTGAAATATCAAAAACATCAGTTCAAACCATTTTACACGATGTTTTGGAAATGAGACGTGTTGCAGCGCGACTTGTTCCGAAAAAGTTGAATTTTTTGCAAAAAGTGAATCGCAAAACTGCGATTATTTGGCCAAAAATAGCGTGAATGTCGTTCCGCAAGCACCGTATTCGCCAGATATGGCTCCGTGCGACTTTTTCCTGTTCCCTAGGCTCAAATTACCGCTACGTGGAAAGCGTTTTGATTCGATTGAAATCAAAGAGAATTCGCAGAGGGAGCTGAAAGCCATACCGAAAGCGGCCTATGAAAAGTGTATCGAAGAGTGGAAAAAACGTTGGCATATGTGTATTGCATCCGATGGTGATTGTTTTGAAGGAGATAAATAAATATTGAAGAATAAATGAATTTACTGTGTTTTTTTTACAATTTCCCGGTCAAATTTGACCAGAAGGTACGTCGTTGTTTACAGCTTCGTCATTTTCGCTGCGCTCGTCGTTGTCGTCTTCGTCATCATCTTCGTCTTCGCTGTCGTCGTTAGCTTTCTCTGCTGCGCTTGCGTCGAACAAGCGTGTTTCGCGTAGATTCTCGAAAATGTACAGTTGTAGATTCGGCACTTTGTAGCTGATGCCCAGCAAATTACAAATGGAGGTCAAGTCCGACGTTGCAAATTCTGTGTAATATAGGCCACCTTGTTGGCATACTGTGCGTTACTCCCGGCGAATTTGAAACCAGTAAACTCTCGGAGCCGTTTTCTATTCCTGCGATCGCCCTCGAACACGAACTTATGCAGCGCGACAATGCTGTCCCTTCTGCCACGTTTGAGAGCTTCTCGCACAATCTCAAATGAATTAAGGTCCGCCATTTTCATTGTTTTTGTTTTTTAATTTTATTTAATTTTGTTTTTTGGACGAGCCCCCAAACTTGTAGGTTTATTAATTAGGTAAAATAATTTGAATACAAAAGTGGTTGAATAGTGCAAAAACGATTTTAATGGAAAAATGAATAAAAACCGTCGCCGTCCCGGCACGCGTCGACCGTCTTCGGCACCACTACTCGTAGCTTCTCTCGTGCTTGTTCGTTCTTCCCCTTACTTCGGCGATGGCGATAATGTACCGTTATGCTGCTTGCTGACCGAGCATGGCCTACTCGATCCCACATACATACATACTGTTACGAAACTCCAAGTTTGTTTTCCAAGGTTCATTTTGATTGTGTTTAAACATGAAACAACTTCAGTTATTCAGCACAACGTAGTCAAAACTAACAATCGCTTTATTTACAAATTTACACTTGTTCTACTTTACACTTCTATTAATGCATGTTTTCCCATTGCTTGCTCAACACTGACTCGACCCATTGCGCTGCACACTGCTGCTTTTATACGTTTTCTTATCACGCCAAAGTTTCTTGCAACTTCCAACTGGAAAGCGCTCGACCATTATCGCACAGCCCATTTCTTCGAGAACCATCCTTGCCATATCGGACTATACCAAGCGAACTATACCAAATTTGCCGTACTTCAAAGTGCATGCCTAAAAGTATGCTTGGAAAAGCGTTCATGCACAGCACAGAGTGCCTCTTCGTTTCAATACATATGTATAATTTATAATGTATTGAAACGATGAGTCACTCTGTGCTGTGATATTGAAACGAGGAATGCTTTTCGAAGCATACTTTTAGGCATGCACTTTGGAGTACGGCAAATTTGGTATAATTCGCTTGTTATAATTGCCAACCATAGCGAAGGAATGGGCCGTGCGAGAATGGTCGAGCGTTTTCCAATTGGAAGTTGCAAGAAAATTCGGCGCGATAAGAAAACTAGTATACAAGCAGCAGTATGCAGCGCAAGGGGGAGTGTTGGTTAAAAAAGCAAAGTGGTAAGAAGTGTAGATACGAGCAAAGTGTAATTATGTAAATAAAGTGATTGTTAGTTCCTTACTGCGTATTGCGTTTTTATTTTCAAACACAATCAAAACGAACCTATGAACTAATTTTCGTAACATTTGGTGTCAGAAGTCAGGATTGTGTTACTGAAGATAAAAACGCAGATATGGTTAAACTCGAGTTGCTGAAGAAGGAGCTGGCTGCCTGGAATTTGCCGACTGCTGGCGGTAAGGTGGAGTTGCAGCTGCGCTTGCGAGAGGCGTGTGAGGCACGAGGCGTCGATTGGACTGCACACGAGTTCGGAACGCAAGAGCTAGAGGCGTCGGCCAAAGTGGAGGAATCGCCTGCGGGTGCTGCGTAGATGCAAAGTACGGCTGCAGTGGCTGCGCCACCACAAGCAATTGACATGAGCCAGATTATGGTTGCACTTAAAGGCATGTTTCAAGAAACTGCTGCGAAAATCGAGAATGTCAAAGGCATGTTTCAGGAAACGTCTGCGAAAATCGAGAATGTCAAAGGCATATTCGAGACTTCCAATCGTGAAATATCGGCGCAAGTGGCAGAGCGAATGGAAACAAAACTCCAGGAAAATGCGGAAAAATTTGAAAATGCGAATCGCGAGTTGTCCAGCAAGCTTCAGGAAAATTCTGCGCGCTTGGAGCAGAATATGGAAGAGATTTCGGACAGAATTAATGTGAAAGTTGAGCACCTGGAGACGCGAGTAGAACATTTAGACAAACGAGTTGACAGTCTGGAGGATTCGGTAAACAGAAAAATCGACGAGCGGCTTAGAGAGGTACAGCCACGAGAATGTATGCCGCCGGTTCCGGAAAGTTCCGCCACCCGAACAGAAGTGCCTACTTATGATGGTGCTACGCCGTTCGATACATTTAAACTGCAATTCGACTTAGCTGCTTTGGAAAATCAGTGGACCGATATCAGGAAGGGTCGGAGATTGGCACTAGCGCTAAAAGGTCCTGCGGCTGAGGTAATGAAATCAGTTCCGGAATGTCCGAGAAGTGATTACGAGACCGTCATGAAAGCGTTGGCAGCGAAGTACAGCAACGAGCACACCCATACGCTGTACTATTGAGAGCTGAAGAACCGCAGGCAAAGAGCCAGCGAGGCGCTGCAGACATATGCAGCAGACATTGAGCGGCTCATACAGTTGTGCTACCCAAAATTCGGCGCGGATGATCTCGAAAGAATGAAGATTGAGTCGTTCATTGAAGGTCTTCATGATCCGGAAACACGTCGCAGTGCGTTGATGATGGGCAAGCCAACATTTAAGGAGACGGTGACCAGCGTGAGGCGACATGGATTGGAGGCACTCGGTACGCACCAAGGATACGCCAAATCCCCGCAGGATAGCGAAATTTCGATCCAGGCCATAAGCTCTGAGACACCGGGCAGGCCACGGGTGGTCTCCTCTAAAATTGTTTGCTGGGCATGCGGCAAGCAGGGTCACATATCACGAGACTACCGTCAACGAAAAAGGCGTTCCCGTTCTCGATCGCAATCGCCTGAAGCGAGGAATACTGACAATCGAGGCTCAGCCAACAAGCGCAGGGCTGAGGACGAGGAGTCGTTAAACTAAAACGGGTCAGCCCAAAGGGGCGTGAGGTGATCCCCACAACCTGCTGCCCCACCGTCCTTGTCTCACAGCTGAAACGACAACCCAGCAGCTTGACGATTGAAGGAAAGATAGATGAAAAGTTGTTCATGTTGACACTGGATACTAGAGCGTCATATTCGATCATAAAAAGGAAGCTTCTGAAGATCTGGGAACCATTGCATGGCACACAGCTGCGAACTGCGACTGGCGAGCGTGCGCCGGTAAGAGGAAAAGTTACAAAAACGAAAAACGAGATACAAAAACGGTACACCAACGAATTCCGAGGCGATTGTGTGGGCAAAGGTGGACGAGGACGATGGGACAAGTCGGCTGTGGGTTGTAGAAGCGCCAAAACAAGGATACGACAATATAATTATCAGACGTACATTAATGGAACCAAAAAATGGCAAAATACCAGTCAGGATACTCAACCCACTGAACACACCCAGATATGTCGAAAAAGATGCGGTTATTGGCGAGTGTAGAGAGGCTGAAGCAGTTGTCAATTGCGAAAGCAGTCCACCCGGAGGATGTAAGAAAAGCGGTTCTAACATGGGCGCCATACCACAGAACCAGTGGAACAGCGAATTGACAGCCGAGCAGAAACAGAAGGCACGGTCACTCCTACAGCACTATGGGTCAATATTTGCAACAGAAGCGGGCGGAAGAACAGCCATAGTGAAACACAACATCGACACCGGAAGTGCGAAACCAATCCGCCAACCGCCAAGACGAGTTCCTCTGGCCAAGAGGGAGGAGGTCGCAACTTTAATCGAAAACATGGGTAAAGAAAAGGTCATAGAGCCTTCGTCAGGCCCTTGGTGTTCACCGGTCGTGTTAGTCAAGAAAAAGGATGGCAGTGTGGACTATCGAAAGCTCAATAACGTGACCAAGAAGGACAGCTATCCACTACCTCGGATCGATGACACCCTGGACACACTGTCAGGCACACAGTGGTTTTCCACACTCGACTTACGCAGCGGCTATTGGCAGGTGGAGCTTGCAGACAAGGACAAGGAGAAAACGGCTTTTAGTGTTGGCGACGGTTTGTGGCAGTTCACCGTCATGCTGTTTGGACTCTGCAACGCACCAGCAACATTCGAGCGGCTAATGGAACGTGTGTTAAAAGGGCTGCATTGGCGGACGTGTCAGTTTCCTGGGTCTGTGCACATACTACCGAAGATTCGTTCCTGGATTTGCGAACATAGCTGGCAGCTTGCACAAACTGACGAAAAAGAATCAAGCCTTCGCGTGGGGCGAAGAGCAGGAGCAGGCTTTTGCACGACTGAAGGAAAAATTGTGCACTGCTCCAATTCTGGCCTTCTCCGTGCCTGGAGAGATGTTTGTGCTGGATACAGATGCAAGTGTGCATAGTATTGGTGGTGTGCTATCACAGATAATAAATGGCCAAGCCTGAATGCAACTACTGTGTGACACGAAGGGAGTTGCTCGCAGTATTGGAATGCGTGAAACACTTCCACAAATATCTGTATGGACAAAAGTTTCGCCTGCGCACAGATCATGCGGCATAGAAATGGCTCCTGAACTTCAAAGATCCGGAAGGCCAATTGGCGCGGTGGATCGAGCGGCTGCAGAGCTACGACTACACGGTAGAGCATCGCAAGGGCAGCAGCCATGGAAATGCCGATGCCTTGTCACGCCGTCCGTGCAAAACCGAATGCAGGCATTGTTCACGAGCCGAAAGCAAAGAGCAGATAGTGGACCGATTGGTCAGCGTTATGCCAGAGGAAGAGTGGTCTGCGGAGAGGATACTGAAACGATAAGGCACTCTGTGCTGAATGCTTTTCTATGCACGAATGCTTTTCCAAGCATACTTTTAGGCATGCACTTTGAGGTACGGCAAATTTGGTATAATTCGCTTGTTATAATTGCCAACCATAGCGAAGGAATGGGCCGTGCGAGAATGGTCGAGCGTTTTCCAATTGGAAGTTGCAAGAAAATTCGGCGCGATAAGAAAACTAGTATAAAAGCAGCAGTGTGCAGCGCAAGGGGTCGAGTCTGTGTTGAGCAAGCAAAGTGGTAACAAGTATAGATACAAGCGAAGTGTTAATCTGTAAATAAAGTGATTGTTAGTTTTTGACTGCGATTGCACTGAATAATTGAAGTTGTTTTATTTTCAAACACAATCCAAACGAACCCGAGAACTTGGATTTTCGTAACAATGCAAAAGGACCAGCGCGAAGATACGGATCTTAAAAAAATCATTGAAGGCAAGGAGCAAGGCGCACGTCCAGACTGGCAGGAGATGGCCGGTGAAAGCCCGATCTCGAAAGCTTACTAGGCACAGTGGCAAAGTCTGCGGCTGTCTGATGGCTGCCTATACCGTGAGTGGGAGAGTGAGGATGGCCGGACCAGCAATTCCCTAATTGTAGTCCCGAAATGCAGGATCAACGAGGTGATCGAGGCATACCATAACGACTCCAGCGGAGGACACCTAGGCATCAATAAAACGGTCGCCAAAATAAAAAGACGATTCTACCGGGAGTCTGTCGCCGATTGGATTAAGAGCTGTGATCGATGTTCGGCTGCAAAAGGGCCGACAAGAAGATCTCGGGGCTGCATGCAGCAGTACAACGTGGGAGCGCCCTTCGAACGGATTGCTATGGACGTCGCCGGCTCATTCCCAACTAGCACTCAAGGCAACAAATATGTGCTGGTGGTAATGGACTATTTTAGCAAATGGCCCGAAGTGTATCCTATTCCTAACCAGGAGGCCCCCACGGTCGCGGAAATGCTGGTAAACAACTGGGTGGCCAGATTTGGAGTTTCACTGGAGTTGCACTCGGATCAAGGCCCGAATTTCGAGTCTCTGGTATTAAGAGAAGTGTGTGAGCTACTAGGAATAAGGAAAACTCGCACCTGTCCTTTGCATCCCCAATCCGACGGCATGGTGGAACGATTCAATCGGACGCTGGAAGAATATCTACGGAAAGTAGTAGGCAGGAATCAAAAAGATTGGGACACGCATATTCCGCTGTTCTTGATAGCGTATAGGTCAGCCCGCACGATACGACATCAGTCACTCCAGCCCGAGCAGTGTGCGGCACGGAGCTGAGGTTGCCTGCTGACTTGAATTTCGGAGTGGTCAGCACGACGAAAGGCGCTAAGACTGATTACGCAGTCAATAAACGATCGGAGCTGGAAGAAATCTACCAGTTTATAAGGGACCGTATCCAGCTGGGCAGCGATAAGATGAAAGCCAGATATGATCTACGACCTAACACAGCGGGGTTCCAAGAAGGCGATCTGGTAATGCTTTACAACCCGCAGCGGAGGAAAGGTTCAAACGTCATGGGAAGGACCGTACAAGGTCGTGACCAGGTTTAATGACGTGGTGTACAGGGTTCAACGCTGCGCAACAGAAACGCCAGGTTGAAAGTAGTCCATTTGGAGCGCCTGGCATCTTACTCCGCCGAAACCTCGGCACTTGTTTGGGACGAACAAGTCTAAGTGATAGGCAGTGAATGCTTTTCGAAGCATTTTTTTAGACATGCACTTTGGAGTACGGCAAATTTGGTATAATTCGCTTGTTATAATGCCGATATGGCAAGGATGGTTCGCGAAGGAATGGGCCGTGCGAGAATGGTCGAGCGTTTTCCAATTGGAAGTTGCAAGAAAATTCGGCGCGATAAGAAAACTAGTATAAAAGCAGCAGTGTGCAGCGCAAGGGGGAGTCTTGGTTGAATAAGCAAAGTGGTAACAAGTGTAGATACGAGCAATGTGTAATTCTTTAAATAAAGTGATTGTTAGTTTCTGACTGCGTTTTGCTCTGAATAATTGAAATTGTTTTATTTTCAAACACAATCAAAACGAACCTGTGAAGTAATTTTCGTAACAGTATTAAAGCATTAATTGCTAAAAGTGAAAAGCAAATTTTACTTCCTTGCCCAGCCTCCAATCCGCGGCAAAATTTGTCATATAAAAAATCGCGATAGTCCAGCGGGTAGCGCGCTGGCTTCTCAAAGGCCCCAGGTTCGATTCCTGGCTCGGGATGGTGAAACACTCGTCTACTTTTATCGCTATCCACATGAAGGGAATGAGAATTACAAGCAGGCGCGGATTCAGAAAAATATTTCGGGGGGGGTTTCAAAAAGTAATTCTTTAATATTTGTAAAATGCCTTTTAATTTGTATGTAGTTTTATAGGCGATCCAAATATTTCGGGGGGGGTTTCAACCCCCAAAACACCCCCTGAATCCGCCACTGATTACAAGAATCGCACAAGTGCGCTCTTGGCAGGCAATGGCAAAACCTCCAAGTGTGAACGAAAAACTGCCAATCGCCGTTCGGATTCGGCGTTAAACTGTAGGTCCCCCTTTCCCAATCGGCTTGAAATTTGTGCTGTAACATATGTTGGCAAAACAGTGTTGCACACACAGTTCAAAAAAACGGGTGAATTATGTGGTATCACAATGGCCCTTTCGGGCCTCCGAGTGTGTCTCTTATAGAGGTAGCCACCGCAACCTATTTATTTTATTTATTTATTTATAATGAATTAGAATATTAACTAAATTAATATCTAATTAAAATTTGCAGCAATAGCAGCAATGGCCTTCAGCTGCTTTTACAATGGAGGGGGAGGAAGCTTAAATTAAGTAGTATAGTCTAGATGTTTTTAAAAATTTTAAGATTTTTTTGATATCGGTGGGAGTGGGATTGGAAAGGAGGAGTAATAGGTCGTCGTGAAGAAAGGCACAGTATCTATGGGTGTTTAGTTCAGGGCATTCGCGGAGGTAATGCAGAAGCAGGTTGTTTGAGGTTTTACATAAGGTCGGCAATTACATAAGGTTTCGGTATCTATTTTCATTAAATGGCCGTGAGAAATTTTTGAGTGCCCTAGTCGTAGTCGTAATAATTTTATGCAATCAAGTCTATTTATGTTTTCCGTCACTCGATATAGAAAATCTTTGAGAGAGGTACGGTTAGGGTTGATTTCTCTGTACCAGTTGGATGAGAGATTCCAGATTTGTTTGTTGGCTTTGGTGTAGTATGTTTTTATAAAGTGTTTGATATCAGAGGGGTTGAAGTTAGGTGTGCAAAACACAGGGGCTTTGCTTGCGTATTTGGCAGCACTGTCTGCGGTTTCGTTGCCTTTTATTTGCATGTGTCCTGGAATCCATATGAGTGTGATTTTAGGGTATTTGTCAATTAGAGTATTTCTGATTAGGTTGGCATAGATGTTATTGTTATTTATATTTGATATTGCGTCAAGGGAGGCTAGCGAGTCGGTGCATATAGCGAAATTTCCTGATCGGTTTTTAGCATATATTGTGGCCTCGAAAATTGCGATTATTTCGGCTGAAAATACCGAGCTGTAGTGTGGGATTATGCCTAGTTTGATAATTTTACTTTCGTCAGTGACACTGTAGCTGGTGATCCCGGGCGACTTTGAGCCGTCGGTATAGATGAAAGAGTGGTTTGGTAGTCGATTTTTTATGTCGAGGAAGGATGCTTGAAATTGTAATGGGGGAGTGTTTGATTTGGCAAGTTTGCGAAGTGAAGTGTTGATTGCTGCTTGTTTTAGGTGCCAATATTATTTTTCCAAATTGTGAACCTTTTTAGGCTTACTGTCAAAATTATATGTCAATCCAACCATTAGTTTACAAGTTACAGTGCTTTAAGTGACACTACTTTTGAGTTTTCAAAAAAAATGAATTCAAAGCAATTCCGTGTGCTGATTTATCATTGTTTTTTAATGAAAAAAAATACTGTTCAATGCCAGGAATGGCTTGAAAAACATTATTCGGACTCTGCTCCATCAAAAAGAACCATTTGTTATTGGTATGCCGAATTCAAACGTGGTCGTACAGACACCGATGACATTCCATCTACTGGACGGCCAAATGACGCTGTTATTCCGGAAAACGTTGAAAAAACACTGAAAATCATTATGTCCGACCGTAAAGTGAAAGTGGGGGAGATTGCTGACATTCTAAAGATATCAGCAGGCAGTGTACACACCATAATACACGAACATTTGGTTATGAAAAAGGTGTTTTCGAAATGGGTGCCGCGTTTGCTCACACCGGAGCAAAAACAACAACGAATCGATGATTCAAAGAGCTGTTTGGACATGTTTACGCGCAACAAGTCGGAGTTTTTGCGTCGGTACATCACAATGGATGAAACATGGATCCACCATTTCACTCCAGAGTCAAATCGGCAGTCTGCTGAGTGGCATGCAACCGGTGAAAGCCGCCCAAAGCGTCCAAAGGCACAAACATCCGCTGGCAAGGTTATGGCGTCAGTATTTTGGGATGTGCACGGAATAATATTCATCGACTATCTTGAGAAAGGGAAAACAATCAACAGCGACTATTATATAGCGTTGTTGGAACGTTTGAAAGAAGAAATCGCGATTAAGCGGCCCCATATGAAGAAGAAAAGAGTGTTGTTTCACCAAGACAATGCACCGTGTCACAAGTCGATGAAAACGATGGCAAAAATGCATGAATTGGGCTTCGAATTGCTTCCTCATCCCCCGTATTCTCCAGATCTGGCCCCCAGCGACTACTGGCTCTTCGCAGACCTCAAAAAGATGCTCCGTGGTAAGAGATTTGGCTCAAATGATGAAGTAATCGCCGAAACTAACGCCTATTTTGAAGGCAAAGAAAAATCGTTCTACAAAGGCGGTATCGAAAGATTGGAAAAGCGTTGGAATGATTGTATCTCCCTAAAAGGGGACTATGTTGATGAATTAAAACGAATTTTGGCAAAAAAATGTGTTTTAATTAGTTAGTCACACACATTATTGAACGAAGTGTTATGTGGGGAGTTTGGAATATTAAGTTGATTGCAGCTTTGTAATATTCTTGATAAAGTTGATTGAATTCTTGGTGTTATTTTATTTTTGTGCAGTTTTTTAATTATGTTGAATAGTGGAGTGTCTCGGCTGTTGAGTATTGTCTTGCTTAGGGTTGTTAATTGTAGATCTCTGTCGTTTTCAAGTGTAAGTATATTTGCCTCGAAAAGCATATTGTATATGGGGCTAGAGCGAAAGGTGCCAGTGGCAAATCTGAGTGCTGCATTGAGTGTGCTCTTTAATTTATTAAGAAGTGTTTTGTTACAGTATCCATATAGAGGCAGGCCGTAACGGATCTTGGATATTTTTATTTTTATTTATTTAATTATAAAACATCGGCATTTAAGAATTTCATCTTTTGCATGCCACAAGTTGATACTTATTAACTAACAATTGATTAGCTCAACAAATACAATTGATTAACAAAAATTGATTAACAAAAATTGATTATTAACAGTATATTTGAATCCAGTGGGAATCTAAATATTTAAAAGAGAAAATAGAAAAGGAAAACAGAATAGCGAGAAAAGTAGAGAAGGGCAGAGTTAAGAAAAGTGTTTGAAGATATAATGCTTAAAGTGGCGTCTATTGGTAATTGATTTAAGATGCATGGGCAACGAATTCCATAATCTAATGGTGCTAACAAAGAATAGTCGACTGGAGTTAGGGAAATTGTGGGCTGGATGTAGTAAATTCATATGTCGGTGACACTTAGAAAACTTAAGTTTTTCATACAAATACTGGGGCCTTTTGGAATGGATAATTTTGTGCAAAAATATGCAATTTCTTGCTTCCATGTAGCTCTGTAAGCTGCAGCCCAGTATTTTGTTGCTGTAGATGGAAATGTGATCAGACCTTTCGACAGAGTACACATATCGAGCTGCATTATTGAAAGCAACCTGTAGCTTGTGCATGGATCTGGAATCCAATTTGCTATACACAGCCTCCGAGTATGTTATAATAGGCAACAATAACTGAATCACTAACTTCCGTTTGGTTTCGACTGGTACAAACCCCGAGGTCCGCCTCAGATTACGTAGTCCATAATAGATTTTTGAAACAACGGAATTAATGTGGTCCACGCAAGATAGTGAAGAGTTAATTTGATACCCAAGATTGACAACTTGACTAACAAATTTTAGTTCTACGCCATTGAGAAGAATAGGTGGAAGATCTGAACAGTGGGAAACAGTTCTCGATATGGGCAGGACAAATGATTTTTGAGGGTTTAAAAATAGTTGGTTTTCCCGAGCCCACTCACCTATAGCTCCTAAGTCTTCATTAACTCTTGCACATAAATCCTCTACCATCCCAATTGGTCTCGACAAGTACAATTGTAGGTCATCAGCATACGCATGCATGCTAACATGACTGCAGCTGCTAAAGATATCATTAATAAACATTGTAAACAGCAGAGGACCCAGGACAGAACCCTGTGGCACCCCGCTGGCAATACCTTTAAATTCAGAGAAAGTATCACCAACCTTCACTCTTTGCGATCTGCCAACCAGGTAGCTTTTTAGTAAGTTAACCGCAGAATCAGAAAAATTAAAATAACATTCAAGTTTGTGACAGAGAACTGCATGATTAACTGTATCAAACGCTTTTGAGAAGTCTAACAGGCAGAGTAGAGACAAGTGTCCCATATCATAAGGCCCTCTAAGATCATCTAAGATTTTAACCACAGCAGTAGAACAGCTATGCCCTGACCGAAATCCTGATTGTAAAGAAGACATAAGGCTAAACTTGTTCAAATACGTGGTGATCTGCTCAGCCATGAGTGACTCACATACTTTGGAAATCGAGCACAGAATACTAATGGGGCGAAAATCACCAGGTTCACGAGCTACTGATTTTTTTGCTATTGGAATAATTGTTGCTACTTTCCACACTTCAGGGAATCTGGAAGTAGTGAAACAGTGATTGATGATGTGAGTCAGAGGACCTAAGACAGCGGGTAATATGATTTTGATAAACTTTATAGCTATTCGATCATCTCCAATGGCGTTCGACTTGATTTTCATTATGCAACGAGCAACATCCATTTCACTAACCGCGTCAAATTGAAATTTAATTTTAGGGACTCGCGTACGCTGAGATACGGATACAAAAGGCGCGCTAGAAACAGAATTTGAAATGAAATGATCATTAAGAATATTGGGGTCAATCCGACATGCCTCAGTCTCCTTATTACAGATACCTATTTGCCTCAAATTATTCCATAGCAGCTTCGGTGGAAGTGATGGGCTAAGTTTCGACTTGAAGAATTTTTTTTTAGATATGCTGACAGCAGAAGTAGCACCATTTCTGGCCTTCCTATACATTTCCCAGTTAAACGCAGTAGGATTTTGTTTCCATTTGCTGTATGCCTTGTGTCGCTTCTTTAGTGCCAAGAGCACGCAATGTGTGAACCAGGGGCACGTATGAGCTGCGCCAGGACCACGTTTTGTACGAAGCGGAACATGTAGTTCAAACAAGTTATTGACCTTATTGATGAAAAAATTCAACTTATCATCAACAGTACGTAGAAACCAACAGTCCGACCAATTTATACAAGACAAGTCATTGAACAGCGAAACATAATCAGTTGATTTGTAGTCCCGAAAAGAGTAAAATGTATTAGAGGTTTCAGGGGTAAGGCTAATATTCAAAGTGCAGAAAATCAGATCATGATCGGATAGGAAGGAAATTTGATCAAACAGCAGCACAAGCGAAACATCCGAGACAACGAACAAGTCTAGCAGACTAGGACAAGAGTTGTGAGAGAACCTGGTTGGAGATGTAGTATTTACCACAGAAAGACCCACCTCGGTTAAGCAATCAAGGAATTTGATAGCAGCAGTGTCCTTGCTTAATAGATTAATATTGAAGTCTCCACACAAGACAAAATGATCATATTCAGTAACACAGGTCGATATAGCATCAAAAAAAGGATCTAAACTGCAACCATGATTAGGGTTGTATGCGCACGATAGAAAGACTTTAGTTTGGTGGTCACTGATTTCAACAGATAGGAACTCCACCTCCGAGCCACAGGACTTCCCCAGAGGCTTAACATTGAGATGAGATTTACAATATATTGCCACCCCTCCGCCTCTTTTACCAGATCTGTCATTGCGATAAAGTTTGTAATTTACTATATTTAGAGACGAATCATTAACATCCTCTTGAAACCAAGTTTCCGTGACACAGATTATATCGACAGAAGAGTCAGCAAAAGTGAACTTGGCGCAGTCAAGCTTGAAATCGTTGAGACTTCTGGCATTGAAATGTACGATTTTTAGTCCAGAGTGTTGTCTACTAAGAACATCAATCATAATTTTGTTATTCTCGTTAGCATTAGAATTGGATTTATTCGCAGTCACCATAAGAAAGCTGAGTGGTGGCCAAGCAGTAAGCATTAAGGAAAGAAATATAGATAGAAGAAGAAGATAGTGAAAAAAAGAATAGCAAAATAAAAGGTAGCAAGATAATAGATAGTAAGATAGTAAAATAGTAGATTAGTCTAGTCTGTAGCAGCAACACTTTTAGCATCGGGAAGTTCATCAACAGCGCTGATTTGAATGCCATCGCCGCCTTTATGCATTCTAATATACACGGAGCCACGGACTGTAAACGCATTATAGATTGATTTTTTGCGCTTACAAGCAATTGCAGCATGGAGAAGCTTCCTAGCATCAGGACTAAGGCTCTCATGGATAAAAACATTGTTGTCATATTCAAGCCCGGCATCTCTAAGATTAACTGCCTTATTTGTACGCCTGCGATAGTCACCAAAGGCCTTCAGTGCACGATTACGGTCATACGGCGTGTAAAATTTGAGGATCACCAGCGAGTTTGAGTTGTTGGACTTACTTTTTACTCGGAAAACGTCTTTTAGTTGCGGAGATAAAAAGTCAATTGAGCGGCAGATCGAGTTAAAGACACTTCTCAGATTTTCTTCTTTAGAGAACGGCACTCCAAACAAGACAGCGTCCGAAGAGTAGTCTACCACTGAGGGTTTCTCACCACGTATGTTGTTGCTGGTGTTTCTGACAAATGTATTCAGCTGCTCAGTGAGTTTATCACAGCGCGACCCCAGGGCACAAACGCTCTCCTCTAGTGTAAGAATTTTTATATCATACTCCGCGCATTTGGCACCAAAAGCACCCACTTCAGCTTCGAGCTTGCCAACAATGCGAGCAATTTCGTCAGAGAGTCGACTAACAAGCTCGTCAGTATGCTGGCGAAGGCGATTCTCTAACTGCCTCAGCTCCTCTTTCGCATTTGCCTTTAGCCTCTCCTCCAAAGCTAGGAGTTGAGCACAGTATGTGTTGGCACTACTGCTCCCCGATTTTAGCGTGCTGTCCCCTTTGCCGCTATTCACACGCAAAGCCAACTGCTCACGTTGATGGCGCGTAAGCACAGGAGTAGAAGTCATTTGCTCAGTATGTGACGATGAGTTAAAAGTTGGCACTGGCAACGCTGCCCGTAACCGGCAAGCAATCAACGTTGCTAGCCAACGCTAGATGACGCCTTGCAGCTAAGCTTAAGCGCGCACGCAGCCACGAACACGAATAGAAGGCAACGCAGCGCAAACCACAACAACAGCAACACAGCACCAACCGCAACAACAGCAACACAGCACAAAACGCAGCAGTCCAGCACAGCAGGCCCCTCGGAAGGCTCGTGAAGAGTTAGGGCTGACAGAAGACCCAGTACTCGATCAGCACAGATGCTCCAGACGTAGGGCAAGATCCTTGGCACGAAATCTCGAGCTGTCACAAGCTTTGGTCTAGGCTTTTGCAAATTTAAAAAGTAGCCAAGAGCACGACCGGAAAAAACACTTGCACTTGTCACAGCGTTGCCACCATCACAAGTGATTTTACTATTTGAATCAAGGAGTAAGTGGAGCAGTTGAATTTGGGGCTGGATAAGCATTTTATAACGTTAAGTTGTTTTATTAATGATGCGTTGAGGTGTTCTACGTGCTTACTCCATTTGTATTTTTTGGTGATGAATATTCCAAGGATTTTTAAAAACTCGACCTCAGAGATCTGGATATTATTGGAGATAACTGTACAACAGCAGTTGAGTTTGCGGCAGACGTGTATGAACTTGCATTTGGTTGTCGAAAGGACAGCCCCGGATTCCTCGCACCAGTTTGAGATGTTTTGAAACAAAGTTGTTAGGTCAATAATTGGGTTTTTGTTTTTGTCTGATTGGGCTATAATGTTGAAATCGTCCGCGTAGGCGCAAAAATCGATCTCTTTTTGCAGGGATATTAAGTGGCTGAGTTTGTTATACGCAATCAAAAAAAGGATTACAGAGAGTGGCGATCCTTGGGGTATCCCGTTATGGAGAGGTTCAGGAGTGGATGAAATTCGACCTATTCGAACTTTTCCTGTTGGTCATAAAACATTTAATGTAATTACTTATTTTTGGGCCTACCTTCCATTCAATGAGTTGGTCTATAACAGTGTGAATACCAACCTTATCGAAAGCTTTTTCGAAATCTAGGGAAATTATTGTTAAATCCTTTTTTTTTGGAAAGGCAGTTCGCAATCAGATAGTCTACGTATAGTAGAGTATCAGTTGTCGATTTACCTTTTTTGAATCCCATTTGCCGATTGTGTAGCAGTTTGTTTGAGGAGACAAACCACCATAATCGGTTTGCGATAATTTTATCTAGTACTTTCGATAAACAGGAGTTAAGTGATATAGGCCTGTAAGAGTTTGTTTTAGTTTTGTCGCAATTTGGTTTCAATATTGGTTATATGTTACTCTGTCCATGCCGGGGGTGTTACCTTTTAATTTATTTAAAGTGGATATAAGTTCTAGTTTGTTGATTTTTTGTTCGATTATTAGTGCGGTTGTGCATGGTTGTGGGTAAGTTTGTCGGGTTATTGTGTTGTATTTCTTTTGTTGAAATAGTGATGGAAATTTTGAGTCGGAAGAATTGTTTGACCAATCTTCGGCGAAAGTTTTAGAGATATAGTTTTTATCTGTGCTACACTGAGTTAGCGTTGGGTTTGATATACAATGAATACTGTGAGTAGATTTGTAACCGCAAAATCGTTTGACATTAGCCCAAATTTTTCCAATTGGGGTGGTAGGGCATATTGTAGCTGTGAATTTGTTGATTGAGTCTATTTTAGTTGCCTTAATTTCTCGTTTTAGTTTGGCCCGTGCTTTTTTGTAATTAAGTATATTAGTGAGAGTCATGTTTCTCTTAAAGGCGTGCCAGTGGGAATTTTTTTCTCTTTTGAGTTGGTTTAAGTGATTGTTCCACCAGCGAACTGTCCGAGGTCTTTTGTTGGGGAAAGATTGTGGTATTGCCTCGTGGGCAGATTGGAGAATTATTTTTCTAATATTAGCGGCTTCTTTGTTTATGTTAGTGCTAATTGGTCTAGTGCTGTCGTGTTTTGCACAGTTTTGAATGAACAATGGCCAATTTGCTAGGTCTGTTTTGAATCGAGGGTGGCTTGTGTGAGTGGAGCGGGGGTTGGTGGGGAAGAGGTCAATAATTATTGGGAAGAGGTCGCTCCCGGAGAGGTCGTCTATCACGTTCCATTTGGCTCCAATCGCAAGGCAAGGAGAGCAGAAAGATAAATCTATATGGGAGAGGGTATGATGGGTGCTGAGGTGAGTCGCTGAACCGTTGTTAAGTAGAATGAAGTTGGATTCGTAGATGAATTTTGAGAGAATTGTTCCTTTTTTGTTGTTTTTCGGAGAGTGCCAACTATTAAAGTCGCCGGTTATTAAGGAAGGATTGTGGAGAGAGTTGAAGACATTTCTAAAGTTAGAAATGCTTAAGTTAGTATTTGGGGGTATGCAGGTGGAAGTAATATTAAATTTGAGTTTAGTGTGGGTTTCAATTGCTATCGAGTCGAAGTCGTCTCTGAGAGAAATTTGCTTGTGTTGTATTGAATTATGTACTAGCAAAGCAACTCCCCCATATGGTGTGTTTGAAGAGTTTAAAGAGTATAGCCTAAAATTGATTGGGATTGGAATATTGGAAGTGGAATGAAGGTGGGATTCTTGTATAGTAATTACTTTTGGGTTAAACTCTTTGATGAGAAGTATTAGCTCATTATAATTGTTGGAATAGCCGTTCATGTTCCATTGGATTATGCGGAAAGTCATTGCTGCTTTATATATTAGTGTAAGTAATAAATATAGGTAAATAAGTTTAATTAATAATTAATTATTTAATAATAATAATAATTTTATGTAATAGTCGATTAATTAATCTATTTAAGTTCGAAGTCGTCTGGGCCCATGTTATCTTCTGGGAAGTGATCAAGTTGGGTGGCTGTTGGTGTCTTTGCTTTTTTGTTGGTGTTTTTGGTATTGAGTGTTTTCAATTGCGATTTTAGTCTTTTGGGTGTGTTTAGAGGCAGTATCTTGATTTTGGTTTGGGATCTTAGGTTATATTTTGTTGAGCTGCATGCTGAATCTTCTTGGTCACTATTGTCAATATCGCTATATGAGGTCTCGGGTCGGAGGTGTTTTGCAGGTCGGCCGCTGGTGGCTTCTGTTGGACTAGTTGCTGCTTTGGAAGTGTGTTGTTGTTCGGCTGCTGGAGGTATGGGTTTATTGGTGGAGATGGCTGGTGTGTGTGTTGAATGCTCTGTGCTGTTGGTCTTGTTTTGTGTTAGTGTAGAGGAGTATGAAGCAGGGTTTTCGTGACGCTCATTGTAGGTTTTTATTGCTGTTTTCATGTCGGTTTTTTGGAGCGTTATTATGGCTTGCAGTTCTTTGCGTTTGATAAATACTGGGCATGATCTGGAGAACACAAAATGGTTGCAGTCGGCAAGGTCACTTTCTTTACAATTAATGCATATTTTAGGGTTGGAGCATTCTTCGTCTACGTGCAGATGGGTTTTGTTTGCACAGCTCACGCACAATTTGTCATTTTTACAGAGAGTGGTAGAGTGGCCGAACCTGAAACAGTTACGACAACGCAGTGGGAGAGGGATATATGGCCTGATGTTGATTTTTTCGTATCCTATATTGATTTGTGTTGGTAGAGTTGGCACTGCGAAAGTTAGAATGATCAAGCCGGTTTCTTTTGTTTCGTTGTTGATATTGTTACGAATATTAAGTCTAGTGGGCTGTCACGTATCTCTGGATTGTGTGATTTGAAAATAAAACACAGTCAGTTTCTTAAACGCAGACAATAAAATACACCAACAGTCACTTTATTATTCACAGTTTACACTTTACTGTTCGTACACTTAAGTATTTTCTTGATTATTCCGTGTGGCAACTTCAGTTGTCAAAACCAGACTGACTCGCTGTACCGCATCTGGCCACCTTTTATACTCTGTCCGGCCGTCGCGCAGATCGTTCTCGTACGTTGCCAGATTGGACTAGAAGTTTCCCTGATGACCGCGACCATCGTTGCCAGGTTGGGCTAAAAGTTACTATCGCGGCCGTCGTTGCCAGATTGGGTTATGGCACGGCACGTAGCGGCAGGGTTGCTTTGCACCGCGACAGACTGGCTCATCGTTACACTGCCCACCACTTAGACTTGTTCGTCCCGAACAAGTGCCGAGGCTCCGCTGTGATGAGGCGCCAGGCGCTCCAAATGGACTACCTTCAGCTTAGCGCCTCTATTGCTGCAACGTTGAATCCGGTATACCACGTCGTTAATCCTAGTCACGACTTCGTAAGGTCCTTCCCATGACGCTTGGAGTTTCGGAGACAAACCTTTCCTCCGCTGCGGGTTGTAGAGCATTACCAAATCGCCTTCTTGGAACCCTGCTGAGTTGGCCCGTAGATCGTATCTGGCTTTCACCTTATCGCTGACCAGTTTGGTGCGGCTCCTTATAAACTGGTGAATTTCCTCCAGTTCCGCCCGCTTATTGGCCACGTAGTCCGTCTTAGCGCCTCCCGTCGTGCTGACTACCCCGAACTTCAAGTCAGCGGGTAACCGCAACTCTGTGCCGAACACTGCTCGGGCTGGAGTGAGTGATGTCGTGTCGTGCGGGGCTGACCTATACGCCATCAGGAACAGGGGGATGTGCGTGTCCCAATCCTTTTGATTCCTGCCTACCACTTTCCGCAGGTATTCCTCCAGTGTCCGGTTAAAGCGTTCCACCATGCCGTCGGACTGTGGGTGCAAAGGAGTGGTACGCGTTTTCTTTATCCCCAGCAGCTCACACACTTCCTTGAATACCGCAGACTCAAGATTCCGGCCTTGATCTGAGTGCAACTCCAACGGAACTCCGAACCTGGCTACCCAGTTGTTTACCAGCTTTTCCGAGATCGTGGTGGCCTCCTGGTTAGGAATAGGGTACACTTCGGGCCATTTGCTGAAGTAATCCATTACGACCAGCACATATTTGTTGCCTTGGGTGCTAGTTGGGAATGGGCCGGCGACGCCCATAGCAATCCGCTCGAAGGGCGCTCCCACGTTGTACTGCTGCATGCGGCCTCGAGATTTTCTTGTCGGCCCTTTCGCGGCTGAACATCGGTCGCAGCTCTTAATCCACTCGGCTACAGACTCCTGACATCCTACCCAGTAGAATCGTCTTTTTATTTTGGCGACGGTTTTGGTGATGCCTAGGTGCCCTCCACTGGAGTCGTTATGGTATGCCTCGATGACCTCGTTGATTCTGGTTTTCGGCACTACCATTAGAGGGTTGCTGGTACGACCATCCGCGCTCTCCCATTCGCGGTACAGGCAGCCTTCCTTCAGCCGCAGACTTTTCCACTGTGCCCAGTAAGCCTTAGCGATCGGGCTTTCACCAGCCATCTCCTGCCAGTCTGGACGTGCGCCTTGCTCCTTGCCTTCGACGATTTTTGCAAGATCCGCATCCACGCGCTGGTCCTTTTGTAGCCTCTCCGCAGACCACTCTTCCTCTGGCATAACGCTTATCAACCGGACGTCCACTATCTGCTCTTTGCTCTCGGCTCGTGAGCACTGCCTGCATTCGACTTGGCACGGACGGCGTGACAAAGCATCGGCATTTCCATGGCTACTGCCCTTGCGATGTTCTATCGTGTAGTCGTAGCTCTGCAGTCGCTCGATCCACCGCGCCAATTGCCCTTCAGGATCTTTAAAGTTCAGGAGCCATTTCTATGCCGCATGATCTGTGCGCAGGCGAAACCTTTGTCCATACAGATATTTGTGGAAGTGTTTTACGCAGTCCAATACCGCCAGCAGTTCTCTCCGTGTCACACAGTAGTTGCGTTCCGGTTTCGATAGAACCCTACTGTAGTACGCTATCACTTGTTCCTGGCCGTCTATTATCTGTGATAGCACACCGCCAATACTATTCCCGCTTGCATCTGTATCCAGCACAAACATCTCCCCAGGCACGGGGAAGGCCAGAATTGGAGCACTGCACAGTTTTTCCTTCAGACGTACAAAAGCCTGTTCCTGCTCCTCGCTCCACTCGAAAGCTTGGCTCTTTTTCGTCAGTTTGTGCAAGCTGCTGGCTATGTTCGCGAATCCCGGAACAAATCGGCGGTAGTATGTACACAGGCCCAGGAAACTGCGGAGTTCGTGTAGATTGCGTGGTCGGGGCCACTCCTTCACCGCCGTGATTTTGCCTTCATCCGTATGCACTCCGCGGGCGGAAACCGTATGGCCCAGATACTTGACCTCCTTTTGGAACAGCGAGCACTTCTTTGGGTTGAGTTTAAGCCCGTCTTTTTGTATCCGCTCAAATACCTCCTTCAGCTTTCCCAGGTGGTCGTCGAAGCTTTTACCCATTACGATTATGTCGTCGAGGTACACCAGACACGTCCGCCAATGCAGCCCTTTTAGCACGCGTTCCATTAGCCGCTCGAATGTTGCTGGTGCGTTGCAGAGTCCAAACGGCATGACGGTGAACTGCCACAAACCATCGCCAACACTGAAAGCCGTTTTCTCCTTGTCCTTGTCTGCAAGCTCTACCTGCCAATAGCCGCTGCGTAAGTCGAGCGTGGAGAACCACTGCGTGCCTGACAGTGTATCCAGGGTGTCATCGATCCGAGGTAGTGGATAACTGTCCTTCTTGGTCACATCATTGAGCTTCCGATAGTCCACACAAAACCGAGTACTGCCATCTTTTTTCTTGACTAGCACGACCGGCGAGCACCAGGGGCCCGAAGAAGGCTCTATGACCTTGTCTTTCTGCATGTTTTCGATCAAATTTGCGACCTCTTCCCTCTTGGCCAGAGGAACTCGTCTTGGCGGTTGGCGAATCGGTTTTGCACTTCCGGTGTCGATGTTGTGCTTCACTATGGCTGTTCTTCCGCCTGCTTCCGCCGCAAATATTGACCCATAGTGCTGCAGGAGTGACCTCGCCTTCTGTTTCTGCTTGGCCGACAACTCGCTGCTCCCCTGGTTCTCCTGCGGTATGGCGTCCATGTTAAACCCACTCTTCTCATTACCTCCAGGCGGGCTACTCTCGCAATTGACCACTGCTACAGCTTCCTTACACTCGCCAATTACCTCATCTTTTCCGACATATCTGGGTGCATTCAGGGGGTTCAGTATTCTGACTGGTATCCTTCCATTTTTAGGTTCCACTAATGTACGTCCGATGATGATGTTGTCGTGTCCTTGCTTCGGTGCTTCTACTACCCACAGCCGACTCGTCCCATCGTCCTCGTCCACCTTTGCCCACACAATCGCCTCAGAATTCGCTGGTATCCTCCTGTGTTGACACGATAAAACCTTCCTTACCGCCACGCTTCGCTCATAGCCGGTGTGCAGCGGGAATTCAACGTTGGCATATCTCAGCACATTTTCCTTCAGGTCCAGCGTAAAACCGTGCCTAATCATGAAATCCACGCCGATAATCACGTCGTTCATTATATCCGCGACGATGAACTCATGTTCCAGGCTGCTGGTGCCGATAGCAATCGTTTTTGTAACTTTCCCTCTTACCGGCGCGCGCTCGCCAGTCGCAGTCCGCAGCTGTCATGCAGCGGTTCCCAGTTCTTCAGCAGCTTCCTCTTTATGATCGAATATGACGCTCCAGTATCCAGTGTCAACACGAACAACTTTCCATCCATCCTTCCTTCAATTGTCAAGCTGCTGGGCTGTCGTTTCAGCTGTGAGACAAGGACGGTGGGGCGGCAGATTGTGGGGATCAGCTCACGCCCCTTTGGGCTGACCCGTTTTAGTTTAACGACTCGCCGTCCTCAGCCCTGCGCTTGCTGGCTGGGCCTCGATTGTCAGCATTCCTTGCTTCAGGCGATTGCGATCGGGAACGCCTCTTTCGTTGGCGGCAGTCTCGTGATATGTGGCCCTGCTTGCCACATACCCAGCAAACAACTTTAGAGGAGACCACCCGTGGCCTGTCCGGTATCTCAGAGCTTATGGCCTGGATCGGAATGTCGTTGTCCGCCTGAATCTGGCGTATCCTTGCAGGTGCATACCGAGTGCTCCCAATCCATGCCGCTTCATATGTCATCGCGCTGGTTACCGTCTCCTTAAATGTCGGCTTGCCCATCATCAACGCACTGCGACGTGTTTCTGGATCATGAAGACCTTCAATAAACGACTCGATCTTCATCCTCTCGAGATCATCAGCACCAAATTTCGGGTAGCACAACTCTACGAGCCGCTCAATGTCTGCTGCATATGTCTGCAGCGCCTCGTTGGCCCTTTGCTTGCGGTTCTTCAGCTCACAGTAGTATAGCGCATGGTTGTGCTCGTTGCTATACTTCGCTGCCAACGCTCTCATGATGGCACCGTAATCACTTCTTAAACATTCTGGAACTGATTTGATCACCTCGGCCGCAGGACCTTTCAGCGCCAGTGCCAACCTCCGACCTTTCCTGATATCTGTCCACTGATTTTCCAAAGCAGCCAAGTCGAATTGCAATTTAAATGTATCGAACGGCGCAGCACCATCATAAGTAGGCACTTCTGTTCTGCCAGCAAAACCGTCCTGAACCGGTGGCAAACATTCTCGTGGCTGTACCTCTCGAAGTCGTTCGTCTATCTTTCTATGCATCGAATCTTCCAGACTGTCAACTCGTTTGTTCAAGGACTCATCCAGGTTGTCAACTCGTTTGTCCCAATTGTCCATGCGCGTCTCAAGATGCTCAACTTTCCCGTTCAGCCTATTGGAGATTTCCTCTACCTTCTGCTCCAAGCGCGCAGAGCTTTCCTGAAGCTTGACTTCCATTCGCTCCGACACTTGCGCCGATATTTCATGGGTCGCCGTTTCCATTTTCGCTGCCATCTCTTGATTTGCAGTTTCCATTTTCGCTGCCATCTCTTGATTTGCAGTTTCCATTTACGCTGCCATCTCTTGATTTGCAGTTTCCATTTTCGCTGCCATCTGCGCCGACATTTCACGATTTTCACGATTGGAAGTCTCGAACATGCCTTTTATTGCACTCATTAGCTGGCTCATGTCTAATGCTTGTAGTGGTCCAGCCGGTGCAGCCGTACTTTGGATCGACGCAGCACCCGCAGGCGATTCCTCCACTTTGGCCGACGCCTCTTGTTCCTGCGTTCCGAACTCGTGTGCAGCCCAATCGATGCCTCGTGATTCACACGCCTCTCGCAAGCGCAGCTGCAACTCCACTTTCCGCCAGCAGTCGGCAAATTCCAGGCAGCCAGCTCCTTCTTCAGCTGGTCCACCTTCAGCAGCTCGAGTTTAACCATGTCCGTGCTGTTATACTTTTATTTATTTATTTAGTTTTTTTTTTTGTTTTGTTACTTTTCGTTTATTTTCAATTTTCTACAATCCCACTTCTGACACCAAATGTTACGAATATTAAGTCTAGTGGGCTGTCACGTATCTCTGGATTGTGTGATTTGAAAATAAAACACAGTCAGTTTCTTAAACGCAGACAATAAAATACACCAACAGTCACTTTATTATTCACAGTTTACACTTTACTGTTCGTACACTTAAGTATTTGCTTGATTATTCCGTGTGGCAACTTCAGTTGTCAAAACCAGACTGACTCGCTGTACCGCATCTGGCCACCTTTTATACTCTGTCCGGCCGTCGCGCAGATCGTTCTCGTACGTTGCCAGATTGGACTAGAAGTTTCCCTGATGACCGCGACCATCGTTGCCAGGTTGGGCTAAAAGTTACTATCGCGGCCGTCGTTGCCAGATTGGGTTATGGCACGGCACGTAGCGGCAGGGTTGCTTTGCACCGCGACAGACTGGCTCATCGTTACAATATGTTTTGTTATCTTTTTTTACTTCGGTTATATTTTGGTGGGAAAGTTCTGCTAGTATTTCGTCTTCTGGAATTCCTCTCAAATCGTTGGAGTAGATTACTCCCTTGGAGTAATTAAGAGAGACATGTTCGGTCACTTCTATCTTTATTGTAGGAGTAAGAGAGATTAACTTGACCAATCTCATTGCTTGAGAAACGTTCTTTGTTTTGATGAGAATGTTCCCACTGCGGATTTTTTTGCAGGTCTCAACTTCGCCGCCGCTTACATTGTCAATCACTTTCTTTATGAGAAATGGGGAGACCGTTGCGCCAACGACCACGTTTTTTAAGCACTTAGAGTTGTCAATGTCGAAGTGGAGTTGAGACGGGGGAAACGATTTCCCTCGGTCGGGGGGTTGAAGCATCGTGGTTATAATTTACTTTTGTTTTTGAAATTTTAACTTTTCCTTTTTTTGTCTTTTTGTGGTTTGTACGAATAAATAAATGTTAACTTCAGAAGATGGTTTCTTCTTTTGAGTTTGGTTGAATGTGTATAATTATAATAATAATTTCTTTTTGTGCTTTGTTTTTTGTTTTTTTTTTCGGTCCGCTAACGTTGTCAAGTGTTCGCTAGTTGAGAGATAGCACGACACCGCAACCTAACATAACCTAAGTCGCGAATAACCGAAGTACCGCTTACCTGTTGCACTACATACGACACATGACCGATGCAGCTAATATCATAAATGTATGTTGCAATAAAGAATATTAGCGGGCAAGAAGAGAAATTTCAAAATAATTCAGTTTGACAAAAGTTCTGAATGAGTACAAAAGTTCTGATGCAGCTGTGTGCGTAAAATAGCTTTTCTTTGCTTTGTCGTATGAAAATAGGCATCTACTTCAGTTATCTGTGGCATAATATTGGATTTCACGAACGCAACGAACATGCCGACCGCCTAGACAAAATAAACGCGACTGGTAAGTCGCGAATTATTTTGTCGAGTGCTCAAAAAATATGTAAGTTTTCGTGATACAGTTCATAATCTTAGAGTCTTAGAGCCTATCTAAGAATCTTCCCATGCCAAATAAAAGGCATTTCCGTATCGCCACAGCATACCGTCTAACCCCTGTTCACTATTCGGATTTTATTAAAAAAAATTGAAATTTCCTCAAATATTTACAGGAAATGCTATCAAGAACTGGCAAACATCAATAAACATTCTCCAATATAAATCCTAAGTACCGAAACTTTTTGACAACCAGACGTGGACTCTGTATGACAAGAACTGTCAAATTGTTGTTGTTCTGTGGCTAAATGAAAGCGACAGTACGTTTTACTAATAATACATGATTGCAGACTATTTGGCACCGGACCACTGGCGGGCAACGTTGCAAACACTGCGTTTTGGGCCAGTTTGCACAATTTTCCTCGATTCTGCGCGACTTTCCGTGACATTTTTCATAAACAAATGAGGGTTGAAATTTTTGTTACCAATGGTGAATATAGAAATGTATTTAGATGGGAAATGTTTATTATGATAATGATTTATGATATATTATGATTTCATTTAAATTATTTCAGTCAGTTCAGTCGCATCAAAGATATTTAATAATGAATACGAAAATGTTCTTCTGAACACATTCATTATCTGTTGATTAAATTATCGTGTTGTGAGTTTTTATTACCAATCAAAATGAATAAAAACATATTTTTAGTATGTATTACCAGTTCTAAAGATGCACGACATTACTATAACGCAGAAAATTTGAGTTAATTTATGACAAGAAACTTTGTCGTTCGCATTTTTCCCTGTACAATTACAAAATTACCTTGATATTGATTCGGAATGTTTTATGTTTTCATCATAAAATTATTTGTGCGAAAGCAAAATTGAAATTTGTATTAAATTGTTGTCTAATTGTGGTAATAACTATTGTATTTCTACAGTAATTTTACAGTTTCCTTTAATGTTTCAAACATTTCTTTATTTCTTGATTGGAAAGAACAGTCAGAAAATTGGGTAAAATATTTACTCCCAAAACCAACAGCAAATCGTTATGGGGTAACACTGCTTGTGCGGCAACATTGCCACTAGTGCCCGGTCAAAAAGAAGTTTCACTACTTAGGATTTACTTCGCATTCTCTATGATTGTACTGCGTTCAGCAGGTAAATATTTCTCGTCTTTAACACGTTCGCGGACGTGAATGCTATAGCATTCAAATTGTAAAGCCAATTTTTTTAATTACATTCATTACATTACATTACATTACAAATAAACCGAAATTTTTGTAAATAATATGCTATATCATTCAATGTGTATAAGGGCTAAAATACGAAAATCTGACAACTGCAACAATATATGTGTAATCAAATTTAAGATAGTTCTTCTAGTTTCCACAAAAATTGACTGTCCGCGAAGGTGTTAATATATCTGTGGCCGTAAGGAATAACAGCCAAAGTCGATTTTATGAAGTATTCAGGAGAGCACTTTTAATTTTTGAATTTAGCTTTAGATTTTACTTTTGCTATTTAAATTTTTGGGCGTAAAACATTCATTTTATGAGCAAAATCCATAGAATTTTGTGTAGTAGTACAGTTGAATACGACGAATGCAATGGTAGTAATAACTCAATTTTGTCCTAACTCGACTTTGGCTGTTATTCCTTACGGCCACAGATATTTCGCTTCAAGTCTGGCGAGTTCTAGAAATGGCAGGGTAGTAACACAGTAGGTGTTCCAGGGTTGCCGTATTGCCGTAAATTTAATAACAAGCCTTAATTTGGAGGGTTAAACGAAGGCTTCCACAAAGGATTATTGAGTAGTACAAAAAGCGTTGCTGTATTAGACAGAAAATGTCCGACTGTGCTTTAAGCGTTTTCATTGAAGATTTCGGTTTCTTTTAAGTGACTGCGAGCATTTGTTAGAAAAGCAATATGTTTTAAAATTTTGTAGGTATAAATGAAAATGGGAAAACACAAAAAACAGATAAACAAAAAAACTTGTACAAAAGTAAAACCGTGTAAAATAGTGTGCTTACTTTTTTATACAACTGTATCTACTTTTTTCTAAAAGTACTGCTTTTATCAACATCTGATAAAGTGCAACCAAAATCTTTTACTTTCACACATATTTTGAAATATTTTATGGAATCAGTTCTAAAACGAAATTAAAAAATAGCTCCAATCGATCCAATTCGATCTTTTGAAAACAGTATTATCAAGCTATAAGAAAATGGTTGCTGTCCTTTATACAGCTTGTACTGCCATGATAACACCAATTTTGCAAGTGTTAAAGTTGCTGCCGCACAGTGTTATTTTAAATCTCCCATTTCTTTCGCTTTCGCTACTTTAAATTTAAATTGTCAAAATAAATAAAAACCGATTTTTGCGATAATTGTGATCATTTAAAATATAAATAATAATGTCAAATACATATAAATAAATTTTTGGAATTCCCGTGATTTTCTTGCTAGTCTATGGTAATCTGTTGGAATTATTTGAGTTCGGTTTTTTTAATGATCAGCAATGCATCCGATTTTTAAAATAATTCTGAGTTCTTTTGGTTTTTTTAAAAACCATAATGTATCGTGTTAGCTATGTGTAGGATAGTTTTAAATTATAATCGGAAAAAAATTTAATAAAGTATATATACAGTGTTACTAATTGAAATCAAGTGAAAAACCGGTAAACTATCCCTTTGAAAATGTTTTAGTCTGTGTACCGTTAGTATTTACTGTTATATCCTTAATTTTTTCGCATTCACAATTACATTTTTATACGCGTTCTAATTAAATTCAAGTTGAAAAAATACATATATCGTTGCTTCCGTATGATTTTCCGCAAAAAAAAATGAGCGCAGCGTTTCGCCTCAGAACGGACCAACAACATACTATATAGCGTATATTATTATTAATATGCCGTATATGCGGTATACGAGTGACTTACCGTATCAACTCGAAAATTTCAGGCTTCTCGCGTTCACGCTGCTTCATGCGCTCTTTCATGGCTGTTATAATGGAGTTGGCTTTGTCCTCTGCGCCGTGCTTCGAACTTTTCTCCGCGGCACCTGAAAATGATTCCATGAAAAATATACAAAATCATTTTTTAGAACTACATGAGCAGCGTTAGCAACTTGCAATATGGCCTGTCTTATATGAAAATTTTCGAGCTACTAACAATAGGCCCAAAGTATCCGATATGACACCGAGAGAGCCCAGTAAATTGGCATTGAAATGTAACTTTGAAAAAAGCCGGTTTCCGAGAAATCGTATAGTCTCATTTCGCCTGTAGTTTTCAAATCAGTGAACTGATATATATGGGCATCTCCCAAAAAAGGTCCACCACGACTGAAAAATTCAAACTGCTCAGAAAAACTTTTTATTAGCCAATAATAAAGCTTAAATATCTATATTTCATTAATGTAAAAGAATTTTTTAAAGTTTTTGGCCAAAATATACTACTGTAAACAAAAAACAAAAAAAATGCTGAGCCTTTTGACGAATTATATGCACTTTTTTTCTTTGTGTTTTTAGCTTATTCAAGTAATATTATATTGGCAGCCGCCGTGGCTCAGTTGGTTAGTGCGTTGGACAACGAGTCGAATGCAGAGCGACGCAAGTTCGAATTCTGCATGTAGTAACACCTACAAAAAAAAAAAATAACGAGAAACTCGTTTTCTCTTTCGGTGGCTGTCCTCTCAGCTGGAAATGGCAAACCTCTGAGAGTAAAAATTGCCGATGAAAAAGCTCCCAACCAGCGGTTCGGAACCGGCATAAAACTGTAGAGTCAATAGTTTGAAAGAAAAATTTGTATCTCAAGAAATGCGGAAATTGACCGGAAGTCGAAAAAGAATCAAATATGCAGAGCTTCTGGTTACGGACGCGACAAATTTTAAACACCCATAAATTTTTTTTTGTTATTATATTTTCCTAACGAGATGAATGCACTTATTTAAAAACGGACAGCTTCTTCCATTTGAAAATTTTTGCAAAGGAGTAAAAATGCATGAAACTTTTGTTTCGTTTTTTTAAGTTTTATGAATAATTCATTGGTTTTTTGATAATAAAACATAAATTATAACAACAAAAAATCAAAACGTGATTTTATTTTTATCGAAACCTATATAAATTATATATATAAATAATTGATTCACATCAGGCCTTATAAAACCGTTATTGTTGTTGCAAAGCCTTTTTCCCCTCAATAAAACACAGAATCAACTTAACACCATATAGCTTTGTAGAAAGATACCGAATATAGCTGATTCTTATTATCGTAGTTGGAGTGGCAAGTACTCATGTAACATTACATAATCTGTGTCTGCCCAGTAAAACACAAAATCTAGTAGTTGTTATTTCTGAATAGAAATAGTTGAACAGTCGAATTTTATTAGTCATACGATTTAGTGATGGGCGTGGCATTCAAGCAAACAGAAAAATTCTGTTATCAAATCCATAACTTAAAAAAAATGCAAACATCACTTGCAGCCTTTGCCTTCCATTTGTACGATATAACCACTAAGCAAATAAACACATAGAGATACAACGCAGTACAAAATTTTTCGGTCACGCAAATCTAGCACAGTAGGTCCCACCAAAGAATATGAAGTATATAGAAGGCGCATCTGAGCTCAAAAATTCAAATTTTTGTTTGCGAGCTTCATAGAGCGGGGGGAAGCCACAAACGGGAAAGAGTGGTGCCAGCAGGAGAGCAAGCGCTTCAGTTTACGCTCATTGACTGTGTGAACTGAAGCACGCGCTACAACAAACACACATGAAGTGAAAGTACCGCTTCTCCTGTGTACATTGAGGCGTTGCACAGTGGGGTATTTGATGCCCAAAATGGTGATTAATTCAAAAAATGAAATTCAAATATCTTGATAATATTTGGTATGGGGGAAAAGTAGATAAAATTGTGCATCACTGGGTGAAAAAATAAATGATCTACATTGAACGGTATTGTCACAGTGCGCTTTGCAAAATGCATATTTGTTCATTGATCCGTTGTGTTTAGAGCGCGTTACGCATTTGCCAGTGATTTGAAGTGCTTTTTTTAATATCATTCTTGCAAAACTTAATTTTTTTAATATGCAACCTTCAACCTCAGGTATTGTACTAATGTTTAAACAAAATTATGTTTGTAGAATATGTGTATTAATCTTATATATAAAATTCTCGTGTCACAGTGTTTGTTACCGTACTCCTCCGAAACGGCTTGACCGATTTTTATGAAATTTTACATGCATATTCAGTAGGTCTGAGAATCGGCTACTAACTATTTTTTATAACCCTAAGGGGCGTGGCACATTTTTGTGACCCAATTATTCTGCTGAACTATAAGTCACACAGCAATGAAACTTAGCATGAACCTATCATGTACTCATATCTCTCGACAGACGGAATGAGGCGGGTTTTGGACAACGGGGCGTGGCACCACCCATACAAGCAAAATCTTTAAAATAGAATATCTTCGAAATTTTAAGTAGCATAACACTGAAATTCAATACCCAGTCGTCCGATAGAGGAGTCATAAGAGTGGTAAGATTTAATGGGCGTTGGACAAGGGGCGTGGCACTTTTTTTGTTACCCAATTATTCCGCTGAACTATAAGTTTCACAGCAATGAAACTAAGTACGAACCTACCATTTATTCATATATTTCGACAGAGGGAATGGGGCAAGTATTGGACGAGAGGGCGTGGCACCACCCATACGAGCCAGATCTTAAAAATGGAATATCTTCCAAATTGTAAGTTGTACAACACTGAAATATAGTATCCCGTCGTCCCATAGATGAGTCATTCTAATGATAAGATTTTATGGGCGTTGGACAAGGGGCGTGGCACATTTTTTGTGACCCAAATATTTTGCTGAACTATAAGTCGGTCAGCAATGAAACTTAGTACGAACCTACGTTTTTGTCTTTCGACAGAGGGCATTGAATAAGGGGCAGGTATTGCATAAGAGGGCATGACACTGCCCATATAATTTAAATCCGTCAGCTAGTTATTTAGAAAAATTAGTTAGTTATAGTCTTAAAATTGTACATATTTAAAGGATATAGGTAGGCATATAGTTGCTTTGGCTGTGAAAGGCCGTAATCATTTTATATGATATGTAAAGAACATATATTTGACTACTATATTGCAAAAAATTAAAGTGCACTTTTGTGCATTTTCTGAAATATTTAAGTTTTAGTGCTTCAAAGTCAGTGCCAAATTTTGTGATTTCGCTTGATCTTCATGGAGTAATGAACGTTGTTGTTATCATGTGTTTCTGTTTTGTTTTTGTTACTTTTGTTGTTTTGTCTACTGCAAGGCACTACAAATAAGGCACTGAGACTACTTCAACTCAAAAGTGTTTCTTATGCGGTGCAACTAGAACACAATTCAACTTAATTGACGAAATGATTGCAAGAAATGTTGAAACCCCTAATCTTAATTTTGGACTGTCAGTACTGCATGGTTCGATACGATTTTTTGAATGCCTTCTTCATTTATCGTACAAATTACCAATAAAAAATGGCAAGTAAGGTCAGAAAACGAAAAAAAAAAAAATATTCAAAAGGGATTCAGAGAGAAAGCAGGTTTGATTGTTGATCAACCGAAACCCGGATTCGGCAACTCAAATGATGGAAATACGGCAAGAAGGTTCTTTCGAAACGCAGAGCTATCGCCTGAAATCACGAATGTTGACTTGAACTTGATAAAAAGGTTGCACGTTATACTGATAGTGGTTTCTTGTGGCCATGAGGTAGATATTGCAAAGTTTCGAAATTTCGCACATGATACTGCGAGATATTTTGTATCAAAGTATCCATGGTGCAATATGCCACCTACGGTGCACAAATTTCTAATTCATGGGCCAGAAATAATACACCATGCTCTGTTACCAATTGGCCAATTAACTGAGGAAGCTCAAGAAGCACTGAATAAAGAATTTATAAAATACAGAGAACATTTTACGCGCAAGACTAGCAGAGAAAAAACCAATCATGATATTTTGCATCGATTTCTTGTTGCTTCCGATCCAATTTTATCAAGTTTAAGGAAACTTCCTAAAAAAAAGATTCAACACCTACCACTATCAGCTGTTGAACTTTTAAAATCACCATCTGTAAAAACTTCAACAGATAATACTAATTTCCAGTCTGGTAATGATATTGCGTTTGATGATGATGATGATGATGATAATGATGATGATGATGACGATGATGATGATAATGATGATAATAATAGCGATGACATTTAATAATTCTAGTGTGAGAAGCCCAAAACATGAAATATTTACTTAAATTGAATAAATTTAATAAAAAAACAACAACAACAATTTTTTTCTTCAATTTGTCTTATATATGTTTCATCTATGTAAAAAAATACTTTACATTAATTTTAATAGCTCAGGAGAATTGATCGCCGTTTTCAATGGTCAATACCCCACTGTGCGTTGGTGGTTGTTTTGGTCACTCAATAATTTTTTGTGCAAATTTCTCACAGCAACACCAGCCAGCGCAATGATCGTCGTTTCAACTACGCCATTGGTTGTTGTTGTTGTAGTTTTTATGTGTACACAGCTCGAGAAAAATGTAAACAGCTCTTCTTTTGTTGTTTTTTTATTGTTTATGTTTTGCATCGTTTGGAACTTCCTTTTTTAATTTACTGTCAGAGCATTCATCAGGAAATCTGAAGGAGCAATAGGTAACAAAAGTCTGTAACCGATTGATAATTTTTATGAAAAATGTTTCACTTAGCGCAGTGAAAAGGTTATCATTTCTTAGTTTTTGGAAACATATGCCACAATTATTATCTATGTTAATTTTTACTCGATTGTCGAAGTTTTTATCTACAAAATAATTTGTTGTAATAATTGTTGTAATTACTGCTGAAATAAAATAATAAAAAGACAGTTTCGTCTGTCTCAGCATGTAGTAGGTTTTGATTCATAGAATCCTGTGTATCTTCGAAATTAGTTGTTACACTTGACCGAGTACTACTTGAATTTTGTCCCAAAATTGCAAAAGTATTTTCTAATTTATCTTGGTTAAAAAACGTGTTTGTTATAAAACATTTATGTGGGTTATTGGTTAATTTTATCAGTGATTAAAAAACAGATTTTAGTTCTAAAAATACAACTTGAATCATCCATACATTTAACATCTTTCAAATAATTAAAAAAATCTTTATAAATTTGTACGACTCATTATTTAATTGTAAAGCCGATCTAAAGCAATTATCCGATTGCCCTATTCATGCAATCAAATATTAGGTCTACTTTTTTGATAAATTCTTCAGGAACTTTGTTTGTAGCGACCACATAAGTCGTCACGCCAACCATATTTTATTTTCTTTTCTATGATATTGCGCACACTACTGTCTGCAATAAGTTCAGGAGCAATATGCGACGCCGTTCAGGCTTGTAGAAGAACAACAAAAGCCAGCCAGAAATCAGAAATCGTTTTACAATTTCAGCTTTTCGCCAGCGCAACAACAACAACAACAGCGTTCGTCTTCACCTTGCAATCATTTCACGCCACAACAATGTACTAACGCACACTCGCTGCAGTGAGCGCAACCAAAGAGCGCAACACATAAAACTACGTTCTCGCTTGTAAAGCAACGCTCTCACCACATACGTGATCTGTGCGAGCAGAGCGCGGGTTCCAATGTTAGAACCCGCCATACAAAATTTTTGCTTGTATGACATGCGCATTCTGTATGTTTATTTTCTTTGCTCCCACACGTACTTCGGCTATACGAAGTTTTGTCGCTGGCTTCGTCAAACTTCAATTTTCGAAATTCATCTTCATTCTTTGTGGGATGTTCGACATGACGCGAAACTGGCAGGGGAAATGATTTTCAGACCATTTTTTGCTTTTTACAATCGTCCGATAGTGTACGGGTATTTTTACTCAAACATTCGCACAGCACCGGTTACCAGTAAATTGTATGCATCTTAAAGTGATAACTTTTCTTATTTACTGTAAGTATAACGTTGCGAAAAACCTTGTTTTACTGGTCGAAATCATTTTGATTGTTACCCGTACCAACAGAAAGCATAAATAAATTAATTCAGACGGTAAACTCAGCAGATATTCGGTTGCTTTTTCATTCAGTTCATGTCTCATTGAGTTTGCCGTTTCTAGTGTACTACATGGGCTGAAAAGTCTTTGGCCTGACAATGAAAAAACGATATTTTTAGTGCAAAAATGATTTTAATCTTCGACATAATCTCCATTTAGAGTAATGCATTTAGTGTAACGGTCTTCCAACATTTCGATGCCTTTCTTATAGTGGTCCGCGTGAAGCTCTTCAAAATAGGCGTTTGTTTCCAACTCGACCTCCTCATTTGAGTAAAATCTTTTTCCGGCGAGCCAATTTTTCAACCTGGGAAAGAGGAAATAGTCGCTGGGTGCTAAATCTGGTGAATACGGTGGGTGTTTGACGACTTCGTAGCGTAATTCCTCTAATTTTTCGGTCGTATCGCGAGCAGAATGAGCTGGTGCTTTTTGGTCAATTGTCAGCAAACGCGGCACCCATCGCGCGCACAGCTTCCGCATGTGTAAATGTTCATGAATGATATGACCAACGCGTTCCTTTGAGATGCCTATGATGTTAGCTATCTCACTCAATTTTATTTTGCGATCATTTAACACAAGGTCCGTGATTTTTTGGATGTTTTCCGGATTAACTGCCTCATTTGGCCTCCCTGAACGCGGTGCTCGTACGGTCACGACGAAACTCAGCAAACCAATACTTGATAGTTGAATTTGGTGGAGCAGATGTATTATAACATTTATCAAGCCATGCTTTTGTTTCCACTGTATTTTTGCCCATCAAATAGCAATGTTTTATCAAAACACGAAATTCACTTTTTTCCATTGTTTACAAAAATTCAGAGGTAGCGTCACTTCGAAAGCAATAACTTGAAAACGAGTCAACCAAATGTCATGAAACTTTGACAGAATCTAAGTTAAGGATGGTTTTCCATGTACAACACAATAATTCTTAATTTTTGGCGCCATCTCTATGTCAGGCCAAAGACTTTTCAGCCCATGTAGTAGCAAGAAACAGTAATGGCAAGTTGAACTCTTTTCAAACGCAGAGCTGCAACACAAGCAATTCAAACGTAAAGGCTTTGAGGGCAATCAGCAAAAACTGAAGTTAAATCATATTAAAACACGTTGGAACATACTTATGACGTTTTTCAGCAACAAAATTTTTTTTGCAATCAATTTCCTATAAATAAATATACAGAATAAAAGAAAAAAAAAACAATTATTTCATTTGCAAAAAAACTTCGAACGCACCAGCAGCCCTTGCCCTGACTTTTGTATAGCGAATTTGCTGTACGAACCCTAATCAACTCTGGGGCCTGGTTTGACCGAATTTGCGACTCTGGGGCCTGGTTTGACCGAATTTGCAACCGTGACTCCTCTCAGTTTCGCGTCATGTAGTCATTGTGTTCGACAAGGAACATCAATTGCAAGCTGTGCTGTGCTGATGAGCACGAAACGGCGCGCCGCGGCGTATCGTTTGCAAATTCAAATATGCAAGGGTGTGTGTCCGTGTGAAAATAAATGTGCGTGTTGCTTGTGTATGCGCTGAGGTGAATGAAAACAATACGAGCAACTGCACAAGATGAAAAGCAAATTGAATTTCCATGGCTTTCGGTTCTGCTATGAATAATGAGCCATGTGAATTTACAAAGGCGTACAGTAGAGTGTGCGTTCCTATTGAAAAAAAACTAAAACCATGAATTTCTGCTGTGCAATGTTGGCATTCTTGTAGGCTACGTTGCCTTCTGGCCTAATAAAATGCATACTGATAAATTTTTCAAATCCATATATTAACAGCAACATATTACTATTTATTATTATCAGTTCCTTAAAATTTATATTAATAATTAATTTTAATTGATTGGCACGACAGCCCGCTTACGCGAGACTAAGGCCTAGCTTCCCGCAACCACCCGTGTTGTGCGTGTGAATTTTGTACGCAGGTGGAAGGGACCTACAGTTTTATGCCGGTTCCGAACGGCAGGTTGGGAGCTTTTTCATAGGCAATTTTTACTCTCAGAGGTTTGCCATTTCCAGCTGAGAGGACAGCCACCGAAAGAGAAAACGAGTTTCCCGTTATTTTTTTTAGGTGTTACTACATGCAGAATTCGAAAAAAAAAAAAAATCGAAAGAATCGAATCGAAAATTTATATTATTTAGTAATTTTATGTGTTCTTTAGTATTTTTCTTTTATTCTTATTTTTCGTTTTACTTGCAATTTGCTCTCTTAACCAAGTGCAATTTTTTCTTAGCAAAATTATTAAAAATTAATCTAATATAAATTGCTCATGTTCCCAACAAGTAGACGGTTCTGAAAATCACATTTTGTATTAATCTACTTCGTTACGTTTGCAACACACAAATTGTACAAAAGCTTTTTTATATTGGAGGAATGAGGGGTTTCCTTAAAAAACGTATGAAATGTGTTGTAAAAGATTTTTGAAACAAAAAAAATTAGTCGATTGGAGCTTTTAGTTTTAAACTACTGTTAAAATAGTTGAAATTTTTGAAAAATATAAACATTTCGTTTCTTTGTAAATCACAAAGCTCATCTTTTATTAACTTTTTGCAGTTATAATAGCCAAATTTTTCAATAGTTTTCATCAATATGAAACCAGAGAAATAACGAAGGGAACCATCACTCATATGTTAATTTTTTATAATCCCTAAGGCATTTGAAGAATTCGCTTTTTCTGCATCAGATATATCCTTTGATAAGCAAAATTCTTCACCGAACTTTTGATTTATAGCATTTTGAGTTTCATTGTCAATTTCAAACAAACTAGTATTATTGTCAATTATTATAAATGAACCTTCGTCAGTTGGTTCACAATTGAAAGTTCCTGCCTTAAATGCTATTATTTTCATTGAGATCATTATCGCAAGAATATGGTCAAACTCAAAAAGTGAAGGATTATTGTTTGTAACTCCGCTTTTTCTTACCAAATAAAAAAGATTTTCACGCGGGTCTTGATTAAGTCTTAATAATAAAAGAAAATTGAATTTTTCCACCCAGATATCTTGTGAAAGAGACAAAACGAAAGTAATTGATAAAACTATACCATTTCAACAGTATACAGTTTTAGAATACTGACAACTTTTGACATAGTTTTTCATTTCCTTCAAATAATTTTGGATATTGTTATTCTCACGAAGAGCTGATCGGAAAGGATTTTTATCAAAAAGAACATGGCTATTCAAACAATCAAAAAGTCTGTTTATTTTTTCAATAAATATAGCTGTGGACGAAGCTTTTTCTTTGCAATCATTATAACAGCCATTTTCAACCAAAGATTTTATGGCTGCGGATACAGTATTGCTAAATATTTGAGTTGCGTATTTATTTAACCTTCATTTCTTCAAATGAATTAGGATGAATATGCTTTGTTGTCAATTTGGGACAAAGGCGGGTTGAATTGTTTTTATCCAATTCACATAACCTGCAAATAATCGACCAAGAAATATGTCCATCAGGCGAAGTTTCATCATCAGCAAATTTGTTGAAGCGAAAGCGATCGTCAACGAAAAAAGGTATACACACAAAAATAAGCGCGAACAAGTAAAATTGTGTTGTTGCTTTTGTTGGCTTTTTTGGTGGTTGAGTATTCCATTGCGTGTGAAGGCAACGCACACAATTTTGCGAATATGTTCGACTAGCCAAAGTGCGTATGGGACCTGCTGCGCTGAAAGCAAGGCGCATAACAGCAGCAGTAACATCATCACAGCGCACAGTTGATGTCAGCGATTAAGCCAGAGACAATGTCTCTGTTTCTGATTGTCTCTGATTAAGCGATGTGAAACTGGGAGAGTAAGCCGATTTGTGTGCGTTTTTTGCAATTCACGTACACAGTCCGTGTGTGTTGGCAGTGATCAGCTCTTCACTGTGTCTGCTCTTTTCCCGATATTAGGGATTAGGGATTCCTTACAATTATTTGCTTTTTAAAGTATCTTCTCATTAATTTTCTGAATTAAATGCCAACACATGAACTTTTTTGGTTTAATTATGTAAATATTAATGAAAAATATACCAAAGAACACAAAGCTAAATGCATTGAATATGACAGGGTCAATTGCCGTTCTTTGTATTTCGCATTTCTTCATTTAGCGAATCTCTAACGATCAGGTATGATTTTTTTGCTAAATGCTGTAGTTTGACCGCAGGGTTGTTTTTTTGAATGCAGCTTATAAAATCTTAATTTAATTGAATTAAAAGCATACCCAAAGATAATTTTTACGCTTTTGGACAATAATATCAGGTGTACAACTTTGCTTCCGCCGTTTTTTTCCAAAATTAAAAGCTTTATTGCGAAAAAGTGCTTACAGATGTATTATTCAAAGTATTGTCCGTAGCTAGCGACAACTTTCTCCCATCTTTCCGGCAATTTTCGGATCCCGGCTCGAAAAAAGGAGTCCTCTTTTGACGCTATCCATGAAGCAATCCATTTTTCCAACCACTCCCGACACGTTCTTTCACTCAGAGCAGCATCACCGTAAGTTTCTGAGAGCACTTCAGCTGCATTTTTTTTCGAATTGTAACAGAAAAGTAAAACTTCCCGCAAATGGCGAGAATTGGGCACATAAATGGACACTTTCGAGCGTGAATAATACGAAAACAAGAACAACTGTCACTGAAACGGCGATGACAATTCGTTAGGCACTGTCCACACTCACTTTAAAGGCATTACCATCTATGTATTTCAACCAGCCTCAGCCGGTACAGCCACCTATCGGAAAACGGCGGAAGCAAAGTTGTACACCTGATATATTTTTCTAGTCAATTTTATACAAACGTATTACGAAATGGCACCAAAAATATACAAATAAAAAGACAAATTTCTTTGGTCACAAAAAATGACTCACACCAGCTACACTGGGAATTTGAAATGAACTAGAACAACAACCCCGTTTTAGAAATTTATATGGAGGAAAAAGTACGTTTCTGATCAAGCTTGGGGCCTACTAGTAGGCCCCAAGGTTGCAATTTCGTAATAATATTAGTGTAATTCTGTGCCTGTATTTCTACCGGCTCTCCCAGTTTCACATCGCTTAATCGCTGGTTGATGTGCGACTGACCACATCAACATAAAGCAAATTATGAAAGCTGACTTCGAATTGAGAAGTTTGCCGAAGTCATCGCGAATATGCTCGAATAGCCGAAGTGCGTATGGGACCACTGCGCTAGTACGCAAATTTGTGCGAGTTGACACCTCTATGTGTTTATTTGCTTTGCAACCAGTGTGCTTACTTCTACCACATATGTGGTAGATCTACCACAATTATTTTTAAAATCAAGTTTCTACCACATCTACCACGGAGGGCTTAAAATCTACCACATTTTTATGGAACATAAATTTGTCTCTTAACCAATCTTGATGCAATCTTGAGCTCTTGATGTTCTAGGCATGTCCATTAAGAACGATCTTCGTTGGAACGATCATATTTTTGGCGTGTCGAAAGAAGCAGCCAAGTGCCTCGGCTTCCTAAAGCGGTGCAAAAAATATTTCACTCCGTCTGATCTCCGCATTATTTACACTACCTATATCCGACCTAAAATGGAGTTTAACTCGCACCTCTGGGCGGGGGCTTCAAAAACCCATTTGGAGTTCCTCGATCGGGTGCAAAACCGTGCGATTAAACTTATAGGGGACAGTAGGGCATCCAGCTCTATTGACTCCCTGGAGCATCGTCGAAACGTGGCATGTGTGGTGTTATTTTACCGATACTTTTTCGGCAACTGCTCAGTGGAGATGGGCAGCTTGATGCCATCACTCCGGGTATTCCCCCGGGCAACCCGTTTGAACACTGGCGCCCATGCATTCCACGTCGAAACGATGTTCCATCGCACTACGCACTACAGGGAAAGTTCGTTTCTGGCCCGCACAGCGCGGCTGTGGAATGGTCTCCCTGCGGATATTTTCCCCAGCACTTATGATCTCGATGGGTTCAAGGCAAGAGCCCATAAACACTTTACTCATAACCCTATCTCCTAACCTTTATATCCTTCCTGAACCAACGCAATGCTTCGCATTAATAGGGGTCATCCCCTGCGCGTTTGTTCCTGTTAAAAAAAAAAAACAAAATCTATTACTCCAAGTAAATTAGAGCTTTACAGTCTGTCCAGTAGAAGCGTGATCGACCAAATTATCACTTAGAGTACCGTTATCAAAAAAATTGGAATGCACCTAAGTAGCCTCATAATTTTTGTAATACGCACTGCAAAAATTGTCAGTGTCGTTAAACAATTACAAAGCACAGGGTGTTTTAACAAGATGAGCTCCGCGTGAGAGAAGCGACCTGAAGCCGTATTCCTTTGTCTACACTCTAGAGGGGCGTAAATGTCACGTTTAGCTGCAGCAAAATATATGAAGAAGTCGAAGTCATTCGTAACGGGGCGGACGAATCGGTATATGGAAGCAAAAAATGTCGACGATTTGGCTGGGCGGAGCCTTGAAAAAAAGAGCTCCCAAAACAGGACAAGAAGATCATTGATTTGTTTGCGACGAAGCCGGGCTTATCGTTGCGTTAAACGAAAGCAGTTTTAGAGAAAAGTGGTGTTCAAATATCAAAAGAGACGATTCGAGGACATTTAAGATCTAACGACGTTAACAACCGGAGCTCTATGAAAAAACTGTCGCTCTCATCATCACACGTTTAAGGCAGGTTCTCACCTTGTGGATCCGAAAAAGTGCACTTTTTTTAGGAATTTTTTTTGAGAAAACGGTTAAAGATACAACGCTGAAAATTGTTTCTGGATATGAACACACATTTATTTAGAGAATACAATTTTTCAAATTGAATGAATCAAAAAAAGGGGGGGAGGGGGCGTCCATCAGTGGCGGCATGTCGGCGAGGAGGTGTCCCGCTACCGGAAGTGATTCCGTCAAAATCCGTGATCTGAAATACAAAAATCGAACACATTCTTAATGTGTACCGTATTATCTATTGAATGAACCAAGATCATGAAAAAAAAATCAAAATTACAAAAGTTATGAGGTTTTGAAAAAAAAATTAAGATTTTCGCATTTTTTTGTTCACTTATTATTTTTTTAAATAAACAATTTTCAATATTTTTGTGACTGGTCGTGGTTTGTTTATTAGAAAAAACCCTAAGGAACATTTAAAAAAAAATTTGGTGACGATTGGTTCATTCCAGCGCCTTCAATCACTTCCGTATGGTCCGAAAATGTGGTTCTGAGAAAAACGCGTTTAAAGTTTAAAGCGCGCTTGGCCGGTGCTCTACACTGCTCTATGTAACGGCCTGTAACTTTTGTAATTTTTCAGATTTTGATCTGAAATTTCTGGAGTACATTTTTGAAACATATATCTACACGATAAGGCAAAAAAAAAATTGTTGTTTTTTTTTTCCACAAGGTGAGAACCTGCCTTAAAAACGGCTTGCCTGGGCTTATGCCAATCAAGATCGGAATTGGAATGATGTAATATTTACGGATGAATCCCAATTTTCGGCAATTAGTAGCATAACTTGATCTTGGTGTGCCGCCATCAACCGATTGTTCCAACGAACTGTTAAAGACCTAGTAAAGGTCCATGTTTAGGGCTGCTTCTTAGAAAAAGGATTTGGGAGACTTTTCGTTATTACCACCAACTTGAACGCGGTTTTGATGAACAAAATTTATGAAAAGCTTTATTATTTATGTTCGGGAGAAGAGGACTCTCTTGGATTATACAAGAAGACAACGACCACAAACATCGCAGCCGAATGTGTGCTGAGTGGAAACAGTAAAATGGGGTAGAAGCGTTAGATTGGCCCTCACAGTCGCCTGATGCCAACCCGATAGAAAATGTGTGGGCAATTGTAAAGCAGAAACTCAGAGGAAATACTATATGGACAGCAAAACCGTTATCGAGACAAATTCGGCTGATTTGAAGTCGATTGCCTCGGCAACTTGCTCAGATCTTAGCGCAAAGTATGGGTCGGAGGTTTGAGGCCATAATAGCGAATGGCGGCGACTATACCTGTTATTAATAATATTGCGTACAATACATATTATAAACTTATAAAATGCAGTTTGTTTGAAACGAATCGGACAAATAGTTTCCAAGTTACGGCGATCACGCTTCTACTGGACAGACTGTATATTGTAAAATTTATGTTAGGGCTGCATTGAACATTATAAGTGAAAATGTGCAAAAAAAAACTTATGTGGTAGCGCTCTCATCACTTCGAAAGCAGTGCACTACAAATAGTTGACAGTTTAGCAATTGTTTTGGCGGCAGGTGCAATTAAAATGGAAAAATTTCTAAAAAAGTTGAAGTTAATTTTTGCTTTTATTTTTTAGTAGTGTTTAGTTTTTTAGAATATCGCATGGCGATAGCAATACGCTTGGGCGGGACGAAATTTTACCACGCGAAGTTGTATCTGCTGCTAAAATTTGCGAATCCGAGCTCCCAAAAAAGAAAAAAAATAGTCAACAATACAAAAAACAATGGGAAGAAACCCGGCACAGGTTAAAGTGCATAGAAGAACGTAAAATGCAATTAATGTGCAAATACAATGAAATACAATAAATGTACAAATGCAATAAAATACTATTAATGTACAATACAAAAAATTTACCACATTTCATTCAAATCTACCACATTTTTTTCACTGGGTCTACCACATAAACGAAAAATTAAGTAAGCACACTGTTTGCAACCCTTGTGGTCATTTGTACGATATATCGTAAAATTTTTTAAAGGAAAGAATTCTTTAGAAGCAAAAAATTTTAAATTTAATAAGTTTTATAAATAAACTGAGATTCAAACTTTGAAATTGTTTGACTTTTTGGTACTAAAAAGTATAACATATTTAAAAATTCCTCCGCAGAAGCATCGCATCCCCAAATTCTTGCAAAGAGCTGCTTACAAAACGCACTCACACTGTGTAGCCACGGCTATTGTGATGGCTTATATTTTTAAACAGAATGTGTTGTGTAGCGATGTCGTTTCCTGGTAACCACCGGAACCCGTTCAATGAAAACACGGGAGTTCCAGACGTTGCAACGCGTTTGTTCAAACTTTATTTCAAATAAACAGAATATTAATTTCATACAAACAATAAATATAAAATAAACTCACAAAAACGGTGTCGCGCCACCGCTCGCTTTCTTCAATTTAAAATGAACAAATTTCCCACAAAGGGTTGCATTTTACTTTTACATTTTTGAGTTCGTTTGGTTTGCTGGCGGAGTTGCCAACATCCTCCGCCCGGTATCTCCATCAGTTATAGAATACCTAACTTGCAGGCACTCCGCCACGTCGTACGTCCAGCACCGCTATCTTCGCAGCCGGTCGATGATACTGTCCGTGAGGAGTCCTTACGACCGCGCTTCTCACCTGTCCATCTCACCCTGGAGTAGTGGCCACAACGACGCCCTTTGGCCAGCAATAGAGCGGTGAATTCGGGTCAACAATCACGACGACATCGCCTTCCTCGATCGGTTTCGCCTTCTCGTACCAGTTCGTCCTTCGCGTCATCATAGGCAGCATTTCTGCGACCCATCTCTTCCAGAACCTTTCTGCCAGGTATTGAGAATGTCGCCAGGAAGCCTTCACATACTGATCTTTCGGTTTCGGCAAACACCCCTGGTGGTTTAACCCCGGGCGACGACCCCAATAGAAAGTGGTTGGGGGTCAGCGCCTCGTCTTCAGCTGTGTCAAGCGACAGTTATGTCAGTGGTCCGCTGTTGACGATGCTCTCCACTTCGGCAAATAGGTTACTTAACTTTTCATCCGTAAGCTTGGTCTTGGTCCGTCATGTATCAGATAGTATCTATCTGATACATGACGGTTTTGATCGAGCGCACCATGCGCTCCCAGGCTCCCCCCATATGAGGAGCGGCGGGGGGAATGAATCAGTTTCACAGCCGGCGAGTTCAGCCTTCAGGTCACCGAAGTTCACCTGCGATAACGCGATGCGCAGCTCTTTTTCCGCAGCCTTAAGGTTAGTTCCGTTGTCAATATAGAAGACCCTCGGCGTTCCCCGTCGAGCGACGAAGTTGCGTATTACCATAATACATGAGCTTGTGGTAAGACTGTATGCCATCTCTACGTGCACCGCGCGGCATTTTATACAAGTAAACACGACTCCATAGCGCTTCTCAGTACGTCTACCGCTGGTCACCAGGAAAGGGCCGAAAAAGTCTACGCCAACGTGGGTGAATGGTCGAGAAAACGCTGCTACACGAGCTTAAGGGAGAACGTCTATCTCGGGCGGTCGTAGGCCGACGGTGCGATTCTTGCAGGCCTGTCAGTGGTGTCGGACGGACCTCAAGAGCGTCCGTAGTCCCGGAATGTAGAATTTCTGGAAGATCTCATTGATCACGGTTTCATGATTCGTGTGTTTCCACTTTCTGTGGTACCAATCAATAACCAGTCTGGTTATATAGTGACTTCTCGGTAATATAATAGGGTTTTTCGCGCTATCGTCCACACACGTCGCCCTCTCCAGGCGGCTTCGCATTCGTAACGTCATGGTTTCGTCAAGGAACGGTGAAAGCTTTCACAAAGGGCTTGTTTTCGCGAAGGCACAGTGAGGATTTCGTCGCAGCAGATTGATCTCATTGGGAAAGGCTTGGGCTTGCGCAAGGCGGTATAGGTAGTGCTGGCTCCAGCTGAGCTCTTCCATCGAAATATTAATTATAACTTCATTATAAATCGTTTGGCGTATGCAGTACTCCGGAGTAAGCGTTCCCATTTTGAAAAACGTTCAGGATTTATCACCGCTGACTCTGCTCGAACATGGGCTGCTACTAGCTGCATCTGTGGTCGTCCTCTTAGCTCCGGTTCTTCTTTCTGCTCCACATCTGACTGGTACTTAGGCCATGTATCCCTCGGGTTTCTCAAGAACTCAGGACCCGCAAACCAACGTCCTGTCGGGCTGAAATCTGGTTCACCAGCTCGTTTGGTTCCCAAATCAGCCACATTCAGCCTTGTGGGGACATAGTTCCACTGCGCGATCTCCGTGGTCTCTTGAATTTCTCCGACGCGAAACATAACGAACTGTTTGTATCTTCTTGGATCTGACCGTATCCACCACAGGACAGTCTTTGAATCAGTCCAATAATAAACGCGTTCAATCGTTAAGTCGTGAGCCTTTACTATAGTGTTTCCGAGACGCGCCTCCATCACGGCAGCAAGGAGTTCCATTCGTGGAATCGATATTGGCCGTAGCGGAGCAACTTTAGACTTAGAACACACTAGAGAGATTTCTTGATGGTCTTCAGCTTCTACTATCAGGTAGGCAACGGCGGCGTATGCGCTCTCGCTTGCATCTGCAAATACGTGTAGTTCGCATTTGCTAGCTTGGCTACTTGCCGTCCCACAATAACATCGGGGTATCTTTACGTCTTGCACTTTTGGGAGTAAAGCCAGCCATCTCGTCCATTCTTCGGCGAAACCTTCAGGAATTGTCTCATCCCATCCCACTTCGCTGCGCCAAATTCTCTGTAACAGTATTTTCATGTCGATTAGGTAGAACGTTAAGAAACCCAGCGGGTCGAAAATTGACATCAGCAGTCGTAGTAGCTCCCTCTTGCTTGGTAATCTAGCTCCTAGTAGTATTTCTTCGCTTGACTTGGTAAATTTCAGGTTAAAAGTAAAGACGTCGGTGGAAGTCTGCCACCACATTCCTAGTACTTTGTCCGCCTCAACGGCGTGTTCTACTCGCTTCCCGACACTGCAAAAAGTTATCTGCGCCTTCTGTGCCTCCGAGCGCTTCGATGACCTCCCTTGAATTCGATAGCCAGTTACGAATGTGGAAGTTTGCGTTACTATGAATTCAGCGGACGTCCTTGACTAAATCAATTGCCCTCTTGAACCGAGTCGACACTATCCAACATGTCGTCCATGTAATGCCTCTCTACGATCGACTTTGCAGCTCGTGTATGCGTATTGATGAACTCTGAGGCATTCTGGTTTTTTACGAATTGAGGTAACGTTGGCGAGCAGCTTGCGCCGAAGCTCATCACTTGCAATACGTAAACGTCTGGAGCCCGAGTTACATCACATCCTCGCCACAAAAACCGTTGAGACTGCTGGTCATCCTTCATGAAAACTCGGTGAAACATTTCACTGATGTCACCACATATTCCTATTTTGCCAATTCTAAAGTTAAACAACACGGCAACCAACGAGGTTAACAAATCAGGTCCCTTTTCCAAACATGCGTTCAAAGATACACCCTCAAACTGCGCGGCAGCATCCCAGACGACTCTTACCTTCTGCGGCTTGTTTGGATTTTGCACGGCAAATATTGGCAGATTCCATTTTCGAGGGTGGTCTGCGATAACTTCGGCGGGGTTCAGTCTTCGTATGTAACCCTTAGTTTCCATTGACTCGATGTGAGCGTTGACGCGGATTCGCAATTTTGGATCTCTGGCTAGCTTTCTCTCAAAGCATCTCAATCTCTGTACAGCCATTGAGTAATTGTTTGTAATCGTTACCTTTTCCGACTTCCAAAGCAGTCTCACAACGAAAGCTTCGCCCTCGCGGCTAACGTATTACTGTATTTTCATCTGACGGTCATTATCAATTCTTGCTTGTCGTTCATTTTCGTCATCCATCTTCTCGACGGTCATGCTTTCTATCATCAATTTCTGCAGCGCCACGTCATCATCGCACTCGCATACATGTAGTTGTAAACTGTCAAATTCGTGGCCTAATCTCCGATTGACGACCCCATATACCGTTCATCCGAGACGGGTATTTGTGGCGGCCGGCTCATCCACTTTTCCCTCTCTAAATCTCAATGGCATGGCGACGTTCTTATTGCTCAACCCGATTGTCATGCGCGGTCTGACGTTTCTATACGAATCGACGGGAAGTCCTCTGAGATGAGTGTACTTGTCGGCAAGCTCTTCCATATTAAGCGTCTGTTCAGGTAGGTCGAGTGCTTCCACAGACCGTATGTCTCGTAGCGCTAGCTTCTTCTTCTTCCCGAGAGGTGAAATCTCTAAATCCAACATTTTCGAATTCTTTTCAGTACGTATGGTCCCGTCCGTCCATCTGAGGCATCCTTCTCGAGACCTTTCAGTTTAAGCTGCTGCAGTATGCTTCTTTCAATCAGCGTTGGGCCTGAGCCGTCGTCCAGAAAGGCGTAAAGGTTGCAAGAAGTGCCATTCCTATGTATTGTTATCGGCACAACTCTATACAGCACGTCCGAGGTCGCCTGATGATGGATGGCAATCATCGTTGGAGGGGCTTCATGGGCCTCTTCCTCTGGCTTGTGTAGTAGTGGATGGTGCTTAATAACACAACCGTTTACCCCGCAGTCTCTACGCTCTCTACAGATTCTTGGGTCGTGCTTCTTCAGGCATGACCGACATAGCTTCAAATCCCGAACTGATTCCCATTTTTCATTGTAATTTAAATTCTTACATTTCCCCACAATTTACCAACACATGCGCTTCGCCGCACAAATAGCATGCTAAGGCTCTATAATTACCCGCTTGGGGCGCATCATCCTTTAGAACCTCGGATTCTTCCTGGTGAAACCCCACGCGTTGCATCTTACGTCTTTCCGCATCTTGCGCTGCTGTTGAAATTGTCGCCACACTGCTGGCGGCGTCTGCCAAATCAAATAAATATTCACTGAATACCTTCAAAATAGGTCCTGTGGAGGACCTCGCAAAAAGAGCCCACTGCAGCCGCATCGGCGCTAGCAGCCGCTCTACCAACTCTTGCATCAGCAACGGATTAGTCATATGACCTTGTAGTCCGGAAGCGTCCATAGTTGCTGCCAAGTTTCTTACCTCCAGCGCAAACGCTATCAAGGTCTCCAGTTTGTTGGCGTTAACTGGTGGGGCCGCACGTAGTTTTACGAGCACACTATTAATGATGTGTTCAGGTCTCCCGAATACCATCCGAAGTGTGGATATAATCTCTGGAACCAGTGCAGTGCCTTTCCTCGTAGCGCGCCTTGCAGCCGGAGCAGATTTTCATCATCACTAAATCCGCAAAGCCGGGTTGAATTTTCAAAACTGCTTATAAATAGTGGCCATTCTTCGGCCTTACCGCTAAATATAGGAAGGTCTTTTGGAACAACTTGTCGCGAACTCAACTGCTGAGCACTTAGGCCTGTCGACGTTGCTACTGGCTCGGCCCACGCGGCGCCACGGTCTATACCCAGCGCCTTTCTGCAGCCACCTGCCCTAGCCAACTCGCTCTTGCCACTCGCCCACTGTGCCACGCGATGTTCCTCTTTGGAGCGAAAATCATCTTCACCTCCTGACTCATCCGAACCGTTATAGCTACGCAATATTGCACATTTCTTTTCGACGTACAAAAGCTCGGCCTTTCTCTATTCTTCTAAACGCATTAAATCAAGCTTCATATTACGTTTAGATTTTGCCGAACCGCACTTGCTCATCACCTCAACCTGTTAACCCACCTTGGCGCCCCCTCTACCGGCATGACTGCCGGCTGGTCTGTTGTCGTCGCTGTGATTTGCCGTGTCGCTGTCGCCTTCGTCGTCGATGCAGCGGTACAACGTTTGCAGCTCCAGGCCGTTGCGGACACCTCCTCCGAAACGCCTACGCATTCAAAATGTGACCACTCATCCCACACATCGCATTGAACCATCGGGCCACCATCAGGGCCTCGACAAACGGCACAACTCTCTGAACCTTGCCCGTCAGACATTGCAGCTTCCGCGGGAGCACCCGTTTACCGTTGCACACACAAAATGGAAGAAAGCGAGCGGTGGCTAGGGATGGGTAATTGGGGTCAAGATTCGATTTTTCTCGAATCCCGAATTTTTTCCAAGCATTCGATTATTCGATTCGAAATTCGGTGGGGAAAAATCGATTTTATTCGAATTTTTCAAAAAATTTTAAAAATGGATATTAAAAACTAAGATGACTCAAATTGAAAAGTAAAAAAAAAATTTTTTTATAGTTAAATTGGAAATGGAATATGATATGTTAAAAAAGTTAGAACACAGAGAGATACATTTTAATTATTAACTTTAACTTATATTATGATGCCTTTTTCAAAAGAGCTTCTTAATTATGAAATTAGAACGGGGTGAAGTCTCTAAAAGAAAAAAAACGTAAAAAAATTAAAACCAAGCAATGGTTAGTGTCTACACATAAATACTCTATATTCGTATGCGTTGTGTATTTATGTGTTGTTAAGAAACGATATATACTACAATAGTACTCTAAAGCCGAAAATGATCTATAAGTCTGATAGTTCTTAAGTGAATGTACTTTTGTTGGGGTAGGTGTCTCGGTACATACATGTTTTGTTGCTTGTGTTTATAATCCGAATAGAACAAATGACCTTTCTAGCATTATTAATTAGCATTAACCTTAAGCATTAACTTCAACTTTACTTCTTCTTATGAAAATGTTTGTAATTCCATTACATAACATTTTATTAAATTAAGCAGAAAATTATCAAATTGTGTTATAAAACACTAAGTTGCGGAGTAGTATACAGTATATGCTCATCTCCATATTCATTTTATGCACATTTTGCAAGTGCTTTATCAAAGTAGTTGTGCTGCTGTGATATTTAAAATTTGTGTGGCACTTTAAACACACAGCGGTTGCTTTTTCTTTTCTGTCGAAATATTGCCACAACACTTGGCACCATTTTTTTTAAACCAGATTTAGTAATTCCGTCAAGTAGGGATGGGTAATGCAGCGTTGCGAGGAAAAATTCGATTTTTTAACGCAAGATTCGATTGTACCGAATTTTAGCACCATAAAGTTCGATTTTAAAAATTCGCCATTTTGCAGCTAAAATTCGATTAAAAATCGAATTTCGAACGTTCGAATCTCGAATGTACCCATCCCTAGCGGTGGCGCGACACCGATTTTTTTGAAGAATGCAGTGTAGCGATGTCGCTTCCTGGTAGCCGCCGGAACCCGTTCAATGAAAACACGGGAGTTCCGGACGTTGGTTCAAACTTTATTTCAAATAAACAGAATATTAATTTCATACAAACAATAAATAAAAAATAATAATAATTAATTAATTAATAATAATAATTAATAATAATTGATTGGCACGACAGCCCGCTTACGCGAGACTAAGGCCTAGCTTCCCGCAACCACCCGAGTTGTGCGTGTGAATTTTGTACGCGGGTGGAAGGGACCTACAGTTTTTATGCCGGTTCCGAACGGCAGGTTGGGAGCTTTTTCATAGGCAATTTTTACTCTCAGAGGTTTGCATGCGACTCGCTTGGACCGCGCACTAACCAACTGAGCCACGCCGGCTGCGTACATAAAAAATAAACTCACAAAATCGGTGTCGCGCCACCGCTCGCTTTCTTCAATTTAAAATGAACAAATTTCCCACATAGGGTTGCATTTTACTCTTACATTTTTGAGTTCGTTTGGTTTGCTGGCGGAGTTGGCAACAGAATGGTACAACACAACCTAATTACTAAGAATTCAAAAGCCGTTTCATAAAAAATACGTTCGCTATCAAATAAAATATCTTTAAAAAAATTGTACGATACATCGTACAAATTTCCGGAAAGGGTTAATGAAAAATACTGTACAAATATGTTCAGCTAATTAATTAATTTAATTAATTTATTAAATTGTTTTTAAAATCAGTTTGCTGCGATGTGATGAATGACAGGGGCATTGCTAATGATTGTAAGAGCTGTGTGCACGATATTAAACAATATCTAATTCCATGGAATAGATATTGGATCGAATAGAGTTCCTCAAGAAAATTATAATAAACCACACTAAGAACTTTTAACTTTATTTTTTCCTTATTTTGATTGCTGTAATTTGAATTTAACTTGTTATGTGTTATTTTTATTAAAAGTTGAAGTGTTATAATGAAAACCATTACTGTATTTAACCCTTTCGGTACTTCTTTTTTGTTTGTAACTTTAAAAATCATTCTTTTCCATTTTATTACTGTTTAAGCCTACATAATGAATAATCAAAAGTCGTTTTTTTAAATATTGTTCGAAAAAGTGGTTTTTGGGCATCATATAGCTTAGTAAGAAATAAAAAAATCGTACAGCCTTAGTGAACTTTATTTGGGATCTAACTTTTTTTTACACTTACTAAAGCAATAAATACCTACTAGATTACTTACATAAACCTATGAAATAAATTGATTTTTGTAATAGAATAAATAAAAGGACGAAGTGACCTCTTTTTTTAAAATACGCAGCTCGATAGGACTGCGCACTTTTTGAACCCCTACAATTTACTTGGTACACTAATCAAACAATTTTTTTCATTATTTGGTATACAAATCTTCAGAAAAAAATACAAAAATATAGTATCCACAAGTTTTTGACCAAAAACAGGCACTGAAAAGAGGCTATGCCACATGGCATAGAATAACCGAATGGGTTAAGAAGGGGAGCACCCTTGGAAACATTTGTCGCGTCCGTGATGTCGCGTCCGTGAAAATTCTCATATTTCATAAGTCTACGAATAAAAGTTATCCTTTGACCTTCATTTGCATGTATAATATAAAAAGAAAGTTCCCAAAAATTGCTAAATTTTGCATATTTCTACATATAAGAGCTTGAAAAAAAACTTAGGGGAATTCGTTGAGCCTATTTACACGAGGGCTTTTCCCCCTGCGTTAAAAGTCATGCGTGACGAGTTTGTTGGCGAGAAGTGGTGAGAGGTCAGCGGGGTAGGCAAACACGCACGGTCAGCGAATTCCAGTGGTTTTTTTGGCATTTGCTTTGCTCTTTTTCGCATTTTGCTTCAAATTTCAAACCGGCCGGACGCTTTGCTAACAATTATATTTACATCTTCCCTATTATTTAAATTTGAGCAGTTAATAGCCATTTCAGTGACTTCTAAAATATTTTCAATAATTTCTTCTTTAAATCCATTTTTCTTTTAATAATGAGAATATCAAAAACTACGCGAAAATGTGAATGAAAGAAGATTGGCCGCTTAAACGTCCAAAAAGCCAAGCAAAGTTGCAAGTAAAAAGTCTTCATGTAAATGCATGAAGATTTACGCAGCAACTTCAAAAGAGAGTTGCAAAAAACGCAGCGGGAAAAAGCCTTCGTGTAAATAGGCTCTTTGCAAGGTGCCACTCTTTGTAAGGTGCCACCTCTGCTAGATTTCGACGTTCCAGCAATCCAAGAAAAAAATTCCTATTGTCATTTAAGGTATATATGTCAACATAAATTTGTATGTGGTTTTTGAGGGAACAGACGCAATAACAAGGTCTGGGTAAATAAAAGTGTCAAATTTGGTTAAGAAAAAACATAAAAATTAAAGCTGAAGTTTTTTCTTGTGGTGAAAAAGTCACCAAAACCTTATAAAAAACTAAGGTAAATATCAGTGTTGGACTTGATATTTAAAGGGTTTTCATAATCCGAAATGATATTCGAGCATATCGTAAAAGGAACAAATTTATACAATGATTTCCAAAATGGCATAAAAATGTAAAGTGCCACCTTTTTTTCTTTGTAAAGTGCCACCCCCCTTTTTTCATTGTTTTGTGGTCTTATATCAATAAAATGACTTTTTATTGCTCGGAATCGTTGTTGCGATGAATTTAAAGTGTTCTTAGTCAATTTTTCGCTAATACCATCATGAGGAATAAATTAGTTCCGTTTTGTTTATTAATTTCCATACAATTATTCGTTTTATTCGTTACCATTCAATTTGCATTTTGCTTTCGGTCATTTTCTATTCAATTCAAATTAAATTCAATAATCTTTCGTAAATTTTCTAAATCATGCATTTTTACTTGAGATTTTTATGTTTTTATCAGTTTTTTTAGGGGGTGGCACCTTACATTAAAAAATTTTAGAGTGTCGATTTTGAACACTTTGGGAAATTGGCTGTAAAATTCGTATTTACGAAAAATGAATATGAAGTGTTACCTTGGATCATAGCTTTTTAAATCCTCTTTCCAACGGTATATTAACATTGGCGAGATGTTCATTTTCTAACGAGCTATGCGCAAAAAAGCTATGGGGTGGCACCTTACAAGAATTCCCCTATATTTTTTGTCGCGTCCGTTTCATTGCAAATTGCTTATAATTTTGTACTAATTTGTGCTAAATCGCTACAATATATTTCTAAAATTTAGCACTATTTCAGCGCGTTAGAACACTAAAAAAACATATAGACTTTTTATTTCTTTCTTGTTTTTGATGTAATTGTAAGCGTGCGAATGCCGCGTCCGTGCCACTGGGAGATGCCCATATCAGTGATGTTAACTTTTTTTTTAAAAATCCCTACTTTTCCCTACGCTGTCCAGCCATTTTCCCTACGAAATTCCCTACACTTATTTTCCAAGTATTTTGTAATATTTAAGGTTTTTTTTTAATTTTTTTTGAATAAAAGTCGCAAAAGTAAAAACCATAACATTTATTAATTCTTCTTTTAATTCATTTGCAACATGAAAACAACAAAACAAAGTTGTGCTTTGTACTGAGATACGATTTAACCCTTTCGGTACTTCTTTTTTGTTTTTAACTTTAAAAATCATTCTTTTCCATTTTATTACTGTTTCAGTCTACATAATGAATAATCAAAAGTAATTTTTTAAAATATTGTTCGAAAAAGTGGTTTTTGGGCATCATGAAATGTGGCATAGTAAGAAATAAAAAAAATCGTACAGCCTTAGTGAACTATATTTGGGATCTAATTTTTTTTACACTTACTCAAGCAATAAATACCTACTATGTTAGATTACTTACATAAACCTATAAAAAAATTGAGGTTTGTAATAGAATAAATAAAAGTACGAAATGACCACTTTTTGCTAAATACGCAGCTCGATAGGACTGCGCACTTTCTGAACCCTTACAATTTACTTGGTACACTAATCAAAATATTTTTTTCATTATTTGTTATAAAAACCTCCAGAGAAAAATACAAAAATAGAAAAATATACTATCCACAAGTTTTTGACCTAAAACAGGCACTGAAAAGAGACTATGCCATATGGCATAGAATAACCGAAAGGGTTAAGGGGACCCGGTGGTCTAGAGCACGAAAATTTCACCTGTTTTCACGGTTTTTTTTTTGCCATTAAAATTTAAAAAAACGATGTTTCAACTTTTTGGGCTTATTACTACGTTTATTGAGCATACAAAACATTTTTGTTTGCATTTTAAAAACAATATTTTTTATTATAAAAATGCTGCTAAAGATGACCCTCTCGAAAAATCGGACCCGGACGGCGTACGTGATTTCGAGACTTCTACTCATCTGAAACACAAAATTCAAGAAAACTCTTAATCAGAAAGAGTGCAGTTATGGTCGGAACTAGAACAAATCAAAAAAATTAAAAATTGACAAAATGGCGCGCTTTTGAAAAAAAGTTCGTAAAATCGGGTCTTTTTTCACTAGTTTTTTAGTGTAAACAATAAGAAATTATTTAAATAAAATTATGATTCTAGTTCCGACGATAGTCATACATGTTGTGAACAACATATCCAAATTTCAAGTGATTCGGTTAAATAGTTTTTTGTTTTCATCCGCGGCGTACCGAAAAAAGTCGTTTCGAGATAAATGAGTTAGTTTGAGGTACAGATGTATAGAGCGCGGACCGCTCTATACCTGGTTAATGGGCTGTAGAAGCTATAATATTGGGAATTCCCGCATGAAAAGTTCACTCTTACATTCTTAAGATTATATACTTTCGAAATATCGAAAAAACAAAAAATCGATTTTTTGAAATTTCTAGACCACCGGGTCCCCTTAAAACATGGAAACATAATAACATAAAAAAATTGTGCTTTGCACTGAGATACCATTTCATCACATTAAAAAAATCAGTACAAAAATTACACTAAGACTAATTATTTATGGTCATACTACTCAGTGTATGAAATTTTCTTAAAGTGCTGTTCTTTACATTGAAAATTTACACAGGTGATATCTTCGTCTTCTAAGTAAGAGCGAATTATACAAATTGAAGTCAAATTGTCATGGCTTGATGTGTTCCTTTTTTGTTCGAAAAAATTCTTTCAGAGTCTGCATTAGAATGTGGTAGTGCCGAAACATATTTGGCCAACTTTGAAAAATTGGGAAACAACATTTGATCGTTAAAATTTTTAGTTTGACTAATTTGACTTCAAAATTTTCCATAACCAGGGTTGTTTGAAAATTCCCTACATTTAGTGAATTTTAAAAAATCTGTCCTATTTTTCCCTACGCACACAATTTTCGCTAAAATTCCCTACATGTAGGGAATTTTCCCTACAGTTAACATCACTGGCCCATATGTCGTAGTGCGATTAGAATCATTAGGGCAGTTCACGATAATGTGCAAACGGTTTGGCATCATGGCATTTGCAAAATGTGATGGCAAATATTTTCAACGCAACAACAAAATGTACACATTTGCCCATGCCGAGCAGCGGCAAATTTCCCACACTGAAACTCTATTGCATATTTTTCAGCATGGGCAAAACAGATTTGACAATCAATCAGCTGTTACAATTGTCGAGATGAAGCAGACGAAAAAGAAAATCTCTTTTTATTTTCTTCGAATAAAAAGTGGACGGAGGAGGAGATTCGTACAATTTTGAGTTATTTGCAAGAAGCGTTGGAGTTAGAGGTGTGAATTGTTTTCGGATTCCACAGCGGCAGCAACTTATGCATGCTCTTTATTCACGCTGCGCAAATATTCTATTCTTCTTCTTGATTTATTCTTCAAAAACAGCTGTGAATTTGATCTGCAACGAAATTTGCCATGAAATTTTAAAAAGTGTGCTCAGTGTTGATGGCAAATTTTTGAAATGACATGCATTTGCCCAAATATTTGCACGTTATCCTGAACTGCCCTATTGATTAAGCGTCAATGAGCAATTCTACGATCTTAGAACTTGCTAGTTATGTGGAATCAACTGACGACGTCGAAAATAAAGGAGACTTTGAAAATTTAATATTTAATTATTTCATGAAAGTAGAAAAATAAAATCAAAAATTCAGAAACTGACTAGGTCTCAAGTGGAAATGACGTGCGCAGCCAAAACCGCCAACGCTATCAATTCTTAATGGAGATCTCCCGTCCCCTCTTCCCGACAAGAAGTGGGATTGAGCCAGCGTTCCTGTTTAACACGTTCACGCCGGGGCCGATTTTCATTGTTTTTGCTGTGAGGTGGCGCTGAAGTTAACGCCGCGCTTCATCTGGCTTTCATTAAATGTTTTTAATGAAAATACGGTAAATTTTCATTATTTTATTTTCAGCGTCTAATAGCACAATCGAATGCGTACCACCGGCGGTACGCGTCGCCCGATTTGACAATCTAGTGCGGGCCACCGGCGATACGCGTCGCCCGATGAGACAGTCTAGCGCGGGCCACCGGTGGATTCATTTTATCGAACGCATTCATAAAATTTTTGATTACTGGCGCATATTTCACAGTTTGAGCCCCGGGTTCAGCGTTTGTCGTTCACCACTGAGATTACCTCTAGAAGACGTCTTCAACAAGAACTACGAGCAATTTAATTCTCAAACGTAAATGTACCCACCAAATTGTTGAGCCAAACGCAAAACAGTCCTAGCCTGTAACGTACTTCAACTGCGGAAAGCAATGACATAAGTCTATGCAATGCCACTACAAGGAAGATCACACGAAGAAGGATGTAGGACGTTCCACAATGCTCGAGACCGTGAAGAATCAAGCAAAACCATATATTACTGCTTTAATTGTCAGAACGTGGGTCACTTTCCATCGAATTGCCCGAAGACTGGTAGTAAGAAGAGCAGCGATACCAAGAATGACCGCAGAGCTGACATATCGCTCACGCACTACAAAAGTGACACAACTCAAAATGTTTCATTTTCGGGTTTATGTGTTAATACTGTGCACAATGCATAAATCTACAAATCAGCAAAAGTTCAGCATATTTTGTTGTTGTTAACTGTTGCAAAAATACAGTTAGGTCTCTCTTCATGTCAGAAGTTTGATGCTATTTGATCGCTGCAGCTCAATGCAAAAGAGTCCTAACTTAAATTGTGTCACCTTTGACAAAATAAATTTTTGTTAAAGATAAATTTAAGCAAAATTCTGACAAGTTTTTTATATATTTTTAATTATTAAAATTAATTATGAATTTTCAAAATTTTTCTTTCAACTTTTTAACTGTTATTTATAATTATTAAATTCAGAAAAAGTGGCATAACTTGAAATAATTCAGTAATTATTGAATTAAAATATCATCAAAACAGTCACAACTCAAAATTTTGGATTTTCTAGTGTAAAATAAAAAAAAATTCTTCCAACTTATCATAAAGCATAATCTGTAAGGATTTTTGTTGAATACACGAGAAGAATTCCTTTATTAATAAACTGCGTAATATGTTATTGCGCAGGAATTCTGCTCGTGCGTAGCAAAAATGCATTGATCGTGTCCGGTTGCGTTTGTTTATTTGATGCGCAGTGCAGCAACGACAAAGTCCCGTTAGGCCGCTCAATTGTCTGATAAAGATAAGGATAGTTTGTGCGCTAGTCGCATGTGTATCCGTTGTCTTGCATTTGTGTATCTATTGCGCAATGCGTAGTTGCACTTTACTTCTGCGCAGGTAGTTTTACTTCGATTCATTCTTCGCTGATCAGTGCTGGTGACAGGTCGTAAAATAAATAAGTGCAGAAAACAAAATTAAAGTGTTTTTATTCAAGACTACCTCCAACAGGTTATGGGCCCAGCTCCCGTCCACTTTGTAAATATTTTTTGGTGTAAATTAGTGAACTTGGAAAACTTGAATTAATTAATATAAAATAATGGAGAAAATGAAAAGAAACATTAAGCCTTTTGATGGCGAAAAATATTCAATTTGGAAATTTAGAGTTAGAGCACTCTTGGCGGAAACAGATGCTCTAAAAGTGATAGACAATGAAGTGCCAGAAGACATTACGGACGGAGGGAGAAAAAGTGTAAGGAATGCTAAAAGCATCATTATCGAGTATTTAAGTGATTCATTTCTTGGCTTTGCAAGTAGTGAAAATACTGCAAGGCAAATTTTTAAGAACTTAGACCAGATATACGAGCGAAAGAGTTTAGCGTCGCAACTAGCTGTGCGGAAAAGGTTGCTTTCGTTAAAATTAAAGAGTGAATCCCCATTATTAGGTCACTTTAATTTATTTGACGACCTAATTAAGGGGAGGTTCTCCTCTTTTTTTTTCAAAAAATCAATTTTTTTTTTTGATGAAATGAAAGGTATGAATGTCGAGAATATGTGTGCAAAAGGATTTTTCGATCCGCAGCATATTTATCGCATACGAGCGTCTCTGATGCGTCGAACTTTCGCGCGCGGAGGAACGCTCTGGTGCTATTTTACTGCGCGGCCAAAGATGTTTACGCGTTTATCTCAAAACCATTTTTTTCATCCTAACGTCAAGCGTAACTCATGATCTACTTATCCGAGTTACTTCATCTATAGCATTTCTTAAAGGGTATGATTTTTTATATGACTTATACCTAAAACAAACATAAACAAATGTGTAATAATAGTCTTTTAACAAAAGAAAAGTCGAAAAAAAATGGTAAAAATTGAACTTTTTCTATGATTATGCATAAATTAGATGATTTTTTATAAAAATTATTCAAAAATAGGTATAAGTCATAGGGAATTTAATATTCTTTACTATAAAAAAAAAATTTTTGATTTCAGTTCACTACAAGTGGCTACAGCCTTGACGTTTCCGAACAATGTCTCGCTTGCAGAGGTTGAAAAGACGCGCCATTTTTGGGCCGCCATATTGGATTTTGTAAAAAAAAATTTTTTTCTTGTATTTTAGAAAGATGGCTTAATAAATCATCAAAACCGTCTATTCCTGAGTCGTTTCATTATCCGACAGTAAATGAAAGAATTTCGCTTTATTTTCGGCCGAAAAGAGGAGAACCTCCCCTTAACGAACTGTTGGCTTCGGGAGCCAAAATTGATGAGATGGACAAAGTGTCTCACTTATTATTAACATTACCACCATCTTATGATGGAGTTGTAACCGCAATTGAAACACTGTCAGAAGATAATTTAACATTGGCTTTCGTAAAGAACCGATTGCTGGATCATGAAATTAAGTTAAGAAGTGATAATAAAGACACAAGTTCCAAAATATTGCAAGCGATGTGTAATAATAACAATAAAAGCTATAAAAACTTCTCGCAAAACTTTAAAAACAAAAATAAATTTAAAACTTTTAAAACAAATACCAAGCCAATTGTGAAATGCTTTCACTGTGGTAAAAAGGGACATATAAAAAAAGACTGCTATGCATTTAAAAGTTTTTTGAGTAACAAAAAGAATGAACATGCCAAAGCTGCACAATTTGCAACTACTTCACCGCGAAACGGTTTCGCGTTTATGATAGGAAATGGAGCTGTAATTCCTACTGTCGGCGACGTGTCTTTTCTCCTGGATTCTGGAGCTTCTGACCACATTATTAATAACGAAAATCTTTTCACCGATTGTGTCGATCTGGAATACCCAATAAGGATATCAGTTGCAAAGTGTGGGGAATATATTTATGCTACAAAGAAGGGCATCGTTCGGCTCTGTGATGATTCTCAAAACGAAATTACCCTGGAAGATGTACTTTTTTGTAAAGATGTCCCACAGAATTTAATTTCAGTGAAACGGATGCAGGATGCTGGATTGAAAATCGAATTTGATGCAGGAGGTGTTAAAGTCAGCAAGAATGGTCAAGTAATCATTGATGGTAAATGTATTCATAATGTTCCTATTATCGACTTTGTTTTAAGCAGAAAAGCCTATGCATCAAATATGGTTAAAAATAATGGTTATCTTTTGTGGCATGAAAGATTAGGACATATTAGTAAAGGAAAGTTCTTGGAAATAAAAAACAAAAATATGTTTAATGGGATTGCACTTTTAAAGACTGTGCAACCAACTGATGAATTATGTGAGGCATGTATATATGGAAAACAAGCTAGACTAAGTTTTAATGTATCTAAAAATAAAAATTACATTAAAAGACCTTTATTTGTAGTCCATTCAGATGTCTGTGGCCCGATAACACCTTCTACAGTTGATGAAAAGAACTATTACGTAATATTTGTTGATCAATATACACACTACTGTGTAAGTTATTTAATCACCTATAAGTCTGACGTTTTTGCCACTTTCAAAGATTTTGTTGCAAAAAGTGAAGCCCATTTCAGTTTAAAAGTTGTAAATTTATATATTGATAATGGGAGAGAATATTTGTCAAATGAGATGCGCGACTATTGTGTTCAAAAAGGCATCAGTTACCACCTAACAGTTCCACATACTCCACAACTAAATGGTGTGTCTGAACGCATGATAAGAACAATAACGGAAAAAGCTCGTACTATGATTAGTGGCGCGAAATTGGACAAACGGTTTTGGGGTGAAGCTGTATTGACAGCTACCTATTTGATTAACCGAAGTCCAAGTAAAGCGTTGAAAAATAGTATGAGAACACCATTTGAAATGTGGCACAATAGAAAGCCTGATTTAAGATATTTGAAAGTATTTGGTTCGACAGTATATATCCATAATAAAACAAGAAAACGAAAATTTGATGAAAAATCGTGGAAAGGTATTCTTGTTGGATACGCACCAAATGGATACAAAGTGTGGGATGTGGCAACTGGAAAGTTTGTGTCAGCGAGAGATGTGATCGTTGATGAAACAAACATGGTAAATTTTAGGACTGTTGTAAAAGACAGAGTAGAGTTGAGAAACTCTGGTAATGAAATTGAATTCCCGAATGAGAGTACGGAAAGGATATCTAATGAATTTGCATTAGATAAACAGCCTAGTGGTGTGGTAACAAGTAAAGAGAATGCCGATCCAGTTGAGACTGGTGAAAATGTATTAGAGAATACTGATGAACACAATGGTCAGCTGCAAAACTCACAGTTAAGTGAGGAAAAAAACGAAGTCAGAAGAAGTGATCGATTGAAGGAACGGCCACAGATATCATACAAAGAAAGTGATTTGTTAGTCAGAAGTTGCATAATGAATGCACAAAGTTTCATTGATAGCGTTCCAAATTCTTTTGATGATATTAAAAATAGAAGCGATAGGTCACATTGGGAAGAAGCAATTAAAGAAGAGCTTGATTCTCATTTTTATAACAAAACTTGGTCTCTTGTATCAAAACCTAAAAATAAGAACATAGTTAGTTGTAGGTGGGTTTTTACAAGGAAATATGACGAGCTAGGCAATCCAATTAGATATAAAGCAAGGCTGGTCGCACGTGGTTTCACACAGGAATATTTAATTGATTATGACGAAACATTTGCTCCAGTAGCAAGAATTTCTAGTCTCCGATTTATATTAGCTTTTGCAAACCAATTTGACTTGAAAGTTCACCACATGGATGTTAAAACCGCATTTTTAAATGGTATATTGAAAGAAGATATTTATATGACGGCTCCTCCGGGATTATCCTGTGGTAGTGATCAGGTCTGCAGATTGAATAAAGCAATATATGGTCTTAAGCAGGCTGCAAGGTGTTGGTTTGAAATTTTTGAACAAGCATTGAAAGAAATCGGTTTCATGAATTCAGCTGTAGATCGTTGTATTTACATTCTTGATAAGGGTGATGCACATCACAATCTGTATGTGTTATTATATGTGGATGACCTAGTAATAGCAACAGGGAATATTGAAACAATGACCAGTTTTAAAAATTATTTGAAGAGCAAATTTAGGATGACTGATTTATTTGAGATTAAATATTTTATTGGGATAAAGATCGAAAGAGTTAATAATAGCGTAAGTCTTAGTCAGTCCGCTTATATCGAAAATATTTTAAAGAAATTTAAGATGATTGATTCTAAAGCAGTTAGTACTCCACTTCCAAGTAGGCTAGATTATGAAGCATTGAATTCAGACGAAAATTGTGATGCACCGTGTCGTAATTTAATTGGCTGTTTAATGTATATTATGTTGTGCACACGACCCGATTTAAGTACATCGGTTAATATATTGAGTCGATATAGCAATAAAAATAATAAAGAATTGTGGCAGTGCCTTAAAAGAGTTCTAAGATATCTTAAAGGTTCGAGTGATTTAAGATTAGTCTATTCTAAAAACTTAAATTGCAAAGAAATGATAACTGGTTATGTTGATTCTGATTGGGGCGGAAGTGTTAGTGACAGGAAAAGCACTACTGGTTATGTATTTATGATGTTTGAATCATGTATAGTTTGTTGGAATACAAAGAAACAACACTCTGTTGCTGCTTCATCTACTGAAGCAGAGTATATGGCACTTTTTGAAGCCGTTAGAGAAGCCTTGTGGCTGAAGTCGTTAATGAATAGCATACAAATTGAATTGAAAGAACCAATGAAAATATATGAAGATAACCAAGGTTGCATAAGTATAGCAAATAATCCGTCATGTCACAAAAGATCGAAGCATATCGATATTAAATATCATTTTTCACGAGAGCAAGTTGAAAATAAACTAATTAAAATTGAGTATATTCCTACAGATAAACAACTAGCGGATATTTTGACAAAGCCGCTGTCTGGAGCCAGATTTTTATATTTAAGAAGTAAAATGAATTTGAAATAAAGCATATGAAGGAAACAAAAAAAATTAAATAAAAAAATTTAATGTATATAAGGATGTATAAAATGTAATATGATATATTGAGAAACAATGTAATAATGTATGGTTTGATTGGGTTTTTCTGGGTTTTCCCAATCCTTGCAACGAATGTTGAACCATAATATTGTCATTCCCCAGATTACACGACTTTTCACCAGCAAATATTTTTTTTCTTAATGTAGAAACATGTGAATCAGTTTGTGGCGATCAATGAATTTTTGAGGAGGTGTGTTGAATACACGAGAAGAATTCCTTTATTAATAAACTGCGTAATATGTTATTGCGCAGGAATTCTGCTCGTGCGTAGCAAAAATGCATTGATCGTGTCCGGTTGCGTTTGTTTATTTGATGCGCAGTGCAGCAACGACAAAGTCCCGTTAGGCCGCTCAATTGTCTGATAAAGATAAGGATAGTTTGTGCGCTAGTCGCATGTGTATCCGTTGTCTTGCATTTGTGTATCTATTGCGCAATGCGTAGTTGCACTTTACTTCTGCGCAGGTAGTTTTACTTCGATTCATTCTTCGCTGATCAGTGCTGGTGACAGGTCGTAAAATAAATAAGTGCAGAAAACAAAATTAAAGTGTTTTTATTCAAGACTACCTCCAACAGGTTATGGGCCCAGCTCCCGTCCACTTTGTAAATATTTTTTGGTGTAAATTAGTGAACTTGGAAAACTTGAATTAATTAATATAAAATAATGGAGAAAATGAAAAGAAACATTAAGCCTTTTGATGGCGAAAAATATTCAATTTGGAAATTTAGAGTTAGAGCACTCTTGGCGGAAACAGATGCTCTAAAAGTGATAGACAATGAAGTGCCAGAAGACATTACGGACGGAGGGAGAAAAAGTGTAAGGAATGCTAAAAGCATCATTATCGAGTATTTAAGTGATTCATTTCTTGGCTTTGCAAGTAGTGAAAATACTGCAAGGCAAATTTTTAAGAACTTAGACCAGATATACGAGCGAAAGAGTTTAGCGTCGCAACTAGCTGTGCGGAAAAGGTTGCTTTCGTTAAAATTAAAGAGTGAATCCCCATTATTAGGTCACTTTAATTTATTTGACGACCTAATTAAGGGGAGGTTCTCCTCTTTTTTTTTTCAAAAAATCAATTTTTTTTTTGATGAAATGAAAGGTATGAATGTCGAGAATATGTGTGCAAAAGGATTTTTCGATCCGCAGCATATTTATCGCATACGAGCGTCTCTGATGCGTCGAACTTTCGCGCGCGGAGGAACGCTCTGGTGCTATTTTACTGCGCGGCCAAAGATGTTTACGCGTTTATCTCAAAACCATTTTTTTCATCCTAACGTCAAGCGTAACTCATGATCTACTTATCCGAGTTACTTCATCTATAGCATTTCTTAAAGGGTATGATTTTTTATATGACTTATACCTAAAACAAACATAAACAAATGTGTAATAATAGTCTTTTAACAAAAGAAAAGTCGAAAAAAAATGGTAAAAATTGAACTTTTTCTATGATTATGCATAAATTAGATGATTTTTTATAAAAATTATTCAAAAATAGGTATAAGTCATAGGGAATTTAATATTCTTTACTATAAAAAAAAAATTTTTGATTTCAGTTCACTACAAGTGGCTACAGCCTTGACGTTTCCGAACAATGTCTCGCTTGCAGAGGTTGAAAAGACGCGCCATTTTTGGGCCGCCATATTGGATTTTGTAAAAAAAAATTTTTTTCTTGTATTTTAGAAAGATGGCTTAATAAATCATCAAAACCGTCTATTCGTGAGTCGTTTCATTATCCGACAGTAAATGAAAGAATTTCGCTTTATTTTCGGCCGAAAAGAGGAGAACCTCCCCTTAACGAACTGTTGGCTTCGGGAGCCAAAATTGATGAGATGGACAAAGTGTCTCACTTATTATTAACATTACCACCATCTTATGATGGAGTTGTAACCGCAATTGAAACACTGTCAGAAGATAATTTAACATTGGCTTTCGTAAAGAACCGATTGCTGGATCATGAAATTAAGTTAAGAAGTGATAATAAAGACACAAGTTCCAAAATATTGCAAGCGATGTGTAATAATAACAATAAAAGCTATAAAAACTTCTCGCAAAACTTTAAAAACAAAAATAAATTTAAAACTTTTAAAACAAATACCAAGCCAATTGTGAAATGCTTTCACTGTGGTAAAAAGGGACATATAAAAAAAGACTGCTATGCATTTAAAAGTTTTTTGAGTAACAAAAAGAATGAACATGCCAAAGCTGCACAATTTGCAACTACTTCACCGCGAAACGGTTTCGCGTTTATGATAGGAAATGGAGCTGTAATTCCTACTGTCGGCGACGTGTCTTTTCTCCTGGATTCTGGAGCTTCTGACCACATTATTAATAACGAAAATCTTTTCACCGATTGTGTCGATCTGGAATACCCAATAAGGATATCAGTTGCAAAGTGTGGGGAATATATTTATGCTACAAAGAAGGGCATCGTTCGGCTCTGTGATGATTCTCAAAACGAAATTACCCTGGAAGATGTACTTTTTTGTAAAGATGTCCCACAGAATTTAATTTCAGTGAAACGGATGCAGGATGCTGGATTGAAAATCGAATTTGATGCAGGAGGTGTTAAAGTCAGCAAGAATGGTCAAGTAATCATTGATGGTAAATGTATTCATAATGTTCCTATTATCGACTTTGTTTTAAGCAGAAAAGCGTATGCATCAAATATGGTTAAAAATAATGGTTATCTTTTGTGGCATGAAAGATTAGGACATATTAGTAAAGGAAAGTTCTTGGAAATAAAAAACAAAAATATGTTTAATGATATTGCACTTTTAAAGACTGTGCAACCAACTGATGAATTATGTGAGGCATGTATATATGGAAAACAAGCTAGACTAAGTTTTAATGTATCTAAAAATAAAAATTACATTAAAAGACCTTTATTTGTAGTCCATTCAGATGTCTGTGGCCCGATAACACCTTCTACAGTTGATGAAAAGAACTATTACGTAATATTTGTTGATCAATATACACACTACTGTGTAAGTTATTTAATCACCTATAAGTCTGACTTTTTTGCCACTTTCAAAGATTTTGTTGCAAAAAGTGAAGCCCATTTCAGTTTAAAAGTTGTAAATTTATATATTGATAATGGGAGAGAATATTTGTCAAATGAGATGCGCGACTATTGTGTTCAAAAAGGCATCAGTTACCACCTAACAGTTCCACATACTCCACAACTAAATGGTGTGTCTGAACGCATGATAAGAACAATAACGGAAAAAGCTCGTACTATGATTAGTGGCGCGAAATTGGACAAACGGTTTTGGGGTGAAGCTGTATTGACAGCTACCTATTTGATTAACCGAAGTCCAAGTAAAGCGTTGAAAAATAGTATGAGAACACCATTTGAAATGTGGCACAATAGAAAGCCTGATTTAAGATATTTGAAAGTATTTGGTTCGACAGTATATATCCATAATAAAACAAGAAAACGAAAATTTGATGAAAAATCGTGGAAAGGTATTCTTGTTGGATACGCACCAAATGGATACAAAGTGTGGGATGTGGCAACTGGAAAGTTTGTGTCAGCGAGAGATGTGATCGTTGATGAAACAAACATGGTAAATTCTAGGACTGTTGTAAAAGACAGAGTAGAGTTGAGAAACTCTGGTAATGAAATTGAATTCCCGAATGAGAGTACGGAAAGGATATCTAATGAATTTGCATTAGATAAACAGCCTAGTGGTGTGGTAACAAGTAAAGAGAATGCCGATCCAGTTGAGACTGGTGAAAATGTATTAGAGAATACTGATGAACACAATGGTCAGCTGCAAAACTCACAGTTAAGTGAGGAAAAAAACGAAGTCAGAAGAAGTGATCGATTGAAGGAACGGCCACAGATATCATACAAAGAAAGTGATTTGTTAGTCAGAAGTTGCATAATGAATGCACAAAGTTTCATTGATAGCGTTCCAAATTCTTTTGATGATATTAAAAATAGAAGCGATAGGTCACATTGGGAAGAAGCAATTAAAGAAGAGCTTGATTCTCATTTTTATAACAAAACTTGGTCTCTTGTATCAAAACCTAAAAATAAGAACATAGTTAGTTGTAGGTGGGTTTTTACAAGGAAATATGACGAGCTAGGCAATCCAATTAGATATAAAGCAAGGCTGGTCGCACGTGGTTTCACACAGGAATATTTAATTGATTATGACGAAACATTTGCTCCAGTAGCAAGAATTTCTAGTCTCCGATTTATATTAGCTTTTGCAAACCAATTTGACTTGAAAGTTCACCACATGGATGTTAAAACCGCATTTTTAAATGGTATATTGAAAGAAGATATTTATATGACGGCTCCTCCGGGATTATCCTGTGGTAGTGATCAGGTCTGCAGATTGAATAAAGCAATATATGGTCTTAAGCAGGCTGCAAGGTGTTGGTTTGAAATTTTTGAACAAGCATTGAAAGAAATCGGTTTCATGAATTCAGCTGTAGATCGTTGTATTTACATTCTTGATAAGGGTGATGCACATCACAATCTGTATGTGTTATTATATGTGGATGACCTAGTAATAGCAACAGGGAATATTGAAACAATGACCAGTTTTAAAAATTATTTGAAGAGCAAATTTAGGATGACTGATTTATTTGAGATTAAATATTTTATTGGGATAAAGATCGAAAGAGTTAATAATAGCGTAAGTCTTAGTCAGTCCGCTTATATCGAAAATATTTTAAAGAAATTTAAGATGATTGATTCTAAAGCAGTTAGTACTCCACTTCCAAGTAGGCTAGATTATGAAGCATTGAATTCAGACGAAAATTGTGATGCACCGTGTCGTAATTTAATTGGCTGTTTAATGTATATTATGTTGTGCACACGACCCGATTTAAGTACATCGGTTAATATATTGAGTCGATATAGCAATAAAAATAATAAAGAATTGTGGCAGTGCCTTAAAAGAGTTCTAAGATATCTTAAAGGTTCGAGTGATTTAAGATTAGTCTATTCTAAAAACTTAAATTGCAAAGAAATGATAACTGGTTATGTTGATTCTGATTGGGGCGGAAGTGTTAGTGACAGGAAAAGCACTACTGGTTATGTATTTATGATGTTTGAATCATGTATAGTTTGTTGGAATACAAAGAAACAACACTCTGTTGCTGCTTCATCTACTGAAGCAGAGTATATGGCACTTTTTGAAGCCGTTAGAGAAGCCTTGTGGCTGAAGTCGTTAATGAATAGCATACAAATTGAATTGAAAGAACCAATGAAAATATATGAAGATAACCAAGGTTGCATAAGTATAGCAAATAATCCGTCATGTCACAAAAGATCGAAGCATATCGATATTAAATATCATTTTTCACGAGAGCAAGTTGAAAATAAACTAATTAAAATTGAGTATATTCCTACAGATAAACAACTAGCGGATATTTTGACAAAGCCGCTGTCTGGAGCCAGATTTTTATATTTAAGAAGTAAAATGAATTTGAAATAAAGCATATGAAGGAAACAAAAAAAATTAAATAAAAAAATTTAATGTATATAAGGATGTATAAAATGTAATATGATATATTGAGAAACAATGTAATAATGTATGGTTTGATTGGGTTTTTCTGGGTTTTCCCAATCCTTGCAACGAATGTTGAACCATAATATTGTCATTCCCCAGATTACACGACTTTTCACCAGCAAATATTTTTTTTCTTAATGTAGAAACATGTGAATCAGTTTGTGGCGATCAATGAATTTTTGAGGAGGTGTGTTGAATACACGAGAAGAATTCCTTTATTAATAAACTGCGTAATATGTTATTGCGCAGGAATTCTGCTCGTGCGTAGCAAAAATGCATTGATCGTGTCCGGTTGCGTTTGTTTATTTGATGCGCAGTGCAGCAACGACAAAGTCCCGTTAGGCCGCTCAATTGTCTGATAAAGATAAGGATAGTTTGTGCGCTAGTCGCATGTGTATCCGTTGTCTTGCATTTGTGTATCTATTGCGCAATGCGTAGTTGCACTTTACTTCTGCGCAGGTAGTTTTACTTCGATTCATTCTTCGCTGATCAGTGCTGGTGACAGGTCGTAAAATAAATAAGTGCAGAAAACAAAATTAAAGTGTTTTTATTCAAGACTACCTCCAACAGGTTATGGGCCCAGCTCCCGTCCACTTTGTAAATATTTTTTGGTGTAAATTAGTGAACTTGGAAAACTTGAATTAATTAATATAAAATAATGGAGAAAATGAAAAGAAACATTAAGCCTTTTGATGGCGAAAAATATTCAATTTGGAAATTTAGAGTTAGAGCACTCTTGGCGGAAACAGATGCTCTAAAAGTGATAGACAATGAAGTGCCAGAAGACATTACGGACGGAGGGAGAAAAAGTGTAAGGAATGCTAAAAGCATCATTATCGAGTATTTAAGTGATTCATTTCTTGGCTTTGCAAGTAGTGAAAATACTGCAAGGCAAATTTTTAAGAACTTAGACCAGATATACGAGCGAAAGAGTTTAGCGTCGCAACTAGCTGTGCGGAAAAGGTTGCTTTCGTTAAAATTAAAGAGTGAATCCCCATTATTAGGTCACTTTAATTTATTTGACGACCTAATTAAGGGGAGGTTCTCCTCTTTTTTTTTCAAAAAATCAATTTTTTTTTTTGATGAAATGAAAGGTATGAATGTCGAGAATATGTGTGCAAAAGGATTTTTCGATCCGCAGCATATTTATCGCATACGAGCGTCTCTGATGCGTCGAACTTTCGCGCGCGGAGGAACGCTCTGGTGCTATTTTACTGCGCGGCCAAAGATGTTTACGCGTTTATCTCAAAACCATTTTTTTCATCCTAACGTCAAGCGTAACTCATGATCTACTTATCCGAGTTACTTCATCTATAGCATTTCTTAAAGGGTATGATTTTTTATATGACTTATACCTAAAACAAACATAAACAAATGTGTAATAATAGTCTTTTAACAAAAGAAAAGTCGAAAAAAAATGGTAAAAATTGAACTTTTTCTATGATTATGCATAAATTAGATGATTTTTTATAAAAATTATTCAAAAATAGGTATAAGTCATAGGGAATTTAATATTCTTTACTATAAAAAAAAAATTTTTGATTTCAGTTCACTACAAGTGGCTACAGCCTTGACGTTTCCGAACAATGTCTCGCTTGCAGAGGTTGAAAAGACGCGCCATTTTTGGGCCGCCATATTGGATTTTGTAAAAAAAAATTTTTTTCTTGTATTTTAGAAAGATGGCTTAATAAATCATCAAAACCGTCTATTCGTGAGTCGTTTCATTATCCGACAGTAAATGAAAGAATTTCGCTTTATTTTCGGCCGAAAAGAGGAGAACCTCCCCTTAACGAACTGTTGGCTTCGGGAGCCAAAATTGATGAGATGGACAAAGTGTCTCACTTATTATTAACATTACCACCATCTTATGATGGAGTTGTAACCGCAATTGAAACACTGTCAGAAGATAATTTAACATTGGCTTTCGTAAAGAACCGATTGCTGGATCATGAAATTAAGTTAAGAAGTGATAATAAAGACACAAGTTCCAAAATATTGCAAGCGATGTGTAATAATAACAATAAAAGCTATAAAAACTTCTCGCAAAACTTTAAAAACAAAAATAAATTTAAAACTTTTAAAACAAATACCAAGCCAATTGTGAAATGCTTTCACTGTGGTAAAAAGGGACATATAAAAAAAGACTGCTATGCATTTAAAAGTTTTTTGAGTAACAAAAAGAATGAACATGCCAAAGCTGCACAATTTGCAACTACTTCACCGCGAAACGGTTTCGCGTTTATGATAGGAAATGGAGCTGTAATTCCTACTGTCGGCGACGTGTCTTTTCTCCTGGATTCTGGAGCTTCTGACCACATTATTAATAACGAAAATCTTTTCACCGATTGTGTCGATCTGGAATACCCAATAAGGATATCAGTTGCAAAGTGTGGGGAATATATTTATGCTACAAAGAAGGGCATCGTTAGGCTCTGTGATGATTCTCAAAACGAAATTACCCTGGAAGATGTACTTTTTTGTAAAGATGTCCCACAGAATTTAATTTCAGTGAAACGGATGCAGGATGCTGGATTGAAAATCGAATTTGATGCAGGAGGTGTTAAAGTCAGCAAGAATGGTCAAGTAATCATTGATGGTAAATGTATTCATAATGTTCCTATTATCGACTTTGTTTTAAGCAGAAAAGCGTATGCATCAAATATGGTTAAAAATAATGGTTATCTTTTGTGGCATGAAAGATTAGGACATATTAGTAAAGGAAAGTTCTTGGAAATAAAAAACAAAAATATGTTTAATGATATTGCACTTTTAAAGACTGTGCAACCAACTGATGAATTATGTGAGGCATGTATATATGGAAAACAAGCTAGACTAAGTTTTAATGTATCTAAAAATAAAAATTACATTAAAAGACCTTTATTTGTAGTCCATTCAGATGTCTGTGGCCCGATAACACCTTCTACAGTTGATGAAAAGAACTATTACGTAATATTTGTTGATCAATATACACACTACTGTGTAAGTTATTTAATCACCTATAAGTCTGACGTTTTTGCCACTTTCAAAGATTTTGTTGCAAAAAGTGAAGCCCATTTCAGTTTAAAAGTTGTAAATTTATATATTGATAATGGGAGAGAATATTTGTCAAATGAGATGCGCGACTATTGTGTTCAAAAAGGCATCAGTTACCACCTAACAGTTCCACATACTCCACAACTAAATGGTGTGTCTGAACGCATGATAAGAACAATAACGGAAAAAGCTCGTACTATGATTAGTGGCGCGAAATTGGACAAACGGTTTTGGGGTGAAGCTGTATTGACAGCTACCTATTTGATTAACCGAAGTCCAAGTAAAGCGTTGAAAAATAGTATGAGAACACCATTTGAAATGTGGCACAATAGAAAGCCTGATTTAAGATATTTGAAAGTATTTGGTTCGACAGTATATATCCATAATAAAACAAGAAAACGAAAATTTGATGAAAAATCGTGGAAAGGTATTCTTGTTGGATACGCACCAAATGGATACAAAGTGTGGGATGTGGCAACTGGAAAGTTTGTGTCAGCGAGAGATGTGATCGTTGATGAAACAAACATGGTAAATTCTAGGACTGTTGTAAAAGACAGAGTAGAGTTGAGAAACTCTGGTAATGAAATTGAATTCCCGAATGAGAGTACGGAAAGGATATCTAATGAATTTGCATTAGATAAACAGCCTAGTGGTGTGGTAACAAGTAAAGAGAATGCCGATCCAGTTGAGACTGGTGAAAATGTATTAGAGAATACTGATGAACACAATGGTCAGCTGCAAAACTCACAGTTAAGTGAGGAAAAAAACGAAGTCAGAAGAAGTGATCGATTGAAGGAACGGCCACAGATATCATACAAAGAAAGTGATTTGTTAGTCAGAAGTTGCATAATGAATGCACAAAGTTTCATTGATAGCGTTCCAAATTCTTTTGATGATATTAAAAATAGAAGCGATAGGTCACATTGGGAAGAAGCAATTAAAGAAGAGCTTGATTCTCATTTTTATAACAAAACTTGGTCTCTTGTATCAAAACCTAAAAATAAGAACATAGTTAGTTGTAGGTGGGTTTTTACAAGGAAATATGACGAGCTAGGCAATCCAATTAGATATAAAGCAAGGCTGGTCGCACGTGGTTTCACACAGGAATATTTAATTGATTATGACGAAACATTTGCTCCAGTAGCAAGAATTTCTAGTCTCCGATTTATATTAGCTTTTGCAAACCAATTTGACTTGAAAGTTCACCACATGGATGTTAAAACCGCATTTTTAAATGGTATATTGAAAGAAGATATTTATATGACGGCTCCTCCGGGATTATCCTGTGGTAGTGATCAGGTCTGCAGATTGAATAAAGCAATATATGGTCTTAAGCAGGCTGCAAGGTGTTGGTTTGAAATTTTTGAACAAGCATTGAAAGAAATCGGTTTCATGAATTCAGCTGTAGATCGTTGTATTTACATTCTTGATAAGGGTGATGCACATCACAATCTGTATGTGTTATTATATGTGAATGACCTAGTAATAGCAACAGGGAATATTGAAACAATGACCAGTTTTAAAAATTATTTGAAGAGCAAATTTAGGATAACTGATTTATTTGAGATTAAATATTTTATTGGGATAAAGATCGAAAGAGTTAATAATAGCGTAAGTCTTAGTCAGTCCGCTTATATCGAAAATATTTTAAAGAAATTTAAGATGATTGATTCTAAAGCAGTTAGTACTCCACTTCCAAGTAGGCTAGATTATGAAGCATTGAATTCAGACGAAAATTGTGATGCACCGTGTCGTAATTTAATTGGCTGTTTAATGTATATTATGTTGTGCACACGACCCGATTTAAGTACATCGGTTAATATATTGAGTCGATATAGCAATAAAAATAATAAAGAATTGTGGCAGTGCCTTAAAAGAGTTCTAAGATATCTTAAAGGTTCGAGTGATTTAAGATTAGTCTATTCTAAAAACTTAAATTGCAAAGAAATGATAACTGGTTATGTTGATTCTGATTGGGGCGGAAGTGTTAGTGACAGGAAAAGCACTACTGGTTATGTATTTATGATGTTTGAATCATGTATAGTTTGTTGGAATACAAAGAAACAACACTCTGTTGCTGCTTCATCTACTGAAGCAGAGTATATGGCACTTTTTGAAGCCGTTAGAGAAGCCTTGTGGCTGAAGTCGTTAATGAATAGCATACAAATTGAATTGAAAGAACCAATGAAAATATATGAAGATAACCAAGGTTGCATAAGTATAGCAAATAATCCGTCATGTCACAAAAGATCGAAGCATATCGATATTAAATATCATTTTTCACGAGAGCAAGTTGAAAATAAACTAATTAAAATTGAGTATATTCCTACAGATAAACAACTAGCGGATATTTTGACAAAGCCGCTGTCTGGAGCCAGATTTTTATATTTAAGAAGTAAAATGAATTTGAAATAAAGCATATGAAGGAAACAAAAAAAATTAAATAAAAAAATTTAATGTATATAAGGATGTATAAAATGTAATATGATATATTGAGAAACAATGTAATAATGTATGGTTTGATTGGGTTTTTCTGGGTTTTCCCAATCCTTGCAACGAATGTTGAACCATAATATTGTCATTCCCCAGATTACACGACTTTTCACCAGCAAATATTTTTTTTCTTAATGTAGAAACATGTGAATCAGTTTGTGGCGATCAATGAATTTTTGAGGAGGTGTGTTGAATACACGAGAAGAATTCCTTTATTAATAAACTGCGTAATATGTTATTGCGCAGGAATTCTGCTCGTGCGTAGCAAAAATGCATTGATCGTGTCCGGTTGCGTTTGTTTATTTGATGCGCAGTGCAGCAACGACAAAGTCCCGTTAGGCCGCTCAATTGTCTGATAAAGATAAGGATAGTTTGTGCGCTAGTCGCATGTGTATCCGTTGTCTTGCATTTGTGTATCTATTGCGCAATGCGTAGTTGCACTTTACTTCTGCGCAGGTAGTTTTACTTCGATTCATTCTTCGCTGATCAGTGCTGGTGACAGGTCGTAAAATAAATAAGTGCAGAAAACAAAATTAAAGTGTTTTTATTCAAGACTACCTCCAACAGGTTATGGGCCCAGCTCCCGTCCACTTTGTAAATATTTTTTGGTGTAAATTAGTGAACTTGGAAAACTTGAATTAATTAATATAAAATAATGGAGAAAATGAAAAGAAACATTAAGCCTTTTGATGGCGAAAAATATTCAATTTGGAAATTTAGAGTTAGAGCACTCTTGGCGGAAACAGATGCTCTAAAAGTGATAGACAATGAAGTGCCAGAAGACATTACGGACGGAGGGAGAAAAAGTGTAAGGAATGCTAAAAGCATCATTATCGAGTATTTAAGTGATTCATTTCTTGGCTTTGCAAGTAGTGAAAATACTGCAAGGCAAATTTTTAAGAACTTAGACCAGATATACGAGCGAAAGAGTTTAGCGTCGCAACTAGCTGTGCGGAAAAGGTTGCTTTCGTTAAAATTAAAGAGTGAATCCCCATTATTAGGTCACTTTAATTTATTTGACGACCTAATTAAGGGGAGGTTCTCCTCTTTTTTTTTCAAAAAATCAATTTTTTTTTTTGATGAAATGAAAGGTATGAATGTCGAGAATATGTGTGCAAAAGGATTTTTCGATCCGCAGCATATTTATCGCATACGAGCGTCTCTGATGCGTCGAACTTTCGCGCGCGGAGGAACGCTCTGGTGCTATTTTACTGCGCGGCCAAAGATGTTTACGCGTTTATCTCAAAACCATTTTTTTCATCCTAACGTCAAGCGTAACTCATGATCTACTTATCCGAGTTACTTCATCTATAGCATTTCTTAAAGGGTATGATTTTTTATATGACTTATACCTAAAACAAACATAAACAAATGTGTAATAATAGTCTTTTAACAAAAGAAAAGTCGAAAAAAAATGGTAAAAATTGAACTTTTTCTATGATTATGCATAAATTAGATGATTTTTTATAAAAATTATTCAAAAATAGGTATAAGTCATAGGGAATTTAATATTCTTTACTATAAAAAAAAAATTTGTGATTTCAGTTCACTACAAGTGGCTACAGCCTTGACGTTTCCGAACAATGTCTCGCTTGCAGAGGTTGAAAAGACGCGCCATTTTTGGGCCGCCATATTGGATTTTGTAAAAAAAAATTTTTTTCTTGTATTTTAGAAAGATGGCTTAATAAATCATCAAAACCGTCTATTCGTGAGTCGTTTCATTATCCGACAGTAAATGAAAGAATTTCGCTTTATTTTCGGCCGAAAAGAGGAGAACCTCCCCTTAACGAACTGTTGGCTTCGGGAGCCAAAATTGATGAGATGGACAAAGTGTCTCACTTATTATTAACATTACCACCATCTTATGATGGAGTTGTAACCGCAATTGAAACACTGTCAGAAGATAATTTAACATTGGCTTTCGTAAAGAACCGATTGCTGGATCATGAAATTAAGTTAAGAAGTGATAATAAAGACACAAGTTCCAAAATATTGCAAGCGATGTGTAATAATAACAATAAAAGCTATAAAAACTTCTCGCAAAACTTTAAAAACAAAAATAAATTTAAAACTTTTAAAACAAATACCAAGCCAATTGTGAAATGCTTTCACTGTGGTAAAAAGGGACATATAAAAAAAGACTGCTATGCATTTAAAAGTTTTTTGAGTAACAAAAAGAATGAACATGCCAAAGCTGCACAATTTGCAACTACTTCACCGCGAAACGGTTTCGCGTTTATGATAGGAAATGGAGCTGTAATTCCTACTGTCGGCGACGTGTCTTTTCTCCTGGATTCTGGAGCTTCTGACCACATTATTAATAACGAAAATCTTTTCACCGATTGTGTCGATCTGGAATACCCAATAAGGATATCAGTTGCAAAGTGTGGGGAATATATTTATGCTACAAAGAAGGGCATCGTTAGGCTCTGTGATGATTCTCAAAACGAAATTACCCTGGAAGATGTACTTTTTTGTAAAGATGTCCCACAGAATTTAATTTCAGTGAAACGGATGCAGGATGCTGGATTGAAAATCGAATTTGATGCAGGAGGTGTTAAAGTCAGCAAGAATGGTCAAGTAATCATTGATGGTAAATGTATTCATAATGTTCCTATTATCGACTTTGTTTTAAGCAGAAAAGCGTATGCATCAAATATGGTTAAAAATAATGGTTATCTTTTGTGGCATGAAAGATTAGGACATATTAGTAAAGGAAAGTTCTTGGAAATAAAAAACAAAAATATGTTTAATGATATTGCACTTTTAAAGACTGTGCAACCAACTGATGAATTATGTGAGGCATGTATATATGGAAAACAAGCTAGACTAAGTTTTAATGTATCTAAAAATAAAAATTACATTAAAAGACCTTTATTTGTAGTCCATTCAGATGTCTGTGGCCCGATAACACCTTCTACAGTTGATGAAAAGAACTATTACGTAATATTTGTTGATCAATATACACACTACTGTGTAAGTTATTTAATCACCTATAAGTCTGACGTTTTTGCCACTTTCAAAGATTTTGTTGCAAAAAGTGAAGCCCATTTCAGTTTAAAAGTTGTAAATTTATATATTGATAATGGGAGAGAATATTTGTCAAATGAGATGCGCGACTATTGTGTTCAAAAAGGCATCAGTTACCACCTAACAGTTCCACATACTCCACAACTAAATGGTGTGTCTGAACGCATGATAAGAACAATAACGGAAAAAGCTCGTACTATGATTAGTGGCGCGAAATTGGACAAACGGTTTTGGGGTGAAGCTGTATTGACAGCTACCTATTTGATTAACCGAAGTCCAAGTAAAGCGTTGAAAAATAGTATGAGAACACCATTTGAAATGTGGCACAATAGAAAGCCTGATTTAAGATATTTGAAAGTATTTGGTTCGACAGTATATATCCATAATAAAACAAGAAAACGAAAATTTGATGAAAAATCGTGGAAAGGTATTCTTGTTGGATACGCACCAAATGGATACAAAGTGTGGGATGTGGCAACTGGAAAGTTTGTGTCAGCGAGAGATGTGATCGTTGATGAAACAAACATGGTAAATTCTAGGACTGTTGTAAAAGACAGAGTAGAGTTGAGAAACTCTGGTAATGAAATTGAATTCCCGAATGAGAGTACGGAAAGGATATCTAATGAATTTGCATTAGATAAACAGCCTAGTGGTGTGGTAACAAGTAAAGAGAATGCCGATCCAGTTGAGACTGGTGAAAATGTATTAGAGAATACTGATGAACACAATGGTCAGCTGCAAAACTCACAGTTAAGTGAGGAAAAAAACGAAGTCAGAAGAAGTGATCGATTGAAGGAACGGCCACAGATATCATACAAAGAAAGTGATTTGTTAGTCAGAAGTTGCATAATGAATGCACAAAGTTTCATTGATAGCGTTCCAAATTCTTTTGATGATATTAAAAATAGAAGCGATAGGTCACATTGGGAAGAAGCAATTAAAGAAGAGCTTGATTCTCATTTTTATAACAAAACTTGGTCTCTTGTATCAAAACCTAAAAATAAGAACATAGTTAGTTGTAGGTGGGTTTTTACAAGGAAATATGACGAGCTAGGCAATCCAATTAGATATAAAGCAAGGCTGGTCGCACGTGGTTTCACACAGGAATATTTAATTGATTATGACGAAACATTTGCTCCAGTAGCAAGAATTTCTAGTCTCCGATTTATATTAGCTTTTGCAAACCAATTTGACTTGAAAGTTCACCACATGGATGTTAAAACCGCATTTTTAAATGGTATATTGAAAGAAGATATTTATATGACGGCTCCTCCGGGATTATCCTGTGGTAGTGATCAGGTCTGCAGATTGAATAAAGCAATATATGGTCTTAAGCAGGCTGCAAGGTGTTGGTTTGAAATTTTTGAACAAGCATTGAAAGAAATCGGTTTCATGAATTCAGCTGTAGATCGTTGTATTTACATTCTTGATAAGGGTGATGCACATCACAATCTGTATGTGTTATTATATGTGGATGACCTAGTAATAGCAACAGGGAATATTGAAACAATGACCAGTTTTAAAAATTATTTGAAGAGCAAATTTAGGATAACTGATTTATTTGAGATTAAATATTTTATTGGGATAAAGATCGAAAGAGTTAATAATAGCGTAAGTCTTAGTCAGTCCGCTTATATCGAAAATATTTTAAAGAAATTTAAGATGATTGATTCTAAAGCAGTTAGTACTCCACTTCCAAGTAGGCTAGATTATGAAGCATTGAATTCAGACGAAAATTGTGATGCACCGTGTCGTAATTTAATTGGCTGTTTAATGTATATTATGTTGTGCACACGACCCGATTTAAGTACATCGGTTAATATATTGAGTCGATATAGCAATAAAAATAATAAAGAATTGTGGCAGTGCCTTAAAAGAGTTCTAAGATATCTTAAAGGTTCGAGTGATTTAAGATTAGTCTATTCTAAAAACTTAAATTGCAAAGAAATGATAACTGGTTATGTTGATTCTGATTGGGGCGGAAGTGTTAGTGACAGGAAAAGCACTACTGGTTATGTATTTATGATGTTTGAATCATGTATAGTTTGTTGGAATACAAAGAAACAACACTCTGTTGCTGCTTCATCTACTGAAGCAGAGTATATGGCACTTTTTGAAGCCGTTAGAGAAGCCTTGTGGCTGAAGTCGTTAATGAATAGCATACAAATTGAATTGAAAGAACCAATGAAAATATATGAAGATAACCAAGGTTGCATAAGTATAGCAAATAATCCGTCATGTCACAAAAGATCGAAGCATATCGATATTAAATATCATTTTTCACGAGAGCAAGTTGAAAATAAACTAATTAAAATTGAGTATATTCCTACAGATAAACAACTAGCGGATATTTTGACAAAGCCGCTGTCTGGAGCCAGATTTTTATATTTAAGAAGTAAAATGAATTTGAAATAAAGCATATGAAGGAAACAAAAAAAATTAAATAAAAAAATTTAATGTATATAAGGATGTATAAAATGTAATATGATATATTGAGAAACAATGTAATAATGTATGGTTTGATTGGGTTTTTCTGGGTTTTCCCAATCCTTGCAACGAATGTTGAACCATAATATTGTCATTCCCCAGATTACACGACTTTTCACCAGCAAATATTTTTTTTCTTAATGTAGAAACATGTGAATCAGTTTGTGGCGATCAATGAATTTTTGAGGAGGTGTGTTGAATACACGAGAAGAATTCCTTTATTAATAAACTGCGTAATATGTTATTGCGCAGGAATTCTGCTCGTGCGTAGCAAAAATGCATTGATCGTGTCCGGTTGCGTTTGTTTATTTGATGCGCAGTGCAGCAACGACAAAGTCCCGTTAGGCCGCTCAATTGTCTGATAAAGATAAGGATAGTTTGTGCGCTAGTCGCATGTGTATCCGTTGTCTTGCATTTGTGTATCTATTGCGCAATGCGTAGTTGCACTTTACTTCTGCGCAGGTAGTTTTACTTCGATTCATTCTTCGCTGATCAGTGCTGGTGACAGGTCGTAAAATAAATAAGTGCAGAAAACAAAATTAAAGTGTTTTTATTCAAGACTACCTCCAACAGGTTATGGGCCCAGCTCCCGTCCACTTTGTAAATATTTTTTGGTGTAAATTAGTGAACTTGGAAAACTTGAATTAATTAATATAAAATAATGGAGAAAATGAAAAGAAACATTAAGCCTTTTGATGGCGAAAAATATTCAATTTGGAAATTTAGAGTTAGAGCACTCTTGGCGGAAACAGATGCTCTAAAAGTGATAGACAATGAAGTGCCAGAAGACATTACGGACGGAGGGAGAAAAAGTGTAAGGAATGCTAAAAGCATCATTATCGAGTATTTAAGTGATTCATTTCTTGGCTTTGCAAGTAGTGAAAATACTGCAAGGCAAATTTTTAAGAACTTAGACCAGATATACGAGCGAAAGAGTTTAGCGTCGCAACTAGCTGTGCGGAAAAGGTTGCTTTCGTTAAAATTAAAGAGTGAATCCCCATTATTAGGTCACTTTAATTTATTTGACGACCTAATTAAGGGGAGGTTCTCCTCTTTTTTTTTTCAAAAAATCAATTTTTTTTTTGATGAAATGAAAGGTATGAATGTCGAGAATATGTGTGCAAAAGGATTTTTCGATCCGCAGCATATTTATCGCATACGAGCGTCTCTGATGCGTCGAACTTTCGCGCGCGGAGGAACGCTCTGGTGCTATTTTACTGCGCGGCCAAAGATGTTTACGCGTTTATCTCAAAACCATTTTTTTCATCCTAACGTCAAGCGTAACTCATGATCTACTTATCCGAGTTACTTCATCTATAGCATTTCTTAAAGGGTATGATTTTTTATATGACTTATACCTAAAACAAACATAAACAAATGTGTAATAATAGTCTTTTAACAAAAGAAAAGTCGAAAAAAAATGGTAAAAATTGAACTTTTTCTATGATTATGCATAAATTAGATGATTTTTTATAAAAATTATTCAAAAATAGGTATAAGTCATAGGGAATTTAATATTCTTTACTATAAAAAAAAAATTTTTGATTTCAGTTCACTACAAGTGGCTACAGCCTTGACGTTTCCGAACAATGTCTCGCTTGCAGAGGTTGAAAAGACGCGCCATTTTTGGGCCGCCATATTGGATTTTGTAAAAAAAAATTTTTTTCTTGTATTTTAGAAAGATGGCTTAATAAATCATCAAAACCGTCTATTCGTGAGTCGTTTCATTATCCGACAGTAAATGAAAGAATTTCGCTTTATTTTCGGCCGAAAAGAGGAGAACCTCCCCTTAACGAACTGTTGGCTTCGGGAGCCAAAATTGATGAGATGGACAAAGTGTCTCACTTATTATTAACATTACCACCATCTTATGATGGAGTTGTAACCGCAATTGAAACACTGTCAGAAGATAATTTAACATTGGCTTTCGTAAAGAACCGATTGCTGGATCATGAAATTAAGTTAAGAAGTGATAATAAAGACACAAGTTCCAAAATATTGCAAGCGATGTGTAATAATAACAATAAAAGCTATAAAAACTTCTCGCAAAACTTTAAAAACAAAAATAAATTTAAAACTTTTAAAACAAATACCAAGCCAATTGTGAAATGCTTTCACTGTGGTAAAAAGGGACATATAAAAAAAGACTGCTATGCATTTAAAAGTTTTTTGAGTAACAAAAAGAATGAACATGCCAAAGCTGCACAATTTGCAACTACTTCACCGCGAAACGGTTTCGCGTTTATGATAGGAAATGGAGCTGTAATTCCTACTGTCGGCGACGTGTCTTTTCTCCTGGATTCTGGAGCTTCTGACCACATTATTAATAACGAAAATCTTTTCACCGATTGTGTCGATCTGGAATACCCAATAAGGATATCAGTTGCAAAGTGTGGGGAATATATTTATGCTACAAAGAAGGGCATCGTTCGGCTCTGTGATGATTCTCAAAACGAAATTACCCTGGAAGATGTACTTTTTTGTAAAGATGTCCCACAGAATTTAATTTCAGTGAAACGGATGCAGGATGCTGGATTGAAAATCGAATTTGATGCAGGAGGTGTTAAAGTCAGCAAGAATGGTCAAGTAATCATTGATGGTAAATGTATTCATAATGTTCCTATTATCGACTTTGTTTTAAGCAGAAAAGCGTATGCATCAAATATGGTTAAAAATAATGGTTATCTTTTGTGGCATGAAAGATTAGGACATATTAGTAAAGGAAAGTTCTTGGAAATAAAAAACAAAAATATGTTTAATGATATTGCACTTTTAAAGACTGTGCAACCAACTGATGAATTATGTGAGGCATGTATATATGGAAAACAAGCTAGACTAAGTTTTAATGTATCTAAAAATAAAAATTACATTAAAAGACCTTTATTTGTAGTCCATTCAGATGTCTGTGGCCCGATAACACCTTCTACAGTTGATGAAAAGAACTATTACGTAATATTTGTTGATCAATATACACACTACTGTGTAAGTTATTTAATCACCTATAAGTCTGACTTTTTTGCCACTTTCAAAGATTTTGTTGCAAAAAGTGAAGCCCATTTCAGTTTAAAAGTTGTAAATTTATATATTGATAATGGGAGAGAATATTTGTCAAATGAGATGCGCGACTATTGTGTTCAAAAAGGCATCAGTTACCACCTAACAGTTCCACATACTCCACAACTAAATGGTGTGTCTGAACGCATGATAAGAACAATAACGGAAAAAGCTCGTACTATGATTAGTGGCGCGAAATTGGACAAACGGTTTTGGGGTGAAGCTGTATTGACAGCTACCTATTTGATTAACCGAAGTCCAAGTAAAGCGTTGAAAAATAGTATGAGAACACCATTTGAAATGTGGCACAATAGAAAGCCTGATTTAAGATATTTGAAAGTATTTGGTTCGACAGTATATATCCATAATAAAACAAGAAAACGAAAATTTGATGAAAAATCGTGGAAAGGTATTCTTGTTGGATACGCACCAAATGGATACAAAGTGTGGGATGTGGCAACTGGAAAGTTTGTGTCAGCGAGAGATGTGATCGTTGATGAAACAAACATGGTAAATTCTAGGACTGTTGTAAAAGACAGAGTAGAGTTGAGAAACTCTGGTAATGAAATTGAATTCCCGAATGAGAGTACGGAAAGGATATCTAATGAATTTGCATTAGATAAACAGCCTAGTGGTGTGGTAACAAGTAAAGAGAATGCCGATCCAGTTGAGACTGGTGAAAATGTATTAGAGAATACTGATGAACACAATGGTCAGCTGCAAAACTCACAGTTAAGTGAGGAAAAAAACGAAGTCAGAAGAAGTGATCGATTGAAGGAACGGCCACAGATATCATACAAAGAAAGTGATTTGTTAGTCAGAAGTTGCATAATGAATGCACAAAGTTTCATTGATAGCGTTCCAAATTCTTTTGATGATATTAAAAATAGAAGCGATAGGTCACATTGGGAAGAAGCAATTAAAGAAGAGCTTGATTCTCATTTTTATAACAAAACTTGGTCTCTTGTATCAAAACCTAAAAATAAGAACATAGTTAGTTGTAGGTGGGTTTTTACAAGGAAATATGACGAGCTAGGCAATCCAATTAGATATAAAGCAAGGCTGGTCGCACGTGGTTTCACACAGGAATATTTAATTGATTATGACGAAACATTTGCTCCAGTAGCAAGAATTTCTAGTCTCCGATTTATATTAGCTTTTGCAAACCAATTTGACTTGAAAGTTCACCACATGGATGTTAAAACCGCATTTTTAAATGGTATATTGAAAGAAGATATTTATATGACGGCTCCTCCGGGATTATCCTGTGGTAGTGATCAGGTCTGCAGATTGAATAAAGCAATATATGGTCTTAAGCAGGCTGCAAGGTGTTGGTTTGAAATTTTTGAACAAGCATTGAAAGAAATCGGTTTCATGAATTCAGCTGTAGATCGTTGTATTTACATTCTTGATAAGGGTGATGCACATCACAATCTGTATGTGTTATTATATGTGGATGACCTAGTAATAGCAACAGGGAATATTGAAACAATGACCAGTTTTAAAAATTATTTGAAGAGCAAATTTAGGATGACTGATTTATTTGAGATTAAATATTTTATTGGGATAAAGATCGAAAGAGTTAATAATAGCGTAAGTCTTAGTCAGTCCGCTTATATCGAAAATATTTTAAAGAAATTTAAGATGATTGATTCTAAAGCAGTTAGTACTCCACTTCCAAGTAGGCTAGATTATGAAGCATTGAATTCAGACGAAAATTGTGATGCACCGTGTCGTAATTTAATTGGCTGTTTAATGTATATTATGTTGTGCACACGACCCGATTTAAGTACATCGGTTAATATATTGAGTCGATATAGCAATAAAAATAATAAAGAATTGTGGCAGTGCCTTAAAAGAGTTCTAAGATATCTTAAAGGTTCGAGTGATTTAAGATTAGTCTATTCTAAAAACTTAAATTGCAAAGAAATGATAACTGGTTATGTTGATTCTGATTGGGGCGGAAGTGTTAGTGACAGGAAAAGCACTACTGGTTATGTATTTATGATGTTTGAATCATGTATAGTTTGTTGGAATACAAAGAAACAACACTCTGTTGCTGCTTCATCTACTGAAGCAGAGTATATGGCACTTTTTGAAGCCGTTAGAGAAGCCTTGTGGCTGAAGTCGTTAATGAATAGCATACAAATTGAATTGAAAGAACCAATGAAAATATATGAAGATAACCAAGGTTGCATAAGTATAGCAAATAATCCGTCATGTCACAAAAGATCGAAGCATATCGATATTAAATATCATTTTTCACGAGAGCAAGTTGAAAATAAACTAATTAAAATTGAGTATATTCCTACAGATAAACAACTAGCGGATATTTTGACAAAGCCGCTGTCTGGAGCCAGATTTTTATATTTAAGAAGTAAAATGAATTTGAAATAAAGCATATGAAGGAAACAAAAAAAATTAAATAAAAAAATTTAATGTATATAAGGATGTATAAAATGTAATATGATATATTGAGAAACAATGTAATAATGTATGGTTTGATTGGGTTTTTCTGGGTTTTCCCAATCCTTGCAACGAATGTTGAACCATAATATTGTCATTCCCCAGATTACACGACTTTTCACCAGCAAATATTTTTTTTCTTAATGTAGAAACATGTGAATCAGTTTGTGGCGATCAATGAATTTTTGAGGAGGTGTGTTGAATACACGAGAAGAATTCCTTTATTAATAAACTGCGTAATATGTTATTGCGCAGGAATTCTGCTCGTGCGTAGCAAAAATGCATTGATCGTGTCCGGTTGCGTTTGTTTATTTGATGCGCAGTGCAGCAACGACAAAGTCCCGTTAGGCCGCTCAATTGTCTGATAAAGATAAGGATAGTTTGTGCGCTAGTCGCATGTGTATCCGTTGTCTTGCATTTGTGTATCTATTGCGCAATGCGTAGTTGCACTTTACTTCTGCGCAGGTAGTTTTACTTCGATTCATTCTTCGCTGATCAGTGCTGGTGACAGGTCGTAAAATAAATAAGTGCAGAAAACAAAATTAAAGTGTTTTTATTCAAGACTACCTCCAACAGGTTATGGGCCCAGCTCCCGTCCACTTTGTAAATATTTTTTGGTGTAAATTAGTGAACTTGGAAAACTTGAATTAATTAATATAAAATAATGGAGAAAATGAAAAGAAACATTAAGCCTTTTGATGGCGAAAAATATTCAATTTGGAAATTTAGAGTTAGAGCACTCTTGGCGGAAACAGATACTCTAAAAGTGATAGACAATGAAGTGCCAGAAGACATTACGGACGGAGGGAGAAAAAGTGTAAGGAATGCTAAAAGCATCATTATCGAGTATTTAAGTGATTCATTTCTTGGCTTTGCAAGTAGTGAAAATACTGCAAGGCAAATTTTTAAGAACTTAGACCAGATATACGAGCGAAAGAGTTTAGCGTCGCAACTAGCTGTGCGGAAAAGGTTGCTTTCGTTAAAATTAAAGAGTGAATCCCCATTATTAGGTCACTTTAATTTATTTGACGACCTAATTAAGGGGAGGTTCTCCTCTTTTTTTTTCAAAAAATCAATTTTTTTTTTTGATGAAATGAAAGGTATGAATGTCGAGAATATGTGTGCAAAAGGATTTTTCGATCCGCAGCATATTTATCGCATACGAGCGTCTCTGATGCGTCGAACTTTCGCGCGCGGAGGAACGCTCTGGTGCTATTTTACTGCGCGGCCAAAGATGTTTACGCGTTTATCTCAAAACCATTTTTTTCATCCTAACGTCAAGCGTAACTCATGATCTACTTATCCGAGTTACTTCATCTATAGCATTTCTTAAAGGGTATGATTTTTTATATGACTTATACCTAAAACAAACATAAACAAATGTGTAATAATAGTCTTTTAACAAAAGAAAAGTCGAAAAAAAATGGTAAAAATTGAACTTTTTCTATGATTATGCATAAATTAGATGATTTTTTATAAAAATTATTCAAAAATAGGTATAAGTCATAGGGAATTTAATATTCTTTACTATAAAAAAAAAATTTGTGATTTCAGTTCACTACAAGTGGCTACAGCCTTGACGTTTCCGAACAATGTCTCGCTTGCAGAGGTTGAAAAGACGCGCCATTTTTGGGCCGCCATATTGGATTTTGTAAAAAAAAATTTTTTTCTTGTATTTTAGAAAGATGGCTTAATAAATCATCAAAACCGTCTATTCGTGAGTCGTTTCATTATCCGACAGTAAATGAAAGAATTTCGCTTTATTTTCGGCCGAAAAGAGGAGAACCTCCCCTTAACGAACTGTTGGCTTCGGGAGCCAAAATTGATGAGATGGACAAAGTGTCTCACTTATTATTAACATTACCACCATCTTATGATGGAGTTGTAACCGCAATTGAAACACTGTCAGAAGATAATTTAACATTGGCTTTCGTAAAGAACCGATTGCTGGATCATGAAATTAAGTTAAGAAGTGATAATAAAGACACAAGTTCCAAAATATTGCAAGCGATGTGTAATAATAACAATAAAAGCTATAAAAACTTCTCGCAAAACTTTAAAAACAAAAATAAATTTAAAACTTTTAAAACAAATACCAAGCCAATTGTGAAATGCTTTCACTGTGGTAAAAAGGGACATATAAAAAAAGACTGCTATGCATTTAAAAGTTTTTTGAGTAACAAAAAGAATGAACATGCCAAAGCTGCACAATTTGCAACTACTTCACCGCGAAACGGTTTCGCGTTTATGATAGGAAATGGAGCTGTAATTCCTACTGTCGGCGACGTGTCTTTTCTCCTGGATTCTGGAGCTTCTGACCACATTATTAATAACGAAAATCTTTTCACCGATTGTGTCGATCTGGAATACCCAATAAGGATATCAGTTGCAAAGTGTGGGGAATATATTTATGCTACAAAGAAGGGCATCGTTAGGCTCTGTGATGATTCTCAAAACGAAATTACCCTGGAAGATGTACTTTTTTGTAAAGATGTCCCACAGAATTTAATTTCAGTGAAACGGATGCAGGATGCTGGATTGAAAATCGAATTTGATGCAGGAGGTGTTAAAGTCAGCAAGAATGGTCAAGTAATCATTGATGGTAAATGTATTCATAATGTTCCTATTATCGACTTTGTTTTAAGCAGAAAAGCGTATGCATCAAATATGGTTAAAAATAATGGTTATCTTTTGTGGCATGAAAGATTAGGACATATTAGTAAAGGAAAGTTCTTGGAAATAAAAAACAAAAATATGTTTAATGATATTGCACTTTTAAAGACTGTGCAACCAACTGATGAATTATGTGAGGCATGTATATATGGAAAACAAGCTAGACTAAGTTTTAATGTATCTAAAAATAAAAATTACATTAAAAGACCTTTATTTGTAGTCCATTCAGATGTCTGTGGCCCGATAACACCTTCTACAGTTGATGAAAAGAACTATTACGTAATATTTGTTGATCAATATACACACTACTGTGTAAGTTATTTAATCACCTATAAGTCTGACGTTTTTGCCACTTTCAAAGATTTTGTTGCAAAAAGTGAAGCCCATTTCAGTTTAAAAGTTGTAAATTTATATATTGATAATGGGAGAGAATATTTGTCAAATGAGATGCGCGACTATTGTGTTCAAAAAGGCATCAGTTACCACCTAACAGTTCCACATACTCCACAACTAAATGGTGTGTCTGAACGCATGATAAGAACAATAACGGAAAAAGCTCGTACTATGATTAGTGGCGCGAAATTGGACAAACGGTTTTGGGGTGAAGCTGTATTGACAGCTACCTATTTGATTAACCGAAGTCCAAGTAAAGCGTTGAAAAATAGTATGAGAACACCATTTGAAATGTGGCACAATAGAAAGCCTGATTTAAGATATTTGAAAGTATTTGGTTCGACAGTATATATCCATAATAAAACAAGAAAACGAAAATTTGATGAAAAATCGTGGAAAGGTATTCTTGTTGGATACGCACCAAATGGATACAAAGTGTGGGATGTGGCAACTGGAAAGTTTGTGTCAGCGAGAGATGTGATCGTTGATGAAACAAACATGGTAAATTCTAGGACTGTTGTAAAAGACAGAGTAGAGTTGAGAAACTCTGGTAATGAAATTGAATTCCCGAATGAGAGTACGGAAAGGATATCTAATGAATTTGCATTAGATAAACAGCCTAGTGGTGTGGTAACAAGTAAAGAGAATGCCGATCCAGTTGAGACTGGTGAAAATGTATTAGAGAATACTGATGAACACAATGGTCAGCTGCAAAACTCACAGTTAAGTGAGGAAAAAAACGAAGTCAGAAGAAGTGATCGATTGAAGGAACGGCCACAGATATCATACAAAGAAAGTGATTTGTTAGTCAGAAGTTGCATAATGAATGCACAAAGTTTCATTGATAGCGTTCCAAATTCTTTTGATGATATTAAAAATAGAAGCGATAGGTCACATTGGGAAGAAGCAATTAAAGAAGAGCTTGATTCTCATTTTTATAACAAAACTTGGTCTCTTGTATCAAAACCTAAAAATAAGAACATAGTTAGTTGTAGGTGGGTTTTTACAAGGAAATATGACGAGCTAGGCAATCCAATTAGATATAAAGCAAGGCTGGTCGCACGTGGTTTCACACAGGAATATTTAATTGATTATGACGAAACATTTGCTCCAGTAGCAAGAATTTCTAGTCTCCGATTTATATTAGCTTTTGCAAACCAATTTGACTTGAAAGTTCACCACATGGATGTTAAAACCGCATTTTTAAATGGTATATTGAAAGAAGATATTTATATGACGGCTCCTCCGGGATTATCCTGTGGTAGTGATCAGGTCTGCAGATTGAATAAAGCAATATATGGTCTTAAGCAGGCTGCAAGGTGTTGGTTTGAAATTTTTGAACAAGCATTGAAAGAAATCGGTTTCATGAATTCAGCTGTAGATCGTTGTATTTACATTCTTGATAAGGGTGATGCACATCACAATCTGTATGTGTTATTATATGTGAATGACCTAGTAATAGCAACAGGGAATATTGAAACAATGACCAGTTTTAAAAATTATTTGAAGAGCAAATTTAGGATAACTGATTTATTTGAGATTAAATATTTTATTGGGATAAAGATCGAAAGAGTTAATAATAGCGTAAGTCTTAGTCAGTCCGCTTATATCGAAAATATTTTAAAGAAATTTAAGATGATTGATTCTAAAGCAGTTAGTACTCCACTTCCAAGTAGGCTAGATTATGAAGCATTGAATTCAGACGAAAATTGTGATGCACCGTGTCGTAATTTAATTGGCTGTTTAATGTATATTATGTTGTGCACACGACCCGATTTAAGTACATCGGTTAATATATTGAGTCGATATAGCAATAAAAATAATAAAGAATTGTGGCAGTGCCTTAAAAGAGTTCTAAGATATCTTAAAGGTTCGAGTGATTTAAGATTAGTCTATTCTAAAAACTTAAATTGCAAAGAAATGATAACTGGTTATGTTGATTCTGATTGGGGCGGAAGTGTTAGTGACAGGAAAAGCACTACTGGTTATGTATTTATGATGTTTGAATCATGTATAGTTTGTTGGAATACAAAGAAACAACACTCTGTTGCTGCTTCATCTACTGAAGCAGAGTATATGGCACTTTTTGAAGCCGTTAGAGAAGCCTTGTGGCTGAAGTCGTTAATGAATAGCATACAAATTGAATTGAAAGAACCAATGAAAATATATGAAGATAACCAAGGTTGCATAAGTATAGCAAATAATCCGTCATGTCACAAAAGATCGAAGCATATCGATATTAAATATCATTTTTCACGAGAGCAAGTTGAAAATAAACTAATTAAAATTGAGTATATTCCTACAGATAAACAACTAGCGGATATTTTGACAAAGCCGCTGTCTGGAGCCAGATTTTTATATTTAAGAAGTAAAATGAATTTGAAATAAAGCATATGAAGGAAACAAAAAAAATTAAATAAAAAAATTTAATGTATATAAGGATGTATAAAATGTAATATGATATATTGAGAAACAATGTAATAATGTATGGTTTGATTGGGTTTTTCTGGGTTTTCCCAATCCTTGCAACGAATGTTGAACCATAATATTGTCATTCCCCAGATTACACGACTTTTCACCAGCAAATATTTTTTTTCTTAATGTAGAAACATGTGAATCAGTTTGTGGCGATCAATGAATTTTTGAGGAGGTGTGTTGAATACACGAGAAGAATTCCTTTATTAATAAACTGCGTAATATGTTATTGCGCAGGAATTCTGCTCGTGCGTAGCAAAAATGCATTGATCGTGTCCGGTTGCGTTTGTTTATTTGATGCGCAGTGCAGCAACGACAAAGTCCCGTTAGGCCGCTCAATTGTCTGATAAAGATAAGGATAGTTTGTGCGCTAGTCGCATGTGTATCCGTTGTCTTGCATTTGTGTATCTATTGCGCAATGCGTAGTTGCACTTTACTTCTGCGCAGGTAGTTTTACTTCGATTCATTCTTCGCTGATCAGTGCTGGTGACAGGTCGTAAAATAAATAAGTGCAGAAAACAAAATTAAAGTGTTTTTATTCAAGACTACCTCCAACAGGTTATGGGCCCAGCTCCCGTCCACTTTGTAAATATTTTTTGGTGTAAATTAGTGAACTTGGAAAACTTGAATTAATTAATATAAAATAATGGAGAAAATGAAAAGAAACATTAAGCCTTTTGATGGCGAAAAATATTCAATTTGGAAATTTAGAGTTAGAGCACTCTTGGCGGAAACAGATGCTCTAAAAGTGATAGACAATGAAGTGCCAGAAGACATTACGGACGGAGGGAGAAAAAGTGTAAGGAATGCTAAAAGCATCATTATCGAGTATTTAAGTGATTCATTTCTTGGCTTTGCAAGTAGTGAAAATACTGCAAGGCAAATTTTTAAGAACTTAGACCAGATATACGAGCGAAAGAGTTTAGCGTCGCAACTAGCTGTGCGGAAAAGGTTGCTTTCGTTAAAATTAAAGAGTGAATCCCCATTATTAGGTCACTTTAATTTATTTGACGACCTAATTAAGGGGAGGTTCTCCTCTTTTTTTTTCAAAAAATCAATTTTTTTTTTTGATGAAATGAAAGGTATGAATGTCGAGAATATGTGTGCAAAAGGATTTTTCGATCCGCAGCATATTTATCGCATACGAGCGTCTCTGATGCGTCGAACTTTCGCGCGCGGAGGAACGCTCTGGTGCTATTTTACTGCGCGGCCAAAGATGTTTACGCGTTTATCTCAAAACCATTTTTTTCATCCTAACGTCAAGCGTAACTCATGATCTACTTATCCGAGTTACTTCATCTATAGCATTTCTTAAAGGGTATGATTTTTTATATGACTTATACCTAAAACAAACATAAACAAATGTGTAATAATAGTCTTTTAACAAAAGAAAAGTCGAAAAAAAATGGTAAAAATTGAACTTTTTCTATGATTATGCATAAATTAGATGATTTTTTATAAAAATTATTCAAAAATAGGTATAAGTCATAGGGAATTTAATATTCTTTACTATAAAAAAAAAATTTGTGATTTCAGTTCACTACAAGTGGCTACAGCCTTGACGTTTCCGAACAATGTCTCGCTTGCAGAGGTTGAAAAGACGCGCCATTTTTGGGCCGCCATATTGGATTTTGTAAAAAAAAATTTTTTTCTTGTATTTTAGAAAGATGGCTTAATAAATCATCAAAACCGTCTATTCGTGAGTCGTTTCATTATCCGACAGTAAATGAAAGAATTTCGCTTTATTTTCGGCCGAAAAGAGGAGAACCTCCCCTTAACGAACTGTTGGCTTCGGGAGCCAAAATTGATGAGATGGACAAAGTGTCTCACTTATTATTAACATTACCACCATCTTATGATGGAGTTGTAACCGCAATTGAAACACTGTCAGAAGATAATTTAACATTGGCTTTCGTAAAGAACCGATTGCTGGATCATGAAATTAAGTTAAGAAGTGATAATAAAGACACAAGTTCCAAAATATTGCAAGCGATGTGTAATAATAACAATAAAAGCTATAAAAACTTCTCGCAAAACTTTAAAAACAAAAATAAATTTAAAACTTTTAAAACAAATACCAAGCCAATTGTGAAATGCTTTCACTGTGGTAAAAAGGGACATATAAAAAAAGACTGCTATGCATTTAAAAGTTTTTTGAGTAACAAAAAGAATGAACATGCCAAAGCTGCACAATTTGCAACTACTTCACCGCGAAACGGTTTCGCGTTTATGATAGGAAATGGAGCTGTAATTCCTACTGTCGGCGACGTGTCTTTTCTCCTGGATTCTGGAGCTTCTGACCACATTATTAATAACGAAAATCTTTTCACCGATTGTGTCGATCTGGAATACCCAATAAGGATATCAGTTGCAAAGTGTGGGGAATATATTTATGCTACAAAGAAGGGCATCGTTAGGCTCTGTGATGATTCTCAAAACGAAATTACCCTGGAAGATGTACTTTTTTGTAAAGATGTCCCACAGAATTTAATTTCAGTGAAACGGATGCAGGATGCTGGATTGAAAATCGAATTTGATGCAGGAGGTGTTAAAGTCAGCAAGAATGGTCAAGTAATCATTGATGGTAAATGTATTCATAATGTTCCTATTATCGACTTTGTTTTAAGCAGAAAAGCGTATGCATCAAATATGGTTAAAAATAATGGTTATCTTTTGTGGCATGAAAGATTAGGACATATTAGTAAAGGAAAGTTCTTGGAAATAAAAAACAAAAATATGTTTAATGATATTGCACTTTTAAAGACTGTGCAACCAACTGATGAATTATGTGAGGCATGTATATATGGAAAACAAGCTAGACTAAGTTTTAATGTATCTAAAAATAAAAATTACATTAAAAGACCTTTATTTGTAGTCCATTCAGATGTCTGTGGCCCGATAACACCTTCTACAGTTGATGAAAAGAACTATTACGTAATATTTGTTGATCAATATACACACTACTGTGTAAGTTATTTAATCACCTATAAGTCTGACGTTTTTGCCACTTTCAAAGATTTTGTTGCAAAAAGTGAAGCCCATTTCAGTTTAAAAGTTGTAAATTTATATATTGATAATGGGAGAGAATATTTGTCAAATGAGATGCGCGACTATTGTGTTCAAAAAGGCATCAGTTACCACCTAACAGTTCCACATACTCCACAACTAAATGGTGTGTCTGAACGCATGATAAGAACAATAACGGAAAAAGCTCGTACTATGATTAGTGGCGCGAAATTGGACAAACGGTTTTGGGGTGAAGCTGTATTGACAGCTACCTATTTGATTAACCGAAGTCCAAGTAAAGCGTTGAAAAATAGTATGAGAACACCATTTGAAATGTGGCACAATAGAAAGCCTGATTTAAGATATTTGAAAGTATTTGGTTCGACAGTATATATCCATAATAAAACAAGAAAACGAAAATTTGATGAAAAATCGTGGAAAGGTATTCTTGTTGGATACGCACCAAATGGATACAAAGTGTGGGATGTGGCAACTGGAAAGTTTGTGTCAGCGAGAGATGTGATCGTTGATGAAACAAACATGGTAAATTCTAGGACTGTTGTAAAAGACAGAGTAGAGTTGAGAAACTCTGGTAATGAAATTGAATTCCCGAATGAGAGTACGGAAAGGATATCTAATGAATTTGCATTAGATAAACAGCCTAGTGGTGTGGTAACAAGTAAAGAGAATGCCGATCCAGTTGAGACTGGTGAAAATGTATTAGAGAATACTGATGAACACAATGGTCAGCTGCAAAACTCACAGTTAAGTGAGGAAAAAAACGAAGTCAGAAGAAGTGATCGATTGAAGGAACGGCCACAGATATCATACAAAGAAAGTGATTTGTTAGTCAGAAGTTGCATAATGAATGCACAAAGTTTCATTGATAGCGTTCCAAATTCTTTTGATGATATTAAAAATAGAAGCGATAGGTCACATTGGGAAGAAGCAATTAAAGAAGAGCTTGATTCTCATTTTTATAACAAAACTTGGTCTCTTGTATCAAAACCTAAAAATAAGAACATAGTTAGTTGTAGGTGGGTTTTTACAAGGAAATATGACGAGCTAGGCAATCCAATTAGATATAAAGCAAGGCTGGTCGCACGTGGTTTCACACAGGAATATTTAATTGATTATGACGAAACATTTGCTCCAGTAGCAAGAATTTCTAGTCTCCGATTTATATTAGCTTTTGCAAACCAATTTGACTTGAAAGTTCACCACATGGATGTTAAAACCGCATTTTTAAATGGTATATTGAAAGAAGATATTTATATGACGGCTCCTCCGGGATTATCCTGTGGTAGTGATCAGGTCTGCAGATTGAATAAAGCAATATATGGTCTTAAGCAGGCTGCAAGGTGTTGGTTTGAAATTTTTGAACAAGCATTGAAAGAAATCGGTTTCATGAATTCAGCTGTAGATCGTTGTATTTACATTCTTGATAAGGGTGATGCACATCACAATCTGTATGTGTTATTATATGTGGATGACCTAGTAATAGCAACAGGGAATATTGAAACAATGACCAGTTTTAAAAATTATTTGAAGAGCAAATTTAGGATAACTGATTTATTTGAGATTAAATATTTTATTGGGATAAAGATCGAAAGAGTTAATAATAGCGTAAGTCTTAGTCAGTCCGCTTATATCGAAAATATTTTAAAGAAATTTAAGATGATTGATTCTAAAGCAGTTAGTACTCCACTTCCAAGTAGGCTAGATTATGAAGCATTGAATTCAGACGAAAATTGTGATGCACCGTGTCGTAATTTAATTGGCTGTTTAATGTATATTATGTTGTGCACACGACCCGATTTAAGTACATCGGTTAATATATTGAGTCGATATAGCAATAAAAATAATAAAGAATTGTGGCAGTGCCTTAAAAGAGTTCTAAGATATCTTAAAGGTTCGAGTGATTTAAGATTAGTCTATTCTAAAAACTTAAATTGCAAAGAAATGATAACTGGTTATGTTGATTCTGATTGGGGCGGAAGTGTTAGTGACAGGAAAAGCACTACTGGTTATGTATTTATGATGTTTGAATCATGTATAGTTTGTTGGAATACAAAGAAACAACACTCTGTTGCTGCTTCATCTACTGAAGCAGAGTATATGGCACTTTTTGAAGCCGTTAGAGAAGCCTTGTGGCTGAAGTCGTTAATGAATAGCATACAAATTGAATTGAAAGAACCAATGAAAATATATGAAGATAACCAAGGTTGCATAAGTATAGCAAATAATCCGTCATGTCACAAAAGATCGAAGCATATCGATATTAAATATCATTTTTCACGAGAGCAAGTTGAAAATAAACTAATTAAAATTGAGTATATTCCTACAGATAAACAACTAGCGGATATTTTGACAAAGCCGCTGTCTGGAGCCAGATTTTTATATTTAAGAAGTAAAATGAATTTGAAATAAAGCATATGAAGGAAACAAAAAAAATTAAATAAAAAAATTTAATGTATATAAGGATGTATAAAATGTAATATGATATATTGAGAAACAATGTAATAATGTATGGTTTGATTGGGTTTTTCTGGGTTTTCCCAATCCTTGCAACGAATGTTGAACCATAATATTGTCATTCCCCAGATTACACGACTTTTCACCAGCAAATATTTTTTTTCTTAATGTAGAAACATGTGAATCAGTTTGTGGCGATCAATGAATTTTTGAGGAGGTGTGTTGAATACACGAGAAGAATTCCTTTATTAATAAACTGCGTAATATGTTATTGCGCAGGAATTCTGCTCGTGCGTAGCAAAAATGCATTGATCGTGTCCGGTTGCGTTTGTTTATTTGATGCGCAGTGCAGCAACGACAAAGTCCCGTTAGGCCGCTCAATTGTCTGATAAAGATAAGGATAGTTTGTGCGCTAGTCGCATGTGTATCCGTTGTCTTGCATTTGTGTATCTATTGCGCAATGCGTAGTTGCACTTTACTTCTGCGCAGGTAGTTTTACTTCGATTCATTCTTCGCTGATCAGTGCTGGTGACAGGTCGTAAAATAAATAAGTGCAGAAAACAAAATTAAAGTGTTTTTATTCAAGACTACCTCCAACAATTTTCTACTGAACGGTCTATACTTTATTTAAAAAAATGTTTATTTAGCGCAAAAACAATTGTTTCCGTTTCCTAAAAAATCAAAAATTTTTAGTTGTGTTACTTTTGTTGTGCGTGTGCGATATGTTCGATAAACGCACCAACCGGTGCTACATTCTGGTGAGAAGTTTGAGTTCCACTTTGATTTCGAAGCAGAATGTTCCCTCGTTAAAGAACTAAAACGTAGTTACAACGACAGGCATTGGTCAAACGAGGGTTAACAGTACTTTACAATTACTAATTCTGATTACAGTAGACGAAGTTTCGTTTGAGGTTCTTTTTCATGTCTTGCATGATTATTGTCTGCGTTATGAACTTATGATGACGTGAAATTATGAGTCAGGATTAGATATTCATATAACGTCAGATAAGATACAGTTACGCAATAGTTGCCAATTAACTGCACCCAGTGATGTAAATTTTGACATCAACACTGATACTTGTCTAAATCATCGACCAAAACTTTGAAACAAAACAATTGAAATATTGAACCATTTTAAAAATAATTTTATTAATGGCTTTCCAAATGTTCGCGCTAGTACTGGAAGTATGCAAATACGACTTACAAATCCTAATAAAACTGTTTGCCATCGTCCTTATCAACTAAGTCCAGAAGAGCGTACCGTTGTCCGTAACAGAGTTGAAGAACTGCTAAAAGCATATAATCAAGCATATTGTTACGAATACTAAGTCTAGTGGGCTGTTACGTATCTCTGGATTGTGAAATTTGAAAATAAAACACAGTCAGTTTCTTAAACGCAGACAATAAAATAAACCAACAGTCACTTTATTATTCACAGTTTACACTTTACTGTTCGTACACTTAAATATTTGCTTAATCACTCCGTGTGGCTACTTCACTTGTCAAAACCAGACTGACTCGCTGCGCCGCATCCGGCTGCCTTTTATACCTCTCAGGCCATCGCGCAGATCGTTCCCGCACATTCCGGAGTGGACTAAAAGTTTCCATCATTGCCAGGTTGGACTAAAAGTTATTATCGCGGCCGTCGCTGCCAGATTGGACTAAAAGTTACTATCGCGGCCGTCATTGCCAGATTGGATTATAGCACGGCACGTAGCGGCAGGGTTGCTTTGCACAGCGACAGACTGTCTCATCGTTACACTGCCCACCACTTAGACTTGTTCGTCCCGAACAAGTGCCGAGGCTCCGCTGTGATGAGGCGCCAGGCGCTCCAAATGGACTACCTTCAACTTAGCGCCTCTATTGCTGCAACGTTGAATCCTGTATACCACGTCGTTAATCCTAGTCACGACTTCGTACGGTCCTTCCCAAGATGCTTGAAGTTTCGGAGACAAACCTTTCCTCCGCTGCGGGTTGTAGAGCATTACCAGATCGCCTTCTTGGAACCCTGCTGAGTTGGCCCGTAGATCATATCTGGCTTTCGCCTTATCGCTGACCAGTTTGGTGCGGCTCCTTATAAACTGGTGAATTTCCTCCAGTTCCGCCCGCTTTTTGACCGCGTAGTCCGTCTTAGCGCCTCCCGTTGTGCTGACTACCCCGAACTTCAAGTCAGCGGGTAACCGCAACTCTGTGCCGAACACTGCTCGGGCTGGAGTGAGTGATGTCGTGTCGTGCGGGGCTGACCTATACGCCATCAGGAACAGGGGGATATGCGTGTCCCAATCCTTTTGATTCCTGTCTACCACTTTCCGCAGGTATTCCTCCAGTGTCCGGTTAAAGCGTTCCACCATGCCGTCGGACTGTGGGTGCAAAGGCGTGGTACGAGTTTTCTTTATCCCCAGTAGCTCACACACTTCCCTGAATACCGCAGACTCGAAATTCCGGCCTTGATCTGAGTGCAACTCCAACGGAACTCCGAACCTGGCTACCCAGTTGTTTACCAGCTTTTCCGAGATCGTAGTGGCCTCCAGGTTAGGAATAGGGTACACTTGGGGCCATTTGCTGAAGTAATCCATTACCACCAGCACATATTTGTTGCCTTGAGTACTAGTTGGGAATGGGCCGGCGACGTCCATAGCAATCCGCTCGAAGGGCGCTCCCACGTTGTACTGCTGCATGCGGCCTCGAGATTTTCTTGTCGGCCCTTTCGCGGCTGAACATCGGTCGCAGCTCTTAATCCACTCGGCTACAGACTCCTGACATCCTACCCAGTAGAATCGTCTCTTTATTTTGGCGACGGTTTTGGTGATGCCCAGGTGCCCTCCACTGGAGTCGTTATGGTATGCCTCAATGACCTCGTTGATTCTGCATTTCGGCACTACCATTAGGGAGTTGCTGGTCCGACCATCCGCGCTCTCCCATTCGCGGTACAGGCATCCTTCTTTCAGTCGCAGACTTTTCCACTGTGCCCAGTAAGCCTTAGCAATCGCGCTTTCACCGGCCATCTCCTGCCAGTCTGGACGTGCGCCTTGCTCCTTGCTTTCAACGATTTTGGCAAGATCCGCATCCTCACGCTGGTCCTTTTGTAGCCTCTCCGCAGACCACTCTTCCTCTGGCATAACGCTTATCGACCGAACATCCACAATTTGTCCTTCGCTTTCGGCTCGCGAGTTATGCCTGCACTCGGTTTTGCACGAATGGAGTGGCAGAGCGGCAGCCTTTCTTGGCGACATCCGAAGGGCTGCCGTGTTGTCCGGAACGCTTTTCTCGCAGAAGGCAGTCTCGTGATATGTGGCCTTGCTTACCACATCGCCAGCAACTAACTCTAGATGACACTGCCCGCAGCCCCGCTGGTGCCTCCGAGCTCACGGTCTGGTTTTGGGTGACACGTCCAGATTGGGCTCGACGCTTTTCCGCAGATGAATGTCGAAGACTTCCTCCCCAGGCTGCCTCATACGTCATCGCGCTGGCCACCGTCTCCTTAAATGTCGGCTTGCCCATCATCAACGCACTCCGACGTGTCTCTGGGTCATGAAGACCTTCAATAAATGACTCAATCTTCATCCTCTCGAGGTTATCAGCGCCGAATTTCGGGTAGCACAACTGTACGAGCCGCTCAATGTCCGCTGCATATGTCTGCAGCGCCTCGTTGGCCCTTTGTCTACGGCTCTTCAGCTCGCAATAATACAGCATTTTGTTGTGCTCGTCACTGTATCTGGCTGCCAGCGCCCTTATGACGGTGTCGTAATCACCTCTTAAACATTCTGGAACTGATTTGATTACCTCAGCCGCAGGACCTTTCAGAGCCAGTATCAGTCTCCGACCTTTCCTAGCATCGGTCCACTGACTCTCCAAAGCAGCCATCTCGAATTGTAGTTTGAATGTGTCAAACGACGTAGTACCATCATAAGTAGGCACTTCTATGGCGAAACTTTCCTCAACTGACTGCACCCTTGCTCGAAGCTGTACATCTCGAAGCCGTTCGTCTATCTTTCTGTGCATCGAATCTTCCAGACTATCAACTCGTTTGTTCAGGGAATCATTAAGATCGTCAACACGTTTGTTCAGGGAATCATCCAGGTCGCCAACTCGTTTGTTCAGGGAATCATCCAGGTCGTCGACTCGCTTATCCAAGTGCTCTACCCGCGTCTCCAGGTGCTCGACTTTCCCATTAATCCTGTCTGAGATTTCCTCCACCTTCTGCTCCAAGCGCGCAGAATTTTCCTGAAGCTTGCTGGACAACTCCCGATTTGTAGTTTCTAGTTTCGCTGCAATTTGCGCCGACATTTCACGATTGGAAGTCTCGAACATGCCTTTGACATTCTCGATTTTCGCAGACGTTTTCTGAAACATGCCTCTCATTGCAACCATAAGCTGGCTCATGTCCATTGCTTGTGGTGGCGCAGCCGCTGCAGCCGTACTTTGCATTGACGCCGCACCAGCAGGCGATTCCTCCACTTTGGCCGACGCCTCTAGCTCCTGCGTTCCGAACTCGTGCGCAGCCCAATCGATGCCTCGTGCCTCACACGCCTCTCGCAAGCGCAGCTGCAACTCCACTTTACCGCCAGCAGTCGGCAAATTCCAGGCAGCCAGCTCCTTCTTCAGCTGGTCCACCTTCAGCAGCTCGAGTTTAACCATGTCCGTGCTTTTATAATTTTATTTATTTTCAATTTTCCACAATCACACTTCAGACACCAAATGTTACGAATACTAAGTCTAGTGGGCTGTTACGTATCTCTGGATTGTGAAATTTGAAAATAAAACACAGTCAGTTTCTTAAACGCAGACAATAAAATAAACCAACAGTCACTTTATTATTCACATTTTACACTTTACTGTTCGTACACTTAAATATTTGCTTAATCACTCCGTGTGGCAACTTCACTTGTCAAAACCAGACTGACTCGCTGCGCCGCATCCGGCTGCCTTTTATACCTCTCAGGCCATCGCGCAGATCGTTCCCGCACATTCCGGAGTGGACTAAAAGTTTCCATCATTGCCAGGTTGGACTAAAAGTTATTATCGCGGCCGTCGCTGCCAGATTGGACTAAAAGTCAGATTGGATTATAGCACGGCACGTAGCGGCAGGGTTGCTTTGCACAGCGACAGACTGTCTCATCGTTACAATATTCTTTTGTTGTTGTTTACATCGACGATATACTTGTCATAGCTAAAAGAGAAGACAACGCTTTGAAAAGGCTACACATTGTTCTTGGAGTACTTACTAGTAAAGGTTGCTATTTAAACATAAATGTGCTTTTCTCAAAAAGAAGATAGAGTACCCAGGCTTTGAAGTGAGTAGTGGTGAAGTAAGACCTAACACCAAAAAAATAGAAGCTCCAACAAACTTACATCCACCGGAGACAGTAACTCAGTTGCGGCAATTTATAGTTTTGTACTCTTATTTCAGGCAATTTGTGCCAAAATTTTCACAATGCATGGCTCTGTTGCATGAATTGACAGCTGGCAGTAAGAAGATTGACTGGAAGCCTACTCATGAAAATATAAGACAGCAGATAGTGTCAATTTTAATCAGCGAACCAGTTTGACAATATATGATCCTAATTGTGCAGTCAAACTTCACACTGATGCCAAAAAGATACACTTTGTAGCCTATTTTAGTAAGCGAACTATAGAAGCTGAATTAAGGTACCACCAAAGAATAAACAGTAATACAGAACGCGCATCTCATACAAATTTAAAACTGTTAAGGGGTCGTAATATTACGACCACTTTTAATTGAACATTACGTCCTCTGCTATTAACATTAAAACCAGCACTAGACAGCTTTCGTTTCTGTTATTTCACAGAACCAAAGACAAAGATGTCTTACGTTCATACCAATCAGTGGCGCTTCAAAAATTTGCCGTAGCTTTTTCAATAAAGCCACGTGAGAGTGGTTTTTACAGCAGCGCCACATCCGGAGAGCAGCAATGAAGCCACGCAAGCTACTCTCTCTGCGCAACGATGAAGCCACCGGCGTTGCCGTTTTGTTTATTTTTGGTGATTTTTGATCACATTTGGTTATTTTTTAGAACATTGCCCACTGATGACAAAATGTATCTTTTAGAGTATAGCACACTGATACAAAATTTATCTTAAATATCAATGAGCACAATATTATTGGGAGTGGCAATAATATTGATACTGATTGATAGTGGCAACTCATAGTTATTGCTTTTTCTCGTAAAAGAGTAAGCAGCATTTTTTAAATCGATAACTACAGTCCTGTCTGGTTATAGTGAACTAATTATTGCAAAGCCTGTTCACAGTATTGAGGTTGTTCACAATATCAAGGTTAGAATTTTTGTTCAGAAACTCGTTTTATTTGCTTAAACTACACTGTGTGTATATAAATTTAAAATATCATTAAAAAAATGTAAAAACCGTACTTTCAACCACAATCGGTTTGTACTCGACAAAAAACATAACCACTAAGGTCAAGAAACAGCTGATTTTGTAACAATGAACAGCAAAAATACAAATTAGGGGAATACCCTCTTTCATTTTTGATTCATTCTTGTGTTTTTGTTGCTTTTTGCTTGGAATTGCTTTCAGAACTTTCACTATTTAGAGGTTTTCGTTTGTTCACTATTTCGAGTGCTCCATGTAAAAATTTGGGTGTTCACTATATCGAGGTGTTCACTATATACGGTGTTTACTTTACCCAGACACGACTGTATGTTTTAAAATAGTCAACAACACTTTTTTACTCCTTTTTGTAAAAGTATTGTTGTTTTGTAAAAGTAAAGTAGTTGTTTATGTCAAATAAACATTTTGGTTATTTTGTTTACATTTTGGTTATTTTTATTTTTGTTCCTCGTTATTAATTTGTTTTTCTTGTGGCAACGCTGGAAGCCACTCAAGCAACTCTCTCTGCTTGCAGTCGGCAGAGATATAAATATGCGTGTGATCTCTATATGCTCTTGTGTTGATTTTTTGGTGGTTGATTGTTTTAATCAGTAGCGCATACGGGACGGAAGGGGATTCCAACCTCCTCAAATACAAAAATTAGTAGTGAAATATCCCTCCAAAAAGAAGTCCTGCCTACGCCACTGACTTCAACCACTAAGCAAATAAACACATAGAGGTGTCAACTCGCACAAATTTGCGTACCAGCGTAGTAGGTCCCATACGCACTTCGGCTATTCGAACATATTCGCGATGACTTCGGCAAACTTCTCAATTCGAAGTCAGCTTTCATAATTTGCTTTATGCTGATGTGGTCAGGGTTACCGTTGAGGATTTTGAGAAAGTCGCACAAAAGGTCGTTTTAAAAAAAAAAGTCGCACAACAAAGTCGTTTTTTCAAAAAAAAAAAGGGGCACACTTTTTTATTACGGAAAAACACAACTAACAATTCAAATTAACATTTCAACGATATAAATAACTTAGAAATAATGATTGAAAAAGTGTTTATATACACTTTTGTGTAATTATTTTACATTTTCAATTTTACTTTTTGTAACTCTGTACTTTTTCAAAAGTTAATCCAGTCTTCTATTTCGGTATCTAGCAAATTTACATTTTAAATTTCTCTGTATTTTCGCACAAGTTCATCACTTGGCATCCAGTCTTCTATTTCGGTATCTAACAAATTTAGTGTTGATAGCATTGAGTCACAAGTTTCTACTTTTAACCCATTGGTTAATTTATTTTTCATGAATCCTAATTTTGAAAAAATTCTGTCCGCACACGCACTACTGTGAGGTAGAGTTAATACATGCGCTGCTAACTTATATAAATTAAGGTACAAAGGTTCATTTAAAATATTCTTTAAGCTTCCTACTGTATGCAAAAAAGGGGGAAAAAAGTCGCGCAAAGATGGAAAAAGTTGCAAAATTAGATAATTATGAAAAAGTCGCACAAAAAGTCTCAGAGCGTCAAAAAGGTTGCAAAATGCAACTAAAGTCGCACAACGGTAACCCTGGATGTGGTCAGTCGCACTTCAACTGTGCGCTGTGATGATCTTATTGCTGCTGTTATGCGCCTTGCTTTCAGCGCAGCAGGTTTCGTATGCCTTGCGTTAACTGATTTGAAAAATTTGTTTGAATTGAAAAATTTAAGCGAATTCTGACGTGGTTGAATCCCAAACAATTTGTTTAAATTTAAAAATTTAAGCGAATTCTGACGTGGTTGAATCCCAAACAATTTGTTTAAATTTAAATATTTAAGCGAATTCTGACGTGGTTGAATCCCTAAACAATTTTGTTGACGACCCTTTTTTTGAAACTTGACTTGATTTTACTCGTATTAACGTCATCAAGTTTTTATCATGAATATAAGTAATTCCGACAAAAAGCGTAAAAATAACAAGAAATGGAGGAGCTATAGGAATGATTACGGGTCTCTTAAAGTTCGGCTTTTTAAATTTCCGAAAAATGAATATTTCAGAAATAAATGGATCGCAAAATGCAGTCTCAAAAAAGATGAAAATATCGACAAGGCATGTATTTGTGATAACCATTTTGAACCTAAGTTTATTGGTAACAGACTTCTTAAAAAGAACGCGATACCAACTCTCAACCTGAACCTAAAAAAAATAACTTCCCAAAGTAACACAGAGAGCTCCCCCCATTTATTTGATTTCAATGAAATAGAGGATGAAATTCATCAATATGTTTCGATTCAACGTAAAGCACTTCCTTTCGCAGAATTTAAAAATTGTGGTGATCCAATACAATTGTCAGACTCTTCAATGTGGGAGATATTGGGACACTGTGGGAGATATTGCAGATTTTTTGGCTTTTGAGGATCCTTGCAGAAATAATGCGTGGAAAAATTTGTCCAACAATTTGGGAACGGAAATAAAAAAAGATGAAGACCAATACTGCACTTATTGTTTAAAAAGGGAACAAAACGAAGCTTTTTACAGAAAGAAATATTGGGATGTATGCGGTGAAATTAAAAAACAAAAAAAATTATTTATGACCAAAAGAGAAAGATTGTAAAATTACAGAAAAATTTGCTTTCGAATAAGTATAAAAGAAACAAAAAAATAAGAGCGACTAATATAGAACAGGCAGTTGATGATTTTGTCGCTAAGAAATCTTTGTCCGATAATACTGCCATATTTTGTAAAATGTTACTGAAGAAAAGAGTTCTTTGGCAAGAAAAAGAAAAGGTTATAGCACAAAGCATGTTCTTTTATTCTGCAGCTTCTTACCAATTCCTAAAGTGGTCTTTAGACGGTCGCACATGTCCGCAATCATGTGCGGCGCGACGAGAAGAATGACCGTGTAAACGCAAGAAATTCGTGTCGTCGGACATGTGCGACGGTTTTCAACATTTTTTGATTTCTCTGTCGGCGCGACGCACATGTGCGACCGTGTAAACGGCTGTGTGACACACATAGTGCATTTTTTCATTCGATCGGTGGACAGCGAGCAGTGAGGATGGCGTCGCAAAAAAATCAAATATTATGGAAGGAGTTCTTTGAGGTGTATAAACACAATCCCGAACTGTGAAAAGTAAAAGGTGAAGAATATAAAAATAAAAATTAAAAGAAACGCAGCATAGAGGTGCTTTTATGCAAATTTAAAGAAATTGATGCGAAAGCGCATACCACAGATAACTCATCATATAGATGTCCAGCCTCATACGACGAAAACGGCACAAAAATTTCAAGCTCTGAGTTACAGCTTTTTCCGCAAAGCTTTTTTACGCACACAGCTGCATGTGCTCATCCAGAACTTTTGCCGGATTGAATTAATTTATAATTTCTTTTCTTGCTTGCTGATATTTTTTTCTGCAACATACATTTATGATTTTAGCTACGACGATCACGTGCTGTATTTGGTGTAACAGGTAGACAGCACGTCAGATATCCGTAATTTCTTTTTCGTAAATTTCGCCTCGGGTTCAAGGCTGGGCGAGGAAGCAAAATTTTTCTTAACATTTAACGCTTTTTTTTATAAACCTTTCTATAGCCTAATCGGCTATAACGGAAATTAATAATGTGTTCAAAAAATGTGATATAAATGAATCGGCACTAAAAATTTTGTGCATGATCAAAGAATATAAAGAAAATAATTTTCTTTGGCATGATAAATACACATCGTTGCTAAGGCAACGCATTGTCTATAGCTGCGGCGCCAGCAGGTCTATCCTCTGCGTCGGCGTAACTGTATTGCGACAATGAAGTGACCGCTGAACAATTACATTCGTTTTGGAATATTTGCCGATCTTTTCATTTTTTTTGCGAAAAGCAAGTGCCTGGGCGTACCCAGCAACAAATTAAAGGGGGAAAGACATAACTACATTTCCGAATTCAGAATATAAAATTCAAATAGAATAGAATATAGATTTCTGAGCATATGTATATAAAATATAGAATTATGTAGGGGGAGCTACCCTCCTCTACCCATACCTAGGTACGCCCATGAGCGCCTGTCATCATCAACCGAATCTTTTTGCTGTATGGTTGTTTGTAACCGTATGCTGCGCTTGGTTGATTGATTTTAAAACTTGCGAACAATTATATGTGTCTCCAAAACCAAACAATTCAATAATCAAGAGATCTAGAAACCAAATAAATTGTTCATTCATCTTTTTTTCACGGGTCGTAAAAAAAGAATATATATTTAAAAAGAAGCCATTAAAAAATTTTTGGCGGCTACAGTGAGGATTGAACCGCGAACTCGTCGTCCGAGACACTCCCGCTTACGCGTTTGACCATCAACACTCAATCCCGACTGGCTGCTTAAAAGGTGTGATAAGAGACAAGCGCCGTTTTGACTAGAAAATCACATATTTCTGTATCTCAAAACAGAGTACAATGCGTGTGAAGCGGTGTTTGTGTGAGTGACATTAGAGGCCAAAAAGCTCTTATCGGAGGCCAAATTTGTCGAACTTTTTGACACATTTTTTCCTTGGCCGCTGGACATCTAACACTTCGTTCAATAATGTGTGTGACTAACTAATTAAAACAAATTTTTTTGCCAAAATTCGTTTTTATTCATCAACATAGTCCCCTTTTAGGGAGATACAATCATTCCAACGCTTTTCCAATCTTTCGATACCGCCTTTGTAGAACGATTTTTCTTTGCCTTCAAAATAGGCGTTAGTTTCGGCGATTACTTCATCATTTGAGCCAAATCTCTTACCACGGAGCATCTTTTTGAGGTCTGCGAAGAGCCAGTAGTCGCTGGGGACCAGATCTGGAGAATACGGGGGATGAGGAAGCAATTCGAAGCCCAATTCATGCATTTTTGCCATCGTTTTCATCGACTTGTGACACGGTGCATTGTCTTGGTGAAACAACACATTTGTCTTCTTCATATGGGGCCGCTTAATCGCGATTTCTTCTTTCAAACGTTCCAACAACGCTATATAATAGTCGCTATTGATTGTTTTCCCTTTCTCAAGATAGTCGATGATTATTATACCGTGCACATCCCAAAATACTGACGCCATAACCTTGCCAGCCGATGTTTGTGCCTTTGGACGCTTTGGGCGGCTTTCACCGGTTGCATGCCACTCAGCAGACTGCCGATTTGACTCTGGAGTGAAATGGTGGATCCATGTTTCATCCATTGTGATGTATCGACGCAAAAACTCCGACTTGTTGCGCGTAAACATGTCCAAACAGCTCTTTGAATCATCGATTCGTTGTTGTTTTTGCTCCGGTGTGAGCAAACGCGGCACCCATTTCGAAAACACCTTTTTCATAACCAAATGTTCGTGTATTATGGTGTGTACACTGTCTGCTGATATCTTTAGAATGTCAGCAATCTCCCCCACTTTCACTTTACGGTCGGACATAATGATTTTCAGTGTTTTTTCAACGTTTTCCGGAATAACAGCGTCATTTGGCCGTCCAGTAGATGGAATGTCATCGGTGTCTGTACGACCACGTTTGAATTCGGCATACCAATAACAAATGGTTCTTTTTGATGGAACAGAGTCCGAATAATGTTTTTCAAGCCATTCCTGGCATTGAACAGTATTTTTTTTCATTAAAAAACAATAATAAATCAGCACACGGAATTGCTTTGAATTCATTTTTTTTGAAAACTCAAAAGTAGTGTCACTTAAAGCATTGCAACTTGTAAACTAATGGTCGGATTGACATGTAATTTTGACAGTAAGCCTAAAAAGGTTCACAATTTCGAAAAAAATATTGATTTAGTATTAGTGCCGCCATCTATGTGTCAGTCACACACATTATTGAACGAAGTGTTATATGATGAGTTATCTGTGCGCATACCATGTTGCTTCGTTGGCAGCAGCGAGACAACTGAAGTGTGCGCACATGTTTGACCGTGTAAACGCTCATCGCACATTTCCCCCATCGCACATGATTGCAAACATGTGCGACCGTCTAAAGGCCGCTTAAGGGACGAACTGAAATTAAATTTACCTTCTAAAATGTCGTTGCTAAGATGGGCTCCAATAAAATCATTGCAGCCAGGCATAAGCCAAAAATTGTTTAGCACGCTTGAAAAAATTTTTCAAGTTATGAATATCGACGAACGAGAAGCTGTTTTGATGTTCGATGAATTTTCTGTCAGAAAACATTTACATTACAATCTGTTTAATGATGAAGTTGTGGGCTTTGTTGATGATGAAAGAAAAATCCAACTTACTGGTCAAGTTTGCGTTTTTATGCTAAGGGGGCTGTATTCAAATTGGAAATACGTTTTGAGCTATTACGCTTCTTCTACCGGCTTGACGTCAAATGAACTTAAAGAAGTTATAAAAAATAATGTGAAAATTTCTCAAAAACTGGGTATAAACGTAAGAGCAATTGTGTGTGATCAAGGGTCAAACAACAGATCTTCATTCGCTAAATTGGGAATAACGTCTGAATCGCCATTTACCGTCGTAGATTCGAAAACAATTTATGCATTGTACGATGTTCCCCATCTAATAAAATCACTAAGAAATATTTTAACACGAAATGATATCACTTCGCCTGATGGACAAATTTCTTGGTCAATTATTTGCAGGTTATATGAATTAAATAAAAACAATTAAACCCGCCTTTGTCCCAAATTGACAAAAAAACATATTTATCCTAATTCATTTGAAAAAATGAAGGTTAAATACGCAACTCAAATATTTAGCAATACTGTATCCGCAGCCATAAAATCTTTGGTTGAAAATGGCTGTTATAATGATTGCAAAGAGAAAGCTTTGTCCACAGCTATATTTATTGAAAAAATAAACAGACTTTTTGATTGTTTGAATAGCCATGTTCTTTTTGATAAAAATCCTTTCCGATCAGCTCTTCGTGAGAATAACAATATCGAAAATTATTTGAAGGAAATGAAAAACTATATCAAAAGTTGTCAGTATCCGAAAACGGTATACTGTTTAAATGGTATAGTTTTATCAACAACTTCCGTTTTGTCTCTTTCACAAGATATCTGGGCGGAAAAATCCAATTTTCTTTTATTATCAAGACTTAATCAAGACCCGCTTGAAAATCTTTTTTATTTGGTAAGAAAAAGAGGAGTTACAAACAATAATCCTTCACTTTTTGAGTTTGACCAAATTCTTGCGAAAATGATCTCAATGAATATAATAGCATTTACGGCAGGAACCTCCAATTGTGAACCAACTGACGAAGGTTCATTTATAACAATTGACAATAATACCAGTTTGTTTGAAATTGACAATTAAACTCAAAATGCTATAAATCAAGAGATCGGTGAAGAATTTTGCTTATCATATTTGATGCAGAGAAAGCGAATTCTTCAAATGCCTTAGGGTTTATAAAAAATGAACATATGAGTGATTGTGCCCTTCGTTATTTCTCTGGTTTCATATTGATGAAAACTATTGAAAAATTTGACTGTCATAACTGCAAAAAGTTAATAAAAGATGAGTAATTTACAAGGAAACGAAATGTTTATATTTTTCAAACATTTCAACTATTTTAACAGTAGTTTAAAACTAAAAGCTCCAATCGACTCATTTTTTTTTGTTTCAAAAATCTTTTACAACACATTTCATACATTTTTTAAGGCAACCCCTCATTCCTCCAATATAAAAAAGCTTTTGTACAATTTGTGTGTTGCAGACGTAACAAAGTAGATTAATACAAAATGTGATTTTCAGAACCGTCTACTTGTAGGGAACATAAGCAATTTATATTAGATTACTTTTTAATAATTTTGCTAAGAAAAAATTGCATTTGGCTCAAAGAGAAAATTGCTAGTAAACCGAAAAATAAGAATAAAATAAAAATACTAAAAAAATACATAAAACTGCTAAATAATATAAATTTTAAGGAAATGATAATAATAAATAATAATATGTTGCTGTTAATATATGGATTTGAAAAATTTATCAGTATGAATTTTATTAGGCCAGAAGGCAACGTAGCCTACAAGAATGCCAACATTGCACAGCAGAAATTCATGGTTTTAGTTTTTTTTCAATAGGAACGCACACTCTACTGTACGCCTTTGTAAATTCACATGGCTCATTATTCATAGCAGAACCGAAAGCCATGGAAATTCAATTTGCTTTTCATCTTGTGCAGTTGCTCGAGCAACGATCGTATCCCTGTCGGACCTGAGACAACCAGTTCCCAAAATTCATTGGTCTTTCAACTGGTTTTTTGTAGTCAATTGGGCAACTGGTTGTCCAAGTGACTGTCAGCGGATGCGTGGGTGAGTTCGCGTCTAATCGTTTACGTTCTGCGTGCGCGTTCATAGGCGAGAAGCAGGGGCGGATTTAGAAAAATATTTCGGGGGGTTTCAAAAAGTAATCCTTTGATATTCATAAATTGTCTTTTAATTTGTATGTAGTTTTAATGTCGATCCTAATATTTCGGGGGGGGTTTCAACCCCCAAAACCCCCCTGAATCCGCCACTGGCGAGAAGAAACATGAAAATACGAAACGAAACGAAAGACGAAACAGAGGTGAAAGATTCAACATTATTCTGTTACGGCTGATCTTGAGATGCTTTTGTTACAACAACAACGTAGAAATGTTTCTTTCTTTCTGTTTCTATGACTCGAAGTTCGCCCGATTTGCACGTTTTGTCTTGAATGATTTCAGTTAGAATATTTCGTGGTTGCGTGAAGCAACGAATTGCAGCAGCAGTCGAATGGTATGTATTAATAAATTTATATAATTATGTTTATGTAATTATTTATTAATTAATTAATTTTTTTTATTAATTGCAGGCGAAGTCAGGATGTTGAACTGCGTCAGACCCCAAACAGTTTCGACTGAAGTGTGTCAACAAGTCGAAGTTCATCTTTACGTGCACCAATACTTGTTTTATTCGCGATAATTTTTTGTTATTATTTTTAAATATTTATAAAATAAAATAATTAATTAAAAAATGCACTGTTTTATTTTTCCATAAAAACCGAGTGGTTAGAAATTTAATCCAGAATAAACTAGTTCGCAAACTAGTCGCGTTTAACTGGTTTGACAACTGGTTGCTTCGGACTAATCTTGGACTAGTTGCAAATGGATGCAGACGTGGACAATTGACCCTCGCCTAGGACACCGCCATGTTAAAAAGGTGAGTTTGCTACAAGAAAACGATTCGATTCTGAGGTCATATGTGACTGTCAAGCGACTAGTTGAAAAACTAGACTTGGACCAGTCCGATTTCCCACAGGGATTGTTTTCATTCGCCTACACAAGCAACACGCACATTTATTTTCACACGGACACACACCCTTGCATATTCGAATTTGCAAACGGTACGCCGCGGCGCGCCGTCTCGTGCCAAGCAGCACAGCACAGCTCGCAATTGATGTTCCTTGTCGAACATCCCACCAGTGTTGCCGTTGTGCGACTAAAGTGTCAAATTGACCCTTTTTGGAGACCGATGCCACCTGACACCGACTTTTTAAAAATAGGCTTATTTTGACACTTTTCTTCAAAATCATGCGACTTTTGCCCCCTTTTATCAAAAAGTTTATATGTAAAGGAATTCTATGTAATGTGCCACCACGTAGTGGCACTTTTTGCGTATAACTCGTTAGAAAATTAACTTATCGCCAATGTTAATATACCGTTAGAAAGATGGTTTAAAGAGCTATGATCCAAGGAAACATCTCCTTTGAATTTTTTGTAAATACTAATTTTACAGCCAATTTCCCAAAGTTTTAAAAATCGACAACCTAAAAGTGTTTAATCTAAAGTGACATCCCCTAAAAAAATCGCAAAAAACGTAGAAATCTCAAGTAAAAATGCATGATTTAGAAAATTTACGAAAGATTATTGAATTTAATTTGAATTGAATAGAAAATCACCGAAAGCCAAATGCATATTGAATGGTAACGAATTAAAAGAATAACTACATGGACATTAATACACACAACTGAACTAATTTTTGCCTCATGATAGGATTAGAGAAAAATTTACTAACACTTTAAATTCATTTTAATGACGATTCCGAGCAAGAAAAAGTCATTTTACCGATATACTACTGTGTACAAAGAATACCCGGAATTTGTTTATAATTAAAAAAATCTTTATTTATTCTTCCAAATCAATGTCATCGCCTTCAAAGTAGTCCCCCCCCCCCGATGCAATGCACTTATGTCAACGGACTTTCCAATCTTCGAAGCATGCCAAATAGTCACCTTCCGGTATGGCCTTCAATGCGCGCGCCGATTCACGTTGAATCTCTTCAATCGATTCAAAACGGTGTCCTCGAAGTGGTCTTTTGAGTTTGGAGAATAGCCAGAAGTCACAAGGAGCGAATACGGCGAATCAGGCGAATACGGTGGCTGTGGAACGATATGAGTTTCATTTTTGGCGAAATGCTCACGAAGAACCAATGCCGTGTGAGATGGTGCATTATCGTGATGCAAAAACCAAGAATTGTCTCTCCATAAATCCGGTCTCTTTTTGCGAATAGCTTCACGCAAACGACGCATAACGCTCAAGTAATATTCCTTGTTAACAGTTTGGCCCGGCGAAAGGAACTCATAATGCACAACACCACGATAATCGAAGAAAATTGTCAACATGACCTTGATTTTTGAGCAACTTTGGCGCGGATGTTTCGGCCTTGCCTCACCTTTGGCACGATATTCGCTCGATTGGTCGGCTGTTTCCGTGTCGTAAGCAATGTCCTTTAAAATTGTGATGGCCGATCCATTTGATATTCCAACAATAGAAGCAATGTCTCTGCATGTCAGCCGACGATTTTCCATCACCATTTCCTTCACTTGCTTGAAGTGTTGCTTATCAGTTGATGTGCGTGGTCCGCCTGGCCGCTCTTCGTCTTCAACGCGTACTCTGCCTTCTCTGAACATTTCATACCAATCAAATGTTGTTGTTTTTGATAGAGCATGGTCTCCGTAGGCCTTCTGCAACATTCTCAACGTTTCCGCAGCGGTTATTCCGTTCAGGAAACAAAATCTGGTCGCACTTCTTTGTTGGATAATTTCAGACATTATAAAAATCGCCGAATTCACTTTTCGCGTCTCACAAAACCAAGCGTAATTTAAACACTAATGAGTATTTTGACGTATAATTTGACATGTGTTGACATCACATGTGTGACAGTTGTACGAATTAAAAAAAAATAATTCGGCGAAAATATTTAACCGCGTAGTTTAAATGGGAAAATTCCGGGTATTCTTTGTACACAGTAGTATGTAGTATCACAAATAAAATGAAAAAAGAGGGGTGGCACTTTACATTTTCACGCCATTTTGGAAATCATTGAATAAATGTTCTCCTCTTACGATATGCTCGGATATCATTTCGGATTATGAAAAAGCATTAAAAATTAAGTCCAACACTGATATTTACCTTAGTTTTTTAGACGTATTTGATTTATTTTTCACCGCAACAAAAACCTTCAGCTTTATTTTTAAGTTTTTTCTTAACCAAATTTTACATTTTTCCCCCTTAAAACCGCATTAAAATTTATGTTGTCATATACACCTTAAATGACGGTAGGCATTTTTTTGCTTGGATTGCTGGAACATCAAAATCAAGCAGGAGTGGCACATTACAAAGAGTGGCACCTTACAAAGAATTCCCCAACATTTTGAAAATTGTTTCGTAAAGTTAATTTTTTTATTTTTGCGTGTTTCAAAATACTCATTAGGCATATGCTTTGAAATTTTTTCGTAATAAATACGAAACATGCATATTGGGACTTTTTAATATATTCCTTATCAATAAATTTTAGGAGAAAACAGTTTTTTTCACAGAAAATTATCTTCTTTAGAAATTTATTAAAAATAATGAGTTTCGAAAGGTGAAATAATGAAAGTTTATACGTATAACAAAATTGGATCACTTGACACTTTTTTTGCGGCTGTGACACTTTTTCTGCGACTTTTTAAAATTTTACAGCGGCAACACTGCATCCCACACAGAATGAAGATAAACTTCGAAAATTGAAGTTTGACGAAGCCAGCGACAAAACTTCGTATAGCCGAAGCAAAGTAAATCCCATGGTTCAACTAACAAGGTTGTAGCAAGCCACCGGCTGATCGTTTATCGCTTCTGTCAAAATCGTCGGTGTCAGCAGTGGTGCGGTGTTGCCGCATCGGTTGAAATGAAAATACCTGACTGAAAACAACTGACCTGAGCACTTTTCCCGTTTTTTCTCTCAAATACAGCACCGTCTGGCAACAATCACTTTTGTCTGTTTTCAGTTTCTCCCTCTTTCGTCGGGAAATGACAGCTGAATTTGACAGTAGCGATAAACGATCCTACCAACAAAATACATGTGGTTTTTGGTGTTGCGGGGATGCTATTACCTTGTTTATTGTGCCATGGTAAATCCTAAGTAGCGCCACTCTTTTTTGGCCGGACACTAGTGGCAGTGTTGCCGCACAAGCAGTGCTACCCCAGAACGATTTTCTGTTGGTTTTGGGAGTAAATTTGATGCCTAATTTTCTGACTGCTCTTTCCAATCAAGAAATAAAGAAATGTTTGAAAGATTAAATATCTTAACAAAACTGTAAAATTACTGGAGAAATACAATAGTTATTACCACAATTGATTAAAATAGACAACATTTGAATAAAAATTTCAATTTTTCTTTCCTAAAAATAATTTCATGATAAAAACATAAAACAATCTGAATCAATATCAAGGTAATTTTGTTATTGTACAAGGTAAAATGCGAACGACAAAGTTTCTTGCAATAAATTATTTCAAAATTTGTGTGTTATAGTAATGTCGTGCATCTTCAGAGCTCTTAATACGTACTAAAAATATGTTTTTATTCATTCATTTTGATTGGTAATATAAACTCCCAACACGATAATTTAATCAAAAGATGATGAATGTGTTCAGAAGAACATTTTCGTATTCATTATTAAATTTCTTTGATGCGACTGAACTGAATGAAATAATTTTAATGAAATCATAATCATTACAAACATTTCCCATCTAAATACATTTCTATATTCATAATCGTTAACAAAAATTTCAACCCTGTCTTATAATAATTTGACCACTTTCACCACAAAATGTGCAAATTTCACAACCAAGGCAAAACTGAAATGTCATTTTTCATTAAATTTCTCAAAAGGACAATTTTTCGCAACGATATACATATATTGGAGTTGCATCCATCAGGTTTGTTATATCACAGAACAAACAATATACAGAATGCGCATCTGGTGTAAAGAAAATTTTCTTCGCGGGTTCCAGCGGTACGACCCGTTTGTGGATGCGGGGGGAAGCAGTAAAGGGGATGAGAACGCACAGAGCGCGAGAGCGTAAGCTGAGAAGCTGCGACCGCGCACCACACACTGTGGTTGTTGTTGTTGGGCAACAAAGCGATGTGCCGCTTGCATGTTGGTGCTGGCTCGTGCTCGCTCTCCGCTTGCTTTTTGACAAACAAGACAAGAAGTGGACAGGCAGTTTCATAGAAAAATTGATTGAGCGATCGCCAAGGCACATAAGGTGGTAGCACTACGGGAAAAACCAAAATTCAATGGATTTTATAAGTTCTTTTGGTCTGCTTGTAAAATAGAAGTTGTAAAAAGTACAAATGGCTACAATGAAATATATGTGTTAAATATTGAAACAACCAAGACGCATTAAGAAAGTGATAATAAGTGGAAAACTATTGCTACAATGTTGTGCTAATTATCAAAGAATGCTGCAACTACCTATTGAATTTGCCTTGGCGATTGCTTTGCCAAATCAACCACTATTTCAATGTGCACGAGTAAAGCCAAGCTGGCTTGCTGCGGAAAGCGACAACATTGCGTGTTGTTGTCGAAATGAGAATAAAGCCCAAAACCATCGAATCTATGCGTATACAATACATCAATTCGCGCTTACTCTCTCGGTTCCCTTTACATTTTCCTCACCTTTGTTGCTTCCCGCCCGCGTCTGAAATGAAATCGCAAAATTATTTCAGATGCGCCTTCTGTATACTGTTTATTCTGTGGTTATATCGAGTTTTCGTGGCACATCGTTGACATGAGTATTTTGTGTTGCAGGAACTTCCGGAAGCCCGGAATATGACCGATGACGATGCGGCGCTAACCCATTTTTAGAACACTGTGACGCAGGTGACGCCCGACAACGAGGAGAACTTCTACGAGCACCTGCTGAAGGTGGCCGGCGTCGTACAAGCTGCTGCGCAAGCTCGGCTACCACGTGCTCTCGCTGGACTATCGCGGCTATGGCGATTCGGATCAGGTCTCGCCCACCGAGAAGCGTGTTGTGCGCGATGCCATCGCCGTCTACAAGTACATCACCTCAGTGACCTCGAACCTGGTGTTCATCTGGGGCCATTCGCTGGGCACCGGTATGGCGAGTAACTTGTGTGCACTACTACTACGCGGGTGGTTTTCTTGTACTCATTTTCCCATTGATTATGCTAAAATATTGCAAGTATATTTTGTTCCGTGTGCCTGCAGCCGTTCAAAGATCTGCCCTGGTTTGATTTGACCTTTGAACGACCCATGTACGCCAATTCGCTGCGCTTCGAAACGGATAAGCAGATTGGTGAATTTAAGCAGACAGTGATGATTCTCCATGCCGAGGATGACTCTGTGGTGCCATTCGAACTGGGATATAAGCTGTATCGCACAGCGCTGAATACGCGTGGCTTGGGTCGGAGTTTCGATTCTGGTCGAAAGATTTGTGAATAACTACAGTAATGCAAAATATTGAGCATTAACCACAACAGCAGCAACAACAATAATCGATTGTCGACGTGTGCGACGCGGTGCAGCTCTTTAGAGGCCGTTTTCATGCAGGTGCATTTGGTATTAGCTTTGCTGGAAATTGATGCTTTTGCGAATTGAAATTAATAATTGAAGGCTAGCAAATTGTTAAACTTATAAATTTTGAGTTGAAGAAATAGCGATCAAACTTTGTGGAAAGCAAAGTGCATATTTTTTCCATTGTCCTGGCAACTGAATAAATGAATAAAAATGAAAGTATGCAGATTTTGTTCCTACATAAAATTATGAATTATATTTTTGCAAAATTTTTAACAAAATATATAAGTTTATGTTAAGAATACCATTTTAATTTCATTTGCAACTGACAATGACTTGTGGTGAATATATATACCGAAGGCAGAGTTGCTCTTGAATAACAAACGAAAAAAATTAAATTTGTTCATAAATGTTGGTAAAAACCAAATAATTTATGAGAATTTTATTTAGCTTTCTTTTCTCTGGTTATACCAACATAAAAAGTAAGCGATTCCTTTATAAAATCGTCTTAAATTACGTTTAAGAAATTCATTGAAACTGCAATTTTTTCAGTATTTTTCACGTACACGCAATCCTGCCACTAGTGTCCGGCCATCGTGGTGAGTTCAGTTTTACACGTGAACAACAACAATTTGACGGTTCTTGTCATACAGAATCGACGCCTGGTTGTCAAAGAGTGGCGCTACTTAGGATTTACTTTGGCCGAAGTACGTGTGAGACCTACTGTGCTAGATTTGCGTGACCGAAAAATTGTGTACTGCGTGGTACCTCTATGTGTTTATTTGCTTAGTGATTCAACGAATGTAAAGTGAGCGCACACAATTCTGCTTTTGCTTGGCAGTGATCAAAGCCGTTGTGCTTTGTGTGAGCAAAACAAAGAGCGTTAATATTATTACGCTCTCACTGTACCGACGCTTGCTTGCTCTCGATAATGAAAAGTTTTGCAAATTCGAGCTCGCTCTATGCCATTCGGTTGTATGAGCGTAGGACATCTTATACTATAATTGTCTTTGACCAAAGAATATGAAGTGTATAGAAGGCGCATCTGAGCTCAAAAATTCAAATTTTTGTTTGCGAGCTTCATAGAGTGGGGGGAAGCCACAAAAGGGAAAGAGTGGTGCCAGCAGGAGAGCAAGCGCTTCAGTTTACCCTTATTGACTGTGCGAACCAGTGATGGAATTTGGGCCCAAGTGTGTCGTATCAAACATCAGCATAGGAGTGGACCATATTCAAGCAAATTGTATCAATTTTTTTCCAAGCTCCCAATTAAGTGAAAGGCCAATTTAATAACATTTTTATTAATACAAAATTCAAAAGTTGTATTCGAAACTAAAATGTATATTTAACAACACATGGAATTCACTTCTAATTTAAACAAGAAACATATGTACATATGTAAATTATTCTAAATAGGAATAATTATCTTCAGGTACATTTGCATAGGATAAGTTAGGAGGGGACCTTAAAATCATAACAACATTTATTACTGGCTTTCAAGAAATCTTTTGTTTGTATTAACGACGAAGCAGTGCTTACTTGTAAACGGGATCGAAATTTACTTTTGATTAAATTGTGTACAGAAAATACGTGCTCTACACTGGATGAAGAGTGGGGAATAGATAAATACCTTTAACAAGTCTTAAAATGTTTTTGAAAAGAGACTTGTTTAATTCATTTTGTAATTCTAAAATTTTAAAAGATTTTGGTTCTTCATATTCTGAAAATTTCCTATAATGAGTATAGTCTAATTTCTTCGAGATATTTAATCACTTTAGGAAAAGCTTGGACACAATTGGTACAACAGTTTGTGTTTTACCCAGCAAGATATGCTCGGGTGAAAACTTTGGCAACAGTTTAATATATCATTAAAGTTAACTCTTTTTCTTAAAGAGTCAAGAAACTTTATGTAAAACTCACGACATTTTCTTTACATTTTAAAACAGCTTCATCAGATAAAACCCCTGAGCAAATTAACAAATCTACTCCAACTCAACAATACACATCGCCAACAGGTAATTGATCTTCAAATAAATTTATGTCGTTTATATTTTTGCCATCAATTACTTCTTTTTTCAAAAAATTTCTTGCTAAATGTTCACCATTTAGAAGAAATTTAGCAAATATGCAATTCTTAGAAGAAATGTGTGAATTCGTGCGTCTTCCGATTGCATTAAAGAAGGTAATATGACAAAAACTATCCATAACTAGTTACAGATGATAAGCTATGCACCAATTTTCCTTTTAAGGTTGCCACACAATTTGCAAAACTTTTTGTTTTTAGTGCTAAAAGGCAATGCAAAATTGTCTTTTGGTTTCTCGACTAGTGTGTACCAAAAACGCGGCCTGTGTACGAACATACTTTTTAAACTGTGATTGTATCAAAATAGTACAATAGTGATACGATGAGAGATTCTGTGCCGCACTGTACAGGAATGCCTTTCTCCGCACGAATGTTTTCCAAGCATACTTTTAGGCATGCACTGTGAAGTACAGCAAAACTGTTATAAATTCGCTTGGTATAGTCCGATATGGCAAGGATGGTTCTCGAAATGGGCTGTGCGAGAATGGTCGAGCGCTTTCCAATTAGAAGTTGCAAGAAACTTCGGCGCGATAAGAAAAGTGGTATAAAAGCAGCAGTGGCAGCGCAAGGGGTCGAGTCGGTGTTGAGCAAGCAATGGGGAAACATGCAATAGTAGTAGTGTAAAGTAGAACAAGTGCAAATTTGTAAATAAAGCGATTGTTAGTTTTGACTACGTTGCGCTGGATAACTGAAGTTGTTTTATTTCCAAATACAATCAAAACGAACCGCCGATAACGAACTGGTGAATTTCGTAACAATAGTATCAAGAATTCCATCACTGCACAGTGATTCGACTCCATACAACCGCGGGACAAAATTAGAAGGAGTGGTCCGTTCTTCATAAAATTTGGTATACAAGTTAAACATGGTCTGCTGAATTTAAATCGCCATTTTGTTTTTCTTAAACTGTTGTAGTTTGGCTATGCCTGAGACTTAAATTTGCAAATTTCGTCATTTTTGGAGAGCTATAGCACCAAGTGTGTTAGCAAGATTTTTCAGATTTTACATTTAATCGGTAACGTCAACATTGATTATTCTAAAGAGTAACAGAAATTTTCTTAGAACCCTCTGGGTTTGCAATAAAAACGATAACTATAGATGTATGTTTTGCATTTTTGCAGATTTTATCATTTTTCGTGCTGATTGCATACTTTTAGGCATAAATTAAATAAAATTTGTCGAAAAATACGTGTTAAGACCACTTTTCAAATTGAATTATTTTCTGAGATCGGAAGATATCGGAGGATGTAATTACATTATCCGACAAAGAAAGAATGCTTCTTAAAATAAAAAAAATCCAGGAACATATTTTCACATACTTTTTAGATATTTTCCTCTAAGTTTTGCCAATTTTCAGATTTTTAATTTAGAAAAATATTTTGAATTAAAAGTGAAGTAAAACCCTCAGCTTGGCAAATTTTGAGAAAACATTAAAAGCGAAAATGGCCACATCATTTCTTATTCTATATTGAAAGATTAAGTAACTTCTTGGTAACCATTTATTTTTAAAATTTTTTTGCTCAATAGACTAAAAAACAGAAAATATGAGTTCCAATTTTTTTGAGAAAAAAGTTTCAAATTTGAGCCGGTTTTGCACAGACACTAATTGATTTTTTGCACAGATTTTCGGGGGTTTTCTTAGTTGGAGTTTTTTCTTTCAAATGACATCAAAATCGTTAAATTCTGAGACCATAAATTTTTTGAATTTTGTCTATGGAACGAATCACTGTGCACTGGTGCGAACTGATAGTATAAACACAACCAAGTCGTCGTGCGATTTTTACGCAGCGAACGTACGCTGTCAAAATTAAAACACACAGCAGTTAATGTGATTGCCCACAACGACGACGACTGCGATATTCGACCGACGACCGGTCGTCCGACGATAGAACAAATTCTAATTTGGTCGCAGTCGTCGTGCGAACCAATCAGCTGTGCAGCTGTCAGCGGTGAAAAACGTAAAAACAAACAAACGAAAAATTGTAGTAAAATTTTGTGATTTGTGGTTTTTTGAGGTTGCAAAGTTGTAAGTGGTTCAAATTTTAATAAAAAATTGTGCCAAATAATCTATTTTGTCTTTCCCTTTCGTATGTTTTAGAAAATGGACAAGACGGAGCTCCTAATAGACCGAGCAGCGAAAGAAATCGTGCCCGCACTGATTAGAGTTGCAGCTGGAGACGGTTTTGTGCTGCCGTGAAGGAATTTGGCTAATATTGCTGCCCCGAAAGTAGCAAAAGTCGTCGCCTGGACAAATCAAGTTTGCGCATACGACAATACGCCCGTAAGTGTCCCGGTAGTGTTAGCCGTCGAGCGCCTGGCAGAGCGGGTGCGCTCCGAGGGACTGGAGGTGGTGTGCGTGCCCACTAGCTTTCAGGCGCATCAGCCGATTGTCGAGCATCAGCTGCAGCTGGGCGATCTGGACCGGCATCCAAAGCTGGCCGTGGCCATCGATGGCGCCGACAAGGTCGATAGCGACATGGTACTGATCAAGGGCGGCGGCGGCTGTCTGCTTCAGGAGAAAATAGTGGCCGCCTGCGCGAAGCAGCTTATTGTCATAGCCGACTACACCAAGAACTCGCAGCGCCTGGGCGAACAGTACAAGAAGGGGATTCCGATCGAGGTGGTGCCCATGGCATATGTGCCAATAAGGCAGCGCATTGCGGCCATGCATGGCGGTAGCCAAGGCGGGGCCGTGCGTCACGGATGGCAATTTCATACTTGACTGGCACTTTGAGCCGACAACGGTTTACGACTGGAAGGCGGTGAATGAAGATTTGCTGCTCATACCGGGCGTGGTCGAGACACGTTTGTTCGTGGACATGGCAACGGAGACGTATTTTGGTATATGTGGTGGTCTGTATTCAAATCTCAAGTTTGTTTTGTAAACACGCTGCTTATTACAAAAAAATAATAATAAATAAATCCTTAGCCAGGTATGTGTCTTAATACAAATTGCTTTTAATCGCGCGGTCCAATGAATCTCGCCAGCGGTTCTCGAGCAAGTAAGTGTTGCATTGCACCTTCAGAAGGACTTCTTGCTGCGCGTCGGCAGCAGACTTTCCTTGGCGTAATTGAATAATGACAGCAGACCCTGTTTCTTGCCGCGCGAGAAATAGTTTGTGACCACATCGTGATTGTCTGTAACTTATAAACACATTCAGATTAACCGCCCTCAAAGGACAACAATAACGACGTACCCATATGCTCGTTTTCTCGACTTATCGAATTCATGTTGATTCCATTCACTCAAAATAAAAGGCAATTGTGTGTTTGCCGTGTTTGCAGAAATAATAGCTGATGCTAATGTCGCATCATTCTGTTTTACTGTGCGTATTTTCACGACGACGACGCACTGCGTAATTTTTCGGTGCGTATAAATTCGCACAACGACTTGGTTGTGTTTATACTATGAAGCACGAGCTACAACAAACACACATGTAGTGAAAGTACCGCTTCTCCTGTGTACTTTGAGGCGTTGGTGGTTGTTTTGGTCACTCAAAAATTTTTTGTGCAAATTTCTCACAGCAACACCAGCCAGCGCAATGATCGTCGTTTAAACGACGCCATTGCTTTTTGTTGTTGTAGTTTTTGTGTGTATGCTTTTTTGTGTTGTCGATTGGTTTTGCTACACAGCTCGAGAAAAATGTAAACACCTCTTCTTTTGTTGTTTTTTTATTATTTATATTTTGCATCGTTTGGAACTTCCTTTTTTTAATTTACTGTCACAGCATTTATCAGGAAATCTGAAGGAGCAAATAGGTAGCAAACGTCTGTTACCGATTGATAATTTTTATGAAAAATGTTTCACTTAGCGCAGTGAAAAGGTTATCATTTCTTAGTTTTTGGAAACATATGCCACAATTATTATTCATGTTAATTTTTACTTGATTGTCGAAATTTTTATCTACAAAATGATTTGTTGTAATAATTGTTGTAATTACTGCTGAAATAAAATAATAAAAAATACAGTTTCGTCTGTCTCAGCATGTAGTAGGATTTGATTCATAGAATCCTGTGTATTTTCGAAATTAGTTGTTACACTTGACCGAGTACTACTTGAATTTTGTCCCAAAATTGCAAATGTATTTTCTAGTTTATCTTGTTTAAACAAGTTTTTTGTTATAAAACATTTATGTGGGTTATTGCTTAATTTTATCAGTGATTAAAAAATAGATTTTAGTTCTAAAAATAAAACTTTAATCATCCATATATTTAACATCTTTCAAATAATTTAAAAAACTCTTTATAAATTTGTACGACTCATTATTTAATTGTAAAGCTGATCTAAAGCAATTATCCGATTGCCCTATTCATGCAATCAAACATTAGGTCTACTTTTTTGATAAATTCTTTAGGAACTTTGTTTGTAGCGACCATATAAGTCGTCATGCCAACCATATTTTATTTTCTCTTCTATTATTTTGCGCACACTACAGTCTGCAATAAGTTCAGGAGCAATATGCGACGCCGTGCAGGCTTGTAGAAGAAGAACAAAAGCCAGCCAGAAATCATAAATCGTTTTACAATTTCAGCTTTTCGCCAGCACAACAACAACAACAGCGTTCGTTTTCACCTTGCAATCATTTCACGCCACAAGAATGTGCTAACGCACACTCGCTGCAGTGAGCGCAACCAAAGAGCGCAACACATAAAACTACGTTCTCGCTTGTAAAGCAACGCTCTCACCACATACGTGATCTATGAGAGCAGAGCGCGGGTTCCAATGTTAGAACCAGTGTTGCCACTTAAACAATTTTTTTCCGACCAAATTCGACCTCAACCGACCAAATTAACAATTTGCGTTATCTTTAAAGTCATTTTTAATTTACATTTTATTTATTTTTTAATACATTTTGTGTACTAATGAAAAGATATTCACATCACAAAACGGACCAAAATTCGTTGAAGCAGACCAGCGGACCAAAGTAAAAATATCTGACCAAATTTGGTCCGAAAAGACCAAAATCGGCAACTCTGGTTAGAACCCGCAATAAAAAATTTTTGCTTGTATGACATGCGCATTCTGTATGTTTATCTTCTTTGCTTTGACAGAACAAGCAGCACAGAGATTAGAAGAAAGTTATGATTGCATGCGGCTCCGCGAAGCATTGAAGCAAAATAGCGTCGGCTGTGGTTGTTGTGGTTGCCACTTGCTTCTAACATATATGGGAGAAGAGCGATTAGCTATGGTTGTTGTTATTGTTGCCGGCTAGGAAATGAAACATTGAATTCGAATTATTTTTGCTTTGTAATTCATTCTGCGTGTAGTGCGTACATACGCTGTCGGTAGCAATTTTACGACGGAGTGTAGCGTGCAAAAATACATGAGAACGAATGTCAAGAAGGGGTAACTTATCGACTTAGAGCTGTTTTCTCAACTTACCTTTAACTTTAAAGTTCACTTTAACGGGCCGATAAACGCATTTTCGTTTTCTCAACCGCTTGTTAAGCCACCCTCCCGATAAAACTTACTGGTCGGATTGAGTGCCTGTTAAACTTTAAAGTGAACTTTAAGTGGAAATAGTGCCAAGTACATGCATATGTTTGTTTACAAACAAAAACAGCTGGTTATGAAATTATAATTTGAAATTAAATTTGAATTTAAGATCTTTCGGTATGGAAAATAGGCGTGTTTTTTATATTCATGCACTGGAAGACGCTTTTGAAAGTACGGAGTCGCAAATTGCGGCAAATAGAAAATATACCAGCCAATTGGACCATTTCACTGCTTTGCACTGCTGACATGTCCAATCGCTGCTGGGCCGCCACCTGTGCGATACGTCTCGCTCTTCTCCGCTGCAAGTTCCAGCTTGGACTTGCGCTTCAAGCTGTCGAACTTTTCCCTCAACGATTTCCAACGTCTGGACACGCCCCATTTGGCAGTAAAAGCATCAGCAAGATTTTGCAAAATTCAACTCAGTTTTGAAAGTGAGTTAACTCACTTTGATACAAAAACAATTGCATGGGAATTAGAGCATTTAAATGCGATGTTAAATGCATTTAAGCATTAAATGCATGTGGGACGACCTGTACGATAAGCTTTAGTTTTAATTCGTTGACGAGTGGTGCCATAGCAAACGCTGTCACTGACTTGAGTGGCACTACTTTCGACAAGCCGCCCGAAGATAGGTCTGTTTGGCAGAGAATAATTTGTACGAATTTGTACAAATTTTTACTGGATCCTGTTTGTTGACGCCAAATCTCCAGTAACGAGAGAGAAACTGAGAGCGTAAAGTGACAGTTCATTTCGTGAGAACTTGCAAGTTTTTACTGGAGAAATTTTGTCTAGTAACTTTATGCCAGTAAGAAAAAGAACAAGAAAAACATATGACTGGCTGCCATATGATCGACTGCAAAGAAACATAAATTTTGAAAACATTTGGAGGCAAATGGAAACAGCAAAGAAATTGTGCGTTCGCAAGTCTGCTGACCCACAACCGTCTTGCTCAGCTTTACCCGCTGAAGCTCAAAGGGAAGAAGTGCAGATTGAGCGCAACGAACTATTTGCATTTTGCATTAAATGTCTGATTTAACTTAATTTTTTTTAGATTAGCTGTTTCGTTCTTTAACCCTCCTGTTTACACCCTTTTTACTGTGTAGTGTGAGTGAGCCAAGTCCCAGTGGTGTAACCAAGAGTTAGAACTTGGAAATTCTTACAAATTGCTGTTTGTTCACTTTTTTGGATACTTTCATTTTTGGGAGCGTAAGCTCCTGATATTTTTTACTGGAAATCTGGCCCAACAGACCTGATATAGCGTTCGGCATCGCCCTCATCACGCTCTTATTTTAATCACTTGTTCTTAGACACTTGTACAATAAAGACACAAAACACCTAAAAGTGGTGACCTCCGACAAGGGTTGTACGAGTGTGCCGTTTTAAGATCCCGTTACAAAATCACGCGTTTTTCTCATCCAGCATGATCGACGACAGCGGAGTCTCTTCACCACGAACGAATACGCTACCACCGACCGTCGTTCGCGGTTCAGAGGAGCACCCTGCTCCACACGAAAGGAAAGCTGCGGTTGTATACGCGCGCCTACCAATCCCCGAAATGTCCTGCACAAATATCGAAGCGTGGTTCATAACCTTGGACTTTTGGTTCACTGCCTCCGGCATTACTTCGGACAAGCAGAAAGCAGCAACCGTTTTTGCAGCGCTTAATCCCACCGTCATCAGTCAATTGGCAGAAGTAATCGCTTCGATTCCACAAGTAGACCGGTTCGAATACGTTAAGACAAAAATAATCGAGCATTTCGCGGACAGTGAGCAACGGCGCCTCAACCGACTCCTCTCCGAACTACCGCTTGGTGACAAAAAGCCATCGGAGTTATACTTTGAAATGAAGCGCGCCGTTGGCACGACTCTTGGCGAAGCTGCCCTTAAAGGTCTATGGACAAAACGTTTGCCCGAGTCCGCTCAACCAGTCAGTGCCGCATTAACTGGCACCGCAGCAGAATTCACTAAGATTCCATCGTTGATGCTGTTACACCGAATCAGGTAAACCGAATAGAATCAGACGCCTCAAGCGAAATTAAAAACCTTCGTGCTGCTATAGAAGAACTAAGAAGGCGCTTCGACATATTAGCTGCTGAATGAAGCTCATTCAACTGGGGGTAGACCTGATGCATCGCCCAACTACGATTGCTGGTATCGCCAGAAATATGGTGCAGATGCTCGCAAGTGCCGCAGTCCATGTCGTCGCAGACAACGGGCAACCCAGACAGGGACAACACAAAAACAACAACACTGACTAGCGCCGCGCGTGGCAATACCAGGCGAAAATCTTGCCACAGACCATGAAGCCTTCCGCTTTCAAATAAACGACCGATCATCGAAAACGAAATTTCTTATCGACACTGGAGCCGATGTGTCAATCCTTTCTCTTACCACACCGTCATACGACATTCGCCCTAGTACTACGAAGCTCTACGCAGCCAACGGTGCACAAATAAAAGTCATAGGCGAAAAACGCTTGAAAGTAGATCTTGGCTTTCGTCGCGAATTCATCTGGTCATTTATCGTTGCAGATGTGACTCGGCCTATTATTGGCGCAGATTTTATAAGATTCCACGATCTACTTATCGACATGCGCCGAAATAAACTTATCGATAATGTGACATCTCTCTCTAGATTGCAACGCCATTGACGTAAAAACTTTCTCAACAGCCTTTTGCTGATATTTTAAGTGAATTTTCGGACATTACCAAATTACCACCTTACGGATCAAGAACTAAGTCAACGATTTTCTACCACATAGAAACAACCGGTCAACCCGTGTTTTCCCGGCCACGCCGTCTGTCGCCCGAAAAATTGGAGGCGGCGAAACCTGAATTTGATTTTTCACTGAAAACAGGAATTTGTCGTCCATCAAGCAGCAACTGGTCCAGTCCACTCCACATGGTAAGGAAAAGCGACAATACTTGGAGACCGTGTGGAGATTATCGAGCACTCAATGCACGCACGCTGCCCGACCGGTACCCTTTGCCTTATTTGACCAATTTTACACCTAACTTGCGCTGTATGACAATTTTCTCTAAAATAGACTTACAAAAAGCGTTTCACCAGGTACCAGTCCACCCTGATGATATTGGAAAAACGGCCTTCACGACACCTTTCGGCCAATATGAGTTTCAATTTATGACATTCGGCTTGTGCAACGCCGCACAAACATTTCAACGCCTTATAAATGAAGTATTAAGAGGCTTCGATTTTGTGTTTCCGTACATCGACGACTTATTCATAGCATCGCACTCGATTGAGTAGGACCGACAGCACCTACGACTAGTCTTCCAGCGACTTCGCGAGAACAATCTTACCATTAACTTTTCCAAATGCGAATTCGGTAAGACTGAAATTTATTTTCTGGGACACCTAGTCAACTCTCAAGGCATACGACCGCTGCCCGAAAAAGTTTCCGCACTACTCGATTTCCCGCAACCGACGGTGGCTAAGAATTTAAAACGTTTCATCGCCATGATCAACTTTTATCGAAAATTTCTGCCACACGCGGTTGACTACCAAGCAAAACTACAACAACTCGTGGTGGGCAATAAGAAAAACGACCTCACGCAATTAGTATGGACACCGGAATCCGAAGCCGCTTTCACTCGGTGCAAAGAGAAGTTAGCAAATGCAACCCTGCTCTTCCATCCATCAGCGGATGCAGAGTTATCGCTTCACGTCGACGCTTCAGATTTCGCGGTTGGCGCCGCGCTCACCAATTGGTCGAGGGAGAATCCCAGCCTCGGTTTTTATTCCAAGAAATTAACATTCGCCCAATGCAAACAAAGCACATACGACCGAGAGCTAGTCGCTATGTATCAAGCAGTCTCGCACTTTCGGTATATGTTGGAGGGCCGAAAATTTCACATTCTCACTGATCACCGCCCACTGGTCTACGCTTTCCAGCGGAAACTAGAAAAAACGGCGCCGCGCCGAGCACGGCAACTACTTCATCGGACAATTTACGACCGACATACGGCACATATCTGGTGAATCAAATGTCATCGATTATGCAAAAGACAAAACATTTTTAAGCCGAGGTAACAATTCAAAATGGTCACTAGTATTAAAACGCTTTACGCTTCCAGGAACGAACATTCAGCTCATCTGCGACACATCAACCACACATGTGCGCCCGTACATTACGAAAGAGTTTAGACTACAAATACTCTCAAGAATTCATAATCTTTCACATCCTGGAGTGCGCGCAACGTCTAGACTGATGACCACTCGATTCGTTTGGAAAGGCATAAGGAACGACGTAGCTAGTTTTGTTCGCAACTGTGAGGCGTGCCAGCGCTCAAAAGTCCATCGACACACCCAGTCGTCTCCCGGACGATACACGCCACCGCAAGGAAGATTTTCGCATATAAATATCGACATCGTGGGTCCATTTCCATCATGTGAAGGACAGCGATACTGCCTGACCATAATTGATCGCTTCACACGATGTCCAGAAGCTGTTCCTATACCCGATATGACAGCGGAAACTGTGGCCAAAGCCTTGATGCTACACTGGATTGCAAGATTTGGTGTTCCAGAACGCATCACATCGGATCGTGGAAGGCAGTTCAAGTCCTCTATTTTCAACGAACTCGTCTCCACGATTGGAACCACTCACCTCCGAACGACACCGTACCATCCCCAATCGAATGGATTGATCGAGAGATGGCACAGGAGTTTTAAAGCAGCGATTCTCTGTCATAACCCTGAAAAGCGGATACACCTCCTCCCATCAATCCTCCTTGGCCTGAGAGTAGTTTTCAAACCAGAATTCGGTGCATCCCCAGCAGAACTTGTTTACGAGGTGACCTTCAGGATTCCGGGAGAATTTCTCCAGTCGTCTAAACTGCCTGAACCGACTAGTGATTCGGTAGCAAGTTTTCGCAAATCAATGGAAAGACTACGACCGACAGACACGACTCATCACTCGCCACCGACAACCTTTGTCTCACAAAAATTACAAACAACGACGCACGTTTTTGTTAGAAACGATTCTGTTCGCCCTTCGCTTACACACCCTTACGATGGTCCATTCGAAGTCATACGCAGATATACGAAGTATTTTACAGTGCTGATTCGAGGACGACATGGCAATATAAGCATCGATCGTCTTAAACCTGCTTTTTTTAGCAACGACAGACCTTGAAACATCATGGAAAGTAGACCTGCCTCAAGAAGCGTAATCCGTACCTGACAGAATATAATAATAACTACCCGAAGTGGTCGCGAGGTGAAGTTCCCTCAACGCTACAGGTAGCTTTCGTCTGGAGGTGGAGTACTGTGGGACACCCTGTACGATAAGCTCTAGTTTTAATTCGTTGACGAGTGGTGCCATAGCGAACGCTGTCACTGACTTGAGTGGCACTACTTTCGACAAGCCGCCCGAAAATATAGCGTTCGGCATCGCCCTCATCACGCTCTTATTTTAATCACTTGTTCTTAGACACTTGTACAATAAAGACACAAAACACCAATTGCATTTAAGGCCCGGAGGAAATAGGCTATTACAGTTCTCTAATTTAAAAGAGCCCTTCACTGCAGTTAAGCGCTCAGTGGAAATATGCTATAACAGATATCATCGTCGTACGAGAAATTAACAGAGGCAAAAGTTCTGTTCAACAAACTCTGTTATCTCCCCCTGCTGCTTTTGGCCCGCACCCGAAATTCAGATTGCTTCGCTGGTCGACATGCGCATTCTGTATACTGTTTATTCTGTGTTACCACCAAAGAATATGAAGTAATATAGAACGCGCATCTCATACAAGCAAACGCGTTGTATGAAGGGTACTGCTGGTAGTACCCTCTGTTATTGACAGTAAAACCCTCTGTTACTAACAGCAGAAATCTCTGTAACTTCGGCGTAACATGTGAATTGAAGTCGCTTCTGTACTCATTCGTATTCTCGCTGCTGTTGCGCCGGTTGATAAACATGACGATAAAGGCTGCTTTTGTTGTTGCGGGGAATAGCATTACTATATTGGCAAACGAAAAAAAGTTAGCATTGATGTTGTTGGTAATTGTTGCGTCGCTATTTCTGCTTTTTTTATAATCACAACCAAATTACAAATCACATTAATAATGTATCCCTTAACATCAATAAATGTGTTCATGTTAGTTTCTCTAAGTCTCATAGCCCTGTCCCTGCAGTTTACATGATTTCTAACTCACTCCTAACTAATTAATAGTTGACTGGCACGACAGCCCGCTTACGCGAGACTAAGGCCTAGCTTCCCGCAACCACCCGTGTTGTGCGTGTGAATTTGTACGCGGGTGGAAGGAACCTACAGTTTTATGCCGGTTCCGAACGGCAGGTTGGGAGCTTTTTCATAGGCAATTCTTACTCAGAGGTTTACCATTTCCAGCTGAGAGGACAGCCACCGAAAAAGAAAACGAGTTTTCCCGTTCATATATTCATATCTCTGCCGACTGCAAGCAGAGAGAGTTGCTTGCGTGGTTTCATCTTTGCTCTCCCAATGTGGCTCTGCTGTAAAAACCACTCTCACGTGGCTTTATTCGAAAAGCCAAGGCACATTTTTGAAACGCCACTGATTTGTATGAACGTGAGATATCTTATGCTTTAATAGTCTTTGATCCGTCGGCATGGACAAGAATTCAAGGACCCTTATACGCGTAAGCATCTGTTTACGTCTCTCGTTCGTTCTAAACTCGAGTATGCCTCTGTAATCTGGAACCCACTGTATACTTTACACCAGGGGTCGGCAAAATTGACAATGTGTGTTAGTGAGCGCAGTGAAATTTCCCTCCACTGCACAGTGATTCGACTCCATACAACCGCGGGACAAAATTAGAAGGAGTGGTCCGTTCATAAAATTTGGTATACATGGTCTGCTGAATTGAAATCTCCATTTAGTTTTTCTGAAGCTGTTATAGTTCAGCAATGCCTGAGACTTAAATTTGCAATTTTCGTCGTTTTTGTTGAGCTATAGCAACGAGTGTGTTGCCTAGATTTTTCAGATTTTACATTTAATAGGTAACGTCAATATTGATTATTCCAAAGAGTAACAGAAATTGTCTTAGGGTCCTCTGGTTTTGCAATAAAAACGATAATAATAGTCCAAAATAAAACACTGTGCACTTTAATTTCAATTAATTCAAACAATTTGTATTTTATTATAACACCACCAGTTGTCTGCCGTCCGCCGTCCGTGCTGTTCTGTGGTTGCTCGCTAACTCCGTCGTTGTCGTCCTCGTTCGTCCGTGCAAGCGTCCCGTCCGCTTCGTCTCGTCATTCGTCTGTCAGGGTCGCCTACGTCTGTCCGTTGTGCAGAGTCGCACTTGCTCGTCCGTGCAAGCGTCCCGTCCGCTTTGTCTATTCCCACATTCGGCTATCCTGGAATATCGTTTGGCCCGAACGATGGTTGCCATTTTTTCATATATTCGGCAACGGTAGTCGTGCGTCTGGGGCCCTCTTGCTCACCTACCTTTTCTTCTTCGCAACGGCTATGAGTCAGTTCTCTTACGACCTTGTAGGGCCCGAAGAATTTTGGTTACAACCGTAGTCCGGCACCAAACTGCGTTTGTTTGATGGCGACGAGTTCACCCAGTTGGTAGGCGGTCTACTCTTTTCGCTTCGCGTTGAAGTTTCTACGATTCTCGCTGAATTTTACCGATCGAATTTTTCCTCTCGCTCCCGATCGAAATCTTCCACAGCGCCTTCCTGTAACCACTCTCGCAACTCTGGAATAACATTCACCCGCATCTCTACTCCTGTCAGCAACTTGAACGGTGACACTTTGGTACTCCTAGGTGGCGTATTGTTAATAGTTTGTTGAACTGTCTCCACATGTTTATACCAATTACTGGCATTTCCGCAGCATAGTTTTGTTAGCATAGGTATGATGATTCGGTGAATTCGTTGCACCTGGCCATTTCCTCGAGGAACTCCGGTTGCTATAAGCAAGTGTTGAATGCCTTCGCCTTCACAATACGCCTTGAACGAATTTGACGTAAATGCCGTACCTCTGTCTGATATGATACGCTTAGGAATACCAAACACGGTTGCCTGCTTCCTCAAACGTACGATCACCTCATGCGTCCCAGTGGTTCTTGTCGGGTATAACCACACGAACTTGGAGAAAGCATCAACTACTACCAGAAGATAACTGTAGCGTTTGTTTGTTGTCTCCATAGGGCCAACGTGGTCGACGTGGTAAGTTCCCAAGGGTCTGTCCTCTTTGTTTATTGGGGACAAGAATCCCTCCTTCTTCCCGCCTTTCGCCTCTGAGATGATGCACGGAACGCAACTTCGTACTACTTGCATGACCTTCGATGCTAACTGTGGAATGTAGAATGTCTTTTCAACTGCCTCTTGTGTCTTCTTGGCTGCAAAGTGTCCTTGGTTATGAGTGGTCTTGATTATCTCGTCTTCCATCGGCGCTGGCACCACTATAAGCTCCTTAATGAGATATTTATAAAGTATACCGTGCATCATATAAAAGTCGTCGTAACTGTCCTTTTCTAACACCTTAACCACTGCACGTACCCATTCGTCCTGCGCTTGCGCTTGCTGCAACCGATGTCGTAGCGAATCTTCAAGTAGCAGACATGAAACTCTACTTAACGCGTCGACGTGTCTCATCCTACTACCCGATCGATGCTCTATGTTATAGTCGAAGTCTGGAAGTAAAAGTGCCCAGCGCGACACCCTCAACGGTACATCTTTCTTCTTCATCGTCATGGTGAAAGCATGACGATGAAGAAGAACAACAGCACCGCCCCGTAACCATACATCGACGCATCTGTGTGCACTTCAGTCTGTGCCTTAGGGTTGTATAACCGTAGCACCGGCGCGTTCATCAACGCAGATTTCAGTTGCTGAAAAGCCGCGATCTGCTCATCCTTGAAACCAAACTCCACACCTTGACGTAACAAGTCTGACAATGGTTTGGCTACCATTGCATATCCTTCGATAAAGCGTCGAAAATACGAAGTGAGTCCTAGAAACCTCTGTACGGTTTTACGGCTGGATGGTATCGGGAAATTCTGTACGGCCCGCGTCTTCGCCTCTGATGGCCTTATCGTACCATCCTCTATCACATATACCAAAAAATCAACCTTTGCCTTTAGAATCTGGCATTTCTTCCACCTAATGTGTAAATTGTATTTCGCTGCTCTATCCAGGACCGTCTTTAGTCGGGCAACACCTTCATCTATATCCGTGGAGGGAATGATGAGGTCGTCCATGTACGCGATCACGATGCCATCTTGAATCAGATCTCTGAAAACCGGAAAGATATACCTCGAAAATACAGCTGGTGAGTTGCATATGCCGAAAGGAACAAACATGAACTCGTATTGGCCTTGATGGGTCACAAACGATGTGTATTTCCTAGAGCTCGGTTCCATCGGCACGTGGAAAAAACCATTTGCCAAATCGAGGTAGTAAACACGCGCGCTCCCTGCAACCTCTCTACTACGACGTCTATCAACGGCATGGGGAAATTGTCTCTCATAATTTTCTCGTTTAATCGCCTGTAATCGCAGCATGACCTCTTACTGCCGTCCTTCTTCCCCACGAGAACGATCGGAGATGCGTACTCTGATGTGCTGGGTTGAATTATCCCCTCCTCGAGCCACTCTGCTATCTTCTTTTTCACTATGCGCCTTTTCGCAACGCAATAAACGCCTTGGCCCTTGATACACCGGAACATCATCAACCAAAGAGATCTTAATTTCAATCGGGGAATTGGAGCGCGTTTTGGGAGTATAATCTTTAATCAACGCTTCAACCGTGTCGGCTTGCACTTTGTTGAGGTGCGACAGGTCCACTTCGGAGTTTCCCGTGATACTCAATTCCGCAGCTAAACATAAGTCTTCAAATTCTCTCGCAATCTCCGACTCACCCTCTGAACGCTTAGCGGCGCGGCACCCTCCGTTTTCCACCGACACGTCATGTCCCTCAGCTGACTTCGCTCGCTCTTTGCGCCTGAACTCGACACCGTCTTCCGACACAATTGAGTCAGTCTGATGAGCTCCTTCCGTTCGGTCGTGTTCTCAACCTAAGCTCTGCTTTATTCTGTTTTTCATTTTTGTGCGAGCGCGAAGCGTAATCCCAATCTCTCGCGATCGTTCAACTTTGGCCCTTTCCTCGCTAATTTATTCTTCATAATGCCTTGTGGCTGTGGGCAAAAGGTTGATCGGAGTCATCCTAAGTTGCAATGTGCTAATTGCAATGAACTGTTTCATCTGACTTGTGTAAACATTTTGCCAGCGGATCTGGAATTCTTGCAAAATACGAACAAGCCTTTTCATTGCAAAGATTACGCGGCATCCCGTCGAAATTCTATTCGCTCGCCCCCGCCATCGGCAGAGAGTACACCGTCTAATGTCAACTCTACCATGGTGATCTCGGCTGCTAATTGTGCTCAATCGCCACACCTAGTGCAAAGCAAAAAATCGAGTACTCCTGTGCCTCAGCAATTAACACAACAACGAGCTAAGCCTACTCTCCCGGCGCAACAAAAGCTTTCTAAGGAAACGGTTTCGCTCAATGCTGTCTATAATGAGGTCGTTGCCCTCAGAGCTGTGAATGCCCAGGCGCTCACTTTAATTAATTCTCTGCAATCTGAAAACAAACTCTTAATCCAAAAACTCGAAGACTTACAAGCTGACGTTCAATCTACGCAACGTAAACTTTCGGAACAGGATCCTACCACGGCTATCTTGCTTCTTTCTAATGATATTAAGAGCATTCAACGCAAATTGCATGGCCTCGTAAACAAAAATGAGCCGGGACCGAACATTCTCTCGCCATCCAGCGCTTGTGTGGGTAGCACTATGCCTGTTAGTGCAGCTCTCTCTGACAATGCAGGTGCTGCTTTGAAGGCGCCTCGCCCTGATGCTGTTACTCTTGCTCACTCCGCTGCTCCAGCTGCGGTTCCAAACGTCCAATGTTCGCCTGCTGTTACTGCTGCTGCTGCTGCTTCGAATGCGCCTCGTGTTGTTGTTGTTGCTGATAACGCTCTCTCCGCTGCTCCGACTGCGGTTCCGAACGTCCAATGTTCGCCTGCTGCTGCTGCTGCTGCTTCGAATGCACCTCGTGATGTTGTTGTTGCTGATCACGCTCTCTCCGCTGCACCGACTGCAATTCCGAACGCCCAATGCTCGCTGCTTGCTACTGTCGCTTCGAAGATACATCGTGGTATTGTTGCTAATCACACTCTCTCTGCCGTTCCTGCTGATGCGCCATGCTCTTATGCGGCTACTGTTCGTTCTTTGGATTCTGCCGTCTCTTTGCCAACGATTGACTCTGCTGCTATACATCGTGAAGTCTCTTTGTATGCTGGGCATTCGTCTAGTCCAGGTTGGACTACTGCGGTGAGGAAAAATAAAACACATAAACATAAGCGCATTGTTGGATCCAATGATAACTCCGAACTTGGCGTTGCTGTTCGTCTAAAGTGGCTGCACCTCTCATCATTCCTACCAACGGTCACTACTAATAACATCATCGACTACGTTTCAAAGCATGCAAATATTGAGAAGAATGGCATTTTGTGTTACAGTCTCGTTAAAAAAGATTCGCCAACTGAAACTTTAAAGCGTATAAATTTTAAGTTAGGTATTCCCGAGTACTTAGTTGATAAATTGCTTAGTCCTGAACTGTGGCCAATAAATGTTAAAATACGCCCATTTGAATTTTTTCAAAAACCGGTGAATCCAAAGCAAGGGACTTAAAAACGAATTTTGTGTCAAATGTTCATAATTTAAATTGGCATACTCTTAAAATTTATTACCAAAATGTCGCTGGTATCAGGACTAAATCCAAGTCGATTTTTCTTCCCACATCTCATATGGAGTATGACGTGATTATTCTGGTGGAGACATGGCTAAATGGGGACTTTGGTGATGGAGAATTTTTCAACCAATCACTTTACCAAGTCTATCGTAAGGACAGAGATTCAATAAAAACAGGGTGCCAAAGAGGTGGTGGTGTACTTATTGCGGTTAAACGTACGCTGCGCTCCTTTGCGCACGAACTGTTTGATAATGATACTTTGCTTGACCAGCTATGTGTTTCTATTTCTGGTTCACCTGAGCAGTTAGTTATCTGCGTTTCTTATATTCCGCCTAATAGCTCTGACTCATTATATTCAGCTCATGTTAATAATATCTTAAATCTGCCGGATCTAGATAAAGCAAATGTGCACTTCTGTGTTTTGGGAGATTTTAATCTCAGTAAACTCTCGTGGTCCTATTCTGATGCAGAGAATAAATTAACTCCATCGAATGTGACTGCTGCTCATGAGATATATCTAATTGACAGTTTTTGCTGCTTTGACCTTGTGCAAATTAATAAATTTTTTAACAAACTGAATCGTTTGTTAGACTTAATTTTCCTAAGTGACGCTGTCAAACACACTCTGGTCGTTTGTATGTTCCCGATGTCTCCATCAGACATGCATCATGTGCCGCTGGTGCTCCATGTTAAATTTTATGAATTTTTAAAACTACCAAATTCTTCGGACAGGCGGAATTTTAACTTTAAAATTTGTGATTTTGATATTCTAAATAACTTTATCGGTAGTACTGATTGGATTAATAAGTTTACTAACTTTGATACTGCTTCATGCTTTGATATATTTTGCAATGAACTAAAGCGTGATCCATTTCGAGGTTCCCTACTTTTTTAAAGAAAAAAACACAGAAAATTAAAATTTAACGGGGAATGTTTATTATCATTCGAAAGAAGATTCTTTGGCATTTATTTTTTGAAGATTATCTCTTTCAAATGTTGGCCGCGGCTACGTCTCAGATGGTCCATCCGTTGAGTCCAATTTTCGATGACTCGTTCGAGCATTTCGACTGGTAACTGGCGAATGACACGCGTGATGTTTTGCTCCAAGGCCTGAATCGAAGCGGGTTTATCCGTATAGACTTAAGACTTTACTTATCCCCACAGAAAAAAGTCTAACGGTGTGATATCACACGATCTTGGTAGCCAATCGACCGGCCCATTACGTGAAATTAGCTGTTCTCACCGGCATCATTTTTGAAGAAATATGGACCGATGAACGATTTGTAAACGTTTTTCAGGCGTAAGTCTTTCCATGATGAAATGCCAAACAATACTGAACAAAAATAATATGACAGCTTGACACGACTCACGCGTGATCTGTCAAAAAAAGGTTATTGAAAAAAGTACCTCTAGTTGGATCACCCTTTATATGACGCTTGTTGCAGATGGGTTCCTTTGGTCAAACCAAAAGTTTACAAGTTACCCTGGTACACTAAAGAATTGAAAAAATTGAAGAATTTAAGAAATAAATTTTACAATCGCTTCAAGACGTCAAATGATGTAAATGATAAAAACGTATTCCTAAACTATTCAAAGGAATTCGCTGTTCTCGACAGATTTTTGTTTAATAACTATATCTTAAACTTTGAAACCAGTATTAAAAGCAACCCAAAAGCCTTTTGGCTGTTTATTCAATCTAAAAAATCGCATTCGGACATCCCTTCCTTAATGGCTTATAATGGAGTTTCTTCGAATTCTGCGCTTGGTATCGCAAACCTATTTGCTAATTTCTTTATGTCAAATTTCGCAGCGGATTCAGAGTCAATTGACAGCTCTATATTAGACAATATTCACTCGTCGTTTGAGTTTGGATCTTTGAAAATCACTGAAGGTGATGTCATGGCAGGTATCATAAAACTAAAGCTTTCAGCTAAGGCAGATAGTGATGGCTTCTCTTCTCTGTTTTTTAAAAACTGTGCTTCTACAATTTGTAAGCCTCTGTGTCATATTTTTAATCTCTCTTTGTCTTCTGGTGACTTCATTGGAAGATGGAAAATTGCGCATATTACTCCAGTGTTTAAAAATGGGAGCAAAAATGATATTTCAAACTATCGCCCAATTTCGAAACTTTCAACCGTGTAAAAATTGTTTGAAGTAATTGTGAAGGAATACTTAGTTTTTCCTCTCTCTAGAATTATTTCCCTTAATCAGCATGGATTCATCGCTGGCCGGTCCACTGTAACTAACCTAGCTGTTTTCACTGAATACTGCTTCTCAGCTTTCGAAGAGAGACTTCAAGTTGACACTATTTACACTGATTTCTCGAAAGCTTTTGACAAAGTGTCACACAGACTTCTTATTTTGAAATTGGAGAGGCTTGGTTTTCATTCTTCTTTTTTGAAATGGATACACTCTTACTTATGTGGCAGACTTTGCCATGTTGTTGTGGATAGCATAAAGTCGAAGTCTTTTGCTGCCACATCTGGTGTTCCCCAAGGAAGCATCCTTGGGCCGTTATTTTTTCTGTTGTTTATAAACGATATCGAGTCTTGCTTTTGCAACACAAATTTCCTTTTGTATGCAGATGATCTTAAAATCTATCTTAAAACTCGCTGTGTTAGTGATGTGGCACGTATTCAAACTGACTTGGATAGTTTGAATACCTGGTGCCTTAAAAATCACTTAGCTCTTAATGTTAAAAAATGCTATCACATAACCTTTTCCAGATTGAATAATAATATTCACACTTTTTTTCCATTGCAAATATTCGCCTTAAAGATGTTAATGAGATATCAGACTTGGGAGTACTTCTCGAATCCCAATTGACGTTTGTCAATCACATAAATAATATTATCCCTAAAGCATATGCTATGTTAGCCTTTGTACGTCGAAACTGCTCTGATTTTAAGGATCCCTATACATACAAGCTTCTATATTCTGCTTTCGTGAGGTCTAGGCTAGAATACGCTGCTTTTATTTGGAATCCGTTCTATGCTGTTCATATTAATCGCCTCGAAAGAGTACAGAAGAAATTTCTAAAATTTGCCCTATTCTCACTAAACTTTCATGAACCGATTCCTTCGTATAAGTCACGTTGCTTACTTATAAATTTGAAATCATTAGAATCGAGGCGCATGGTAAATTCATTATTATTCGTATATGACGTCATTTGTGGCAGTACCAAGTGCCCTGCTTTACTTAGTCTTATAAACTTCTTCGTCCCAATCAGAACTACTCGCACAAATAAATTATTTGTAGTAAAGCATTACAAGTCAAACTATGCTTATAATCAACCGCTTGCTAGATCATTAATGCAATTAAATAATTTGGCTTGCAGCAATGATGTCGATTTTTCCATTTCAAAACCAAAATTTAAAGAATTAATTAATACGTTTTATACTTAGTCCAATTGTTATTCTAATTTTTAAGTAATGTTACATTTTGTATATTTTCTAGCCTGTAGATATTTTGTATTTCGATTGGCTTAAATAATTAAATAAATAAATAAATAAAACAATTAAGTCTACCTGCTTCAGTACGTCGTTACCGATAATCGCTGCGTAGCTAATGTCACGTTCCCTCACAACATGAAACGTCATTTCTAAGCTATTTCCATCAACTTCTATTCTGATGGTGAAGTGTCCTAAGGTGGTGATCTCGCTGTTTGCTGTGCCGGTTAAGTGGTGTGTATCACGCTTTAACTCGATATCTCCCAACATCATTAGAACATCATAACGCATCAGAAACAAATCGCATCCAGTATCGAGAAACGCCGAAAATGTAAATTTGTTGTAGGTGAGATCTTTGAAACTTCTACAATACTTGGATCCCTTCTTCAGTGCATTCGACGTTAATGTCTGTACTCTAGCAGCCTCTCGCTTCACCTGGGCTTGTCCTCGCTGACAATCCGCTGCCCCGTGCCCCGGTTGACCGCACGCGAAGCATATCAGTTGTCTACGTTGGCAATTCTTGGCGATGTGCCCTGCCGAGCCGAACTTGAAACATCGTTTCGTCTCATCTCTACTTAAGTTTGGAACGGCCTTGCTGTCCTCGTCTCGTTGAATCGGTGTTGGGTTGACGTCCGGATCGCACCTTCTCGTACACGCGGATTTGCTCCTGCAATTCCTGAACACTCTTTGCCTGGTACAAGTCGCTTTTATTTGACCTAGTATCAGGTATGCCGTCGACGAAATATTCAATTAAACTCCTCTCGTCTAAGTTGATGGGTCTGCCTATCTCCATCAAGCTATACAAATACTCGCGGTAATCTTCATTCGGACGTTTACGTCGATTTCTCAAAACCCGATGAACTTCAATGGCCGTAACATCGGTGCCGAATTCCCTTTTTAACGATTGCTTTAATGAGCTCAAATTCGTAATGCCGCGCTGACTACGTACAAATATCTTCGCAGCACCTTACATTAGTTGTTTCCGTAAATGTATTTTTGCAAATCATCCCATTGTACCGCCGTTGCATTGTCTTCAAGATCATCGAGCCATTGCTCTATCGTTGGGTGACACGAACCGCTAAACGGCGTAAGGGAACCCTCAATGTCCCTTAACGTAAACATCGCATGCACATGGCTTATAGCTGGCGCCACGGTAGACGCAACTGAACTGCTCTCGTCTTGCAAACCAGCCTCTTCTCCAACAGGCCAAAGTGTTCACACAGTCTATTCTGCAGGGCAGCTTTCGATCAATTGATCTTTCAGTTCGTTTACCGTCATACTAATAACTCTGTCCCGGTCCATACTAACGGTTCGAGGTACAATTCCGTCCAACAATGACAAAAGGAATAATTTGAATGACAATGTTTGCAAAAATACAATATTTTAAATGACCATTTACTTGAAGTTGACAAATTCGAATTCACTCTTAATTAATTAACAATTTAGTTGAAAGTTGACATTAAACTCGTTTACATAAACTTTGAATTCGTTTGCCTCACTACTGCTGCAGCTCAATTTTATTTAAATTTCAGTTTGAACTTCCCTAAACTTCAAATTCAGTTTTACTTGACATTCGATTGCAATTTCAGTCCTTATACAATGCGTTCAGTTTCCAACTTTGTTTTGTTTACATTGATTCCGATTCAATTACAATTTCCTTCTACCTTAACTTTCAACTGTTAATTGCTTTACATTCAATTCCAACTTCGGTTTTACTTTACATTAAAGTTTCCATTTCAATTTTATTTTACATTCAGTTTGTTTTACTTTGTATTCAAAAGATTTAAAACATTTCATTTTTCTGATTATTTTATCAACTAACTCGGCGCGCCAAAGAAGTTAACTACTGAAGAAATTAATTTACAGAGTTGGTTTTCTGTTATACTCACAAAATTTTCGATCTTCGTTTCTCTTCTTCGCTGCTCTCACACCACCGTTGTCACATACAGCAACTCAATGCTGACGACCAATGATAACATGATGCGAAACTGAGAGCGCTCGACCACAATACATACTCAAAATCCGCACTAATACACCGATAACATCAGACCCTAAGGTTGATTTTGCCAAACATCAGACCCGGAGGTTGCACAGGAACGTACTGTTGATTTCCCATACAAGGGCCATGGCGAGGGTTGCGTTTACTTTCAATTTTTTAAACATTGGAAAATCAATTTTAATTTCTTTGTAACTATGTAATCTTTTGGAAGAAAAGTGATTAAAAAATTACAATATTTCCCGAAAACCAGTCAAAAGTATTTTAATACGTGTTTAACACATTTTTATTCAGCTTTTATTGAATTTTATTCGTGAAATTTGAATGAAATGTGAATTTGATGAAAGCTCCAGAGGAGTTTTTGCGATAATTGCGACAGCCATATTTTGCTATCCCTTTTTATATATATGTATATGTATATATGTATATGTATATATAATATATGTATATATGATATGCGCACCCGTATAAAAAGGGATAGCAAAATATGGCTGTCGCAATTATAATATAATATAGATATATGCATATATATACATATGTTTTCTGATACGATTTTATAATCGCGAAGTAGCAGACTATACTTATAAACATAAATTGTTTACTGTCCGACATTTATAAGTTTCGGCTACTTCTGGTTTTTGTGGTCCGTTTAGTCCGTGTTTTTTGCGAATTGGGAAACAAACGCATTAAATACATTTTTTTTTATTTGTTCCTCTCTGAAATCATTGTTAAAAAAATTGTTAAAATGTTACAAAATCGTAAAAAAAAAATGGGTAACGCGCCGTATTGCCTCAGTGGTGGTTCGGAAAATGCAAATTAGTTATTATTAGTTTTTACATATGCACAAAGAAATAAGGATTTCTTTTTTACATCTTTATATCTCTGCATATTACAACTTTTCCCTAACATTTTCATTTAAATTAAATAATTTTGATCATTTCATATATTTTTTCCTTATTTTACACTGCTTCGTACAATAAGACTGCGAACATACTTTTTTACAAGTACATAAAAATTGCAACCCCGCGTTAGGAAGGTTGCAAGTTTGCAAGTCAGCTGCTTGCTACAATACGATTTGTTCCACAAAGAGAGAAAGCTGGCAGGGTTGACGATTTTCTTTTCAGCTCACACGGATTGTGTTCGTGTGACCAAAAAAACGACAAAATTTCGTCAATCCTCTCAGTTTCGCATCATGTTATCATTGCTGACGACTACCCATGGCACAATAAACAAGGTAGTGGCAGGAAGGAGCGAAAAAATTCACGTGTATTTTGTTAGTGTTTTTGTTCGGTTCATTGTCAAATCGGACGGACGGTTCTCTTGCCAACAGTATTGCCAGCATCGAATAGACCACTTGGTCTATTCGAGAACGTAAAAATACACCAATTAACAGCAAAAGTACATAGCTTCTTTGTTTTAATCTGTTGTTTTACAATTAGGGGTAAAAGTGCTAAGTGCTAGTTCGCCGATTTTGCGTTAATTCATAAAAGTTAACGAAAATTGGAAAAATAATATCCTTTCGTCATTGCAAACATGCTTAAAATTTCACAGAAAAAGAGTTGAGTGGCCATGCTGTTCGCCGAATGTAAACAAAGCAGACAAAAATTTCTGACAACCTACCGAACTCTGACGAGAAAAAAATAAAATTCGCTCCTTCCTGCCACTACCTTGTTTATTGTGCCATGCGACTACCTGTGCTTCGCTGCTTTCCAGCTGCCGCCGACTCTACTCGCTGCTTGCACTTGCTTCTCTGGCTCTGCTTTGCTGCTGCGTACTTGCGTCTCTGTTCGCTTGCGCAACGGCTGCGCCTGCGTCTCTGTTTGCCTGCGCACCGGCTGCGCCTTCGCTGCTTGCGCACCGGACTGCGCCTCGGTTGCTGCGCGCTGGACTGCGCCTTCGTCGCCTGAGTTAGCGGGACTTTGGTGGCGTGGTTGCCGTGGCCCGACGTTCCGTTAGCGGGACTTGGGTGGCGTGATTGCCGTAGCCCGACGTTCCGTTAGCGGGACTTTGGTGGCGTTATCGCCGATGATAATGCTTCCCGTCAGCTTTGGCGAATGTTCGGCAACTGGCAAATATTTCGTATGTGCACCTTGAATTTTTCCATGCGCACCCTTTTGAACGCACGCTTTTCGGATGCACACTTTTGGACGCACACCTTAAGTGCACAATTCGCTCCGACGTTAACAACTCCAATTTGTATTTGCAATTTCAACTCTATAATTCACACAATTCGCGTTCGTTGGGACTTGTATCCCACTCCTGACACCACTTGCAGGATTTCCGTAGTCCAAAATAAAACACTGTGCACTTTAATTTCAATTAATTCAAACAATTTGTATTTTATTATAACACCACCAGTTGTCTGCCGTCCGCCGTCCGTGCTGTTCTGTGGTTGCTCGCTAACTCCGTCGTTGTCGTCCTCGTTCGTCCGTGCAAGCGTCCCGTCCGCTTCGTCTCGTCATTCGTCTGTCAGGGCCGCCTACGTCTGTCCGTTGTGCAGAGTCGCACTTGCTCGTCCGTGCAAGCGTCCCGTCCGCTTTGTCTGTGCCCACATGTATGTTTTGCATTTTTGGAGATTTTATCATTTTTCGTGCTGATGGCATATTTTTAGGCATAAATTAAATAAAATTTGTCGAGAAATACGTGTTAAGACCACTTTTCAAATTGAATTATTTTCTGAGATCGGAAGATATCGGAGAATGTAATTACATTATCCGACAAAGAAAGAATGCTTCTTAAAATAAAATAAAATCCAGGAACATACTTTCACATACTTTTTGGATATTTTCCTCTAAGTTTAGCCAATTTTCAGATTTTTAATTTAGACAAATATTTTAAATTAAAAGTGAAGTAAAAGCCTACGCTTTGCAAATTTTAAGAAAAAATTAAAAGCGAAAATGGCCACATCATTTCTTATTCTATATTGAAAGTTTAAGCAACTTCTTGTTAACCATCCATTTTGTAAATTTTTTGTACTCAATAGACTAAAACACAGAAAATATGTGTTTAAATTTGTTTGAGAAAAAAGTTTCAACTTTGAGCCGGTTTTGCACAGACACTAATTAATTTTTTGCACAGATTTTTGGGGGTTTTCTTAGTTGGAGTTTTACCTTTCAAATTACATCAAAATCATTAAATTCTGAGACCATACATTTTTTGAATTTTGTCTATGGAACGCATCACTGTGCACTAGAGCTGGAAAACTATCGATGGCACTATCGATAGTTTTCATTTTGACTTCACTATCGATGGTTTTCGTTACTGTCGATACTATCGGTTCGCGTCCATCTGTGTTTTCGATCAGGGCAACACGAGTGTTGCCGCTTTGGTAGAATCAAAGAATATGAAGTGTATAGAAGGAGCATCTGAGCTCAAAAATTCAAATTTTTGTTTGCGAGCTTCATAGAGCGGGGGGAAGCCACAATAGGGAAAGAGTGGTGCCAACAGGAGAGCAAGTCAATGAGCGTAAACTGAAGCGGTTGTGCGCTATTGCTCGTACCGTCAAGTCCGAGGGATCAAATTTGTGGGGAATAAAATTATCTATCTAATGATAATAAAATCGAGGTCATAGGTCGATTAGGTGAATCGCAATGGCCGGTCAAAGGCCAAAAGTGAGGGATAGTTTTCGTTTTTCGTGAATACCGTGAAACCGGTAGGTTTTTTCGCATACTACTTCGATACCATTTTAAAGTACTTGAAATTACCTACAAAATGAGTGCTCGAACACTCATCTACTATAAATAGTTTGCCGTCAATCCAACGACCAAGTTGACCGCGTGCGCCGATGTTGACCGCGCGCGCTGTACGTGCGAACACGTAGAGAGTGCAATGTATGCGCAATGAGTACTTCTCGCGCCGTGCGCGGCTCAACATCGGCGCGCGCGGTCAACTTGGTCGTTGGATTGACGGCAAACTATTTATAGTAGATGAGTGTTCGAGCACTCATTTTGTAGGTAATTTCAAGTACTTTAAAATGGTATCGAAGCAGTATGCGAAAAAACCTACCGGTTTCACGGTATTCACGAAAAACGAAAACTATCCCTCACTTTTGGCCTTTGACCGGCCATTGCGATTCACCTAATCGACCTATGACCTCGATTTTATTATCATTAGATAGATAATTTTATTCCCCACAAATTTGATCCCTCGGACTTGACGGTACGAGCAATAGCACCGGAGATAAGTAGTTAAAACGAGCTCACCCCTAAATAAGCAGGGGGTAGTATCTTCCCCCACCCCCTCGAATACGAAAACTCAGTTTTAGACTCAGGACATGCCCCCGAACACACCCTCAAAATTTCAGCCATTAAGTATTTTTTTTTAGTAAATGTGATTTATTTGTCTCTATTTACTGTACTATGAAGCACGCGCTACAACAAACACACATGAAGTGAAAGTACCGCTTCTTCTGTGTACTTTGAGGCGTTGGTGGTTGTTTTGGTCACTCAATAATTTTTTGTGCAAATTTCTCACAGCAACACAGCCAGCGCAATGATCGTCGTTTCAATGACGCCAATGCTTTTTGTTGTTGTAGTTTTTGTGTGTATGCTTTTTTGTTTGGCGATTGGGTTTGCTCGAGAAAAATGTGACGTCAATATTGAACAGAATGTTTACTGCCATTATCAATCAAATCGCTGAGGCGTGCAGTCGCTTGTTGGCTTATGCTGAGCTTTGATTGAATAATTTTAAACTTACAGGTACTTAGACGTGGTTGATCCAGAATCAAAATTTAATCAAATATTTTTACTTGGCTCATTCCAAGAGAATTATTTGTTTGTATTTTGACGTGGTTGATCCTACATTTCTTGCAAGTGTTTTTTGACGTGGTTGAACCAATTAATCCATTATATAAATACTTATTTTTACTTGACTAGTTTCAAATAGAAATATTTGCTTATATTTTGACGTGATTGATCCTAATTTTTTTTACAATTCAATATGGCTTCAAAGCAAAGCAAAAATTCCTGCAAGTCTGGAATTCAATGCTGTGTGCCCAGTTGCAAAAAATCTAGACGTAATTATCCAAATTTGCGAATATTTAAGTTTCCGGCTGCAGATTTGATTTTTGGTCAAATCTGGCGTGAGAAATGCAATATTGCATATGAAGATTACGACAAAAATCTTCATATTTGTGAAAACCATTTTTCTAGTTCTTTCCTTGGCAAAAGAAAATTAAAACTCGATGCGATTCCAACTATAAATTTGGATGAGAACTGTCAGAATTCAGAAGAAGAATTTTTGGAACCTGAAAATTCAGTAAAAAAATTACGTATTGACGATGTAATGTGTATTAATTGCGAAAAAAATGCAAAATCAATTCGCTTTTACAAAAAGAAATACACTGATCTGTTAAGAAAATTTAAAAGAATTCAAGAAAAGATGCGACGAGAAAAGCATCCTATTAAACTAAATAAGAATAAAAAAAATACACTGAAAAATTTGCAAAATACAATTGACTCGTTACCAAGAATAAGCAAAGAATCAAAAATTTTTTGCAAATTGCTAATAAGTTCCAGGCCAAAGGAATACTCGGCTGATGTGAAATATTTGGCACAAAATATTTTTACATTTCCCAATCGACGTATTGCTTCCTGCGGAACAAGCTAAATTTGAATTTGCCGCATATTAGCACATTAAGGGCCGTTTTCTCATCCTCCCGTTAACTTTAAAGTTCACTTTAACGGGCGGATAAACGCATTTTCGTTTTCTCATCTGCCCGTTAAGCTATCCTCCCGATAAAATTTACCGGGAGGATTGAGTGCCTGTTAAACTTTACAGTGAACTTTAAGTGGAAATGGTGCCAAGTACATGCATATGTTTGTTTACAAACAAAAACAGCTGATAATGAAATTACAATTTGAAATGAAATTTGAATTTGAGATCTTTCGGTATGGAAAATAGGCGTGTTTCTTAAATTCATGCACTGGAAGACGCTTTTGAAGGTACGGAGTCGCAAAATGCGGCAAATATAACATATAACAGCCAATTGGACTATTTCACTGCTTTGCACTGCTGACATGTCCAATCGCTGCTGGGCGGCCACCTGTGCGATACGTCTCGCTCTTCTGCGCTGCAAGTTCCAGCTTGGACTTACGCTTCAAGCTGTCAAACTTGTCCCTCAACGATTTCCAACGCCAGGACACGCTCCATTTGGCAGTAAAAGCATCAACAAGATTTTGCCAGGCAAAATTTTTATTTTTTCCTTCAAAAATAATTATAATTTTTCACAAACAGCTGATTGCGCCGCCAAGTGCTGCCCAATGCTGACCAGTGATGCCAAAAAATCAGACCTGTTAAATTTATATTTATCAGGAAGATGAGAAAACGAAAATATTTACCGGCCACTTTAAAGTGACCTTTAGCTAAAGTTCACTTTAGCTACCGGCCACTTTAACGGGAAGATGAGAAAACGGCCCTAAATCGATGGGCCCCAATAAAGTTCCTTCAGCCTGGTTTTAAAAATAGCGCTTTCGAATCCATTAAGAATTTGTGTTTGGATTTAAAAGAGAAAAATGAAAATAGCATAGTACTGTTAATGGATGAAATGGCGATTAAAAAAGAATTAAGGTATAATGCGAAATTAGATTTAGTTGACGGGTTTGAATGCAATGGCTTGAAAGAACAACAAAAATTGGTAACCATGTGTGCGTGTTTATGCTCAAGTCCATGTTCTCCAATAGAAGTTTTATTTTAAATTATTTCATATCTGAAAATGGACTAAATGCAGATAATCTGTGTAAAATAATTACAGGAAACTTAAAATTACTTAGTTTTTTTGAAATAACGGTCAAGGTGTTAGTGTGTGATCAGGGATCTGCTAACAGAAAGTGCTTTACCAATTTCGGAGTGAGTCTGGAACGTCCTTTTTTTGAATTCAATAACCAAAAAGTTTTTGTTATGTTTGACTTTCCTCATTTAATTAAGTCATTAAGAAACGGTTTGCTGAAATGCGACTTAAAAACGCCAGATGGAGTAGTTAGTTTTAAGGTCGTACAGGAGCTGTGGGAAAAAGAAGAAAACTCCAAAACTAAAATGTGCCATAAGCTGACTAGGCAACATATATTCCCCAATGCATTCGAAAAAATGCGAGTTAAGTTTGCTACGCAAGTTTTTAGCAAAACAGTTCAAGCTGCAATAAGAACTATTTGCGACACCACTGGGTTCACAAAAAGTTCCAAAGTTTTAGCTTTATCTACAGCTGAGTTTATAAAAAAAGTAGACCAAATATTTGATTGCATGAATAGTGGATCCCTCTATTCGGATAATTGTTTTAGATCAGCTTTGCAATTAAATAATGAGTCGTACAATTTTATCAAGACTTTTTTGAATTATTTGGAAGAGGTTAAATTTATGGATGATAAAAAACGTGCTTTTTTTTAGATGGAATGAAAATGTCCCTTAAAGCTGTTCTTTTAACCACTGATGAAGCATTAAGGAATAATCCACACAAATTTTTTATAACAACCAAGTCTTTTAACCAAGACAAACTGGAAAATACTTTTGCAATTTTAAGACAAAAAGGGGGCAATAACAGCAATCCTTCGGTTGCGGATCTTAATAACATTTTAGCCAGAATAATGGCCTCAAGGATTATTCGGTCAAGTGTAACGACTAATTGCGAAGATACTCAGGAACCCATGGATCAAATCCTATTACAAGCTGAGACGGACGAAACTGTTTTTTGTACTGATGAGGAGAAAGATAATGACGTCCAATTGTGTGATCTCGATTTCAGCAGTAATGCGTACGCTAATTATTTTTTAGATGACAATTTTGACAATCGAGCAGAAATTAACGTGGAGTTAGTTTCAATAAGATATTTTGTGGGATATGTTGCTTACAAAATTCTCTTAAAAATTAATTGTGACATATGTTTCCAAAGATTTAGAAAGGAAGATGAAGTTTTAACTGCGCCAAGTGAAATATTTATATTCCATAAAAATTATCAATCGGTTACAGACTTTGGTAACCTATTAGCTCCTTCGGACTCCCTTATGGAAGCAAGCAAAAAACACATTCTGGTGTTTCACAGAATTTTTGAGTCGGAGCCTGAAAAAATTGGTATTATGCATGCAAGAATGCTACTCCCGAATGGTTCAGTGATGAATGCTGTGACAGTAAATTAAAAATCCTAGATTTTCTTATTTTAGTTCTTTTACGCAAACATTGTATGTGAGCCATAAAAAAAGGAAGCTCCAAACACCGGAAGTAAAACATTATTGCGGGTCAATAAAGCAGCTCTTCCTTTGTTGTCTTTTTAATGTTTATGTTTTGCATCGTTTGGAACTTCCTTTTTATAATTTACTGTCACAGCATTCATCAGGGAATTTGAAGAAGTAAATAGGTTATAACAAAAGTCTGTAATCGATTGATAATTTTATTATAATTTTTATGGAACATGTTTCACTTAGCGCAGTGAAAACGTCATCATTTCTTAGTTTTTGGAAACAGATGCTACAATTAATTTTTTAATTATTTAATTAATAATTTAATATTTCTTATCTACAAAATAGTTTGCGTAATCATTATTGTTCAAATAAAATAATACAAAAGATAACTTCGTCTGTCTCACCATGTAATAGCAGTTGATCCATAGAATAATGTGTATCTTCGAAATTAGTTGCTACACTTGACCGAATAATACTTGAATTTTGTCCCAAAATTGCAAAAGTATTTTCTAGTTTATCTTGGTTAAAAATCTTCTTTGTTATACAAAATTTATTTATTTTTATTTATTGTATGTATTTATTTATTTTGCTTAATTTCATCAGTGATTCAATTATTATTTAATCACTGTTATTTTATTTGTTCTAAAAAACAACATTTATCATCCATACATTTAACATCTTTCAAATAATTTAAAAAAAGTCTTTATAAATATGTGCGACTTATTATTTAATTGTAAAGCCGATCTAAAGCAATTATCCGATTGCCCTTTTCATGCAATCAAATATTAGGTCTACTTTTTTGATAAATTCTTTAGGAACTTTGTCTATAGCGATCATATAAGTCCCCATGCCAACCATATTTTATTTTCGTTTCTATGATTTTGCGCACACTAAAGTCGGCAGTGAGTTCAGGAGCAATATGCGACGCCGTGCAAGCAAATAGAAGAAGAACAAAAGCCAGCCAGTAAATAGAAATCGTTTTACAATTTCAGCTTTTCGCCAGCGCAACAACAACAGCACATCGCCTTCATCTCCCAATCATCCCACGCCGCAGCAGAGTGCTAACGCAGACTCACTGCAGTGAGCGCAACCAAAGAGCGCAACACATAAAACTACGTTCTCGCTTGTAAAGCAACGCTCTCACCACATACGTGATCTGTGCGAGCAGAGCGCGGGTCGCAATGTTAGAACCCGCGTACAAAATTTTTGCTTGTATGACATGCGCATTCTGTATGTTTATTTTCTTTGGTAGAATTCTATCACAGAATAAACAGTATACAGAAGGCGCATCTGAAATAATTTTGCGATTTCATTTCAGACGCGGGCGGGAAGCAACAAAAATGAGGAAAATGTATATTGAACCGAGAGAGTAAGCGCAAGCGAGCGGAGAGCTGCTTTGCGATGCTCTCTTGCATTCCCGCATTCATTCGATTGATTGTTGCTTTATTCTCATTTCGACAACAACACGCAATGTTGTTGTTTTCCGCAGCAAGCCAGCTTGGCTTTACTCGGGCACATTGAAATGGTGCTTGTTTTGGCAAAGCGATCGCTCAGTCACTTTTTCTTTTATGCAAATTTTGCCTGTCCGCTTCTTGTTCTTGTTTGTAAAAAAGCAAGCGCAGAGCGAGCAGGTACCGGCAAATTTGTTTCTTGTCATAATCAATCGAATCTTCGAGCTGGATGGTCGTTTTTCTTTTCATGCTGCGCTTAGATTAATTGATATTAAATTTTGCAAATATTTAGACGTGGTTGATCCAAAATAAAAATTTTTACAAATATTTTTACGCTAGTTCCAAGTAAAATTATTTGTATAAATTTTGACGTGGTTGATTCCAATTTTGAATTTTTTCCAAATTAGTTAGTTGATCCTTTCCTTGGTTATTATATTACTTTTGATTTGGCATATTCATTGACTTTACTAGTATACGAAAAATGGATCCTGCTCCGTGTAAAAATGTATTACCCCGGGTGGGTAAAAATTTAATAAAGTCAGGGCTTCAATGCTGCATAACATGTTGCCGAAAATCTAGACGGGATGATGAACAACTTAAGATGTTTAAATTTCCGCCCTATGACTCAGCTATGGGCCAAATTTGGCGAGAAAAATGTAGCATTAAAACTAAAGAATACAGCAAACCATTATTTATATGCGTTAATCACTTCTCAAGTTCTGACATTGGGAAAAAATATTTAAAATCTGGAGCAGTTCCTGTATTTAATTTGGAAAATGTTGAAGAAACTTATGAGTTTTCAGAGCCCGATTGTTCAACTAAAAAGAGACGAAAAAGTGAGTCCGTAGATGGGAATTGCAATAATTGCTCATCATATGCTAAATCCGTAAATTTTTACAGGAAGAAATATTACAACATTTTGGCAAAATACAGAAACATAAAAAACCAGAAGAAATTACCAAAAAAGTCAGAAGTACTCCAACGTATCGACTCTTATAATAACGTGAGCAAAGAATCAAAAGTATTTTGTAAGCTTCTTCTAAGTTCCCGTCCTAAAGAATATACGGAAGATATAAAAGATTTGGCTCAAAATATTTATTATGTCTCGCAATCGACGTATCAATTTTTAAGAAATAAACTAAATCTAAATTTGCCACATATATCGACTGTTAATCGATGGGCCCCTGTAAAGTTCCTGCAGCCAGGTTTTAAGAACTCTGCTTTTGAGGTCATAAGAAAACGGTGCTTGGACTTGACCCAGAGCGAAAAGAACAACATGATTCTATTAATGGATGAAAAGGCAATTAGAAAGGAATTACGATATAATCCTAAATTAGATTTGGTGGATGGGTATGAAGAAAATGGGGTTGAAAGGACAAGCCAAATAGGAAAACAATTATGTGTTTTTATGGTCAAATCAATGTTTTCAAACTGGTCATTGGTACTAAATTACTTTGTTTCCAAAAACGGACTCTCTGCCAATATTTAAAAAAATATAATTCTGGAAAATTTAAAAATTCTCAATAGTTTTGGCATCACAGTAAAAGTTATAACTTGTGACCAAGGGTCTTCAAATAGGAAGTGCTTTTCGGATATGGGTGTAACTTTGGAAAGGCCTTTTTTCATGTATAATGATGGAAAAGTGTTCTGCATATATGATTTCCCGCACCTTGTTAAATCACTGAGAAATGGCTGGCTCAAATGCGACTTAGCTACACCAAATGGAATTGCTAGTTTTAGGGTTGTCCAAGAACTTTTCGAAATGGAACTTACGTCAACAACAAAAATGTGTCCTAAACTAACCAGCCAACACATTTTTCCAAATTCTTTCGAGAAAATGAAAGTAAAACTGGCAACCCAAATATTCAGCAGGACTGTTCAAGCTGCTATTAGGACAACTGCTGAAACTGTAGGTTTCAAAAGTTGCTCTAAAGAATTGGCTTTATCTACGGCCAGCTTTATAAAAAATATTGACAAAATATTTGATTGCCTAAACAGTGGATCGTTATATTCCAAAAATTTCTACAGATCTGCAATTCAACTTAACAGTTTATCACATGAGTATATAAAGTTCTTCCTTAAATACCTGGATGATATCTCATTTGTTGACAAAAAGAAAAAAGTATTTTTTTTTGATGGGATGAAACTTTGCTATTAGTAGACGAGCTGTTTGAGAAAAAATCCGACATTTTGTTTTTTATGACAAGGACATTAAACCAAGACAAACTTGAAAATATGTTTTCTATACTAAGACAAAAAGGTGGTAATAATATAAATCCATCAGTGGCTGATATTAATAATATATTAGCACGCTTAATGGCCGCAAAAATTGTGCAATTAAGTTCCCACAGCAATTGTGAAGAACTAAATGATACTACGTTTGAAACGCTTTCTAATATCGTATTAAATCCCGACTCAGCTCCTGAACATAGCGAAGAAACTAGTCAAACCGATGATTTTGAAGTGGATAATAATTCAGCCATCCTTGCCGATTTCATATTAAATGATAGTTTTGAGAACTGTTCCGAATTTACCATAGATTTAGCGTCTTGAAGATATTTTTTGGGTTATGTTGTCTACAAAATACTTACCAAAATAAACTGTGAAACATGTGCAGCGGAATTGAGAAAAGAAGATGAGGTACTAACAGTTCCTAGTGAACTTTTCATATTTCACAAAAACTTTAACTCTCTTAAAGATTTCGATTAGATTTCTTATTAGTCCATCGCAAATTCTATTAGAGATAAGCAAAGTACACATTTCAATTTTCCGCAGCATTTTTGAAAAACAGCCACAAATTGTAGGCATAAAAAATGTAATAAAAGTTAAATGCCAAAATGCTACACCACAATGGTTTTCCACGTGTCCTGATCATAAAAACACAATTTTGGACTTTATGATCTTAGTTCTTCTCAGGAAGCATTGTGCATGGGCCTCCGAAAAGAAAAATTTAACTAAACCCCGAAAACTCAAAATCCTAAAAACGTAATAAACTCTGGTTAATTTGACCAAACTTATTCCTTGACTTATTCCCACAATTGGGGGTTTTTTTATCGTAGTATTGTGAATTGCTGAACTCGTAACAGAAATCAGCCAAAGCAAAAATATATTCTAACTTCAGTTGTTAGCCAGCGGCAACAACAACCACAGCTTGTCGACTTTCATTTCCTCCATCACAATGCATGCGGCACATCGCTTTGTTGGCCAACAACAACAACCACATACATATATGGTGCGTTACTGTTTGGTACACCGGCATGCGATTAATACTTTTATCTGTTTGCTCTCCGAACATTTCATTTTGCGCTCTCACAGCTTCTCTTTTTACGCTCTCGCGCTCTGTGCGTTCTCATCCCCTTTACTGCTTCCCCCCGCATCCACAAACGGGTCGTACCGCTGGAACCCGCGAAGAAAATTTTCTTTACACCAGATGCGCATTCTGTATATTGTTTGTTCTGTGATTCTATCAAACTTGGTCGATTTATTTTTGAATTTTCATTTTATGCAGATTGGTACATTTTATTCCAATTTGGTCGATTTCCGGAAAAATGTATGTGTCTTCTTCAATTCGTGAAAAAATTGTCAGATAACAAGTCTGACGAGATGTTTAGCATGACCGGTGCTATGGTGTTTTTGTCGTGCTGGATGCAGCAATTGCGTTGAAAACGTTGAATGTTTAAAAATATACTTCAATATATTTCAATATACTTTATAATATTTAAAAGAATTTTAAAATAAAACTTATTTTTGTCTGGGAAAGAGCTGTTTTGGTAGAATTTTTAATGTTAGTTTGGTGGAAAATATTTTTGGTTTTTGGAGCACTGGGTAACAGATCAAATTCAAATTGTTCGGAGTTCGGTTGCGTCGGCTCGATGAGGTAAGTAAAATTGTTAATAATTAAATATTTTGGGAATATAACAATTCTTTTATATTTATTTTACACTATGTATGTTTAGGCTTCGTTGGCGGTTAGAATGGCAGGATGTAGCAAAGAAATTGTAACAGTTGATGATCGCAGTGAGGATGATATGCCCAGCAAAAAACAAAAGGTAGTTCAGAAGTATGGCAATTTTTTAAACACACCAATAAAGAGAAGTATGCAAAATGCAATTTGTGCGGACAGGACTACAAAACTAGTGGTAATACATCCAATTTACTAGACCATCTTAAGCGGGCGCACCCAACTCCTGAAAAATGTGGCTCCGTAGTCAAAATTGACTCTTGTTTTAATAAAGGAGAAGGCTACGATCATAATTCCGCCCGCAAAATTCAGTTGGACAACGCTTTGATGTGGATGATCGCCACCGATATACAACCTTTTCAAATAGTTGAAGACAGCGGTTTCCTTGAATTTGTCAAGTGTCTTGATCGTCGCTATGTGCTACCAAGCAGAACAAGTCTACGAAATGTGCATATGAAAAATGTGTACGACAAGGTTAAACAAAAACTGCAGATAATCTTAAGGCAGGTTTCTACCTTGTGCGACCGAGAAAACATGTTTTTTTTTTGAAAAATTTTTGATGGGAAGGTTTTTAAGATAAACACTAGAAAATTTTTTCAGATGTAGGTATATGTTTATTGTACAAGTAAAAAAAGTTTCAAGATAAAATATGCAAAGGGGGGGAGGGGGCCATCGAGCAATGGCGGCAGGACTTCCTTACTCACGGAAGTCCTGCCGCTGTTTGAGATGACTTGAAACACAAAAATGTAATTTTTTGTTATTCTGTATCCTTTTGTCTATGGCTGGAACTAGGATTAAAAAAAAAATGAAAAATGAAGGATATATGCGATTTTGACTAAAAAACTCAATTTTTACCTACTTTTTTCAATACAAATTTCTATTTTTAATAAAAAAAAATTATTATTTCTTGAAGATCCTAGTTCGGGCTATAGCTAAGACCTTGATAAATGACTGTTTAAAATTTCGTACCTATTGCTCAACTCGTGTGGCCTAAATCACTTCCGCAAGGTCAAAAAATGTAGTTTTGAGAAAAACGCGTTCAAAGTTTTGCTTCAGTACTCGGCGCGCTCGACACCGCTACCTGTTTTGATAAATTGTTTCCGTAATTCGAAAGATTTCAACTTCAAATTTTGGGAGCGTATTCTACAATCATGTATTAATCCAAAAATGCATGAAAAAAAATCGATTTTTTTGACCGCACAAAGTAGAAACCCCCCTCAAACGGTGTGGACCATTGTGCCATAACAGCAGATTGCTGGACTCCAGAGCAAATTAAAATTATCTAACTGTAACTTGTCCTTTTGTAACAAAATTGACGTTGAAGTAGGCTATTTTGTCAACTCAAAAGCTCTTGACCACTCAGCGGCAAATATTTCCGAGTCATTGCAAAACGTATTATCTGGGTGGGTAAGCTTTGCCGACCGCTGCTTTACACCATAGAAGGGCACGCTGCTACTCGCGAGTAGCAATGACTACATGACGCGAAACTGGCAGGGGAAATGATTTTCAGACCATTTTTTGCTTTTTACAATCGTCCGATAGTGTACGGGTATTTTTACTCAAACATTCGCACAGCACCGGTTCCAGTCAATTGTATGCATCTTAAAGTGATAACTTTTCTTATTTACTGTAAGTATAACGTTGCCTAAGTAAGTGTAAGTATAAAACCTTGTTTTACTTGTCGAAATCATTTTGATTGTTACCCGTACCAACAGAAAGCATAAATAAATTAATTCAGACGGTAAACTCAGCAGATATTCGGTTGCTTTTTCATTCAGTTCATGTCTCATTGAGTTTGCCGTTTCTAGTGTAGCAAGAAACAGTGATGGCAAGTTGAACTCTTTTCAAACGCAGAGCTGCAACACAAGCAATTCAAACGTAAAGGCTTTGAGGGCAATCAGCAAAAACTGAAGTTAAATCATATTAAAACAGGTTGGAACATACTTATGACGTTTTTCAGCAACAAAATTTTTTTTGCAATCAATTTCCTATAAATAAATATACAGAATAAAAAAAAAAAAAAAACAATTATTTCATTTGCAAAAAAACTTCGAACGCACCAGCAGCCCTTGCCCTGACTTTTGTATGGCGAATTTGCTGTACGAACCCTAATCAACTCTGGGGCCTGGTTTGACCGAATTTGCGACTCTGGGGCCTGGTTTGACCGAATTTGCAACCGTGACTCCTCTCAGTTTCGCGTCATGTAGTCATTGCGAGTAGCAGCGACGCCTACTCGCGTATATGAATCAGTGATGGAATTCTTGATACTATTGTACTTTCTTGATACAATCACAGTTTAAAAAGTACGTCGGTACACAGGCCCCGTTTTTGGTACACACTAGTCGAGAAACCAAAAGACAATTTTGCATTGCCTTTTAGCACTAAAAACAAAAATTTTTGCAAATTGTGTGGCAACCTTAAAAGGAAAATTGGTGCATAGCTTAACATCTGTAATTAGTTATGGATAGTTTTTGTCATATTACCATCTTCAATGCAATCGGAAGACGCACGAATTCACACATTTCTTCTAAGAATTGCATATTTGCTAAATTTCTTACTAAATGTTCACCATTTAGAAGAAATTTTTTGAAAAAAGAAGTAATTGATGGCAACGACATAAATTTATTTGATGATCAATTACCTGTTGGTGATGTGTATTGTTGAGTTGGAGTAGATTATATCTGATGAAGATGTTTTAAAATTTAAAGAAAATGTCGTGAGTTTTACATAAAGTTTCTTGACTCTTTAAGAAAAAGAGTTAACTTTAATGATATATTAAACTTTTGCCAAAGTTTTCACCCGAGCATGTCTTGCTGGGTAACACACAAACGGTTGTACCAATTGTGTCCAAGCTTTTTCCTAAAGAGATTAAATATCTCGAAGAAATTAGTCTATACTCATTATAGGAAATTTTCAGAATATGAAGAACCAAATCTTTGAAAATTTTAGAATTAAAAAATTAATTAAACGAGTCTCTTTTCAAAAACATTTTAAGACTTGTTAGAGCACGTATTTTCTGTACAAAATTTAATCAAAAGCAAGTTACGATCCCGTTTACAAGTAAGCCCTGCTTCGTCCTTAATACAAACAAAAGATTTCTTGAAAGCCAGTAATAAATGTTGTTATGATTTTAAGCTCCCTACTGACTTATCCTATGCAAATGTACCTGAAGATAATGATTCCTATTTAGAATAATTTACATATGTACATATGTTTCTTGTTTAAATTAGAAGTGAATTCCATGTGTTGTTAAATATACATTTTAGTTTCGAATACAACTTTTGAATTTTTTATTAATAAAAATGTTATTAAATTGGCCTTTCACAACAATTCAATACAATTTGCTTGAATACACACTCCTATGCTGATGTTTGATACGATACACTTGGGCCCAAATTCCATCACTGGTTCAGACAGCAACGAAGCAACACGTGTAATGGTTGCGTTGATTTTTTTCTTGTGTACGCTGCAAGAAATTGTATGTATGAAAAAAAAGAGATGCTTTTGTTGTTGTAGTTTTTGTGTGTATGCTTTTTTGTGTTGGCGATTGGTTTTGCTACACAGCTTTAAGTTTCTTATTTGCTTTTCGGTTTAATTTTATACAGTGTAGAAAAATTACTCTGCGGTCACTAACACCATCTCATTGTCAATTTTGCCGACCCCTGAATTAGAATCCTCAGCCTATGCTAAAGAGCATTTACAAAAACAAATGAGCAACGAGAGCATAGGACATGGGCACCACTGTGCTTACTTCTACCACATATGTGGTAGATCTACCACATTTATTTTTAAAATCAAGTTTCTACCACATCTACCACGGAAGGCTTGAAATCCACCACATTTTTGTGGAACATAAATTTTTCTATTAACAAACCTATTACTCCAAGTAAATTAGAGCTTTATGTTGTAAAATTTATGTTAACCCATTAATGCCCACAGTTACATATACGTAACGGCAGCAACGATATTTTAAAATGTTATTTACAGGTTGCATGTACATGCCTATTCATGTTTATACCCCATATGACATTGAAAATAGTTTAACGAATACTGTAAAATTCAGATTAAGTCAGAAACTCTTTTGATTTCTTTGTGAGCACAAGTTTTGTAATGAGGTAAATTTGAAATTAGTAAAAATAGCGATATGGCGATACGCAAACGGTAAAAAAGATTTATAAGAATTTAGTGAAAGTATTTGGTGAAAAACTTTTTATGAAAGGTGATTCTTAAATATCTACAGTTTTATTAAAAAATGTTAAAATAAACGTTTAAGGCCCGTGGGCTTTTCTAAGCAGCATGCAATTGCACTGTTACGTCTATGTAACTGTGGGCCATTCTAAGTACTTTTGTCTTTCTTGTCTAAGTTGCACATACGTAACAGTGGGCTATTCTCAGTACTTTTTTAACGTAAGTACAAATGTAAACGTAAGATTTTCGTATGCTTAGATACGGATATTTGACACTGGATAAGGCCACTATATATTTGCAAGAGCTCGCAAGTGATGAGAAAGCAGATAATACAGTGGAAAAGTTGACAATTGAGCCGCCTAGTGCCCATATTTTGGAATCTGAAGTGGATTCTGAGGAAGAAGATGGCGGTGGAGTGCCAAACAATTTGAGAGAGAACACGATTAATGCAACCATGTGAGGTTATTGTGCGGCAATTGACAACAAATGAGGTTAAAACAGCAAGCTCTTCAAGACGTGATAAATAATTCCTTCGAAAACTTACATACAGATTTTATAGAGTCACCAAGTACTACACAATGAACGTCTTTCGGGTCGCCCTCTTGTGGAGGAGCCATTTCACTGCCTATGTTTCAGAAGAAGAGCCATTGGAGCCTAGTGACGAACTTTTTTCGGCTACAATAGCAATATGTACACCAACTGACAACATTCTTATTAAAAAAAACATCGTTAAAGGCTGCTCAATGTACAAAAACTAGTCATGCTCAACATGCCACAACTTCTAGTGCTTGTATTACATTTGATCACCAAAATTCTGGATGAAGTACGTCCACAGTAAAAAACCATTGGCAAAATGTATGAATGGAAAGTGTACCAAAGTAAAACGTACCTACAAACCTTGTAAACCTGTTATTTAGTGGTTGGAAGATGATGACATTAGGTGTCCGGGAATTTTTCCGGAGCCGAACTATTCTGATTGTGGAAACTTACATCCTCATCAGCTGTTGAGAAATTCTTCGACGACGAACTGATCCAGTTGTTGTGCGATGAAAGTAATAGCTATGCTGTGTGTTGAGGTCAAACAAACCCAAACATAACTGTTGAAGAGATGCGAGTTTTTATTGGCGCTCGTGGAAAGAAGTGGTGGTTTTGCATTTTTTCATGGCTCAATGACGTGTTAATGCAAAATGCGTGGATCTTGCATCGCAAAGGAGGAAGCAGTATGACGCAACTTGATTTCCGTAGAGCCATTGCCGGACGCTATTGCACAACTCTTGGCACAATAAGACCACTCCAGAGCTTTTGTCGAACAACTGCGGCTGAGCCCGACTTCTCAAGCCGCTATGACTGCATTGGGCATTTTATTGTAGAACCAGTAGATAAAAAGAGGTGCCGCTGCGCTGGAATGAACTGAAAATCGCATCCCACTTCTTTGTGCAAATAGTGTAATGTTGGTTTGTGCATCAAATGCTCCGAAAAGTACCATTATGCTACAAATCCATAATTTATTGTATCAACCGCATATGTATTTCATTCACCTTTACCTTCACAGTTCAATTTATACAAAGTTTTCATGTATTTTTAAGTACTAAGCTGTAAAATTGTCATTCAAACTAAAAAAATTTGTTCCACAAAAAAGTACTGGAAATAGCCCACTGTTACATATATGTAACGGCTTCCAGAGACCAATCCATACAAGGTACCAAAAATTTGTTTTCTTATTTACGTTCCTGTGCATCATAAAGCATACGTCTCTAAATTTCAGGCCCCTAGCACTGCTAGATCGCTGTGGGCATTAATGGGTTAAGGAGACAATTTTTCTCTTTCATTTGATACCCATATTTTCATCATTGCACCATCGAAAATATTAAAAAAATATTTTTAATGTGTATATCCTTAAAATTTTAAAGTCATTTAAGAGGGTTTTTGGGTCAGAAAATTAAAAACTGACTATGCCCAGATATTATAAATGGCCTCTAGTTTCACGTCTGTATCAACATTTGGATGGATCTCGGAAAAATAAAAAAATGTTTTCGTACGGTGCTATTAATGAAAAGTTGGTGTTTTCACTCAGTGCCTCATAACTTTGTTAGTTTTATTTCCATTCCATTGATGTTAGGCTCAATATTTGCTCAAATAATATATCTTTCATCTTAGATCTTAAAACCTGAGGAGTTATATTTTTTTATCTATAAAAAAACCATTCGAAAATGTATAATTTTTGAAAAAGGTCAAAAAATTAAATTTTTTTCAATTTTCATGGTAAGTAACTTTCCCAAATCTCATCGGTTTTGGACAGTCCATATATCGTTGGAAAGGCTAGTTAATTACCTTCGGAACGACGGGCCACATGTGTTAGTCGGATGGTTGGTTTACGAGATATGTGCTTATAACTGAAATAAGAGGGGAACAACATGTTTTTCGAAGATTTTTCGAAAACGCTTCTTAAGAAAATTTTTTGATTTTCAGTTTCGTGTTCAGCAGCCAAAGATTAGTCTAAAAAATACTTTTGTTTTTTGGAGCACGCGATGAACCCAATTTTTGTCGAGTAGTGTAATTTTTGTCTTAATTTTTTAGTAACGTTTAGTTTTTTAGAATAACGCATGGCGCTTGGACGGGACGAAGTTTTACCACGTGAAGTTGTGCCTGCTGCTGCAATTTGCAGCAAAAAAGAAAAAAAAAATATAGTCAACAATACAAAAAACAATGGGAAGAAACACGGCACAGGTTAAAGTGCATAACATAGAAGAACGTAAAATACAATTAATGTACAAATACAATGAAATACAAAAAATGTACAAATGCAATAAAATACAATTAATGTACAATACAAAAAATCGACCACATTTCATTCAAATCTACCACATTTTTTCACTGAGTCCACCACATAAATAAAAAATTAAGTAAGCACACTGATGGGCACCTCTGGCCTACGCTTCGTTCTTCCCGCTCGCATCATAACAGCCGAAAACACTTTTGTGCCCACATGCGCGTTCTATATTACTTCATATTCTTTGGTACCACTCATGTGAATTGGAAACTCTAGCAGTTGTAAACGCTATCAAATCAAGGACTAAACTATTGATACGATGAGAGATTCTGTGCCGCACTGTACAGGAATGCCTTTCTCCGCACGAATGTTTTCCAAGCATACTTTTAGGCATGCACTGTGAAGTACAGCAAAACTGTTATAAATTCGCTTGGTATAGTCCGATATGGCAAGGATGGTTCTCGAAATGGGCTGTGCGAGAATAGCCGAGCGTTTTCCAATTAGAAGTGCAAGAAACTTCGGCGCGATAAGAAAACTGGTATAAAAGCAGCAGTGGCAGCGCAAGGAGTCGAGTCGGTGTTGAGCAAGCAATGGGGAAACATGCAATAGTAGTAGTGTAAAGTAGAACAAGTGCAAATTTGTAAATAAAGCGATTGTTAGTTTTGACTACGTTGCGCTGGATAACTGAAGTTGTTTTATTTTCAAATACAATCAAAACGAACCGTCGATAACGAACTGGGGAATTTCGTAACATTTGGTGTCAGAAATTGGGGATTGTATTACTGAAAGTAAAATAAAATTATAAAAACGGAAACATGGTTAAACTGGAGCTGCTGAAGGTTGACCAGCTGAAGAAGGAGCTGGCTGCCTGGAATTGGCCGACTGCTGGCGGTAAGGTGGAGTTGCAGCTGCGTTTGCGAGAGGCGTGTGAATCAAGAGGCATTGATTGGGCTGCACACGAGTTCGGAACCAGGGTGCGGAAAAATTCGCTCGCGAACGATCGAAAATTCGATCTTCTCATATTAGCTCGTTTTGCGATTGTATTTTATCGCGAGAAATACTTGAGCAAACGAGCGGTTGCGAATGCATTGCCTACGTATTCGTTCGTGAGAGATCGTATGCAGCGAGTTTATGTATACACATTTCAAACGAACGAGCGTACGAAAGCGATCGGTCGTGGGAAGAACGCTGATGCAGAAAATCATTCGCAACCGCTCGTTTGCTCAAGTATTTTTCGCGATAAAATACAATCGCAAAACGAGCTAATATGAGAAGATCGAATTTTCGATCGTTCGCGAGCGAATGTTTGATCGATCGCGAACGAATTTTTGTAAGGTTCGTCGGTAGAGCGTGGCTGCAAACAATCATTGAATTTAGTCTATTTTGCGATATATACGGACGAAGGACGATTTGTGAAATTATTTTCTTGTGCGTTTGCTTTTTTTATATCAATATGGGCAAAGTGTCAAATATTGACAAGACGAAACTTGTTACATATAATAAAGACACAGATTTTTCAAAGTGCATTTTGTGTGGAAAACAACTTAAAGGATACATATAAGGAAACACTAAAAGGCATTACGAGACCATATACAAACATAACACAAAGTTTTCTATTTTTTTGTTATAATTTTCCTAACAAAAGGTCTTTAAAATCTACAAACTTCTATACATAAGTTTCAGTCAGTAGCAGCCAAGTATAATAGCAAACTGCTCAAACTCCTATATACATAATTTATTGCCCAGACGAACGATCGCGATCGTTCAAAGATTCAATCTTCACAATACGAGTTACTGATTGAGTTTTACAACAAGCGCTCGCAACAAACGAACGATCGCGAGAGATCGAACTGACGACGCTTGCAGCGACATTTTCTCATTCGCGATTTTTCCGAACATTTATATTTCTCGTGAGAGATCGTAAATGCTTTTGCTCGCAGCGCAACTTTATCGCTCGCGAGAAATTAGAAGCACGCAGTTTTTGGTTGCGATTATTCGTGAGAAAGATCGTATTTTGATCGTTCTCCGCACCCTGTTCGGAACGCAGGAACAAGAGGCGTCGGCCAAGGTGGAGGAATCGCCTGCTGGTGCTGCGTCGATGCAAAGTACGGCTGCAGCGGCTACGCCACCACAAGCAATGGACATGAGCCAGTTAATGGTTGCACTTAAAGGCATGTTTGAGACTTCCAACCGTGAAATGGCAGCCAAAATGGAAAATGGAAACCGCGAATCAGGAACTTTCGGCGCAAATGGCAACGAAACTGGAAACCGCGAATCAGGAACTTTCGGCGCAAATGGCAGCGAAACTGGAAACGACGAATCAAGAAATAGCAAGGATGGAAACGGCGACCCGTGAAATATCGGAGCAAATGGAAGCGTGCAACCGAGAAATGGCGACAAATTCTGCGCGCATAGAACAGAAGGTGGAGGAAATTTCCGATAGACTGAACGGGAAAGTTGAGCATCTTGAGACGCGAATGGACAAGTGGGACAAACGAGTTGACAGTCTGGAGGATTCGGTAAACAGGAAAATCGAGGAGCGGCTTAGAGAGGTACAGCTGCGAGCAAGAGTGCAGTCGGTTGAGGAAAGTTTTGCCATAGCAGTGCCTACTTATGATGGTACTACGTCGTTCGACACATTCAAACTACAATTCGATATGGCTGCTTTGGAGAGTCAGTGGACCGATGTTAGGAAAGGTCGGAGACTGATACTGGCTCTAAGAGGTCCTGCGGCTGAGGTAATAAAAACAGTTCCGGAAGGTTTGAGAGGTGATTACGAGACCGTCATAAGGGCGCTGGCAGCCAGATACAGTGACGAGCACAACCAAATGCTGTATTATTGCGAGCTGAAGAACCGCTGGCAAAGAGCAGACGAGGCGCTGCAGACGTATGCAGCAGACATTGAGCGGCTCGTACAGTTGTGCTACCCGAAATTCGGCGCTGATTATCTCGAGATGATGAAGATTGAGGCGTTTATTGAAGGTCTTCATGACCCGGAGACACGACGCAGTGCATTGATGATGGGCAAGCCGACATTCCGTGAGACGGTGACAAGCGCATTGACGTATGAGGCGGCCTGGAGGGGAAGTTTTCGACATTCATCTGCGGAGATGCATGGAGTCCAATCTGGACGTGTCACGCAAAGCCAGACAGTGAGCTCGGATGCACCAGCGGGGCTGCGGGCAGTATCATCTCGAGTCAGTTGCTGGCGATGTGGCAAGCAAGGCCACATATCACGAGACTGCCATCTGCGGGAAAAGCGTTCCGGACAAAAGACGTCGCCAAGAAGGGATGACGCTCTGCCACATCATTCGTGCGAGACCGAACGCAGGCATAATTCGCAGGCCGAAAACGAGGGACAAATTGTGGATGTTCGGTCGGTAAGAGTTCTGCAAGAGAAAGATTGGCTTGCGGAAAGGCTACAGAAGGACCAGCGCAAGGATACCGATCTCGCGAAGATCATCGAAGGCAAAGCGCAGAGATTACGGCCGGCCTGGCAGGAGATGGCTGATGAGAGCCCGATCACGAAGGCTTACTGGGCACAGTGGCAAAGTCTGCGTCTGCAGGATGGCTGCCTATAACGCGAGTGGGAGAGCAGGGATGGCAGGACCAGAAAATCCCTAATAGTGGTCCCGAGAGGCCGGATCGACGATGTCATCGAGGAAAACCATAACGACTCCAGTGGAGGGCACCTAGGCATCGCAAAAACTGTCGCCAAGATAAGAAGGCGGTTCTATTGGGTAGGATGCCAGGAGTCTGTCGCTGAGTGGATCAGAGGCTGTAAATGGTGTTCGGCTGCGAAAGGGCCGAGGAGAAGATCGCGGAGCCGCACTCAACTAGCTGAAAGCAGGTTGACAGCGAGCTATGGTCTACGGGCTAACCCAGAGGGGTTCCAAGAAGGTAATCTGGTAATGCTTTACAACCCGCAGCGGAGGAAAGGTTTGTCTCCACAGCTTCAAACGTCATGGGAAGGACCGTACAAGGTCGTGACCAGGATTAATGACGTGGTGTACAGGGTGCAACACTGCGGCAACAGAAACGCCAGGTTGAAAGTAGTCCATTTGGAGCGCCTGGCGTCTTACTCCGGCGGAGCCTCGGTACTTGTTCGGGACGAACAAGTCTAAGTGATGGGCAGTGATACGATGAGAGATTCTGTGCCGCACTGTACAGGAATGCCTTTCTCCGCACGAATGTTTTCCAAGCATACTGTGTCGGAAGAAAAACGTACTTTATTGTTCGGAAGCAAAATGGAAAAGGCATGACAAAGTATAAAAGTGGTTGCCATCTAGTGGCGGAAAATTAATGTGCCCGAGAGTGGCCAGATCGGCCAAACTGCACACGATTCTAAACATCCTGCCCGGTCGAGTCGGTAGACTCGAAATCATCCTCATCTAGAAGTTTGCACAGCTTCTGCACTGCCCGGGTCATGGATCCACTCGAAGTCTGGACAGTCCATATATCGTTGGAAAGGCTAGTTAATTACCTTCGGAACGACGGGCCACATGTGTTAGTCGGATGGTTGGTTTACGAGATATGTGCTTATAACTGAAATAAGAGGGGAACAACATGTTTTTCGAAGATTTTTCGAAAACGCTTCTTAAGAAAATTTTTTGATTTTCAGTTTCGTGTTCAGCAGCCAAAGATTAGTCTAAAAAATACTTTTGTTTTTTGGAGCACGCGATGAACCCAATTTTTGTCGAGTAGTGTAATTTTTGTCTTAATTTTTTAGTAACGTTTAGTTTTTTAGAATAACGCATGGCGCTTGGACGGGACGAAGTTTTACCACGTGAAGTTGTGCCTGCTGCTGCAATTTGCAGCAAAAAAGAAAAAAAAATATAGTCAACAATACAAAAAACAATGGGAAGAAACACGGCACAGGTTAAAGTGCATAACATAGAAGAACGTAAAATACAATTAATGTACAAATACAATGAAATACAAAAAATGTACAAATGCAATAAAATACAATTAATGTACAATACAAAAAATCGACCACATTTCATTCAAATCTACCACATTTTTTCACTGAGTCCACCACATAAATAAAAAATTAAGTAAGCACACTGATGGGCACCTCTGGCCTACGCTTCGTTCTTCCCGCTCGCATCATAACAGCCGAAAACACTTTTGTGCCCACATGCGCGTTCTATATTACTTCATATTCTTTGGTACCACTCATGTGAATTGGAAACTCTAGCAGTTGTAAACGCTATCAAATCAAGGACTAAACTATTGATACGATGAGAGATTCTGTGCCGCACTGTACAGGAATGCCTTTCTCCGCACGAATGTTTTCCAAGCATACTTTTAGGCATGCACTGTGAAGTACAGCAAAACTGTTATAAATTCGCTTGGTATAGTCCGATATGGCAAGGATGGTTCTCGAAATGGGCTGTGCGAGAATAGCCGAGCGTTTTCCAATTAGAAGTGCAAGAAACTTCGGCGCGATAAGAAAACTGGTATAAAAGCAGCAGTGGCAGCGCAAGGAGTCGAGTCGGTGTTGAGCAAGCAATGGGGAAACATGCAATAGTAGTAGTGTAAAGTAGAACAAGTGCAAATTTGTAAATAAAGCGATTGTTAGTTTTGACTACGTTGCGCTGGATAACTGAAGTTGTTTTATTTTCAAATACAATCAAAACGAACCGTCGATAACGAACTGGGGAATTTCGTAACATTTGGTGTCAGAAATTGGGGATTGTATTACTGAAAGTAAAATAAAATTATAAAAACGGAAACATGGTTAAACTGGAGCTGCTGAAGGTTGACCAGCTGAAGAAGGAGCTGGCTGCCTGGAATTGGCCGACTGCTGGCGGTAAGGTGGAGTTGCAGCTGCGTTTGCGAGAGGCGTGTGAATCAAGAGGCATTGATTGGGCTGCACACGAGTTCGGAACCAGGGTGCGGAAAAATTCGCTCGCGAACGATCGAAAATTCGATCTTCTCATATTAGCTCGTTTTGCGATTGTATTTTATCGCGAGAAATACTTGAGCAAACGAGCGGTTGCGAATGCATTGCCTACGTATTCGTTCGTGAGAGATCGTATGCAGCGAGTTTATGTATACACATTTCAAACGAACGAGCGTACGAAAGCGATCGGTCGTGGGAAGAACGCTGATGCAGAAAATCATTCGCAACCGCTCGTTTGCTCAAGTATTTTTCGCGATAAAATACAATCGCAAAACGAGCTAATATGAGAAGATCGAATTTTCGATCGTTCGCGAGCGAATGTTTGATCGATCGCGAACGAATTTTTGTAAGGTTCGTCGGTAGAGCGTGGCTGCAAACAATCATTGAATTTAGTCTATTTTGCGATATATACGGACGAAGGACGATTTGTGAAATTATTTTCTTGTGCGTTTGCTTTTTTTATATCAATATGGGCAAAGTGTCAAATATTGACAAGACGAAACTTGTTACATATAATAAAGACACAGATTTTTCAAAGTGCATTTTGTGTGGAAAACAACTTAAAGGATACATATAAGGAAACACTAAAAGGCATTACGAGACCATATACAAACATAACACAAAGTTTTCTATTTTTTTGTTATAATTTTCCTAACAAAAGGTCTTTAAAATCTACAAACTTCTATACATAAGTTTCAGTCAGTAGCAGCCAAGTATAATAGCAAACTGCTCAAACTCCTATATACATAATTTATTGCCCAGACGAACGATCGCGATCGTTCAAAGATTCAATCTTCACAATACGAGTTACTGATTGAGTTTTACAACAAGCGCTCGCAACAAACGAACGATCGCGAGAGATCGAACTGACGACGCTTGCAGCGACATTTTCTCATTCGCGATTTTTCCGAACATTTATATTTCTCGTGAGAGATCGTAAATGCTTTTGCTCGCAGCGCAACTTTATCGCTCGCGAGAAATTAGAAGCACGCAGTTTTTGGTTGCGATTATTCGTGAGAAAGATCGTATTTTGATCGTTCTCCGCACCCTGTTCGGAACGCAGGAACAAGAGGCGTCGGCCAAGGTGGAGGAATCGCCTGCTGGTGCTGCGTCGATGCAAAGTACGGCTGCAGCGGCTACGCCACCACAAGCAATGGACATGAGCCAGTTAATGGTTGCACTTAAAGGCATGTTTGAGACTTCCAACCGTGAAATGGCAGCCAAAATGGAAAATGGAAACCGCGAATCAGGAACTTTCGGCGCAAATGGCAACGAAACTGGAAACCGCGAATCAGGAACTTTCGGCGCAAATGGCAGCGAAACTGGAAACGACGAATCAAGAAATAGCAAGGATGGAAACGGCGACCCGTGAAATATCGGAGCAAATGGAAGCGTGCAACCGAGAAATGGCGACAAATTCTGCGCGCATAGAACAGAAGGTGGAGGAAATTTCCGATAGACTGAACGGGAAAGTTGAGCATCTTGAGACGCGAATGGACAAGTGGGACAAACGAGTTGACAGTCTGGAGGATTCGGTAAACAGGAAAATCGAGGAGCGGCTTAGAGAGGTACAGCTGCGAGCAAGAGTGCAGTCGGTTGAGGAAAGTTTTGCCATAGCAGTGCCTACTTATGATGGTACTACGTCGTTCGACACATTCAAACTACAATTCGATATGGCTGCTTTGGAGAGTCAGTGGACCGATGTTAGGAAAGGTCGGAGACTGATACTGGCTCTAAGAGGTCCTGCGGCTGAGGTAATAAAAACAGTTCCGGAAGGTTTGAGAGGTGATTACGAGACCGTCATAAGGGCGCTGGCAGCCAGATACAGTGACGAGCACAACCAAATGCTGTATTATTGCGAGCTGAAGAACCGCTGGCAAAGAGCAGACGAGGCGCTGCAGACGTATGCAGCAGACATTGAGCGGCTCGTACAGTTGTGCTACCCGAAATTCGGCGCTGATTATCTCGAGATGATGAAGATTGAGGCGTTTATTGAAGGTCTTCATGACCCGGAGACACGACGCAGTGCATTGATGATGGGCAAGCCGACATTCCGTGAGACGGTGACAAGCGCATTGACGTATGAGGCGGCCTGGAGGGGAAGTTTTCGACATTCATCTGCGGAGATGCATGGAGTCCAATCTGGACGTGTCACGCAAAGCCAGACAGTGAGCTCGGATGCACCAGCGGGGCTGCGGGCAGTATCATCTCGAGTCAGTTGCTGGCGATGTGGCAAGCAAGGCCACATATCACGAGACTGCCATCTGCGGGAAAAGCGTTCCGGACAAAAGACGTCGCCAAGAAGGGATGACGCTCTGCCACATCATTCGTGCGAGACCGAACGCAGGCATAATTCGCAGGCCGAAAACGAGGGACAAATTGTGGATGTTCGGTCGGTAAGAGTTCTGCAAGAGAAAGATTGGCTTGCGGAAAGGCTACAGAAGGACCAGCGCAAGGATACCGATCTCGCGAAGATCATCGAAGGCAAAGCGCAGAGATTACGGCCGGCCTGGCAGGAGATGGCTGATGAGAGCCCGATCACGAAGGCTTACTGGGCACAGTGGCAAAGTCTGCGTCTGCAGGATGGCTGCCTATAACGCGAGTGGGAGAGCAGGGATGGCAGGACCAGAAAATCCCTAATAGTGGTCCCGAGAGGCCGGATCGACGATGTCATCGAGGAAAACCATAACGACTCCAGTGGAGGGCACCTAGGCATCGCAAAAACTGTCGCCAAGATAAGAAGGCGGTTCTATTGGGTAGGATGCCAGGAGTCTGTCGCTGAGTGGATCAGAGGCTGTAAATGGTGTTCGGCTGCGAAAGGGCCGAGGAGAAGATCGCGGAGCCGCACTCAACTAGCTGAAAGCAGGTTGACAGCGAGCTATGGTCTACGGGCTAACCCAGAGGGGTTCCAAGAAGGTAATCTGGTAATGCTTTACAACCCGCAGCGGAGGAAAGGTTTGTCTCCACAGCTTCAAACGTCATGGGAAGGACCGTACAAGGTCGTGACCAGGATTAATGACGTGGTGTACAGGGTGCAACACTGCGGCAACAGAAACGCCAGGTTGAAAGTAGTCCATTTGGAGCGCCTGGCGTCTTACTCCGGCGGAGCCTCGGTACTTGTTCGGGACGAACAAGTCTAAGTGATGGGCAGTGATACGATGAGAGATTCTGTGCCGCACTGTACAGGAATGCCTTTCTCCGCACGAATGTTTTCCAAGCATACTGTGTCGGAAGAAAAACGTACTTTATTGTTCGGAAGCAAAATGGAAAAGGCATGACAAAGTATAAAAGTGGTTGCCATCTAGTGGCGGAAAATTAATGTGCCCGAGAGTGGCCAGATCGGCCAAACTGCACACGATTCTAAACATCCTGCCCGGTCGAGTCGGTAGACTCGAAATCATCCTCATCTAGAAGTTTGCACAGCTTCTGCACTGCCCGGGTCATGGATCCACTCGAAGTCTGGAGCGTTACGTTGCGGATCAGTCCGTCGCGACCCGGATGAACCTCAACTACGCGCCCTAAGCGCCAGTGCGTGGGTGGCAGGTTCTCATGTTTTACGAGAACAATGTCACCGACTCTTACATCGCGCGATTGTCTCGTCCATTTACTGCGAGCCTGAAGCGTAGATAGGTATTCGTCACTCCAGCGCCGCCAAAACTGGTGATGAAGTTGCCGCACCCAAAACCATTGCTTGATGCGGTTGGTCGCAACGGTGCTGTCGTCAGCTTCGGGAACTGCAAGCAACGGAGCCCCAATCAGAAAGTCCCCGGGAGTTAGAGCCAATTTATCATCCAGGTCGTCATACAGCGGTGTGATTGGACGGGAGTTGAGACATGCTTCTATCCGTGCCGCCAGGGTTTGGAGTTGGCTGCGCCACAATGCTTGGGAGCCGACTAGTCGTACTAAATGATGCTTGGCAGACTTTACCGCTGCCTCCCAAAGCCCCCCCTGATGTGGAGCATTCGGGGCTATAAAATGCCAGTGGGTGCCTAGCGCCGCCAAGGCTTTTTGATTCGTTTCCTCCTGCCAAGCAACCAAGTCTTCGTGTAACAAGCGGTTGGCTCCAATGAACGCTGTGCCGTTGTCGCTGTAAAGATCTCGGCATGGACCTCGTCTGCTGACAAATCGCGTAAAGGCGTCCAGGAATGCTTGCGAGGATAAATCATCGATAACCTCTATGTGCACAGCCTTTGTTGCCATGCACACAAAGATCGCTAAATATGTTTTAACGGTCACACGAGACCGCTTTGCGCCCACGCGAACCATGAATGGGCCGCAGTAGTCAACACCTGACGCCACGAACGGCCGCGCAGAGGTGACTCGTTGCTTAGGCAGCGCGGCCATCTGCTGCCCCAAACTTGCTCCTCGGTGTCGCCGGCAAACGACGCACTGCTGTATGTAGCTTCTCACAACTTGGCGGCCATGCAGTATCCAGTAACGTCTGCGAAGAGTTTGAAGCATGAGCTGTACACCACCATGAAGGGTCACGTCATGTGCGTGTCGGACGATTAAACGCACCAGCGCGCCGTGTTTAGGGAGTAGAATCGGGAACCGGTGATCGTGAGGTAGCTCAGCTTGGCCGATCCGCCCTCCCACTCGAAGTATGTCGTTTTCATCGAGATATGGGTTTAAGGGAAGCAGCTTACTAGTACTGGAGATGACCTTACCCCGTCGGAGATGGTTGATGTCAGTTCCAAAGGCGTCACGCTGCTCGATCCGCACAAGAACTGTCAGGGCATCGTCCGTTTCCGTGGGAGCGATAATAGATTGCCGCAGAGGCCTCCGGCGTGGGAGCCAACGCAAAATTATCGCTACAGTGCGAAGCAGTGACGAGAGGGAGCTAAACCGCTCGCTCAAGGGAATAGTGTGACCATCACGACGCCGAGTAGTAAGAGCCGGCGACGGGATTGTTGCAGCTAAGAGTGATGACACCTTTTCTCCACCCTTCACAGTCTGCCACTCTTCCTTGCTTAATTCCACCTTGGACAGAGGGGAGAGACGGGCATCGGTTAACCATTCGGGGCCCCTCCACCAGAGATTGTGAGTGAGGAGTTTCTCCGCGCCGATGCCTCGGCTTGCACAGTCTGCCGGATTTTGAGCGGAGCGCACGTAGTTCCAGCGATCCGGAGAAGTCAGCTCTTGAATCTGGCGTACTCGATTGGAAATATAAGGCTTAAGTGCAGGTGCAGGTGACTTATGTAACCAACACAAGACGACGCGAGAATCCGACCACAAATAATATGGGGAGTCTATTAGGCCCAACGCCTTGCGTACATTGTCGAGTGTAGTAGCGAGCAAATGTGCCGCACAAAGCTCTAGCCGCGGGATTGTGCTCCCTTTCAGAGGGGCCACCTTGGTACGAGCGGTGAGAAGTGCTGCGTCTGTATGGCCGTCGTCATTCGACGTCCTCGTGTAGATTACAGCGGCATAAGCTCGCGGACTTGCATCACAAAATCCGAGGAGAGTAGTGGTTGCATTGCCTGACATGCCCAGCCACCGTGGCACCCGAATCCGCTTAATAGCTATGAGTTCACCATAGAACTGGACCCAAGTGGTTTGAAGATCATTTGGTAAAGGCGTGTCCCAGTGTAAACCCGCTGACCATAGCGTCTGGATGAAGATCTTGCCAGTGATTACAACGGGGGCTAGCATGCCGGTAGGATCAAATAGCTTCGCTACCTCGCTCAGCACCCGCCGCTTCGTCCAAGAGCCGGACGCCGGTTTAGTGGTCACATCGAAGAACAGTTCGTCGACTATTGGATCCCATCGCAATCCAAGCACGGTAGCCGTTGAAGGATGGACAGCAATATCTGCAACAGAATATTTGCTACCTGTTAAACACGTAATTACCTTCCCACTGTTGGAGTTCCATTTTCGTAAGCAAAACTGTCCGGCAGCCAAAACCGCAGCTACATTGCTAGCCAACTGCACCGCAGCGTCCTCTGAATCGCAACTGGTGAGAAAGTCGTCCACATAGAAGGATGTGAGGATCGCTTCACGTGCAGCAATAGCCTGTTGCCGGTCCTCCACCTCAGTATAATTGTCGTACGCACATTGATGAAGAGCACGGACGGCATTATATGGACTGCAGGCCATGCCGTAGGTAACCGTTGTCAAGCAAAAAGCTGAGATTTCATCTTGAGGCGATTCTCGCCAAATGATGCGCTGGAAGTCTCTGTGCTCAGGAGTGACGAGCACCTGCCGGAACATTTTCTCAATATCCGCAGACAGGGCAATCCGAAAACGACGGAAACGGAAAATAATGTTGACTAAGGAGTCTTGAATTGTAGGACCCACTAACTGAATATCATTGAGGGAGACGCCCGTGGTGGTCCTTGCAGATGCATTGAAGACGACTCGAAACTTTCCGGTGACGGCATGGTGGGGGATGTAGTACCCGCTCTCTTGATCACCAAGTTGGTCCACGCGCTGCATATGCCCCAAGTTTGCATACTCCCGCATGAACGCAACATACTTCTCACGCAAGTCGTTGTCACCCGTAAACCGCCGCTCAAGCGAATCGAACTGTCGCAGCGCGTGTGCATAAGATCCGCCCAACTGCGGGGCATGAGGGTGAAACGGTATGTGAACCACGTACCGACCATCGGACGTGCGAGTATGCGTAGTCGCAAATATGTGTTCACACTCGCAGTCGCCTTCGGCGTCTTGTGGAAGCACTTCCTCCAGGCTCCAAAAATTGCGTACGAGCTCATCCAGGTGTACCTCTTCCTCACCCAGCTGTGCGCCGAATGCGAGAGACGGTAACGTTGGTGTTGCTGCTGCTGCTGGTCCAAAAACGACCCAGCCAAATCGTGTGCGCTGAGCGTGTGGCTCGTCGATGCCTCCACTGATGATGTCAGCTTGCACCACTCGACCCCACACGTCGGCGCCAAGAAGCACATCGATGCCACTGGGGTGACCAAATTGTGTATCCGCCAACTCGAGATTGGCCAGATGCGGCCACTGTGCCATGTCAATCTGTACCGCCGGGAGCGCCGAGGTGATTGACGGGATGACAAGTGCGTCGATCGTCAACTCGAAGTCTGAATGCATTGATCTTAATGAGAACACAACACTGCCCTTGGTGCAGGTGTGGGTATGTGCCCCGATTCCCTCCACAGGAGCGTCGTATTTGCGTCTGCGCAAGCACAAAGTATTTGCCAAACGTTGGGTTATGAAACTTGCTTGTGATCCGGGATCACAGAGCACTCGGGCTAGGCACCGAATGGTTGGGCCACCGTATGCGTAAACGCGAGCCGTTGCCAGCAGTGTAGTCGATGTTGGGCAGGCAAGGCCGGTGACCGCGTTCGACTGTAGTCACAACCTGTCCGATGTAGCTGGCGGAGCCCCCACAGGATCGGGGTTGATCGCCATTGTAGCTGCCCGGCAAAGTATCGAGTTATGTTTGCCACTACAATGTCGGCACAGACCTGACGGACACTGTCTTGCCGAATGGCCAGATCTCAAACAATTATAGCAGAGCTTCGCAGCGCCCACCGCCTTGATACGTTGCTCCACACTCATGCCCAACAAGGCGGCACACTTTGTAGTACGGTGCGCTTCATGACAGTGCGCACACTTGCCGTCATCGATCGCACTGACATGCGATCTAAGACCACGTTGAGCTCCTCGCTGCGAGGCGCGCGTCACCGACTCTGCAGACCACGTGGCGAGTCCGCTGGTGAGACTATGCGCCCGTCTTTCCAAAAACTGGAGTAAATCCTTCAACAGCGGAATCTCATTTGACGAGCACTGCATCCACCAGTCGCGCTTTGTGACAGCAGGAAGTTTTGCCACAATGATCGGCACAGCCAAAGCATCCCACTCACTTACTGCAATGTTCATCACCTGCAAGGCGCGCAGCGACTCGTGCACCGTATCAACAATAGTGAGCAGCGACTTCGTCGACTCCTCCGTGGTGGGCTGCAAGTTGAGGAAACGCGACACATGGATTTCAGCCAGCTGTCTCCGGTTGTCAAACCGATCCTTCAGCGACTGCCACACTGCTTGATAGCCACCCGAATACACGCCCCCGAGAAGAGGCACATCAGTCGCATCAATTGCCTGTCGGAGTTTTCCCAGTTTAAATGCTTCTGGGTAGGACGTGTCGTGCACCAGCGTCTCGAACGCATCTTTGAAGGCCAGCCAGTTCTGCAGCTTTCCATCGAATGGCGGGATAGCCAATGGATCCAGCTTCAGCTCGTGCACGCCGAGTTCTACCGCACCTCCTGCTGCGCAGCGTTCTGCCTTAGGTGCCGCAGCCGGCGCAGCTGCCGCGATGAGCCGATTGAGAGTCGCGCACGTGTCGTTGTGGAGGACCTCCACCTCTTCCCATAGGTCTTCATGGCGGCTCAGCTCCTCCTTCTGCGCGACTCCCACGAGGTGATTGTGGTTAGCCACGAAGCGCTCGAAATGCGCAGCCACCGATTTTTTTAATTGTTCCAGCTGGAACGCATCTGGCGCTTCCTTCGAGAATGCACAAACCCTAAGATGCGCGCGTTTAAGCGCGTTCACCGCTGATGTCCGCAGATTGAGTTCCATGTATTTTGTCCTCACAGGAGGCACCAAAAATTATGTGTCGGAAGAAAAACGTACTTTATTGTTCGGAAGCAAAATGGAAAAGGCATGACAAAGTATAAAAGTGGTTGCCATCTAGTGGCGGAAAATTAATGTGCCCGAGAGTGGCCAGATCGGTCAAACTGCACACGATTCTAAACACATACTTTTAGGCATGCACTGTGAAGTACAGCAAAACTGTTATAAATTCGCTTGGTATAGTCCGATATGGCAAGGATGGTTCTCGAAATGGGCTGTGCGAGAATAGTCGAGCGTTTTCCAATTAGAAGTGCAAGAAACTTCGGCGCGATAAGAAAACTGGTATAAAAGCAGCAGTGGCAGCGCAAGGAGTCGAGTCGGTGTTGAGCAAGCAATGGGGAAACATGCAATAGTAGTAGTGTAAAGTAGAACAAGTGCAAATTTGTAAATAAAGCGATTGTTAGTTTTGACTACGTTGCGCTGGATAACTGAAGTTGTTTTATTTTCAAATACAATCAAAACGAACCGTCGATAACGAACTGGGGAATTTCGTAACACTATTATAAGTTTTTTAAGAAATGAATTGCAATGTAACTATTACAATTTAATTTTATTTGTTGATTATAATTATTATTTGCGACAGTTAATTTTTAAATTTTTTTTCATTCTCGATAAGTATTATTTTGGGATTTTTTTATTAACGTTGATTCATAACTTTTATTTATTTTACCTAACCTATTATGGAAGCCTATTATGTGAAAGAAAACTTTTTTTACGTTGCCTCATAACTTTTACGAAAGAACTTTTTTTTATTTACGTTGCCTTACCACATTTTGAGTATGAATTGATTTTTGATTGTTTAGTCGTTGGTGAAAACTAGGTTTCTGTATTTAATTCGCGTTTGTCAATTTACAGGGTTTTTCATCATGAGCCGAAAAAGTAAATAAAGAAAAAAAATCAATTAAAATTTGAATTCTGATGAAACTTTGTTATCAAAATAATATTTGGTTTGTGCCATTAGTAATGGAATATGACATCATTCAAATGACCGCCACGAGCAGCCTGGCACACCTCGATTCTTTTTAGGTAATTTTCGATGACTTTTTTACATATGTTGCACAAAGGTATGAAAAATACCTTTCGTTTGATACCCATATCGTGTAAATCAGTTGGAGATTAATTGAGTTTTTTTGATAAAAACTTTGAACTTTGACGCCGAGCCACGCCTTTTATGGGCGTTTCCCAGGTAAAATTTTTAGTTTGTTAGATGCAGAAGTCAACCCTCTATATAAAAGCATACTCATTAATTTTTTTACGAGGGTTCGCTATACTGTTTTTGTGCCTCGACGAAAGTGGGGTTTTTGGGACATTTTTGCCGAAAACACAGTTTGAATGTATTTTTTTTTTTGGATTAGTGTCTTAAGCAAATTTGTTGGTCCTTAAAATATCTATAAACTTGCCGAAGACAGTAAAGCTATATTCGAAACGATTTAGGACCTATTAGCATTTAAACGTTCGAAGACTTAAGCGGCGAACTCGACTAAAATGAGCAAACTTCAAAGTCGGATTTCTCTTAAACTAGAGCCATTCCAGCCAAACGGCTGGTGGATCTCAACTCAGTATACCTATAGAAAGTCGCTTAGTAGGTCCCCCCTATGTCTGAATTTTCGGCTTGCACAGTGTCATTATATGGTTTGTGCTGCTATAATTGACTCTCATGACCTTGGTCTGGCCGATGTTGACCTCCAGACCGACGCGTCGCGACGGTGAGTGCCAGCGCGACCAGGCAGTCGGTTTTTGCTTGCATGTCGGATAGCTTGTGCGAGAGGAGGCAGATGTTATCAGCGAAGTTCAAATCCTCGAGATGCCTGGTGAAGGTCCATACGATGCCTCCTTGGTGTAGGGTGAGTTTGCTCATGATGCTCGTCCAGTACGATGGCGAAGAGGCGACAGTGGGCAGCCTTGCCTGACTCCTGCATTGGTAGTGAAAGAATCGCTGATGTTGCTGTTGTGTAGTACTGCCAGTTCAGAGTTCGCGTACAAAGCTCTGATGAGACGAATTAGTTTCTGAGGGAACCCCCTTTCTACTCAATGCTAACCAAATTGCGCTTCTTTTTATTGTGTCGAATGCTTTCTTTAAGTCGATAAACATGTACAGCGGGGAGCGCCACTAAATTGATTGTTCTACTATGATGCGAAGTGTGTTAGCTTGGTCAACACAGCTCCAATGAGGGCGAAAGCCAACTTGCTCATCTCTTAGGGAGCTTTCGTCACATTGCAGTCTACTTTGTATGATTGTGGCTATTATCTTGTAGGTGGTGTTGAGTAGGGTTATTCCTCTCCAGTTGCCGCAGTCCCGCAAGTCGCCCTTCTTCGGCAGCTTTACAATGATGCCTTTTGTCTGGTTGAATGCCGTCTACACCCGCAGCTTTGTTTAGCTTCAGCTTCTTTATTGCATCCCTAATCTCCGCTATGCTAGGGCAGGTTGTTGCTAATTTGTTCTTGGTTTTTGTGCTGTCCACTTCGCAGCTGCCCTTATGGTTTGTAGCGATGTTGCTGACTGATTCGAAGTGTTCTTTCCATCTACGAACTTGGTCACGTTTGTAATGCACCACTCAGATCCCTAATTGGCTTGTTTCTATTACTTGGTTGGTTGGTTAGGCGCCCAACTAAGCGATACAGCTGTCTCATATTGTTGGCTCCTGCTGCCGCTTCGGCATCACTGGCGAGGTTTTCCATGAACTTTCCCTTATCATTACTGGTCGATTTCTTGACTAGCTTTGCGGCTTCTCTGTAGGCTGTCCTCACAGCATCGTCATTGATAAGTTGCCTTTTAAGTTCATTTCTGCGCTGGATGATACCCCAAGTAGTTTCTGAGATCCAAGGTTTGGAGCCAGTAGGCTTTACTGTGCCAAGTTTTTCTTGTGCGATTTGCCTAAACGTGGCATTTGTAGCTTCCCAATCGATGTTACTTTGATTTGTGAGCAACTTCATGCGAAAGGCGCTGGCCACTTCTTTTCTGGTGACGGCATTGCACAATAGCTTTACATTTAAGCACTTATATCTGCGTTGCGTGTCAGATTTATTTATATATTTCAGCTTGATCTTGATGTCACCGGTGATGAATTCGTCGTCGCTATCTATGTCAGCTCCCCGTCTGTTCCTGACATCAATTAGCGAACTCCTCCACTTCCGGCTCACGCAAATGTGATCTATTCGGTTGCGTGTAGCGCTACTAGGAGAAGTCCAAGTGTATTTGTGGATTCCGTTGTGTGGAAGATGGAGCCACCAATGATTAGCTGGAACGTCTGACACAACTCGATAAGTCTGTCACCATTGGTGTTTCGTGTGCCGCAGCCGTGAACCCCCATAATCTGCTTGAGACCGGAGTTGTTGTTCCGGATTTTCGCATTGCATTGGACGATGGTGAATGTGCCGGTGAACATTGCTGCAGAAGCGGTCCTTGGAAATTATTAGAGTTACGCCGCTTTCCCCTCTGACTTTTTTTCCACTGTGCAATACAATGTTGCCATACGCTGACGTACTTTCTCCACTGCCGTTCCACCTCATTTCGCTCACGCCGAGAATGTCGATGTTATAGGTCGCCATCTGCACTTCGAGTTGAGCTTGTCTGGATGCTTCCCTGAGAGTTCTTACGTTCCACTGCGCGATTCTTGTCCGGGTACGTGTGCCAAATGTCGTCAACTTAGAGGTGGTTGTGTATCTGAGACTTTGCCTTGTGTTTTTCTGCCAGGGTAGATGATTGGCCTGCCACAGGTAGTCCTAAGTGATATTCTGCCATCTAACGCCGCTTACGAACGTCGCCTCCGGTTTTTTTCGAGCTATGCTCGTAGCGCCATCTGTTGTGTAAGGAGGTTACAGCAGAATGGATGGGAACCTCGCTAGATCAATTTTTAGTGCGCTGTTTTTGCAGTTGTCCGCTTCCCCTTGCAGATGTCGCTGACGCACCGTGTAGCTGTATATTTTGTTTTTCTTTTATCAGTCACACAGCGCATAATTGCGCATTCTATTGCGTGGAGGTGAGTGGAATAGGAATAATGAGGTTGGGAATCAATGAACTTGGATATTTTGCAGTCTTTAGGAAAATTTAGAGAACAGGAAAAATAAGAAAAATTGGTTGGAAAAGTGCGGGGACCGTGCACACGGCGGGAGTTGAACCCACGACCTCTGGGATGACAGGCTAGTTCACTCACACTAGGCCATCGAGGCTGCTTATAAGAGTTATTATGCAACTCAAAAATATTAATTACATGATAATAGTTATAGGCGACGTAAAAACTTTCTTATTGGGAATAATTAGTACAAAGCAATAATTATAGAAATTTCCTAAAGTAGGGCAATTTTTTTATTCCCAAAAATATGGATAATAATTCTGTGGTCAAAAGCAATAACCGCCTAAGTCGAAAATTGCTGTTTCGAGCAATTTCGGTTTAAAGTTTTAGCGCGTAGTGTGTTCGCTATGGGAATGCGAATAGGTTTTTATTAATAACTTTTTTATTTTTAAGTTACAAACTCCCCGATTTTACACAAACGTAGAGCACAGTCAAGGGAACGTGGTGGCATCCATAACTCAATTTCTTCTTAAGTCGACTTAAGCGGTTATTGCTTTTGACCACAGAATTATTTTAAGTCTCTGTATCAAACGCTTCAGGCACTATTTGCCCAGGAAGTTCACCGTTGTTACCGACTGTAACTCGCTACAGTCAGCACGCAAAAAGCAAGACCTCACTCCAAGAGTGCATAAGTGGAGGGCCTCTTTACAATCTTTCGATTTCGAAATCATTCATTGGACTGGTAGTCGCATGGGCCATGTGGATTTCTTCTCTAGGAATCCGTTAAGCCCAAATTTACTAGAAAGTAGAACGCAAACTAATTGATGTAGCTGAGTGTCAGATAACTCAGCCATAACTGGCTACTTGAAGAACAACAACGAGATAATGAAATCTGAAAACTGGTGCTCGAGTTACAGAACGAAGACCTTACTAGCAATGTTGCTAAAAGCTGGGAAATACGTTCAGGTGTTTTGTAATGCAAGATACAAAGTAATGGTAGCACATGCCACTTACCAATAGTCCCTCGATCACTCAGATGCAGTAGCGGCTTAAGGGACGGGGAGGGGCGGGCTGCGGGGGGCCCCGAGAGAAGTTTTTATATAAAAATTTCAAGTTTTTCAAAACTGAAACTTGTAAAAAACTATGTGCGCTCCACAATGATGAAAGACTAAGGGCCGTTTTCTCATCTTCCCGTTAAAGTGACCGGTAGCTAAAGTGAACTTTAGCTAAAGGTCACTTTAAAGTGGCCGGTAAATATTTTCGTTTTCTCATCTTCCTGATAAATATAAATTTAACAGGTCTGATTTTTTGGCATCACTGGTCAGCATTGGGCAGCACTTGGCGGCGCAATTAGCTGTTTGTGAAAAATTGTAATTATTTTTGAAGGAAAAAATAAAAATTTTGCCTGGCAAAATCTTGTTGATGCTTTTACTGCCAAATGGGGCGTGTCCCGGCGTTGGAAATCGCTGAGGGACAAGTTTGACAGCTTGAAGCGTAAGTCCAAGCTGGAACTTGCAGCGCAGAAGAGCGAGACGTATCGCACAGGTGGCCGCCCAGCAGCGATTGGGCATGTCAGCAGTGCAAAGCAGTGAAATAGTCCAATTGGCTGTTATATGTTATATTTGCCGCATTTTGCGACTCCGTACCTTCAAAAGCGTCTTCTAGTGCATGAATTTAAGAAACACGCCTATTTTCCATACCGAAAGATCTCAAATTCAAATTTCATTTCAAATTGTAATTTCATTATCAGCCTAAGGGCCGTTTTCTCATCTTCCCGTTAACTTTAAAGTTCACTTTAACGGGCCGATAAACGCATTTTCGTTTTCTCATCTGCCCGTTAAGCTATCCTCCCGATAAAATTTACCGGGTGGATTGAGTGCCTGTTAAACTTTAAAGTGAACTTTAAGTGGAAATGGTGCCAAGTACATGCATATGTTTGTTTACAAACAAAAAACAGCTGATAATGAAATTACAATTTGAAATGAAATTTGAATTTGAGATCTTTCGGTATGGAAAATAGGCGTGTTTCCTAAATTCATGCACTGGAAGACGCTTTTGAAAGTACGGAGTCACAAAATGCGGCAAATATAACATATAACAGCCAATTGGACTATTTCACTGCTTTGCACTGCTGACATGTCCAATCGCTGCTGGGCGGCCACCTGTGCGATACGTCTCGCTCTTCTGCGCTGCAAGTTCCAGCTTGGACTTGCGCTTCAAGCTGTCAAACTTGTCCCTCAACGATTTCCAACGTTGGGACACGCCCCATTTGCCAGTAAAAGCATCAACAAGATTTTGCCAGGCAAAATTTTTATTTTTTCCTTCAAAAATAATTATAATTTTTCACAAACAGCTGATTGCGCCGCCAAGTGCTGCCCAATGCTGACCAGTGATGCCAAAAAATCAGACCTGTTAAATTTATATTTATCAGGAAGATGAGAAAACGAAAATATTTACCGGCCACTTTAAAGTGACCTTTAGCTAAAGTTCACTTTAGCTAAAGGTCACTTTAACGGGAAGATGAGAAAACTGCCCTAAAAGAGACACAGTATCGACAATTCACTTTGAAATTGCAATAACAAATTCAGTTCAATAAAAGCAAGAAAACATCCTTTCTGAATAACAATTGTTTGCAAATTTTCAAAAATTTTTCCTCGAAGATTATATTTAATTGTTAACTTAAAATTTTGTGAAAAATTAAAAAATACAAAATCCCAAGTTAAATATTAAATATCGTTATCTTAGAGTTTGCTTGTAAACTAGTGTGAATTACACAATTACATAAGGGGGGTTTCTACCTTGTGCGGTCAAAAAAATCGATTTTTTTTTCATGCATTTTTGGATTAATACATGATTGTAGAATACGCTCCCAAAATTTGAAGTTGAAATCTTTCGAATTACGGAAGCAATTTATCAAAACAGGTAGCGGTGTCGAGCGCGCCGAGTACTGAAGCAAAACTTTGAACGCGTTTTTCTCAAAACTACATTTTTTGACCTTGCGGAAGTGATTTAGGCCACACGAGTTGAGCAATAGGTACGAAATTTTAACAGTCATTTATCAAGGTCTTAGCTATGGCCCGAACTAGGATCTTCAAGAAATAATAATTTTTTTTCATTAAAAATATAAATTTGTATTGAAAAAAGTAGGTAAAAATTGAGTTTTTTAGTCAAAATCGCATATATCCTTCATTTTTCATTTTTTTTAAATCCTAGTTCCAGCCATAGACAAAAGGATACAGAATAACAAAAAATTTCATTTTTGTGTTTCAAGTCATCTCAAACAGCGGCAGGACTTCCGTGAGTAAGGAAGTCCTGCCGCCATTGCTCGATGGCCCCCTCCCCCCCTTTGCATATTTTATCTTGAAACTTTTTTTACTTGTACAATAAACATATACCTACATCTGAACAAATTTTCCAGTGTTTATCTTAAAAACCTTCCCATCCAAAATTTTTCAAAAAAAACATGTTTTCTCGGCCGCACAAGGTAGAAACCTGCCTTAACCTCATCAAACTTTGTAGAAGTCAAACAAATTTACAGTTATTATTATTATTATTATAATTATTGGTTGGATAACAACACATCGTCCCGGAAATCCGGTTTTCTTCTTTGATAGACTCTTTTACGAAAGCTATTATATGCTATAGAAAATTTAGTTAAAAGGAGACAATTTTCCTCTTTCATTTGATACCCATATCTTCGTTATTGCACTACCGCATATATTTAAAAAATATTGAAATTGAAATTGAAATGTGTATGTCCTTTAAAAAGGACTTTGGGACAGAAAATGTAATACTGAGTATGCCAGGATACTATAAATGATCTGTAGTTTCACGTCTATATCAAAATTTGGATGGGTCTCGGCAAAAAAACATTTTTCGCACGGTTAAATAAATGTAAAGTCTGTGTTTTCACTCACTGCATCACAACGTTGTAATTTTTCTTTCAATGCTATTCATGTTTAGCTTAATATTTGCTAAAATAGTATATATTTCATTTTAGATTTTAAAACCAGAGGAGATAATTTATTTTTTCTATAAAAAATATTCGAAAATGTATGATTTTTTTAATTGGTCGAAAAAGTCACTTTGTTACAACTTTCACTGTCAGTTACTTCCCCAAATCTAATCTGATTTGGACAATCTATAATAATAATAATTGACTGGCACGACAGCCCGATACCGCGACTAAGGCCTAGAAACCCGCAACCATCCATGATGTGCGTGTGAATTTGGAAGGGACCTACAGTTTTATGCCGATTCCGAACAGCGAGTTGGTAGCATTTTCATAGGGAATTTTACTCTCAGAGGTTTGCCACTTCCTGCTGAGAGGTCAGCCGCCGAAAGAGAAATTATTGTTTTTCTTTTTTTTCGGTGTTAGCGCGACGGAGTATTGAACCTGGGTTCGAGCGTCGCATTTGACTCGCGGCCTAACGCACTATCCAGCTGAGCTACGGCGGCTGCCGTACAACCTATACATCACTAAAAAAGCTAAGGTATAATCTTCTGAACGACGGACAGCTCGTGTCAAAGGGATAGTTCTTTTAGGATATATGTGCTCATAACTGAAAAACAAAAAAAAAACTAATTTTTCGAAGATATTTGGAAAACGCTTCTTAAAAAACTTTTGGATTTTCAGTTTCGTGTTCAGCAGCCAAAGTTAGTCTAAACACACTTTTATTTTTAGGTGCACGCGATTGGCCCATTTTTTGTCGAGTAATCCTCCTGCTCGGGTAGCTAAAAAAATGGCCAGATCGTAGATTTTCTGTTTTTTAGAGTTTTTTGAAATGACGAATTTGCTCTCCCAAAAGTTTTCCTAATTTTACGAAAGTTTTTATCAATTTTGGAAAGATGTAGTAAGATTATCGTTTTATCCATTTTTCATTTTTTCCCTGGGATTCTATTGCTTTCTATACAATTTCAAGCACATATACGTTTTAAAATAATTTGCAAGTCCGTTTACTGCTTAATGGAATACAAATTAAAAAAAAAAAGAAAAAAGCATAACCGAAAATTGCGAAAATTAGTTTTGTACGCAAACTTAGTCTGCACCGTTTTTTGGGGGCCCCTTCAGCCGTCGCCGTCCCGGGTCCCCTAGCACCTTAAGCCGCCACTACTCAGATGGTCAGTAGTAAATACGAGGGCGGGTCAATAAGTCCGTGACTTTTTGAATGAAACACAGGTTTTTAGATAAAAAGTTATTTTATTTTTCAACGTAGTCTCCTTTAAGATCTATCTTATTATCTATTTAAGATCACTTAGCCCAACGTTTCTCCAGTTTTTTTATCCCTTCCGAAAAATATAATTTGTCGAGGTCTTCAAAATAGGCATTTGTTTGTTAGATGATTTCGTCATTGGAGGCAAATCTCTTTCCGCCGAGCCATTTCTTCAAGTTTGGGAACAAGAAATAGTCACTTGGGGCTAGATCGGGTGAATAGGCGGGATGAGGGAGCAATTCGTAGCCCAATTCATGGATTTTTGGCATGGAGACTGCACATGTGTGCACCCGTGCACACGAAATTCACTTTTTTCCATTTTCTTCTCAGTCAACGCGGTAGTCTGATATTAACGGCTGTCAAAAACAAACTAAATGTCGCAGCTTGTTAAATTTTTGACAAGAGTCAACTGACAGATGAATGTTGACGGGAGCAGTGTTGCCATTTCAATTCAGAGGCGGGAAATTCAAAAAGTCACGGACTTATTGACCCGCCCTCGTAACACTCATGAAGCCTTAATGCGCCTTGGCTGGCAAAAGACTTTAGCGAAGGTATACGAAATGTATTGGTTTGAGCACATGTCTAAATTTTTTAAAAAGTTTGTTGACAACTGCGTTACTTTCAAAATTTCCAATTTGCGTTCTGGAAAAATTTAAACTGAGTTACACCCTATATCTAAGATAGCTATTCCGTTGCATACTTTGCCTATCACGACCGGTAAATTAAGTGGAAAACGTGATGTTAAAGAATACATCTTTGTTCACATAGAGGCTTCTTCAAAATATTGTTACGAATACTACGTCTAGTGGGCTGTCACGTATCACTGGATTGTGCAATTTGAAAATGAAACAACTTTAATTATTCCAACGCGGCCAATTCAAAACCAACAGTCACTTTATTATTCACAGTTTTACACTTTACTGTTCTTTACTGTTCGTACAATTAAGTATTTGCTTAATTACTCCGTGTGGCAACTTCACTTGTCAAAACCAGACTGACCCGCTGCGCCGCATCCGGCTGCCTTTTATACCTCACAATCGCGCAGATCGTTCCCGCACATTCCGGAGTGGACTAAAAGTTTCCATCATTGCCAGGTTGGACTAAAAGTTATTATCGCGGCCGTCGCTGCCAGATTGGACTAAAAGTTACTATCGCGGCCGTCGTTGCCAGATTGGGTTATAGCACGGCACGTCGCGGCAGGGTTGCTTTGCACAGCGACAGACTGTCTCATCGTTACACTGCCTACCACTTAGACTTGTTCGTCCCGAACAAGTGCCGAGGCTCCGCTGTGATGAGGCGCCAGGCGCTCCAAATGCAACGTCGAATCCTGTATACCACGTCGTTAATCCTAGTCACGACTTCGTACGGTCCTTCCCATAACGCTTGAAGTTTCGGAGACAAACCTTTCTTCCGCTGCGGGTTGTAGAGCATTACCAGATCGCCTTCTTGGAACCCTGTTGAGTTGGCCCGTAGATCATATCTGGCTTTCGCCTTATCGCTGACCAGTTTGGTGCGGCTCCTTATAAACTGGTGAATTTCCTCCAGTTCCGCCCGCTTATTGACCACGTAGTCCGTCTTAGCGCCTCCCGTCGTGCTGACTACCTCGAACTTCAAGTCAGCGGGTAACCGCAACTCTGTGCCGAACACTGCTCGGGCTGGAGTGAGTGACGTCGTGTCGTGCGGGGCTGACCTATACGCCATCAGGAACAGGGGGATATGCGTGTCCCAATCCTTTTGATTCCTGCCTACCACTTTCCGCAGGTATTCCTCCAGTGTCCGGTTAAAGCGTTCCACCATGCCGTCGGACTGTGGGTGCAAAGGAGTGGTACGCGTTTTCTTTATCCCCAGCAGCTCACACACTTCCTTGAATAACGCAGATTCGAAATTCCGGCCTTGATTTAAGTGCAACTCCAACGGAACTCCGAACCTGGCTACCCAGTTGTTTACCAGCTTTTCCGAGATCGTAGTGGCCTCCTGGTTAGGAATAGGGTACACTTCGGGCCATTTGCTGAAGTAATCCATTACCACCAGCACATATTTGTTGCCTTGAGTACTAGTTGGGAATGGGCCGGCGACGTCCATAGCAATCCGCTCGAAGGGTGCTCCCACGTTGTACTGCTGCATGCGGCCTCGAGATCTTCTTGTTGGCCCTTTCGCGGCGGAACATCGGTCGCAGCTCTTAATCCACTCGGCTACAGACTCCTGACATCCTACCCAGTAGAATCGACTTTTTATTTTGGCGACGGTTTTGGTGATGCCTAGGTGCTCTCCACTGGAGTCGTTATGGTATGTCTCGATGACCTCGTTGATTCTGCATTTCGGCACTACCATTAGGGGGTTGCTGGTCCGACCATCCGCGCTCTCCCATTCGCGGTACAAGCAGCCTTCCTTCAGCTGCAGACTTTTCCACTGTGCCCAGTAAGCCTTAGCGATCGGGCTTTCACCGGCCATCTCCTGCCAGTCTGGACGTGCGCCTTGCTCCTTGCCTTCGACGATTTTCGCAAGATCCGCATCCTCACGCTGGTCTTTTTGTAGTCTCTCCGCAGACCACTCTTCCTCTGGCATGACGCTTACCAACCGGACGTCCACTATCTGTTCTTTGCTTTCGGATCGCGAGCATTGGATAAGGCATCGGCATTTCCATGGCTACTGCCCTTGCGATGCTCCACCGCGCCAATTGCCCTTCAGGATCTTTAAAGTTCAGGAGCCATCTCAATGCCGCATGATCTGTGCGCAGGCGAAACCTTTGTCCATACAGATATTTGTGGAAGTGTTTTACGCAGTCCAATACCGCCAGCAGTTCTCTCCGTGTCACACAGTAATTGCGTTCCGGTTTCGATAGAACCCTACTGTAGTACGCTGTCACTTGTTCCTGGCCCTCTATTATCTGTGATAGCACACCGCCAATACTATTCCCGCTTGCATCTGTATCCAGCACAAACATCTCCCCAGGCACGGGGAAGGCCAGAATTGGAGCACTGCACAGTTTTTCCTTCAGACGTGCAAAAGCCTGTTCCTGATACTCGTTCCACTCGAAAGCTTGGCCCTTTTTCATCAGTTTGTGCAGGCTGCTGGCTATGTTCGCGAATCCCGGAACAAATCGGCGGTAGCTCAGGCTCAGTTGGTTAGTGCGCGGTCCAACGAGTCGCATGCAGAGCGACGCAAGATCGAATACTGCATGTAGTAACACCTAAAAAAAAATAACGGGAAACTCGTTTTCTCTTTATGTGGCTGTCCTCTCAGCTGGAAATGGCAAACCTCTGAGAGTAAAAATTGCCTATGAAAAAGCTCCCAACCTGCCGTTCGGAACCGGCATAAAACTGTAGGTCCCTTCCACCCGCGTACAAAATTCACACGCACAACACGGGTGGTTGCGGGAAGCTAGGCCTTAGTCTCGCGTAAGCGGGCTGTCGTGCCAATCAATTATTATTAAATTAAAATTATTACGTATGTACTCCGCGGGCGGAAACCGTATGACCCAGATACTTGACCTCCTTTTGGAACAGCGAGCACTTCTTTGGGTTGAGTCTAAGCCCAGCTTTTTGTATCCGCTCAAATACCTCCTTCAGCTTTCCCAGGTGGTCGTCGAAGCTTTTACCCATTAGGATTATGTCGTCGAGGTACACCAGACACGTCCGCCAATGCAGCCCTTTTAGCACGCGTTCCATTAGCCGCTCGAATGTTGCTGGTGCGTTGCAGAGTCCAAACGGCATGACGGTGAAATGCCACAAACCATCGCCAACACTGAAAGCCGTTTTCTCCCTGTCCTTGTGTGCAAGCTCTACCTGCCAATAGCCGCTGCGTAAGTCGAGCGTGGAGAACCACTGCGTGCCTGACAGTGTGTCCAGGGTGTCATCGATCCGAGGTAGTGGATAACTGTCCTTCTTGGTCACATCATTGAGCTTCCGATAGTCCACACAAAACCGGGTACTGCCATCTTTTTTCTTGACAAGCACGACCGGCGAGCACCAGGGGCCCGAAGAAGGCTCTATGACCTTGTCTTTCCGCATGTTCTCGTTCAAATTTGTGACCTCCTCCCTCTAGGCCAGAGGAACTCGTCTTGGCGGTTGGCGAATCGGTTTTGCACTTCCGGTGTCGATGTTGTGCTTCACTATGGCTGTTCTTCCGCCTGCTTCCGCCGCAAATATTGACCCATAGTTCTGCAGGAGTGACCTCGCCTTCTGTTTCTGCTTGGCCGTCAACTCGCTGCTCCACTGGTTCTCCTGCGGTATGGCGTCCATGTTAAAGCCGCTCTTCTTATTACCTCCAGGCGGGCTACTCTCGCAATTGACCACTGCTACAGCTTCCTTACACTCGCCAATTACCTCATATTTCCAGACATATCTGGGTGCATTCAGGGGGTTCAGTATTCTGACTGGTATTCTGCCATTTTTAGGTTCCACTAATGTACGTCCGATGATGATGTTGTCGTGTCCTTGTTTCGGTGCTTCTACTACCCACAGCCGACTCGTCCCATCGTCCTCGTCCACCTTTGCCCACACAATCGCCTCGGAATTCGCTGGTATCCTCCTGTGTTGACACGATACAACCTTCCTTACCACCACGCTTCGCTCATAGCCGGTGTGCAGCGGGAACTCAACGTTGGCATATCTCAGTACATTTCCCTTCAGGTCCAGCGTGAAACCGTGCCTAATCATGAAATCCACGCCGATAATCACGTCGCCCAATATATCCGCGACGATGAACTCATGTTCCAGGCTGCTGGTGCCGATAGCAATCGTTTTCGTAACTTTCCCTCTTACCGGCGCGCGCTCGCCAGTCGCAGTCCGTAGCTGTAGGCCATGCAGCGGTTCCCAGTTCTTCAGCAGCTTCCTTTTTATGATCGAATATGATGCTCCAGTATCCAGTGTCAACACGAAGAACTTTCCATCTATCCTTCCTTCAATTGTCAAGCTGCTGGGCTGTCGTTTCAGCTGTGAGACAAGGACGGTGGGGCGGCAGATTGCGGGGATCAGCTCACGCCCCTTTGGGCTGACCCGTTTTAGTTTAACGACTCACCGTCCTCAGCCCTGCGCTTGTTAGCTGGGCCTCGATTGTCAGTATTCCTCGCTTCAGGCGATTGCGATCGAGAACGGGAACGCCTCTTTCGTTGGCAGCAGTCTCGTGGTATGTGGCCCTGCTTGCCACATACCCAGTAAACAACTTTAGAGGAGACCACCCGTGGCCTGCCCGGTGGCTCAGAGCTTATGGCCTGGATCGCAATGTCGTTGTTGAGCTAGATCTGGCATACCCCTGCAGGTGCATACCGAGTGCTCCCAATCCATGTCGCCTCGTATGTCATCGCGCTGGTCACCGTCTCCTTAAATGTCGGCTTGCCCATCATCAACGCACTGCGACGTGTCGCCGGATCATGAAGACCTTCAATAAACGCCTCAATCTTCATCCTCTCGAGATCTTCGGCGCCGAAGGATGGGTAGCACAGCTGCACGAGCCGCTCAATGTCTGCTGCATATGTCTGCAGCGCCTCGTTGGATCTTTGCCTGCGGTTCTTCAGCTCACAGTAGTACAGCGTTCTGTTGTGCTCGTCGCTGTATTTGACTGCCAGCGCCCTTATGACGGTCTCGTACTCACTTCGTAAACATTCTGGAACTGATTTTATTACCTCAGCCGCAGCACCTTTAAGAGCCAGCGCCAATCTCCGACCTTTTCTTACATCGGTCCACTGATTTTCCAGAGCAGCCAGGTCGAATTGTAGCTTGAAGGTATCAAACGGCGTAGTCCCATCATAAGTAGGCACTTCTGCTCGGGTGGCAACACTTTCCGGAACCGGCGGCAACCATTCTCGCGGCTGTACCTCCCTAAGCCACTCGTCCTTTTTTCTGTTCATCGAAACTTCCAGACTATCAACTCGTTTGTTCAGGGAATCATCAAGATCGTCAACACGTTTGTTTAGGGAATCATTCAGGTCGCCAACTCGTTTGTTCAGGGAATCATCTAGGTCGTCGACTCGTTTATCCAAATGCTCTACCCGCGTCTCCAGGTGCTCGACTTCCCCATTAATCCTGTCCGAGATTTCCTCCACTTTCTGCTCCAAGCGCGCAGAATTTTCCTGAAGCTTAACTTCCATTTGCTCCGCCACTTGCGCCGATATTTCCTGGGTCGCCGTTTCCATTTTCGCTGCCATTTCTCGATTTGTAGTTTCCAGCTTCGCTGACATTGCTCGATTTGCAGTCTCGACTTTTGCCGAAATTTCGGGATTCGTAGTTTCCAGCTTCGCTGCCATCTCCTGATTCGAAGATTCCAGTTTCGCTGCCATTTCACGGTTGGAAGTCTCGAACATGCCTTTAAGTGCAACCATTAGCTGGCTCATGTCCAATGCTTGTAGTGGCGCAGCCGCTTCAGCCGTACTTTGCAGCGACGCAACAGCAGCAGGCGATTCCTCCACCTTGGCCGATGCCTCTAATTCTTGCGCTCCGAACTCGTGCACAGTCCAATCGACGCCTCGTGCCTCACATGCTTCTCGCAAGCGCAACTGCAACTCCACCTTTCCGCCAGCAGTCGGCAAATTCCAGGCAGCTCCTTCTTCACCTGGTCTACCTTCAGCAGCTCCAGTTTAACCATGTCCGTGCTTTTATAATTTTATTTTATTTTTTTTTGGTTACTTTCAATTTTCCACAATCCCACTTCTGACACCAAATGTTACGAATACTAGGTCTAGTGGGCTGTCACGTATCACTGGATTGTGCAATTTGAAAATGAAACAACTTTAATTATTCCAACGCAGCCAATTCAAAACCAACAGTCACTTTTTATTCACAGTTTTACACTTTACTGTTCGTACACTTAAGTATTTGCTTAATTACTCCGTGTGGCAACTTCACTTGTCAAAACCAGACTGACCCGCTGCGCCGCATCCGGCTGCCTTTTATACCTCACAATCGCGCAGATCGTTCCCGCACATTCCGGAGTGGACTAAAAGTTTCCATCATTGCCAGGTTGGACTAAAAGTTATTATCGCGGCCGTCGCTGCCAGATTGGACTAAAAGTTACTATCGCGGCCGTCGTTGCCAGATTGGGTTATAGCACGGCACGTAGCGGCAGGGTTGCTTTGCACAGCGACAGACTGTCTCATCGTTACAATATATATTGTTGCACCATACTGTAACGATGAGGCACTCTGTCGCTGTGCTACGCGTGAATGCTTTTACGGGCATACTTTGGAGTACGGCCGGCTTGCTATAATTCCGAAATGGCAAGGATGGTTCGCGATGGTAATGGGAGAACGGTCGAGAGAGAGTCCAACAGGAATATGCGAGAACAATCGGAGCGAGAGGGAGAGAGATTTGAGCAAGCAAAGGGGAAACATGCAATAGTGTAGTGTAGTGTAGTGTAAAGATAACCAAAGTGTAAATTTGTAAATAAAGTGATTGCTGGTTTTGAAATGCGTTTTGCGTTGAGTAATTAAAGTGGTTGTATTTTCAAGCACAATCCAAAAATGAACTTGGAGAGCTAATTTTCGTAACAATTCGTTAAATGTTGATACACCTAGTAGTATGAAACCGTTGAAACGAAGAATTCCATTATTTGGCGCTCCAAAAAGGCGACAGCTGATCAAGGACGTTGTTTTTCTAGTCAAAATTTTCGACAATTTTGCGACTCACATAATATCAGTTTACATTTGGTGGTAGCTAACCTCGAGCTAACGGCTAAGTACAGAGAATAAAGAGTACATTGAAGAACATGGTTACTGTAGTCGAAACTAGTTAGCGCTCCTGGCAGGATGCTGTTTCTGATGTACAATTAGCATTAAATTGTGGTCAAAATCGGGTTACGAAATACAGCCCTTTAGAATTATTAATAGGTAACAGTTAACTTTACTGAAGCTTGAACTGAAGCCGTAAAAAACATGGCGAAAAACGCTGACTACGATAAAAAGATTTGAAAGCACCAAAACCCTACCTAGTAAGATTACAGTAGGAGAATTCGTTCATGTACAATACGAAGAAAGAAATCAAACCAATCCCTAAATACAGGGGACCGTTCAAAAAGATAACAGTACTAGAAGGAGACCGGTACATTGTAAAAGCTTTCAATTGTAATAGGACATATAAATATCTACATGATAGAATTAAGAAAATGACAGAATGTCAAGTTCCACTCGATGTTGATGGCAGCGATGACTTAAGCCAAGGAAATGCAAATGAAAAGATAATGATATTCATAATTTATGCTATCACTGGATAAAAGTGTAGCAAGTGGTGTGGAATTGGTTGAAGTCTAATTCTGGATAGAGGAGTTAGCAAAGTGCCCAATGGAGTAAAACGAGTGCCGAGTAACCAGATAGAGGCTTCTAAACTCAATTGAGTGATATCTCTCATTTTACTTTGGCTTCACAATCGCTGTCAATGATAATCGATAACGGATAAAATTCAAATACCTATTAATTAAAAATGTTTACTGTATAATACATGTTCCTTATTTCAAATTGGTTGTTAAACTAATATAATAAATCTTTAATCTGTTAAAGTAATTGAAGTGGACCGATTTTTAAATAAATTTACAAATAACCTTCTTCATTTACGTTGAAATTTTCCTAGTAAATAAAAACTCTTGCAATGTAACGGATTTTCTTTCGTTTTTTTTCGTCAGGATTAGCCGTGTGTATAGTATCACAGAATAAACAGTTATACAGTTATATACCTCATGGAACGTGGAATTTCAGGAGAAACTCTGCCTAGGAAACAATCTTCCTTCAGTATACGGAGCGCCACCCAAATATTGCAAGAAACTTCACAAAAGGTGACAGCGCACAGTGGCTGATTCTGCCGACGTAGGTTGCAAAAGTCGATTTTGTCATGTTCGATTTGGGGGAAACTCTTATACTTGTCCGATAGATAAATGATTGGACCTAAGAAATCCGAAAACCTTAACTAAATTGGACAAATAGTTTTACGTGTAGAGCCCGTCAAAGTTTAGCAATTTGTAGAGTGTGAAATAATATCAGCAATTTGCACTTTTTCGGCAAAGCTGAAGTTTTAAAATACGGAAAGCAGCAAATTAGTTGAAACTTTTTGCACCAGCATCGTAAAAGAAGGTATTTCTAGTAAATAATTAAATATAGGAAAAAAAAGTTGGTTGTTGTTGTTGTCTTTCCATAGGCACTCACTTGAAGCATTGTTTTTATCACTCTTTTTGAACTTTCGATAGACTTTCAAAAAAAAGGCCATACTTGCCACGGTTCCGTCTTTGGGAAAATTGTTCACTAGTCTTCTGTGAGTTCTGCCATGAAGAGATCAGGTGCCCGATTTTGCCCGACTGGATTTTACAGCGATATTTCTGTGGCCACCTCGCGCAATTTTGTGCTTTCGGGTGCGTACGTTCAAACAAGTTCGTCAAGGTTTTGAAAGTGAATCAATTACACGCGATTATACTTGTTGCCAGGGCATGCAAATTTGGATTTTGGCTTCATTTAAGATGTGATACAAGCTTGCAATTCAATATTAAGTCGACTTTTTTTTGGCGTATATTTGCTGTAAGCTCGAAGTAAAGAATACTTTTACTGGATGCGCAGTTTGCACATGCGAAAAACAAGTTGGCTTTCATTTCCGGCAACCAGTCAATCATCAATGTATCCTTTGATTTTGTTTTTAACAAAATACTAACACTGTGTCTGTCATACAATTTTTTTTTTTAATTTGAGCAAAACTCAGTCAGTCGCCATTAGTCTTTGAGTTGAACCGCGCCAATGAAACAATTAGTTATTGAAAAACAAAAGGCAGACTTATATCTATGTGTACTGTCTAAAACCCACTTATGTGTCTGGGCTGTTCAAAAATCCCACAACGGGTAAAAACATAAGAACTGCAGGTACCTGCTAGTACTAGAAGCTTAGTACCTGCTATTTGAATACATATGCAAATCCTACTTATAAATAAAAGAGTTTAGAGTAATTAAAGTTAGTTTCGATTTTAATTTGAACTAAACATCACTTTAATTCCGCCACTGCAACTAAACCGAAGAAGAAGCACAAAAATGTTTCTGAAAAATTCGAAGCCGTTTGAAATATTTACTATTTCGAAGACAAAGAAGTTCGTTCTGGCTGTCGCTAAAGAAATTGGTTACGTCGAAAAAAGTTTACCTGCATCCAACGTATCTACGACTAAAGAAAAGATATCCAGGACTTATCGTACTATAAAGTGGAAATGGATTGCGGCAAACCGTACCCAATTCAATTTTGTCCAGAATAATGAGGAGTGGTTGGAAAAAACAACTTACTTCGATGCAGGAGATGCATGTAGCATAAGCGATGACCAACCATCGACATCAAAGGCGGCAATAGGAAGGCCGAAAAAGTCAACTGAGGTCGGTGCGTCATTCACTAAAACAAGGAAGCTTATGGAGGCAACAGGAAAAATAACTACCATCCACTTATCAGAAGCTTTTTGACCATAAAATAAAATAAGGATCAGGAGAAAATGAAAGGCATTATAGTGAAAACTGTTTTACCAGCAAACTCGGATCCTGTTAAAAGAATTAAAAACAGTATTCCCACCCCACGCAATGTGCTCCCGATCAAATATAGTCCTAATGAAGCTTTAGCATTGTTTTTGAACTTAGGATTGTCCAAAAAAATTGACTTCTTACGTAAATTTTTCGAATTCTGGTTCTAATTTTGAAAGCGAAATTTATTAATTTGTATCTTTAAATTTGACTCTTTCAGCTTATTTCTTCAATTTCTTATTACTTTTCATCTTTTTTAATGAATTTTCATTAATTTTGCAACTAAAAGTTAATATTGTTGCTCGCATTATTCTTATTTACAGTAACCCGAACTTTGACAAACTATTACGTAGCACCCTGTACATTGATTGAGTTTATTTTTGAGAATACAACAGCCTGATGAATTTCTAATCAACAGCAAAAAAAAATTTCCAATTATCTCTATTCGTTCAGGAGTTATTAATTTTGCAACCTGAAATGACAAATTGAGCTACTGTGCAGCGTTGCAACGGCCGTAGCTAAGGACTCAACAATGTGGGTGTGCCTGCTTGTTATGACACACTTTTCTAAATAAAATAAGTAAACTATAGACATAAAGTGTATTATGCCATTCGTAACCAAAAAATATTATTTTATATGCAAATGGGTTTTTGACCGTACTAAATGTGCGTGATTTTTCGTATACCTGCGTGTTTTTCGACCCGAGGTGATTTCACTTTTATTGCTCTAGAAAGCGGCAGCTAATTTTTGAATGTTAGGTAAATAATTAATTAATAAATAACCACCTTCAATTTCTCCGAGGTTATTTTTTGTATATTTTTTTTATACTCGATCAAAGTTGGAAAAAATGTCGATTTATAGACTTTTCGAGCAATCGGTTGATCGAACAACGTTTAAGACAAAACAAACACTTTTTTGTTTTTATTATATTTACAATAACCGTACTTTTAGAAAAAACAAACGAGTTACCGATTTGTCGATTGATTTACATACAAATCAATCTTAAAGATGACAAAAAAAAACAAAAAATACACATTTTTCTCGATGTGGATAAATTGTCAACTTTGAACGGTTCTACCTCCCAAACTACTAATGCGAATTTAATGAAAGTATTATTTTCGTAATTCCTGGAAAATTCTCAATAAGATACGTGTATTCATTGTATCGAACTCTTTAATGACATTTTTGATTTTTGCAACGTTTTCCCATAGTTCGACGCCGAAGACTGTGCAGACTTCACAAACGAAAACTCATTGCTGTGTGCGTGAGTATCGAAAGAGAATCGGTGAAAGTTCTACAACCCCATGCTTTGAAGAACATTAAGCCATAACTATGTTTCTATGATTTGATGTACTATATGTTTTGTAGGAATGAAAGGGCTAAGCACCCTCACTCACGTTGCAAGCAGTCGGCATTGAGCAAATCCTTGCATTTCTCGTGGCACTTGACGCCGCACTCCGTGCAGCGTACACCCTGTCGAGCGATGCCCCACAACAGTCCTTCGCATTCGTAGCAATAGGTCGGTGAGGTTGCCGTCCAGAGCACAAAGTTGTGCGGTGTGGTTGACGAGATGGGGTAGATCAGCGCCTGTAGAGCCTTCTTGTAGACGTGCATTTTCTACAAAGGCGACACACCGATGCAAAGACCAGAGATCAGTTAATTAAATTTAAAAATTGCTCAAATAATCGACGTCGGTTGTTTTGGTTGGTTAATCGATCGCGCGTTTACTCACCAACTCCTCGTCATTGAGCGTAGCCCGAGGCACAGCAGACGTCAGTCCGGCATTGCGTTTGGTAGCAGCCATGGTCTGGAATGTCGGACGTGTGTTATTGGATAATCCATAAAAATTCGAATTAGAAACAGAAACAAAAACTTCGCTGAGTTGGTAAGAAACAAAATTTACAAGATCGGCAGTATAAACTATTAAGTATATATGAGCAGTCAATAAATAAAATGCAAGCGTCAAACTAAGCTAAGGTGTATAAGTATATATGTACATATAAGGATAGTAAAAATATTGCAATGTCGTATAGTTCTACACAATCTTATACATTGACGCAAAATGATGCTTTAGTAGTAGTACGCAAAGACAGCCAAACATAAAACGATATATTAAATATAGTATTAAAGTATAGTATTTTAAACTATAGCAAGCAAAGAAATTTATCAAAATATAGAAGACACTAAAACAAGTGCTCAAGTTGTTTCGGTATTTTGATATGAAAGTTGAAACTCGATAAATGTATCACATTACAACATCTCTTACAACATTGAAAGCGAAGAACTGCGATTGCGTCCTTAGAAATTTTAGCATCGAATAATTCAGATTAATGAAAAATTAAACTCAATGATCTGTGGTGTGTTGTTTTTAATGCTACCGAACTTTTAAATTCAACTTATATTCAATTTAATAATACCATATTAACCCTTTGCCTAATCACCTGCTGTCCCTGGGAGTGATGGTTGGACTCATTACTGGGCACTGTAATATTGCGATTATTCCATAATGACTTCTGCAGAAGCTGTAGAGACGAATATTGCGAGAAAAGCATAGAACATCTGCCCTGCAAATGCCCAGCGTTTTGGACAAAACTCTTCCAGTTTAATAGAGCAACATTTTCTATCAGAAAAGGAGCTCATTAATGGCTTTCGAATATGGAAAATTACTAGGAGGGTACCTTGGCGTGGCAACATATGCCGCTTGACCTAGGTGATGTCCTTGGGACGCCTACTTAATCTGCATTCAATCAATCGGTTTGATAAAACCAATACTAAGCAAAGCTCTGAAAAAGCTCTACACCGATTTGGAAAACTTGCAACATTTTGTATTGTGGTAGGCGGACAAACTGGTATTGACCATATACACGGGTGACTACAATACGAGCTCTTTCGCATCGGACTTCGCAAATAAACTATCTATTTAATGATAAAAGAATAGGTACAAACCCATATCTTAAAGAATCGTTGTCTTTAAATTAAGATTCGGCTAGTTAGCGATATCAATACGGCGCCAAAGCGCTATTTCTCGCTGGTGCATTCAGTGCGGACTTTTCATCAATTTCATCATTTTCTGATATTTATTCTACATATATTTTGCATTGTTCTCTCATAACTCTTAAGTCATTCGAAGCAGCAGAAGAATTATCAAATCTCTGTCGTTTGTATATATGAATACGCAATATCATAATATCTGTGTAACATCTCGTAAGTGCATGTCCGGCTCTTCAAAGCAAACGACATTATTTTCGTAGTGGCAGACCATTCGATGATACATCGAGACTAATCGTAACTAGTGCGGCACTGCATGATTTGCTAGATTCATAAGGTCGTTTAGAATCTAAACATTAGATCGTCCTCGGAAGAGAGGCTTTGATGGGGGATTTGCAGACTTGGGGCAATACAATGGTCCTTATTGAGATCTGAATATCTTGCTAGTTCATTAAGCAAACCTAACGTAGCTAGCCTAACATGGTATCGTTAGCAGTGCTCTAATTTACCCTCCGGTATGGGAGCGTTCAGTATTCCCGCTGATGTGCCACGTCACCATGACTTGTTCGTTATATGGCCGTGTTAAGCCTCCAACGTGACCAAATAATCGGAATTCCAAAAGATCTGTTTCTCTTAGTTTAGATGGGGTTTTAAAACCCCATCTAAACTATGTAAGTAAAACTATGTTTTCATATTGAAGTCAATATTTTAAATATTGAAATACTTTGTAGTCTACAGATTCGTTTTCAGTGACTATGAAAACATAATACTTATGCCCGACAATATGACCTACCTAAAATCCCCATATGTAGTCATTTTGACTACAATATTGTTTACTGACTTTTTTATTTTATTGGCTTCTAAGTAGCAAAGATGAACAAATGCTCACGAAATTAAAATAAAATAAGTATTTAGTTTTTATTTTTTTAATGGTTTACAAAGTAAATTAATTTAAATATAATGGTGTACTTTACACATAAATGGGATAAAATTTAACTTAATTTGGAATTTGTGAATGTATTTTGTGAGTGAATTTTGGATTGAAAAACTTGGAAAGTGTCACAGCCTACTATGCTATTTTTTATGTTTGCAATTATTTAAAATTTTCAAATTTCGCAATTGAAGATGCATATTTGTCTATTTATCAGTTAGATTTGCTGAAAATTTTATATAGGTAGTCAAAATGACTCCTTACGGGTATTTAAGGTAAATGTTGCAAAATTGGGGTAAAAAAATTGGTTACAATAGTTTTAATTTATTTATTCCATTTAGCTTTAAAAATTAGTAAAAGTCACGTAAGATATTTGTTTAGAAAGCGATGTAATAAAAAAGACCTCAATGTAGTGACTGCATTGGGCATTCTAGTGATAAAAATCCTTATTATCTTTTTTTATTGTGCAAAAAAATTGCACAACTATTCAACTATTGGTGGCCAAGTCGCGATATTCAGATGCGCGGAGAAGAAGAACACGAACACATTGAAGACAGTAGCGACAGGGCCACATAACTTCAAGATGTGTCGGACTTCGACAGTCGTCGTGTAATCATCTACGTGAGGGGCACAATAAACCTCTCAGGTTGCGGTGCACAAGGGCGTTGCCCAACCCATAATCATTACATTACATTACAATCATCTACGTGACTTCAATGAAAGCGGCAGCAACGTCTTCACAAACATGTTTTTGAGCACCTAAACACAAATTCTAAAGTGCTTCCAGACTCCCTTTATTCAGCATTCGTCTATATCCATTTTACCGTTTTACAATTAATTAAAAAAAATAGCAATGTGTAATAATTTTTAGAACTATGAAATTTTTAATGAAATACCAACAATTATTGTAACTACGGTTCAAAGCACACTGAAAAACAAAATTTTCATTAAAAATATCTGTTTGGAAGCAGTGATGCCAATTACTTAGGTTTTGTCGCCTGTTTGACATTTGGCGACAGCGACAAGAGTATTCGGTGTTCGTATAGTCGTCAAAATATTCGTTTCCATACGAACGTTCTGATTCTATATTTTGCTTTGAGATGCAGTGGTGTCAGTGCAGTTGTCTATGTGTTCATAGCATTAAATTAAAAAATATATTAATTATTAGGAATAAAGACTTTTTGTTATAATTTCTAAAGACGCACACTTGGGTGGCTTTCCGTAATGCCCCGAACACATAAACGACGGCAGCGACACGGCCACTCGACCGCAAGATGGCGTTGGTTTCAATGGCCGCAGTGGCAACGTGATTACAATGATGGCAGAAGCAGCAGCCCAACGATTGTAAGTTTTGTGACGCTTGAATTTTCACAAGTGCGTATTGGTTGGAAGTGTTGAAGCTGAACGATGAATAATTTGAAATAGTTCGTTCATTTTTCTAACACAATTACCAAAATAACAAATACAGTACATTCCGTTTAGCTGCCTATTCGCTTAGGTGCATTTTCTGCTTAGCTGCATAGTTCGGCCAAAATCCTACTTCGCAAACCGAATTTCTTTAAAAATTTCACATTTAGCTGCATGTCACTTAGCTGCGCTATTCCGTTTTACAGCCCTGTTTTAGAGCAAGTTTTCTTTGTATGAAAAATACTTCGTTTAGCAGCACTGAGTTCAATTTTATTAACAATCTACCTCATTTCAACACGCACGCTTCGTCATTTCAGCGTCGCTTTTGAAATCGAGGCAATGGTTGTGAAACTGTCAAAAAAAAATATTCGCAGGATAAAATTACCGATTATTTTACATAAAAGCATATCAGTAAGAATATGTATACAAATATTTTCATTATATCCAGTGTATACATACATATATATTATGTATGCATAAGTATCTATACGATACCGGTTCACTTAATAATAAAAATTTGTTCAGTCTTACACTGCACTGTGGTCGCTCCCATAGGACAAATTTTAAAATTAAAAGTAACTACATAGTCTCCTATATAATCAAGCTTTCTAACGGTAAATTTTTTTTGGTTTGATTCTTGCGGTACTTTCTGAAAATAGCATCAGAAGTGAGAACATTTGTTCACTTGATTAGTGCAATGTGAGCAGCGTTTTACAATAATCAATTTTGAAGTGTTAAAACTTTATTAAAAAATCACCAAATTTAAAAGTAATAAAAAGGGTATTGAACATACAAGTATTTAACTTAATTTTAGTTAATGAGATATATTTAAATTGAAGTCTACTTAAAAACAAAAATCAAAATTTACAACTACTATATTCTGTGTTTTTCGTCTGACTCCCAGAATTTCACTAAAATTTTTAGTTGTGTTCCCCCTCGTTGCCCCCGTTGATCTTTTTTTCCTAATACTAAGGCACGTTTTAAGATTATAATGTGTTAGTTTCAGCTGCCAGAATTTGCCAGGCTTCGTGCAATCTTTCATAGACTGAGTGCCTGTATTAAAAATGGGGCGCAAACCCAGAAGTGCAAAAGAAGCTTGGCATTTTGTGCGGTGGTATTGTTGTTTGTTTGTGTTGTTGTTTTTAAGTAAGGTGATGTTAATATAATCGTATTGCAACTTTTTTACTTTTCTATTTTAATTTCACCTTTAAACCAATTTTTATATACGGTGACTGACACTATTTACATATGTAAATAATTTTGTTATCATAGGTTCTGTGGGGACAGTTTTGGTTTTTTTGGTAATGTTAAAGAGGTTTCAGGTCCAAATGTGGAAGGAGAAAATGGAGCAAAGCGGTTTCAGACCCCACAATGTGGGAAAATTAGTAAATCTGGCAGAAGAAATGACATAACAAGATATGCATTTTTAAAGACATTCTCACAAAATGTCGTATTTGACATTTCTATGTAATACTGAATCGCATAACTAAACTTGAACAAGATCGCCCAACTGTAACATATAGCTGCCACAGGAACGATCAGTTAAAAATGTGTCGTATGGAAAACTTTTTCTAATCAAATTTTGAGATATATCAAGATAAAATATGATTTATACAAGTGCTAAATTTTATGTTAAAGCTAAAGCTATGTTTTCAGATTACAAAATAAATGTTGAAAAATTAAGAAAATATGCGCTCGACACTGCTAAGAGATAGAGATGTATCAATGGTACTGGCTTCCACCTTCTGTTCATAAAATTTTAATTCACGCTCCGTTTTGAGTTAATTACCTGTACAGTGACGCACACAGGATTTCATTTTGGGGGGTTTTGCATACCACTTTGGGCCTAATACTGTTTGAGATCATAATTTTCACAAGCAATTTTTTGATTTGGGGGTTTGAACCCCGCAACCCCCTCCGGTTGCCCCTCTGAGCCTGCCTATATATGAATTTTGTCGAGCAAAATCTTGGAAACAATTTGTTTCTTATTAAAAACAAAACAGAAAAAATTTTTTTATCATTTCCTTACATGGGGGCAGGCGTATAGATGTCCGACCACGCCCATTTTCACATGAAATAATTGCCACATTCTTAGAAACAAGTTACCAAAGTTTCAGGCTGATATCTCTGCTAGAAGTATTTTTGACCGCTGTGCCCATATAAGTCCGACCACTGAGCACTGGTGTAATCTTTTCAATAATTCAATAGATTCGTTCATGAAAAATTTTGATATATATAATATATCAATACTAGATATAATATATATATATTATATGTATATATTTTGACATCTTTATATAGGTGCGCGGATCCTTATCTTATATAGATCCTTATATCAAAAAAATTTAGCTGCTTCCAAAACCTTTTTTAGATATTCCGCTTAGCTGCATTTTTCGCTTAAGTGCCCCAAATCATGTGCATCGAAGATGAATGCAGCTAAACGGAATGTACTGTATTAAGCATTTTTTCTCATGAAGCTGAGCAAAGTATGCAAACAAGGAATGAATGTTGCCAGTCTAAGTAGTGATACCAATTGCTTTGATTTTGTCGCCTACGGTGGCGACACCGACACTGTGTTCGGTGTTTGTGTAGTCGTGTTGTTGTCAATATAATCGTTCCCATACGATTGTTCTTTCTATATTTTGACAGATGTATTCGGGGCATAGTTCGATAGTCGACAATCGTCGCACAGTGGTCCGAAGTGGGACAAAAATAGAAAAATTGTATGTCACCGATTTCAAAGAAATTTGTGTAATTTGAAAGATAATACTTTCATTAAGCAAGATCTAAAATTATTTCTTAATCGGGTAAATTTTGGAAAGTTATAGCATTTACAAGTTGATCAAATTCTAGAAAAATTGTTTTATGATAAAATGCAGTTTTGAGCGTCAACAATTGAAAACGTAACTAAAACACTATTTTCGCTTCAATCGGAGAAAATGTTACTGCTATGCACTTATAAGAGACCTTAACATCAATTCAGAAGCTATTTTGAAAAAAAGTTAAATAAAAACGGGGTTGTACGTTATTTAAACAACAAATTTTTTTTACTAAAAGCTATAAAAATTATATATTTTTGTAGATCGCAAATGTCGAATTGCGCATTATTACACATACTCTTTTACGTAATCCTATAGAATGGACTTTCTTCTTTTGGATCATTAAATAAATTCTGCGATTTCCTGCGATCTTGGAAAATAATAGAATTTGTGTAAACTACTATTTTGTTAAAATTACCTTGCATTATTTACACTTGTTTACAATAAAGAAGAAAACTACGGGAGAAAACTATTTGTAAAATAGTTTTATTTCAATTGAACTATTTGTGTGGGATTAAAAACATCATATTTGATGATAGTGAAACCGCATAAACTGAACGGTTTGAAAAATGGCAGTTATTTTCTTTCATCCTGCACATTTTATCATAGCATTGCATCTTCATAGCTGTGTCATGTCTATGTGAAGCTCGACGGAAATAAAACCAAAAATGGTTTCTTTCAAGCAACTTCATCACCCTCTTTCCACCCTTTGAAGATCGAATTTTGAAAAACGTTGAAATACGTATTTCGTTATTTTTGTTTGAGTATATACATATATACAAAATTTTAAAACAATCCGACCAAAACACAATTCCCGTCTATATAAGCTTCACCACCCCGTTTGCGGCCTTTCAAGGTCGAATTTTTTAAAATCGCTCCTTTTTAAAGGTTGACTTTTTAAAATACAACTATTGACCAAATTTCATCATTATAGCTCCAGCGGTTTTCGCTCGGTGGTGATGGCATACTTGGTTATATATATTAGAGTTTTTTTAAAGCTATATATTTTTTTGGAAAACAAACATTATTTTTGAAGTCAGTAGCCCCAAATAATTCAGATTGCAAATTTTCAGCGAATTTAGAGCACTCATTCTATTTGTGTCCCAATTTTGTATGGAGTCGAAACACTGTGCGTCGCGACGCGTCGGTTCGATACATCAATTCGATATTGAGCACTCGATGAGACCGTCTTATTTCGACAAGGCACTCTCGTTATCACATTTAAGAAAAAGCTACCCCTAACTTCAGTTTACTTCTTCAGCAGTGATTTACCGTGCCCATGCGCGATTAAAACATTTTTCCGAGTTCTTTTTTTCCATCAAGCATAGATTTCAGCTGACTTTTGACATTTTCAAAACTTACCGATTTGGCAGGCTTGATCAATTTACTAAATCTTGTGTGTGAAGTTTTAGCACTTTTTTGTGAGCCAAACAACAATAAACTGTGACGGTTGCCGCACTGGCCAACACTGTTCGCTGGCTTGTATGCAGCGACACAAAATGTGGCCCTACTCGGCGTTATGATTCGTGACTGCCTTCATGGAATAGCCCATGCTTGCGAAACATCTCCACCCGACCGCTATCAGTATCAAAAGCATTTAATTCTGAAAGCATTCGAGCAACGAGGCTGGTGACAGAAATTAGTTTAGACACGCCAAGTATGCAGCAATTTGCGCCAATTTGTCGCGAGCGAAATGATTTTCAACTGCGGCTACATCTGTCCTTGTGTGTGACAGCATTCGTGCGGCCATTACATAGCTAGCGAAATACCAGCAGCAACACCAACTCTAAGTCTATATAGACTACAACCAAACTGCTGGTACAGCCAACACAGTCGGTGACTTCTTCAAGTCCAAATGATATTGCAAGCTTTCAGGCTTACATACTTGATTAGGCGAGTTGAGTGTGTTTAAGAATAGACCAAAGCACATAGTTTCAGTTTCCTGTATCGCATAGGTCAGGCAGGTCACCTGTTAAGCGGTACTTTTGTTTGGAAAAATTAATAGTCGCTATGGCGGCAAATGTCAGTATCCAGACATGCATACAACAGATCAGAGTAATACAGAAGAAAATAAAAATTGCGTAAAGTTACTACAAAATTCAAAAATATGATTTTCATCACAAATTGGTGCACTCATTCATTACTTTATCGCTTTCAGACCTAACTTTTTTAACAGGTTTGGATTATTTTTGTCTGTCTGAATGAAGATTAAAAAATTAATAAAAAAAATACAAGTTATGCATTTTAACTTTTGAGTTTTGGGAAAAATATTGAATACGTAATTCGATTTTGTTATTGGAGATCTTTCGATCTTAAAGCAGCTTTTATACGTAACTAAAAGAACGACTCATTGCTGCTTCAACGTCAAGCTGTCCTAATGGCATAAATAAATAAATAAAATTGTGGCAATATAAAATATTAAATTGTTTATATGCCTTGTGCGTTTATATATTTATGTAGCATTTAATTAACGACACACATTCTATTCTTCCCACACTCTATTTAATTAGTTGAAGAAATGTGTAACTTTTAAACTTTATACCGCTACTGCACAAATTTCAGTATGAAGAACAGATCTTCTAAAAAAAATGCGAACAAATTAACAAACAAAGTAATGTTTCAGCACTAAGCAAATAAACACATAGAGGTGTCAACTCGCATAAATTTTCGTACCAGCGCAGTAGGTCTCATACAGCGTTGCCGTTTTGGTTATTTTTATTATTATTTTTTTATTTTCATTTTTAAAAATAGGTTTTGGTTATTTGGTGATTTTTTATTCCATTTGGTTATTTTTTACAATATTGCACACTGATAAAAAAATTATCTTAAATATAGCACAATATTCCTTACTGGCAACTCATAACCATTGCAGTTTCTCGTAAAAAAGTAAGCAGCATCGTTTAAATCAATAACTACGTTTTAAAAAGAGTCAACAACACATTCGCGGTGTTTCGCAACTAATTAAAAAGAATATCCTGTCTATTTTTGCAGCTCACTGAAATGTTTACTATGCGTGAAGGTGTTAATTATTTATTTTATGTCACACATACATATGTGTCAAAGGCCTTTTTGAAATGTTCCTTACATCTTGAACTTTATGTATGAGTGTTTATTTTTTTGGTTATGTGGAATAAATATTTTGGTTATTAAATTTACATTTTGGTTACTTTTATTTTTGTTCCTGGTTATTAATTTTTTTTGCTTGTGGCAACGCTGGTCCTATACGCATTTCGGCTATTGGAACATATTCGCGATGACTTCAGCAAACATCTCAATTCAAAGTCAGCTTTCATAATTTGCTTTATGTTGATCATCAACAGTTGATGTGGTCAGTCGCACATCAACTGTGCGCTGTGATGATGCTACTGCTGTTGTTATGCGCCTTGCTATCAGCGCAGTAGGCAAAGTAAATCCTAAAGGCTTGATTACACGTAACGAGTCGAGTGACGAGACATCAAAATGGTATTAGGCCGAAAGAATTGGGATAGCGAGAAAAAGCGACGAGTTGTTCAGACGTATTTTGACACGTGGCGAGTCAGTTCGGTTTTACAATGCACAAAATGAACTAACCAACTCGCGCACTTAAAATCAACCGAGCGAAAAGTGGTGTGTGACGCATTCCGCATGTTACGAGCGATTCCGCGAACCGCTGCGAAAAAGAGAAAATATAACGGTAAAGTGACTCTCTCGCCACTTTCATCGGTCACTGACTCAATCAAGAACTCGCCTTACTGTTTAGACGAAACGAGTACTCGTTAGAGTTGATGTCTCGTCACTCTACTCGTTACGTGTAATCAAACCTTAAGTAGCGCGACTCTTTTTTGGCCGGACACTAGTGGCAGTGTTGCCGCACAAGCAGTGCTACCCCAGAACGATTTTCTGTTGGTTTTGGGAGTAAATTTGATGCCTAATTTTCTGACTGCTTTTTCCAATCAAGAAATAAAGAAATGTTTGAAAGATTAAATATCTTAACGAAACTGTAAAATTACTGTAGAAATGCAATAGTTATAACCACAATTGATTAAAATGGACAACATTTTAATACAAATTTATATTTTGCTTTCGCACAAATAATTTCATGATGAAAACATAAAACATTCCGAATCAATATTAAGGTAATTTTCTTATCGTACAAGGTAAAATGCGAACGACATAGTTTCTTGTAATACATTTTTTCAAATTTTGTGTGTTATAGTAATGTCGTGCATCTTCAGAACACTTAATGCGTACTAAAAATATGTTTTTATTCATTTTGATTGGTAATATAAACTCACAACACTATAATTTAATCAAAAGATGATGAATGTGTTCAGAAGAACATTTTCGTATTCATTATTAAATTTCTTTGATGCGACTGAACTGAATGAAATAATTTTAATGAAATCATAATCATTACAAACATTTCCCATCTAAATACATTTCTATATTCACCATCGATAACAAAAATTTCAAATTTCATTATTTCTTATAATAATTTGACCACTTTCACCACAAAATGTGCAAATTTCACAACCAAGGCAAAAATGAAATGTCGTTTTTCATTAAATTACTCAAAAGGACAATTTTTCGCAACGATATACATATATTGGACTTGCATCCATCAGGTTTGCTATATCGAGTTTTCGTGGCATATCGTTGACATGATTATTTTGTGCTGCAGGAACTTCCGGAAGCGCGGAATATGACCGATGACGATGCGGCGCTAACCCACTTTCAGAACACTATGACGCCCGAAAACGAGGAGAACTTCTACGAGCACCTGCTGAAGGTGCCCGGCGTCGTAGTGCTCTACCTGTACGGAAATGCGGGGTCACGCGGCGCCGGCCATCGCGTCGATATGTACAAGCTGCTGCGCTACCACGTGCTCTCGCTGGACCATCGCGGCTATGGCGATTCGTATCAGGTCTCGCCCACCGAGGAGCGTGTTGTGCGCGATGCCATCGCCGTCTATAAGTACATCACCTCAGTGACCTCGAACCCGGTGTTCATCTGTGGCCATTGTGATGATTCTCCATGCCGAGGATGACTATGTGGTGCTATTCGAACTGGGATAAGTATAAGCTGTATCGCACAGCGCTGAATACGCGTGGCTTGGGTTGGAGTCCTGTTGAGTTTCATCGTTTCGATGGAGAGATGCGCTACGGCCACAAGTACTTGTGCCATGCTGTAGAGCTGGCGATTCTGGTCGACATATTTGTGAATAACTACAGCAATGCAAAATATTGAGCATTAACCACAACAGCAGCAACAACAATAATCGATTGTCGACGTGTGTCACGCGGTGCAGCTCTTTAGAGGCTGTTTTCATGCAGGTGCATTTGGTATTAGCTTTGCTGGAAATTGATGCTTTTGCGAATTGAAATTAATAATTGAAGGCTAGCAAATTGTTAAACTTATAAATTTTGAGTTGAAGAAAAAGCGATCAAACTGTGTGGAAAGCAAAGTGCATATTTTTTCCATTGTCCTGACAACTGCTGTTGCAACTGCAACTGAATAAATTAATACAAATGAAAGTATGTAGAGTTTGTTCCTACATAAAATTATGAATTATACTTTTGCAAAATTTTAAACAAAATATATAAGTGTATATTAAGAAGACAATGCGCTGCGACACATTACAAGAAAAAACCTGCATCAATTGAATTTAACGCAAGCAAATTATTATAAAGGAAACAATTAGCCTTACTGTAATGATGTGGATTGGATTTTGCGTTTGGATTTTTCCTAAAGGGCTTAAGGGGGTATTCAGCAGTGACGGCTTCAAAAATTCGAACTTTTTTTTATTACATTTTCATAATCTCAACGTATTTACAATTCAAACTGTGAAAGTATTTTTCCAATATCTCGAAAATTCCGAAAGTTATGGGATGTCAAAGTCGGCGCGCCGACCGAAATTATCTTAACCCAAAACTTAAATCCTCTTTTTCTCGAAACCATGTTTTTCAAACTGGTAGACAGAATATCTCAAGTTCTACTAAGCCGATTTGCTTCAAATTTTAACTGAATGTTCTACATACATGTCGCTATCGTACTGTCTAAAATTGTGTCTATACAATAAGTAGTTTATTCTTAATCCAACATTTACTTTGACAAAAAAACCCTCAAATCACATATATTTTTTAAATTTGCATAACTTTTCTAAATTTCAATATTTTTACTTTTCCGTACTTCACACGATAGCTGACATTACACAGATTCTTTTGTTTTTTGTTTAAGACTTCCGAGACAGCTGCAATCACGTCTACCGTTTTCCCCTGCGCTGGAAACGACTTAATTTCAACTCGCTCTGGAAGCCGTAATTTTTGTGTATGCGACCAGTAAACATTATTTTGTGTACATGAAATATGTATAAATATATGGCAGAAATTGAATATCTTTTATATTTTCTGAGAAAAAAATTCTTGAAAATCTACCTGAAAAAGGCGCGTCACTACGGAATACCCCCTTAATACAAATTTATTCAAATTCAAACAGGAATACCATTTGAATTTCATTTGCAACTGACAATGACTTGTGGAGAATACATATAACGAAGGCAGAGTTGCTCTTGAATAACAAACGAAATAAATTAAATTTGTTCATAAATTTTGGTAAAAACCAGCTAGTTTATGAGAATTTTATTTAGCTTTCTTTTCTCTGGTTATACCAACATAAAAAGTAAGCGATTCCTTTATAAAATCGTCTTAAATTACGTTTAAGAGTCACGCTACTTAGGATTTACTTTGCAGCCGGTCCCATACGCACTTCGGCTATTCGAAAATATTCGCAAAATTGTGTGCGTTGCCTTCACACGCAATTAAATAATGAAACCACCTAAAAATCCAACATGCGTTAACTGATTTGAAAACATTTTGACGTGGATGAATCCCTAAAAATTGTGTTGAATCCCAACAAAATTAACGTCATCAAGTTTTTATCATGAATATAAACAATTGCGTCAAAAAGTGTAAATATAACAAGAATTGCGCTATTTTTTCCTGTCAAAGGAGCTATAGCAATGATTCTGGGTCCCTTAAATTTCGGTTTTTTAAATTCCCGAAAAATGAATATTTCAGAAATAAATGGATCCGTATGGACCAGATTCTTGCGAAAAAGATCTCAATGAAAATACAGTCGCGTCTGGATATAGTGAACTAATTATTGCAAGGCCTGTTCACAGTATTGAGGTTGTTCACGCTATCGAGGTTAAAATTTTTGATCAAAAACTTGTTTTATTTGCTCAAAATACACTTTGTGTATATAAATTCAAGAGATCATAAAATGAATTAGTAGGAAAACATAAATGTATGCTTATTGAAAGAACTAGCGAATAGACGTTTGCTTCTTGCATTCACAAAGTTTTAGATACACATAAACAAGTCCACTTTCAACCACAATCGGTTTGCATTCGACAAAAAACATAACCAGTAAGGTCAAGAAACAGCTTATTTTGTAACAATCAACAGCAAAAATGCAAATTTCTTCTCTTTCATTTTTGATTCCTTCTTGTGTTTTTTGTTGCTTTTTTGCTTGAAATTTATTTCCAAATTTTGTTCTCTATTTAGAGGTTTTCGATTGTTCACTATTTAGAGTACTCCATGTAAAAATTTGGGTGTTCACTATCATTCACTATCGACAGCGATTAAGCCATGTGAAACTGGGAGAGCCGGTAGAAATACATGCACAGAATTACACTAATATTATTGCAAAATTGCAACCTTGGGGCCTACTAGTAGGCCCCAAGCTTGATCAGGAACGTAGTTTTTCCTCCATATAAATTTCCAAAACGGGGTTGTTGTTCTAGTTCATTTCAAAATTCCAGTGTTGCTGGTGTGAGTCATTTTTTGTGACCAAAGAAATGTGTCTTTATTTGTATATTTTTGGTGCCATTTCGTAATACGTTTGTATAAAACTGACTAGAAAAATATATTATTGCCCAAAAGCGCCAAATTAATCCTTGGGAATGATTTTAATTTAATTAAATTAAGATTTTATTAGCTGCATCCAAAAAAACAACCCTGCGGTCAAACTAGAGCATTTAGCCTGATCTTATCTGATCGTTAGAGATTCGATAAATGAAGAAATGCGAAATAAATAGGACGGCAATTGACCCCGTCATATTCAATGCATTTAGCTTTGTGTTCTTTGGTATATTTGTCATCAATATTTAAAAATGAAACCAAAAAAGTTCATGTGTTGGCATTTAATGCAGAAAATTAATGAGAACATACTTTAAAAAGCAAATAATTGAAAGGAATCCCTAATGTCGGGAAAAGAGCAGAGACAGTGAAAAGCTGATCACTGCCAGCACACACGGACTGTGTACGTGAATTGAAAAAAAGGCACAAAAATCGGCTTACTCTCCCAGTTTTCATCGCTTAATCGCTGGCATGCACAAGCAACACGCACATTTATTTTCACACACCCTTGTGTGTGTCATGCGGCCGGGCTCTAGGCTACCATGGGGGTCGCAGGTGGCGGATAGCGAAACGACCCAGAGATATCTGGGTTAGCTGCGAATAAGTCATCAGACAAATAAGCAGTCCCCGACCAGGAGCGGCATATTCGGAGGGCGCGGTAAAAATGCTAGCAGGACCCAAAGATGAATCTGCGACAGAGGCGAGTCGACACCGCCTCTTAAATCAAGGTGTCCCCCCACTCTGCGTAGGCATAGTAGGGCAAAAATAAACCCAAGAAACGTCAGCCTCGTAGGAGCAGTTATCTTGGTCAGCGTCTGTCTCCAGGTTAGGAGCGGCTGCGACTAAAGCCTGGCAGTAGGCATAAACTGCATTAAGACCGAGCCCAGTAAGGTCTTAATTATGGCATACTGAAACAAATGTATTGGACACGGAAGTTATTGGGCCGGCGATTATGGCATTCTGTTACCTCAGTATACAAGAGTGAAATCTTGTAGAAATGGCTTCCAGGCTAATGGCATAATCGCCTCCGTCCCGTTAAAACCCTGGCAGGCCTCGAAATACGCTCAATGTTCGTCACCATTAACTGGTCGTGTAGGTTCAGATGTAATATTCCTGATTAGCGCTGACCCAGCTCTGTACACAAGTTCTCATAAAGGCTTGTGTCAACTCTCGCATGGACCTCACTGCTAGCAAAGGGACCCATGGGGTCTTAAGGTGACTACACGCACGAACAAAGATAACGACTTCGAGTTGGGACCCATTAGAAATGAATAGTGTGAACTCAGACGACAGGGCAGAAGGCAGTACAGCTGAAATAGATCCGTTCAAAAGAAGCGGCAGAATCCCCCGGTCTCCAAGCCGGGTGGCAAGCGATGAGGCTATACTAGCCTCTCAGGAAAGCAGTGCAACGAGCCAACCAGAAAAGGCATCGCAAACAGGAGAAGGAGGTGCAGGAGGGTACCAACCATTCATCAAACTGGGCGAGCAAATCAGTAGCCTGGTTGATATGTTGGAAAATGGAAAAAGGCGCTCCGTCCACCAGCCGATGCGCGACGCCATCGACAGCATTAGAGCGCTGTATGAACTCTGCGCAATTGAGCAGAGAGACGATGTGGCCAAGGAAGTTATAAGGAAGAATAATTTCTCCCAAACCTCACCATGGCTCAAGGCAAGGGAAGAGCAAAAGAAGAGGCAGCCAAACCACCTGGAGACACCACCCCCGAAACGCAAGCTAACACAAAAGCAGGAAAAAGCACGTCTGCCGCAAAGGCCCGAACCTGCAGGCAATGCAACACCAGCAACAGCGAAGTCGAACACGGAGAAAGTTGCAACAGATCGCACATCACAGGAGAAACCAAAAGCACAGCAGAAGCAGGGTTGGACAAAAGTGCAGCCGAAGAAGAAGAACAGAGAACGAGGAGTGAGGGTCAAACCCGACGCCATAATCATTGCTGCAACGGAAGGTGCGACGTACGCAGACATCCTGCGGAAAATTAAAAGCGCTGATGCACTAAAGTCCCTTGGCGAAAGCGTTAAGGCCGTGCGGAGGACGGCGAAGAACGAGCTGCTGCTACAACTGAAGCGTGCACCGGAACGAAGCACGGCAGAATTCCAAACAGATGTAGAGGGTGTACTGGGCGGGGCTGCTAAGGTGTCGGCGAAGACCCACTCTGTGACCATACAGCTGAGAGACCTTGATGAAGTCACGACTCCGGCAGAAGTGTGCGATGCATTACAAGAGCAATGTGGCATACGGCGCCCGGACATAGCTTCGATCCGTAGTATGCGTATGGGACGGCAAGGCACACAAACGGCATACGTAAACCTACCAGCAGAGGACGCCGCTAAGGCGCTGAAAACGCAACGGATACGTATAGGCTGGGTATCCTGTCGTATACGCGAATGCTCGTCGCCAATGCGGTGCTTTAAGTGCTGGGGATATAATCACGTGGCACAACACTGTAAGGAAGACGTGGATAGGAGAAATCTGTGCAGAAAATGTGGGCAAGAAGGCCATCAAGCGGCAAATTGCAGGAACGCGCAAAACTGCGTTCTATGCGGAGGTAGCCATGCGGCAGGAAACTCCAGGTGCCCTGAGCACCAAAAGGCGATAAGGAAAAGCGGGCGATGAAAATCGTTCAGTTAAACCTAAATCACTGTATCGCGGCGCAGGATATCTTGCAGCAAACTATCTTCGAGCAACAGTTCGATCTCGCTATCCTGTGTGAACAACACCACAACGTAGATGGCTGCGAATGGACAACAGATGCATCGAGCAAAGCGGCAATATGGACCACCAATGGCAAAGCGTACCAGAGTAGCGCGTCAATAGCGTACAACGGCTTCACATGGGCCAAAATAAATGGCGTTTATTTCTTCTCGTGTTACGCTCCTCCAAGCTTGGATTTAAACCAATTCGAACAGATGATCGAAGAGATGGTCTCAGAGGCTAGGACGAGACAACCGGCTATAATAGCCGGCGACTTTAACGCCTGGTCAATATCGTGGGGTAGCAGAAGCACAAACCCTAGAGGTAGGGTGCTTATGGAGTGTATGGCCACACTAGACGTTGAACTCCTAAACGACGGACAGCACACCTTCGAGGCCGGGGACAGACGATCAGCTATTGATCTGACCTTCGCTCACAGAACGATCGCGCGTCACACAACTTGGAAGATCGCCGACTTCTATACGCATAGCGACCATCGAGCTATTATCATCGAGCTGCAGATAGCGAAACGACAACAAATAGCAATGGCACAGACAAGGGGCTGGAAGCATCGCCTCTTTGATGAGGATGTATTCCTACAGGTGTGGCATGACGGCGAAATCATCGAGAGTGAACCCGAAACTATGGCAGAAGGGATCTCAAGGCGTATTAGTAAAGCCTGCGATGCAGCTATGTCCAGAAGGTCGCAAAAGCCGAGTCGTAAACCAGTCTACTGGTGGAATCAAGACATCGCCGAGTGTAGGAGGTGCTGCAACCATGCGCGCAGGAGAATGCAGCGATCGCGAACCCAACCAAATTACGAGACGCTTCGCTACGAATATAAAAAATGCCGCAACCAGCTTAAGAAGGCGATACGGAAAAGCAAGGACTCGTGCTTCAAAGATCTGCGTGATGGCGCAGATATAGACCCTTGGGGTACAGCCTATAAAGTGGTCATGAGCCAAGTGAGAGGCACTAAAGCACCGCAGCCCTCAGACCCAGCACTTCTGGAAGCTGTAGTCACTACACTATTCCCTCCAGAAGGCGAAAGACCGACGTATGTTCACCAATCCACGGAAGAAAGTGATATTCCGGAAGTAACGACGGAAGAAGTGCTCGTAACCCTGAACAAAATGGGTGACAATAAGGCACCAGGATTAGACGGCATCCCCAACATAGCGTTGAAATCCGCCATCCGAGCGAACCCTGCCACCTTTGCGGCGATGTTCACCATGTGTCTGAAGAAGGGTGTCTTTCCAAATATGTGGAAGCGACAGCGACTAGTTCTTCTACTCAAACCAGGCAAGCAACCGGACCAACCATCAGCATATAGACCATTGTGTATGCTCGACTCCATGGGCAAGATACTCGAGAGGATAATCGTCAACCGCCTGCAAGAAACTCTGGAAGGCCCATATGGCTTATCCGATGCGCAATTTGGTTTTAGACGAGGCAAATCCACCGTTGACGCGGTTAAAACGGTCATGGATATTGCGCGCGATGCTACTAGTGGAACAAGGTGGAGATGGGGCGACAAGAAATACTGCGCGGTAGTAACACTTGACGTGAAAAACGCCTTTAATACAGCAAGCTGGCCCAGCATAATAGAAGCACTCACGATGATCCGGACACCGACGTATCTTATACGAATGATCGTCAATTACTTCGAGAATAGGTTATTGTTGTATGACACCGATGATGGCGTCAAGCAGTATTGCGTTTCACGAGGGGTGCCACAGGGCTCGGTACTGGGCCCGGCCCTTTGGAATGCCATGTATGATGGAGTATTGAGGATCGGACTTCCGGCGGACAGCAAACTAGTTGGCTACGCGGATGATATTGCGCTGGTAGTAGTCGCCAAAACTATAGCTGAAGTACAGCAGCTGTGCAATGAATCCATAATGCTAGTCATGAGATGGTTGCGCAGCGCACAACTAAAACTAGCAGCCGAAAAAACAGAGGCGGTTCTCTTGAGTACTCGGAAAATACGAGAGACATTCACTTTTAAAGCTGGCGATCACGAAATAACCTCCCAGCCGCACATCAGATACCTTGGCGTACGTATCGACACCCGAATGTCCTTTAAAGATCACCTGGCTGCGGTCAATGACAAGGCGGCAAAAGTAGGCGGTGCGTTATCACGCATTATGGTGAATCTTGGCGGACCACGCGCTAGCAGAAGGAAGTTACTGGCAACGGTTACTACTTCCATCGTACTTTACGCAGCACCGATCTGGGTAGACGCAACCTTTAAAGCCACGTACATGTCTGGCATCAGGGCGACATACCGCTTAAGTGCATTACGAGTAGCCAGTGGCTTTCGTACAATATCTGACGACGCGATATTGGTTATTGCAAGCATGCCCCCAATAGATATCCTAGCGCGAGAACTCAATCGCATATACACAGCGGGTGCTAGGGCATCGAAAGCGGACGAAAGGCGGTGCAGCGTAAATGAATGGCAACAAAGGTGGAACACATCGGAGAAGGGAAGATGGACGTTTGCCCTGATCCCTCACATTGAGGTCTGGATCAACCGCAAACACGGAGAGGTAGATTTTTATCTCACGCAGCTGCTAAGCGGGCATGGATGCTTTAAGCAATACCTTCACCGCTTCAAACATGAGGACGATCCTTTCTGCCCTCAGTGCCCCAATGAAATCGAAGACGTTCAGCATGTCCTGCTATGCTGCCCACGCTTCGCTAACGAGAGAGGCTCTATCGCGGAAGTCTTCGGTGAAGCCCCAACGACAACCAACCTTGTGCCCCAAATGTGCGATTCACCCGGAAAATGGGAAGTTGTACAAACGGCGGCAGCACGGATCATGACGGCACTCCGGTGGATTGAGCGCCAACGCGCTGCGCGACGACGCGAAATCTTGGGTTCAATGGCCCAACCCCATAACGAACAGTAACGGACTTGACAGACCAACAACAGACGATTGAGCTTTAATGCTCAGACGGCCTCCCGACGAAATACTTAGCGGTAGTTCCGGGAGGAACTTTCCGTCGGACAAGGGGAGATGTTTAGCGGGTTAAAGTCTCGCACTGACCTCGGCTTTTGATGCTTTTACTCCTCGTTAAAAAAAAAAAAAAAAAAAAAAAAAAAAAAAACCCTTGTGTGTGTACATCACACATACGTGATGTACGACGGCCTGTTGCGAACTGAGGTGCCTAGTGGTGTAACTACGGTTGGATACGCTGACGACGTAGCGCTAGTCGTAGTAGCCAAACACCTGCACGAGATCGAAGCCAAGGCAAACGAATCAATCTCTCGGCTCACAGCCTGGCTGACAGAAGCAGGCCTGCAACTGGCAGGTGAAAAAACCGAAGCCGTTCTGATAAGCAGCAGAAAATGCGTGGAAAGCGTGACTGTAAATGTCGGAGGGCATCTCATACAGTCGCGCCCCGAAATAAAGTATCTCGGCATACTGCTGGACTGCCGTCTGAATTACAAGGCGCATCTGTCGCATGACGGCGAGAAGGCCCTAAAAGTAACAGCCAGGCTTTCGCGGTTGATGCCGAATATTGGTGGTCCCTCTACCCAAGCAAGAACACTGCTTGCAGTCGTTAACACAGCTGTCCCAACCTACGCCTGTCCGGTGTGGCACAAGGCGGCGTAGGTGGCCTCATACAGCAGGCAGCTAAAAACGGCGTACCGGCTAAACTCACTACGCGTCTGCCGCGCATTCAGGACGGTCTCGGAAGAGGCGGCCGATGTAATCGCTGGTAGACCACCTATTCAGTTAGTGATCCTGCAACAGGCCAATACGTACTGCCATAAACGAGGTGCACAGGTGTCGGCCGAAGACACGATAGTGGCATGGCAACGAAGATAGAGTCCTCGAAAAGCAGCTGGACGCGAACGCTCATCCCAGTGCTGGCACCCTGGCTAAAGCGGACACATGGCGAGCTGAATTTTTTCCTCACGCAGTTCCTCTCTGGCCATGGATGCTTCCGTGCATACCTGCACAAATTCAAGCACGCAGAGAGCCCTCACTGCAATCAGTGTATCGGGGTGGCTGAAACGGTCCACCATACGTTTTGCGTATATGCGCCAAATACGCCGATGAGCCGTCCGAACACGACACTTTTCGGCAGAGCATCTTATGACTCATGTCTGGACGTAGCTGAACGCTAACATATCCGCCTTCATCGTGAAGTAATACCTTGCGGTGGTGCCACGATGGAGGTACACGGACTGTGAATACAGGGGTTTTAGCGTGTTCAAGTCTCGCACTCGTTTGGCTTTCGATGCTTTCCCCTACTGGAAAAAAAACACCCTTGCATATTCGAATTTCTCGCTCATCAGCACAGCACAGCTCGCAATTGATGTTCCTTGTCGAACATCCCACAAAGAATGAAGATGAACTTCGAAAATTGAAGTTTGACGAAGCCAGCGACAAAACTTCGTATAGCCGAAGCACGTGTGGGACCTTCTGTGCTAGATTTGCGTGACCGAAAAATTTTGTATAGGGTTTTCCAACAAGAGGTGTTATTTTGGTGTTCAAAGAAAAATGCAATTTTTTGAGATAAATGATCGGACGTTTATTTCATAATAAAGAGGAAGGTATGCCGTTAATAATGAAAAACAACATCAGCCAAATGGCCACCACGAACACGCTTACAGGACCATATCCTTTTCATGAAATTTTCCATAACCAAATCGCACAGTGGCTGCCCTATGTCCTCGATAGCCTCACGAATTCTATCTTTGAGGTCTTGAATCGACGCTGGGCTGTTGGCGTACACCTTATCTTTCACGTGGCCCCAAAGGAAGAAGTCGCAAGGTGTTAAATCACAAGATCTCGGTGGCCAATTGTGATCACCTCTTCCAGAGATAACACCCAGAGGACCCAATCAGCAAAGACACGACGTTGTTGATGATCGGTCGGCTTGAGTTCTTGTGTTAACTGAACTTTATAAGCCTTAAGACCCAAGTCTTTATGCAAAATACGGTGTAATGACGCTTTTGGAATGCCCAATTCCAAAGAACGACGAGGAATCGACAAACCTTGTTGTTCTTGAGCGACGTGCACGGGTTTTATTCTTCACATCACTAACTTGTCCCAACAGCTCGAATTTTTCCACCAATTTCTCTATTGCGGTCCGACAAGGTGCTTCACGACGACCCAAAAATACTTTAGTTTTGCGAACTGTGACTGCAAGATTTTCACCATTTTTGTAGTGAATTTTAATAATTTCAATGCATTGTTGAAGCGTGTATCGTTCCATTTTTAGTAATGGCGTAGTTTCTACTTGTCAAATGTCAAAGAATAAAAGCTTCAAAAGTGACAACTACCGAAATACCGGGTGATTCAAAATAAAACCTCTTGTTGGAAACCCCTATACTACGTGGCACCTCTATGTGTTTATTTGCTTAGTGGTTTAACCCTATCCTTCCCGAATTATGAAATAGCCATAGAAACAAATTGGAAGTTGGTTATTTGAAACGAGAGAACTATTTGAAAGTATTTTGCATCATATTTAAAACGGTTTCGACTTTCCAGTGGGAAGTGCGAGGAGGAGGTAGCCATACTACACTAGACTACACTGGGCTTTTATGAAGCAAAATTAAAACATATTTTATATGAAAACAAAATGTCCCTTATTTACAAGTTTTTAGAGTTATTTCTTAGAATTTTAGAGTTATTTGGTGTCCTTTGTTAAACATAGAGCAATATTACATTTTTGCCATTTAATTCTGCTGCCCTGTCGAGCGGGAACCGTTGCACAAATGTTAACAATTTTCAATGTTCCCATAAAAACAAACTACATATTTTGCTGAAAAAGCTCAGAACAGTGTTTCTTTTAAGCGATACAATTCATAGAATGGGAAAAAATCGAAAATTATACATCGAAATTCCAAATTTGAATTTGGTAGCCATATGGCTACCATGGGAAGGAAAGGGTTAAGATTGTGTTTTATAACTGATACAAAATTTATATATTTATTCAACCAGCATTTAGAAAGCAAGAAAACATTCGCAAATTTCGGAACAAATGCAATATAGGGAACCCTTATGATAAAAAAAACGGAAAATTGGGCCATATCGAGCGTATTTTTGTGAATACAACAAACTAAAAGTTTTGCTTGGGAAACGCCCATAAAAGGCGTGGCTCAGGGTCAAAGCTGAAAGTTTTTATCAAAAAATCTCAATTAATCTCCAACTGATTTACACGATATGGATATCAAACGAGAGGTATTTTTCATACCTTTTTATTAATGTACAACATTAGATACGTGAAATGCACTAATAAAAAGTTTTAAGCAAACAATTTGTATAAACATTTCTTAAAAACGGATTTTTTTTCTCGAAATAAAGGTGCCATAAGTTTGTTACCATATTGTAGCCTGTGAAATTCACTTTACAACGAAATATGAAAATGTATACTTTTGTTGTTTTTCAATATAGATTTTTTTTTTAACTTAACCTTTGGTCTAACGCAATTTCGTAGTCATCTTCGCCATCACTTTCGGACAAAGTACAAATGTACAAAGTACCTGCCATATTAAAAAAAGGTTTTCAAAAGATCCTGATTTCTAGCTTTACATTCTTTAAGAAGCATAAACTTTGCCAGATACCCATCGACAAAATCAGAAATTTTGCAAAGCATGACCATTAGTACACCAATCACTCCATTAACTTTTCGAGGACGTTTTCGATGATCTCACTTTCAAATAGATGGTACAATTTGAAGAGATTCATGTGGTCCATCTACACTATTATATAAAAACAAGTGTGACGTTTTTTGAGCCACAATCAGGCAAACAGCACTGAACCGATTTAGATGAAATAAGCACCCAAAATTTTTTTATCTGGGGGAATGGTACATAGGCTATATGAGAATGACCACGTCCCCTTCTTACGCCCACTATGGTAACACAACTCATCTATGGTATGCTTTTGTAAGGCAATATGGGTATCAAACGATTCAGCGTGTCATTACGGCAAACATAGACTATAATATAATCAGCCACGCCCACTTTCCGCGCCCACTACACTTACAAAACCAAGCTACGGTACATGTCCGTAAATCAGTAGGTATTAATATCAAATGATTTCGTGTTTCATTGATGCTAACATTGGATATATAAGATTGACAACGCCCACCTGATATGCCTTTTCGTCACGCCCACTATAATAACAAATCAGCCATGGTATATTTATTTATTTATTTATTTCGGTCTACAGAACAAATTCTTACAGACTAATTAAAAATAGTGAACAAGTTGAGCTTAAATCTAGCGAGAGATGAATTAAAATCAATGATATTACTAAACTTGTTGCACAAGCGTACGCATCTAGTAATTGGCTCATTATAGGCATAATTAGTTTTGTGAGTAGCGCCAATGAAAAGACGGTTATTCCTCAAGTTTCGTTGGGGAATAAAATGATCAAAAAGATTCGACAAATCTACACAATTTATTTTGCCGTTAGTGACATTGTATGCAAAGACTAATGAGTATAATACTCTTCTATTGCACAACGACTGCAACCCAAGCAATTTGCGTCTGCCGATGTAGGATGGAAGACCATCAGGCCAATGCAGCTTGCGCAAAGCGATTCTTGTAAATATTTTTTGAACTCTTTCAATTTTATTTGAGTGGACGTCATAATAAGGGTTCCAAATTAATGAGCAGTACTCCAGGCGACTTCTTACCAGAGCTATGTAGAGTGACTTTAAAGTCTGTGGAACTTTGAATTCCGCTGTATTTCTTCTGATAAAGCCAATCATTGCAAAAGATTTTGTGGCAATATAGTCGACCTGTTTTGAAAAAGAAAGTTTGGAGTCAAAGATAACACCCAAGTCCTTAATCTCACTTAATCTCTTTGGTTCGCTGCTGTGAGATTCAATTTTGTTAAATTTTTGTTCAATTTTGAAATGGCAGAGAGGACGTCATCCTCCAAAATTTGAAATGAAGAAATTGGTTGCAAAGGTGCAGTTTCAAATTTGGGAATGATGGTAGAATCATGCATCACTTAAACCTTCTCGAAAAATTGTGCAAACAAGTTGCAAGAGTCTAAAGTGTTATCAGATACTTCACCATCATACTCCAGACTTGTTGGGAAGCCTTTAGTTTGCCTTTTTGTATTGATAAAGTGCCAAAAACTTGAAGGGTCAGATCTCAATTTCGATTCAATATTAAGCATATATTGTTTGAATAAAAAGTTATGGAGGCAATCGAATTTATTCCTCAGAGAAAGAAAATTAAGACGATCAGCTTCAGAATTGCTTTTCATAAACTTTTTGAAGGCCTTTGTTTTTATATTTTTCAGATTACAAAGGTTCGAGTTGAACCAGGGTTGTTTGTTTCGAGTCACTGTGCGCTTCAAAGGAATAAAACTCGAAATAGCAAATCGAAAACGCTCACACATAACCCTGTAGGAGGCCGCCGTGCCATTTGGGGAACAGAAGAACGACCAGTCAATGGTAATCAAAAATTCGTTAATCGCTGCGCAGTCTGCCTTAGCGTAGTCAAGCACCTGCATCGGCTCACCTGTGTTACTATCAAAATCATAAAATTTAAAACTAAGAATAACAGCTTTATGATGGAGGCAGTTACTCAAAATAGGAGATAGGCATTCTTCACAAGATACTTTAAACTCGTTCGAAACAAAAATGAGATCAAGTATTCTGCCATAATCGTTTAAAATGCAGTTGCATTGTTTGAGATCAAGCGAAAGTAAAGTACTTACAACTAGTACATCGATATTTGATTTAAGATTAGATGGTAATAAATTATTGTTATGGTTTAACCAAGAAATATTGGCTAAATTAAAATCACCTAAGCAAATAAATTCATCAAACTGCTTGGCATTGTTCATTAAACTGGATATATTATCTATGTGCTTTTGATAACATGCAAAGTCACTACAAGGGGGAATATAAGATAAAATAAAGTAAATTGACCTATTGACCTTTTACTTTAACGCCAATTTGCTCTAACTTTCCATCAGAATGATCTAAAGAAATAAGTTTGCTGCACAAATTTGCCCTAATAGCGAGCAGAACACCGCCACCTCTCTCGAGGCCTGTAGCACTCGAACAGCGATCCTTACGATATACATGGTAGAATTCATCGAAATATTCAGCTGTGGCAACATTATCGTTAAGCCACGTCTCGGTTATTGCTAAAATGTCGTACTCATGTAACGCAATGGCCTGACGGAACTGAGACGATTTGGTGCGCATACCACTTACATTATGATAATATAATGACAAATTTGAATCTAAGCCGCTCGTATGGAGGGAACATTGAGGTTGTGTATTAGATGTTAAGTTAATTTTCTTATGTCGCCTGGTTTCTGAAAAAACTTGAACGGGCGCACTTTGACATCGGTAGGCCAGATCGCAGCATTCAACAGCTTCTCGAGATGTAAAGATGAGACTCCAAGTTTGAAGTTCACTCTTTTTAAAGAGTCCGTAGGCGTATCTCTCTTGATTAGCTTGTAACAAGAGATAGCTGAAGGCTCAATTGATGAGTGCTTTGCTACGTAATCAACGATATTCTCTGCCGTAACAGAGGGCTTAAACGCTGACAGATGTAACCATTTGAGTCGAATTGCTACATCTAATTCCACAGTCAAATTGCTTCCAACGACGACGGTATGCTTTTTGCCTTGCCTCTTCTCACTGACTGCATTGTTAGTATTGTTACGAAATTCCACAGTTCGTTATCGACGGTTCGTTTTTGATTGTATTTGAAAATAAAACAACTTCAGTTATCCAGCGCAACGTAGTCAAAACTAACAATCGCTTTATTTACAAATTTGAACTTGTTCTACTTTACACTACTACTATTGCATGTTTCCCCATTGCTTGCTCAACACAGACTCGACCCCTTGCGCTGCCACTGCTGCTTTTATACCAATTTTCTTATCGCGCCGAAGTTTCTTGCAACTTCTAATTGGAAAGCGCTCGACCATTCTCGCACAGCCCATTTATTCCAGAACCATCCTTGCCATATCGGACTATACCAAGCGAATTTATAACAGTTTTGCTGTACTTCACAGTGCATGCCTAAAAGTATGCTTGGAAAACATTCGTGCGGAGAAAAGCATTCCTGTACAGTGCGGCACAGAATTTCTCATCGTATCACTGTCCATCGCTTAGACTTGTTCGTCCCGAACAAGTACCGAGGCTCCGCCGGAGTAAGACGCCAGGCGCTCCAAATGGACTACTTTCAGCCTGGCATTTCCGCTGCAGCAGCGTTGAACCCTGTACACCACGTCATTAATCCTGGTCACGACCTTGTACGGTCCTTCCCATGACGCTTGAAGCTTTGGAGACGAACATTTCCTGCGCTGCGGGTTGTAAAGCATTACCAGATCGCCTTCTTGGAACCCCTCTGGGTTAGCCCGTAGACCATAGCTCGCTGTCAACCTGCTTTCAACTAGTTGAGTGCGGCTCCGCGATCTTCTCCTCGGCCCTTTCGCAGCCGAACACCGATTACAGCCTCTGATCCACTCAGCGACAGACTCCTGGCATCCTACCCAATAGAACCGCCTTCTTATCTTGGCGACAGTTTTTGCGGTGCCTAGGTGCCCTCCACTGGAGTCGCTATGGTTTTCCTCGATGACATCGTCGATTCGGGCTCTCGGGACCACTATTAGGGATTTCCTGGTCCTGCCATCCCTGCTCTCCCACTCGCGGTATAGGCAGCCATCCTGCAGACGTAGACTTTGCCACTGTGCCCAGTAAGCCTTCGCGATCGGGCTCTCACCAGCCAACTCCTGCCAGGCCGGCCGTAATCTCTGCGCTTTGCCTTTGATGATCTTCGCGAGATCCGTATCCTTGCGCTGATCCTTCTGTAGCCTTTCCGCAAGCCAATCTTCCTCTTGCAGAACTCTTACCGACCGAACATCCACAATTTGTCCATCGTTTCCGGCCTGCGAATTACGCCTGCGTTCGGTCTCGCACGAATGGTGTGGCAGAGCGTCATCCCTTCTTGGCAACGTCTTTTGTCCGGAACGCTTTTCTCGCAGATGGCGTGATATGTGGCCTTGCTTGCCACATCGCCAGCAACTGACTCGAGATGATACTGCCCGCAGCCCCGCTGGTGCATCCGAGCTCACTGTCTGGCTTTGTGTGACACGTCCAGATTGGACCCCATGCATCTCCGCAGATGACTGTCGAAAACTTCCCCTCCAGGCCGCCTCATACGTCAATGCGCTTGTCACCGTCTCACGGAATGTCGGCTTGCCCATCATTAATGCACTGCGTCGTGTCTCCGGGTCATGAAGACCTTCAATAAACGCCTCAATCTTCATCCTCTCGAGATAATCAGCGCCGAATTTCGGGTAGCACAACTGTACGAGCCGCTCAATGTCTGCTGCATACGTCTGCAGCGCCTCGTCTGCTCTTTGCCAGCGGTTCTTCAGCTCGCAATAATACAGCATTTTGTTGTGCTCGTCACTGTATCTGGCTGCCAGCGCCCTTATGACGGTCTCGTAATCACCTCTCAAACCTTCCGGAACTGTTTTTATTACCTCAGCTGCCGGACCTCTTAGAGCCAGTATCAGTCTCCGACCTTTCCTAACATCGGTCCACTGACTCTCCAAAGCAGCCATATCGAATTGTAGTTTGAATGTGTCGAACGACGTAGTACCATCATAAGTAGGCACTGCTATGGCAAAACTTTCCTCAACCGACTGCAATCTTGCTCGCAGCTGTACCTCTTTAAGCCGCTCATCGATTTTCCTGTTTACCGAATCCTCCAGACTGTCAACTCGTTTGTTCAAGGAATCATCCAAGTCATTAACTCGTCTGTTCAGAGAATCATCCAGGCCGTCGACTCGTCTATCCAAGTGTTCCACTTGCGCTCCCAGGTGCTCCACCTTCACATCAAGCTTGTTTGAGATTTCTTCCACTTTCTGCTCCAAGCGCGCAGAATTTTCCTGAAGCTTGGTTTCCATTCGCTCCGCTACTTCTCGGTTCGCCGTCTCCATTTTAGCTATTTCTAGATTTGTCGTTTCGACTTTTGCCGAAATTCCGAGATTCGTAGTTTCCAGCTTCGCTGCCATTTCTCGATTCGTAGTTTCCAGCTTCGCTGCCATTTCTCGATTCGCTGCTTCCATTTGCGCCGACATGCCTTTGAGTGCAGCCATTAGTTGGCTCATGTCCAACGCTTGTATTGGTGCAGCCGCTGCAGCTGTACTCTGTAGCGAAGCAGCACCAGCAGGCGATTCCTCCACCTTGGCCGACGCCTCTTGTTCCTGCGTTCCGAACTCGTGTGCAGCCCAATCAATGCCTCGTGATTCACACGCCTCTCGCAAACGCAGCTGCAACTCCACCTTACCGCCAGCAGTCGGCAAATTCCAGGCCGCCAGCTCCTTCTTCAGCTGGTCAACCTTCAGCAGCTCCAGTTTAACCATGTCTGCGTTTTTATAATTCTATTTTACTTTCAGTAATACAATCCCCAATTTCTGACACCAAATGTTACGAAATTCCACAGTTCGTTATCGACGGTTCGTTTTTGATTGTATTTGAAAATAAAACAACTTCAGTTATCCAGCGCAACGTAGTCAAAACTAACAATCGCTTTATTTACAAATTTGAACTTGTTCTACTTTACACTACTACTATTGCATGTTTCCCCATTGCTTGCTCAACACAGACTCGACCCCTTGCGCTGCCACTGCTGCTTTTATACCAATTTTCTTATCGCGCCGAAGTTTCTTGCAACTTCTAATTGGAAAGCGCTCGACCATTCTCGCACAGCCCATTTATTCCAGAACCATCCTTGCCATATCGGACTATACCAAGCGAATTTATAACAGTTTTGCTGTACTTCACCGTGCATGCCTAAAAGTATGCTTGGAAAACATTCGTGCGGAGAAAAGCATTCCTGTACAGTGCGGCACAGAATTTCTCATCGTATCAGTATGATGGAGGTGAGTACTTTGAGTGCCATTATTTCCAAAGCGCGGAGTAGACGAAGCATCCGTGATCTCTGCAGCAGCAACAACAACCGACACAGCATTTGCCGGCGCATCATCAGTGTGAGCGACAGCAGTGGCGACAGCATCAGCATATGAGCGGGCGGCGAGTTCGGCCACTTTGGCATTGTTCTTGTCGATAACAGTTGATAGTACAGTAAATAGAGACAAATAAATCACATTTACTAAAAAAAAATACTTAATGGCTGAAATTTTGAGGGTGTGTTCGGGGGCATGTCCTGAGTCTAAAACTGAGTTTTCGTATTCGAGGGGGTGGGGGAAGATACTACCCCCTGCTTATTTAGGGGTGAGCTCGTTTTAACTCCTTATCTCCGGTGCTATTGCTCGTACCGACAAGTCCGAGGGATCAAATTTGTGGGGAATAAAATTATCTATCTAATTATAATAAAAAATAGAGGTCATAGGTCGATTAGGTGAATCGCAATGGCCGGTCAAAGGTCAAAAGTGAGGGATAGTTTTCATTTTTCGTGAATACCGTGAAACCGGTAGGTTTTTCGCATACTGCTTCGATACCATTTTAAAGTACTTGAAATTACCTACAAAATGAGTGCTCGAACACTCATCTACTATAAATAGTTTGCCGTCAATCCAACGACCAAGTTGACCGCGTGCGCCGATGTTGACCGCGCGCGCTGTACGTGCGAACACGTAGAGAGTGCAATGTATGCGCAATGAGTACTTCTCGCGCCGTGCGCGGCTCAACATCGGCGCGCGAGTTATGAGCGGCGGCCTGCGAAGCTCAAGAAAACACAACTGGTTCGTACTAGATTGACACTTCAACTCATTTATTTTACAATTCTCCGGCTCTTATATACTAATTAAATCCCCAAAGTTTTAGTAAACATGCCCTACTTTGTAGGTTTGTTGATAGTTTCAGCTTCCGTTGAATTTGCTGATCGGTTCGGCTTCCGCAGAATTTGCTGCCTAGCGCGTCTTGTGCTGCGGTATCGAATTGCTGTCCAGTGCGTTTGTTTTGCCGGTATCGATTTCTGTTGATCGCTATTTGTTGTTGTTGAACGTCGATGGTTTTCCTATTCGTCTACGCTGCTGTGGAATGTCAGCGATTCTGCTATTTGTTTACACTATTGCGGCTCGCTGCTGTGTCGGCAGTGCACTACTTTGTTGCTGCTGATTGTTGTTGTCGGCAGTGCACTACTTTGTTGCTGCTGATTGTTGTTGTCGGCTGGCTGTCGTTGTCAGCAATTTGCCCTCCGTGGTTTGGGTGGTGCGTGTAGCGTGGGTGATGTCGTACTTCGTGTGGTGTGTGGTGCGGGTGAGGTACTTTGTGCGGTGTGTGGTGCGGGTGAGGTAACTCCTCCCCCCCTTAGAGTAGAGCGAAGGCCACAGTGAATCTGCTGGGGCCGTAGCGATGCTTTCCGTAAGTCGCGGGGTGTAGGAGTAAATTGTTTTTCTGCTTTTCCTTGCTATGTAGGTTGTGGTAATTACGAAGACCAGGAGTAGTATTCCCATCGAGGTGTATGTTATCCATTTGTGGATGTTTGTTCGCTTGTCTAGTTCTAGTATGACCGCTCTATCCCGTAGTTGGTGATTTCTTAGTTTAGGAAGGGTTGGTTCATCAAACATTTCCTTCGGGATGATCTGCTTGTGCTGGGGTAGGTTTATCTTGATTGTTTCTTCGAAGTGTGCCTCCCTGTCGTCATATGTAATGTCGTTGATTGTGACTGCGCAATTTTCGTGGTATAGGATTGCCGTCCCGTTTATTTCAACAGGTGGGCTGCAAGTAGAGTTTATTAGTAAATTTGCTGCGTTTTTAAATAATATGAAATTCTTCTCGGGTTCTGTAATCTCTTCGATGTGACCAACGTCTTCGATGTCGCATTTTGGTTCTTCCTTCCTTAGCAGGTTTCCGACGCACTCCGATGTTGATGCTGCTTCCTCTTTAAACGGGTTCTTACAGAAGAACGTTCCTTCAATCTTTTGGCATACCTTTCTAAAATAACTTATAGTGTGCTTATTATATGCTATGAATTGTGGTGTTTTTATTTGTTTTGTTTGATTTATTGGTAGGGGTATAATATGTGCCATTGTATAATTTTCGTGTCTAAATACGGGGGTTTTTATATTGAATACTATGTTCTAACATTTCGTATATGTTTTCATTCGATATCATTTGGATATCCTGATTTTCTATTGTGTTTCTTATTAAATCTATTTCGTTTTTGGATAGTAGGAATTTTGAGATTATATTTAGTTTTGCTAGTATGATTGCTTCGGCAATATTCTCGATTTGCTTAATTAGTTTTTCTGTGTTATAGTTGATTTTGTTTAGATATTGCATTTCGTGAATGGCGTTTTCTTCTTTAAATATTTTGTTTGTGTATATTTTTTGGTCTTCTTTTAAAATCTTTATAATAAACTCTTGCTCGTCATTGATGTCTTGTGTGATATCTGAGAGTCTTTTTATCACGTGAGTGTTAATTTTGTCTTGCCGTGTTAGTTCTGTATTTATGTGTTCTGCATCTGAGTTGTCCATGTTCCCGGTAATGAATTTAACTATAGACCCGAGTCCATTTATTATTCCTCTTTTTTCCCGTTTGCTTTCCATAGGTATGATTGAATGAAGTTTTTCTTTTAGTTCGGTCAGTTTTAGTTTCGTTACCTCGAGCGAGTCATTAGCCATATCATTTGGTTGAATCATCTTAAGGGTTTCGTTAATTTTGTGTACGCATTCTACGTATGTATTTAGGTTTATTATATGGACCATATTGTTATGTGAGTTTATTATTCTTGTATTTCCCAGTTTTAGCTCCAGTAATGATATGCCATCATTAATATTCTGAATGTTCATGCGTTGGCATAGTGCCCAAGTGGGAAGTCTGAGGGGATAGGGGTGATATTTGGTGGTTGCATGAAATATATAAAAAAAATATATACATATATTAGAAAAACTTCTTTTTTTTCGTTTCAATTAAACCACTGTATTGATATTCCGTCAATACTCCTACTTCGGGATGGACTGTATTGAGTCACTACTGATATGCCGTCAGTACCCTAGGTTAGGATGGATTTAATGAAATACGATTTTCCTTAATAATAAAAATTTTCCCATGAAATCTATTTCGTTATTCCCTCGTTTTCTTCTTCCTTATTTTTGACTTATGGATTTTTTGGTTCTTATCTGTTATTATTGTTAATTTTTCATTTCTTTTAATTTTTTGTTTCGAAAACCTAGGTGTAATTTTGTTTCTTCTATTTTCTTTTCGATAAACTACGTCGTCTGGACACAAGGTGTCGGGAGGTTTTCTGTTTTTGTTAAGTCTTTCGATCCTGGCTGATGTTATTTCGGCAACTTTCCTTTGTATTTCCGGGTAAATTTTTTGTTGGTATTCGTTTAGTTTCTTCAGGTACTCGTGTTCCTCGTTGAATACTATATTTTGATTAAAGGTATAGGTTTTGCCGAAGAATAGTTCGTACGGCGTTAACCTAGTGGTAGAATGGATAGCATTATTGTATGTGATTAAGCATTCGGAGAGTATTTCATCGTGATCGATTTCAGATTTTGTTTCCTTCCTTTTTGCTAATATTATCCTATATATTTCAGTTAGGGTCGAGTGGAGGCGCTCAACCGGGGCGTTGCTAGATGACTGTTGGAATGATGTTATGTGTAGTTGTATTTGAAATTGCTTACAGAAGTCCTTAAAAATTAAAGATGAAAATTCAGCACCCTGATCACATACAATTTTTTTTTGTATGCCGTGAAGGCTTATAAAATTTTTAAGAGCTTTTATTACTTGCAAGCTGTTCCTTGCTACCAGTGTGTACCCGGCTGCAAACTTTGAACATTTGTCTATTATCGTGATGATTTGATTATGATTAATGGAATAGATGTCAATGTGTAAGATGTCTAGTGGTTTTAGAGGTATTTCTGGGTTTTCGTATACTATTTTTTTGGGACGTCTGTCATATTTTTGGGTTTGGCAGGTGTCACAACTGTTTATGATCTGTGCTATTTTGTTTTTCATTTGCGGAAAGTAGTACTCTCTCTTAAGGTGAAGGTATGTTTCTATGTGATTACTATTGTTATGGTATAGCCTTATAGTAGTTTCCTGTTCATCATTATTTGTTATGTCTATTACATAAAGTGTGCAACGTATTAACCGATACATTTTGTTACTGGAGAAGTACCGTGAAAATGTTTTTTGTAATATCCGGAAAGTACAGTTATCTGTATATACCGCAACGAGCTTGTTTTGGGGAATACTTTCTCTAAAGATTTTGATAATCCCTTTTTCGTCGAATTTTTGTTCACAAGTTGTTATTCTTTTTTTGTTTTTAAATACCATTTCTTTTGTGATACTATTGTTTGGGTTAATTTGGAGTATGATTTGAATGTTGAAATCATTAAGTGGTTTCTCGGAAATTGGGATACCGTCATCGAGATTCTCTTCTGCGGAGTGAATGGTACTTCCGCTTGTTCCGAGCACAGAGGAGCTTTGGTCATTGATATTTACGTCAATTTTTACTCGGCTTAATGCATCTGCATTTGTGTTACTTTTCCCTTTCTTATAGATAATTTTGTAATCAAATTCCTCTAATTTGAGCCTCCATCTTATTAATTTAGAGTTTGGCTCTCTAAGGCTCATTAACCATGTCAATGGTCTGTGGTCAGTTACAATTGTAAATTGTCTTCCAAAAAGGTAGGGGCGAAAGTATTTGACAGCCCATACTATGGCCAATAACTCCTTTTCTATAGTGGAATAATTGATTTCAGAATCTGAAAGTGTTCTACTCGCAAAGCATATAGGTTTATCGGAACCGATTGTACCCTGGGACAATATAGCTCCCAGTGCATAATTGCTTGCGTCTGTGGTAAGTATGAATGGTTGGGAAAAGTCAGGGTATTGCAATATTGGATCGTTGCATAAAAGCCTTTTGCATGTTTCAAATGACGTGATATACTCCTTAGTGAATTCTATTTTCCTGTCCTTTTTTAAACAACTTGTCATTGGTTTTGTTAATTTAGCGAAATCACGTATGAATTTTCGGTAGTACCCTAATAGACCTAGAAATGATTTGATTTCTCTTTGAGTTTTCGGTAAGGGAAAGTTCTGAACTGCTGAAATTTTATCTGGATTAGGCTTAATGCCATCTGTTGTTACGATATGTCCGAGGAAAGAGATTTGTTTTTGTAGGAATTCTGATTTATCGAGTTGGATTTTAAAATTGGAATTTTTGAGTTTTTCAAAAACTTGTCCTAGATTGAGTATATGTTCTTCAAGTGAGGTTGAGAAAATTATGATGTCGTCTAGGTATACTAGACAATTCTTCCCGATTAGTTCCCTTAGGACATTATCCATTACTCTTTGGAAGGTTGAAGGTGCGTTCTTGAGTCCAAAGGGCATTCTTACGTATTCGTAATGCCCTCCTTCAACTGTGAAGGCAGTTTTCTGGATGTCCCTTGGGTGCATTTCAATTTGGTGGAACCCACTCGCTAGATCCAGTGTTGAAAAATACATGCATTTACCAAGCTTGTCTAGGATCTCAGTAATATTTGGTAAAGGATATTTATCCGACACTGTTTTTTCGTTAAGTTTGCGATAGTCGATGACGAGGCGCCATTTCTGTTTATTACTTGCATCTTTTTTCTTAGGGACAACCCACACTGGGGAACTCCATGGGGAGTAGCTTGGTCTGATAATGCCCTGCGAGAGCATTGAGGAAATTTGGTTGTGTACTTCTTGTTTGTGTATATGTGGGTATCTATAGGACTTCGTATATATCGGTACATCGTTCGTTGTTATTACTCTGTGCTTTATTTCATTCGAAAAGCTAAGTTTTTGACCTTCTTTAAAAAATATGTCATCGTACTTTTTGCACAACTTAAGGAGTTGTTCTTTTTCTTCGCAATTGAGATGCTCCATCCGTAGAAGGTCTTTAATCTGTGTGCTTTTTCCGGTACTATTTTCGTTTACTATTCCGATATTATGCAATTCAATGAATTGAGATGATATGTATTGGCTAACCTTCAGTGGTTGTTCCAAGTACAGTGTTTGATCGTTGTGGCTTATATTTACCACTTCTACTAAGCTGATCCAATCATTAGCAGAGTATAATCCCCCCGTGATATATAGATTGCTATTAATATTTGTTTCTTCTATTAATATATCACCAGATTTAATGTCTACCGGGATTTTCACTAAAACTTTAGTAGCAGCTGGGATGGTGATTTTGCCGGAGGAAGCATTTGGTTTGTGGATAAGACTGATCGTTGCGTTTTTTGTTTCTATTGTGTTTTGTAGTAGGTTTATTTTAGCGCCTACTTGTTTTAGATAGTCAATTCCCAGTAACCCATCGAAATATTTGTGGAACTCGAAAATAAAGAATTTGCATTTCCCTGATTGTTTAAATTCCTTAAATATGGGTAATTCTACTTGTTGGTTAATTGTGTGTTCTGCTAGGATTGTTTTTATAGTGACTGGTTTTGTTGTGATTTTCTTAAGGCTTTCTGTAAATTTCGGGTTGATAAACGAAGAAGATGATCCTGTGTCGATCAAAAATTTTAAGGGTCTCCCAAAAGGTGAAGAAATGTTAATGTAAATAAGTTCATGCCCGTGTTTATTGGTATCTATATACCCAGTGGGCTGTGCGAGGCAAGTAGGTGAAAATTTATTTCCTCGTCAATGTTAGTTTCCGGTTCCATTTCGTCGCTAAATTTGTTAATGTCATTTATATTATGCAATTCCTCGTTTTTAGCTTTATATGTTAGATTTGTTCTTGTGCTTGGGCTTTGTTTAAAATTGTTTGGATTATCTCGTCTTAAACGGGAGAATCCACTGTTATCCACATCTATTGGTGTAGGAGGTGGCATTTTTGGGATACTAGCGGTTTGACCGAAATAATTATTGGAATTATTTGGGCTATAATAATTGTTTGGGTTATTTTGCCTAGGAGCTTGTTGATTACTATACCTATTATTGTATGGTGTGTTATTAACCGGGTTTTGATTTTGCCGTGTATATTGCATTTGCGTATTTTGTAGGTTAGGTCTGTAATACTGATACTGCGGATTTCGGTTCTGTTGCTGGTAATTAGGTCTAAAATTTGGTTGGTTATTAACGTATGGCCTATTGTTATTGTAGTATGGTTGATTGTTTCGCCTGTATTGTGCATTATTTTGTCTAATTCGTGGTGCCTGTTGATAATATATATTTTGTTCTTTAATGCAGAAGTCGAGGGCTTCGGGAAGTGTTTCTGGTCGCATGGACCTTATGGTTACTCCCAGTGGGTCTGCTAACCCAGTTAGGAATGTGTTTAAACATAGTTCGGCGTATAAAGTTTTCTTTGAATTTACTACGTTTTGTTCCTTTTACTGCAGTAGTACATTGTTGTACAGTGAAGACTGAATTTCTATTATTTCGCTATAGAATTTTTCGAATGTTTTCCCGTTTTGTTTTAGGCTGTGGAGGTCCCTTATTAGAGATGTTTCTGTCCTTTTATCTGCATAGTGAAGGATGAGGTTTTGTTTTATCTCATCCCAGTTTAAAGAAGTTCCGTATATATTAAGGACTTCGTTGGCTTGCCCTTCAATTTTGTTGCGTATTGCTCTTAAAAGTATTGACCCGAGTGGTGTTTTGTCTGCACCACGGATAAAGAGCAAAATCTCTTCGACATTGTTTACGAATTCGAATAGTAAGCGAGGGTTACCGTCAAATGCTGGGAGTAGCTTAATTGCATCTGGAATACGCAATGAAGAGAATATGTCTGTCGGTTCTGTCGTCATGGTATCGTTTTGTTTTGTGATTTCAAAATTCGGTTCTATTTCTTCCTGTGTTACTTCCGGAATATCTGATAAGCTTCTGGTTTTAATAATAATTTTTTTTGTGTAAGGCAAAACTCGAAATTTCTTTGACATTAGTTTTTTTTCTATATTCTTATAATTGTCCTCCTCTTCTTATGTGCTATTTCTTTCCTTTTACAGAATTCTATTAGTTTTTCAATAAATTTTGCTTTTATATAGAGGTTTTCTGACTCTTTGCCGGTTGTGTACAATTGTGCGTGATTTTCAAGGAACTCTATGTATTCATACATTGGTCTCATTACAATTTGTTTCCCTTTTTTTTCTCTTTTTTTTTCCTTTATACTACTTAGTCTTACTATAACTTACAGGTAGCCAAAGAGGATTGAGGATATCTTCATCGCCCTGCTGTCTTTCGATGATGTTTCCCGCTGCCGGCTGCCGATTTCGCTTCTGTAGACACGCCCTCAGGTGATGTGCTCTTCACTTTACGGGATCCTGGTTCAACCGAGTGTAAACGGATCGATATCCGAAACTTGTTTCGTGTCCTTGTCTAGTTGAAGCTCGTCCTCGTATTCCGCGAGGACTTTACGCTCTGTAGACTAACACGCGACCTTATGATTCTGTGACCTGTCCTCGTATTCCGCGAGGGTTGGAAGCCAATCACTGTAGGTCTACTCAAGAGTTCAAAGCTTAAGCTCCTTGAGTTTTCACAAGTTCACTCGGACTACACGACTGCGCCAGTTATGAGCGGCGGCCTGCGAAGCTCAAGAAAACACAACTGGTTCGTACTAGATTGACACTTCAACTCATTTATTTTACAATTCTCCGGCTCTTATATACTAATTAAATCCCCAAAGTTTTAGTAAACATGCCCTACTTTGTAGGTTTGTTGATAGTTTCAGCTTCCGTTGAATTTGCTGATCGGTTCGGCTTCCGCAGAATTTGCTGCCTAGCGCGTCTTGTGCTGCGGTATCGAATTGCTGTCCAGTGCGTTTGTTTTGCCGGTATCGATTTCTGTTGATCGCTATTTGTTGTTGTTGAACGTCGATGGTTTTCCTATTCGTCTACGCTGCTGTGGAATGTCAGCGATTCTGCTATTTGTTTACACTATTGCGGCTCGCTGCTGTGTCGGCAGTGCACTACTTTGTTGCTGCTGATTGTTGTTGTCGGCAGTGCACTACTTTGTTGCTGCTGATTGTTGTTGTCGGCTGGCTGTCGTTGTCAGCAATTTGCCCTCCGTGGTTTGGGTGGTGCGTGTAGCGTGGGTGATGTCGTACTTTGTGCGGTGTGTGGTGCGGGTGAGGTAACTCGCGCGGTCACCTTGGTCGTTGGATTGACGGCAAACTATTTATAGTAGATGAGTGTTCGAGCACTCATTTTGTAGGTAATTTCAAGTACTTTAAAATGGTATCGAAGTAGTATGCGAAAAACCTACCGGTTTCACGGTATTCACGAAAAATGAAAACTATCCCTCACTTTTGACCTTTGACCGGCCATTGCGATTCACCTAATCGACCTATGACCTCGATTTTATTATCATTAGATAGATAATTTTATTCCCCACAAATTTGATCCCTCGGACTTGTCGGTACGAGCAATAGCACCGGAGATAAGGAGTTAAAACGAGCTCACCCCTAAATAAGCAGGGGGTAGTATCTTCCCCCACCCCCTCGAATACGAAAACTCAGTTTTAGACTCAGGACATGCCCCCGAACATACCCTCAAAATTTCAGCCATTACGTTTTTTTTTTTAGTAAAATATACCCATTTACTGTACTATGATACGACCGAGGAGTTCGATGAGCATGAGTGATTACTAGCATATTGAGCTGAGGACGACTGAGATTTTGACGAAGACGTTTTTGTTGCACTGTTTTTATTTATCATAGCAATATGGGTATCAAACGATTCAGCGTGTCATTGCGGCAAAGATAGGCTATAATATAATTTTCCACGCCAACTAAACTAACAAAAGGAAGCTGCGGTACATGTCTGTGAATCAGTATTAAAACCAAATGATTTCGTGTTTTGTTGATGTTAACATAGGATAATAAGATTGACCACGCCCACCTAACACGCCTTCTCGCCACGATCACTATAATAACAAATCAGCCATGATATATATGTCACAGTAATATGGGTGTCAAACGATTTAGCGATTGGATAGGGGGAATGGGGTGGGTTTTTGATAAGGAGGCGTGGCACCGCCCATACAACTTAAATTTTCAATATGGAATATCTTCGGAATGAGAAATCGGGCAGCATTAAAATTTGGTGCGGGGCCACCGTTTGATGTGCCGTTTCACTGGTAAAACTTTGTGAGCAAGGACAAGGGGCGTGACACTTTTTAAGCAACTCAAATGTTTTGAATAACTTTGGAACTACAAATCACACAGTTAAGAGATTTGACACAAACTTACGATTTAGATGTGCCCTCCGACATGGGGAATGGGGTGGGTATCGGACGAGGGGCCTGACACTGACCATACAAACCAAGTTTATCCAAGAAATATCTTCGGATTCAATTGATTGATTGATTGAAATTTGATATTACATCATGGCATAGACGTGTCGTTCAAGTGGTTAAATTGTATGGGCGTTGGACAAGGGGTGTGGTACTTTTTAAGCGACCTTATTCTTTTCAATAACTTTGGAACTGCAAATCACACATCAAGACACACACACGAATCGTCTCGAACGAGTGCAGAAGAAATTTTTGAAATTTGCTCTGTTCTCACTAAACTTTCAAGAACCTATTCCCTCTTATAAGTCACGTTGCTTGCTTATTGATCTTAAATCGTTAGAATGTAGACGTACCATAAGTTCTTTGATGTTTGTGTACGATATCATTTGTGGCAGCATTAATTGTCCTGCTTTACTACATCTCATTAACTTCTTTGTTCCAATCAGGACTACTCGATTAAATAAGTTATTTTTTGTAAAATGTTACAGAACAAGCTATGCTTTAAATCAACCACTTGTGAGGTCATTATGTGAATTTAATAAATTAGCTGCCAATTTTGAAATTGATTTCTCAATTCCTAGGCATAAGTTTATGGAGCATATAAAATGGATGTACTTTTGATTGTATTATATATTTTTTCTAGTTCGTAAGTGTTATTTATTGTATTAATTTTCTAGCCTGTAGATCACTGTATCGCTTGGCTCAATAAATGAAATGAAATGAAATGAAATGAAAGATATTTGGCACATACTTACCATTTCGACGTGCCCTTCGACAGGGAGAGTAGGGTGGGTATTGGACGAGGGGCATGGCACCGTCCATACAACCCAAATTTTGAATGTGGAATATCTTCGGAACAATAAGTTGGAAAGCTTTGAAGTTTTGTATACCATCGTCCGATAGATATGTCATTCTACCGGTGGTATATTTTTTGCGACTACATTTTTTGCGACTGTAACTTTGGAAATGAAAGTAGCATATCATTGAAACCGGGTCACACCCTTCGGCTGGAGCAATGGATTGCGCATAACATAAAAAAGGCGTGGCACCGCCCATAGAGTGTAGTATAAAGAAACTTGATTTATTGGGCCCATTGACTTTAAACTTGCGTGCAAAGCCGCAGGGCCCTACTAGTATTGGAATAAAAATGAAAATTTTTGATAGTTTCGAACAAGCACACTTATATCCTTCGTTTATCGTTCAATGGTACTTTTCCACTCTTATATTCTTTGCTTACCGTTCAACGGTACTTTTCCAGGAGGTGCAGGGTGGTAGTAAACCACTTTTTTCTGTATTAAAGTACCTTTTGTATGGCCGGCCTTCGGCCGGTCTGCAAAAAAATAACCCTCATGGGAGTAACTAGGGCATCGGGATAAGTAATGTGCTAACAGTATTTTTGTATTCAATTCCTATGATTGGAAAATATCGCGCCTAAGCAACAACTTTCAAAAACGCCATTTCAATATTGCAGGCAGATGCTTTTAACTCAATTTAAATTTAAATATAAAAGCGAAATCATAAAAATATTAAATGTTTTATATTTCGTTGTAAAGGGAATTGCACAGGCTACAATATGGCAACAAATGAAGTGCACCTTTTTATAAATTTTTTCGAGAAAAAAATCCGTTTTAAAAAAATTTTTATTAAAATTTTTGTTTTGCCTAAAACTTTTTCTTAGGACATTTAACATATGTAATGTTGTGCATTAATGAAAGGTATGAAAAAGGCCTTTCGTTTGATACCATATCGTGTAAATCAGTTGGAGATTAATTGAGTTTTTTGATAAAAACTTTGAACTTTGACCCCGAGCCACACCTTTTGTGAGCGTTTCACAGGCAACATTTTTAGTTTGCTAGATTCATGTGGATTCGCTATACTGCATTTATGTCCGAATTTCAACTATTTGTGAAATACGTGTTTTAGTGCCCAAAAAGTGTTAGAATTCGAGAAGTTTCGTCAAACAACAAAGTTTCTTTACCCCAATCAGTTAAAAGTGACAACTGTGGACTATAACTGGCATACTCGTACATTTATCGTGATTCAATGGTGTTTTAGCAATAATAACACTGCACAACAAAATCAAACTTTTTTTTAAAAGAACAAGGATCTGACAACGGATTATGGTAGAGGGGGCAAAAAAAGATATACCTACGTGTATCGGCGTTCTGAATTTTTTTTTTGGGGGGTCAAAGTTTTCCCCTTTTTGCTCATTCTTATGGGGAATCAGCATACGAAAACCATGTAACCTCACATTTTACATTTGAAGTTTTGTAGGAGATTTTAGTACCAATTTTGAATAAGTACGAAATTACGTACGAATTAATTCTGGCGTTCAAGTTAATTTCTGAGCTTTGATGTATTCAGAGACCTATAGTAGAATTTTATGGCGAATATTTTCGTGGTGAATGTTGTCCTTAAAAAGTCCTGTTTTACAGGACATTTTTGGCATTTTAGAAAAAAGGGTCAAATTGACCCATAAAAATAGGAGCTACAGGGTTAAAATGCTCCACAAAAATATTTTTCGTAATATTTTACATCAAATTGCTGAACACATCATATACCTAAAATGTGAGGTTACATGGTTTTCGTATGCCTATTCACCATAAGAATGAGCAAAAAGGGGAAAACTTTGACCCCCCAAAAAAAAAATTCAGATGTAAACTTTCAAAACACCGATACACGTATATGTTTTTTTTTGCCCCCTCTACCAGAATCCGTTGTCAGAACCTTGTTATTTTTTTTGTGTTGTGCAGTGTAATTGAATACTGTTAAAATGCTTTAAGGGGCACAACTAGTTTGAAATTTTGAAAATTTCGTTTTTTGTTTTATTTCATATTTTTATAATATAACTATCATAGAAAAAGTATACGAACGGATTTTGTCGAATTCGTAAAAGTCTCTGAGATACAGAGCCTCAAATCCGTCTCGTTCACTACGCGGTAACACGGTTTTAAAACTTTAAACGCGTTTTTCTCAAAACTACATTTTTCAAATTTGCTGCAGCTGTAACTTGATAACAAATCATCCGATCGACTTGGGTCTTTTTTTAGCTTCTTGTGTATTTGTTTTTCCATACAATGACCATCCAGTTTAATGATAGGATGAAAAGTATAATTATGCCAGGCCAGAAACCATCAGATTTTTCAGCAAAATTTTAATTTTTTTTTCAAAAAACCGCCATTTCGTTGAATTTTATTTTTTTTTACAACCGAGGGTCATTGTATAGAAAATATAACCTAGTTAAGTAAAATTTTTGGTTTTTTTGATTTCAGGCACTGCGAAGGCTACCATCACTGCAGCAGTGGGAGAACGTTTTTTTTTTGAAGACTCAGGAGATCTTGGATAACTTGCTGAAAATCGAATATTTTCATTTGAAAAAATTACTTTGTATTCATTATTTATGCATAAATATATCTGCAAAATTTTAAAACATTCGATGCAATACTTCACAAAATTCAAAATTCACAAAAATCTCCTTTTTCAGGCGGTCAAACTAGTTGTGCCCCTTAATTGCATCACTCGACAAAAAATGGGTTAAATACGTTCACCTAAAAACAAAAGTATTTTCTAGACTAATTTTGGGCCGCTGAAGAAGAAAGTGAAGATCCAAAAATTTTTCAAAGAAGGGTTTTCCAAAAATCTTCGCAAAGCCAGTTTTTTACTGTAATTTGAGTTATCAGCACACATCTGGTTTTGCGAAGATTTTTGGAAAACCCTTCTTTCAAAAAATTTTTGAATATTCACTTTCGTCTCAAGCGGCCCTACATTAGTCAAGAAAATAATTTTGTTTTTAGGTGCATTTTTCGTGTCAAGTCAGTGTACGCCGTTTTCTTAAAGTGTTGTTCTTTAAGGTCGGTATGCAGATCTCAAGAAAAGCGAAAACTTCATATAAAAAAAGCTCAAGAAATGTTCAAAAGAAATTTCCTTGAAGCACCTCGCAAGAAAACTGATTCGGGTTTTAAATACTTTATTTCATTGAAAAGTGAAAAGGACAACACGGTTTTCGGTAAGAAATATGTACATATATGTGTAGCTATTTATTTCTTAAAGGAAACGTGACAGCTGCCTGAAGTAAAGCAAGTAAACTTCCAATTTAATATTTTTTATATGTTTCTAATTTAATATTTAAAAAGTCAAATTTACTACTTTTTCACGCCCAAGAAATATATGGCGGTTTTTTCTTGAGCGTTTTCTTGAAAGCTGCATACCTACCTTTACATTGAAAATTTACGCAGGTGATATCTTCGTCTTGTAAGTAAGAGCGAATTATACAAATTGAAGTCAAATTTGCATGGCTTAATTTGTTCCTTTTTTTTTGTTCCAACGTCTGTCACTATTGAAAATATTCTTTCAGAGTCTGCATTGAAATGTGGTAGTGCCAAAACTTATTTGCCCAACTTTGACAAATTGGGAAACAATATTTTATCATTAAAATTCTTAGTTTAAATAATTTGACACCAAAATTTTCGATAACCAGGATTGTTTGAAAAATCCCTACATTTAGTGAATTTTAAAAAATCTATCCTTTTTCCTACGCACAGAATTTTCGCTAAATTTCCCAGGGAAATTTTCGCTAAATTTCGCTAAATTTCCCATGTAGGGAATTTTCCCTACAGTTACCATCACTGGTTGGGACCATCTTTCAAATCGCGTCATAATTTCTCATTCAAACTGTTGCAGTTTTTGGCGAGAAGCATGATTATCATGATAGGACAGGTTTCTTTTCTTCAATACCTTGTTTTTTCCGTGTTTACCTTACAGTCCCTCATTGAACTTTGTGTTTTCATTTAAGGGGTTATATACACTTGCGCGCGAGAAAAAAAAGGCATTTTTACGATTTTTTTTTGGAAAAACAACACAACTTTTCTTAAAACACTAAATGCCTATTTATTTATACACTTCGAGAGATGCTTCATGAATTTTTTCAAAAGAAAATATTTATAATACTAGTCACAGTAGCCATTATGCCAAAACACAATTTTCCCAACATCGTCCGCGGTGACCACGATAACGAAGGATCTGCTCATCTGAAATACAAAAACCAAAAAAATTTATGTAGTTTACACCTATACGCTGTTCGTGAACGAAGGATTTTGCAAAATAAAATTTTTTTCGAAAATTATGATCGTCTTTCTAAAAAGTTCGAGTTTTGAACGTATAAAATTCGGGTTTTTACATCAGGAAAAAAAAGTTTTGCTTCAAATTGAAAATCCTTCGTTCACGAACAGGCTTATATTGTTTTTAATAAGCCTGGAAAATTTCAAACTTTTTGAAAAAACAGTTTCGAGATAATCGCTCGTGAAGCGTGACTCGTAGTTGCAGATAGCGCGCTATCAGTAGCTGCCAATCTGGTTCTAATGCTCGGATCTTTATGATTTTGGGGGAAAATATTCTCTAAGATATGTACTTTCAGAAAATGCAATACAAAAATTTTTGATTTTTTTGACCAACGCAAGTGTATATAACCCCTTAACAGCTTATAGTTGATGGTTCCACTTCGCAGTCCACCAAATGCACAAAATTACTTTTTTTAGGAAAAAAACCAGCTTTTAGCGTTCTAGCTGGGAACCGGTCTCTGTTCAGCCACAGTCATTTACCCTGAACCACATACATAGAATCCACTTTTGATCACTTGAAACAATATGATTTAGAAAATTTGCTATTTCATTGCTGACAACTCATGCGGCACCCACTGATTGCGTTTTCATACTTTCCTTAAAGTTTCTAGTGCTGCAAAGCAGTTAAGTGGTCTTGACTGTTATTTGCTTCGAACGCCCAGACCTCTGTTACTTTTAAGCCTATAATTCTCAGCTCAAAAACATTTCACCCATCTTTGACACCGACTCACACTTATTACCTCTTCATTAAAAATATCGCTTTGGTACCAACGCTTTGGCTCCCTTGAAACCCATAAAATAAATCAAAATTTTCCACTTTAACCCTCCGATTAAACGGCCAAAGCCCAACAAGGCCCCAAGAGACCTCTTTTGTAATATTGCATATAAGGCGTGCAATTGTATAATGTAGTGTTACATAATGTGTGTAGATGTGTTTGGAAAGCCAAAAAGCTAAGCTTCGTGTATATTATTTAGTAAACATATCTGTAGTTTTTACTACAAACAGATAGGCAAAAACGAATACAATACAAAATTATTACTTTTAAAAACGCCATAGGTCCCTACGGACCTTTTTGGGCATCGGAGGGTTAAAACGCGCGTTTGAGCTCGTTGACTGATATAGTACGAACAACCAAATTATGGAATCATCAAATTCGACCAAATAGAAAACAGTCGCATTACTTATGGGATGACCCAATACAATTACATGTCGGTGACTATAGCCACAAACGATGGCGGACAAAGCTTTTATGCCGCCCGAGGCAAATCGCCGGAGTGACGCTCCAAAATTTTTATATTAAAATAAATACTTACGAAAATTATCAACCACATGATCTGTGATCTGTTTAAATTCAATTTTTTTCATAAAAATCGATCGATATTAAAAATTATAATGAATGTGGGAATATTTCTATGAATGCAACTTAAAGACAATATTTTTCTAAAATTTCGAGACGCCAATATGCCGCCTTAACCATTTGCCTCTTAAGCCTCGTGCTTTGACGGCTACCGGTCACTATATAGCTTTATATTATACATACAGGTTTTCCATGCAAATAAAGATTCAAAACAAATATCTTACTTATGCTATAGGCAGTTGTTCGAAGTGAGGCCTGTTCGCAACAAAGAGTATATTTTTTTTATTTTTGTTGCTGGCGATTTAACAAATTCTACAAAATCGAAATCATTCCTTGGTGTGCTATATGCGTGGTCGTCAAGCAATTGCAAGTGCGCGTACATGTACGAGTATTCGGTTTAACATTCTAAACTAGTTGAAACTTTGAATCGCACAAAGAACAGTAAGTAGAACCCCGTGCGACAAAAATTAACTTTTGTATGCAGACATAAAGGTATGTAATGATCATTTGGTACAACGGCGCACTCGGTTCAAATGCGTGATGTTGTCATTCGGATTTTTAATATATTTCCACAAGAATTGCACATTATTACGAAAACATTTTTTTAAGCTGTCGCACATAATTTTCATTGGTTTTTAAACGCGACATACTTTAACCTTCCGTTACACACACAATTTGGTGAAACACAAGCACATAATTGGGTCTGTTTTCATATTTTGAAAGATATTTGAAAGACTTGAATTTATTTACTTAAGTGGAAGAAAACAAATAAATCTATATTTTTAATATTTTTTATTTATACAACAATTATTTTTTCAGTCCCTTATTTCTTTCTTAATCTTAAAGAAGGTTTATGTACAGTGAAAATCCTTTAAATATCTTCAACACTCAAAATAAAAACATCAATATGAAGTTTTCTATTTCTTTTTTTTTGAACTGTGTGCTTGCCCAAATAACCGAAACACTGCACTGACCCTGGTCGAACAATGCACGCAACTATAATTCACATACCACGACTCCAAGTACGCAGTTGTACCACATTGGACTTGTACTGTCGTCGTGAAAATGTAGTGTTTTCCTCGCAAGTCAAATTTTATTAAACAAAATATTGCGAACATTTCTATTATAAATTTCTGAGTTTAACGTGATCGACTAAATAAAATACAATTAAGTACTAAATAAGCAAACATTGGCAAAATCTTGTACATAATGGCTAATTAAGTTTAGTATCAAACGTTTGCATAACTGTTAACTTTTACTTTTAAAAAGACTAACTAATTGCCCAACGAACAACAAGTTGTTGGTGATTACTTGAACTGTAACAAACAAACCAAACAAACAAAAAAATCAACCTTTAGAGAACTATTTGGTAGCTTAGAGGAATTTGTGAATGATATACCTTGAGCACCTTTACGATCCAAAGACGTTTTAATGTTTTTGTTTTTTCATACAATGCATTTTTTGTTTTTAAATTAAAGTCGTAGAAAGAGAAGACGTTGGGAAAAAAACATTCGAAAGGAATTAATAAGAAAGAAGTTGGCTTTATTGCTTTTTAAATACACATTATTATGACTGATTAGTTCAATATGGATAGAGAAAATGGGGAGGTTATAAAGAATACATCTTCTTATATATAAAAAAACTTAACATTCTGTGTGTAGCCAGTGTTTGCGAAAACGGTTCATTCTTTCGGGAAAAATTTGTTTGTGTGTGATAGAAGATGTCAATGCGGTGGTTTATAGCGATATTATATGTTTGTAAGGCAGGTGGGCGTGGCACCTCCAATACAACCTAAATTTTTAATATGGTATATCTTCGGAATTATAAGTCGGACAGCATTGAAATTTAGTACAGTGTCATGGCGTAAGCGTGTCATTCCACCGATAAAATTCAATGGGCGTTGAACATGGGGCGTGGCACTTTTTTAACTCCGGTGTCACTTTGAAACTAGAGCGTTCACATCAATGACACTCGGTACAAACTTACAATTTAGTCCTGTCCTTCGACAGGGGAAATAAGGTCGGTTTTGAACAAGGGGGCGTGGCACCGCCCATACAACTCAATTCTTTAACATGGAATAGCATTGCTCAGCATTGAAATTTGGTACAGTGTCATGGCGTAGACGTGTCGTTCCACCGGTAAAATTTAGGAGTTGGACAAGGGGCGTGTCACTTTTTAAATTGCGGTGTAAATTTTGAACTATAGCGTTCACATCAATGACACTCGGTTCAAACTTACAATTTAGTCGTGTCCTTTGGCAGGGGGAATAAGGTGGATTCACGACAAGAGGCGTGGCACCGCCCATACAACTAAATTTTTTAATATGGAATTTTTTCGGAATCGTGAACTGCACATCATTGAAACTTGGTGTACCGTCGTCTCATAGATGTGTCATTCTACTGATGAGATTTGATGGGCGTTTGACAAGGGGTGTGGCACATTTTTGATGACCAAACATTTCAGCAGAACTAGAAGTAGCCCATCAATGAAAGTTGGCACGAACTTTCCACTTAGTAGCACAATTCGACTAGAAGAAAGTTGTGAGCATTGGACAAGAGAGCGTGGTACCGCCTTCATTTTTATATACATAGATTGTTTATCTTGACTAACTGACTGGTTGATTGATTGATTGATTTATCATCGCCCAGACCAAACCGCTGAAGCTACAAACAAGAATTTTGGTGCATCTTGAAGAATGAACCTTCGCCAAGACGGGATTTTTTTAAAGCCGGGGTCTAAAGGGGCAAAACATGGGTTGAAGTGTTGTATGAAGAAACGTGATTTATTAAACATAATAAATTTGAACTTCCTGAAAATATTCTAGATCAAAACTTATTCGACACGTCTATTATAACAATGGGTTAAGGTTTATTTACGGAAAGGCTCCGAAACAAACAACACGAACCGATGGGCCTATTGACTTCAACAATTGTAAAAATAATTGAAATAAATACAATTAGACACGTGTTTCTCATTATTTACAAAATCGAAATTTAACTGAATCAACGACGGGCTAAAAGTATGTATGGAGAAACACATTTTTTGATTCTTTTAGCTTCAAACTTGGTGAAAGTACTTCAAATGTAAAATAACTCGATACGTGTTTTTCATTTTTCCGAATATTAAAATCGGACGGGGTCAGCGATGGGTTAAAAGTTTTTATAGAGAAACTGTGAAAAATATGAATTAATGGGCCCATTGACATCAAACTTGGTGAAAGTACTCTAAGTGAGAAATAATTTGACACGTGTTTTTCACTTTTTTGAAAACAAAATCTAACGGGGTCAACAATGGGTTAACAGTTTGTATGGAGAAACACGATTTATTGATCCTTTTGACTTCAAACTTAGACAAAAAGCACTTCAATCGGGAAATAATTAAAATGTGCTTTTCATTTTTTTGAAAACCGAAAATCTAAAAACCGAAATCTGGTAAGCCGAGGGTTAAGAATTTGTTTGGAGTAAATGTGAAAACACATGATTTAATGGCCCTTCTGACTTCAAAATTTTTAAAACACTCGAAATCAAAGATAGTTAGACACATTTTTTTTTTTAAATCAAAATCTGATGGGCTCAACAATGGGTCAAGAATTCGTATAGGGGGAAACAGGAGAGCTTGCGTGCAAAGCCGCAGGGCCCAGCTAGTAAGTTTATATAAAATATATTAGTACAAGTAGGGTAATTTCGGGTATTGTGGTATACCTATTTATTTTTTTGTCCATATCACAGTCAAATTCAGCCCCAAAATGAAATTCGACCGATGACTTATTTCAAGTTTTGGCTTTTTTTAAACAAACTGAAAAACTTCTAATAAACATTTTCAGAGATTTTATTGAAAGTTTGTAACAACTCATAATCAGTTCATTGGCGGGCAATGTGGTATTGCATGTTCGGATAATTTTGTATCCTACTTTTTTTCTATGTGTTTGAATTAATTTGATTAAATTGTAAGACAATATGATTTTTAAACATTTCTAAGCATATGTTAATAGAAGTAGATAACATATGTCCACTAAATATTGTGCCTCTCCCCGGTTTCGACTCGGCCGAAGTTGTTCGCGGTTATCGGGTGATCAAGTGCGACGACCAATTCCAACCAAAGGTCTTCCGCTCCTCTAATCCGGAAGAGGAGGACGCAGACGAAATTGTCGACGCCCAAAAGTTGTTGGACGACGTAAGGCTCGACGATTCGGACATTACCACCGTAGACCAGTAGGCCTGGGGTTGAAGGTTGTCCAAATTAACCTCCAACATTCAAAGTTGGCAACGGACAACCTTACCGTTCTTCTGTCGGAGGAGGACGTGGACCTCGCCATAGTCCAGGAACCTTGGGTGCGGAGCACTGAGGTGAAAGGGCTGAGGCGGAGCGACTACAACCTCTTCTACAAGAGAGGGGAAGGTAAGCCAAGGGCGTGCGTAGTTGCTAAAAACACCTTAACATGCATCTTTTACCTCACCACAGCACTGACGACACCACGGTGGTGGAGCTAGCTGCAGCTGGGGGAAAAAAGCTCCTTATAGTCTCGGTCTACATGGCGCATGACAGGCGTGCGCCATCCGAGAAGATCCGGAGGCTCGTCAGCAACACCAATACCCACGGCACGGTGCTGATAGGGTGCGACGCGAATGCGAGACACATCCTATGGGGAAGCACGGAAAACAACGACCGAGGTGAGTCTCTTTTTGACTTTATACTTAGTACTAACCTAGTAGTGTGTAACAGGGGAAACACCCCCACCTTCGTTTTCCCAAGCACTGACGGTTTCAGTGGGTGGGAGGAGGTTCTCGATGTTACTCTACTAACGGATAACGGACAGGTGGGTGTGAACAAATGGAGGGTATCCAGCAAGAAATCCTTTTCGGATCACGCATGGATACTCTTCGATTTGGATCTTCTGGTTGAAGCACCCGCACCATATCGCAATCCCAGACGTACCAACTGGAATCGTTTCGCCGGTATGATCCGTAACAGGATAGGAAGGGCTGCCCCAATCAATATCTCCTCGGTAGGAGACATTGATCATAGAATCGGGCAGTTGGAGAACGCGATGGCTTCCGCGTTCAAAACGTCTTGTCCTATTAAATACTCAAAAAAATCATTCCCACCTTGGTGGAATGATGACCTGTCACGTCTGAGATCGGAGGTCCGAAGGTCATTCAACCTAAGTTATTCCTCAGGTAACTGGCAAAGTTACAAGGATAGCTTAAAAAAATATAAAGAAGCTATCAGAGATTCTAAAAACAAGGGTTGGAGGGAATTCTGCTCAGCTATAGAAACTACGAAGGATTCGGCAAGGCTAGGAAAGGTGTTGTCCAGGGATCACACCTGCCCCTCGTTCATAACGAAGCCAGATGGCTCCTGGACTGAAAGTACCGAGGAGGCCCTAGATCTGCAGCTGAATGCACACTTCCCAGGCTGCACAAAGGAGGGCACCTCGACTAGGCATGCAGTGCAAGGCCTAACTCCGATAAACGATGCTTACAACATTATAACGAGGGAAAAACTCACATGGGCTGTGAAAAGCTTCTCACCATACAAGTCTCCGGGACCAGATGGCATTCTTCCCATAATGCTGCAGGTGTCACAGGACTCAGTACTACCCTGGCTAGAGGCCATCTTCAAGGCCTGCCTAGTCTGGAATTATATCCCCGTCAGTTGGAGACGGATGAAAGTCGTCTTTATCCCGAAGGTAGGGAAAAGAGGTCACGACTCAGCGAAAGATTTCCGGCCTATAAGCCTGACTTCGTTTGTACTTAAAACCTTCGAGCGGATGCTCGACCTCCACATACGGGAGGAAGTAGGACATAAACTATCTGAAGCCCAACATGCTTACCTAAAGGGTAGGTCAACGGAGACCGCCCTACATGAGGTAGTACGAACAGTGGAAAGGTCACTGGAGTATAAGCAGTACACACTGGCAGCCTTCATGGACATAGAAGGTGCCTTTAATAACATAAAGACGAATGCGATAGAGGAATCGCTGGTAAACCTTGGAGTTAGCATACAGGTACGTAGCTGTGTTACGGCAATGCTCCAATCAAGGGTGGTGAGCGCGACGCTAGGGAACACCCACCTTACAAAATTTGTAAGCAGGGGCACACCACAGGGGGAGGGGTACTGTCGCCTCTTCTGTTGGTTTGTGCCCTCAACAACACTTTAACAGAACTTAACCAGAGAGGAGTCAAAACGGTTGCGTATGCTGACGACGTGGTTTTAATGGCATCAGGGATGTGCCCTGACGTGATTAGTAAAATCCTTCAGGGTGGCCTGGATAGGTTAATCGCTTGGTGCACGGGACGTGGACTAAGCATTAACCCCAGCAAAACTGAGCTGATGCTGTTTACCACTCGTACTAAGATACCAACTTTTAGACGACCTCATCTTGAGAATATAACACTACCCCTTTCGTCCAGTGCCAGATATCTCGGGGTAATTCTGGACCCTAAACTGAACTGGAGGCTAAACATAGAGCACAGAATAAACAAAGCAGGATTTGCACTCTACTCCTGTAGGAAAATGATAGGAAGGAGGTGGGGCCTCCGACCAAGTCTAATGCTATGGATGTTCAAATGGTTGTACGTCCAATATTATCATACGGAGCTCTGGTCTGGTGGAAAGCCCTCAGGAGGGAATACAACATTACCAAACTCGGTAGACTACAAAGAGCAGCTTGTACCGGAACTACGGGAGCGATTAGATCCTGCCCTGGAGAGGCGCTTAACGTGCTGACGCACCTGCTTCCCGTCGATCTGCATATTATGAAGGCCGCAACTCTTACTGCTCTTAGGCTGAGAGAAACAGGTTGCTGGAAGGACAGACCGTATGGCCACGGCAGTCTGTTATCACAAGGGCAAAGGTGCCTGCCTACAACGACGGATTATGTAATTCCTACCATGGTCTTTGGGAAAAATTACGATATCCGTATCCCCTCTCGTCTAGAATGGAAGAGAGCAAACATCCTACATAACCTGAGTACCACAATCTACACTGATGGCTCCAAAATGGAATGCGGAGTAGGAGCAGGAGTCTTCTCCAAACATCTTAAGATAAACGTGTCTTTCCGCCTCCCCAATACGGCAAGCGTTTTCCAGGCGGAGGTGCTCGCTATTAAGGAAGCGTGTAGGATGGCATTGATGGACACATCCTACAAAAGCCACATTACAATACTTTCCGACAGCCTATCTACGGTCAAGGCACTGGAATCGTCGATTCTATCGTCAAAACTAGTGCGGGAATGCAGGAAGCTCCTGATGGAGCTAGCTCAGAGGTTCAGAGTTACCCTGATATGGGTGCCAGGGCACAATAACATTGACGGGAACGAAAGGGCCGATGAGCTGGCTCGAAGAGGCTCCGCTCTTGATGAGAACGAGGCGCTGACGGTTCACGCCCCACTGGGCTCTATCAAGGGCGAGGTCTCGAAGGACTTTCTTGCCAAAGCCAACACTAGATGGCAGGGGACGGAATCCTATAAAATCAGCAGATCACTGTGGCCAACATACGACAAACACAGGACCGCGGAGCTCTTGAACAAAGACCGACGGGATGTGGCAAGACTGACGGCAGTCATCACTGGCCACTGGCCCATTGGAGAGCACGCGGCAAAGATGGGGATTCCATACAACACCAGCTGTCACAGCTGTGAAAACCCGGATGAGAAGGAAACCGTCCACCATTTCCTCTGCGCCTGCCCGGCCTTAGCAAGAAGGAGATGGAAAACGCTGGGAAAACCGACATTTCAGACTTTCGAAGAGATAGCAAAGTGCAGCGTAAGCTCACTACTCTCTTTCATTAACCTCTCGGATTGGATATAAGTATATATGTATGGATAGATACATATAAGTCCAGATGACACCAGACAATATACCTTAGAGTACCTACCGGGAATAGTGGTATCAAAACGGCGCCAACGCGCTAATTGGATGTTGGAACATCGCCACTTGAACCAACCAACCAACCAAATATTGAGACTAACTTCAGCCATTTATTTGACTGCATAAGCAAACATAAAGATGTCACTCAATACACTTATCATACTTAAGTGGGCTTCTACTCAACTGCCAAACTCAAATTACGCAATACATTCCATTCAAAATGTCGTATAAGCTGGGTTGAAGAAAATCTGTTGCCAATCTGTTGGGAAAGGACCAGAAAACGAAGTCATACCTGGTCGTCTGCCGAAGTTAAGCGCCACAAGGACGAAAAACTGCTGACAAGTGCAAAAAACAAATTGGCCAATCAACACGCAAATTAGCACGAAAATTTGGCATTTCAAAGTTTGGTGTTCACAAGATTTTGAAGAGGAACAATGTAATTTATCGCTAACATAAACCAGCACCAAAGTATTCCGCAAAACAACTTGAAAATATACCAAAATGCTGCCGTGCACTTCGTTGTGAACACTTCGCTAATGAAAAATTCATAATTTTGGATGTTGAATCGTACTTCACATTTTTGCACCAGAATTAAGCGGCAACGACGGTTTTTACACTGACAACATCGAAACAACATCAAACGGAGTTAAATACGCCAGCAAATCAAAATTTGAACCAAAGGAGCTAGTGGGGGTGGCCATTTCTTCGAAGGGTGTCTCAGCGATATTGATTCGCACAAACAAAGCCAAAGCGGTCAATGCTGACGTTTATATCGGTCAATGCTTGCCAAAATTAAAGCAATTCACTGGCAAATATTACACTGGCGACGAAATCATGTTTTGGGTGGATTTTGCAAGCTGTCACTACAGATAACTCATCATATAGATATCCAGTCTCATACGACGAAAACGGCACAAAAATTTCAAGCTCTGAATTACAGCTTTTTTCCGCAAAGCTATTTTACGCACACAACTGCATGTGCTCATCCAGAACTTTTGTCGGATTGAATTAATTTTGAATTTATTTTCTTGCTTGTGATATTCTTTTTTGCAACATATATTTATGATTTTAGCTACGACGATCATGTGCTGTATTTGGTGTAACAGGTAGACGGCACACCAGATGTTCGTAATTTCTTTTTCGTAAATTTCGCCTCGGGTTCAAGGCTGGGCGGGAAGCAAAATGTTTCTTAACATTTAACGCTTTTTTTATAAACCTTTTTAATCGGTTATACCTACCGGAAATTAATAATTTGTTCAAAAAATGTGATATAAATGAATCGGCACTAAAAATGTTGTGCATGATCAAAGAATATAAAGCAAGAAAATAATTTCATGTCAAAGAAAATTACATACACTTCGTTGCTAAGGCAACGCATTGTCAATAGCTGAGGCGCCAGCAGGTCTATCCTTTGCGTCGGCGTAACTGTATTGCGACAATTAAGTGACCGCTGAACAATTACATTCGTTTTGGAATATTTGCCGATCTTTTCATTTTTTTTGCGAAAAGCAAGTGCCTGGGCGTACCCAGCAACAAATTAAAGGGGACAAATCCATAACTACATTTCCGAATTCAGAATATAAAATTCAAATAGAATAGAATATAGATTTCTGAGCATGTGTATATGAAATATAGAATTATGTAGGGGGAGCTACCCTCCTCTACCCATACCTAGGTACGCCCATGAGCGCCTGTCATCATCAACCGAATCTTTTTGCTGTATGGTTGTTTGTAACCGTATGCTGCGCTTGGTTGATTGATTTTAAAACTTGCGAACAAAACCCAACAATTCACTAATCAAGAGATCTAGAAACCAAATAAATTGTTCATTCATCTTTTTTTCACGGGTCGTAAAAAAAGGAATATATATTTAAAAAGAAACCATAAAAAAATGTTTGGCGGCTACAGTGAGGATTGAACCGCGAACTCGTCGTCCGAGACACTCCCGCTTGCGCGTTTGACCATCAACACTCAATCCCGACTTGCTGCTTAAAAGGTATGATAACAGACAAGCGCCGTTTTGACTAGAAAATCACATATTTATGTGTTTGTGTGAGTGACATTAGAGGCCAAAAAGCTCTTATCGGAGGCCAAATTTGTCGAACTTTTTGACACATTTTTTCCTTGGCCGCTGGACATCTATATGATGAGTTATCTGTGCTGTCACTATGCGAAAAAAGTTGGATTGGCTGACCGAGTATAAAATAAAATTGTTTGCCGAAGAAGGAGAATCCTCCAAACGTGTCTCAGGCACGTCCAACCGAAAATTTCTGGGCAGTTCTCAAACGTATGGTGCACGGAACGAGCAAGAGTTCGAGATAAACACCGCACAGTGGCTCAATTTGTCATTTCAGGTTGCAAAATTAATAACTCCTGAACGAATAGAGATAATTGGAAAATTTTTTTTGCTGTTGATTAGAAATTCATCAGGCTATTGTATTCTCAAAAATAAACTCAATCGAGGACAGGGTGCTTCGTAATACTTTGTCAAAGTTCGGCTTACTGTAAATAAGAATAATGCGAGCAACAATGATAAGTTTTAGTTGCAAAATTAATGAAAATGCATTAAAAAAGATGAAAAGTAATAAGAAATTTAAGAAATAAGCTGAAAGAGTCAAATTTAAAGATACAAATTCATAAATTTTGCTTTCAAAATGAGAACCAGAATTCGAAAAATGTCCAAAAAAGTCAATTTTTCTTTGGATAATCCCAAGTTTAAAAACAATGCTAAAGCTTCATTAGGACTATATTTGATCGGTAGCACATTGGGTGGGGTGGGAATTCTGTCTTTTATTCTTTTAACGCGACCCGGGCTTGCTGGTAAAACTGCTTTCACTATAACGCCTTTCATTTTCCCCTGATTCTTATTTTATTTTATGATCAAAGCTTCTGAAAAGTGGGTGGCAGTTATTTTTCCCGTTGCCTCCATAAGCTTCCTTTTTTTAGTGAATGACGCACAGTCCTGAGTTGACTTTTTCGGCCTTCCTTTTGCCGCCTTTGATGTCGATGGTTGGTCATCGCTTATGCTATATGCATCTCTTGCATCGAAGTATATTATTTTTTCTAACCACTCCTCATTACTCTGGACAAAATTTAATTTGGTACGATTTGCCGCAATCCATTTTAACTTGATAGATAAGTCCTGGATATCTTCTCTTTAGTCGTAGATGTGTTGGCTGCAGGCAAACTTCCTTCGACGAAACCAATTCGACGTAGCCAGAACGATATGCTCCTTTGTCTTCGAAATAGTAAATATTTCAAAGAGCTTCGATTTTTTTTAAAACATTATTGTGCTTCTTCTTCGGTTTAGTTGCAGTGGCGGAGTTGAAGTGAAGTTTAGTTTAAATTAAATTCGAAACTAACTTTACTTACATTCAAATAGCAGGCACTAAGCTTCTAGTAATAGCAGGTACCTGCAGTTCTTAGGTTGTGAGATTTTTGAACAGCCCAGACATATAAGTGGGTTTTAGGCAATGCACATAGATATAAGTCTACTTTTTGTTTTTCAATAACTAATTGTTTCATTGGCGCGATTCAACTCTAAGACTAATGGCGACTGACTGAGTTTTGCTCAAATTAAAAAAAAAAATGTATGCCAGGCACAGTGTAAGTATTTTGTTAAAAACAAAAGCATTACATCAAAGGATACATGATAGCTGATTGCCGGAAATGAAAGCCAACTTGTTTTTCGTGCGTGCGAACTGCGCATCCAGCAAAAGTACTCTTTACTTCGAGCTTACAGCAATATACGCCAAAAATAAAGTCGACTTAATATCGAGTTGCAAGCTTGTATCACATCTTAAATGAAGCCAAAATCCAAATTTGCATGCCCTGGCAACGATTATAATCGCGTGTAATTGATTCACTATCAAAATCTTGACGAATTTGTTCGAACGCACGCACCCGAAAGCACAAAATTGCGCGAGGTGGCCACAGAAATATCGCTCTGAAATCCAGTCGGGCAAAATCGGGCACCCGATCTCTTCATGGCAGAACTCACAGAAGACTAGTGAACAATTTTCCCAAAGACGGAACCGTGGCAAGTATGGCCTTTTTTTTGAAAGTCTATCGAAAGTTCAAAAAGAGTGATAAAAACAGTGCTTCAAGTGCGTGCCTATGAAAACACAACAACAACAACCAACTTTTTTTTTCTATATTTAATTATTTACTACAAATGTCTTCTTTTACGATGCTGGTGCAAAAAGTTTCAATTAATCTGCTCATTTCCGTATTTTAAAACTTCAGCTTTGCCGAAAAAGTGCAAATTGCTGATATTATTTCACACTCTAAAAATTGCTCAACTTTGACGGGCTCTACAAGCAAAACTATTTGTCCAATTTAGTTAAGGTTTTCGGATGTCTTAGGTCCAAGCATTTATCTATCGGACAAGTATAACAGTTTCCCCCAAATCGAATATGACAAAATCGACTTTTGCAACCTACGTCGGCAGAATCAGCCACTGTGCACCGTCCAAAACCTAACTCGGGACATTTGCTTTACACTGAGAAAAATCGAAGACAATGATCCATTGAGTGTACTCTAAATGTATTTTTTGACAGATAACGAATAGACTGAAGTACCAAATAAAATACATTTTTTGATCATTTGTCTGTTTTCAAATGGCGCGCGCCGGAAGTTAATCTCAATATTTAGTGGACATATGTTAGAAGTATAATAAGTATTTTTTAATACTTGCTATACTATAAAAGGTTGTGTAAGCTAAAGTTATTCCTATTTCATTATTCCTTACAGTCATAATTACATTTCTTAAGCTTTTAGCGTTCCATATGCAATTTTTTTTTTCCGGCCTATTTAGTACTGGAAGATGGTATACCACATTACACTCGACGACTATACCACATTACCCGAACTTGACTTCTTTTGAAATAATTATGTTTCGATCGCGGCGGAGCGGATAAATAAAAATTGGCTTAGTTCGGGTTTGGGGTGTTTATTGTTAAACGTACGAATAACAAGTAAGTAAGTAATTTAACAAATAATAATAACACACAAACAGTAACAACGCAAGTAAACAAAAAAGTGCAACGAAACATTGGACAAGGCAGTGAAGTGCAGAGACAAGAACAAAAACGCGCACAAGAACCAAAACGCGCACATCTTCAAACAACAACACACCCACAAAGCAGAAAAAATTGAAGAAACAGAGGAGATCAGCGCAGACAACAACAGCAGAAACAACAGCATCGCAGCACAGCGGCGGACACACAGATCCAGCAGGAGATCCCCAATCTCGGGCACGGGGCCCAAAAACAGATGAGCGGAAAATTTTTATAAATATATATATAAGGGCAGGTCAAATTGTATGGAACGATTTTTTTTTATGAAGCGTATAGCAAAATCGTAATCTATAGGTGATTCTGAGAAATTTTGCTCAAGAGACCATAGCTCTAAGTCGGATTTGGAGCCCCCCAAAATTTCAAAATAGAAATGTAAAAATAGTGTTCTTTTGTTGAAACCTTGAAAATGTTGATTTTTTCAGATCGATGTTCCTACAAAAAGGAGTTCGAAAACAAAAAAATTAATCGTAATAAAAGTTGTTGGAAATTATCTGAACTTTCATAATCTGCACAAAAAAAAAACATTATCGAAAAAAATCGAAGAAAATTCGGAATTTATTAGTTAAAAGTTCATTTTAGGCTATTTTTCGACAAAAAGTTCCTAATATGTCTACTAAAAATAATAAAAAAATATTGGTATCAATACAGATTCTAAAAGGTGATAAAAATACCTTTCAAACAAGCCCAGATTGAGAAATCTACTATAACTCTGTCCGATTTTATGACGAATTTAATTCAGTTATTCTATGTATATATTGAAAAATATCTATTTTGAAATTTTGGGGGGCTCCAAATCCGACTTAGAGCTATGGTCTCTTGAGCAAAATTTCTCCGAATCACCTATAGATTACGTTTTTGCTATACGCTTCATAAAAAAAAAATTAACCCGCCCTAATATATATCTACCCCAAATATATACCCACTCCCCAAAAATCCAGAATAAAAATGTTCTTTGTGGTACCCCGCTTATCGTGTCCCTTAGTACAAAACAGCGCAGTGCAGTAAGCAATTCCGCTACTGCACATAATTCGGCGCTTTGTACATTTTCGCCGTCTCGTTTGTGCGACCTTCGCTCCAAAGAAGCAAAATCTCCGCTTCAGCCAGCCATACGCACCTTGTGCAGTAAATAGGCACGCAGCATTCCTCCCGCTGCATTCCCACACTCCCACTTGTACTCATTTTCGTGTTTTGTTTTTGTGCGACATACGCAAGCACTGAGCAGCAAGCACTCCCGCTGCTGCTTTCAAGTGTAATTGCACATTCGCACTTCTGCCTAAGCAATTCCCAAACTCTCGCTAGCAGAAGTAAGCAAACTCGAATATAGTGGGACAAGTAGCCTATTTTCGCAGCACTGGAAAACTGGTATAAAAGCAGCAGTGGCAGCGCAAGGGGTCGAGTCTGTGTTGAGCAAGCAAAGTGGTAACAAGTGTAGATACAAGCGAAGTCTAAATCTGTAAATAAAGTGATTGTTGATTTTTTCTGTGTAATTGAAGTTGTTTTATTTTCAAAACCAATCCAAACGAACCTGTGAAGTAATTTTCGTAACATTTGGTGTCAGAAGTTCGGATTGTGTTACTGAAGATAAAAAAATTATAAAAAACGCAGACATGGTTAAACTCGAGCTGCTGAAGGTGGACCAGCTGAAGAAGGAGCTGGCTGCCTGGAATTTGCCGACTGCTGGCGGAAAGGTGGATTTGCAGCTGCGCTTGCGAGAGGCGTGTGAGTCACGAGCCATCGATTGGGCTGCACACGAGTTCGGAACGCAGGAACAAGAGGCGTCGGCCAAAGTGGAGGAATCGCCTGCGGGTGCTGCGTCGATGCAAAGTACGGCTGCAGCGGCTGCGCCACTACAAGCGTTGGACATGAGCCAGCTAATCGCTGCACTTAAGGGCATGTCGGCGCAAATTGAAACGGCGAATCGAGAGATTGCAGCGAAATTGGAAATTACTAATCAGGAAATTTCGGCACGAATGGAAACGGCGAATCAAGAAATGTCAGCGAAACTGGAAAGTGCGAAATGCGAGTTGTCCGCCAAGCTTTAGGAAAATTCTGCGCGCTTGGAGCAGAAAGTGGAAGAAATATCCAACAAGCTACATGTGAAGGTGGAGCACCTGGGAGCGCAAGTGGAACACTTGGACAAACAAGTCGATGACCTGGATGAGTCCTTAAACAAACGAGTTGACAATCTGGAAAATTCGGTGAACAGAAAAATCGACGAGCGGCTTAGAGAGGTACACCTGCGAGCAAGGGTGCAGTCGGTTGAGGAAAGTTTTGCCATAGCAGTGCCTACTTATGACGGTACTACGTCGTTCGACACATTCAAACTACAATTCGATATGTCTGCTTTGGAGAGTCAGTGGACCGATGTTAGGAAAGGTCGGAGACTGATACTGGCTCTAAGAGGTGCTGCGGCTGAGGTAATAAAAACAGTTCCGGAAGGTTTGAGAGGTGATTACGAGACCGTCATAAGGGCGCTGGCAGCCAGATACAGTGACGAGCACTACAAAATGCTGTATTATTGCGAGCTGAAGAGCCGTAGGCAAAGAGCAGACGAGGCGCTGCAGACATATGCAGCAGACATTGAGCGGCTCGTACAGTTGTGTTACCCGAAATTCGGCGCTGATGACCTCGAGATGATGAAGATTGAGTCATTTATTGAAGGTCTTCATGACCCAGAGACACGTCGCAGTGCATTGATGATGGGCAAGCCGACATTTAAGGAGACGGTGACCAGCGCGATGACTTATGAGGTGGCCTGGAGAGGAAGTTTTCGACATTCATCTGCGGAAAGGCGTCGAGCCCAATCTGGACGTATCTGGACGTCTGAAGAATGGCAGCCTATACCGCGAGTGGGAGAGCAGTGATGGCAGGACCAGAAAATCCCTAATAGTGGTCCCGAGAGGCCGAATCGACGATGTAATCGAGGCAAACCATAAAGACTCCAGTGGAGGGCACCTAGGCATAGCAAAAACTGTCGCCAATATAAGGGAAGGATGCTAGGAGTCTGTCGCTGAGTGGATCAGAAGTTGTAATTGGTGTTCAGCTGCGAAAGGGCCGAGGAGGAGATCACGGAGCCGCACTCAACGAGTCGAAAGTAGGTTAACAGCGAGCTATGGTCTACGGGCTAACCCAGAAGGGTTCCAAGAAGGCGATCTGGTAATGCTCAACAACCCGCAGCGGAAGGAAGGTTTGTCTCCAAAGCTTCAAACGTCATGGGAAGGACCGTACAAGGTCGTGACCAGGATTAATGACGTGGTGTACAGGGTTCAACGCTGCGGCAACAGAAACGTCAGGTTGAAAGTAGTCCATTTGGAGCGCCTGGCGTCTTACTCCGGCGGAGCCTCGGTACTTGTTCGGGACGAACAAGTCTAAGTGATGGGCAGTGAAACGAAAAGGCACTCTGTGCTGTGCATGAACGCTTTTGCAAGCATACTTTTAGGCACGCACTGTGAAGTACGGCGAACTGGTATAATTCGCTTGGTATAGTCCGATATGGCAAGGTTCGCGAGAAATGGTCTGTGCGAAAATGGTCGAGCATTTTCCAATTGGAAGTTGCAAGAAACTTCGGCGCGATAAGAAAACTGGTATAAAAGCAGCAGCGTGCAGTCCAGTGAGTCGAGTCGGTGTTGAGCAAGCAATGGGGAAACATGCAATAGTTGTAGTGTAAAGTAGAACAAGTGTAAATTTGTAAATAAAGCGATTGTTAGTTTTGACTACGTTGCGCTGAATAACTGAAGTTGTTTTATTTTCAAACACAATCAAACGAACCTTGGAAAACTTGAGATTTTCGTAACAATATATTCACGTTTGCATACAAATAAAGACAAACTCACATACTCCTATATATTAAAAAATTTGTTGTTTAATAATAATTTCCCCAATTCTTGTTTACATATTTCGTGTTTATTCCCAATGTATATATACCAATTTCTCGACGCGTTTACACACACAGTTGTAAACTTTTATCCTCAACAAAAATACAAATTCGCATTGAAAATTTTTTACACTTTCGTGTACATTTCCCCATTTCTAAATTATCGTTCGCGCGGACGCGGAGGCACTCAAAACTCGCTCTAAGCCACCTAGTCCCATAGCAACCGATCCCAGTGTTGCCACATTTGGTTTTGAGTCCGAGAGACTCATGTAATTATGCGAACAGTTTTCGTCGGCTCCCATTGAGGATTTGACCAAATCACTGGTTCAAATTAAACAGAAAAATCTGCAAGCCCAATGGGAGAGGCTAATGCGCGCACATCAGGCAGTCTTCCGTGCTGAGGACAACAGCCAGCCCGTCGGTTTTAAAGAGTCGGCTAGACAAAAGATCGACGCCTGCACAGACCAATACGAGTTGTGCATGGCTAAGATGTTGGACATCATTAAGATGCTCCAATCTCAGTCCCCCAGCTTGCTACGCGTATGGAACCGGTTCAGCCCCTAGAACCAGCAAATACTTCCTACATTTGCCTCCAAGTTCCTCCTTGCGACACCGAAACATTCTTCGGGGGCTATCAGCAGTGGCCGTCCTTTCGAGACATGTTTACTGCGGTATACATTAACCACCCCCAGCTCACTCCAGCCCAAAAATTGTATCACCCCCGATACAAAACGCAAGGCCAAGCCGGTGCTATTGTTAAACAATACGCACTAACCGATGAGAATTTCGGACTCGCGTGGGAAGCCCTCAGATCCCGCTATGAGAACAAACGCATCCTCGTTGACAACCAAATTCGATCTTTATTGAATATTGCTCCTGCCCACACCGAAAATAGTGAGGCATTACAGCGGATCCAGAATTCTATAAACAATTGTCTGTCCGTTCTCAAGTCTCAGGCTGTAGACACTGACAATTGGGATCCGCTGTTGGTATATACATTGTGACCGAAAAGTTTCCGGAAATTCTCATTTAAAATTCGCGCGCTGTATATTTTTCGATATTTTAAGTTTCTGTAGGTTGGTAGCACTGTCCTTAATTACTATGCCAAAAATGAGCGCGATCTGTAAGACAGTTTGTTTACGGCAGCTGTTGAAACCAGTTCCCCTCAGTAGTGCGTTGCGATTTTGTTGAGAATTTTCTTCAAAATGAGTACCGTGAACAGGTCTCTTTGGACGTGCTTGATCGTGCCAATTCCGATCCAACTTTCATGGAACGCATCATAACTGGTCACGAGACATGGGTCTACGAGTACGACATGCAAACAAGCCAACAATCATCGGAATGGAGAGGAAAAGACGAGCCGAAACCGAAAAAACCACGCCAAAGTCGCTCGAAAATCAAGGTAATGCTGATTGTTTTCTTCGATATTCGTGGTGTGGTGCATCATGAATTCGTCCCTGAAGGACAAACAGTCGGTAAAGACTATTATTTGACTGTTTTAAGAGGTTTGCGTGAAAATATCCGCCGTAAACGGCCTCAATTGTGGAAGGATAATTCATGGATTTTTCATGACGATAATGCTCCCTCGCACCGAGCCAACATTATCAACGATTTTAAGGCCAAACATTCAATAAATACCATCGAACAGCCACCGTATTCACCTGATCTTGCACCGTGTGACTTTTTCCTGTTTCCCAAACTCAAATTACCACTCAGAGGAACGCGTTTTGAATCCATAGAAGACGTAAAACAGAATTCGCAGAGGGAACTCAAAGCCGTACCGGAAAGCGCCTATAAAAAATGTTTTGATGATTGGAAGAAACGTTGGCATATGTGTATCGCTTCTAATGGAGCATATTTTGAAGGAGATAAAATAAATATTGATGAAGATTAAGAATTTTGCGTTTTATTTAAAATTTCCGGTCACAAGGTATATGCTCTACAAAATTGCCCGAAGCAACTCTAGCTTTCATTTCATTTCATTTCATTTCATTTCATTTCGGCCTACCAAGTCGAAACCACAAACCTCATCTTCCAATGTCCGACCCCCCAGATCCCTAAATTTTCACACTGAAGTGAAAAAGCACTTCGCGTGCCAAAGCTTTAAAGGCTCTTCCCCCAGTGTCGGTTAACATATGTGAAGAAGCATAAGCTCTGTGTAAATTGCCTTGCTACATCTCACCAAATTCAGGACTGTACAAGCAATTTCACATGCGTATTTTGCCAGAAAAAGCATCATTCCTTGCTTCATCTCCCCAAAGGCAATGCGCAACCCACTCACTCCCCCAATCGATCACCTACGACCACTTCTCTGGTTTCAACGGTTATCCAACAACCGAGCAACAACTCCACCACTCATTCTCCCCTTTCCTATGCGCAACCCAGCATATGTTCAAGGCAAAGTACGCTCCCAGTACCAGCCCTTCACCCAAAAAATGGCACCCAGTCTCTTCTGCCTACGGCACTGGTGTCCATTAAACACTTAGGAAAGTTGTTCAAAGTTCGAGCGTTGATCGATCAAGACTCTCAGCGCACCTTCATTTCCTCGAAGGTCCAGAGACGCCTAAAATTGCGGATTGAGAAATCTAACCTTCAGATCTCGGGCATTGGCGGACAAATTGTGAAAAACGCCAACCATATATGCTTCTTGACATTGGCAGTCCCCAAAATGAGCACAAATCTCCCCGTGCAAGCAATCGTACTTCCAAAGTTAACGGAATTTCTGCCCCCTTCAAAATAAAATCCCCAAATTTTAACGATTTCGCCACGCTAGACCTCGCTGATTCCAACCCCTTCGAGGCAGCGCAGATCGATATAGTGATTGGCAGTGATCTCATCCCGCAGATCATGCTCGAAGGTTTCCACCGAAATGTATGTGGCAGCTTACTTGCTCAACTTACAGTATTCGGTTAGATATTAAGCAGTCCAGTACCCATGCCATCACATTTGACAAATGTTGCCGCGGTGCCAAATCACCATACGTACACTGGTCCCGCCCTTCGAGAAAACCTTCCTACTCTCAAGGAAGCCCCTTCTGATGTAATTGCCGTCCTCAATCCCGTACGGTTTCCACAAAGGGAGATAACGGCAAATCCCGTCAAACACGCCATTCCTGCAAACTCAGACTCAAAACGGCAAACACCCCCCCTTCGCTGCCAAACGTTTCGCCCCCAATGAGACCGCGAAAAAGGGTACGACAAAAGCGTTGGCACGACGCCACGCGTCAATATGCACAGCAAGTGATGGAAACTGCATGCCCCTCGCATTTCCACATTGCACCCCACCAAACAATAAACCTCGAGCGCACCCATCCCGGGTCCGAGTCAGTCGCCATTTCCGTGCGACCTGTTCCAAGCGCCTTCACTCCTCTGAGGGTAACTCAAGTGAACCCCATCGCTTGACAAACCGATCAGACCCCACACGAACGATGTCAACATCATCACTTCTCAATATTGACATCTCCTCTTTTGCAGAGCCAGAGCTAACGACCCCCGCAGCAGTAGCCCCCCAGACTGCTCCGCACGTCCGCACCGAGCTTCGACAGCAGAGAGGCCCTCAGCACACTCCCCAGCGCTTCGTGATCGCTGATGGGCGACATCCCCCCAGCCGTCAGCCGATCATACAGCACGGCAACCGCGCATCACCGCCAAACCAGCCAGCCGTTCGCCGCAACCCTGGGCGGGACCCCGGCACCCATTCTAATTGCAATCTGCAATGGCGGGCGCGATGTTCAGATGTACTGTGCTGTGTATAGTGATCCGTCGATCCCATCACTAATCCCAATCTTTCCTTCTCCTTTTGTAATCATGTTCCCCATATTTTCTGCTCCCCGGCTTCGGCTGTTCGTATCGTTAAGTGTTTCTTGTAACACTTGTAATTCATACGTCACGGAATAAACACCAAACCGAACTCTTCCGTATTTTTATTTAACCGCTCCGCCGCGAAACGATTCAAATTATGAAAAATCAATAAATGTCCATTAAAGTAATTTTACCTCAATGCTGCATTTTCAATAACACTCAGATATTGATTTTAGTATAACTCAAGAAATAAAATTTTTAATCTTTCTATGCCTTATTCTACTTTTTCGAATGCAGTAGATGCTAAAAGCATGTTGGTGAAAAATTCTGGCATAAATGCAGTATAACGAACCCTCGTGAAAAAAATAAATGGTAATGCTTTTATATAGAGAATTGGCTCCTAAATCTAATAAACTAAAAATGTTGCCTGTGAAACGTCCACAAAAGACGTGGCTTGGGGTCAAAGTTTTTATCAAAAAAACTTAATTAATCACCAACTGATTTACACGATATGAGTATCAAACGAAAGTTCTTTTTCATACCTTTCTTCTGATGTGCAACAATATATACGTAAGATGTACTAATAAAAAGTTTTAAGTTGTTTCTTATAAAAATTTAAAAAAACGTATTTTTTTCTCGAAAAAAATCGATTACTAAGGTACAACAAGTTTCTTACCATATTGTAGTTTCTTACCATATTCCCTTTACAAATAAAACATTTGATACTTTCGTGATTTCGCAATCATAAAATTTGAATAAAAATACTGTTAGCACTTTACTTATCCCGATGCCCATGGGAGTAACTAACTCCCATGAGGCTTATTTTTTTTTTAGGCCGGCAACACAAAAGATATTTGAATGCTGAAATACTTTTGGCCGCGAAGCCGAAGTTACGATTATAAAAGTTATTGCTTAGAAGCGACTGACGCATCAAGGTTTCGAATACAAAAATACTGTAGACAATTTATTTATTCCTGATGCCTTAGTTACTCCCATGAGCCCCACAAAAGGTATTTGAATACAGGAAAACTGCAGTTAACTACTGTTCAGACTCTGTACTTATAAACATTATGTAACTAATGTCAAACGTTCTCACGGCAAAATTGGGCTCGGTTCCCACCGCTGCAAGTACTAATATTACGCGCCGTCAATGCATTTTGCATACTCAAATTCAATTCAGCAGTCAATGCTTTTTGCATACGCAAATTCAATTCGGCAGTCAATGCATTGTGCACACTCAAATTTCACTTGGTTAGTCGCAACATAAGCAGAAGCGGCGTAATCAATATGCAATACAGTTTGGGCAAGCGTGGGAATGCCAAGTCAGCAGCGAGGTCCAACGTGCCCGTGAGAACGTTTGACATTGAAAATAGTATAAAAGCCAAAGAAAAGTGTAAATAAAGAGAGTCAATTGGAAACCAGCAAACAGAGAACACGCTTATTCTTGACTCAGGGCTGAATCGGTTCAAGTGCCGAGTCAGACTCCACCACATTATCCTGAATTGGTTTAAGTGCCTAATCAGGTTCCAATCCAATAGTTCTGAATCGGTTCAAGTGCCGATTCAGACTTTAGCGACAAACCAGTCACTAAACAACTACCACCCTTCATATAATGGAAAAATATAACCACACACAAATACAATTGAAATCTTGTGGTGTCACGCAAAATATTCAATGCCACAATACCATAAAAGCAAAAAAGGTTGTAAAGGTTATTTGGCGAAATTTAAGCTTCTAAAATAATGCCAAGCTAGAAATCTAAATGTTTCAAATCTTTTTTAATATGGCAGGTACTTTGTACAACCCTCTTCAGCCCTCATTGCCCGAAAGTGATGGCGAAGGTGAATATGAAATGGCTTTGGACCTAGAGTTAAAGTTAGAAAAAAATTTTAAAAATATATTCAGAAAAAACAAAAATATACATTTTTATATTTCGTTGTAAAGGAAATTTCACAGGCTACAATATAGTAACAAACTTATTAGACCTTAATAATGGATTTTTTCGAAAAAAAACCATTTGTAAAAAATGTTTAAAACATTTTTTCGCTTAAAACTTTTTATACTACGTATGTAATGTTCTACATTAATATAAAGGTATGCAAAAGACCTTTCGTTTGATACCCATATCGTGTAAATCAGTTAGAGATTGAGTTTGATAAAAACTTTGAACTTTGACCCCGAGCCACGCTTTTTCTGGGCATTTCCCAGGCAAAATTTTTAGTTTGTTAGATTCAGAAAAATAAGCTGTATATGGTTCAATTTTCCGTTTTTTTCATGAGGGTTCGCTATACTGCAATTATTCCAAAATTCTTTACTTTTTATGCATTGTCAACATTTAACTGTGGTTCTGTTGTCTGAATGCCTGCAGTTTTCGAGAAAGAGTGCTATACCACATAACCCGAAGCCACCCTATACATAAAATATGTTTGTATGTACATACACTGCGGCACACTTGATTACCCTCACTTTACTTTGTTCGCCAACTTTTTTGTTATAATCACTAGCACATTTTTAAATGTCAGTGATTGTTTTTCATTCCATTACATATTTTACGTGCACAAAACTTCACAAAATGTTCACATCGCGTGAATAAATATTGTTTTGACGATTTTCTTACAACTGCAAGTGGGACACTTGATTACCCTCATTGCAGTTTTAGACCTGGAACAAGTGTTAGAAGGTAGGTTTAGTGTAAATCGGTTTCAAAACCCGAATTGAAAGTATTAGGCATATCACTTTTGCGAAATTTACAGACGACAGAAGCAATGGGCCGCGGTAAAACCTTAACAGAAATGGAAAGGGGACAAATGTTGGCGTTTAAAGAAGAAAACATGAGTAACCGCGAAATCGCTCGCAGAATCGGTCGCGATCCATGGGTAGTTAACCATTTCCTTAAAACACCCTCAACTTATGGCAAAAACCGCAAAGGTCACACCGCAACAGCAACTTCTCTTAGAGAGAGAAGAGGAATTCTTCGGGAAGCGTCCAATCCCTCCGCGTCTGCGGGTCAAATACGAGGTGTAACCGGGACGATAGCTAGTGTCCGCACTGTCCGCAGAGTAATTAAGCAGTGTCCTCATATCAAACGCAAAAGGCTGCAGAAAAAACCACATTTACTGCAACGTCACAAAACGGCACGCTTAGAGTTCGCACGAGCCCATCTCAGTTGGCAGCAAGCGTGGAAGTCAATTATCTTTTCCGACGAAAAGAAATTTAATTTGGACGGACCCGATGGCCCGAACACTATTTTCACGATTTGCGAAAATCTGAACGATTTCTGTCGCGGCGCCATTCAGCAGTGGACTCAGTCATGGTGTGGGCAGCAATCTCGGCTCATAGCGCTATTAATCTTACATCGTTGTACAACTCTTTGCCTTCTCGACTTTTTGAGGTTGTTCGCAATAACGGTGGCCATACAAAATATTAGTAATAAAAAATAATGAATGTAATGAAGAAATACCCCTTTTTTCTTTGTTTTCTATAAGTGAGGGTAATCAAGTGTCCCACTTGAAATAGGCTTATTCATTTCATTTTGCATTTCAAAAACAGGAACACATGTAACTGAGTATCCGAAAAAGCCTTTGACTTTAAAAAAAAAGTTTTTGACTTCATAACAAAAGTAAAGTGAGGGTAATCAAGTGTCCCGCAGTGTATGTGTAAACGAGGTAACACAGCGAAAAGTAAAACAAAAACAAATACATATAATGAAGAATTAATGGTGTGGCAATTGAGCTGCTGTCAGTTTAAAATATATTTACTTATATGTATAAGTATAACAGCGACCCATTTCATTTTGGATAGGGCTTCTCCATCTGTCGAGCCGTCCTTCACAATAGCGAATCATAGTTGTTTCAGTCAAAAAAATTAGTAAAACGATATACTATTCACAAACACCGCTCTCAAACCAGTAAAAAACATTGAGCACTTTAATTCCAGGTTAAAAACAAATATTGAACGGCAGAAAATTATCAAATACATGTATCAATTTTTTCAAAATTTTAACGATTAATACGAATTTTGTGGAAGGTTAACTAACAAAGCCTTATAATATAATCAGTCACTTTACCTAATGAATAATTGTCAGAAAGCATGTTTGTAAAATCACTGTGGAAACTCGTCGGAATTCCGAAATCGTCCGATTTTGAAAATAAATCAATGAAAAATAACATATTTTCTGAAATTAAAATATAAAATAAGAATATATGTATGCATGTATGTATGTATGTGAATAAAATTTGTGTTCCGGGTTTTTGCGTTGACCGAACGTCGCACAGTGGGGTAATTGATGCCGAAAATGCCGATTAATTCACCCAGGCTATTTAGATATGAAATAACTACTAGGTTTGGTGTTTGGTGGCTAGCCATGGACAAAAAGAGCAATCTGGGAAAGGTGCAGAGACTTGCCACGTTGGCGATCACGGGGGCGGCTAAAAGCGCTCCACGAATGGCTCTAAAGATGTTTCTGCACCTTCCCCCAGTGGACCTGTTCGTAAAGGCCAGCGCAGCAAAGACAATCCTCAGATTGAGGGAGTCTAACCAGCTGAGGCAAGGCGGCTATGGACATTCCAGCATTCTGAACGTTCTTATGCCTAGCTCTACCGGACAAGGTCTTCTAGATAAAGCCACTGACTTCCTGGTAAAGCGCAGTGAATTCGAATTGAAGATTCCCATTGACTATCCCTCCAGGGACAACTGGCAACAGCCCGAGGTGGAAGGCTCTGCAGGAGTCTACTTCACCGACGGCTCGAAGACATTGGATGGAACTGGAGCGGGTGTCTACTGTGAAACGCAAAATGTCTCCTGGTCTTATAGACTACCAGACTATTGCAGCGTTTTTCAGTCAGAGGTTTTCGCCATCATGAAAGCAGCGGAACACATAAAACACTCGGCACTTAGTATGGCCGTCATTTGTGTTGATAGTCAGGCTGCTCTTAAAGCAATTGAATCCACTGTAGTGAAGTCAAAGGTAGTACTAGACTGTCGGAAAGCACTAGGTGGCATACGACAATGCAGGGTTCGTCTGTGCTGGGTTCCCGGACATAGTGATATCGAAGGGAACGAGCAAGCGGACGAACTAGCCCGTGCAGGGTCAGCTATGCCGGCGTGCGAGGTGTAATGATTAATTACACCGTATTACACCGTAATTAATAATTTTGGAATGTCCAATTCCAAAGAACGACGAGGAATCGACAAACCTGGGTTTTCTTCAACACGTTGGGCTACAGCAACAATATTCTCAGTTGTTCTTGTGCGACGTGCACGGGTCTTATTCTTCACATCACTAACTTGTCCCAACAGCTCGAATTTTTCCACTAATTTCTGTATTGCGGTGCGAAAAGGTGCTTCACGACGACCCAAAAATGCTTTAGTTTTGCGAACTGTGACTGCAAGATTTTCACCATTTTTTCGTGCAAACAATGTTAAAACTGAGTTAGCTGCAGTCAGAGGCAATGGTTTTGGGCTAACACCTGATATATGGACCGACAATTATCTACGAATATCATATATGTCATTGACGATACATTATATAAAGGATGGGAGATTAGTTAACCTTCTTTAAGGAATGCTATCAATGAAAGGAGATAGATGTACAAGTAAGTAAAATTTTAACTTTTCTGTTCTGCTTTTAGGCCTTGCACTTGAAATCATACCAGATGAACACGAGTAATCAATAAAATTTTCGCACTTTTTCTACACCTAATTAATACAAAGGTGTAAAATTCTTTTTAGTTTAAATTTTTGAGGTGGTCTTAAAGTATAATTTTCACTAACGAGAGATATTTTTTACACTCGCGTTACAAAAAACTGTAAAAAAATTATTATTTGTCTTTTATTAATACTATCTTTTCAATTTGCATTTTTTAAGAAATTTCGGTAGTATATTTCAAAAGTGTTGAATACACCGTGCGACAGCATTTTTCACACTGGAAAAAATCCATATGAGCGTGAAAGTAGAGACCCAACATAGTAATAGTGCGTACTCAGTTTATCATTTCTACATCCTTTGTCCTTTTAAAAGGACTTCAAAATTTTGAAAGGGATAAAACAAAAAAAAAAAACCTAACCTCGTTAGAATATGGCGATATGTATATCAAATGAAAGAGGAAAAGCTCAAGAATTTAAATAAAAATTATTTTTTATCTATTTGTAAAAAAAGGATATGGAAAAGATCCTTTGAAAATTTTAATCCTTGATATCCTTCAAAATGTAAACAGAATTTTCTTGAAAAGTAAGTATGTAAAAACCCAAAATCTACTTGATCACGTGTCAAAATTTCAATACTCTAACTTTATTGGTTCGAAAGTTATTTACAAAAAGGGGGAGTTGCAATTCTAATGAAGAACAATAATTTTAATTTATTTGAGTAAATATCAGTAATTTAAATAATAAAAAGATACAAAACCAATCAAGCGAGAATAATGAATGAATTCAGGACCAAAATATGTCAGGTATGGAAAACATAAATGTTTTGGATCTCAATCTGTAGATTCATACATCTAAATTTTTTTCTATATCAAAGTTCTGAAAGTTCAAAATAGAAAATTTAGTTAAAAGGAGACAATTTTCCTGTTTTATTTGATACCCATATCTTCATCATTGCACAATCGCAAATATTTAAAAAAATATTTTAAATGTGTACATCCTTAAAATTTTAAAGTCCTTTAAGAAGGTTTTTGGGTCAGAAAATGAAACTGACTATGCCCGGATATTATAAATTACCTCTAGTTGCACGCCTATATCAACATTTGGATGGGTCTCGGAAAAATAAAAAAATTTTTCGCACGACGTTATAAATGTAAAGTTGGTGTTTCCACTCAGTGCTTCATAACTTTGTCATTTTTCTTTCAATTCTATTGACATCAGGCTTAATATTTGCTCAAATAATAATTCTTTCATCTCAGATCTTAAAACCAGAGGAGCTCATTTATTTAATGTATAAAAACCATTCGAAAATGTATAATTTTTGAAAAAGGTCAACAATTCAATTTTTTTCAACTTTCATCGTCCGTAACTTCCCCAAATCTCATCGGTTTGGGACACATATATCTTTGCAAAGGTTAGTTAATTACCTTCTGAACGGCAAGCCACATGTGTTAGTCGGATGGTTGGTTTACGAGATATGTGCGCATAACTATAATAACAGGGGAAAAACGTGTTTTTCGAAGATTTTTCGTAAAAGCTTCTTAAGAATTTTTTTTGATTTTCAGTTTCTTGTTCAGCAGCCGAAAATTAGTCTAAAAAAATCCTTTTATTTTTAGGAGCATTTTTCGTGTCGAGTAGTGTTATTTCTTATGAATTCCGATATTTTTTTTAATATTTCAATATATGTTATAAATGAAAAAAGAAAATATATTCTCGTTGTTGCTATTTTTTTATCACTTGTTATTTTGTTTCGAATAAAAAATTAATACCATTGTTTTTTTTTAATCTTTAAATATATAATAATAATCATAATAATAATAATAATAATAATAATAATAATAATAATAATAATAATAATAATAATAATAATAATAATAATAATAATAATAATAATAATAATAATAATAATAATAATAATAATAATAATAATAATAATAATAATAATAATAATAATAATAATAATAATAATAATAATAATAATAATAATAATAATAATAATAATAATAATAATAATAATAATAATAATAATAATAATAATAATAATAATAATAATAATAATAATAATAATAATAATAATAATAATAATAATAATAATAATAATAATAATAATAATAATAATAATAATAATAATAATAATAATAATAATAATAATAATAATAATAATAATAATAATAATAATAATAATAATAATAATAATAATAATAATAATAATAATAATAATAATAATACCCCGCAGGGGTATCCTTACGAAAGGATAACGGGTGTAACGGCCCCGCGGACCCTAGTTGACCATCGGCCCAGGCCAACCACCTGCCGATGTGTATAATAGGTTACAGAAACGCAAAACCTAGCCTCGGACGAGCGTCGTAACGGTCGAGGACGACGCGGGACACAACAACTCGACCATGATACCGACCCGGACAACGAACCCCAACCAGCCCAAAGTGTTTTGTCAAATCAACCGACGACCACAAAAGCTGGCAAGCCTAGGCAACGCATGATGTGGACTAACGAAATGAACATAAATATCATGCGCTGCTAGTATAGAAGTACCAAATTAGAAACAGTAAAAGTAGGATATCGCCAAGAATTTCACAGACTATTTGTACAAATATACCCACAATACAGTGAAATAACACAGCAGAGACTTGCAGACCAGAGAAGAGCCAAAGTAACTAACAACCGCCTAACTAACATCGAAATCCAAAACATAAAAGAGGAAATATCGGCTGAAATAAACACAAACACTCAACAAAACCCGGAAATACAACAACATAATCTCAATAACAATGCAAATCACCCAACCACACCCGACCAAGAACAGTATATACACCAAAACATTAATACACGGCACAATAACAACCGAACCAATAGTCCATCCGACGAAAACAACAACACACAAGCAAGCCCAAACAGAAACCAAAGTATAGCACCTGACAATAACAACCCAACTACCAACAGTCCATCCGACGAGAACAACAACACACAAGCAAGCCCAAACAGAGACCAAAGTACAGCACCTGAAAACACCGACAGTAGAGAAAACGTACTATTCGAAAAAATTAAAAATGAAATGCAAGCAAACTTGACGAGGTGGAAAGAAGTGAACCCCACAATGCGGCCAAAAATCCCCAAACTAATAGTTAAAAAACAAACTACAAACCTAATAGACATAGTCAATAATCAAATCATCCCCACCCTACTCGATAACCCGACAATAGAAGACATTCACACACTAACCTACGTATCCGCAATGACGATAACAACTATTAACAACCAGCAACCTATATCACACCAAAAGGGAAATAACCCACCAAAACCTAAATGGCAAATCCGCATAGAAAACAAAATAAACAACCTAAGAAAAGACATAGGCCGACTAACACAATACTCAAAAGGAAATAAATCAAAAAATATCACCAAACACATAAATAATATGAAGCTAAAATACAAAAAACCAATAGAAGAAATACTTGACACACAAAAACAAAGACTTAAAGTATATGCGGCCAGACTTACTAGGTATAAAAAATCAGCCAAAAGAAAGCTAGATAACCGACTTTTCACAAACAATGAAAAAATATTCTACAGAAGACTTACAAACAGGGATTCACCCCGAATTAACCCATCCACAAAAGAACAAATCACAACCTACTGGAACCAAATATGGTCAACCTCCATTCAGCACAATAGCAAGGCCCAATGGATACAACAAGAAGAACAACGTAATAAAGATCTACCAACTCAAGAAAACTACAAAATCACAACAGAAGAAATCACGCAAATAATAAACAAAACACATAACTGGAAATGCCCAGGAGTAGACAACATTCACAACTTCTGGTACAAAAAACTTACCGCCATGCACCAACACCTAGCCGAAGCAATTAACGAAGCAATAGACCAACCTCAAAAACTCCCTACCTTTTTAACAATAGGCCAGACATACATAAAACCAAAAAACAACGAAACCACAAATCCTGCCAACTATAGACCTATAACCTGCCTACCAACCCTATATAAGATAATATCAGCCACAATCTGCAACAAAATAGACGCCCACCTAACAAAATATGATATAATAACAAATGAACAGAAAGGATGCAGAAAACACAGCAAAGGATGCAAAGAACAATTAATAATAGATGCAATAATAATGAAGCAGACCACAACACAACAACGACACCTACACTCATGCTACATAGACTATCAAAAAGCGTTTGACTCTGTCCCACACAGTTGGCTCATTAAAGTACTACAAATATACAAAATACACCCAAAGTACATACAATTCCTAACAGATACCATGAAAAAGTGGAAGACCTCAATAAAACTAGTCACAACAAGCACAATAACTACAGAAGAAATACCTATTAAAAGAGGAATATTCCAAGGCGATTCACTCAGCGCGCTTTGGTTTTGCCTCTGCTTAAACCCCCTCTCGAATGCACTCAATGAAAGAACACGAAAGAACAACCAAGCACAGAATAAACCACTTATTATACATGGATGACATCAAACTATATGCAGCTACACGGACACAACTAACAGGACTTCTGAAAATAACCGAAAAACTAACAACGGATATAAAAATGAACTTTGGGATTAGCAAATGTAAGAGCCAACACATAGAAAAAGGAAAATGGATGGAAACATACACCGAAACGCTAAACAACGAAACTCTAGACAACATGGAAGAAAACGAAACATATAAATATCTAGGATTCCAGCAGAGTACCAGAATTGACCACACAACAATTAAAAAACAGCTTACTAAACAATATGAAAAACGCCTCATCCAGATACTAAAAACACACCTCAACTCTAAAAACCTCTGCAAAGCCGTGAACACATTCGCCACACCCATACTAACGTACTCATTCGGGGTTATAAAATGGTCAAACACAGATCTATGTAGCATAGAAATAATCACCAGGAAACATCTAACAAACTACAGAAAACTACACCCAAACTCATGCATAGAACGACTAACTATACCCAGACTGGAAGGAGGAAGAGGGCTTATAGACATTCACAATCTTCACAATAACCAAATAAGGAAGCTAAGGGAATTCTTTCACTCACACACATCAGCACTCCACCAAGCAATAGCATTAGCGGACAAAAATTACACACCACTAAATCTACACAATACCCCCCTACAAGGAGACTACCGGTCATATAACTAGTTATATAACCGGTATACATAACCAACATATCGGTTATATTTCTAGTCAGATTTGTTCTAGCCGTGTGAAAAATCTGACTAGTCCTTTTGTGTACGTGTGACTTGATTTCGTGTCCGTGTGATTTGATATCACCTTCTAACGCATGCACTCCGAAATCTTGGCAAACGTACAGCTGTCTCGCTTAGTCACATGGAGTCTCGCATGTGCCATTCAGTTACGTCTAACCGACAAACCGGTCAGACCTATCTGGTAGACATAACGGACGATTCGGTATGTCTACCGTATAAATCAGTTACGTCTAACCGACAAACCAGTCAGACCTAACTGAAACTAATAAAAATTAAATGAATTCAAATCTATTTATTTATTTAAAGTAAAACGTAAGAAACTAAATTTAATAAAATCAAAAAATACGTAAGACAGACGGACAGACTTTCGGCAAACGTAGATTCCAACGGACGCTTGCCTCATTTGCCTTCATGGTTGAAATGTGCTGGTGTTGTCTGATCACCGCAATCAGATCGTCCTTCCTTCCGCACTTTGTCTAAATAAAAGAATTTCAGATTTTTATTTGATTTAACTTTAATTTTACTCCTTTAATACTTAACTTTATTTGGATGCCCTCCGATTGTGGAACATCGCGACACAAATTTCATTTCAGCACTGACATTTTGAAATCAGGTGACGCGCCACGTTTATATCGCCATCTCACTCTTTCATACAGAGAATATGGAAGGTATTTGTGCGAATATATTCTTTCATTCCCACTTACTAGATAAAATCCCAAAATGAGAAATTCAGGTTTGTATGTGTTAGTTAGAATTGGGAAATTTTTATGCATGTGTTAGTTTTTAGACAAATTTTGAACTTTTTTCTGGAGTTTCGGTTAGGCATTCCTTGTAGGGCCAATACGCACTGACACATAGAACAATAGAAGATAAAAAGATGATATGGGCACAGAAACAGATCCACGGTAAACACATACAAATAATGGGTGATACAAACATAGACAGACAACACTCATACACATGGCTACAAAAAGGAGAACTATACCCCGAAACTGAAGGTTTCCTGGTAGCAATTCAAGACCAAGTAATCCTCACCAGAAACTATCAAAGATACATATTAAAGGACCCAACTATCAATAATGACAAGTGCCGCAGATGCCAAATATCCACAGAAACAATAGACCATATAACAACCGGATGTAGATTACTAGCAGGATCAGAGTACACACAAAGACATAATATCATTGCAAAAATACTGCATCAAGAACTAGCTACCAACCTCCAATTGACAGAAAACAATGATCCATATTATAAATACACCCCACCTAACATCATGGAAAATGAAAAATACACACTATATTGGGATAGAACAATACAAACAGATAAAACGATAAACAACAATAGACCAGATATCACCCTAATAGACAAAAATAAAAATAGTACATATCTAATTGAAATAAGCGCCCCCAATGACACAAACATACACAAAAAATACACTGAAAAAATTGAAAAATATAATGAATTAGCCCTTGAAATAAAACGGGTGTGGAAACAAAATGCAGTAAAAACAATACCCTTTATAATCTCCGCAACAGGAATACTACACAAATCATTCATTCCAAACCTGAAAATTCTAAACATAGACCAATTTATACACCATAAAATACAAAAAGCGGTAATCCTACAGACATGCAACATAACAAGAAAATTTTTAAACCAATAAAACAAATAATATACAATAGTACCGATATGACTTGCAACGATAACTGCCGTCATACTCGGTGAAAATGGACCCCGCCTCGCGCGGTATGCGGGGGGGAGAGAGGCCGTGGGATAATAATAATAATAATAATAATAATAATAATAATAATAATAATAATAATAATAATAATAATAATAATAATAATAATAATAATAATAATAATAATAATAATAATAAAGTTAGCACAGGGCCACCACTGGCCAACTAATATGCAACGCCAGCACTTTCCCGCGCTGCGTACCACACGCGCGCAGCAACGAGACCAGCGACCTCGGCAGCGTGTATGGTCAGCGCTCTTCGAGCTGCAACCTGATCCTCGCTACGCCACACCAGCACGCCAAGACGCTGACACAGCACACGCGCCGCGTCCACCGTGGGATCGCCTACCACTGCGAATGGCCGTCACCGTGCGCTGCCGGACATAGGTTACGAGTAGGCTTAAGCGACACCTTGTACTTACTTTTAGTCTAGAGCTCGACGGGAGCAGAATAAAGTTTTGTAACGTAATTAATCGCGGTGTTTCATTAAACAAGATCGGTGCAGCCTTGTTGATGGCTGCTCGACTTGATATTTTTTTGAACCGGTTCCCGTTGGAACCATAACTGGCGCCTGAGCAGGGACCGCCTTACCACAAGTTCACTTTTCGCAAGCTCCCCCGAGGAGTCGGAGTATATCCTCCGGACGACTCAAGCGTTAAGCGATAGTGAGCCGGTACGTGAAGCTAGTCGTGCCTCAGTAGGTTGTCTGCAAATAATCCGTTAACGCAGACAACTAAACAGGACAACACGACCCTTCCAGGCGGTGCCCGCACATAAACAAAAAGGCGTTGGTGAACACTAAGGCTGCGATTCCCACGGGACCCTCCAGTCTTGAAAAAAATTTTGTTTCATTTTGCCAACGACCTGATAACCACTAAAGCCTTCAATGCTCATCTTAGGGCGAGTAAAAGGACAACAAGTAAATTTACATCGAATTAAAATTCGAATAAACGATAAAACATATAACCAAAAATTTTTTTTTTTACACAAAAAAATTAGCAAAAGCAAAAAAGTTTTAAAAAATTTTTTCTAAAGATAAATCATTGAAGTGTGCAGTGTGCGCATACAGCCAAACCAAGGAAAGAAAAAAATAAAAATAAAAAAATACTAATCATTGAAAAGTGTGCAGTGCGTGCAAAGTAAGTGCAAAGTGAGTGCGAAGTGAGTGCCAAGTGCTAGTAAAAGGATATATACGGAGGCAACACAAGGACTAGAGTCACAGGAAAATAGCAGGTGAGTGAATTTTTCTTCCAACTGACCGACGCTGGACGAGATGAGAACCTCTTTGACCGAATTGACCGGAGCGGTCAACAGGATGTGAGAACAGCTAAGGGGTATAGAGGGACGACTATCTAGGGTCGAACAAGATAGGCTAGATAACAGGGACCTGGTGTGGTGAAAGTGAAAAATTAAAAATAAGAGAAGAGGAAACAGTGACAGTGAAAAAGTAAAATAGGAAACCGTGACAGTGAAAAAGTAAAATTGAAAAAAAAGGGGAACAGTGACAGTGAAAACTTAAAAATTAAAGAAAGGGAAACAGTGACAGTGGGAAATTAAAAATAGAAGAAAGGGAAACAGTGACGGTGGAAAGTTAAGATAAAAAAAGGAAACGGCGCAGTGAAGAACAAGAATAAAAAGGGGATGTTCAAAAGAGAAGCCAACCTGTTAGCCATGGAAAAACTTAGTTCAAATAAAAGGTCAAAAAACCTTGGTGCGATCCCAGAAGAATTAATGCTAATTCATGGCACAGAGCATACCCCCTACAGAGATATGCTACTTAAATATGAGTAATTAGATACCACAGAGAAATCGCGTTATCAAGCAGATACTCTCAATAGCACTCAAAGCAGTAATGCTGAAGGTGGTGCAAATTAACCTCCACCACTCTAAGGCTGCGGCCGCCAGCCTCATTCTCCGCTTGGCAACTTACGGAGACGACATCGTCCTGATCCAGGAGCCGTGGATTGTGAACGGCCTGGTATGCGGCCTCAGGACTAACACTCACAAATTGCTATATGCGGCGCAGGCAGGTAGGCCTAGGGCGTGCATATTAGTCAGCAACAAGTTGAGTACATTTCTGCTCTCGAATTACAGCAACGGGGACATGGTAGCGGCAAGCATCGAGCTCGATTCGGGAAAGCTCGGGATCGTCTCGGCCTACTTGGAACATAACCATCAATCCCTTCCAGAAGATAGCCTAACCAGGTTAGTACAACATGCTGCTAATGATAGCCTAGATTTGGTAATAGGTTGTGACGCCAACGCGCATCATGAAGTATGGGGCAGTTCTAATACGAATTTAAGAGGCGAAATTCTTTTCGATTTTATCCTCTCTACGAATCTTCAAATATGTAATAGGCCTAGGCCTAGGTAATGAGCCTACCTTTATTACTAGAAATAGGCAAGAAGTTCTCGATCTCACTCTTGTCTCTCAAACTGTATCGAACCGATTGAGTAACTGGAAGGTCTCTAAGGATCACTCTTTTTCGGATCACAGATACTTACTGTGGGAAATCTCGGACAAAGCTCCAAGTCAACCCCTCTTTAGGAATTTATAAAAGGCCAATTGGCCTCTTTATTATGATACGGTTCAGTGCCTTCTCCCAGCTGACATTCCAGGACCGCTCGACAGTAAGGATGTACTTGATGAGTCAGTTAAGTCATTCACGTCGATGCTGAATGCAGCCCTTGCGTAGCTTGCCTTGCTTGCCCTTTGAGGAAGCTGTCCACGCGGAAAAGATTCAGGCCCCCGTGGTGGTGTGCTGAAATCAGTGAGCTCCGCAGAACAGCAAGGAAGTTATTCAATAAAGCTAGATGGTCATGTACGGATGAAGTCTGGCTAGAATACAAGCTAGCTCTGAAAGCCTATAAAAAGAGGCTAAGGAAAGCCAAGAGGGAGTCTTGGAGAGACTTCTGTGGTAACATAGAACTTACCACCGAAGCCTCTAGGCTCAGGAAAATACTCTCCAAATGCCCATCTAACACCTGCTATCTCCAGAAGGAGGACGGGTCATGGGCCTCTAGTAGTGAAGAATCATTTGATATTTTGCTAGACACACACTTCCCAGGTGGCTCTAAAGACCTGGCGGACCCCCCCTGGTCGGGAAACCGCCCACCGGTCCCGGATGCCGACCTCATTGTGACTAGACAGAAATTGTTATGGGCCGTAGATAGCTTTTTACCCTACAAGGCGCCGGGGCCAGACGGCGTCGCCCCGATAGAGATTCAGGTCACCAAGAACCTGATTCTTCCATGGCTACAGGAGATCATGAGGAGCTGCCTAGTCCTGAATCACATACCCAGTATATGGAGACATGTGAAGGCAGTTTTTATACCTAAGGCTCGCAAAAGCTCGCATGTTCTTCCAAAAGACCTCAGACCGATTAGTCTTTCCTCTTTCCTTCTCAAAATCTTGGAAAGGTTAGTGGATACTCATATTAGGCAGTTGTTGGTCGATCGACCAATCTCGCCCTCACAACATGCGTACTGCAGGGGTAAATCTGTAGAAACCGCTCTGCATTGCTTAGTCCATACCATAGAGAAATCACTTGAGTGCAAGGAATTTACTATGGTATCTTTTACAGATATTGAAGGGGCCTTTAACAACATCAGATCGGAGGCCATTACCGACGCACTTGCAGACCTAGGTGTAGGTGTGCCGCTAGTAGCACTGATTGAGCAGTTGCTTCATAGCCGCGTCATCAATGCAAGTCTTGGTACCACATCTGCACAGAGATCTGTAAAAAGGGGGACTCCCCAGGGAGGGGTCCTCTCGCCTCTTCTTTGGAATTTAGCGGTGAACACACTGCTAATGCGTCTGGAGAGGGCGGGATGCCGGGTGGTCGCCTACGCAGATGATGTTGCTATTGCGGTCTCTGGAAAGTTTCCTTTAATTATCAGGGATGTATTGCAATATGGCTTGAACATCCTAACTAATTGGGCCATAGAATGTGGTCTGCGTTAACCCGCATAAAACGGAGTTAGTTCTCTTTACAAATAAACACAGAATACCTGAGATTGATCCCCCGCGGCTGCTAGGGATTGATCTGAAATTTTCGGAAACCGCCAAATATCTGGGACTTGTGTTAGACAGGAAACTTAACTGGAAACCCAACGTCCTGGAGAGAGCTAAGAAAGCCAGTATTGCCCTTTATACTTTTAAAAGGATAATAGGCAAGGTATGGGGCACAAGACCTTATATCGTACACTGGCTGTATACCGCCGTTGTTCGGCCTTTGTTGTTATATGGGATAGTAGTCTGGTGGCTTCATTGGCCAAAAGGTCTCACTCCCAGATACTTGCCAAAATTCAAAGGTCCGCAGAGTTATGTATAAGTGGGGCCCTGCGAACTACTCCCACTAATGCTTTGGACGTTGTGCTTAACCTAATCCCATTGGATATCCTGGGGAAGCAATTGGCCGCCAATGCTGCCACCAGGATGCGCGCTTCCGCGCAATGGAGAACTGGACGTTACGGGCACTCTTCTATTCTCAATTATTTCAAAGGCATTTCTCAGGAAGTTGACTACATGACACCCAGCCTGTTCTTTGATAAGAACTATCAGGTTGTAATCCCATCTAGAGCCGAATGGGAGCTGGGTGCGCTCCCTGCCAGCGGTGATATCCATATTTATACGGATGGTTCGAAACTGCTTGGTCAGGTGGGCTGTGGTATCTACTCAGAAGGATTAAACCTTAATTTGAAGCTCCGGCTGCCAGATTACTGTAGTGTCTTCCAGGCCGAGGTCACAGCAATCTGTGCAGCCTCCGATTGGCTCAGGGTAAACAGGATATCGGTTGCTGATATCCTTATATTATTAGACCGCCAATCAGCTCTTAGAGCTCTGGATGCGGTCAAAATAACATCAAAGACTGTTCTCAGCTGCAGCAAATCTCTAAACGAGACTGCCAAGCAGCTTCATATTCGCCTATGCTGGGTTCCAGGTCATAGGGATATTCCAGGGAACTGTAGAGCGGACGAGCTCGCGAGACAGGGCACCACTGAGCAGATAGGCCAAGAGCTGACCACGCTCGGTGTCCCTCTTCTAACATGTAAGCTTCGTACCCAAGCGAGCTCTACACACGATACGAATTTAAGATGGGTTGAAGGCAACACAAGCCTCCTTGCGCGCCAACTTTGGTCAACCTTAAATCCTCGACGTTCTAAAGAACTCCTCTCACTAAACAGAGCCCAGATCAGAACCATGATCGGCGTCCTTACGGGTCATTGCCTAATCGGTACCCACGCAAAAAGGATGGGGCTGTTTTCGAACGACTTCTGTCGCAGCTGTATGGACGAGGAGGAGGAAGAAAATATTCCTCACTTCCTATGTTACTGTCCTGCTTTGTCCAGAAGAAGGCAGACCCACTTCGGCAACTTCTTCTTCGGTAGTCTAGATGATCTAGCTGATAAGACCATACGCCGTCTACTAAGCTTCGTTAATAGCTCTAATTGGTTTAACGAGTGAGCGAAATGATGCTCGATCTCATGTGGCATCACAATGGGCCGCCTGGCCTAAGTGTGCTCCTCCTGGGACAGCCATACCTACCTACCTAAGCAGATACTGTAAGTGTACCTACGGTTGACAAAAATAAAAACCGCTCTTCATATTCCCGGATGCGCAAAATAGTCCAACCAACGTTTGCAACAAAAACATTTAGTTATAAGCGAAGTGATGACAAAATACTGGGACTGATAGGCGTTGAGTATGTAATCAAAATACTTAAAGGCTCTGGTGACTTAAATGCGAGGTTTGAGTGTGGGTTATGCGAACTTATGTCGGATGGGTCTGGTATGCAAGATCACTTGATGGGCTACAATCACCGTCTGAAATTTTGCGAAAACCACTTTCCGACTGCCATACGGCAATGCCGAAAATATATCGGAAAAATTCCTGAAGAGGATGCTCAGAGAGTTATGTTACAAATTTTGAAAAAATTGGCTGTTGCTATAGAGAAACATCATGGCCGAGATTTGCCGTATGAATGCATGGAGCTTGATTTTAATATCAATCGTTACGAAATTCTTTCAAAAATATTTTCATTTCGTCATGCCTCTGAACTATATGGCCCTACTTTTACACATATAGTAAATTCAAGAGACGTTGATCAGCTAGTTGCAACAAGGCATAACCTTGTTCCCCAGAAATCTTTGAATAAGACTGTCTACCCCTGTCATTCAGGTTTCGCTTCTCGTAACAAAATTCATAATCCTCAACAGTTCAGCCGACAACATCATTCTGTCCCAGAGCTACATTATCAGCAGCCGACTCCGAAAATGTACAATTTCAATCAGTGCTATCCAGAAACATCGTTTGCAACGTCATGTTACCCAACTCCTGGTGGAAACTATGCACCGGTTGATGATACAACTCGTAAACTCATGGTAGACGGTTCCCTAAAAGGCAATAACAGAAGTTTTCGTTCCGATCCCGAACGTGAACAGCACGTTGTCATCGACCTGGTTCGAGGTCTCGTTTGCCTGTTCAAAGCCCCGATAAGACGTTTGGCAAACGTTCGGTTAAAAAATTAAATATGAGGGCCTTTCATAGAAAGACAGATCGAACGCTACGAAGCGCTGCATCAACTCTACTCAACGGGAGTGGAGAGAAAGAATTTCGAAAATAAATTGAGTTCAGCGGAACGCCTTTGGCAACTGTTGCAATTAACAGGAAGGGACACCGTTTATATTAAATATCATATCGAAACCAATAAAATAAGTTTAGAATTCAGTTGTAATTATAAATGGCCGACCCAAGCAATTTAATCCGCCCTCCTGTCATAAATAATCCCACACATCCGGAATTCCAAAAAACCCCCGTCCCAAAGTACGCATGTGAAATCCTTCACATGGATATCATGGAAATTCAAGGAGAAAAGTTCGTGAGTTGCATAGATAAATTTTCGAAATTTGCCAAATTGTTTCACCTCAAAGATAGATCCATACTACATGTTAGGTCAAAGCTTATAAAAATTTTACATTACTTCACAGTACCCAAAATTCTGGTTGCGGATAATGAAAGGAGTCTGATTAGTCCCATAATCCAGAACCTTATAAAAGCTCTGAGGATTCGACTTTACTTCACCCCTTCACAAAGGAGCGAAGTAAATGGGCAAGTGGAACGACTTCACTCTACCATCTTGGAAATTTACCGATGCCTTAGAAGGGAGTATCCTGAACTTAAGGTTAAGGAACTAGTGAACGTCGCTACTGACAGATATAACAATACAATACATTCTGTAACCAAGAAAAGACCCAGCGATATATTTTTTAATAGAGTTCACAAGATAAACTACCAAAATCTAGTCGACTTCCCAGCAAAGGTAAAAAATGATTTAAGGGGGCTTATTCGAAAAAACCTCCGACTGCAGAACACACTCAGAAATGCAAGAAGGTCAAAACCAAGAACATATAGGAAGGGCGAGGAAATTTTCGTAGCAATCAAGACAATAAAAGGGAAAAACAAACCATTGTACCGTAAAGAGATAGTATCTAAAGACAATAGGGTGACAGTAACGACGGAAAGTGGAAGAAGAATTCACAAGGCCCATATCAAGAGTTGCACTCCAAAAAAATAAAATAACATAAAATATAAAAAAATAGATGCAATTAAAATATAAAAGAAATTTTATAAATTAGTAAATACCACATAAAATACAATCAGCAATCTTGTATGCTGAAGTACGTCAGTAAATCAATCAATAAATATCTTATATACTAGAATATACGTAACAATATAAGTATAGCATGAAATGCGATAAATTCAATCACATAAGCACTTGCACCAGCACATATTTGCACCAGCACACAAAATACAACTGCACGTAAAACCGCACAAAATATACACTCACACACAAGAAAGAGATATGCTTTTTACATACCGTCAAGAAACAATAAAAAAAAAAGAGAAAAAGTTTTTTAGTAAAAATAGAAAATTAAGATGTACAAAAAATTAATCAAGTATCATGAATACTGTTAAAATCAAATAGAAAAAAAAGAAACAATGTTATCACACACCCGTCGCAGTACCCAAGTCCCAACAAATATTGCAGATACCTGGCAAGAAGAAGCCAGGTATTGGGGCTCAACTCCCCGTTTGGGAACGACAGAATGGTACCATGCGCATAGAATATATATAAAAATAAAATAAAAAAAAAGAAAAGAAATAATGTTAATTAAACAAAAAGGAAAATAGGTGCATAACTACTTAGAATACGTTACTGGACCTCCAGATCATTATCCTATATTATATTTTGTAATATTAAAATACCTTATACCAATTCCCACTAACTACAAAAAGGTAACCACTTGTTAAGGAAACTAATACAAATTTTTTAACTAACTAGTTAACACATTAACAGATAAGTCTTAACAAATTTTACACCTAAACAACTATCTTAAGCTAGGTTACTACACCTCCTGACGGTGGCAAATGGCGTCCGGATATTCAACTACAAGGCGCCTGTGGTGACGATTCAACACGGGAACGCATGGGTCATCAGTGGGCATTTCAAAATGGTGCACGTCATCAATACAGGATCCCTTAAGGAAGCGGCAAAGAAGATTACTGCGGTGGCCGAAGACGCGCTGAGGAGCACAGAAGACAAGGCTATTTTTGACTACTACGTAAACCAAATTAATGACCGCCTTGACGAACTTCGCAGCAGCAAGAGGAAGACTCGCTCCATTGACTGGCTGGGAGCTGCGTGGAAATGGATAGCTGGTTCACCCGACGCCACCGACTGGAATCAGGTGCTGAATTCAGAGAAAGAAATCTGGGAGAACAACAATCAGCAATACAAAATCAATAATGGTATCTTGGAAGCCACGAGTGATGTCATAGCCAAGGTTAACGAAATGATAACGAAGGTCAACAACGTTTCAAAATACGTAGAAACGATGGAGCCAGGAGGCAATATTATGAGTAAGTTCCTGTTACTAAAAGAACAGGTAGATGAAGTCGTAAGGGCATGCCAAATGGCAAAGAACGGGATCGTGAACACTAACCTACTCGACAAGGAAGAGATCAATCAAGTTATATCAGAAATAGAGACGTTGCCGTACCAGAACGCGATTGAAGCTATCGAGTATGGGAAGCCTTCAGTCTACACGAACGGTACGCTGCTGCTGTATGTGCTCTCACTGCCGAAAACCAAGAACGAAAGGTATCATCTTCTAACCAAAGAGAAACGTTCGGCATCACCGGAACGTGCACACACATCAGCAATTCAACGATCTGTTACCCCGAGGAGATAGAAGTGCTGCCTGAAGATAGCTGCCTGCCACGAGTGATTAAAGGAGGCGACGCCGAATGCCACTACGTACCCAGCGACAAGGAGGTGATCGAGACGATAGACGACAACACACTATTTCTCACCAATTTCAGAGGAACCATCAGGGCAGAAAATTATACCAAATTATTGGAAGGAACCTTCGTCATCCAGCTAAACAACGAAACCATCGAGTTAGGAAACGAGACTTATTCTAGCAGATCCGTGACAAGACTCTTGGCACTACCGCCAGTCCTCCACAACATAACGAATCGCGGTCTAAAGCCAACCTTAGAATATGTGCACGATGGCCACTTACAAAACTTCAAGTACATGGGGCACCTGAAAAATATGACTAACCTTTCTGTCGTTGCAGATTCTCTGATCTTTTCAGTAATGGCTTGCTTAGCATACCTCTTTTGGCGAAAACTAACAATGAAGACGGGCATCCCGCCACTCCAGAAAACAGCGGGAGCCCAAGCTGCCACGCAACATCCTATGGCTACCATAGTCAGCGGGAGGCAGACTTTTGAAGGGGGGGGCAGTTAGCACAGGGCCACCACTGGCCAACTAATATGCAACGCCAGCACTTTCCCGCGCTGCGTACCACACGCGCGCAGCAACGTGACCAGCGACATCGGCAGCGTGTATGGTCAGCGCTCTTCGAGCTGCAACCTGATCCTCGCTACGCCACACCAGCACGCCAAGACGCTGACACAGCACACGCGCCGCGTCCACCGTGGGATCGCCTACCACTGCGAATGGCCGTCACCGTGCGCTGCCGGACATAGGTTACGAGTAGGCTTAAGCGACACCTTGTACTTACTTTTAGTCTAGAGCTCGACGGGAGCAGAATAAAGTTTTGTAACGTAATTAATCGCGGTGTTTCATTAAACAAGATCGGTGCAGCCTTGTTGATGGCTGCTCGACTTGATATTTTTTTGAACCGGTTCCCGTTGGAACCATAACTATAATAATAATAATAATAATAATAATAATAATAATAATAATAATAATAATAATAATAATAATAATAATAATAACAATAATAATATATAAATAGTTTAAATATTGTTGAAATTTGAAAATATTTTATTTGTAAATTCATAATTTTAATTTGAAAATTTAATTTGAAATAAAAACCATTCGAAAAACACGAAAATATGCGTGATTATTACAATAAGAACAAAGCACTAATTGTTCTATTAGTATAACTTACTGCATTCAGTGTCATTGCAGTAAATTTCATTGCCTTTATTGTGCATTGCCTTTAGTGTGTTCGCACACACTATTGTTATAAAGCAACAAAGACTCAGTTCTTATATCTGTGGCCGTAAGGAATAACAGCCAAAGTCGATTTTATGAAGTTTTCAGGAGAGCACTTTCAATTTTCGAATTTGCCTTAGATTACACTAGATAAATTTTAGATTTATGGGCGCAAAACATTCATTTTATGAGCAAAAGCCATAGAATTTTGTGTAGTAGTACATTTGAATACGACGAATGCAATGGTGGTAACAACTATCAATCAATCAAATTACTTTACACAACCTTTGTCAGGTCTAGATTGGAATATGCCGCGCTAATATGGAGACCATATCACGCATCTTCCATAAACCGAATTGAACGGATACAGAAAGTATTCATTCGGTTCGCTTTGCGTTCGCTGAACTTCAGTGATCCCATACCATCCTACAGCTCTCGTTGCCTTCTAATTAACTTAAAGTCACTACATGCTAGGCGTTCTCTTCTTGCATGCTCCTTTGTAGTCAGCATTGTATGTGGTGCTATTGATTGCCCGGATCTTTTAGCAAGAATCGCATTTAATGTCCCTAAACGGAGTCTGCGGAGGGTGGATACCTTCCATTTAGATGTCCCCAGGACGAATTATGCAAGAAATGCACCTCTATATAGGGCCTTCTCGGAATTAAACAATGTTACCGATTTGGATCTGTCACTTCCGAAGGGTTTGCTGTTGAATAGTTTAAGTAACTTATAGTTTGTAATAATTATTATATCCTATAAACAGTAAGGACTTTTGTTCATTGGCTAAATAAATAAATAAACTAAATTTTGTCCTAACTCGACTTTGGCTGTTATTCCTTACGACCACAGATATGTTATGCACACACATGTTTTGCTTCTCTTCGCTGGCACCTCTGATTCGATCTGTTTGCACTAAGAAAGTTCAGTGCAGTGCCGTGCAAAGAGAGAGTGTCTTGAAACCGCTTTCAAAATCACAATTGCTGCTCTCTAGTATTTACAGTAGGTGGTCAAGCAATTAGCACGCTTCAAGCAGTCAATCGCTGTTTATGTTTAAAACAAAATCTTAAAATGTTATTTTTTTAATTCAATTATATTTTTATTTCAGAACAAATAAGAAGATATTTTTAAAGTGAATTGTACAGTTTTTTACATCATCCTTAAAAAACACCGTTCCATCCGTTCCGTTCCGTAAATACACCGTTCCAAACTACTTAAAACAATAATTACCCAGCCTTAATACGAGTATTTTTCAATATATCGTATTTATTTTTATTTTATTCCCAAAAATTCACGATGTTCTCATAATGATTTCACAATTCGAATGCACACTTCACTATTACAGATTTGCAACAAATGTTCAATTTAACCCTTTCCGACATGAAAATAATAGGGGTACCGGTTAATTGCGGTTTTCTAACAGATGGCGTGACTTGATTTTGTGAACAGTGATTCCCTTTCCAAATATGTGTTGGAAAGCTATTGTCATATAGTTTCAAAATCAGTATGTGTCATTTAGCTGAAGCGTAAACAACAATACTTTTTTTTTACTCTGAAAATGTAGAACTTTGTGCCGAATAAAGTGTTTTTGCGGGGAGTACTTCTTTATTACTTCAATATGAAGGAAAAGGCTCCCGAAAGTCATCGTATTTTGGTGGAAGTGTATGGTGTGCATGCTCTAGCTGAGCGTACGTGCCAGAAGTGGTTTGCACGGTTTACAAGTGGCAATTATGACTTGGAAGACGATGAACGGCCCGGACAGCCAAACAAGTTTGAAGATCACGAATTGGAGACATTGCTCGACCAAGATCCATCCCAAATTCAAGAAGAACTTGCAAAATCACTTGGCGTCGCTCAACAAACCATTTCCGATCGTCTAAAAGCAATGGGAATGACCCGGAAGGTAGGCCATTGGGTGCCGTATGAATTGAAGCCAAGAGATGTCGAACGCCGATTTTTCACGTGTGAACAACTGCTTCAACGGCACAAAAGAACAAGTTTTTTGTATCGAATTGTCACTGGCGATGAAAAGTGGGTCCATTACGATAATCCAAAACGTCGAGCAACGTTGTAATGGATTTCCTTTTTGCGATTGCCCAAAATAGCTCAAGGTAACCCTGACATGCTTGTAGGGCTACATGCTTGAATACCCAAAATCCATTGCCCTGCATGCTTCTCGATTCGCTGAATAAACTGTAAAGTGCCAATAGGTGACACAGAGAAATAGGATTACCGTTAGCTTATGAGGTGACTTCTGCGCGGCGTACGTGACTCAAGTTCAGCGAGTTCCAAGAAGGTTAGCGAACAGTGAGCACGTTAGTGAGGCAGTGGAAAGTGTCGGAAAAATTCACTAAAAGCATCTTGTCGTTTACCGTGTCCGTTTAATTCCCCCCGGTACCACCGGCAAATATTTCGTCGGGAGGCGGATTGAGCAGTTAACTCGAAAAGTTTATGCCGACCTCGCCAGTCGCCATCACCGTTCTTGCTTTGTGCGGTTGGTTAGCTTGGCAGTTTCGTCCATATTCGCTGTGCGCGTGCGTATCCTCGTTGTAGCTGTTCGCTGCTGCGCAGCTGGTGTATTCTGTCCGTGAATAGCCAGACTAACTTCTTCCACATCTGTCTGGACGCAATCATTTAGCGAAGCGGTATCGAGAGAAGCAATCGCCAAGGATTCGGCGGCCAAGAATTCCTCCAGCTGGATTAAACATATATTTTTTTGTCTTCTTCCTCTCCTCGTTCTGGGTAAGAGCAAATGGGACTAAAGTAGCATAGAAAATGAAGTAGCTAAGCCTTTGATTCATTTCTAGCGGGAGTACATGAACCACGTTTTCGGTGACAAGTCCGCGTGGCAAAGTCTAGCGGCAGCCAGACGACTAACCTCTTTTGGGACTTCTTCTGCGCTGCCAAGTCCAACAACTGCGAGTAGCAGCTATAACAGCCTCATGGGGGCGACCTAACCTCTGACCAAACACATTTTTCTTCCAATCATCACGCATGGTGTTACTTGGCTGAGCGGTTCCTCTGAGCGCGCAGCGGCGCTGTCTGTTTCCTCAGATCTTGCTCCGGTCATTCCTTTATTGTAAAAACTTTTAACAAACTTTTTTTATATTATTCTCAAAATGTCTTTAAAGTTTTTCTAGAAATTTTCCAAAAACTTCAATAACTAAATAACTATCTTACTATATATTATATAAAAGAAAATAATGTTTAAATTGTCTTAATTATTAACAGTTTTCTGCAAATGTAAACTTTGAATGAGATTTGCAAAAAAATTAAAAATTTGCTAACTGTTGATACCTAAGTGAATCCCTCCCCAAATCAGCTAAACCCGCAGCAAGCAATGTAGCGCACACCGACTTCGTTTGGCCAATCGAGTTCACCGGTGGACTACACAATATAAGTCAAACCCTCCACAACAAAAATTAAAAATAAAATTATTCTATTTTACTTAAGCTATTAATAGTGTAGCATCCGCAAATATGTATGTATAGGGTGTTTTTTTTAGAGGAATTGAACTTCGAATTGAAATAAAACACAAGAAAATCGTTTTAATGTCCATCAATTTGGCTTTATTGGAAGGATAATTTTATGCCATTAATGTTTAAATATGATTTCGGGCATGTGGCTGGCTCGAATAAAGCCAATTCTACAGGTCCAATTTTCAACCACTTTGACAAAGCTCCAATTGCTGTGCACGGTGGCGAATCGATTCATTCGGGTCCTCTTCAACATTTTGCTCTACAGCGGCAATTGTTTCTTCGGTGCGCACTGTTCGACGTCTCTGCGGATGCGTATTATCACATAGAGTAAACGTAGTGCGAAAACGACCCATGGTTAACCGATGGATGGACCGATTTTGCTCTGATGGACGATTATGTCGACCATAAAATGGACGCTTGCGGTAAACTTCGCGAACTGAACCATTATTTTCGAAATAAATTTGCACGATTTGCAAGCGTTGTTCTTTTGTCAACCTGTTCATGATGAAATGGCAAACCAAACTGAACATAAATGACATTAGAGTTGCCAGATTTGACCACAAAATGCCAGTTTTATCTCTATTCGAAAAACAAACCTCTAAAAAAAACACCCTATATAATCATTAACAATCTCATTATTAGCTCAGTAAAAGTTTCCTATTTAAAATCCTTATAATTGTTAAATACCCTGTATGGGCGCTGTTATGCAGACGGTCAAATGACCGTCGGTCACGATACTGTTTACGCTCTCGTTTTGTTTTTTCTACTCTGTGCCAAAACCCTGTTATGCAGACGGTCATTTGATCGCCGGTCACCAGTACACTTTTCGCTTACTTGCAGCACTTTTTCCGTACTTTTTAATTTTGACGCTGCGTTTTTCTGTTCTTAGCAACACTGCCTGAACGAAGTCTTGTGAAATTAAATAAATAAAAATGGATATTGGCTTAGAAGCACTTAAATTTGGCAACGCATTCGCCAAAAAAGTTGTATTTTGGCGGGACGAACACAGGAGAGTCATCAGAAAGTGTTTACACAAATGTAAACAAACGATGAGGGTTGCTACGAACCATTTTTTCCGTCATTAGATACATATTTTCGCGACAAGTGTGCCATTTTGCTCCGAAAACACTTGTGTTGTGAATAATTTTACAACGCAACACTGTTTTGATCGCATGATTTGGCATCGAGAGCCTCATCATTTTTGACCGACGCGGTCAAATTTTACTCTCCCGCTCTCTCTCTCAATTTTTCATTTTACATTGAAGCAACAACAACTATCGTGACCGACGGTCATTTGGCCGTCTGCATAACAGCGCCCTATGCAGTGTAAGCAATAGACAGCGGCCCTCATGCATTCCAGGCATACACACTCACGCACATAAATTCCACTCAATCATAATTTCTCTTTCACTGAGTGCGAAATGAATGCGTGCGCAATTTAAGCTTATATTATTGTCCTAATTTTCGGAATGCATATACATAGGTACGAATTTAATTTGAATAATGTTTATCTTAAAATGATTTGTTAAATAAAGCCCCACTGAAGGGAATACTACAGGAGGTCATGTGCGATGTAACTTGAGAAGGGTGTAATCAGTAGATAGGGGCAATCTAAAAATACGAGTGCGTGGATTGCCATGGCGTCGGATCTTCTTATGAGAATCCGGGGGTGGGAAAACTGCACTCCCTGTGAAAACACCACACAGGCCCTGAGGGTGGCTAAATAGGAGCAAACTATCGCTGATACCTTTTTTGTTTTGAATTTTTGATTCGGTCTGTTTCGGCTTTTTACATCTTTAATATGGCATGCGATTTTTTTTTTTACTGTTGCGTTAGTCGAGGAGTGAATGCAAGGACCACGCCCAGCCGAACTAGCTAGCCGATGACCGTTATCATGCCACCGTCGCGTTCACAAATCGGCCAGACCATACGCAGTCCACCGCGAGCGCTACAATAGAAGGGCGCGAAACGTGGGCCCAGTTGGTCCTTTTGACAACCGCACGCAACAAAGAATGGCGCCCAACGCAGCTTTAGTTAACTTTTATCCAACGCAGCAATAGTGTTGTTGGTTTCAAAAACTTTTCTAAGTGTACTCAGGTACGCGTTAGAAATAAGCTCTAAATAACATCTCAAAGAGCCAAGTACAATCTCGTTTCATTTAGCCCTCTCAACATTTTTAGTTTTTTTTTTATTTTGTGGGAAAGGTTTATTTTGACGATTCAATTGCTTTGATTGCTTGATATTTTCAGAAAGTCTGATGTGTATTTCAATTTCAATAAGTCCCGGCTTATTCGGAGAAAGATCCGTATCCGCGTTGCGATTGAATCGAAATGATACATTTTGAAAGTAACTAATCCGTTCAGAATTAAATCTTGACATTGGCAAGTTTATTTTCAGTGTACATAGGAATTCCTTTTGTGCACCAAACTTTTTCTAACTAACGAAGAGTATGAGTGGAAGTGAGTCCAGATGAGTCGGAGTGGAATTCCGCTCATCTCGTTGCCATTTTGTCTCATAGTCCTCATAGGAACAGGAAAGCGCTCGAGTTTATGAGTCCGCAAATTGCTGTCACCGGCATAGCGCTGCAATAAGCTCGCAGTCGACTTGAGCACTCGACCTGCCAACATCCCACGAAAGAAGAAGAAGCAAACAAGGGACTAGTCCGCTTCTAGCGCAACGAGCGCTGATCGTCACGTCTCTTGCACCTGTTTTCTTGTACATCGGCAAGCATTTGTCAGTGGAGTTCAAGGTCAGAATTGACTTCACTTTGCATGCTGCCGCGGTACGGTACATTTTTTTTCTTTTCGTTTTATACGCCTACTTGAATTGCACCGCACATGAATTTTCTGTAGTGTTCCCAGAATTTCTAAGAATTTTTGGAAAATTTTTGCTACTTTAACGATTTGATCTGTTGAAATGGAAACGCGAAGCGCGCAAAGAAGAAGCTTTGGCAGTGTTAGAGGCAGAGGTAAGCCAAGAAGCGCTAACGCTAGTAACGCTGCTTATGATTCTGCTGCTTCAGGTTCAGTACCGAGGGTGGTACATACTCCTCCAAACATCAATCAGTCTGCTATTCCAAGTTCTCAAAGTGGTAACGTAGGACAGCAGGACGCTAGTTCTGACAATCGGCCAATTATTAATCCGCTTGATATGTCTTTGCCTGGTGTAATGAATTCTCCACCAAACCAAGTTTCGTTTTCCTCTGCCGCCGCATTAGCTGGTGATGAAGGCATACATAATTTGCATCGCAATTCCGGTGCTGAATCACTGACCTTAGTTCTTCAACAACTGCAAACGATTAGACAAGATATGGCTGTTCTAAACTCGGTTGTTCATAGTAGAGAAGCTACTCCGGGAATTCAAACAAGTGCTCAGCCATGTACACAACAAGTTCCTAGTTCAAATTCTTGTGCAAACGGTTCACCGTCAAATCACTCTTGTGCTAATTCTATAAAAATTCAAGATTGGAAAATATCTTACGATGGTTTGGTCAGATTGATACTCTGTGCGAGCGGTCACAATGTCCTTTTGATCATCTTATGGCAAATTTCCAGTTGTTTTTAACTGGAAAAGCTGAGGCCTGGTATTGGTTATTTACCAAACAAAACCTTTCTGCGACTTATCCATTTTTGCGTTATTCGATAACCCGAGAGTTTGGTACCTTAGAAAGCGACCACGAAGTGATGATGAGAATTTCAATGCGCAAGCAACATTTCAAGGAATCATATGATGACTTCCATTCTGCAATGGTGTCAATGAATTCGAGGTTAAAAGATCCTATAGCTGAATCTGTGTTGATTGATATTATAAAAAGGAATTTGACCCAACATTTTAAAATGATGCTTTTCAACTCGAATGTTCGAACCTTGAACGATTTGCGTGATGTAGCCCGCAAAGCTGAACAAGTTCTTCGTGAAAACTGAAATCAAACGCCCTATGTGCCTAACCATCCAAGTCGTCATGTAAATGAGGTTAGGTCCTTTTCAATTGAAGATACAGTGGAAGTAGAAGACTCTGAGATAGATCCACAGTTAGAAGCAATTAATTATCCGCGAACTGTTAAGGCTGATTATTCGAACATACAATGCTGGAACTGCTCAAAATTTGGACATTCGTATATCTATTGCCCAGATGAAATTCGAAATATATTATGCTTTAAATGCGGTTATAAAGGTGTAGTCACTCCGAAGTGCCCGAAAAATCATCAGGGAAACGTGAGACGGAGCGAGATGGCCAACGGGGACTCTCGTTCACCTCGAAATTCCCCGAGTTGCAAATAGAATCAAACCAAAGTCTAAAACCTGTCGTGAAAAATTCATCTTGTCAAACTCGCATACAAGATTTGAGTTTACACGAGCGTAAACTAGCTTACGAGCAAGCCAAATCTAATATTTTCAATGGTAGCTCAAAGTTTTGTGTTTCGGAAAGTGTTTTGAAATGTCGGAAAAGATACAAGCAACGCGTAAAGTTTAGGAAGCTGTTGCAAAGTACAAAACTTTACCTTACCAGCGATGATCGTCCTCTTGCTAGAGTTAAAATCTGTGGCACATACGTCACTGGTATGCTAGACTCTGGTGCAAATGTTTCAATTTTAGGTCACAATTGTATAGATTTTCTGAGGAATAATAACATTGCATTTTCGCCTTTGAGATCCACAGTGTCAACTGCGAATGGTGATAATCAAAGAGTTATAGGCTTTGTTTCGTTGCCAGTCTGTTTCAAAAACGTGTTAAGAACTATAAAATTTTATCTGGTCCCATCAGTTATGCAAGAAGCATATTTCGGAATTGATTTTTGGCGCGCCTTTGCATTAGCTCCGGATATTCTGGCACCGCTATCGTCGCTAGAGATTGAACAACCCCTGAATATTCACGAACTAAGCCCAGACCAGAAGCTGGAGCTGGAGAAAGTTATTCAGTTATTTCCTTCCTTTGAAAAGCTAGATCTAGGCCAAACGAACTTACTCGAACACCACATAGATACCGGCGAAGCCGTGCAAATAAAAAGCAAACATTTTCCTTTATCACCTCCACGGCAAGCTGAAGCTTATGAAGAACTCGATCGCTTGTTGCACATGGATGTGATTGAAGAATCGAATTCCCCATGGTGCAGTCCTATCGTTCTTGTTCGTAAGCCCGGTAAGGTACGGTTATGCATTGACTCACGAAAATTGAACTCTGTAACGAAGAAAGATTCATATCCACTGCCGCATATCAATGGGCTTCTTAGTAGATTGAAAGACACACATTACATCAGTGGCATTGACTTGAAGGATGCATTTTTTCAAATAAAGCTGTCCGAATCGTCGAAGGAAAAGACTGCTTTTGCTGTACCCGGTAGACCACTCTACCATTTTAAAGTTATGCCGTTTGGGCTATGTAATGGTCCACAAACCATGAGCCGCCTTATGGATAAGGTTATTCCCTCACGATTACGGGAAAACGTTTTCATCTACTTGGACGACTTGTTGGTCTGCAGTGCAGATTATGAGGCACATCTTAAGCTGTTGTCTGAAGTAGCTAAATGTCTTAAGGAAGCGAAGTTAACAATAAACGTAGCCAAAAGCAAGTTTTGCCAAAAAGAGATAAAATATCTAGGATATCGAATCGGGTGTGGTTGTCTTAAAGTAGATCCAGAGAAGGTAGATGCGATCCAAAATTTTCCTGTTCCGAAAAGCCCTCGACAGTTGCGTAGATTCATTGGGATGGCCAATTGGTATAGAGCCTTTGTTAGTAACTTTTCTGATCTTTCAGGTCCATTGACAGATTGCCTGCGCAAGTCGGTAAAGCCTTTTTCGTTAACAGCTGAAGCAATTGATTCTTTCGAAAAGCTTAAAAACGCACTTTCCTCTGCACCTATTCTGGCGCAGCCGGACTTCAAACGCGAATTTATTATTCAATGCGATGCGTCAAAGGTAGGTGTAGGAGGGGTTTTGTATCAAATCAACAACCAAGGGATGGAGCGTCCCATATCTTTTATCTCACAGAAGTTGAACTCGGCGCAGCGAAACTATACAGTGACTGAGTTGGAGTGCATGGCAGCCGTAGTATGCGTTCAGAAATTTCGCCCATATATTGAAGGATTACCATTTCGTATTATTACCGATCATTCAAGTCTAAAATGGCTAATGACGCAGAAAGACTTGAGCGGACGTCTAGCCAGGTGGAGTCTAAAACTTCAACGTTTTGACTTTGTGATAGAACATCGTAAAGGTTCGCTGAACGTTGTGCCAGATGCTCTTTCGCGCTTTGATGTTGACGCTTTGCAATTGCATGAGATTGGTTTCGAGGTTGACTACTCCTCCCCTGAATTCGACAGTCAAGAATATGAGCAACTTCGAAGCACGGTATCTGACAATAAAGATGTTCTTCCGGACGTTTGTATTTCCGACAACTTCATCTACAAACGAGTTCGATTCAGGCAGGGTGTAGAAGACGAGGAAGACAACTTGTGGCGTTCCTAGTTCGTTGACAATCTCAATCATCAAGAGTGCACATAACTCTGCAAACAGCTGTCACGGTGGGCATGCTAAAACGTTAGCGAGAATCCGACAGAAGTATTTCTGGCCGTCTATGTCACGCGATGTTAGGAATTATATTCAAAACTGTGACGAATGCAAACGTATTAAGGCTCCAAACCACCAGTTGAGACCTCCTATGGGAAGCGCATTCGTGAGCGATAGGCCGTTTCAAAGGATTTATTGTGATTTTCTGGGTCCATATACCGCTTCGAAAGCGAAGAACCTGTAAAGGATTTATTGTGATTTTCTGGGTCCATATACCGCTTCGAAAGCAACATATTTATCGCGCTCGATCATTTCACCAAATATATTTTCCTCAAGCCAATGCGAAATGCAACTACGACCAATGTAATCAGCTTTTCCAAACTGAAATGTTCCCAGCATTTGGGGTACCACAGTTCGTGCATAGCGATAATGGAAAACAATTTATTTCAAAGGAAATGACTCAGTTTTTCAACAGTCTTGGAATTACTCATGTGAAGGCGGGGTTTTATTCACCGCAAGCGAATGCGTCCGAAAGAGCAAACCGTGAAATAATTACGAAAATCCGATGGTTTTTGAAAAACGATAACGATCATTCAAATTGGGATCGGCAGATTCTGTCTATTTTGAGGAGTGATTATCACGCCTCGATCAAGTGTTCGCCATATTTCGCTGCATTTGGACAGAATATGGTTCAGCACGCGTCGACGTACAACGTTCTTGAAAAGCTTAATTGCTTGAAAGATGGCAATGTCGAAGTTTTGACCAGCGCAGATAGGCTAAGCAAAATTCGTGAGCAAATTAGTTTGAACATGAAAGATGCCCATGAAAAGGCAGCACGAGCCTATGATACTCGTTCACGACCTGTGAGTTACCGAGAAGGTCAAGAAGTTTTCCGCAGAAATTTCACTTTAAGCAACTTTAAACAAGGCATTAATTCTAAATTCTTAGCCAAATTCGTAAAAGCCAGAGTTCGCAAGAAAGTAGGAAAAGTACTATACGATATTGAAGAACTCAATGGGAACTTCGTCGGACGGTTTCACGCTTCAAATATTCGTCCATAAACAGTTCGCTTTGCCCGGCTAGCACAGTCGGTAGAGCATGAAACTCTTAATCTCAGGGTCGTGGGTTGAGCCACACGTTAGTACCTTCATTCGACAGTCTTTGAAATCCTTCTTTCCATTTGTCCTAGCGCTAGATCTTAGAACAAAACCGCCCTTTAATGGATTTCCTTTTTGCGATTGCCCAAAATAGCTCAAGGTAACCCTGACATGCTTGTAGGGCTACATGCTTGAATACCCAAAATCCATTGCCCTGCATGCTTCTCGATTCGCTGAATAAACTGTAAAGTGCGAATAGGTGACACAGAGAAATAGGATTACCGTTAGCTTATGAGGTGACTTCTGCGCGGCGTACGTGACTCAAGTTCAGCGAGTTCCAAGAAGGTTAGCGAACAGTGAGCACGTTAGTGAGGCAGTGGAAAGTGTCGGAAAAATTCACTAAAAGCATCTTGTCGTTTACCGTGTCCGTTTAATTTCCCCAGGTACCACCGGCAAATATTTCGTCGGGAGGCGGATTGAGCAGTTAACTCGAAAAGTTTATGCCGACCTCGCCAGTCGCCATCACCGTTCTTGCTTTGTGCGGTTGGTTAGCTTGGCAGTTTCGTCCATATTCGCTGTGCGCGTGCGTATCCTCGTTGTAGCTGTTCGCTGCTGCGCAGCTGGTGTATTCTGTCCGTGAATAGCCAAACTAACTTCTTCCACATGTGTCTGGACGCAATCATTTAGCGAAGCGGTATCGAGAGAAGCATTCGCCAAGGATTCGGCGGCCAAGAATTCCTCCAGCTGGATTAAACATAAATTTTTTTGTCTTCTTCCTCTCCTCGTTCTGGGTAAGAGCAAATGGGACTAAAGTAGCATAGCAAATGAAGTAGCTAAGCCTTTGATTCATTTCTAGCGGGAGTACATGAACCACGTTTTCGGTGACAAGTCCGCGTGGCAAAGTCTAGCGGCAGCCAGACGACTAACCTCTTTTGGGACTTCTTCTGCGCTGCCAAGTCCAACAACTGCGAGTAGCAGCTATAACAGCCTCATGGGGGCGACCTAACCTCTGACCAAACACATTTTTCTTCCAATCATCACGCATGGTGTTACTTGGCTGAGCGGTTCCTCTGAGCGCGCAGCGGCGCTGTCTGTTTCCTCAGATCTTGCTCCGGTCATTCCTTTATTGTAAAAACTTTTAACAAACTTTTTTTATATTATTCTCAAAATGTCTTTAAAGTTTTTCTAGAAATTTTCCAAAAACTTCAATAACTAAATAACTATCTTACTATATTATATAAAAGAAAATAATGTTTAAATTGTCTTAATTATTAACAGTTTTCTGCAAATGTAAACTTTGAATGAGATTTGCAAAAAAATTAAAAATTTTCTAACTATTGATACCTAAGTGAATCCCTCCCCAAATCAGCTAAACCCGCAGCAAGCAATGTAGCGCACACCGACTTCGTTTGGCCAATCGAGTTCACCGGTGGACTACACAATATAAGTCAAACCCTCCACAACAAAAATTAAAAATAAAATTATTCTATTTTACCACAGAATAAACAGTATACAGAAGGCGCATCTGAAATAATTTTGCGATTTCATTTCCGACGCGGGCGGGAAGCAACAAAGGTGAGGAAAATGTAAAGGGAACCGAGAGAGTAAGCGCGAATTGATGTATTGTATACGCATAGATTCGATTTTTTTTGGGCTTTATTCTCATTTCGACAACAACACGCAATGTTGTTGCGGCTGGCTTGCGCAGCAAGCCAGCTTGGCTTTACTCGTGCACATTGAAAGTGGTTGATTTGGCAAAGCAATCGGCAAGGCAAATTCAATAGGTAGTTGCAGCATTCTTTGATAATTAGCACAACATTGTAGCAATAGTTTTCCACTTATTATCACTTTCTTAATGCGTCTTGGTTGTTTCAATATTTAACACATATATTTCATTGTAGCCATTTGTACTTTTTACAACTTCTATTTTACAAGCAGACCGAAAGAACTTATAAAATCCATTGAATTTTGGTTTTTCTCGTAGTGCTACCACCTTATGTGCCTTGGCGATCGCTCAATCAATTTTTCTATGATACTGCCTCTCCACTTCTTGTTCTTGTTTGTCAAAAAGCAAGCGGAGAGCGAGCACGAGCCAGCACCAACATGCAAGCGGCACATCGCTTTGTTGCCCAACAACAACAACCACAGTGTGTGGTGCGCGGTCGCAGCTTCTCAGCTCACGCTCTCGCGCTCTGTGCGTTCTCATCCCCTTTACTGCTTCCCCCCGCATCCACAAACGGGTCGTACCGCTGGAACCCGCGAAGCAAATTTTCTTTACACCAGATGCGCATTCTGTATATTGTTTGTTCTGTGATTTTACTTAAGCTATTAATAGTGTAGCATCCGCAAATATGTATGTATAATCATTAACAATCTCATTATTAGCTCAGTAAAAGTTTCCTATTTAAAATCCTTATAATTGTTAAATACCCTGTATGCAGTGTAAGCAATAGACAGCGGCCCTCATGCATTCCAGGCATACACACTCACGCACATAAATTCCACTCAATCATAATTTCTCTTTCACTGAGTGCGAAATGAATGCGTGCGGAATTTAAGCTTATATTATTGTCCTAATTTTCGGAATGCATATACATAAGTACGAATTGAATTTGAATAATGTTTATCTTAAAATGAGTTGTTAAATAAAGCCCCACTGAAGGGAATACTACAGGAGGTCATGTGCGATGTAACTTGAGAAGGGTGTAATCAGTAGATAGGGGCAATCTAAAAATACGAGTGCGTGGATTGCCATGGCGTCGGATCTTCTTATGAGAATCCGGGGGTGGGAAAACTGCACTCCCTGTGAAAACACCACACAGGCCCTGAGGGTGGCTAAATAGGAGCAAACTATCGCAGTTACCTTTTTTGACCGAATCAAAGGTCTGTTTCGGCTTTTTACATCTTTAATATGGCATGCGATTTTTTTTTTTACTGTTGCGTTAGTCGAGGAGTGAATGCAAGGACCACGCCCAGCCGAACTAGCTAGCCGATGACCGTTATCATGCCACCGTCGCATTCACAAATCGGCCAGACCATACGCAGTCCACCGCGAGCGCTACAATAGAAGGGCGCGAAACGTGGGCCCAGTTGGTCCTTTTGACAACCGCACGCAACAACGTATGGATACCCCGGTCATGCATCATCATCGACGGCCGTTCAGAATATTCATGGCCTGAAGGTTATACTGTGTATCTGGTGGGACCAGCTGGGTGTGATCTATTATGAGCTGTTGCAACCGAATGAAACGATCACAGGGGAAGTCTACCAACGACAATTGATGCGTTTGAGCCGAGCACTGCGCAAAAACCGGCCGGAATATGAACAAAGGCACCGCAAGGTAATTTTGCAACATGACCATGCTCGGCCACATGTTGCACAGGTCGTCAAAACCTACCTTGAAACGCTCAAATGGGATGTCCTACCCCACCCGCCGTATACTCCAGACCTTGCGCCATCCGATTACTATCTCTTCCGATCAATGCAACATGGCCTGGCTGACCAGCACTTCTCCAATTATGAAGAAGTAAAAAATTGGATCGATTCGTAGATAGCGAAAAAGCCGGCCGAATTTTTCAGAAAGGGTATTCGTGAATTGCCAGAAAAATGGGAAAAAGTTATAGCTAGTGATGGACAATACTTTGAATATTAAATTTGTAACCATTTTTTCGCAATAAAGCTTCAATTTTTCCAAAACAAACCGCACGAATTAACCGGTACTCCTATTAACAGCCCGCTGTATGAATTTTATGGGCTGTAGTCCAATATATTGGACATTGTGACTGAAAGGGTTAATACTGCTGCTAACAAAGTCCCGTTATCGTGCTCACCCACGGCACATAACCTCACAAATACCATTAGAAATACTGTGGGACAAACAAGCTATGCAAACAAGAAAACAAAAAGCGTTTGGAAGCTTTTTTAGTACGGGCCGTGCTCACTTGGTGGTTTACAGCCAGGGGGTATACCGGCTGTATTTTTACGGTGCCTTCCTGATACCGGGCCACCTCAGGAAGTACAATGGCCTTGCCATGGCATGCGGGCTCTGCCATGGTCGACCACCCTTGTCCCTGAATTGTAGGCTGCCAGTGCCTTTGCCTTGCGCGCGGGCAGGCGGCCGCACCGCAATCTTGAGCACAACCAAAAAGAAATGCGGCAAAAACAAGCGAGGAATTTCACTCGCTCTGTGGGACTATTAAGCGGTGCGAGGGTAAAATGGTACCTCCGCTACGTCCTGAGGTAAGGAGGAAGCAAGGAGCAGAGCAGAGCATGGCGGCCACGGCGGCTCAACCGACTCTGCCGAGAAAGAGAGGGAGCGATAACATCACTCCCCCAACGTCTTGAACTTAAAAAATCCAGGACCACCACTCAGGCACCGGTTGCTAAGACGGGTAAGCACCAAAATAGCAATCGGTCTGGGGATGATCCAATGACGGGCGCAACCTACTCGAGTGTCCTCAGAACACCTGAGGCCATCCGGGTGGTGGTCCTGCCTACGGATTATCCCCAGATGACACTGAGTAAAGAGGAGCTCTCTTTTCTCGAGGAGGCTATCGTGGGGGAGATAGCCAAAGTGTGAGCCACCCCACTGGTGTTCAGTGGCATCCACTTCCGGCCGAGACATCTGCTGCTGGTCTGCAGTAACCAAGGTACTGCAGACTGGCTCCAGCAGGTAGTTCCGAAGCTGGAGGATTAGAAAGGGGTAGGGCTTTGTGCGTGCCTTAGAGATGATGTCCCTAAGACACACCACGTTACCGTATTCTTTCCCAGGAGCGCTGGAGAGGAAACCAGCAAGCTTTTTGCGATAATTCAAGCGCAAAATGCTGGGGTCTGCACAAACCTCTGAAAGGTGATTTCTTCCAAGGAGGAGCGCCGGGGTGAGCTGTGGAACCTAATGATTGACGAGAAATCCCTCGCCAAGATCAGGGAAAACGGGAACGCTCTCAACTTCAGGTATGGGAGCATCCCAGTTCATGCCCCCAGACCTGAAGTCCTGAATAGTGCGGCAGCCCCCCTACGCTAACAGTGGAAACCGGGAATATACGGGTGGAAGCAGGGCCCTCAGGTGGAGTACGATCTGCCGAATGCGGAAAAACACCGGAAGGCGGAGAGGCAGCCGGGGCAGAAGTAGGTTTGCAAGCCTTCCAAGATGCCCTTGAGACGCTGGAGCTTCAAGGTGGTACAAACGAGGATGAGGAGCAGCTGTCGGACGAAATTTCATTAACGACGCTGCTGGAGATGGACTCTAAACTCTAACCCTCGAGACATGAAGGTTGTTCAAATCAACCTTCATAACGCGAAGGCGGCATTGGCCGTCTTAGCGCATAAGTTCACCCGAGACCACATCGGGGAGGCGCTAGTGCAGGAGCCCTGGTGTTATAACGGCAGAGTCTGCGGGCTCAACTCACAGCAAACCAAGGTAATTTGGGACACAAGGCACGAGATACCTCGTGCCTGCGTGGTAGTTGAGAATAATACTAACTATGTTTGTATTTCAGAGTACATGTCCAGGGACCTGGTAGCGGTGGCGATGACGGCCCGGTCGCGTCGGTGTATTTCCCAGGAGAAGACATGGCTGTTCCCCCCACGAAGTGCAGGGCCTGGTGGAGTACTGCAGGGCAAACACCTTGCCACTCCTAAGAGGCGGGGACATAAACTTCCACCACACGATCTGGTGAAGTACTGATGATGATCTAAGGGGTGAGTACCTACTCGATTATATATTAGCAACTAACCTAGTTATGCTCAACTCGGGATGTTCCCCGACCTTTATCACTAGAGTTAGGTAGGAGGTCTTTCACCTTACCATAGGTAACAGTAGGATTAGTGACTATGTCTCTGTGATTGGAGAGGGCTCATTCGACCCTCCCTATCAGATCGTAGGATGATCGAATTTAGATTAGCAGCCACCCTAATGGAGTCAGCTCCAACTAGAAACCCCAGGAAGACCGACTGGGAAAAATTTACAAGGTTGCTCGAAGAGGATCAACCCTTGCTGGATTCTTGGGGCAAGATGCGGCATCCCCTCGAAATCGAGCAGGCGGTTGAAACAGTAAATGGGGCAATAATCAATGCTTTTCACTTAAGTTGCCCTGAGACTAGGAGGACCAGGAAGAAATCCACACCGTGGTGGAATACCACCCTGGAGAAACTCAGAACAGACACGCGGAGGTTCTTTAACAGGGCAAAGCGAACAGTTGACTGGCAGGAATACACTGCCGCTCTCACTAAGTACACAAAGGAAGTACGGAAAGCGAGAAGGGCTAGTTTCCAATCGTTTTGGGAAGAAATTTCTTCCACCCCCCAGGCAGCAAGGCTGCACAAAGCGCTAGCGAAGGGAGCAACGGAAAATAAGATGGCTCTCAAATTGCCGGATGCTAGTTACACGCGCAATGAAAAGCAAAGGGCTCTCGCTCTTCTAGGTGCACATTTCCCTAGAGCAATCCCCCAGGACGCATCTGCCGAAGGTACCATCTACCGTCCAAATAGAAGGGACTGTGAGCTGGCGCATAAAGTCATCTCTGGGGATAAGATTGACTGGGCATTGAACACCTTTGAACCCTTCACATCGTCAGGCCAGGACGGGATCCTTCCTGTCTTTCTACAAAAAGGCAGGGGGTCCCTACTCAGGCATCTCACTGGCATAATGAGAAGCTGTCTAGCAACAGGGCACATCTCCACTAGTTGGAGAAATGCCCTGGTAGTTTTTATACCAAAAATAGGTAAAAAGGACTATACGGAGCCGAAGTCCTTTAGGCCAATCAGTCTAACATCCTTCTTCATGAAAACCATGGAGAAGGTGCTAGATCAGTATACTAAAACCGTGGCGCTCAAGAGAACACCTCTGCACGCAAAACAACATGCGTATAGGGGCAGGCAGATCTACAGAGACTGCCCTATTTCAGCTTACGAGTTCATTATAAGAAGCTCTTAAAAGCAAGGAGATTACCCTGAACGCTTTTCTTCTGGATATCGAAGGAGGCTTCGATAACACCTCAACAGGAACGGAGTGGAAGCCTCGCTTAGCCGCTGGATAAGAGCAATGCTCTCTACCAGATCGGCCATTACGAAGGTGGGCATCACCACCAGGAGCGTGCTAGCGGAAAGAGGATGTCCACAGGGCGGGGTACTATCACCGCTGCTATGGAGTCTGGTAGTGAATGAGCTCCTCGAACTACTGACAGGCAATGGCATTACGTGTCAAGGTTATGCCGACGACATCGTCATCATCGCTAGAGGAAGGTTTGAAGACACTCTCTGTGATATAATCCAGAGAGGCTTAAAAATAACCCAAGAATGGTGTGCCCGAGTAGACCTGCGAATAAACCCGGACAAAGCCACCATAGTACCTTTTACATGGAAAAGAAAGCTGCCACACATGCGGACAATGCGCTTGCTCGGGAAAAGCATAACATAGCTTTTAAACCAGAGGTGAAGTACCTAGGTGTAACACTAAACTCGAAGTTACTCTGGAACAAGCATGCGGAGGCAGTTATCAGTAAAGCAACAAAGGCATTACAGGTGCTATGAAAACCTGTCCCACGGTGGCACTGGAGGTGATACTTAACATATCGCCACTGCACGTAGCTATTGATATGGCGACCAAGCGTACTATCCTTGGGCTGGCCAGAACTAGTAAAGGGGGGATCACATAATTAGGCACAGAGACTTAGATGCGCTATTCACTAGTAACCCTTATGTTTTGTATCCGATGGATACAATAACAAGAACATATAACTACGAAAAACACTTCGCAGTTTATATGAGCAATAAGGCAAACGGGGCCTGGGAAAACCACCACCACCACCACCCAGCATATTCCAGGCGGAACTGTATGCTATTAGGGTCTGTGTGCAATTCAATCTCGAACGTGAGTACAGGGGGCAGGACATCGTCATTTGCTCCGACAGCCAAGCAGCCAGCAAAGCAGTAATCACATATGAGATAACCTCAGGGTTAGTGCTGGAATGCATTGAGGCATTGAATGCACTGGGCAGATGTAACCAGGTGAAGATCCTCTGGGTTCCAGGGCACAGAGGTATCGGAGGAAACGAGGAAGCGGACAGCCTCGCTGGAGCCGCGGCAGCCACGCCCCGCCTGGGTCCTGAACCCTTTTTTGGGCTGGGCAAAAGCGCCATAACGGAGTCACTAAGACTTGAGGAAACGACCAGGAACACAGAACACTGGGCTAGCGCCTCCGGTCTCAGGGAATCGAAAATCTTCATCAAAGATTATAACGCCAAATGGAGTGAAAAATGCCTCAAACTAAGGATAAACCAGCTTAGATAGAAAACAGGTCTGCTAAATGGGCACTGCAGATTGAGGAAACACATGCAATCGGGATAGAACAGCTACGCGTCTGTAGACTCTGCGAAACAGCAGAGGAGACTCCCGAGCACATCATATTGCACTCTAATGCGGCTTGTCGTAGCAGGTTACGTTACCTGGGCCAGTTTTGGCTTCAAGGAGAGGACCTCAAGCACCTAAACCCCCGCGAGTTACTAAGTTTCATTAGGGCGGTAGGTTCAGGGGAAGTACTCTAACAATTGTAGGGGGCACAATAGATCAATCCTGGTTTCAGTACAATATACCCCTTATCAATTCTATTCTCTACCGTAATGCAGGGATGCCCAAAACCTTCTTATGGAAGAGCAGCTCCAATACATATAAACGAATTCATACGCCAGACAACAACAAAACCTACGTTGAAGATAACTGTTTTTTGTTTTTGTAAATGCTCTTCAGCATAGGCTGAGTATTCTAGTATACACACACAGCACTCCACACGCATTGGCGACAGTTATCTTAAACCAAAGAATATACAATATAAAGAATATGCATCTTCAAAAATTTTGCAAGCGTGTTTGTTTATGCGGTTAAGATAAGGATAAGAGTTGAGCGGAGGCATAGGCACGAGGCATTTACTCTCGCTCGTTCGTTTGGCAACAGAAAAAAGCAATGTTGTTCGCAACGGCTCCGCTCGTGTATATTGAAATGGTGGTTGTTGTGGCGTAGTCATCGCTCATTTTTTGCATGCATGTTTATTGATCTTGTTCGTCGAAGCGCAAGCGGAGACCAAACAACTAGAGTCCGACCGATACCAAATTTTTTGGCCAATTCTCAGCCGATGCCGATTAATCGGTCAAAAGGCCGAAAATCGGCCGATGCCGATGCCGATGCCGATTCTATAGAAAAAAAACACGAATGAATTCAATCAAAAACACAGCTTATTTTATAAAACAACAAAAGGAACTATTACATATATAGTACATTTCATCACATTCATCACAAATTAACAAACAAAAACGAGAAAATAAACAACTAAAAACTAAATAAAATTACAAGAAAATTCAGAATTTAAATACATTAAACTAAAATTTCCCCCAAATTTATAACACATAAAATAAATATTTCATGAAAATTGCTCATTCTATTTGGCACAAGCAATTAACAAAAGACCCAATAGCCAATATTGCTGAACAAGGTGTTGATGTAGCAAAAATAGATTACAAATATCTGTAAAATATTTGTCATAAAATCCAAACAAATCTAAGGAGAAACCCCCTAATCAGGCAACACTGGGTTGTAACGTATAATAAAAATGTAATAAATATACAAAGCGAGATATGAAAAAGAAAGACAGTGCGATTCAGCTGCAAATAAAAACAAACAAGGAATTAAAGCAGGAAAATCGACCAAAAAAACCGATGTGGCATCGGCCAAAAAAAGCCGATGTGGCATCGGCCAAAAAAGGCCGAAGCCGATGCCGATGCCCATTCTTTTTTTTTGGCCGATGCCGATACTAGCCGATGCCGATACCAATTTTATTGGCCGATACTAGCCGATGCCGATTAATCGGTCGGACTCTACAAACAACCAATGTTTTTATTGTTGTCGTTTATTGTGTGTATGCTTTTTTGTGTTGCCAATTAGTTTTGCTGCACAAATTGCTGTCATGTCACCATCAATCGAATCTTTGTGGTGTATGGCTTTTTGCTGGACAATGGTGGGCTTTGATTGATTTGAAAAATTGGTGGTTGATCCCAATTTAAAATGTTTAAAAATATTTTTACGTGGCGAGTTCTCGGTAAAATTATTTATTTATATTTTCACATGGTTGATTACAATTTTGAGAATATGGCAAAACTACGAAAAAAATGAACTGATGGGCTATTGACTTTAAAATTCATGAAAACACTTGAAACCAAAAATAATTAGATACGTGTTTTAATTTTGTTATTTTGTGAATATCGAAATCTAACGGACAAATCAAGGGTTAAAAGATTGTAGGAAAAACATAATTTAATATTATAACGATAAGACAGTCTGTCGCTGTGCAAAGCAACCCTGTCGCTACGCGCCGTGCTATAATTCAATCTGGCAACGACGGCCGCGATAATAAGGGAAACTTTTAGTCCAACCTGGCAATGATGGAAACTTTTAGTTCAACCTGGCAATGATGGCAACTTTTAGTCCAACCTGGCAATGATGGAAACGATCATCATGGAAACCTTTAGTCCACTCCGGAATGTGCGAGAACGATCTGCGCGATGGCCGGACAGGTATAAAAGGCAGCCGGGTGCGGCGCAGCAGTCAGTCTGATTTTGACTAGTGAAGGTGCCACACGGAGCAATTAAGCAAATAATTAAGTGTAAAGACAGTGAAGTGTAAAAGTGTGAAATAAAGTGATTGTTGGTTCTTATTGACTGCGTTTGGATAGTTAAAGTTGTTTGATTTTCCAATTGCACAATCCAGTGATACGTAACAGCCCACTAGACCTAGTATTCGTAACAATATGTCTATTTACTTTCAAAAACACTAAATAAAGAAATAAATAAAAATACAAGTATTTTGTCTTAAGAAAAATGTTAAAGATGTTGTGTTTAAAAATAGTAGAACTATTCTACACCTGAATGGTTCCATGGTGAATGATGTGACCATAAATTAACAATATTAGATTTTCTTATTTTAGCTCTTTTAAACAAGCATTATATGTGGGCCGTAAAAAAAGTTCCAAAGAACGGGACGGAAAATTATTACGGGCTAATAAAAACGTCTTCCTTTCTTTCCAATTCCCTTTTTATTTAATTGTCTTTTTTGATTACTTATTATTTCTTTTTTAATTGCCTGTAGCGATCATATAGGTCGCCATGCCAGCCATATTTTATTTTCTGTTCTATAATTTTGCACACTACAGTCGGCAGTGAGTTCAGGAGCAATATGAGACGCCCTGCTGGCTTATAGAAGAAGAACAAAAGCCAGCCAGAAAATATAAATCGTTTTACAATTTCAGCTTTTCGCCAGCGCAACAACAACAACAACAGCACATCATCTTCTTCCTCTTCGCACAATTGTGCGAGAATAAACGAGTGAGCACAGACGCGGCATTCGTGATTCAATGATTTACGCTCAGAGCATTGTGCTCTCATTTAAAATGTTTCCTCTTGTTTTCTACCCCTCGCAGCTAAAGACGGGTGGCGATATCAGCACCAGCGTTGCCGTTTTGGTTATTTTTAACCAAAAATGGTTATTCTTATTTTTGAAAATGGGTTTTGGTTATTTGGTGATTTTTGATCCCATTTGGTTACTTTTTAGAATATTGCACACTGATACAAAATGTGTCTTCAATATAGCACACTGTTACTTGGAGTGACAATAATATTGATATTGTTTAATAGTGGCAACTCATAGGCAGTGCTGTTTTTCGTAAAATAGTAAGCAGCATTGTTTAAATCCTTAAATCTTGAAGTTTATGTATGAGTTTTTTTTTTGGTTTGTGTGGAATAAACATTTTGGTTATTTTTGTTACATTTTGGTTATTTTTATTTTTGTTCCTGGCTATAAATTGTTTTTTCTTGTGGCAACGCTGATTCAGCACCCGCATTCAAGTTTTTGCTTGTACGTGATGCCAAAGAATATGAAGTAATATAGAACGCGCATGTGGGCACACAAGTGTTTTCGGTTGCTATGATGCGAGCGGGAAGAGCGAAGCGTAGGCATTTGAAAATGTTAGGTTCATAACATTTTCTGTTAGATTTGCGTAGGACAACAGCAAAAAGCTATGTTATTGTTCGCAACGGCTTCACTCGTGTACATTGAAGTGGTGGTTGTTGCAGCGTAGTGTTCGCTCAATCATTTTTTGCATGCATGTTTCTTGATCTTGTTTGCCGAAGCGCAAACAAAAAACAAACAACGAACGAAGGCATCGTCATCATCGTTTCAGCGAAGATGACTCGGGATTCGCTAATGTTTTTGTTGTTGTCGTTTATTGTGTGTATGCTTTTTGATTTTGCTGTAATGTCACTACCCTGCAAGCAACTCGGTAGTCGACTACAAAAATAACTCACTTCTAGTTAACTTTCATGACCTAACTATAAGCTAACTACAAAGTAATGCAGAACTTCCCAAAAAACAATGCAACTTTTGCTTTTTGGCATATTTTAAAGAACAGTTAATTGCTATTTGTTCTTATGCGATTTTATGTCACTAACTATAAGCTAACTGCAAAGTAATGCAGAACCCACCCAAATTTAATCCGTGCGTTTGTGGCATAGAAATTAAAAAAAACAGTTAATTGTTGTTTGTTTTTTTGCTCTTTGGAATTTTATTTTACATATTTGTCATTTTCTTTCGTGCATTATGAAATCATAATCAGTGCTTTAGCCTCGTGCGTGCGGTCGCAGTCCAGCGAAATAAAATTAATTGTGTAAAACTAAATTAAAAAACGTGAATTGTTAAACAATTTTATATAATTATTTCAAGTGATTGCTTTAATTTTCATTATTTAAGCTAAGCCAAAATGAGAGGTGCAAGCAAAAGAAAGTTAAGAAGGCTTTTGGAAAAGGAAATGGATTCGTATTCAAATAAATTAAATTCATGTAATATTGGTAAATCAGAAGCCACCTGTTCCTCTGCTAATGTGCAGAGCCAAAACAGAATTTATATTGAAAATATTAGTGTCCAAGAAAATTGTTCCAAGAAAATTGTTAAAAAAAAAATGCATTAAAAAAAAATCGCTGATTGGTATTTTAAAAATAGGCCATCTCGCAAGTGTTTTGAAGAGTTGTTAGGTATTTAAACATTTTTCAAATAAAAAAGGAAATACAAAAATTTTTAATTTACACAACAATCATAGAAATATCCATTTTTATGGATAAAGACGTAACTAATAGTTGAGTTATAGCTGATTTAAATAAAGTAAACTTGAAGTTAACTGAAATGTAATTAATTTATAGCTAACCACAAATAAGATAACTTTTAACTAACTTTTGAATAACTAACTTCAAGTTAGTCGAAAAGTCATGCAGAGTCGGACAATTGACTACTGCCTAGGCCATCGCCATGTTAAAATAGTCAGTTGGCTCCATTGAAAATAATCCAACTATCAACCACAACTAGTTGAGAATTAGTTAGATTAAAGTGCGTTAAAAGTTAGTTGAGTTGCCGGCAGGGTATCAATCGAAGATTTGTGGTGTATGGCTGTTTGCTCAAATGCTGCGCTTTGATTGATTTTTAAAACCTGCAAATATTTAGACGTGGTTGAATCCAATTTGAAATTTTCACAAATATTTTTACGTGGCGAGTTCCAAGTAAAATCATTTGTTTATATTTTGACGTGGTTGATACCAATTTTGAACCTTTTGCAGCGGTTTTTTTTTGACGTGGTTGAATCCAATTTGAAATTTTCACAAATATTTTTACGTGGCGAGTTCCAAGTAAAATCATTTGTTTATATTTTGACGTGGTTGATACCAATTTTGAACCTTTTGCAGCGTTTTTTTTTTGACGTGGTTGAATCCAATTTGAAATTTCTACAAATATTTTTACGTGGCGCATTCCAAGTAAAATTATTTGTTTATATTTTGACGTGGTTGATACCAATTTTGAATTTTTTTAAGAAGTATTTTAACGCCAGGGACGGACGCAGGGGGGTGGTCCGGGGGGTCCGGACCCCCCCGAAATCTGAGACTTTTTCAAAACCCCTTACAGCACACGGTCTTTCAACCGTATAAACTAAATCGTCCACATCACAAGTTGGTACATTACAAATATGATTCATTCCACTTTATTTCGTAATTTTCAGTTTATTTTCACAACTTTTCTGGTCAAGATCACAGTAGTAATTGAGTGTTATTATCATGCCACATGTATAATTAGTACTATCGTTAGACGACTCGCAACCTACTGTAGTGCGAGAAAGATGCATTTTTCGTTTGTTTATTTTTTGACAGTTTGACAGAAAAAGTACCAAAACGTTTCCAATAGAAGATTTTACAGCCAGATATACAGGCTTCTTCAAATTTGTGGGACACTACCGGTCACAGTTGCCTCTAGTGAACGGTCCTTCTCCACTTTGCGAAGGTTAAAAACTTACTTGCGCAACCGGACTGGAGAGGAACGACTGAATGGACTGGCGCTTCTTAACATTCACAGAGATGTGAATGTTACCAGTGATCAAATTCTGGATATTCTCGCAAAAAGAACAAGAAGAATTGACATCACTCTGTAAATAGTCTGCCTAATATTAAAGGCAGTAGATCATATGTATTGCAATTTCATCATTTGATTCGTGTGCTGTCAATTAATGCTTCTTATATTATAAAATATTATAACGTTAAATGAAATTCCAATTGAGTGAAAATACATTTTTTTTAATTATGATCACAATTTTTAGCTACTTTTACCCAAAAATTGATTTTTGTCTTGTGTTTATTTTTTGGAAAATAAAACTCGCAAACCGCCAATCAACACGCGATCATAAGTTATAAATATTAAGTTTGTGAAACACAAATAAAACGTTACGTTTTGTTAGAGCCGAACTGTTTAATTATCCAAATTTTTCGATCGGACCCCCCCCAAAATTTTTTTCTGCGTCCGTCCCTGTTTAACGCCATTGTCCAACATTGTAATTCTATTTTGTGTTTTGGTTTGTTACAATATGGCTACAAATATAAAGACAAATAGAAATTCCTCAACGTCTGGAATTCAATGTTGTGTTCGCAGTTGCAAAAAATCGAGACGACAATGCGAGAATCTTAGATTATTTAGATTCCCCGCTGCTGATTTCGTGTTTGGCCAAATTTGGCGCGAAAAATGCAATATATCTTATGACGACTATAACCGAAAATCATTTATCCAGTACTTATGTAGGAAAAAGGTTTCTAAAAAAGGATGCGATTCCAACCTTAAACTTAGACGAAGATCATGAGATTTCGGATGAAGAATTTTTAGAACCAGATTCTTCATTGAAACGACCACGTTATGATGACATAGTATGCAGTAATTGCGAAAAAAACGTCAAAATAACCCATTATTACAAAAAGAAATACAGCGACCTATTAAAAAAATTCAAAAAAATTAACGAAAAATTGCGAAAAGAAAAGCGCTTTATTTTAAAATCCAAGAATTGTTGTTCAAAGACTTTAAAAAATTCAATTGATTCTTTAAAACATATCAACTTGGAATCCAAAACATTTTGTAAACTTTTACTTAGCACCCGGCCAAAAGAATATTCTGACGAAGTGAAATATTTAGCGCAAAATATTTTTTATATTTCACAATCAACATATTCTTTCCTAAGAGATAAGTTAAATTTCAATTTGCCACATATCAGCACCTTAAATCGGTGGGCTCCAATAAAGTTCCTTCAGCCCGGTATCAACAATGTGGCTTTTGAATTCATTAAAAAGATGTGCTTAGAGTTGGAGGAAAAAAATGAAAATAATATGGTTCTTTTAATGGACGAAATGGCAATACGTAGAGAATTACGATACAATCAAAAACTAGATTTAATTGACGGATTTGAATGCACAGGCTTCGAAAGAACAAAAAAAAATTGGTAAGCAAGTATGTGTATTTATGTTGAAGTCCATGTTCTCGAGTTGGTGTTCAATTTTAAACTATTTTGTGTCAGAGAATGGATTAACAGCAGATACGTTGTGCAAAATAATTAAAGAAAATCTTAAAATTTTAAGCAATTTTGGTATAGTAGTGAACGTTTTGGTTTGTGATCAGGGGTCTTCTAATAGAAAGTGTTTCTCCGACTTAGGCGTATGTATAGAGAAACCATACTTTCAATTTCAAAATCAAAAAATTTATTGCATGTTCGATTTCCCACATTTAATCAAGTCATTGCGAAATGGTTGGCTTAAATGCGACTTGAAAACGCCTGATGGTTTAGTTAGCTTTAAAGTAGTTCAAGAGCTTTGGGAGAGGGAAGAAAATTGTAAAACCAAAATGTGCCCAAAATTGACTAGACAACAAATATTTCCAAATTCATTTGAAAAAATGCGTGTTAAATTTGCCACGCAAGTGTTCAGTAAAACAGTTGAAGCTGCTATCAGAACAATTTCAGACATAAGTGGATTTAAAAAAATCACACAAGAGGTAGCGTTATCCACAGCTGATTTTATAGCAAAAATTGATCAAATATTTGATTGCATGAATAGTGGATCTTTGTATGCAGATAACTGCTACCGATCTGCTCTTCAGATTAAGAAAGAATCGCACACATTTATTCAAACATTTTTATATTATCTAGAGGAAGTGAAATTTGTTGATGAAAAAAAACGAGTTTTCTTCCTAGATGGCATGAAACTATCCTTAAAATCGGTCCTTCTACTTGTAGATGAAATATTAAAAGATAATTCGGACAAGTTTTTTATTATGACAAAGGCCTTTAACCAGGACAAGTTGGAGAATACGTTTGCTGTGTTAAGGCAAAAAGGAGGTAATAATTGTAACCCCTCTGTAGCTGAACTTAATATCTTAGCCAGGTTATTAGCCTTTAAAATAATAAAGTTTAGCTCCTCTACCAATTGTGAAGAGACGCAAGATTCAATGACTAATTTAATTTCAAGCGCTTCTTTTATTGAGGATGTTTTGCAGGCTAATGGCGATGATAATGACAATGAAATCCTGGAAAATCTTGATCTAAGTAGTGAGATGCACGAGGCGTATTTTGTAGGTGACACCTTTTGTAATCTGAAAGATATTAACTTAGAGCTGGTTTCCATGAGGTATTTTGTTGGATACGTAGCGTACAAAATCATTCCTAAATTAAATTGTGAAAAATGCGGTGAGAAAAAGGGATGAAGTTTTGACTGCTCCAAGTGAAATTTTTATTTTTCACAAAAATTATCAGTCAATTTCTGATTTTGGTAATCTTTTTGCTCCTTCCAATTCCCTAATGAATGTATGCATAAAACATATTTTAATTTTTCATAAAATCTTCGAAGCAGAACCTGAAAAAATTGGTATTAAGGCACATGTTTTACAATCTTGTAAAAATGCTACACCTGAATGGTTCCATGGTGAGTGCTGTAACCATAGAGTCCAAATTTTAGATTTTCTTATTTTAGTTCTTCTACGAAAACACTGCATGTGGGCTGTGCAAAAAGGAAGTTCGAAAGAACGAAAATTGAAAATAATTGTTGGCAAATAAAAAAATTCTTATTAAAAATTATTATTTATGAAAGATAAATTTAAACGAAAGTAAAACAATAAACATAAAACCTTACAATAATATTCTTAATAAATAACTATAAACGCTCTTGTGCAACATGTTTGCACCCATATTTTACTACACCAAGTTCACGCATTTTTTTTGCTAATTGTAATTTGCTTGTGATTATAAAAAAGAAAGCAGAAATAACGACGCAACAATTACCAACAACATCAATGCTATCCCGCCTGCACGGCACAGCGCAAAAAACAGTATACCGCTAACTTTTTTTTGTTTGCCAATATTATAATGCTATTCCCCGCGACAACAAAAGCAGCGTTCATCGTCATGTTTATCAAGTGGCGCAACAGCAGCGAGAATACGAATGAGTACAGAAGCGACTTCAATTCACATGTTACGCCGAAGTTACAGAGATTTCTGCTGTTAGTAACAGAGACTGCTGTCAATAACAGAGGGTACTACCAGCAGTACCCAAGTACAACGCGTTTGCTTGTATGAGATGCGCGTTCTATATTACTTCATATTCTTTGGTGATGCACACTCTTTATGTTCTATACTTTTTGCAGGTTTTGTTTTTGTCTAGCGTGTGAATTTGCTCCAAAACGTGTGCAGCTGTCGATTGAGAAACACTGGAAAAAATCGGTGTTTGTTTCCAATTTATATTTTTGGAAGCTTGCAAAGTGAATCCGAACTCCGAAGAGAAGTAAAAGGAAGGAAAATACTATTTTTTTCACTCATAATTTTAAGGGTGAAGGTTTTATTTTTCTTTACAAATAACATTACAGAAAATGCATTTTTTTTAGTGTACAAGTTAAAAACTCCGTTCATTTTTCTTTCTTGACTTTACACTTTATTGCTTGATTCTTGGATAGAAACTGTGTTGATGGTAAATTCGGGCCTACTTAAATACTAAGGGAGAGGGCTGGGTTGTGAACCAGGCTGGGGTGTGAACCATTGCCGTTTTTTCTTTCCCTAATTGACATATCGCCAATCTTTCAACTGTCAAAGTTGTCTTATGATATTACTCTGCTTTTGTGGTTACACCGAAGTACAAACACGTATTGCTTGTGGCAGCAATCGAGTTTGAAAGACATCGTGTTTGAAAATCGACTGCGAAAACTTGTTGGCTTTTTTTAAGGTGCTATCCAAGTGACTGAGCTTATTGCAAAAAGGTCTGTGTAATACATGTATATTTAGTGTTTTGATTCTATTTTACGATGCAATATTTGTTTATGAGGAATTATGATTAGAAGTGTCGTTATTTTAAAAGTTTCCAAAATGGCATCGTGGTTGGGCTGTGAACCACTGAGGTGGCTGGGTTATGAACCACCTGTTTTTCGTACTACATTTGCACTAGGACGGTCAAATATCGCCGGATGTATTAAAATAAAGTAATTTTATGTAATGTCACTCGATTTCGTTGAGTTCATTTGAGGTGGGCCAATGCGAGAACGCATTCGTATTTCATATGCAAACATTGCGACACCGATTAGGATGAAAAAAAACAAAAATTGAGCACTTGCATTCATTGCGATTTTTTGGCCTAATTGGCGTCATTATAACTTTTTTTCACCTCTTGAGCCTTCCTGATTAAATAAATTTTCAACTTATTTCAAAATTATGGGTGTTTTCTTCGTATTTTCCGACTTCAATTGCGATTTGCCAGATGGTTCACAACCCAGCTACTTTTTTGGAAAAGCGAAAAATCACGTCCTTAGAAAATTGGACGTAGAGAGTTAAATGTTAATCAAAACGGTAATCTGTCTTCACAACAAATTTGCGCTTTATATTTACCTGTCTAACGGTATCTTCGATTTTTCGATATCTTTATTCTGTGAAAAGTTAGAGCCAAAAAACAAAACCCGGTTCACACCCCAGCCCTCTCCCTTAATATGTCACGTCGCGTTAATCACCGCTGCGCTGCTATGGTAATTGCTGCGCTGCCGTGGTCATTGCTGCGCTGCTATGGTCACGTTAGCGTCGTCAGCATTTTCGGGCGTGTGCTGTGGTCATTGCTGCATTCATTGCTGCGCTGCTATGGTCATGTTAGCGTCGTCAGCATTTTTGGGCGTTTGCTGTTCACGGGTGTCGTAACGGGTGTCGTTCACCTGTGAAAATGCATTGACTGCGTTGGCCTTGACTTTGGGTATCGTCTGTCGGCGGAAACGTAGCGGCCAAGTCGATACCAGCGTGCATGGTGTTAACTTACATACTGAATTCAATTTTTTTTGCATAACGTTACATATATTGGTATTTGCTCTTCCATAAGAAGATTTTGGGCACCCCAGTTCTAATCTCTGCTGTTTGTTCTGTGATATAACAGAAACGAAAGCTGTCTAATAGCCTATTTCCACCGGGCCTTAAATGCATTTAACGCTTAAATGCATTTAACGCTTAAATGCATTTAACGCTTAAATGCATTTAACATCGCATTTAAATGCTCTAATTCCCATGCAATTGTTTTTGTATCAAAGTGAGTTAACTCACTTTCAAAACTGAGTTAACTCAGTTTTGCCTTTTACAGACGTCTAACAGAATATGTTATGTTAAAAGCTGGAGCAATTTTGACAAATGTACAAATTTTGATAGCATGCTTTTCGGCGCTGCAAGAGCCGTACGAACACAAACAAAAAAGGGGATTCGAATTGCGTTCGGTGTGGAAGATTTTTTGCTAAGACAATTACTTTTTACTGCATTTTTCACAAAAATACATATCGTCTGTCATAATCAAAGTCAAAACTTCTATTATTTGCCAATAATAAATGCTGAAAGAGAAAATCAAAAACGTGAAACTTCTAACTAACCCTCTTGACATTAAAAATTCATACAGCTCTGGTATCAATCAGCTGACAACTTTCATAAATGAAATAAACATTGACAAATGAAATAAATTCTCACAAATATGAAAACGCAGACATTCCTAGACTGTTGAGAAGGAAAGCGAATTGGTTTTCTTGCAGTAGAGGGGCTACAATAAACCATACATACGTATACAAGGAGATGGCGGCGATGGGTAAGTGGTGGCTGCCCAGAAATAAATGCAGAATTTGGCTTGGCCAACTAAAAATGCAAACAAAAACCAGCTGTTGCATTTAACAACAAGTTAAACAACACAGTTACGCGTGGGCAGACGTGCCTTTTTGTGCTCGTGGTCTTTTAATGTTTCTGTCCGTCTCGCGCGTGTTTTAATGTTCGTCCGCCTGTGTGTTTGTCTTTTAACTCGGTGTATGCAGCCCCGCGTGTGTCAACTTAATAAATTTGCGTGGATTGTTGTCAAATCAATATAAAAATTAAAAGCGTGGCCATTGGAAAGCCGTCAAGGGCCGTTACTCGATGTCGCCGTCCGCCGCAATGACCCCTGCTCGCGATGTGTTGTTTGTGGTTCGTTTTTCCGTGTTTCCCTCCTCTGTCCGTTCTCAGTAGCGCTACATGCGGTCCTGTTCGACATTGAGAAATTGACTGTTCTGTGGTAAAGGCATAACACTTACCACAGAGCATCATCAATTTCTTAGGTCGGCAGATCTCATTCCCAGCTACTTTCCTTGATCTTTAGCCCATCCAGACCATGGTGGTGGATAAATTCCGCATAGCCTTTTGTAACGTGCGCGGGCTTAGGGCGAACTTTTTCGCAGTTTACGCGTACGTTAACCTCCATAAACCCCACATAATGGCACTAGGCGAGACCCAGGTGTGTGAAGATGCAGATCCACTGGATTTTCACATCCCGGGGTACCACTTACTGCCATTATTCTCTCCCCACAGGGGTCTTGCCCTTTATGTGTGCAGTAATGTTGCGTACCAGTGCCAGCAGCAACTTTACACGACGGATGCCGAATTTAGCTCCATGTGGGTTAAATTCAATATCCAGTCGCACATTCTGCACTTTTGCTTCCTTTATAGAAGCCCGAATTCAGGGAGAGATTATACTTATAACAAGTTTGATCTTCTCTCTGATTCCATATCTCATATTCTGGAATCGTATCCGAATAGTGAAATTGTAGTTGCTGGTGATTTCAATATTCATAATTCCAATTGGCTACGCCATTCCAGCCACACAACTCCTGAAGGCTTATTTGTCGAGCTCTTTGCCGAGTCTAATAACTTGACTCAATTAGTGAAAGAACCAACGCATATCCCCTGCGTTGCGGGGCAAGCTCTCAATACTCTAGACCTTTTTCTCACTTCACATCATGAAAAATATGATGTTGAAATGCACGCACCTCTTGGAAACTCAGACCATTGCACCATTTTGGCGTCTTTCTCATACTCTTCTATCCGCAATGCTTCGCCCCTAGCCCCGAAGCGCCTAGTGTGGATGTATGATAAAGCTAACTGGAGTGGACTTAATGAATTTTTCGTCCACTTCAACTGGAAATTGTGTTTTCTTGATAGAAACATAAATGCCGCAGCCAAAATGGTTGAAGAAATAATATTATTGGGAATGCGGTCCTTCATCCCCAATAAGTTAATTTGCATTAAACCTAAGGACAATCTATGGTTTAATGAGACATGCAGAATTGCTGTCAGGTCTAAAGAGGAAGCTTTCAGAGCATGGCAGGCAAATAAGAATGCCACCACTGAACAGCTGCGTAAACAGGCTAGAAATCGATGCAATGCCATCCTAAGGTGCCAAAAGTTTCTGCACGAACAGCGCCAAAGGAAAAAAGTTCTTCAATGCCAACGTGGTAGTAAGAACTTTTGGTCATTCGTTAAGAAGGTGAAGAACCAAACATCATCTTCAATTCCAACTCTTCTTAACAATGATCAAATCATCACTCACTCGGTTGATAAAGCTAATTTGTTGGCTAAAATTTTCGCAGAGAATTCCTCCCTGCCCCCCAGCGATCAACCACTACCCGTAGTCGAGAACGTATCTTGCTCTATGCCAGAAATTCATTTTCGAACGCGGGTAGTTAAAAGAGTGCTTGCAAATCTCGATGTAAATAAGGCTTCAGGGCCGGACGGCATTCCAGCCCTTGTTTTGCAAAAGTGCGCTACCTCACTGGCTTGTCCATTACGCAAACTTTTCAACATGTCATACACCACAGGGGTATTTCCGACATGTTGGAAGGTAGCAAATGTTCAACCAGTTCCTAAAAAAGGCAAGACTACTGACCCTGCGAACTACCGACCTATAGCAATCTGTTCGGTGCTTTCCAAAGTAATGGAAAGCATTGTAAACTTCAACCTTGTGAAATATCTGGAGCACAATAGACTGCTAAGTGACCGCCAATACGGCTTCCGAAGACAACGATCGACGGGAGACCTTATGGCGGTCCTCACCGAGAAATGGAACCATAGCATTCTAAATCTCGGTGAAAGCAAGGTTGTTGCATTGGATATTTCCAAGGCCTTTGACCGGGTGTGGCATAAAGCACTCGTGTCAAAATTGATTGCCTATGGTGTCGGTAGTACCTTCTCTCGTTGGATTACGAGCTTCCTCTATGATCGCTCTATTCGTGTTGTAGTAGACGGCATAGCCTCGGAAAAGCATTCCCTTAGCGCGGGAGTGCCGCAGGGTTCGGTCCTTTCTCCAACCCTCTTCCTGATCTTCATCAACGACCTGCTGTCGTCGACGAAGAATCCCATCTACTCATTTGCGGATGACAGCACCATTTGTCATTCATACTCTTTCACAAAGCGTCCCAGCTCTGTGGAGATTGAGAGAGAACGGCGCCGTATGAATGACACACTTAATAGCGACCTACAAACAATCTCCAAGTGGGGTCAAGTGAACAGGGTCGATTTTAATCCCCGCAAGACCCAATGTTGCCTGTTATCCCACAAACGAGTCTCCCCACATTCCAAAACATCCCTGGTTATGGGTGGTGTGGGTATTGCGGAATCGGCAGCTCTTGATGTTCTGGGCATGTCCATTAAGAACGATCTTCGTTGGAACGATCATATTTTTGGCGTGTCGAAAGAAGCAGCCAAGTGCCTAGGCTTCCTAAAGCGGTGCAAAAAATATTTCACTCCGTCTGATCTCCGCATTATTTACACCACCTATATCCGACCTAAAATGGAGTTTAACTCGCACCTCTGGGCGGGGGCTTCAAAAACCCATTTGGAGCTCCTCGATCGGGTGCAAAACCGTGCGATTAAACTTATAGGGGACAGTAGGGCATCCAGCTCTATTGACTCCTTGGAACATCGTCGAAACGTGGCTTGTGTGGTGTTATTTTACCGATACTTTTTCGGTAACTGCTCAGTGGAGATGAGCAACTTGATGCCATCACTCCGGGTATTCCCCCGGGCAACCCGTTTGAACACTGGCGCCCATGCTTTCCACGTCGAAACGATGTTCCAGCGCACTACGCACTACAGGGAAAGTTCGTTTCTAGCCCGTACAGCGCGGTTGTGGAATGGTCTCCCTGCGGATATTTTCCCCAGCACTTATGATCTCGATGGGTTCAAGGCAAGAGTCCATAACCACTTCACTCATAACCCTATCTCCTAACCTTTATATCCTTCCTGAACCAACGCAATGCTTCGCATTAATAGGGGTCATCCCCTGCGCGTTTGTTCCTGTTAAAAAAAAAAAAAAAAAAAAAAAAAACTCAGTTTTGGTGGAAATGCTTGACAGTTCTCAAGCTTAACAGAGCCCTTAAATGCATTTAAGCGCTCGGTGGAAATAGGCTATAATGCTCTTCGTAATGTTAATCGCAGAGGGCGTAATGTTAAATAAACAGTGGTTGTAATATTACGACCCCTTAACATTTTTGAATTTGTATGAGATGCGCGTTCTGTATATCTGTTTATTATGTGATACAAGTCAGCACTAGAACCGTCCAAAGGGCACTAAACGAAAGCGGATTTGTTGCCAGGATCAAAACAAAAAAAAAATGAAAAGAAAACATTATTGATTGGTCGTCATCGCGAGCTCAGATTGGCATTTGCTTAGAAGCAATGATAACATGATGCGAAACTGAGAGGATTGACGAAATTTTGTCGTTTTTTTTGGTCACACGAACACAATCCGTGTGAGCTGAAAAGAAAATCGTCAACCCTGCCAGCTTTCTCTCTTTGTGGAACAATTCGTATTGTAGCAAGCAGCTGACTTACAAATTTGTTCCTAACGCGGGGTTGCAATTTTTATGTACTTGTAAAAAAGTATGTTCGCAGTCTTATTGTACGAAGCAGTGTAAAATAAGGAAAAATATATGAAATGATCAAAATTATTTAATTTAAATGAAAATGTTAGGGAAAAGTTGTAATATGCAGAGATATAAAGATGTAAAAAAGAAATCCTTATTTCTTTGTGCATATGTAAAAACTAATAATAACTAATTTGCATTTTCCGAACCACCACTGAGGCAATACGGCGCGTTACCGATTTTTTTTTAACGATTTTGTAACATTTTAACAATTTTTTTAACAATGATTTCAGAGAGGAACAAATAAAAAAAATTTATTTAATGCGTTTGTTTCCCAATTCGAAAAAAACACGGACTAAACGGACCACAAAAACCAGAAGTAGCCGAAACTAATAAATGTCGGACAGTAAACAATTTATGTTTATAAGTATAGTCTGCTACTTCGCGATTATAAAATCGTATCAGAAAACATATGTATATATATGCATATATCTATATTATATTATAATTGCGACAGCCATATTTTGCTATCCCTTTTTATACGGGTGCGCATATCATATATACATATATTATATATACATATACATATACATATATGCGCATATCATATATACATATATTATATAAGTTAGCAACGACAATGTTTGAAGCGAAAATAATCAAAAATACCAGTCAGCAACGATGAATATTCGAAGTTAAAATAAACAAAACACCACCAGCAAGCAAATATGCTGACAATGCGTCTGGGAAGCAAAAAATGCAATTCCCAGAATATTGTGGTGCCACCAACGCTGTTGGAGCGGCTAGCAGCTTTCGGTTTACTTACTTGTAATTCATTCCGTTTTTGAATCTCAAATAAAGAGGAGCATAGCTCTGTTTAATTTTTATTTAATAAAAAGTAAATTTTTATTTAACTTATATACGTATACATATATACATATACATATATATATCACACATATATATATGTATATATAATATGCGCACCCGTATAAAAAGGGATAGCAAAATATGGCTGTCGCAATTATCGCAAAAACTCCTCTGGAGCTTTCATCAAATTCACATTTCATTCAAATTTCACGAATAAAATTCAATAAAAGCTGAATAAAAAATGTGTTAAACACGTATTAAAACACTTTTGACTGGTTTTCGGGAAATATTGTAATTTTTTAATCACTTTTCTTCCAAAAGATTACATAGTTACAAAGAAATTAAAATTGATTTTCCAATGTTTAAAAAATTGAAAGTAAACGCAACCCTCGCCATGGCCCTTGTATGGGAAATCAACAGTACGGTTCTGTGCAACCCCCGGGTCTGATGTTTGGCAAAATCAACCCTAAGGTCTGATGTTATCGGTGTATTAGTGCGGATTTTGAGTATGTATTGTGGTCGAGCGCTCTCAGTTTCGCATCATGTTATCATTGCTTAGAAGTACGCAAAGTGGTCCGTTGATGACTGGCGGAAAGTGACTTGCTCGGATGAAACAAAAATTAATCGTTTGGAGTCTGACGGTAAACTTGGGTAGACAAGTAAGTTGGAGTCCAAAACCGCAATATAGAACAAACTCTAAATTTTGGAAGTGGTTCTCCTATAGCATGGGGTTGTTTTCCTGGAAGTGATGCGGGAATTTTGCGCCGTATCAAAAGTAGAATGATGGCAAGTGATTTTATTACGATTTTAGAGAGTTCCTACCTACCAAGTTTAGGTATATTTCATATAGAGCCGGGTCACGAATATATTTTTATGCAGGACAACGATCCAAAACATACAGCCAGAGCCACCAAAGAGTGGATAGCCGAAAACGGCATAAACATTTTCGATTGGCCACCCCAATAGCCGACCGGCCTCGATAGTCCAGCGGGTAGCACGCTGGCTTCTCATACCAAAGGCTGGTGAACAACTCGCCTACTTCTATCGCTATCCACATGAAGGGAATGAGAATTACAAGTGCGCTCTTGGCAGGCAATGGCAAAACCTCCAAGTGTGAACGAAAATACTGCCAATCGCCGTTCGGATTCGGCGTTAAACTGTAGGTCCCCTTTCCCCATCCGCTTGAAATGTGTGCTGTAACATATCGCTCCTTCGCTGCAAGAACGTCATAACTCAAAACTGCATCATTCCGAGAAAATTCAATTTTAAAGTTTACCATTACAGGCAGTTCAAGGCATAAAAAAATTTTTCATGTCGTCTTGTGAGCAAAGTATTGAATATTTTACAAAGTGGTTTTGGCAGATAAAAGATCATATGCAGATACTCACAGGGTTGCCATAAACTGAAATAAAAAATATTTCACGTTCTTGCAGCGAATGAGCGATATGTTCGCAAAACAGTGTTGCATACACAGTTCAAAAACGGGTGAAATATGTGGTATCACAATGGGCCTTTCAGGCCTCCGAGTGTGTGTCTTACAGAGGCAGCCACCGCAACCCAACTAAACCTAAAGAGAAAAATTATGCCCAAAAAGACTCACCATATGATATTGACGGATTATTATGGCAAAACAATTCATCAACGTGGTTAGAAATAACCCCAAAAATACTAGACAATCTAGTGCAAAGCATGCCAAATCGCATAAAAGTCATTATAAAGGCCCGCGGAGACCACCTTAAATATTAAGGATAATATAAAAGAATATGAAGTAATATATAACGCGCATCTCATACAAGCAAACGCGTTGTATGGCGGGTTATTGACAGCAGAACAGCAGTTAAGGCTTGATTACACGTAACGAGTCGAGTGACGAGACATCAAAATGGTATAGGGTGTTTTTTTTAGAGGTTTGTTTTTCGAATAGAGATAAAACTGGCATTTTGTAGTCAAATCTGGCAACTCTAATGTCATTTATGTTCAGTTTGGTTTGCCATTTCATCATGAACAGGTTGACAAAAGAACAACGCTTGCAAATCGTGCAAATTTATTTCGAAAATAATGGTTCAGTTCGCGAAGTTTACCACAAGCTCCGTCCATTTTATGGTCCATCAGAGCAATTAATTCGGTTAACCATGGGTCGTTTTCGCACTACGTTTACTCTATGTGATAATACGCATCCGCAGAGACGTCGAACAGTGCGCACCGAAGAAACAATTGCCGCTGTAGAGCAAAATGTTGAAGAGGACCCGAATGAATCGATTCGCCACCGTGCACAGCAATTGGAGCTTTGTCCATCAACTGAAAATTGGACCTGTAGAATTGGCTTTATTCGAGCCAGCCGCGGCGGCCACATGCCCGAAATCATATTTAGACATTAATGGCATAAAATTATCCTTCCAATAAAGCCAAATTGATGGACATTAAAACGATTTTCTTGTGTTTTATTTCAATTCGAAGCTCTATACCTCTAAAAAAAACACCCTATACTAGGCCGAAAGAATTGGGATAGCGAGCAAAAGCGACGAGTTGTTCAAACGTATTTCGACACGCGGCGAATCAGACGAAACCGTTTAGACGAAATGAGCCTTTAAGGCTTGATTACACGTAACGAGTAGAGTGAGAAGACAGCAACTCGTACGAGTATTCGTTTCGTCTAAACGGTAAGGCGAGTTCTTGATTGAGTCAGTGACCGATGAAAGTGGCGAGAGAGCCACTAGAATCACATTTTGTTTGCTAGGCCGAGCGACCACTACTTTACCGTTATATTTTTCTCTTTTCGCAGCGATTCGCGCAATCGCTCGTCACATGCGGAATCGCTCGTGACATGCGGTATGCGTCACACACCACTTTTCGCTCGGTTGAGTTTAATTGCGTGAGTTGCTTAGTTCATTTTGTGCATTGTAAAACCGAACTGACTCGCCGCGTGTCGAAATACGTTTGAACAACTCGTCGCTTTTGCTCGCTATCTCAATTCTTTCGGCCTGGTACCATTTTGATGTCTCGTCACTCGACTCGTTACGTGTAATCAAGCCTTTACTAACAGCAGAAATCTCTGTAACTTCGGCATAACATGTGAATTGAAGTCGCTTCTGAACTCATTCGTATTCTCGCTGCTGTTGCGCCACTTGATAAACATGACGATGAACGCTGCTTTTGTTGTCGGGGGAATATAGTACAGTAAATTGGTATATTTTACTAAAAAAAAATACTTAATGGCTGAAATTTTGAGGGTGTGTTCGGGGGCATGTCCTGAGTCTAAAACTGAGTTTTCGTATTCGAGTGGGTGGGGGAAGATACTACCCCCTGCTTATTTAGGGGTGAGTTCGTTTTAATTCCTTATCCCCGGTGCGATTGCTCGTACCGACATGTCTGAGGGATCAAATTTGTGGGGAATAAAATTATCTATCTAATGATAATAAAATCGAGGTCATAGGTCGATTAGGTGAATCACAATGGCCGGTCAAAGGTCAAAAGTGAGGGATAGTTTTCGTTTTTCGTGAATACCGTGAAACCGGTAGGTTTTTTCGCATACTGCTTCGGTTCCATTTTAAAGTACTTGAAATTACCTACAAAATGAGTGCTCGAACACTCATCTACTATAAATAGTTCGCCGTCAATCCAACGACCAAGTTGACCGCGCGCGCCGATGTTGAGCCGCGCACGGCGCGAGAAGTACTCATTGCGCATACATTGCACTCTCTACGTGTTCGCACGTACAGCGCGCGTGGTCAACACCGGCGCGCGCGGTCAACTTGGTCGTTGGATTGACGGCGAACTATTTATAGTAGATGAGTGTTCGAGCACTCATTTTGTAGGTAATTTCAAGTACTTTAAAATGGAATCGAAGCAGTATGCGAAAAAACCTACCGGTTTCACGGTATTCACGAAAAACGAAAACTATCCCTAACTTTTGACCTTTGACCGGTCATTGTGATTCACCTAATCGACCTATGACCTCGATTTTATTATCATTAGATAGATAATTTTATGCCCCACAAATTTTGATCCCTCAGACATGTCGGTACGAGCAATAGCACCGGAGATAAGGAATTAAAACGAACTCACCCCTAAATAAGCAGGGGGTAGTATCTTCCCCCACCCCCTCGAATACGAAAACTCAATTTTAGACTCAGGACATGCCCCCGAACACACCCTCAAAATTTCAGCCATTAAGTATTTTTTTTTAGTAAATGTGATTTATTTATTTATTTATTATTTTTAATTACAATTAAAATTATAATTAAAAAGTAGCACTAGCTGCCAGGGCTATCGGCTTTTGAAAAATATCGACGTATTATTAAATAAGGCTGTTTATGTGATTAAATTTGAGAAAATTATATATGGTTATAATATTTTCTTTCTTAGGTTCTTTTAATAAATCCATTGGGTTTCGATGGGAAAAGTAGATATTTCTGGAGGAGTTGAGTGAGGGGCAGGTTATAAGGATGTGGGAAACTGTAAGAGGGGCATTCAGGCAAAATTGACAAGTTGGTTGGGCTTCGCGCTGTAGTAGGTGAGCGTGTGTGATTTTCGTGTGGCCCAAACGTAATCTTACGAAGCATTTATTCATCGTGGCGGATGTAGACGTTGGAAGTGTTAGAGTAGAGCGACTATTGTTGAAAGCTTTGTACGGATGGTTGTAATTGCACCAAGCCTCAGCTGTGTTAGCAACGGCGTGTGATGAAGCAACTTTTGCCACTGTTTTGCTGGAGAAAGGCATAAAAGTGTGTAGAGGTGACTGCGCTGCTAGTTTAGCTGCTTTATCCGCGGACTCGTTGCAAATGTGATTTATTTGTCTCTATTTACTGTACTAATAGCATTATTATATTGGCAAACAAAAAATAGTTAGCGGTATACTGTTTTTTGCGCTGTGCGTGCAGGCGGTAGTAAAATATGGGTGCAAACATGTTGCACAAGAGCGTTTATAGTTATTTATTAAGAATATTATTGTAAGGTTTTATGTTTATTGTTTTACTTTCGTTTTAATTTATCTTTCATAAATAATAATTTTTAATAAGAATTTTTTTTATTTGCCAACTATTTTCGATTTTCGTTCTTTCGAACTTCCTTTTTGCACAGCCCACATGCAGTGTTTTCGTAGAAGAACTAAAATAAGAAAATCTAAAATTTGGACTCTATGGTTACAGCACTCACCATGGAACCATTCAGGTGTAGGATTTTTACAAGATTGTAAAACGTATGCCTTAATACCAATTTTTTCAGGTTCTGCTTCGAAGATTTTATGAAAAATTAAAATATGTTTTATGCATACATTCATTAGGGAATTGGAATGAGCAAAAAGATTACCGAAATCAGAAATTGATAATTTTTGTGAAAAATAAAAATTTCACTTGGAGCAGTCAAAACTTCATCCCTTTTTCTCAATTAATCATCGCATTTTTCACAATTTAATTTAGGAATGATTTTGTACGCTACGTATCCAAAAAAATATCTCATGGAAACCAGCTTTAAGTTAATCTCTTTTGGATTACAAAAGGTGTCACCTACAAAATACGCCTCGTGCATCTCACTACTTAGATCAAGGTTTTACAGGATTTCATTGTCATTATCATCGTCATTAGCCTGAAAAACTTCCTCACTAAAAGAAGCGCTTGAGATTAAATTAGTCATTGAATCTCGCGTCTCTTTACAATTGGTAGAGGAGCTAAACTTTATTATTTTAAAGACTAATAACCTGGCTAAGATATTATTAAGTTCGGCTACAGAGGAGTTACAGTTAACCTCCTTTTTGCCTTAACACAGCAAACGTATTCTCCAACTTGTCCTGGTTAAAGGCCTTTGTCATAATAAAAAACTTGTCCGAATTATCTTTTAATATTTCATCTACAAGTAGAAGGACCGATTTTAAGGATAGTTTCATGCCATCTAAGAAGAAAACTAGTTTTTTTTTCATCAACAAATTTCACTTCCTCTAGATAATATAAAAATGTTTGAATAAATGTGTGCGATTCTTTCTTAATCTGAAGAGCAGATCGGTAGCAGTTATCTGCATACAAGGATCCACTATTCATGCAATCAAATATTTGATAAATTTTTGTATAAAATCAGCGTGGATAACGCTACCTCTTGTGAGATTTTTTTCAATCCACTTTGTCTGAAATTGTTCTAATAGCAGCTTTAACTGTTTTACTGAACACTTGAGTGGCAAATTTAATACGCATTTTTTCAAATGAATTTGGAAATATGTGTTGTCTAGTTAATTTTGGGCACATTTTGGTTTTACAATTTTTCTTTCCTCTCCCAAAGCTCTTGAACTACTTTAAAGCTAACTAAACCATCAGGCGTTTTTAAGTCACATTTCAGCCAACCGCAATGACTTGATGAAATGTGGGAAATCGATAAATGTGGGAATGCAATAAATTTTTTGATTTTGTAATTGAAAGTATGGTTTCTCTATACATACGCCTAAGTCGGAGAAACACTTTCTATTAGAAGACCCCTGATCACAAACCAAAACGTTCACTACTATACCAAAATTGCTTAAAATTTTAAGATTTTCTTTAATTATTTTGCACAAGGTATCTGCTGTTAATCCATTCTCTGACACAAAATAGTTTAAAATTGAACACCAACTCGAGAACATGGACTTCTACATAAATACACATACTTGCTTACAAATTTGTTTTGTTCTTTCGAAGCCTGTGCATTCAAATCCGTCAATTAAATCTAGTTTTTGATTGTATCGTAATTCTCTACGTATTGCCATTTCGTCCATTAAAAGAACCATATTATTTTCATTTTTTTCCTCCAACTCTAAGCACATCTTTTTAATGAATTCAAAAGCCACATTGTTGATACCGGGCTGAAGGAACTTTATTGGAGCCCACCGATTTAAGGTGCTGATATGTGGCAAATTGAAATTTAACTTATCTCTTAGGAAAGAATATGTTGATTGTGAAATATAAAAAATATTTTGCGCTAAATGTTTTACTTCGTCAGAATATTCTTTTGGCCGGGTGCTAAGTAAAAGTTTACAAAATGTTTTGGATTCCAAGTTGATATGTTTTAAAGAATCAATTGAATTTTTTAACGTCTTTGAACAACAATTCTTGGATTTTAAAATAAAGCGCTTTTCTTTTCGCAATTTTTCGTGAATTTTTTTTATAGGTCGCTGTATTTCTTTTTGTAATAATGGGTTATTTTGACATTTTTTCGCAATTACTGCATACTATGTCATCATAACGTGGTTGTTTCAATGAAGAATCTGGTTCTAAAAATTCGTCATCCGAAATCTCAGGATCTTCGTCTAAGTTTAAGGTTGGAATCGCATCTTTTTTTAGAAACCTTTTTCCTACATAAGTACTGGATAAATGATTTTCACAAATATACAGCTTTCGGTTATAGTCGTCATAAGATTGTAGGGGTAAAAGCTGCTATTTCGCCATGTAGGGTACTGAGTGCATGTGTGTGTGTGAAAGTGTAAATTGGTCTATTATTGGCGGACCTCGCCTCAACTGTGGATGGTTAAGTTAGAGCCTCAGTGAACTTCTTTGCGATAAATTAAAACGCAGGGTTTCGGTTTGCCGCAAGAACAGAAGTTAACTTTATTCCGTAAAAACTATGGCTTATAAAGAAAAACATAACTGTTATATTCGCATAGCATTTCCAATACTCCGCCCATTATTCCAGAGCACAGTCTAATCCGTAGGCAAGGACCAAAATAGTAGAGCTGAAAAACTATCGATGGCACTATCGATAGTATCGATAGTTTTCATTTTCACTTCACTATCGATGGTTTTCGTTACTATCGATACTATCGATTCGCTGCCATCTGTGTTTTCGATCAGGTCAACACGAATGTTAACGCTTTGGTAGAACTCTACCAAACTTGGTAGATTAATTTTTTAATTTTCATTTTATGCAGATTGGTACATTTTATTTGAATTTGGCTGATTTTCGGAAAAATGTATGTGTCTTCTTCAATTCGTAAAAAATTGTCAGATAACAAAAAAGTCTGATAAGATTGTAAAGAAATGTTTAGCATGACCGGTGCTATAAACCGAATTTGAACCGAAACGTGAGAAGCTGACATACTAGTATCTGTTATTTTGTCAAAGAGGGCGAGTGAGACGACTTATGCGGAAACATATTCTTGAGTTTTGGTTTTTGTCGTGCTGGCTGCTGCAATTGCGTTGAAAACGTTGAATGTTAAAAAATATACTTCAATATATTTTATAATGTTTTAAAATATACTTAAAAACTAATTTCAAAATAAAAATTTCAATTAGTTTAGTTTTTTGGCTGCGATAGTATCGATAGTTTTTTCCAAACTATCAAAACTATCTAATGCTATGCGATAGTTTCGATAGTATCGATAGTTTTTTCCCAAACTATCGAAACTATCTGATAGTTCGACTATCGATAGTTTTCCAGCTCTACAAAATAGCTGATCTTGCACATTTCCGTTAGGAACAGTGCGCTGCGGTAGGTAGCGTTGAACTCGCTCGGCCGCCGTCACAAGTGCTGACTTGCTTTGTTTACAACTGCGGCGCGCGTTTCGAGTGGTAACCTGACACCAGTGCATAACGGAATATGTAATTGCACGATCAGACGGATAGTGTCGGTGTGAGTGACCATGTGGTACCACTACACCATTGCCCTTAAGCGAAAAATTATTACCCGGAATAATTTTTTTAAGATAGTGTTGGTCTGGGGGGGTTTTGGAAATGCTTTACATTAATTTTAATATGTGTATAGATAATAATATGAGTGGTAGTGATTATATAATTGGTAGTTTTCTAATAATAGTTTCTTGTATAAGTTGTATTTTTATGATTAATTAGTATTCTTATATCATAGTTTTCTAATGATAGTTCTTAAGTAAGTGGTAGTTGTAGGGGTAGTTAATATGATGACAAGTGTAGTTGTTATTCTTAGCGATTACTGTTCTTACATTGTAATTGACCTACGGATAAATTATAGTATCTTACTTTATATTTGGTTTTATTGTCTACATATCCATAGTATACGGTTTTAGTGAGTCGTTGTGGACTTCTTTTTCTTTTCCATTATAATCGATTACGGAATTTACTCCTTTTCGTTTTAAAATTCTGTATGGTCCGCTGTATGGACTCATGTTCTTTTTTCTGTTTTCTACTTTCAATAGTACCAAGTCATTGACTTCCAAGTGCAATGGGTTGTTGTATTGTTGGTCTTGTTTATGTTTACGTATAGCTTTTGTTTGAATTGTGCTTGTCTTTGCTTTTTGTATTGCGTCATGTAATCTGATCTTGAGTTCGTTTGCATAATTGTCGTAATCGTAAATCGGTTGTGTGTGCTTGACACACTGGGTAGCGACGGTAATTTGCCGAAAATTAGTTCGAATGATGTGTATTCTGTATCAATGTTAGGTGTCGTGTTATATGCAAATGTGTAGTACGGTATCCATTTATCCCATTCATCCTCATTGGCATAATTTAGTAAGAATTCATTGAGTACCCTATGATTTCTTTCTAGTGAACCTATTGTTTGATGGTGGTAAGGTGTTGAGAATACTTGTTCTATCTGTAAGAGGGAGCATATGTTGCTCATTAACTCATTTGTGAACTCGGTTCCGCTGTCTGATTTAAGAATTTTAAACAGTCCGTATTTCAAAATCAATTGTTCTACTAATGTTTTTGCTGTGGTAGTCGCGTCTTTGGTGCTCATTGGGTGCGCTATGACGTATTTAGTTAGTTCGCATTGCATTGTGAGAATGTATCGATAGCTGTTGGACATGCGGAGTGGTCCGACAGTGTCAATTGATACTATTTGGAAACTGTCACTTGGTGTGGTCGTCATTGTAATTTGTTCTTTCGTGTGTCTTGTTTGTTTGTTTTTGGCACATTTATGGCAGTTATTTATGTCTGTTTTTACCATTCTGTTCATGTTTTTCCATGTACCATGTGGTATATCGCTGTTTGAGTTTCAAAACTGTTTTTCTTACGCCAAGGTGTCATCCATGTGTGGAATTGTGGAATTCTTTTATTAGTTTGAATTTTATGATGTCCTCTTTTATTCTCTGGGGTGGTGTGTATATTAGTATGTTCAAATTTGGCCTTACGCATTTCTTGTATGCTTTTTCATAAATATCCTTCAATTCATTTGTGCGCGTCTTTTTAAATATTTCATCACTTGTCGACAGTGCTAATTCTTTAATATTGTATTTTCTCATGGTACATATGAGCTTCTCCATAGTCGAGACTAGTTTCGTAGGGTTATCGCTGCATCGTACTGTTATGTTCTCATCAACTATTTCGACCATTGCCTGGGCTAATGGCTTAGTTGGAATTAAATTGGCCTCAAAATTAAAGTGTAATTTCTTAATATTTTTGATATCTGCTATGGACGTGCATTGCCACATATGAAGTTGATCAGGCTTCTGTGTTGTGCTGTTCTCCTTAGGTGTATCTTCTAGTCCTTTTTCGGACATGCCCCGTGTGATTGCTAGTGTTCGTTTAACAGATTTATCTTCTGTAAGAGGAATTTATCTTCTTGACAATGCGTCAGCGTTGATGTTCATTTTGCCTTGTTTATATATTATGTCAAACTCATAATCCGATAGATCGAGTCTTATTCGTGTCATTTTGGATGACGGGTTTTTGTGTGTGAATAAGGATACTAAAGGTCTATGATCTGTTATTACTGTGAATCTTCGTCCATATAGGTATGGTTTAAAGAAATTAATCGCCCAATGTATGGCCAAAAGTTCTTTTTCAGTTACCGGTTTGTTTAGGTCGTGCTTTTGTAACGATTTGCTGGCGTATGCAATTGGTAGATCTTCGCCTACTTCGCCTTGCGAGAGTACAGCTCCTAATGCGAAATCTGATGCATCCGTTGTTACTAGGAATGGTTTGTCAAAATTTGGGTATTGCAGAATTGGTGGGTTTATCAATAATTGTTTTAGTTTTGTGTGTCGTCGCACTCTTTACTCCATTCGAATTTGGCGTTTTTCTTTTGTAGTGAATTGAAACATTTCGTAATTTTCGCGAAATCCGGAATAAATCTTCTGTAGTAATTGCAGAATGCAGTGAATCTTCTGACGTCGTTGGCGTTCGTTGGTGTCGGGTAGTTCTTAATGGTTTCGAATTTGGCTGGGTCTGGTTTGATGCCATGTCGTGTAATTAGGTGTCCTAGGTATACAACTTCTGGTCGTAGGAAACAACATTTATTCGCGTTGAGTTTCAGGTTGTATCTTTTTAGTCTGTTTAATTAAATTGTCAGTGTGGTGTTGTATACTACATCCAAAAACAATAATGTCGTCTACGTAAAGGAATGCTTCTGAGTCTAATCCTGATAGTGCTATGGTTAGCATTCTTTGGAAACTGTTTGATGAGATTTTTAGTCCAAATGGTAGTCGTTTGAATTGATAGTGTCCGTTTGAAGTGGAAAATGCTGTTAATGGTCTTGAATTTTTGTCGAGTGGGATCTGATGGAATGAGCTGGTCATGTCTAATGTGGAGAACCATTTCGCTCTGCCTAGTTTGTCTAGTACGTCTTCTAGTCGTGTAAGTGGAAATTTATCATTCACTATCCTGTCATTGAGTTTTCGGAAGTCGACGACTAAACGCCATTTTGTCTCGTTTGGGTTTCCCTTTTTTGGTACAAGTAACAGTGGTGCATTATACGGACTAACTGAATGTTCGATGATGTCGTCTTTTAATAGTTGTTGAACCTGCTTTTCGATTTCTTCTGTTTGTGTGTGGGGTAGTCTGTAGTTCTTTATGTATACTGGTGTGTTGTTCGAGGTCGAAATCTTTTGGGTATAGAAATTGTTTGTTGTAAGTGTTTCGTTTTCTAGGTGAAAAACGTCTTGGTATGTTTTGAGAATTTCTATCAGTTCGTCTTTTGTTTTGGTGTCTGTGCAATGAATATTGAGAGAGTTTATTAGTTTGTTTAGTCTGTCTTGGCTGTGGGGTTGTTTGTTGTTAATTGCTAAGATTTCATAATTTCTTAAAGTTTCAAATTTTAAATCGATGTCTTTTAGTTCTACTTCATGGTCGTTGGTGTTTAGAATTTTGATGTGTGTTGTACCTTTTGCTGGTGCAATGGAGTTGCTTATAAAGACTCCTTCTTTGATTTCTTGGTTAAAAATTACACTGTCTTCTTTTAACTTCAAATTTACTGGGGTAATGGATTGTGTTCTAGGGGGTACTTTTATTGTGTGTATGTGTAATGGTTTGGTTTCTATTGGGATGATGATTTCGTTTTCGTTGACTAATAGGCTAGAATGAATGAATGAAAAATTTGGCTAGAAAGTCTCTGCCTAGTATGCCGTCAAAAACTATTGGGAAATCAGGATTCACTACGTGAAATGGGTGTGAGATTTTCTGGTCATTGAAAAGTAATTGTAGTTGTATGGTTCCCAGTGAATGAATAATTCCTTTGGATATTCCAGTTAGTTTGCAGCTATCCTCTGTCTTGTAGGATTCATTGTCTCTTATGTTTGTTCTTTTGCATAGTAAAATGTCTGCGCCTGTGTCAATTAGAAATGTCAGTTTTTTGTTTGCATTGGAGCATTTTATGTGTATGTAGTTTGTGAGATTATCCGATATTTTGAATATTTTTAATTGTGGTCTTGTGGTGGAGGAGAATTCTGTTCGTATTCGAATCGGGGATTGTCCTCGTACTCGTTGTCCTCTTCCGCCTGACCCATCTCGTTTCCCGACGTTTCTACTATGTTTATACTAGGCATCGCAATCCCGGGATCCCGGGATCCCGGACTTTTTCCAGTCCCGAAAATCCCGGGATTCAAATCTTTTAATCCCGGGATTTTCGGGATTGCAAAAGATGCTTCAAAGTTCAAATAAAATAAATTTAAAAGCACAAAAACCCAATTCCTTATCTGAAATAGGAGGGAGGGGATAGAGGGCGTCTTTTGCAAAAGGCTTATAATTATTTACTAAGCATTCAACCAGCAAGTGTTGAATCTGAAAGATGTTTTCTCTCAGCAGGGTTTATTTGCAATAAATTTCGCTCTAGATTAGAGGGCAAAACATTTAATGCCTTAGTATTTTTAAGATCTCAGTTTTTAGTTAATCACAACGCTTAACTTTTTTATCGAAATAATCGAAGTAAAACTAAAAGTACTAACAAATTAACTATTTTATTTTTTTTTATCAAATATGCGTATATATGTACTTTATGATACATTTGATGCAAAGCAATAAGTTATGTTTAAGTGTCATTTTTGGATAAAACAAAATGTTATCAAACTGAAGTTAAATGTCAAATGAAAAACTTTTAAGTTAAACAAAATGTTGTCAAGGATGACTATGTTTATTTATTTGATTTAAATTTAAACTGACAATTTTGAATGTAATTGACACTGATTGTAACTGCGCACAACCAACCACTTCGACGACTCAACACCGACTGCCTCCCTTTCCGCCTTACAACGTGATTAAATTCAAGATAAAAAATCTTAAAACTACCCCAAATGTGATTAAACTGTGTCCATTTTTATGGTAAATATATTATAAACAAGTATTTATGCAATTTGGTAAAATTGTTTTATTTAAAAAATTTGTTATTTGAATCCCGGGATTAAATCCCGGGATCCCGGGATTTGACTTTTCAATCCCGAAAATCCCGGGATCGCAAAATGGCAAACAATTGCGATCCCTAGTTTATACGTCTTGTGTTGTTGTTGTATCGCCGCTGGTTGTTGTTGTGATTATTTTGGTTATATGATCCATTTCTGTTGTTGGTGTTGCCATAATTTTGAGTGTTTCGGTTATTTGATTCATATCTGTTGTTGTTGTAATTGTTTTGGTTGTGATTGTTGCGCTGGTTATTGTAGTTGCTGTTGTAGTTGCGCTGATTTGTATTTGCTCTGTCATTGTTGCTGTAGCGGTTGTTGTTTTGTGTGTTATATCTGCTGTGGTACAAGTTGTTTGCTTGGTGGGTGTTATTGTTTCTGTTGTAGTTGTTGTTTACTTGATTTGGACGGTGTTGGTTGTAGTTCGTGCGGTTTCTGCTGTTGTTGTTATGGTTATTTAGGAGCATTATTGCTTATTGTCTTTTTCCAATTCCAAAGCTAATTCAACGGCCTGGTTGAAAGTCTTCGGCATTGCCGCGAAAATTGTCTGTTTGAAAAATTCGTTAAGCCCGTTCTTGAAAATTGTGAGGCTGTATTGTTCGTTTAGTTTCATTATTATGGTTTGTTCTGCAGTTGTTGGGTTGTTGCCGGCTTGTGCGATCTGAAGCTTGTTTAGCTCGGCTATCATGTTCAGGATTTTGTCTTTGTATGTGTTGATTGTCATGTTTCGTTGCATAAAATATGCCAGTTGATTTTGGATTTGGGGTATGGTTGTGGAGCTCTTGTATCTGTCCTTTAATAATTCTTTTAGTGTGTCTATGTCTTCTGGTGCTGTTTGTCTGCTGATTGCTGTTCTCACTGTAGCGTCGAGTTTTGCGTAAAAGACGAATTCAAGTAGTTCTATTCTACCCGGGGTATTGAGTTTTTTGTATACTAGTTCCGTTATTTTCAGGAAGGTGTCTAGTTCTCTCTGATTCCCTGTGAAAGTTGGGATGGCTTTCATTGCCGTTTCAATACTAAATTCTGCCATTGTTTGGGTGGATTCGTTTGCTATATTTGTGTCTGTTTCTTGGGTTTGTTCGAGTTGTTCTTGTAATATTCTGTTTAAAGTGTCATAGGTGTTATTGAATGTTATTTTTATTCCTATTACACTTTTGTCGTCCTGTTCGTCAGTTATTAATTCGTCAAATTCTCTCTTTATATCATATGTTGTATTTTTTCAAGTTTGTGTAGGATTGTGGTTTTGGTGTATATTCTGTTAGGTGTTTTCTTGATGTTTTTCAGTGTGTTCACTAGCTGTTCTAGAAGTCTGTCCATTTACTTTTGTCTTCGAATCTGTCTATTTACTTAGTTAGAATCTCATATTGAGCATGTTGAACATGCGGTATGATTCTTCTTCCTGTGTTGTGTTATTTCGCACGTCCTCTATTGTCGGTTTTCTGGGCATACCAATTAGTTGCCAGTGTTTTATTAAAAAGTTTAGTCTTGTCTGGTCGTCTATCTCCTCTTGTTTTAACTGTATTTGTTTCAAATGTGGAATATCCCTTTCTTGGTGTTTTTTGTTAGTAGTTCTGTTCATCTTGTTTCTATAAATCTTTGTACTTATCCTGTATCAAGTTTTAAATATATATGTATATGTATTGTGTTTGTTTATTCAGATGTTGGTGACGTATTTTCGTCCCTCATCGTTATTATTCTTATTTATTTGTTTGTTAACATAAGACTTATAATATCGGTTAAGTTCTATTATGACCAATATTCCTACTACTAAACCTAGAAAATACAGTGGGTATTTCTCTTTGGTGTCGACGGGTGTTGTTGCAGCTGCTGCGTTGTTTTTGGCAACATCGATTTCTTCCCTGCTGTGTCGTCCTCCCATCAGTGTCGTCTTGCCGCTTGGATTTCCTGGAGTAGTTTTCTTTTTCCTTCTTTACGTGGTTCTTGTTGCAGCTCTCGGTGCAGGACTGCTAGTGCCTGTCGTTGGCGTACCTTCTTTCCTGCGCGTGGTCTTCTGTTGGGTCGGTGGGTGGGTTTATGTTGGTGGTTGTTCTCTTCCTTATGTTGGTGGTTGTTCTCTTCCTTCGGGGTTGTGTATTTTCTTGCTTGGCGTCTCTTGTATTCCTCTATTGTCAGAGGTTTTGGTCCAGCCGTTAGTGGAGTTGGTTTATAGGGTGGTGCGTCGTGTTGAGTTGCGGTCGGTGTGGCTTGGTACTCCTCGTCTTTGTCTTCTCGTCGTACAAATGTTATTGTGTGATGCTGACCAATTTGTCGAAAATGGAGTTGAACTCCTCGTGATCGGACATCTGGTTCGGGTGGAAAAATTGTCTAATCTTGATGGATTTTGTTAAGATCTACGTTGAAGTCAGATTTTGGGTTTGGTCTGATTTTGGCAGTCAGAAGATCTGGTCTGTGTTTTGCAGGATCGCCATGTAGGGGTAAAAGCTGCTATTTCGCCATGTAGGGTACTGAGTGCATGTGTGTGTGTGAAAGTGTAAATTGGTCTATTATTGGCGGACCTCGCCTCAACTGTGGATGGCTAAGTTAGAGCCTCAGTGAACTTCTTTGCGATAAATTAAAACGCAGGGTTTCGGTTTGCCGCAAGAACAAAAGTTAACTTTATTCCGTAAAAACTATGGCTTATAAAGAAAAACATAACTGCTATATTTGCATAGCATTTCCAATACTCCGCCCATTATTCCAGAGCACAGTTTAACTGACCAATCCGTAGGCAAGGTCCAAAATAGCAGATCTTGCACATTTCCGTTAGGAACAGTGCGCTGCGGTAGGTAGCGTTGAACTCGCTCGGCCGCCGTCACAAGTGTTGACTTGCTTTGTTTACAACTGCGGCGCGCGTTTCGAGTGGTAACCTGACACCAGTGCATAACGGAATATGTAATTGCACGATCAGACGGATAGTGTCGGTGTGAGTGTCCATGTGGTACCACTACAAGATATATTGCATTTTTCGCGCCAAATTTGGCCTCGCCTATTTGTCTTTATATTTGTAGCCATATTGTAACAAGCCGAAACACAAAATGGAATTACAATGTTGGACAATGGCGTTAAAATACTTCTTAAAAAAATTCAAAATTGGTATCAACCACGTCAAAATATAAACAAATAATTTTACTTGGAATACGCCACGTAAAAATATTTGTAGAAATTTCAAATAGATTCAACCACGTCAAAAAAAAAACAGCTGCAAAAGGTTCAAAGTTGGTATCAACCACGTCAAAATATAAACAAATAATTTTACTTGGAATGCGCCCCGTAAAAATATTTGTAGAAATTTCAAATTGGATTCAACCACGTCAAAAGAAAAAAACCGCTGCAAAAGGTTCAAAGTTGGTATCAACCACGTCAAAATATAAACAAATAATTTTACTTGGAATGCGCCCCGTAAAAATATTTGTAGAAATTTCAAATTGGATTCAACCACGTCAAAAGAAAAAAACCGCTGCAAAAGGTTCAAAATTGGTATCAACCACGTCAAAATATAAACAAATGATTTTACTTGGAACTCGCCACGTAAAAATATTTGTGAAAATTTCAAATTGGATTCAACCACGTCTAAATATTTGCAGGTTTTAAAAATCAATCAAAGCGCAGCATTTGAGCAAACAGCCATACACCACAAAGCTTCGATTGATAGTGACATTACAGCAATTCGTGCAGCAAAACCAAAAAAGCATACACACAATAAACGAGAACAACAAAAACATTAGCGAATTCCGAGTCATCTTCGCTGAAACGATGATGACGATCAGTGTTCGGACTACGATCGTAGTGAATTTGCTACGCTTTTCACAATATTTAAAAATCTGCTTCGCCACTCCTCTTGAGATCCAATCTACTATGATTTTTTTCAAAGCAAAATGTGGAATTATTTGGCAGCACTAAAACGGATTACCAAAAAAAAGAGTTACATGTTGCACATTTTGTAATCAAAGTTGCTGAAATACGTTAATTGTTGTAAGTTGTTTAGTTGTTTTGCTCGCATATATTTCTGAGAGGGGGGGACTACCATATCAAACCAGCGTATGGATGTCAATTTAATTAGATTTGTCTAAATTCAAAAAATCACTACGGAAATTTTGGTTTCACTACGCTTTTTGGTATCTGTCACTACGACTTTAGATTTGCCAGGTCCGAACCCTGATGACGATGCTTTGGTTCGTTGTTTGCTCTTTGCTTGCGCTTCTGAACTGATTGAGCGAACACTACGCTGCAACAACCACCATTTCAATGTACACGAGTGAAGCCGTTGCGAACAATAACATTGCTTTTTGCTGTTGTCCTAAGAAAATCTAACAGAAAATGTTATGAACTTAACATTCTCAAATTCCTACGCTTAACACACGAAATAAAGAGCAAAGGGCTCTCGCTCTTCTTAGCGCACATTTTCCCGGGGCACTCCCTCAAGACACACCCGACGAGTGCAGCATGTACCTACCAGACAGAAGAGACTGGGAGTTGGCGAACAAAGTCATCTCTCAGGGAAGGATTGACTATCCAGCACTATCCTTGGGCTGGCCAGAACCAGTAAAGAGGGGGATCACATTCTAAGTCGCAGAGACTTGGACGTGTTATCTGTTGGTAACCCCTATGTATTCTACCCAATGGATACAATAACGAAAACGTACAACTACGAGAAAAGCTTCGTAGTTCGTATATATGAGTAATAAATTGGACTGGGACTGGGAAGCACACCAGTCCCATTTCAAACCACATACTATCACGTGGTTCACAGACGGCTCCAAAACGCACGATGGAACAGGGGCGGGGGTATTTGGACCTCGCTTCAAGCACTATAAGCCCATGGGAAATACACCCAGCATATTTCAGCAGAGTTATATGCCATCAGGCTCTGTGTGCAGATTAACCTCGAGCGTTTGTACAGGGGGCACGACATAGTCATTTATTCTGACAGTCAAGCAGCCATCAAAGCACTCATCTCGTATGACATTACCTCAGGGTTGGTGCTGGAATGCATAGAAGCATGAATAAACTGGGTACAGATAACCAGGTTAATATGGCGTTCAAACTGACGACTTAAACGTGTTTAATGTGCTTAAACACGTTAAATGAACAAAACCAGTTCGAAAACCTGTTCATTCACATGCAATTGTTGTTGGAAATTAAACGTGTTAAACCATTTAACATGTTTTGAAATGAGTTTAAAGCAAGGTTGCATCCGAAAGCTTTCTATGAAAAAGCTTTTTTGTCAACTGAACACAGCGCTCACCCTAAACACAAACCAGAAAAAAACATCCCTACAGATTCAGCTGTCAATTTATCACAACAAAACCAAACATTGAAAATGTGAAAATTTTGAAATATATAAAAATTATCGGTTTGCTCGCACTGCTTTCATTCCATTCATCGTCTTTTTGTGGAATCTGAATACAAGGCGTCTAATATTGAATGAAGTTGAGTACGATGCCGTGGTTTATGAAATATGCGCCAATATTTCGCTTGAATTATGCTCCCAGCACATCAGTTCACAAAATTATTTGTTTGTTGTTTGTAAACAAACTGCTGTCAAATTAAACTTCATTGAGCAGTCTGCACGGTTGTGTTCAACAAAAAGCTCTTTTTACTTAAACTAGTTTAAATGAGTTAGTTTGAACGCCATATAAGATCCTCTGGGTTGCAGGACATAGAGGATTAGAGAGTAATGAGGAGGCTGATAGTCTTGCTAGAACTGGGGCAGCTATGATCCCCCTTGCACCGGAACCTTTCATCGGGCTGGGCAAAAGCACTCTAGCAGAGTCACTAAGACTTGAGGAAAGAACCAGGAACGCAGAACACTGGTCAAATGCCACAGGTCTTAGGCAATCGAAAATCTTCATCAAAGGTTATAACTCCAGATGGAGTGAAGAATGCCTCAGACTGGGAAAAACCCAGCTTAGACTGGTCACCGGGCTGTTAACCGGGCACTGCAGGATGAGGAAACACATGCCCACAATCGGAGTAGAACAGGTAAGCGTCTGCAGACTCTGCGGAACAGCGGAGGAGACTCCTGAGCACGTCATACTGCACTGCGATGCGGTATGCCGTAGTAGGAGACAGCACCTGGGCCAGTACTGGCTTGCAGAAGAAAACGTCAAACACCTTCTCCCACGTGAGTTACTAAGCTTTATTAGGTCGGTGGGACTAGGGGCTGTTCTCAAAAGTTATAGGGGGCACAATAGATCAGCTTTGGTCTCAGTGCACTTTTCCCCTTTCAAATCTATCTATCTATCTATGCCTACGCTTCGCTCTTCCCGCTCGCATCATAACAGCCGAAAACACTTTTGCGCCCACATGCGCGTTCTATATTACTTCATATTCTTTGATAATATCAATTGATTTTTGCTTATATGCGTCAAAACTGTTCACACCACTTTTGTTGAATTTTAGTGAAATTTAGTTATGACGTTCTTGCAGTGAAGGAGCGATATGTTAAAAATCAATTTTTTTTTGTTTCTTGTTCACTCCGCAGCGCCGTGGCTCAGTTGGTTAGTGCGCGGTCCAACGAGTCGCATGCAGAGCGACGCAAGTTCGAATTCTGCAAGTAGTAACACCTAAAAAAAATAACGGGAAACTCGTTTTCTCTTTCGGTGGCTGTCCTCTCAGCTGGAAATGGCAAACCTCTGAGAGTAAAAATTGCTTATGAAAAAGCTCCCAACCTGCCGTTCGGAACCGGCATAAAACTGTAGGTCCCTTCCACCCGCGTACAAATTCGCACGCACAACACGGGTGGTTGCGGGAAGCTAGGCCTTAGTCTCGCGTAAGCGGGCTGTCGTGCCAGTCAATTATTTATTATTATTGTTCACTCCTCTCGGGAGCATAGGGCCTCCACAAGAGAGCCTTGTGTTGGTTACATTAATCAGTTGTGTTGTTCTGCCAGGGTAGGTGATTGGCCTGCCGCAGGTAGTCCTAAGTGATGGAATCATCTAACGCCGCTCAGGAACGTCGCCTGTGGCGACACTGGTTCGTGCATCGAGCGCTGGCAGCACTGGCGCGGCAGAAAAGAAAACGAGTCGAAAGCTGGCAACGGAGCTGAGCGCACGCGCGTAGAAAGTTTGTAACGTTAGTGAATAAAGCAATTGAAATCTAACCGCCTCGAGCCTTATTAATCGCGATAATTGGTGACCCCGACGTGATCTTAACGAGTTTTTTCGTGATTAATCAACGGCGTAGTGTTGCGGGAGCACGCAGCACTACGCCGGACTTCGTCGTCCAAGGCTGCAGGCGCGATTTCAATTAGAGCCGGCATACAGCGTTGCCGAATTTCCGTTGTTCGCGAACTTTCTTCCCAGTACCGTTATTCGTGGCGTCACAAGCAGAGAAGTCATCGTGGGAGTGGTGGCGAAAAATCTCGTTACGACATTGCGTCAAGTTTACAAACGTGTTGAGTCGTGATAAATTTGGCGCCCTTCTCGCTTTTCTCCTGACTTTTTCGTGATGTTAGCGCTGCATTTGACAAGAAGACAACCAGAGTTATTTCGCCATGGCCGAACTGAAATTTTTGTCACGTATCACGTCTGATGCGACAAAATTTCATCGTGTAGCTTGCAACTTTGACGCTAAGCTCGTTTCGCTCTGCAGGGACTGATCAAACCGCCAGAAAACGATAAGTATGAAACTCTTAAGCAGCGTGTCCTAATTGCTCTGTCTCTTTCACAGGAAGCTAACATCCGACGCCTCCTTCACGGCCGACCCTGGGGCGCGAAAAACTCACCGTCTCCCACTTTCCTCCAGCAGCTGCGCAACCTTTCTGCAGGCAAGTGCACTGGAACCTTGCTCCGCTCTCTTTTCCTTGAGCAGATGCCTGACGACATTCGTCGATCTGACAATAGGGTCAGTTTCTACGCTCAACCAGCTAACAGCAAGTCCATCGCAGCTCGCCATCACCTGTGTTGCACCGCAACTTGCCTGCACCGCGCATCGCCTGTGCTGCACCGCAACTTGCCTGAACCGCACATCGCCTGTGCTGCACCGCACATCGCAACTTGCCTGCACCGCACATCGCAACTTGCCTGCACCGCACCTCGCCTGTGCTGCACCGCACATCGTCTGCTCCGCACACCGAGACTTGCCTGCACCGCACATCGCCTGTGCTGCACTGCAACTTGCCTGCACCGCACATCGCCCTTGCTGCACCGCAACTCGCCTGCACCGCACGTCGCAACTTCCCTGCACCGCACACCGCAACTCGCCTGCGCCGAGCAGCAAACGCAACAGGTATTTCAGTCCGTGGTTCTCTTATCTCCAGCAACTTGCCCTCGTTGACGACGATCGACCGTCCCACACCGGACTTGCTCGTGGACTTCATTGATTTAGCACGGTCTCCGCAACTGTCTAAAGTCACAGACCGGAGCGTGTACCATCACATATTCACGCAAGAGCCGCAAGTATCTCACCGTCCTCGCCTTCTCCCACACTAACGCAACACCTGCAACCAACGCGACACAGCAACCACGCCCACAAGCACCGGTCAACCACTGCTGGCCGCCGCCCTGCTTCACACACAATTCGTGCATTATCCGCAACCGCCACATGCACCGCATTTTCCGCCAACATCACCGTCGCCCGGCCAACTCCAGACGTTTCATCCGCCACCGCAGCCACATTCGTGCCAGCGTACATCGAAGCATCAGCAGACGCACCCGCTACACCTACAGCGTCTTCTTGACGCTCCTGCCCTCACGTCACGCCCATCCTTTTCATCGACTGTCGACCATTTGCGCACCTACCCAGGATCGAAGACCTAAACGGTATCGTTCGCCCTCGCCAATTTGTCAATTGCCGCTCTCTGGAAGGGGGGTACTGTGGCGACACTGGTTCGTGCATCGAGCGCTGGCAGCACTAGCGCGGCAGAAAAGAAAACGAGTCGAAAGCTGGCAACGGAGCTGAGCGCACGCGCGTAGAAAGTTTGTAACGTTAGTGAATAAAGCAATTGAAATCTAACCGCCTCGAGTCTTATTAATCGCGATACGCCTGTGGCGACACTGGTTGGTGCAACGAGCGCTGGCAGCACTGGCGTCGCTAGTCGGAAGCTGGCAGCAGAGCAGAGCGCACGCGTAAAAACTTTGTAACGATTTTGCAATAAACGAATTGAAATTTAACCGCCTTGTAATAATTAATCGCGATAATTGGTGACCCCGACGTGATCGTAGTGAGTTTGTTCGTGTTTAATCAACGGCGTAGTGCGCGTGCTCCCGCAGTGACTTCGTCGTCCAAGGCTGCAGGCTCAGTTTCGTTTGGAGCCGGCATACAGCGTTGCCAAATTTCTTTTTGTTCGCGAACTTTTCTTTCGAGTACAGTTACTCGTGGCGTGACGAGCCGAGAAGACACCGTGGGAGTGGTGGCGAAAAATCTCGCTGCCACATAGCGTCAAGTTTAAAAACGTGTTCAAACGTAATAAATTTGGCGCCCTTCTCATTTGTCTCCTAGCATTTTCGTAATGTTAGTTCTGCATTCGCCAAGAGAATCACCAGAGTGCAACGAGAGTTCTGCTAGCGAGGGAACGGAAGAAACCAAAAATCTTATTGATATGGAAACTGCAGGCGACAATCCTGGCGACGGCGCGTCGGCGCCTCATCCACGCGCTCCTCGACTTGCAGAGTTTTACCAAGCCGATGACAGCGTCGTGGGAGCCGTCAACACTGTCAAGCTGCCTCCGTTCTGGCATGAGGACCCTCAAAGTTACTTCGCCATGGCCGAGCTGAAATTTTCATTGTTCCGCATCACTGCTGATGCGTCAAAATTTCAACACGTGGCTAGCAACTTCGACGCTAAGCTCGTGTCGCTCTGCAGGGACCTGATAATCAACCCGCCAGAACACGATAAGTATAACGCTCTCAAGCAACGTGTCCTTAATGCTCTATCTCCTTCACAGGAAGCCAATATCCGACGCCTCCTTCACGGCCACCCCCTGGGGGGCGAAAAACCCACCGTTTACCTCCAGCAGCTGCGCAACCTCTCTGCAGGCCAGTGCAACGAAACTTTGCTCCGCACTCTTTTCCTGGAACAGATGCCCGACGACATTCGTCGCATCCTGGCAATAGGGTCAGCCTCTACTCTCGACCAGCTTGCGGCGCAAGCGGACAAGATGCTGGAGATCGCCCGTCCATCCATCTACCAAGTTACGGGTAAACGTTCAGTGTCAGCTACTCCTCCACCTGAGGATCCTTTTCAAGCAATCATCAGTCGCCTCGACAAGCTGGAATCGAAATTCTCTGAACCACGCGGCAGAAGCCCTAGCAGAGGGGGGCAGAATTCTCGTAGCAGCTCTCCTTCTGGCAGCAAGTATTGCTTCTATCACGGGCGTTTCGGAAGACGTGCAAGGAAGTGCAAGGAGCCGTGCTCTTGGAAAGATTCCGCACTGCAGGAAAACTAGTGGGGATCCCTCGAACTCAAGCCATCGGGGGTGATCTTACTAAAAAGCGCTTGTCTCTCAGAGATTCTATTTCACACCATGTTTTTTTAGCCGACACCGGGGCGGACGTTTCTGCCGTGCCCAAGTCATTCACCAATCGATTCATAGAACCAGCAGCTATCGCGCTTTACACTCCTAATAGCAAACGCATCGAAACGTTTGGACAAGTCTCCATTACAGTAGATTTGGGTTTTCGACGTCCTTTTACTTGGACTTTCATCGTAGCAGACGTGTCCGAGCCGATTCTGGGAGCTGACTTTCTCTATCATTTCGGACTGGTCATAGACCTCCAAGCGAGAATTGTCACAGACAGAGCAACAGGTATTTCAGTCCGTGGTTCTCTTATCTCCAGCAGCTTGCCCTCGCTGACGACGATCGACCGTTCCACACCGTATCAGGACTTGCTCGTGGAATTCATTGATGTAACACGGCCTCCGCAACTGTCTAAAGTTACAGACCGGGGCGTGTACCATCACATACTCACGCAAGGCCCGCCGGTATCCCACCGTCCTCGCCGTCTACCACCCCACAAGATGAAGATCGCTAAGGCACAGTTCCAGCAGTACATTAATAATGGTCTGTGTCAGCCATCGCAGGGCGAGTGGGCTAGTCCGCTGCACATCGTTCCTAAGAAGGACGGGGATTTCAGACTCTGTGGTGACTATCGTAATCTTAATGCTATTACTATTCCAGATCGCTACAACGTGCCACGGCTTCATGACTTTTCATCAGCGTTGCGCGGATGCAAGATCTTCTCCAAGCTAGACTTACATCGCGCATTCCATCAGATTCCCATCGCTCCGGAGGACAGGAAGAAGACCGCAATAATCACTCCTTTCGGAAATTTCGAGTTTAATGTCATGACATTTGGCCTCCGCAACGCTGCGCAATCTTTCCAGCGCTACATCGACACTTGCCTTCGAGGACTGGATTTCGTCTTCGAGTATATAGACGATATCTTAGTTTTTTCGCAAAGTCCTGAGGAGCATTACAAACACCTCAGAATCGTTTTCGAGCGTCTGCGAGACTTCGGCTTGTCCGTTAACACGGGCAAATGCGTGCTGGGAGTTCCGGAAATTGATTATTTGGGCCATCATGTCACTTCAGAGGGAATCGAGCCTCTACCAGAGCGCGTCAAAGCTATTCAGGATTTTCCTAAACCTAGTACTGTCAGCGAGCTGCGTCAATTTCTTGGTATGGTTAACTTTTACCGACCCCACCTTCCTCATGCTGCAGAAATCCAAGCTCCACTCCACGATTGCATCGCCGGTGCCAAAAAGAAAGATCGGCGGCCAGTGCAATGGACTTCCGAAACTGAGGAGGCCTTCAATGCATCCAAACAACAGTTTGCCCGTGCGGCTCTTCTCAGGCATCCGCTTGAAGACGCCCAGTTGGCTCTTCGCACCGACGCCTCTGATTTTGGTATAGGAGCCGTCCTTGAGCAGCTTCACAACGGCAACTGGGAACCGCTTGCTTTCTTCTCTAGGAAATTCAGCGACGCCCAACAGAAATACTCAGCTTATGGCCGAGAACTGCAAGCCATCTATAGCTCCATCAAGTATTTCCGCGACTTGGTCGAGGGACGCTCTCTCCTTATCAAAACGGATCATAAACCGCTCGTGTATGCATTCAGACGCAACGCCAGGTCGTCTTTGCTCCGAGAAGATCGCCAATTATCTTTCATTAGCCAGTTCACAACTAATATTGTTCATGTTTCAGGAGAAAACAACATTCCAGCGGACACTCTCTCACGGGTTCAGGCAATCGAAGTTCCAGTCGCTATCACACCTAGTGAACTTAAAGCAGCCCAAGACACCGATGACGAGCTCCGAAAACTTCTTACAGACGGTAGCAGTTTAACTCTGGTTAAGTTAAGGATTGACGACCCAGATGTGCCACTTTACTACGACGTGTCGACAGAGGTTCACCGTTGCTATATCCCTGCGCCTCTTCGCAAATGTGTCTTCGATGTCATTCATGGTCCATCTCATCCCAGTGGAAGAGTCACGAAGAAAATGATGGCTACCAGGTATGTTTGGCCAGGCATGGCTTCGGATGTTGCGCGGTGGGCTCGTTCATGCTTGCCTTGTCAGCGAAGCAAAATTTCAAGGCACTGTAAGCCGCCCACTGGAGATTTTGCTACTCCTGACACGCGCTTCGATCATGTGCACGTCGACTTGGTTGGACCACTTCCTCCATCGCGCGGGTTTTCCTACCTGCTCACGATGATTGACCGCTTTACTCGCTGGCCGGAAGCCGTTCCACTGTCTGACATCACTGCCGAAACCGTTTCGGACGCATTCGTCTCGACCTGGATTTCTCGTTTTGGTACCCCGGTCGTCGTCACAACCGACCGCGGCTCACAGTTTGAAAGCGTAATATTTCAAGCTCTCACAAAACTTATTGGTTCCAAGAAGACAAGGACGACGGCATACCATCCCGCCTCAAATGGAATGATTGAACGTTGGCACCGCTCGCTGAAAGCTGCTATCATGTGCCACGAGACAAACGACTGGGCCGGAGTTTTGCCCATAGTGCTCCTCGGACTCAGAACAGCACTGAAGGAAGATATCGGAGCTTCAGCAGCCGAGCTTCTCTACGGTACATCGCTTCGGATGCCCGGAGAATTTTTCCTCGATACAGAATGCCTGCCAGAACCAATATATTTCCTCGACAAACACAGAGAACGAATGCGGCTCGTACAGCCAACCCCCGCCGCTCGCCACGACAAACGTCGCTCCTTTGTATTCAAAGATTTGCCCAACAGTTCGCACGTTTTCATCAGAGTTGACAAGGTCAAACCTCCGCTTCAGTCACCTTACGTGGGCCCGTATCGTGTTATTGCTCGCCCCAGCAAGGAATATTACCTGGTGGATGTCAACGGTAAAGAGGAATCAGTGAGTTTGAGTCGCCTGGTGCCAGCGTACATCGAAGCATCAGCGGACGCACCCGCTACACCTACAGCGTCTACACATAGAGTTCTGGACGCTCCTGCCCTCACGTCACGCCCTTCCCTTTCATCGACTGTCGACCCTGTGCGCACATACCCAGGACCGAAGAAGAAAAGGGTAACGTTCGCGCTCGCCAATTTGTAAATTGCCGCTCTCTGGAAGGGGGGTACTGTGGCGACACTGGTTGGTGCAACGAGCGCTGGCAGCACTGGCGTCGCTAGTCGGAAGCTGGCAGCAGAACAGAGCGCACGCGTAAAAACTTTGTAACGATTTTGCAATAAACGAATTGAAATTTAACCGCCTTGTAATAATTAATCGCGATACGCCTCCACTCGTAGCGCCATCTGTTGTGAGAAGGTTACAGCAGAATGGTTGGGGACCTCGCTAGATCAGGTTGGTGGTGGTGCCCGCTGTTTTCGCAGTTTTCCGCTTTCCCTTGCAGATAGATGTCGCTCGTGCGCCTGTTTTGCGTAACTGTTTATTTGTTTGCTTTTTATCAGCCGCACAGCGCATAATTGCGCGTTCTATTGCGTGAAAGTAAGTGGAATAGGAATAATTGAGTTGGGAATCAATGAACTTGGATATGTTGCAGGGTAAGTATGTTTAAATCAATATCAATCAATAAGTATGTTTAAATGTTATTTTTGTAAAAAACGAAATGTTATCAAACTGAAGTTAAATGTTGAATGAAAATGTTTAAAGTTAAACAAAATGTGTCTAAACTCGAGATAAGAAATCTTGTCACTAACCGGTATCACTAACCTAATATATGGAAAATATATGATAAACATGTATTTATGCAATTTTGGAAAATTATTTTATTTTAAAAGTTTGTTATATGAATCCCGGGATTCGATTTTTCAAAAATACATACATTCGAAAACTATAAACCGTGTGCTGCGAAAAAGTGCTAAAATTCAAATAAGTTAAAACACGTGTGACCTTATTTTTAATCTTCTATGAGAATCAGTTGCCAAAATATTGATTTATTTATTTATTTGTTTGCTTCTGGTAATGCATATATTTTAAAGTCTTAACTTCCGGTTGTATTGTACGAGCTTCTGGTAGGGAAAATTATTTATTTATTTATTTATTTAGCCAATGAACAAATGTCCTTACTGACTATAGGATATAATAATTATTACAAACTATAAGTTACTTAAACTATTCAACAGCAAACCCTGCGGAAGTGACAGATCCAAATCGATAACATTGTTTAATTCCGAGAAGGCCCTAAATAGAGGTGCATTTCTTGCATAATTCGTCCTGGGGACATCTAAATGGAAGGTATCCACCCTCCGCAGACTCCGTTTAGGGACATTAAATGCGATTCTTGCTAAAAGATCCGGGCAATCAATAGCACCACATACAATGCTGACTACAAAGGAGCATGCAAGAAGAGAACGCCTAGCATGTAGTGACTTTAAGTTAATTAGAAGGCAACGAGAGCTGTAGGATGGTATGGGATCACTGAAGTTCAGCGAACGCAAAGCGAACCGAATGAATACTTTCTGTATCCGTTCAATTCGGTTTATGGAAGATGCGTGATATGGTCTCCATATTAGCGCGGCATATTCCAATCTAGACCTGACAAAGGTTGTGTAAAGTAATTTGATTGTATACGGATCCGAAAACACAGTACTATTCCGACGAACGAAACCCCACATGGCATAAGATTTAGAAACAATAAAACTGATATGATTTGCAAAACTTAGTTTTGTGTCGAAGAAAACACCTAGGTCTTTAATTTCATTAACCGATTGTAGCACGGAGCCAGAGATGGAATACGATACTTGAAGGGGATCTCTTTTCCTAGTAAAAGTTACATGAAAGCATTTGCTAACATTTAAAAAAAGATTATTATCATTGCACCAAGACTGAACATTGTCGAGGTCCGATTGTAAGGCAGCAGAGTCCGACAGATTGTGAATAACAGCATAAATTTTAAGATCGTCAGCATATAGCAGGAATTTAGCAGACGAAAAACAAGATCCAATGTCGTTAATAAATAAGACAAACAACAAAGGACCAAGAATGCTCCCTTGGGGGACACCAGAAGTGGCAACAAAGGGCCGCGACGAGATGTTGTCAAGAACGACGGAACAATGCCTATTGGATAGGTATGACTTCAACCATTCGAGAAATGTTGAATGAAAGCCCATGCTGGTTAATTTCGAGACCAAAATTCTGTGAGAAACTCTGTCAAAGGCTTTAGCGAAGTCCGTATAGACTGTGTCTACTTGGTTGCCATTCTGTAAGGCGGAGAGGCAATCTTCTGTGAATACTGTAAGATTAGATGTAGTCGATCTGCCTTTGACGAAACCATGCTGGAATGGAGAGATTATGCTCTTGACACAAAAACTTAACTTTTCTTTGACAATGCATTCGAAAAGCTTAGAAACTGAGGTCAGTTTCGAAATCGGCCGATAGTTTGAGACATCGTTCTTGTTACCACTCTTGAATATAGGAGTAATCGACGCTTTCTTCCAATCATCAATGAAAACGCCTGACGATAGAGATTTGTTAAATATTGTTAATAGCGGGTTTATAAGAGAGGAACATTTCTTCAGTAGTAAAGCAGAAAGGCCATCAGCATCCGTTTGAGTCGAGAAACTAAGATTGGCGATGCCCGTTTCAATGTCTTCGGCAGTTAGGATCAAAGAGCCAAAAGAGATGGGTGAGTCTGAGAAGTGACAGTCAGTCACATCAATTCCCAAATCAGAAACAAAATTCGAGCTGAAGAATTCAGCAAAAATATTTGCAGCATCCTCCATAGCTGTTGCGAATTTCTTCTTAAGGAACACGGAAGATGGAATATCCGAAACTGCTTTTTTTTGACTTAATAAAGCTCCAAAAGGCTTTAGGGTTGCTTTTGATACCGACTTCGTAATTGCGGATATAGTTCCTGTACAACAATTTGGCGAGTTTATTGTAACTCTTTAGATGGGACTGGTAGTTGCAAAAGTAGAAAAGACTCATTGTTGCCTTGTATTTTTTATAGTATTTGTTTCTTAAATTCTTTAGATGTTGCAATTCCTTAGTAACCCATGGTAGTTTATGAACCTTTCTGTGTAAAGTAGGGATAAACTCCAGACATAAATCAAAAACTGTCGATTTAAAAACTGTATAACAGTCAGCAACCACAGAACTAGCGAGTAAGTCAACCCAATCGACTTCACGAAGCACATTATCCAACTCATCAAAATCACAAAGATTATAATTAAACGAGATAGTGTGCGATATAGTCGGAAGTGCAAAGAATTCATAGAATTCAAGCTCAACTATTAACGGAACGTGATGTAAGCAAACAGGTGAAAAAGGAAAGTCGCACTCGATCACCTTACCATTTAAGTTGCTTGAAATGTAGATCAAGTCTAGTATTCGATTTAGCTTGTTGGAAAATCCATTAATCTGTGCCAAGCCAAAGCTTGTAAAACTGTCGATGACGTACATCTCATTGAAAGAGATAACATTAGAGGGAGTAAGCCAAAAGAGTTCCCGATGTTGCTCCAGGTAATACTGCTCAGATTGAAGTCTCCCAAAACACAAAGCTCGCTATCACCAAATTTGGCACAAATGGAAGAAATGTTGTCAACATGTGATTTGTAAATAGCGTCAGAACTATTCGGTGGGATATACGATGCGCATATAAGAAGCAATATTACAGCAATAAATTACTAAATAACATACAATTCTCTAAAGAATTTTGAAGTAAATAGCGAAATTTCAGTACTCTAGTGTAAAAACTGTAGATTCTAGAGCTCAAAACGATGCGAACCTGCCTGTTTTTCCCCAACGTGCGTCATTTACTAGTTCTTCCAAGCTAAAAATCGTGGACGCGACATTACTCCAATAATCCACAAAAGTAGACATAAATCGATATATTAAAATATAAATAAACCAGGAATTATTTTTACACGTCTAAGAGCAAATAACTGCACATGCCTTAGAAACAGAACGTAAATAACATTCACCACAGCATAAAAATTTTTAAAATGCCATATGTATCAAAAGTATCACTTTTAGGAAAGAATTATGAAGTATCAAAGGAAAGAATTATAAACTTTACATTTTTCTCAAGGTGAAATATGATTGAACAAACATAATCCTAAAACAAAGTTGCAAGAGTCTCAGTTAATTATGTCCTAAAAACTATACAAAATAAAACAAAAAACCAAATGTATAATTTGTGATACAACAACATTTTTTAACACAATAACAAAACAAAACATTTATATCGAAATTATTTCCGATTTCCTTCAGCCAGTTCGTCTTTTTTTTTTGTTTTGCTTATAAACTTTTGTATAAAAAAGGCCCAAATTACTCAAAACCTTCAAAAGGCCCAAGTGACATAAAAACAACGCGCGTGAGGTTGGGCTCATTGTTGTTTTTGCGCTTGCTAGCTCTTTTGTTAGCTCTTCGGACGAACAACTTCTCTGACAAGTGTTCGATTAGAAGCTTTCAAAAAATTATGAGAATACGAAAATCTAACAATTGATAGAATCTATTAAATTGTTAGCATGGTGAGTTATGTTAGGCTTACCACAATAGGGCTGTTCAAATGAGAAGTAGTTAGACAAATATTTTTCATCACAATTCGACTGGGCCAACAAAAGGTTACAAAAACCGTGATTTATTGGGCTCTATGCCTTCTGCCTTTGAAAAAGTACTCAAAACCAGAAATAATGCAACGTCAGACAAGGTAAAAAATTGCTATGTGAAAAAACTTCATACACAGGTGTTTCTGGTTTGAAAAACTATGTTGTCACTCTCTGTTGTTAACGATATTCTAAGTGGTTTTTATTTGAATGTGGTAATTTTTGGTGGTAGGGAGCTTATGCATCAAATACACAAATATTTCAAACTCGTTTCAGGTTCGATTCTTCCCATTAATGCCTCGCATTAATGCAGGATATACTTGCGTCTTGGTTGTTTTTTTTTTTTAATATTACTTTAACTAAAATTTATTTTATTCGATTTATACCGAGTACTAGTCGGTTATCATGGAATAAGTCACAGATCTGTTCCAGATGTTAATATTATCAAAACAAAATATAGTAAAATTAAAAAAACATATGTCTATTTTTCCTTTGTTTAGAATTTACAAATTTACTATGTTCGTCGGCAGCCGCCGTGGCTCAGTTGGTTAGTGCGCGGTCCAAGCGAGTCGCATGCAGAGCGACGCTAGTTCGAATTCTGCATGTAGTAACACCCAGTCCACCTAGTCTAACCCAGATTCGTTTATATCGTTTCCTTTCACTGAGTTATCTTCTTCTTGAGTGAATGTACTGCTGAGTATAACTCACAAAATTATATTGTTGGCTGCCTTTCTTTTCGCAAAATAGAAGCCCAGGAAGTAACTTTTCCAATTCTTGATGGAATAAGCGGCGTTACGTTCATTCTAGGGATGAATTTCACACTACATATGCAAGGGATAATAGAGTTGCGAATTGCAGCAAGGCGTACATTTATTTTGTTGCTAGCACGAATATTTTCCAGAAACGTGATCGAGCTTGTTCACATTCCTTTTGGAAATTTTTAGAAGTTTATTACTTGCTAGAAATCGTACTACTTATACGTGGGTGGTCCGATAAGTACTTAGCCTACAAAAGAAAAACGAAAATTTTGGAAAAGTGGCCATTTATTTCTCAACGTAGTCTCCTTTTAACTCGATACACTTGACCCAGCGATGCTCCAACTTCTTTAACCCGTCTGAAAAATACGTTTTCTGGAGGCCTCCGTGGCGGCGATAACCTCCTCATTCGACTCAAATTTCTGCCCGGCGAGTGACTTTTTCAAGTTTGGAAACAAAAAGAAGTCACACGGGGCCAAATCTGGAGAATACGGTGGATGGGGCCTAATGCCGTAGCCTAATGTGACCAATTTGGCGAATCACCGACCGATATTGCTCTTTTTCCATTTTTCTAAAATCCGCGGACACGTTCGTTTCCACATGCGGTCAAAACAAAACTACAAATCCAATATGGCTGAAATTTTGACAGTAGCCGTCTACGAGGATGTACGATAGTAAATTTATCTTACGATAGTGGCACCATCGGGCGGTGGGGCTAAGTACTTATCGGACTGCCCACGTATGTACTATTTACTCATATTGAAAGATTCAATCAAGATTTCATACCAGAAACACAGTTTTTGTCCCATTGGGTTTCGATCCTTTAACACTTAAAAGCTCTTATACTACTAATTTAGATGTGTGGGCGAACTACGCCCTTTTTTCCTTCCTCCCTTTTCCCCTGTCGAAAAACATGACCCAATAGTAAGTTCGATCTTATTGTCATTGATGTGCGACTTATAGTTCCAAAGTTATATAAAAAATGTGGATCGTCAAAAGAGTGCCACGCACATTATTAAACGCCCATGAAATATTTTCAGTGGAACAATATGTCTACATGGGGACATTGCACGAAATTGCAATGATGTATAACTTATAATTTCGATTTTACTCCATATTAGAAAGGGTATAGCTAGTATGTATGTAAGCTATGTATAGCTAGCGCCATGCCCTCTTACCAACAAAAATCATAACAAAAATACCAGAAACGTTTATCCACGAGACTTTGAAACCAATTCTAATAAAATTCACATAGCATCGACCAATTTCTTGCATTCAGTACTATGGGTCATAAAATGACCCTAAGGTCAAATTTGTATAGTTGCTCATTTGCACGTAAACCAGAGTTGCAAATAAGATGAAATTTGACGTATGTTCAAATGGCATAAAATTAGTCACTAAGTCCAAAGAAATACAATTCTTTACCAGAAATAAGAAAGTTGTGGCTCTTTAAAGTCAAATTTTACTCGAAAATGACCCTAAGGTAACAGACGTGTTAAAAAAAAATTATATATGAAAAAAGTCGTGGCGTGTAGGTTGACTGGACAAATATGAACTTTTTAGGACTGACGTTCATCGTGTAGCATAATGTCCAATCTACGTCATCGGTCAAACTACGGTCGTAACAATAACACAATGACTCAATGAGGATATTCTCTCAAACGCGTAAACTCGTAAACCAGCCTATTGCGGTAACACCCTATTTTTGCACTCGTGTAAACCATTCGTAAATTAGAAGTTTGATAGTTTGGAACAAATGCAGTATAGCGAGCCCTCATGAATAAAAACTGAAAATTCGACCATATGGAGCTTATTTTTGTGAATACAGGTAGCCCTCCTACAACGCGGGTTCCTATAACGCGTTTTCGCTACAACGCGGTTCCCAAAATGCGGACATTTTCTTACAACGCTACTCTTACAACGCGATTTTTACGAAAATTTTTTCAAATATTTACTATTTTAATTTGAAAAAGGTTTTCTTTCCCAAATAAAATTCTTTGCATTTTGTTCATACTTTGATACCTATCTTTTTTATAGCATTGCCACCCTACACTTGAACATGTGTTTACAAAGTGACAATTAAATACGTAATTGTGTAGTCTCTTGTCCAACATCTTAAGAGCTGTCAAAATAATGTTCTACAACGACAAAATTAAAAAAAAGGGGTTTCCCCGCGGTTCTAACATCACACAACGATTTATGCTACTTTCATTTGATGTAGTAATTTTTTTGTTAGTTTGTTGTCGCCATTGCAAATAAGAGCATCAATCTAAAAACGCGTGTAAAAAAATGCGAAAAAATATTCAGTCTAATTCCAGTTAAATTATAAAAAATTTGTGAAACAGTTTTTGTTTAAATAAATGAAGTGTTATTAAATTACATAATATGTATGTTCTTATGACTCAACAAATAAATACACAAAAATATATTAAGCACATATTTTTACTATACAAATTCCAATATTTTATTGAAAAATTTTTTACTTTGGAACCAAACTCTGATTTTTGTATGGAGTTCATATCTCCTACAACACGATTTCTTACAACGCGGCATTTTTTGGGAACCTATTCCCCGCGTTGTAGGAGGGTTAGCTGTATATCAAACTAAAACTTTTGCCTCAAAAATGACCACAACAGGCGTGGCTCGATGTCAAAGTTTTTATTAAAAAAAACTCAATTAGTCTCCAACTGATTTACACGATATGGTTATCAAACGAAAGGTCTTTTTCATAATAATAATAATTATTGATTGGCACGACAGCCCGCTTACGCGAGACTAAGGCCTAGCTTCCCGCAACCACCCGTGTTGTGCGTGTGAATTTTGTACACGGGTGGAAGGGACCTACAGTTTTATGCCGGTTCCGAACGGCAGGTTGGGAGCTTTTTCATAGGCAATTTTTACTCTCAGAGGTTTGCCATTTTCAGCTGAGAGGACAGCCACCGAAAGAGAAAACGAGTTTCCCGTTATTTTTTTAGGTGTTACTACATGTAGTATTCGATCTTGCGTTGTCTTTTTCATACCTTTCTATTAATCCCTTTGGTACATTTGACGTCTGAGACACGGCATGCACTTGTTTGCCCTAGGAGCGGAAGACGTGTCTACGAAAGTCGACGGAAGTCATCTTAATACTACATATGTATGTCACTAATATTTTAGAAATAAATGAATTACGTAAAATGTACTGCTTTTAAAACTACTCCGCGCAACCAAAAATTAAATCCGTTCCACATGCAAATATTTTCTCAAATAAATCATAACCCAAGAGGTTAATGTATGTATAACATTTCATACGTAGTATGTACTAATAAAAAGTTTTAAGCGAAAAAAAATGTGTTTCGTAAAAAAGATTGTTACCATAGTGTAGCCTGACAAATTTCCTTTATAACGAAACATAAAAATGTAAACAAATGTAAATGTATACATTTTAAATGTATTAAAAAAGATTTGAAAAGATCTAGATTTCTAGCTTAATACTATTTTAAAAGCTTAAATTTTGCCAAATAGCCATTAAAACATTGTTTGCTTTTGTAGTATTGTGGCATTGAATATTTTGCGTGACACCACAAGCTTTCAATTGTATTTGTGTGTGGTTATATTTTTCCATTATATGGAGGGTGTTAGTAAACTACAGTTTTTCTGTATTCAAATACCTTTTGTAAGGCCGGGCTTCAAAAAAATAACCCTCATGGGAGTAAAGTGCTTACAGTATTTTTGTATTCAAATCTTATGATTGTAACAAATCGCGCCTAATCAATAACTTTCATAAACGCCATTTCAATTTGGCAGATACATGCTTTTCAATTTACATTGTAATATAAAAGCGAAATCAAGTGTTTTATACATAGTGACGAAAAAGTACCCGGAAATTATAATTTAAATTCCCCGGGTAAATTAAGTTGTTAACACGTTCGCGGGCAGTGGAAACTATAAGCACTATCTGAAATCTGATCACACATATATTATTAGAGTTATCAGATTATCATATTTTAACCGTTACACACAATGAATGCTATAGCATTTACGGCAATATAGATCAAATTTCTTAACTAGAATGACGTGAATGCTATAGCAGTCATTCATAGAAACAGTCGCAGCTTAAGGTGTTCGGGGGCCCGGGGCGGCGACGGCTAAGAGGGCCCCCACAAAACGGTGCAGAATAAGTTTGCGTACGAAATTTATAACGTGAATTTTCGGTTATGATTTTTACTTATTTTTGTTGAAAATTTGTATTCCATTGAACAGTAAACGGACTTGCAAATTATTGAGAATCGTATATATGCTTGAAATTTTAAAGAAAGCAATAGAATCCCATAGAAAAAATGAAAAATGGATAAAAGGATAATTTTACTAAATCTTTCCAAAATTGATAAAAACTTTCGTGAAATAAGGAAAACTTTTGGGAGATCAAATTCGTCATTTTAAAAAACAAAAAAAAACAGATAATCTTGCTTCGTTACTACGATCTGGCCATTTTTTTAAGCTACGCGAGCAGGAGGATTAGATTGTTTTGCGATCAGAGCATCATAACACTACTCGACAAAAAATTCGCCAATCGCGTACACCTAAAAATAAAAGTGTTTTCTAGAGTAACTTTGGCCGCTGAACACGAAACTGAAAATCAAACAATTTTTTAAGAAGCGTTTTCGAAAAATCTTCGAAAAACGAGTTTTTTTTCTATTGTTTCAGTTATGAGCCCATATCTCCTAAAAGAATTATCCAATTAACACGAGCTGTCCGTCGTTCAGAAGATAATACCTTCAGAAGATAATACTTAGCCTTTCTAGTAACATATAGATTGCCCAAATCATCAAAGTGCATTTTTCGACCAATTTAAAAAATCATAACTTTTCAAATATTTTGTTATAGAAAAAATAAATTATCTCCGCTGGTTTTAAAATCTAAAATGAAATATAAAGCCTAACGTCAATAGAATTAAAAAAAAATGACAAAGTTATGATGCAGTGAGTGAAAACCCCAACTTTACATTTATTAGACCGTGCGAACAATTTTTTTTTATTTTTCCGAGATCCATCCAAGTTTTTATCTAGACGTGCAACTAGAGATCGTTTATAGTATCCTGGCATAGTCAGTATTATATTTTCTGACCCAAAGTCCTTTTTAAAGGACTTTAAAATTTTAAGGACATACGCATTTCGAATATTTTTTTAAATATATGCGGTAGTGCAATTATGAAGTTATGGGTATCAAATCAAAAAGGAAACTTGTCTCCTTTTAACTAAATTTCCTATTTTGAACTTTCAGGACCGAAATATGTCAGGCATGGAAAACATACATGTTTTGGATTTTAGTCTGTAGATTCAAACATCTAAATTTTATTCTATGTATTTTAAAGTTCTTGTCTAGAAAGCACTTTTATTTTTAGGTGCATTTTTCGTGTCGAGTAATGTAATCTAAATCTTCAGAAATGTGCAGAAATATTTTATAAAACCCTGTAGCAGTGGCTTTATAAAAAAGATCTGAAAAAACGTATTTCCCCTACATAACAGCATGTAAGAAGCCCATATTTAGCTTAAAAGGAGCACAGAATTTCTTTCGTAAAAGAGTCTTTAAAAGAACAAAACCGGATTTCCGGGACGATGTGTTGTTATCCAACCAATAATTATAATAATAATAACTGTAAATTTGTTTGACTTCTACAAAGTTCAATGAGGTTAAGTAATTGTGTAATTCACATTAGTTTACAAGCAAACTTCAAGATTGCGATATTTAGTTTTTAATTTAGAATTTTTTTTTGCCAATTTTGCACAAAATTTAATTAAATATTGCAATCTTCGAGGGAAAATTTTTTGAAAATTTGCAAACGAATGTTATTTAGAAACGATTTGTTATTGCAATTTCAATTGATGAAAGTGACAAACAACTTAGTCTTTCATCAACCATTGTGGAACGCAAATAGTTTTTTTACAAGTTGCAGTTTTGGAAAACTTGAAATTTTTATATACAAGCTTCTCTCGGGGGCCCCCCGCAGCCCGGGACCCGGAGCGGTCCGCCCCTCCGCCCCTCCGCCCCTCCGCCCCCCCGTTAAGCCGCTACTGCATAGAAAACATGAAAAGAGGAGGTTTATTATATTTTTATAACTTTATTTGTTCACTAGTAGTTCTCTCTTCGTGTATATATAATAACTAGACGCGGACACTATACTACAAACCATTTTGATTAAAAAATCTCTCATAAACGGACAAAATAAATATGCCCAACAAGTTCTTAAAAGCCTGTATTTATTTATTTATTTAATTAATAAGCCAATGAACATTTAAAACTTACTGACTAAAGGAAAAAAGAAGAAAAAAGATCACACAAGTGAGGAAAAGAGCTTCAACTTAACCTATTCAATAACAAATTTAATAATGTCCCTTTGGGAAGCGATACATCGAGATCGGGGACACTATTCAATTCCGCAAGGGCTCTGGCCATTGGCGCATTCTTAGCATAGTTTGACCTGAAAAAGCTGATGTGGAAAGTCTCTACGTACCGTAGGTTACGTATTGGAACATTAAAAGCAACTTTACTCAAAAGGGTTGGGCAATCTATAGACCCATTTAATAACCCAAAAATGAAGGAGCACGCAAGATAGGTTCGCCTAGAGTTTAGACTCAATAAGTTTATAAGGCGGCAGCGGGAAATATACGACGGCAACGGTTCAGTAAAGTTCAGCGACCTTAGGGCGAACCGCATAAAAATCTTTTGGATGCGCTCAATGCGATTAATGTGAGTCACTTGGTATGGCCTCCATATAAACGAAGTATATTCCAGCCTTGATCTGACGAAAGCCGTGAACAACAGTTTAAACGTATAAGGATCAGAGAATGACGCACTGTTCCGACGAACGAACCCCTATGATTACTACAAATCTGTCTCTTATTTGAAAATTAACATTTTAAATTAAAACAATCAGTGTTTAGGCCAGTGGCGCACAACTTTTGAGCCAAATACCACTCGAAACAACTTGTAGCAGACATTTTTGTGTTTGGGGAGGGGTTTGAACCCCAAAAACCCCGCCTGTGAGCGCCACTGGTTTAGGCAATCAACCATTACAAAATTTGTTCAACCAAAGTAGTACTAAAATTTAACATAAACACTTGTACAATGTGTGTACTTTGCCTATTATTAATTAATAATTGATTGGCACCACAGCCCGCTTACGCGAGACTAAGGCCTAGCTTCCCGCAACCACCCGTGTTGTGCGTGTGAATTTTGTACGCGGGTGGAAGGGACCTACAGTTTTATGCCGGTTCCGAACGGCAGGTTGGGAGCTCTTTCATAGGCAATTTTTACTCTCAGAGGTTTGCCATTTCCAGCTGAGAGGACAGCCACCGAAAGAGAAAACGAGTTTCCCGTTATTTTTTTTAGGTGTTACTACATGCAGAATTCGAACTTGCGTCGCTCTGCATGCGACTCGTTGGACCGCGCACTAACCAACTGAGCCACGGCGGCTGTCTCTGACCAGTTGGATACGGTCCCTTATAAACTGGTGGATTTCTTCCAGCTCCGACCGCTTATTGACTGCGTAATCAGTCTTAGCGCCTTCCGTCGTGCTGACCACTCCGAACTTCAAGTCAGCAGGCAACCACAGTTCTGTGCCGAACACTGCTCGGGCTGGAATGAGTGATGTCGTATCGTGCGGGGCTGACCTATACGCCATCAAGAACAGCGGAATATGCGTGTCCCAATCCTTTTGATTCTTGCCTACTACTTTCCGTAGATATTCTTCCAGCGTCCGATTGAATCGTTCCACCATGCCATCGGACTGGGGATGCAAAGGACAGGTGCGAGGTTTCCTTATTCCTAGTAGCTCACACACTTCCTTCAATATCAGAGACTCGAAATTCCGGCCTCGATCCGAGTGCAACTCCAGCGAAATTTCAAATCTGGCCACTCAGTTGTTTACCAGCATTTCTGCGACCGTGGTGGCCTCCTGGTAGGAATAGGATACACTTCGGGCCATTTGCTAAAATAATCCATTACCACCAGCACATACTACTGTGCCAAAAAAAAGGTGACATTTGAATTTATGAATTATGAATGCATTATGAATTCCTTCCGCCGGGTCAAACAGTCAACAAGGAATATTATTTGAACGTTATGCGTCGTTTGCGTAACGCTATCCGCCTAAAAAGGCCGGAATTGTGGAAAGACAATTCTTGGTTTTTTCGCCAAAAACTCAACCCATATCGTTCCGCAACCACCGTATTCACCTGATCTGGCTCCGTGCGACTTCTGGCTGTTCAGCAAGCTCAAAAGACCGCTCTGGGGGCAACGTTTTGATACGATAGAGGAGATTCACGCCGCAGTAAAGACGGAACTGAAGGCTAAAGGGGATGAAATTTATTTGGAAGAATAAATAAAGAATTTTCAAAATAAATACAATGTCACCTTATTTTTTGGACACAGTAGTATTTGTTGCCTTGAGTGCTAAGTGGGAACGGTCCGGCGACGTCCATGGCAATTCGCTCGAAGGGCGCTCCCACGTTGTATTACTGCATGCGGCCCCGAGATCTTCTTGTCGGCCCTTTCGCAGCTGAACATCGGTCACAGCTCTTAATCCAATCGGCTGGCATCCTACCCAGTAGAATCGTCTTTTAATTTTGGTGACAGTTTTTGTGATGCCTATAGAGGGCACCCCCGCTGGAGTCGTTATGGTATGCCTCGATCACCTCGTTGATCCTGCATTTCGGGACTACAATTAGGGAATTGCTGGTCCGGCATCCTCACTCTCCCACTCGCGGTATAGGCAGCCATCAGACAGCCGCAGACTTTGCCACTGTGCCCAGTAAGCCTTCGCGATCGGGCTTTCACCGGCCATCTCCTGCCAGTCTGGACGTGCGCCTTGATCCTTGCCTTCAATGATTTTTTTAAGATCCGTATCCTTGCGCTGGTCCTTTTGTATCCTCTTTGCTTTCGGCTCGCGAACAATGCCTGCATTCGGTTTTGCACGGACGGCGTAACAAGGCATCGGCATTTCTATGGCTGCTACCCTTGCGATGCTCTACCGTGTAGTCGTAGCTCTGCAGTCGCTCGATCCACTGTGCCAAATGGCCTTCCGGATCTTTAAAGTTCAGGAGCCATTTCAATGCCGCATGATCTGTGCGCAGGCGAAACTTTTGCCCATACAGGTATTTGTGGAAGTGTTTCACGCATTCCAATACTGCCAGCAACTCCCGTCGTGTCACACAGTAGTTGCGTTCAGGTTTCGCCATTTTTCTGTAGTATGCTATCACTTAACTGCCGATGAACTGGCTAACTGTTGATCCGGGTGCACACCCATGGGACCAGAACCAATAATCGGCACCAGTCTAGCAGGAACCCTGGACTGGATCAAGTCCTATGCAAATTACCTACATAGAGAACGTTGGTCTTAGCTTGAGAAACTGTAAAACTGCCAAGAGTTTTGTGAAAAGCCCGAACAGGAAAGCAGGTAATTTCCTCCAGAAGCTGTGAAGGAAAGACCTCCGACGAATCGGGAACACGCGTGAAGCGGACAAGACGTCCATTTTTTGGGTGCAAGATTAATTTATATGTGCAAGATGTGCGTGTGCTTGTAATGCGGAAAATAAATTGGGTTTTTTGAGCTGATGGCTTTTCCCAAGGAGTGCGCGTTTTATTTAAAACAGTTTACATTTCGCAGTTTCCACCGCCGATCAAAGATGGTGGGAACATTGTGGTACGTGTCGAGCCAGATGTTAGCGGCCTATGGAGCGCCCCTTTTTTGTTTTCGATTCCTTTGTGCGCGAAAAATCGGATGAGCAGGCGAAAGAAACGGGACATTTCCAGCGAGCAGCGTTGTGCGAAGAGCTCTCGCGTGGAATGTGTGCTAGGAGCGAGTCGCCGATTGTTACGCAATTCATTTCTCTTCCATTCGATCAGCGAACGCAGAAGCGAAAACATCGGGAGTGAGCAATTGTGTTGGTGAAATTGGAAAAAAAAGAGGAGAAAGAAGAAGCAGCAGCAATCGGTGAGCTACAGTCCACTAGGAGCGTGGTGCGGGTAATCGGATTTAGAGCAAATGTGTTATTATTGTGGTGAACGGAAAATCGTTTGAGCTTCAGTTGAGTGCTTGTTTGGTGCATGCGTTTTGGTTCGAGTAAGCATATTATTGTGCAAGGAAATTTCGTTTGGCGCACGCGTTTGGTGCGAGCAGGTTTATTGTTGTTGTTGTGCAAGGAAATTTCGTTTGTGTGCCTGCTTGGCGCACGCGTTTGGTGCGAACGAGTTGGTCGTTGCTGTTGTGCTCGGAAATTTCGTTTGCGTGCCTTCTTGGCGTACGCGTTTGGTGCGAGCAGGTTTATTGTTGTTGTTGTACAAGAAAGTTTCGTTTGTGTGCTAGTCGGGTGCTTGCTTGGCGCATGCGTTGGTGTGAGCGAGCTTATTGTTGTTGTTGTACAAGGAAGTTTCGTTTGTGTGCTAGTCGGGTGCTTGCTTGGCGCATGCGTTTGGTGCGAGCGGGCTTATTTTTGCTGTTGTACAAGAAAGTTTCGTTTGTGTGCCAGTCGGGTGCTTGCTTCACGCATGCGTTTTGGTGCGAGTGGGCTTATTGGTGTTGTTGTGCATGGAGATTTCGTTTATTGTGTGCTATTTAATGTTTGTTTGGTGCATGCGTTTGGTCGGTGCAAGTGGCCACATAGTGGTTGTTGTGGTGCAAGGAAAAATCTGGAAACATGTGCCTGCACGGCGTATGGTTTCGGTAGTGCAAGTGTGTGCGCAAGGGACGCGCGTAAATTCGGCCCCGGTATTGCTGAGTTGGTGGTGCGAGTGTATGCGCAAGGGACGCGCGTAATTGCGGTCCCGTTATTGCTAAGCTGGTGGTGCGAGTGTGTTCGCAAGGGACGCGCGTAACTGCGGTCCCGTTATTGCTGAGCTGGTGGTGCGATGGTACCGTTATTCTTGAAATCAAAGTGTGCTAGATTGATATGCATATCTGAGCTAGAGCTGCAAGAATAAGAAAATGAAAAGAGAGCTACAGCAGCAAGAATAAGAAAATGAAAAGAGAGCTAGAATAGCAAGAATAAGAAAATGAAAAGAGAGCTAGAAAAGAGAGAGCAAGAACGCTTGCAAGCAGTGGGCTAGTCAGAGTGCTAGGAATTCCAATAATGAATTTGGAACAGAAAACTATACTTAGCGACAGGTTGAAGCCTGTTGTTATGACACGGTGTGCGTTGCGTGCAAGAAATGAGGCGTTGGCGGCGACGATCAGGCGCACATTGTGCTTCGTAAAGGGGCCAGAGTTCGAGGACGTCACGCTGGAGCAAGCGAAGGTACGCCGTACCAATCTAGAAGTAATTTGGGCGAAATATAACGACGCCTACGAGAAGGTGGTAGGGGCGACGGCCATGGATCAGATGGGCTAGCTGGAGCAAGTCACGCTGGTGCGGATTGAGGAAGAGTATTTTGAGGCGCACGCTTTGTTCAACGCCAAAATCAATCAATTGGAGCCAAGACAAGTGCAAGTACAAAATGAGCCAGAAATCAGGGTACAGGTTCAGATGCCGGTGCAGCAGAACAAAATAAAGAACACGTGGGGCGAGTTCGATTGGGCACCAACCAAATGGCCAGGGTTTCGCGACCGGTTCAAGGCTGCGGTAAATGAAAATGCGGGCGTGGACCCGGCGTACAAATTCTTGTATTTAGCGAGCTCCCAGAGCTGAGGGGTCAGCCGAGGGCCAACGATTTGCGGCGCATGTCAAATGTAATGCATGAGGTGCGACGGCAGCTGCAGGCGCAGGGGATACCGGTGGAGCACTGGGACTTCTTCATGGTGCACATGCCACACGAGCGGCTAGATAGCGAGACAGCCAGGCAATGGGAGCTAGCCCGGGAGAGTGACACCCCGTCAGTGGATCAAATGCTGTCTTTTATTGACAGGCAGGCGATCGCGCTGGCCAACACAGCGGATAATCGCAGGCGCATGGAGTCTGTGGTTGTGGTGCCAGAGAGAGCTAGACCGCCAAAGGCTACAGGTGCTGGTGCTGGCGCTAGAATGGCGCAAGGGAGGGCTTCGATATCGCGAAGGCCAGATCCGCGGACAGTGACTTGTGAGGTGTGCGCAGGGAATCACATGCTGCATCATTGTCCGGAGTTTACGGCTTTGTCATTAAAGGCGCGCAAAGACTATATTACCAGGCGCAATTTGTGCCCGAATTGTTTCAAGAAGGTTCATGGGGCGGACAATTGTTATCAGGGCGATTGTTGGAAGTGCCCAGGTAGGCCAAAGCACAACAGCGTGCTGTGTCCAAACCGCGAGCCACCGAAGCAGGCAAGCAGCGTGCAAGCCAGGATTGAGGGCAAGAATCTGCCAAAGCAGAAACGCAAAATAGACCGGCGCCAGAAGGGGGCCAGAATGATTGACGGGGAGCGAGGGCAAGGTGTGCCAGTAAATTTAAGCGAACCAGACGAAAAACGATCGAAGCTTGAGCAAGAAATAAATGTTAAATGGTTTGAACAGTATTCAGCTGGTGCTAATATTAATGCAAATCCGACTATGATGTTGTTACCGACGGCCATGGTTGGAATTGTAGACGATGGGTGCAGGTATGGGCCGGTGCGTGCATTGCTGGATACGGGAGCACAGGTCAATTTGATGACGTTCGCATTGCAGCGAAAATATCGTGTATCCACGCAACCTATAGCGCAGAAGATGGTGGGCATCGACTTGCCAATGCAAGTGGGCAAGAAGGCTAACATAAAAATAAAGCCGTGGTTTGTAGCGGCATGAGAGCTAGAGGCTGAGCTGTGGGTTCTGCCAAAAGAGAGCCAGTGGGGGCCAGTATTACCATCCGGTAGTATACGGATGATGGCGCAAGATGGTTTGCCAGATCCGCTTGCAGATCCGGATTACTGGCAACCGAAAAGTGTGCATGTCTTACTAGGTGCAAGTTTTGTGGCAAGGATTGTCATCAGTATTATGTCGAATAAATAGAACAACATGACGTTAATGGAAACGGTGCTAGGTATGATCATTTTTGGAGAGCATGCGCAGAAAGTCAACGAGCAAACAGGTGAGCTAGTGTCTATGATTGAGTGCGAGAATAATGAGGAGCTTGACAAGTTGTTCAAGAAGTTTTGGGAGCTTGATCAAATCAAAGAGCATGTACTGAGAACGCCAGAGGAGGAGCTAGTTGAAAACAATTTTATTAATACATATCGCAGAGCCAGTGACGGCAGATTTGTTGTTACCATACCACTGAAAACAGTTAATGACATTGGGAGCTCAAGAGAGATTGCGTTGCGTCGCTTCTTATATTTGGAGAAGCGATTGGAAAGGGAGCTAGAACTCAGAATGTCCTACATTGAATTTATGAGAGAATATGAGGGGCTTGGGCATATGGAGCTAGTTAGTGAGCGTGCTAGATAAGGTGCATTAGTTTACTATATACCACATCATTGTGTTACCAAGAAGTTTCGCGTGGTATTCGATGCTAGTTGTCGTACAAATAAAGGCATATCGTTAAATGAGGTGCAGTTGCTAGGTGAAAAGTTGCAAAGGGATTTGCATGAAATAATTATGCGTTTTAGAAGGCATAAAGTCGCTTTCTCCTCGGATATAAAAATGATGTTCCGGCAGGTGCGGATTGCTAGACATCAATGGGATTTGCAAAGAATATTTTGGCGCGAGAATAGGCAAACCCCATTGAGAGAATACTGGCTGACTGTGGTCACCTATAGCATGACGTCATCAGCACATAATTCAGTGCGAGCAGTTATACAGTGTGCAAGAGATGCAGAGGAGAAATATCCTGAAGCTGCGAATGCAATCATAAATGACATGTACATGGATGACTGCGTATCTGGTGCTGGCAGCGAGCAAGATGCCATTACGTTGGCAAAACAAATGGCTCTGATTTTGATTGGGGCAGGGTTTGAGCTTCGTAAATGGAAGTCGAACAGTAGGTCGTTCATGAGGGAAATGCGTTCAAATGAAAAGGAGGAGATGGTGCAGTTCGATGAAGAAGCTAAGGTGCTTGGGCTAGTATGGTTAGTGGCGCAAGACAAGTACACATTCATTGTGAAAACACCAGTTATAAGGGAGCCAGTTACAAAGCGTCTGGTTGCAAGTCGGGTGCTGCAGCTGTTTGACCCAAATGGATATATTTCCCCAGTAACAGTCGTGGGCAAGATTATTATACAGGACTTATGGCGCTTGAAAGTGGCATGGGACGAAAAATTGCCAAAGGAGCTAGAAGATAAATTTAGAGATTATTGGGACCAGATTAAGGAGCCAGAAAACTTTGAGATCCCAAGATGGATTGGTGCAAGAAATAATGCAAGGTTAGAGGTGCATGGGTTTGCTGACGCCTCTGAGAAGGCATATGGTGCTGTTATCTATGTGAGGATAGAACGTGAAAATGGGGCAATATAATGTAATTTGCTAGTATCCAAGACAAAAGTGGCGCCAGTTAACAAATTGACGATACGGAGACTAGAATTGTCAGCGTGCGAGTTGTTAGCTAGATTACTAAGGAGTGCTAGACAGTCAATGGAATGGAGCGATGTTAGCTATACATTGCGGACAGATTCGTTAGTGGTGTTGTATTGGCTAGGCAAGCAGCCAAGAAATTTGAAGACCTCTGTTGGTAATCGTGTTGCAGCGATACAACAAAGCTTTGGGGCAGGTAGATGGAAGCATGTGAGCACAGCAGATAACCCAGCAGATTTGGCGAGTAGGGGTTTGAAAGCAAGTGAACTGGTGGATAACAAATTGTGGCTGCAAGGTCCGGCCTGGTTATCTAAACCAAAGGAGCAGTGGCCAGCTGATAAGTTTGAGCAAGCAAAGGAGCAGTGGCCAGCTGACAAGTTTGAGCAAGTGAAGGAGCAATATAAGGAGAAATCAAAGTAAATGTAGTGAAAGTGTGCGAGGGGCCATTGAGTATTTTTGTGCCAAAAAATGGGGGGAGGCGGTGTGGTCGTCCCACTCACACAGTATGAGGGCAAGTTGGAGAGAATATTAAATATTTTGGTATATTGCAAGCGCTTTATAGATGCCTTAAGGGTGAGATATTTGAAAAGAGAGAGAGCTAGAAGATCGCGAGTTGGTCTTAGGCCAAGGAGCAAGACTGCGAGAATACCACTTCCAAGTAATGAGGAAAGATCGTTTGCGATGGAATATTTGATAAAAGAATCACAGGAGCAAGACTTTTATAAAGAGCTAGCTATGATACGGAAAGAAAATCGGTTGCCAGATCGAAGTAAGCTAGAGCCATTACGTCCGCTCTTGGACAAAACTGGATTGATAAGAGTCGGGGGCAGGTTAATAAATGCAGAAAAAGAATATGAAATGAGGCATCAGGTTATCATTGCGAAGGGTTCAAGGTTAGCGCATTTGATACTTGATTATGCGCATAGACAAATCAAACATGGAGCAGTGCAAGTTATGACCCAGTATATTCCGCAGAAATATTGGATTCCTCGTATAAGGGATGAGCTCAGAAGATTCTTACACAAATGTGTGGTGTGCATGCGTTACAACTAGAAGCTGGAGCAACAATTGATGGCGAATTTACCAGCCGATCGAGTGCAAGTTCAATGTCCATTTGAGGGTGCGAGATGATTACGTAGCGAAAAGCAAATGCTGGATCGCGATATTTGTGTGCCTGAAGACCCGAGCTATTCATATTGATATGGTGCTAGATCTAACTACTCAGTCATTCATTGCGTGCTATGAGAGATTTATCGGAAGACGTGGAAGATGTGAGCGCATGTACAGTGACAACGCGACGACGTTTGTTGGTGCAGATAGGATGATCAAGAGAGCAATTGACTATTGGAGGGAGCAAGAGGTGCTGGAGCATTTGAGTATGAAAGGCACAGAATGGCACTTTATGATTCCAGCTGCCCCACATCAAGGTGGAATTTATGAAGCAGCTGTGAAGTCCATGAAGTATCATTTGACGAGAGTCGTGGGCCAGAGAACGCTGGCACAGGACCCGCTTGCGACGTTATTGGTGCAAGTAGAAGCGATTCTGAATTCGCGGCCGTTGTATCCGATATCAGACGATCCGACGGATGTGCAAGCATTGACACCGGGGCATTTTCTTGTTGGAGAGCCGCTGGTATTACCACCTCCCTTTGCATTGGATGAGCAACCAAACACGGAGGGCATTCAGCTTTGGAAAGAGCGCCAGACTATGTTAAAGCATTTTTGGGCTAGATGGCAAGTTGATTATTTGAATAGTTTGCAGGAGCGCAAGAAATGGCGCAGAGAGAGAGAGAATTTGAGAGTGGGCCAGCTAGTTCTCATTAAGGCAGAGAACTTACGCCCTAGCACAGTGGGCGCTAGGCAGAGTGTGCAAGTTAATTCTGAGCAAGGACAATCTTCTACGAGCCGTGGAGATTGAGACCCAGACAAGCAGATTGACCAGACCTGTGCAGAAAGTATGCATATTGCCGGTGGAGCCTGCCAATGTGGAGCCGGAGTGACTAGAGTGCTAAGATTAGAATTAAGTTGATTGTTAATTGTTTTGTTATTGATTGTTGGTGCAGACTGATTGTATTTAATGAAAACCGTTGGTTTTCGCTGGCACTGTTTCGTACAGGGACGATCTCCTGTGCGATTGAGTTGTTCGCACAGGGACGATCGTCTCTGGCCGAAGTGTCAGTCTTGCAGTGAGCGTGAAGCGAACAAGACGTCCATTTTTTGGTGCAAGATTAATTTATATGTGCAAGATGTGCGTGTGCTTGTAATGCGGAAAATAAATTGGGTTTTCTGAGCTGATGGCTTTTTCCCAAGGAGTGCGCGTTTTATTTGAACCAGTTTACATTTCGCAGTTTCCACCGCCGATCAAAGATGGTGGGAACACAGGTGGTCGTCGAAGTTTTTACCCATCACGATTATGTCGTCGAGGTACACCAGACACAACCACCAATGCAGCCCTTTTAGCACGCGTGCCATTAGCCGCTCGAATGTTGCTGGTGCGTTGGAGAGTCCAAACGACATGACGGTGAATTGCCACAAACCATAGCCAACACTGAAAGCCGTTTTCTCCTTGTCCTTGTCTGCAAGCTCCACCTGCCAATAGCCGCTGCATAAGTCGAGCGTGGAAAACCACTGTGTACCTGACAGTGTGTGCAGGGTGTCATCGATTCGTCATTGAGCTTCCGATAGTCCACACAAACCCGGGGACTGCCATCCTTTTTCCTGATTAGCACGACCGGCGAACACCAAGGGCCTGACGAAGGCTCTATGACCTTTTCTGTACCCATGTTTTCGATCAAAGTTGTGACCTCTTCCCTCTTGGCCAGAGGAACTCGTCTTGCCGGTTGGTGGATCGGTTTCGCACTTACGGTGTCGATGTTGTGCTTCACTATGGCTGTTCTTCCGTCCGCTTCTGCTGCATATAATGACCCATAGTGCTGTAGGAGTGACCGCGCCTTCTGTTTCTGCTCGGCTGTCAATTCGCTGCTCCTGCGGTATGGCGTCCATGTTGGAACCGCGTTTCCTACTTCCTCCGGGTGGACTGCTTTCGCAATTGACAACTGCTTCAGCCTCTCTACACTCGCCAATGACCGCACCTTTTCCGACATATCTGGGTGTGTTTAGTGGGTTGAGTATCCTGACTGGTATTTTGCCATTTTTTGGTTCCACGTATGTACGTTCGATAATTATGTTGTCGTATCCTTGTTTTGGCACTTCTACAACCCACAGCCGACTTGTCCCATCGTCCTCGTCCACCTTCGCCCACACAATCGTCTCGGAATTCGCTGGTATCTTCTGGTATTGACACGAGACAACGACACGACAGTGTGCATGGAGAATTCAACGTTGGCATACCTCAGCACATTTTCTTTCAGGTCCAGCGTAAAACCGTGCCTAATCATGAAATCCACGCCGATAATCACGTCGTCCATTATATCCGCGCAGCAGGTTGTGGGGATCAGCTCACGCCCTTTTGGGCTGACCCGTTTTAGTTTAACGACTCGTCGTCCTCAGCTCTGCGCTTGTTGGCTGAGCCTCGATTGTTAGTATTCCTCGCTTCAGGCGATTGCGATCGAGAACAGGAACGCCTCTTTCGTTGGCGGCAGTCTCGTGCTATGTGATCCTGCTTGCCACAAGTCCAGCAAACAACTTAAGAGGAGACAACCCGTGGCCTGCCCGGTGTCTCCGAGCTTACGGCCTAGATCGAAATGTCGCTGTCCGGCTGGATTTGGCGTATCCTTGCAGGTGCATGCCGAGTGCCTCCAATGGCATAGAAAATGGCCAGTTTTGTATGGGAGCCCCCTTAAGACTTGGAGTAAGCGGGTAAGTATGTTTGGAAGAAACATTCGGAAGAGCAAATAAATGGGTGTCAGTCATACATTTGATACATCTGGGGGCAACCTGGGAGCAATGGGAGCCCATTTTATAAAAACGACCATTTTGTATAGGAGCCCCATTAAGGGTTGGAGATAGGAGGTAAGTATGTTTGAAAGAAATGTTTAGTAAGGAAAACTAGAGGGGTCGGTCATAGATTTTAACCCTCTGAGAGCAACTTCTGACCAGCTGTGGAGCAATTTGTGGAATTTCCCAGCTTTTTTGTGAACTTTGACTTCGATGAGACGCCATTTAGCCCCACCCTAGCCCCACAATTGTTTGGCTCATGCACTTTTTTACTAAGCCGCATAAAATGAGAGGTTGCTGAGCATCGAAATCGAAAAATCGTGCACTAAATCCAGTCCATTAGCCTATTTCCATTGAGTGCTTAACTGCAGTGAAGGGCTCTGCTAAATTTGAAAACTGTAAAGCGTTTCTACCGGAATCGAGTTAAATGCAACAGCTGTTTTTTGTTTAAATTTTTATTTGGTCAAGCCAAATTCTGCATTTATTTCTGGGAAGAAACAGCTCTCCCATCACCGCCATCTCCTTGTATACGTATGTATGGTTTCTTGTAGCCCCTCTACTGCATGAAAACCACTCCGCTTTTCTTCTCAACAGTCTAGGAATGTCTGCGTTTTCATATTTGTGAAAATTAATTTCATTTATGAAAATTTATTTCATTTGTGACAGTTGTCAGCTGATTGATATCAGAGCTGTCTAAATTTTTAATGTCAAGAGGGTTAATGAGAAGTTCCTCGTTTTTTATTTTCTTTTTCAGCATTTATTATTGGCAAATAATAGAGGTTTTGACTTTGATTATGACAGAAGATATGTATTTTTGCGAAAAATGTAATAAAAAGTAATTGTCTTGGCAAAAAATCTACCATACCGAACGCAATTCAAATCCCTTCTTTCGTTTGTGTAAAGCATCCCTACAAGAACAGTGACGGTCATATGATCGGTCATATGACCGACATGCCTGACCGAAGTTTCGGTCAGCTCTCCGAACAAAGTTTCTATCATTTTTGTACAGGCGGTGTGAAAAAACTGACCGAAACTCTCGTGTACGTGTGATGTTTTGTTTCACTCTAACACACACCTTTTGCAAATTAGAAAACTATGTTTGCTCTGCTCTAACGCATACGTATTCCAACCTCCAAATATTTAGTTTTTAATGGCTATTTCACCACCGCCGCCGCGGCAGCCGCCGTAGCTCAGCGGCTAGTGTATTGTCCGCGAGTCAAGACTCCGCGAGTTCAAATCACCGTTGCAGCAAACTTTTTTTTCGGTGTTGCAGCAAACACCGAAAAAAAATGGAAATGCCAGTCAGTTGACCGGTCATGTGCCGAAATTACTGACTGAAATGCTGATCCAAATATCGGTCACAATGTGATGTATAAATCGGTCATTCATGACCAATACTCAATATTGCAAAAATGCAGGTTTTTATTGAAATTTTGGCGCTCAATTTTGAGCTACGTAGCTATGGCAGCCTACGGCTCTTAATCATTTATATTAACTCCGATGCGAATTCTTGTCAGCAGTTGTTTCTATTGTTGTCTCATTCTTACACATGCGTGTATAAGCAATTAATGTTTCTATGGTTGTCAAATGGTTTGTTTCAGTTTAAAGAAAGACAAATTGCAGCGATATGTTGTCTCATATGGGCCAAATTTCATGCAAATGTATTGGTAAATTCAAAAAATGTTGCGAATGTAGTGGAGTTTCGGTCAGTCGCGTCTTGTAGGGATGCTTTCAAAATTTGTACATTTGTGTGTATTGGCCCCCTATTTTAACATAACATTTTCTGTTAGACGTCTGTAAACGACAAAACTGAGTTAACTCAGTTTTGAAAGTATGGGAATTCGAGCATTTAAATGCGTTGTCAAACTGCATTTAAGCGTAAACTGTAGTTAAGGCCCAGTGGAAATAGCCTATAATGCGCATCTGGTGAAAATAAAATTGTCTTTGTGGGTTTTATTTTTGAAAATAGGTTTTGGTTATTTGGTGATTTTTGATCCTTTTTGGTTAATTTTTAGAATATTGCACACTGATAAAAATTTATCTTAAGTATAGCACAATATTACTTTCTGGCAATTCATAACCATTGCAGTTTCTCATAAAAAAGTAAGCAGCATCGTCATAATCGAAATAAAGTACCCCTTAAGGGGGTCCTCTACTCTCGCGGTTTCGAAAAATCGATTTTTTTCGCATAATTTCAATCTATATGTATCTGAGAATACGCCACAGAAAGAATTCCGTGAAAATCACATTTCTTTGCATGTTGCTGGGAACCGAAAGGTGCGCGTCCTCTGCAAGTTATACAACGTAATTTATCTTTAAACGCGTTTTCCCGAAAGTAGTGTTTTTTTGGCTGCCGAGTAAGACTTTTTATAAAAGTATTAGTCCGATTTCGATAATTTTTTTTTTAAATTGTTCAGAAAACATACCGCTATGTAAAATTATCGAAATCGGACTAATACTTTTATAAAAAGTCTTACTCGGCAGCCAAAAAACACTACTTTCGGGAAAACGCGTTTAAAGATAAATTACGTTGTATAACTTGCAGGGGACGCGCACCTTTCGGTTCCCAGCAACATGCAAAGAAATGTGATTTTCACGGAATTCTTTCTGTGGCGTATTCTCAGATACATATAGATTGAAATTATGCAAAAAAAAAATCGATTTTTCGAAACCGCGAGAGTAGAGGACCCCCTTAAGATCAAACTACATCTACATAAAAAAACGTAACCTTCTGTAACGTGCCAGTGTTTGCGAAAACGGCTCATTCTTTCGGCAAAATTTTTTTTGTGTGTGATAGAAGATGTCAATGAGGTGGTTTATAGCGATATTAAATGTTTGTACGGCAGGTGGGCGTGGCACCTCCCATACAACCTAAATTTTTAATATGGTATATTTTCGGAATTATAAGTCGGACAGCATTGAAATTTGGTGCAGTGTCATGGCGTAAGCGTGTCATTGCACCAGTAAAATTTAATGGGCGTTGGACAAGGGGCGTGGCACTTTTTAAATTCCGGTTGAACTATAGCGTTCACATCAATGACACTCGGTTCAAACTTACGATTTAATCCTGTCCTTCGGCAGGGGAAATCAGATGCATTCTGGACAAGAGGCGTGGCACCGCCCATACAACTCAATTCTTTAATATGGAATCTCCTCGGAATAGTTAGCCGCACAGCATACACAGTGTACCGTCGTTTCATAGATTTGTCATTCTACTGATGAGATTTTATGGGCGGTTGACAAGGGGTGTGGCACATTTTTTATGACCCAACCTTTCAGCAGAACTGTAAGTCGCACATCAATGAAAGTTTGTACGAACTTTCCACAATTCGACTAGAAGAAAGTTGTGAGCATTGGACAAGGGGGCGTGGTACCGCCTCCATTTTTTATACATAGGTTGTTTATCATGGCTGACTGACTCATTTATTGATTTATGATCGCCCAGCCCAAACCGCTGAAGTTACAAACATTAAGTTTAAACGATAGGTACATCTTGAAAACTGAACCTCCGCTAAGACGGGATTTTTGAAATTCGGGGTGTAAATGAGCAAAACATGTGTTAAGGTGTTCTTTGAAGAAACTAGATTTAATAGACATATTGATTTCGAACTTCCTGAGAATATTCTAGACCCAACTATGGGTTAAGGTTTATTTACGGAGAGACTCCGAAACAAACAACCCGAACCGATGGGCCTACTGACTTCAACAAATGTAAAAATAATTGAAATAAATAAAATTAGACAAGTGTTTCTCATTATTTTCAAAATCAAAATCTAACTGGATCAACGACGGGTTAAAAGTATGCATGGAGAAACAAATTTCTTTGAGTCTTTTGAAAGTACTCTTAGTGAGAAATAATTTGACACATATTTTTCACTTTTTTGAAAATCAAAATCTAACGGGGTCAACTATGATATAACAATTTGTAGAGAGAAACAAGAGTTACTCTGACTTCAAACTAATCAAAAGCACTTCAATCGGGAAATAATAAAAACGTGCTTTTAATTTTTTTAAGGCAGGTTTCTACCTTGTGCGGCCGAGAAAACATGTCTTTTTGAAAAATTTTTGATGGGAAGGTTTTTAAGATAAACACTGGACAATTTTTTCAGATGTAGGTATATGTTTATTGTACAAGTAAAAAAAGTTTCAAGATAAAATATGCAAAGGGGGGGGAGGGGGCCATCAAGCAATGGCGGCAGGACTTCCTTACACGCGGAAGTCCTGCCGCTGTTTGAGATGACTTGAAACACAAAAATGAAATTTTTTCTTATTCTGTATCCTTTTGTCTATGGCTGGAACTAGGATTTAAAAAAAAAAATGAAAAATGAAGGATATATGCGATTTTGACTAAAAAACTCAATTTTTACCTACTTTTTTCAATACAAATTTATATTTTTAATGAAAAAAATTATTATTTCTTGAAGATCCTAGTTCGGACCATAGCTAAGACCTTGATAAATGACTGTTTAAAATTTCGTACCTATTGCTCAACTCGTGTGGCCTAAATCACTTCCGCAAGGTCAAAAAATGTAGTTTTGAGAAAAACGCGTTCAAAGTACTCGGCGGGCTCGACACCGCTACCTGTTTCGATAAATTGCTTCCGTAATTCGAAAGATTTCAACTTCAAATTTTGGGAGCGTATTCTACAATCATGTATTAATCCAAAAATGCATGAAAAAAATCGATTTTTTTGACCGCACAAGGTAGAAACCCCCCTTAAATCGAAATCTACCATGGTAAGCCAAGGGTTGAGAATTTGTTTGAAGTAAATGTGAAATGTAAACCTTTCTGCGGTTTAGACAAAGGAGCACTATCCATTATTTCCAGGAAAGACGAGATAGCCATCCGGAATAAATACTGGGAAAATCAACCAGGCCTTGAACATTCCAAGATGGTTATCGGATCTTATAACAAGAAAAGGTTCGAGGAATGTATGAGCCTTTAAAAGAATAATCTAAGGATTATTACAGGTATATTGACAGGGCACTGTAGATTGAACTATCATCTAACCAAACTAGGTATCAGGGTGAACGAACTCTGTAGGTTCTGTGTGCAGGATAATGAAACTGCAATACACATACTAGGCACATGCCCTGCACTAATGCACAAACGGAAAAAGCACCTGGGTGACTTTATTATACCAGGATCGGACTGGGTTTCCAAAGGCTTAGGAAATATACTAAGATTCCTTTTGAATACTGGACTCACGGACGAACTGAGAAGGCCATGAAGGGGGCACAATAGATCTTTTAGGTCGCAGTGCACATTTCCCGGCAGTAATAATAAAATGTGAAATGTCGCAATCAAAGATAGTTGGACAGGTTTCTGTTTTAATCAAAATCTGATGGGCTCAACAATGGGTTAAGAATTCGTATCGGGGGAAACAGGAGAGCTTGCGTGCAAAGCCGCAGGGCCCAGCTAGTTATTATATAAAAACAAGTGTGCCGATGTTTTTTTGAGCCACAATCAGGCAAAAACCACTGAACCGATTTAGATGAAATAAGCACCAAACATTTTTTTATGCTGGAGAATGGTACATAGGGTATATGGGAATGACCACACCTCCTTCTTACGCCCACTATGGTAACAAAACTCATCTATGGTATGCTTTTGTAAGGCAATATGGGTATCAAACGATTCAGCGTGACATTGCGGCAAATATAGGCTATAATATAATCGGCCACGCCCACTTTCCATGCCCAATAAACTAACAAAACGAAGCTACGGTACATGTCTGTAAATCAGTATTGATATCAAATGATTCCGTGTTTCATTGATGTTAACATAGGATATATAAGATTGACAATGCCCACCTGATATGCTTTTTCCCCACACCACTATAATAACAAATAAGCCATGGTATATTTGTCATAGCAATATGGGTATTAAACGATTTAGCGTATCATTGCGACAAATATGGGCTATAATATAATCGGCCACACCCACTTACCACGCCCACTAAACTAATAAAACAAAGCTACGGTACATGTTTGAAAATTAATGTTGATGTAAAATTATTCTATGTTTCATAGCGGTAATGGGGATCAGGGTTTGGGTCCATAAGGTAAAGCACCTGACTGCACGGATGGGGCCATGGTCTGCATCTTCGGCTGCGATCCTTATGGGTACCAGGCCAAGCAGACTCAACGCCTCCACGAAGGTTGCTTCTGTAACCGCTCGGTCCCTGGGCGGCTGTTGGGGCCTGTCTTCTCAGCCGGCAAAGTTTGAGCTGCGGAAATCCAGAAGCGTCTGACCCACAGTGGGCGGCTCCCTGGCCAGCGTTGGATCTCCATGTTAGGAGCGGCTGTTTTTCTCATCATCTTTTGGTGACGTGATAGATGTCAAAGAAACGCCACAGGGGAAGGCGACCCCCTTCATCAAAACCATTGTGGAGGGCTCCCATAAGGACTCTTTTACGGTGCAGGGAGTCGGATCCCCACTACCGGCGGTAGACAGTGCGCGAGCGGTCTATCTGGCGTCGTCATCCAACGACCGCTTAGGCTGTGCAGCGAGACCCCACGCTGCACGGTCTACTAATGTTACTGGGAAGCAGGAGGCGCCCAGGCAAAAGGCGCAGGAGACCACTGCACAGGCTGGCCCCTCGATTTCGGGGCTGGTACCTCGGCTCCAGGGGCTTTGACTCGACGCGGCTATAGAGGGGGAATCGATGATTCCCTCGCAAAGTAGCAAAGCCGGGTCGGTGGACTCTGGGGCGGAGGCGGCACTCCTGGAGGAGGGGGATGAACCTGTGGCCACTGGTTCCACTCCTGGAACTTCATCGGCGGGGGATCGCAAGGCGAGCAGTGCTGTGAAGAAAGCCAGAAATGGCTACCGGTGCTCGCTTGCGTTTCTCCGGAAAATTAATAAAGAGCCTGAATCCTTGTCTGACAAGGAGAAGGAACTGGTCAAGAAGCACCAGAAGATCCTGGCTAAATTCGAAAAGAAGCAGACTGCGAATTCCGGTGCTAAGACCTCGATTACTGCAGCAACGTCTGGAGACGGTGCTACTGCTGAACAGTCGACCAGTACAGCAACGGCGGCAAAGCCTGGTTCTAGGGCCATGGCCACGGCCGCTACAGCTGTACGGCCGGACAGGGCAGGGGCGGCGAAGCCTGGGAACAGTGCCACGGCTGCCTCGGCAGTACGGAAAGCAGATCAGAAGCCATCCAACTCGACAAAGCCCACTTCCACCGTAGTGGAAAAGGCTGTCAAAAAGGGTAGATCGGGGATGATCAGCCTACAGGGGAGGGGAAAAGCTGAAACTTTCAGCCAGCTTCTCCTCTCCACAAGAGCTGCAGATTGCAGTATTGACCGGAGCGATCCCGATGGGAAAATTCGTCCGGAAAACTGGCTCTCTCTTGAGGCGGGCATTCTGCGAGCGATGCTCAAGCCGGCGGACGGCGAGATCGACTTTGACGGCGCTGGCTAGCAAAGGGGCTTAAAGATCGTCGGGTGTGGCAACAGGCAGTCACTTGACTCCCTGGTGCGCACAATCGGCGGTCTTGAGCCTCTCTGGCAGGGGGCAAAACTCGAGGTCATACCTCGCGACCGATTGCCCCTCCGACCTAACGTCACACTGTGGGTCCCCCCTCCAGTCATGGGGGATGCCGACACGTTGAAGCTGATAGGTCGGCAGAACAGCGGCCTTAACACTGGAGAGTGGAGAGTAATTTCCTCCACTACTAGCAAAAACGAGACGGGTAAGGACCTCGTGGTCGCTGTTGACCAACAGTCATTTACTCTTCTGCGAGACTCCTCTGGTGTTGTAAAGTTCGGTTTGGGTTCCTTAAAAGCTCGTTTCCCCAATAAGGAGCGCGCCACACAGGGAAAGGCTGAAGGTAGTGCAGATAAACCTGCACCACTCTAAAGCCGCCACCCACGATCTTATGCAATTCCTGGAGGAGGAGGAAGTTGACTTGGCATTAATCCAGAAACCCTGGCTCGTCAGAGACAAGGTTTGTGGATTGGGGTCAAGTCAATTCAGAGTACTTCATTCGCGCGGTGAAGGTAAGATACGAGCCTGTATTGTATATAGAAAGTACGTTAATCTGTTTCTTTTATCTCAATACAGCACTGGTGACTTGTGTGTGGCTGCATGTGAGTGAAGGGATGGGCTTGACCTCATCCTCTCGTCCGCATACATTCCTTTCGAAGGAGAGGAGCCACCGCCGAAAGAGGTCCGGGAGCTGGTTGCTCACGCCCGATCACGGAGACTTGATTTCATAATCGGGTGTGACGCCAACGCTCATCATTTTCAGTGGGGAAGTTCCGGCACCAACAGCAGGGGTGAGTCCATTTTTGGGTTTCTTCTGAATTCTAACCTTATGCTATGTAATAAGGGCAATACGCCAACCTTCCATAACAGGCTTAGGGAAGAAGTTATAGATATAACCTTGGCTACCGACTCTAGTACTATCTCTGTAGCCGACTGGAAGGTACTAACGGAATGTATTTTTTCGGACCACAACCGGATAGTGTTTTCCGTGGCCATGGAGGTGGGGAGTCCACCAGCCTATAGGAATCCTAGAAAGACTAACTGGCCTAAATTCAGTGCATTAGTTTCCGAAAAACTGGCGTCGTACAAGGTGACAGCTATCTTTGAAAGAAACAACATTGACAGGTCAGTTAGTCTTTTAACGAAAGTTCTTAATAAATCATTCAAGAAATCGTGTCCAAACAGTCGAGCTCCACGGAAAACCAACGCCGTTTGGTGGAACCCAGAGCTAAGACAACTTAGGATAGGGCTAAACTTAGTCGAACTGAAGAAGACTGGGGAGCCTACAAGGCTAGCTTAAATAAGTTTAAGAAAACTACTAGGGCAGCCAAGCGGGACGATTGGAGAAATTACTGTGAATCCCTCGACAATGTTAACGAGGCCGCCAGACTCCGTAAGGTGCTGGCTGGGGTTTCACACACCCCTGGCAGCATCAGGAAATCTGATGGATCATGGACGGAGTCGAGGGAGGAGCTTCTTGAGATCCTCATGAACACTCACTTTCCTGGATGCACGGATGTTGTTGAGGCGACCACGATGCATAGGCAACAAACACCGCGACCAGATGGTCTAGTTCAGAGAATAATTAGCGAAGCCAAGGTAGCATAGGCAATTGACTCCTTTAGCCCGTATAAATCGCGGGGCCCTGATGGTGTCATTCCTGCTATGCTACAATGGTCTAAGGAGGCGGTGGTCAAGGTCCTCACGAGAATCTTTCGTGGATCTCCCCAACAAGGATATTCCCAAAGCGGGGAAAGTGAACTACTTATCAGTAAAAGATTACAGGCCGATCAGCCTCTCATCGTTCTTACTTAAGACTCTTGAACGGCTGGTAAACGTCTATATTAGAGAAGTGGCATAGTCCAGAGGACTCTGCAATGCGCAACATGCGTATTGCAGGGGAAAATCTGTCGACAGCGTCCTGCATGAGGCTGTTCAGACGATCGAAAGATCGCTGAACTCTAAGGAGTATACGTTAGCGGCTTTCCTCGATATCGAGGGGGCCTTCAATAACGTTACCTTGGAGGCTATAATCAATGCACTTAGAAAGTTCGAAGTTCATGAGAAGGTGGCAAAATGGACCAGTGACATGCTCAGCAGCAGAAGGGTCCACTCTAACCTAGGCCTGTGCTAAGTGAGGCAACTTACTACAAGAGGCACACCACAAGGGGGTGTTCTTTCGCCTCTGCTGTGGCTCCTTGTAGTGAATATCATCCTCAAGATCTTCGAAACCAGGAGGCTGCGAGTAGTAGCATATGCAGAAGACGTCACTATCCTGATCCCTGGAAGATTCCTTTCCACAATCAGCGATCTCATGGAGTCTGCTCTAAAGGAACTTTCCAGGTGTGCAGAGCTAAATGATCTAGGGGTTAATCCCACGAAGACTGTTTTGGTACTGTTCACCCGGAAATACAAAATACCGAAATTTAACCGAAACTCGGCGGCACTACTCTCACCCTATCACCCGAGGCAAAATACCTTGACACCATACTTGACTCCAAGCTCTCTTGGGGGCGCAATGTGGAAGAGCGGGTGAAAAAGAGCCTGATTGCTTTTTACATTTGTAAAAGGGCTTTCAGAAAAAAGTGGGGATTGCAGCCGACTATCGTTCACTGGATGTATACCGCGATCATACGGCCGATCCTAAGTTACGGAGCCATTGTCTGGTGGCCGGCGACCCTGGTAATGCAACTGACGAAGGTGCAGAGACTAGCGGCTATGGGAATAGCAGGCACTGTCAAAAGCACCGCCCAGGCTGGGTTGGATGTGATCTTACACCTCCATCCCATTGAACCGTTCATTAAATGTTGCGCCGCTAAAGGCGCCCTCAGACTGACGGAGGCCAAATTGTGGAAGCAACAAGCTTATGGACATTCTGAAATTCTAAAGCTATTCGCGAAACCAGATATCGGATATCAGTTGGATTCCTGCACGGACTATCTGATCCCATACCTGGATTTTGACACTAGCCTCATATCCCACAAGGGAGGAATGGGAGCTGACAGGTGCGACGAGAGACGCCTCCATCACCGTTTTCACCGATGGCTCCAAAATGGAGGAAGGTACTGGAGCTGGTCTCTACTCTGATGTACTGCAGACCCACATGTCATTCAGACTGCCGGACCTCTGCAGAATTTTCCAAGCAGAGATCTTTGCAATTTGGAAGGCTGCCGAACTTATCCGTGGCAGTGGGCTACCACCCACAGATGACACAATTTTCGTGGATAGTCATGCGGCGCTTAGGGCGCTGGAATCCGTTGTGTCGCTGGAATCAGAGGTGTCGTACCCCACTTCAAGACATTGAGCACCACCAGGTCACTCTCTGTTGGGTTCCGCGCCACTCAGGAGTGGCAGGGAACGAAGCAGCGGACGAGATGGCAAAAAAGGGGGGTCGCTTTGCCTGCCACCGAAGTGTACCTCTGTGTTTCCTCCGATATCTGCCCTTTACATGTATATTGACAGGTTGACCAAAAAGGAAATTGAGTCGTCATGGCGTACCAGGACCGACTGCGGCACCTGCCGGGCACTGTGGCCCTCCCTCTCCTTGACGAAAACACGATTCGTACTGTCCCTGAGTCGTACCTCCATTCGGCAGCTCGTTGGAGTCATCACCGGACAATGCGCTATTGGATCTATGCTTACCAAATGGCGCCTCTCGTACGGTGATGTCCGCCGTAGCTGTGGAGATGAAGAAGAAGTAGAAACGATACAACACTTCCTGTGCCACTGCCCGGCTCTGCAGGAACGCCGACTCCGCACCTTGGGGTCAAGATTCCTGACAGACCTGGCTTGCGCCGTGAAAGTCGAAATCTCGAATCTGCTCTCCTTGATTAAGAGGTCGAACTGGTTTCCCTTTGATTGAGACTATTGGTTAGCTCCAGAACACCATAAGAAGGGATTCACAATGGGCCATTCTGGCCTCCGAGTGGAAGTGCGGTCCAGCCGCACACACCCTTCCCTACCTAACCTAACCTAACCATAGCGGTAAACATAAGCTATGTAAGGTTGACCACGCCCACCTTTTACGCCTTCCTGCAATGCCCATTATGATGACAGAAATTAACTGTTGTATATTTGTGCAAAACAATATGGAAAAAAAATTTCGTGAGTCATTGCAGCAAATATCTATATATTGAATATAAAAATTGATGTATGTTTGTTTGTTGGTCCGACGACACTAAAACTCAAAAACTAGACAGCCGATTAGTTAAATTTTTCACGGAATGTTCGTCTTGAGTAAGTCTCGGTAAACCACATAGTGTGAATTAGACCCGATAGGTAGGCTAGCACCTCCCATAGAACTTAAATTTTCAATATGAAATATTTTCGTAATGAGAAGTCGGACAGCATTAAAATTTAGTGCGGGGCCACCGTTCAGATGTGCCGCTTCACTGGTAAAACTTTTTAAGCGTTGGACAAGGGGCGTGGCACTTTTTAAATGCCGGTGTAACCTTGGAACTATAGCGTTCACATCAATGACACTCGCTACAACCGTACGATTTAGTTATGTTTTTCGATATGGGGAATGGGGTGGGTTTTTGACAAGGGGGCGTGGCATCGCCCATAGAACCCAAATTATTAATGTGGAATAGCTTCGAAACAATAAGTTGGAAAGCTTTGAAGTTTTGTATACCGTCGTCCCATAGATGTGTCATTCTACTGGCAAAATTTTATGGGCGTTGAACAAGGGGCGTGGAATATTTTTTGTGACTGAAATTTTCCGCGTATCTTTGGAACTGAAAGTCGCATATCAATGAAACCGACTGGAGGAATGGATTGGGTATTATAAAATACTCTAAATTTAAGAAACGAAATAAATCGAAAAAAACTGTTAAATGTTTCATTTCGAGGAAATTGAAAGAGATATCAATATTATGAACGACGACATTGTGCTGAGACGGCGAAAAGTATATAAAAGCCGGATCGATCCCTTCGAGTTCAATGAAAAGGACTTCTATAGTCGGTACCGGCTCGATAAAGTTCCTGCTCAGTCTGTAATTGATATTTTGAACATTCAAGAACCAAGCAGCAATAGATTACGATTGCCTTCTTTACCCCGGAAAGCAGGCAATAATTTTAAAATCAATCAGCTGTTTGTTTGTTTTGTTTATGTCAGAGATGGGCAGATTACACTACTCGACAAAAATTGGGTTCATCGCGTGCTCCTAAAAACAAAAGTATGTTTTAGACTAATCTTTGGCTGCTGAACACGAAACTGAAAATCAAAAAATTTCCTTAAGAAGCGTTTTCGAAAAATCTTCCAAAAACACGTTTTTCCCTCTTATTTCAGTTATGAGCACATATCTCGTAAACCAACCATCCGGACTAACACATGTGCCCCGTCGTTCAGAAGGTAATAAAACTTGCCTTTCCAACGATATGTGTATTGTCTAAAACCGATGAGATTTGGGGAAGTAACTGACGATGGGGCACATGTGTTAGTCGGATGGTCTGTTTACGAGATATGTGCTCATAACTGAAATAAGAGGGGAAAAACGTGTTTTTCGAAGATTTTTCGAAAACGCTTCTTAAGAAAACTTTTTGATTTTCAGTTTCGTGTTCAACAGCCGAAAATTAGTCTAAAAAATACTTTTCTTTTTAGGAACATTTTTCGTGTCGAGTAGTGTTATTTCTCGGAAAATTGTGCAGTCGATTTTTTTAGTCTGCTGTCTGCTCATCACAAGTAGTGATGTACTAATTAGTAGTGAACTGCTAATTAGTGTTCATGAAAACAATTATTGGAAATTAATTGATTACAAAATAAATCGGTATGGGCATAATTCCGAAAATAAATTCTCATTTGTTTACTAGTTTTTGTAGAGTTGCCGTTGCTTTCGCTTGCTGTTTCCAAAAGTCCCTGCTACGTAGAAGCATGTTCTAAACTGACTACGGTAACTGAAAAATTAAAGTCGACTTTATCTTTTTAGTCTTTTGCTAACTATAGCCGGCTTTTATGCGGGACTATGATTATGCGCCTATGTTTTAAAAAGAGTCAACAACATTCGCGGTGTTTCTCAACTAATTAAAAAGAATATCCTGCCTATTTTTGCAGCTCACTTAAATTTTTACTATGCGTGAGCGTGTTAATTATTTATTTTATGTCACACATACATATGTGTCAAAAGCCTTTTAAATGTTCCTTAAATATTGAAGTTTATGTATGAGTTATTTTTTTGGTTAAACATTTTGGTTATTTTTGGTACATTTTGGTTACTCATGTTTTTGTTCCTGATTATAAATTGTTTTGCTTGTGGCAACGCTGTGTACGACCCGTTTATGGATGCGTGGGAAAGCAGTAATGGCCAAACTCCATAAAGCGCGCTTCAGGCGTATCGTGGTTTTTGGCGTTTCTCGTGTTTCGAGAAAAAGTTGAATCAGTGTATTTGTATGAAGCAAACTCCATGACTACGCCCGAAACGCGGCAAAAGTTGAACTATTTTCAACTTTCTCTCGCGTTTCTCGCTAAACGACGTCAAACAGCTGACAGAGCTCCTAAAGATGCCATACATTATGTGGTTAAATGGTAATGCCGATAACAAACTTGTGTAATCGCAAAAGTCGAATGCATTTATTTTACACGAAAGCTATTAAATACATTTAAGAAACATTTGAAATCCAATATTGTAACATAAAATGTGGATAAATTCCTAATAATTAGCATAATTCTTTGAAACACGAAACTTAGTCTTCGCTGTATTGGAAATTTGATAGCTTATTCATTGTCGATCGAATTTTGCTCATCCCTATGAAATAAATTGCTACAAATTGAATTCAACTGAATCTTTTTTTTATTTTTTGCAATGTTCGATATGCATTTAATTTGTTTAAAATGAAATCAGTAAATTCTATAAAGTCTATAACGTCGTATAGCAATTTCATTTCGTTGTTTTTCACAATTCACAACGAAATCAATCAGCAGTTTGCCAATTAAAAATTAGCATCAACTGAAGTAAGAAGAAGAAGCTGACTCCAGTTTCAGGCGTCCAGGGTTTGTCGTGTTATGGCGTTTCTCGCGTTATTCGCGTTGCAAAGTGGTATACTCCATAACACGCGTTTCACGCGTCAGCTTCTTCTTCTTACGTCAGCTGATGCTAATTTTAATTGGCAAACTGCTGATTGATTTCGTTGTGAATTGTGAAAAACAACGAAATGAAATTGCTATACGACGTTAAAGACTTTATAGAATTTACTGATTTCATTTTAAACAAAATAATTGCATATCGAACATTGCAAAAAATAAAAAAAAAATTCAGTTGAATTCAATTTGTAGCAATTCTTTTCACAGGGATGAGCAAAATTCGATCGACAACGAATAAGCTATCGAATTTCCAATGCAGCGAAGACTAAGTTTCGTCTGTCAAAGAATGATGCTAATTTTTAGGAATTTCTCCACATTTTTTGTTAAAATATTGAATTTCAAATGTTTCTTAAATGTATTTAATAGCTTTCGTGTAAAATAAATGCATTCGACTTTTGCGATAACACAAGTTTGTTATCGGCATTACCATTTAACCACATAATGTATGACATCTTTAGGAGCTCTGTCAGCTGTTTGACGTCGTTAAGCGAGAAACGCGAGCGAAAGTTGAAAATAGTTCAACATTTGCCGCGTTTCGGGCGTATCGACGTCAAGTCATGGAGTTTGCTTCATACAAATAAACTGATTCTACTTTTTCTCGAAACGCGAAAAACGACGATACGCTTGAAACGCGCTTTATGGAGTTTGACCATAAAGGGGACAAGAACGCACTGAGCGCGAGAGAAGGTGTGAGAGCGCAAAATCAAATTTACGGAGAGCAAACAGATAAAAGTATTGATCGCATGCCGGGGTATGAAACAGTGATGTACCACACACAGGGTTACCGTTGAGAATTTTCAGAAAGTCGCACAAAAGGTCGTTTTAAAAAAAAAGTCACACAAAAAAGTCGTTTTTTCAAAAAAAAAAGGGGCACACTTTTTTATTACGGAAAAACACAACTAACAATTCAAATTAACATTTCAACGATATAAATAACTTAGAAATAATGATTGAAAAAGTGTTTATATACACTTTTGTGTAATTATTTTACATTTTCAATTTTATTTTTTGTAACTCTGTACTTTTTCAAAAGTTAATCCAGTCTTCTATTTCGGTATCTAGCAAATTTACATTTTACATTTATTTTTTTAACTTCTCTGTATTTTCGCACAAGTTCATCACTTGGCATCCAGTCTTCTATTTCGGTATCTAACAAATTTAGTGCTGATAGCATTGAGTCACAAGTTTCTACTTTTAACCTATTGGTTAATTTATTTTTCATTAATCCTAATTTTGAAAAAATTCTTTCCGCACACGCACTACTGTGAGGTAGAGTTAATACATGCGCTGCTAACTTATATAAATTAAGATACAAAGGTTCATTTAAAATATTCTTTAAGCTTCCTACTGTATGCAAAAAAGTGGGAAAAAAGTCGCGCAAAGATGGAAAAAGTTGCAAAATTAGATAATTATGAAAAAGTCGCACAAAAAGTCTCAGAGCGTCAAAAAGGTTGCAAAATGCAACTAAAGTCGCACAACGGTAACCCTGACCACACACTGTGGTTGTTGTTGTTGGACAACAAAGCGATGTGCCGCATGCATGTTGGTAATGGCTCGTGCTTGCTTTTTTACAAACAAGAATAAGAAGTGGACAGGCAAAATTTCTGTGGCCGTAAGGAATAACAGCCAAAGTCGAGTAAGGACAAAATTGAGTTACGTGTAATATGGTAATGTGTGTGTGTTACGTGTACACGGTGACGAACTAGTTAGTTTCAACATATGTACATGGTTTACTTCACTTGTCTGACTGCGTAAAACAATATGGGCCCCTCGATACATTTTCTGCTTACAAATTCGAGAATTACATGCAGTATTTAAAAAAAAATTATTAAAAAACCAAATAAAATTTTACAGCAGCTTCACTTGAGAGTTCATGAGAGGGAAAAATGTGATTTTAATTTGCACATGATTTCGAAACCAGGATCTTTTATTATAGATGAAAGAAAAGAAAAGGATAGTTATTGCTTTTCGGAAAGGTTGGGTCCAATTAAAGTTGTGGGACGTTTGAGAGCCTCAGAGCCTAATATATTTATTTGTAGGACATTTCAAGTGAAAGAAAACTTTTTTTCAGAACCCATGGAGTCATTTTCTGGACTAGGTATTATTCTTGCAAGTCAAATTAGTAAAGAAACGGTAGAAGTTAGCAGGTCTAACATTACATATAAGTGTTTTAGTGTGCCTTATTTAGACAAATTTATTTTAGTTCCATTTCTTCATCACCTTTTCCATGCATTTTGTAACTAGTTGCTATATTCTCCACACATTCCTTTATCATAAGCAGCTATAAGCTCAAAATTTTGAAATAACATAAAATCTAATTTTTATTTTTAAATGGATTCTTTCAGAAATAATATTTTTGAAGATAGTGAAAGTTCTATCCTGGACATGTCCATGAACTCCAACAAGAGCAGTAAGTTAAATTTCATTTTTAATTTAAATTTTAATTTATATATTTTCTCTTTGCAGTTCTAGCAAACACACCTAAGCAAGATTTTAAAGAGGAAGTGCTGGGGCTGCTAAAGCAGCTGGTGAATAAGACAACAGCTCTCGAAAAGAAAATAGAAAAAATTGAAAATGAGGTAAGAAGAAAATAATAACCTATTTTTCTATATAGAATAATAACTCTTTTCATTTAGATGGTCCGGAAAGCAGACAGCATGGCACACACAAAAGTGCTGTGCGAATGCAAGGTGTCGCTGAAGAAAGTGGAATCTGCTGTTTGCCGAATGACAGGAGAAAAGAAGGATAAAATTATAGACGAAATTGCCAGCATATTACCCTTCACTTCCATGGTTGCAGTTCTGGACATGGAGGAAAAGCTTAAGAACGAAGAATATGTCCAAGGAATGGTAACTTTTAGTCTTACTACCATTGTTTCTATTTTATAAATCTTCTACTCTTTTATTAGACTGCATACGTCTTCAAATTAAAAGGCATCACAGACGACGTGGACATAGTCTTGCGAAGATTATTTGAAGATCGCGTACTTGTGAATTTCAACTGGGAGGGCAGGTGGGGCAAGCGCTCATTGGCCGATTTGCTAGTGGTGGAGCGAATACTAGGTGGTAAGATCTTAACATTATTTCGAAATTGCTTCAAATTAAGTTTGTTCGTTTTATTTAGATGTTTTCCAAAGCCTTGGCCGGCATCAATTTGAAAAAGCAATTCGGAAATCGGTTGAGCTGAGCCACAATCGCTTCAAACAGCGAAGATACCACGAAACCAAAGCCAGCCTGCCCCCCAGTAGAAATATTTGGACTGTGTACGGAACAAGCCAGCAATTTCAACCAAATTCTCCTGTCATTCAACGACATCTCATTTTCAATTGTTGACTTATTTATAAGTTGTTTTAACGTCAATTTTTCCGGCCTATTTTTATCTAGTCCTTATTTCATTACGTTTATATTTGTTTTCGGTTAACACCAAAGTTATGTGCATATTTACATCACTGTAGAACAGTGTTTATTTTTTAAGTATTTTTGTTTTGTATTATTACAATGTTGTAAAATATTGCAATATTTCGTTATGTTTTTGCATCACTGTAGAACAGTGTTTTTAGTTTTTAATAATATTTGTAGCAATATCAAACAAATATTTTAATTTATAAAATTAAAAAAATAAATAAATAATAATATGTAGTGTATTGGTGGAGGTGGTGCCATGGTGAATGCAACCCTGTTGTGGTTGGGCTTGTCAAGCAGTGTGGCAACTCGGGCTTGCAGCTAAGTTCATGCTGGTCCTTTACCTTTTACTTTTTACTTGTGACGCCATTGTTAGAACACGCAAATAAAGTTTGTCTTAAAAGTTTACACAGTTGTTTATATCAAAAGGACTTAAATCCATCCCAGTGCTCATTACAACGTCAAGTGTGGGGTTCGAGCAGGAATTTTTTTTCTATCTAAGTTCTAAAGTTATTGTGGTTCAATGGCGAACAAATTAACGCGCAATGCGGTTATTGCTGCACTACGGGCTGCGGGAGCTGAATTCGAGGAAGACGCCACGATGGTTCAGTTGCGGACAGTGTATGAACAAGCGGTAGCAGGTCGTGTCGGAGGTAGCGGAAGAGCGGCCAGAGCGGATAGCGAGCCTGATGTTCCGCTGAATCAACAGATGCCAGATGCCAGCCAGAGTGTGCAGACGACTAGACGACAGATGCCAGGGGCCAGCCAGAGGGAGCGACCCATGAATGGGCCAGATACAGAAGATGATACAGTTGATGCAGGGAGTGTGGTGAATGTGACCAGTACTGAGGCTGAAGAGGCTGAGTTAGATCGGCAGTTGGCGATCATGCGCAAGAAACGTGAGCTTGTCCGGCTGCAGCGTGAGTTGAACGAGTTCGAGAGTCGTAGAATCGACCTGGGTGTACTGGACGCGATGATGAGCAAATTTGATGGTTCGGAGTTGCAGGACGTTAGCAAATGGTTGGCCGACTTGGAGAATGTGTTCGAGAGTTTCCAGTACAGTGAGCGAGACCAGCTGGTTGCCGCACGACATCTGATAACTGGGCAAGCGAAGCGGTTCGCGGACATAACTCGTGTTCGCAGCTATGGTGAGCTAAGGATGGCTTTGATGACTGAATACCGTCGTATATTCACGGTTCGAGATGTGCTGCAACAGTTACGTGCCCGTGTCCTGAGACCAGACGAAACACCACGACAATATATTGTTGAGATGCAGTACATTGCCAGCCGCGCCGATGTGTCAGAAACGGACCTAATCGACATTATCATCGAGGGGCTTAACGACGATACGAATATGGTTTCGATGCTGTACAGTGCCACTTCCTTGCGTGAATTGAAGGGGTTGATGGAGCGTTACGAGAAGAAGCGTCGGGCAGCTGCGCCAGTGGTTGTGCCGAAGATCAGTGTCATGTCGGGTGCCGTGCCTAGGCCGAGGTCGTATACAACAGTGCCAGTTGCTAACACAGCTGCAAAAGTCACGGATTTGTCGGCCGTCAGGTGTTACAACTGTTTTCAATATGGGCACTATCAAAGTGCGTGCGGGGCCCCGCGACGCCCACCGAACTCGTGTTTCATATGCCATGAAGTAGGCCACATGCGCCAGCAGTGCCCACGTCGTAGTCGGATGCAGAATACAACACTAAACCAGACGCAAACACGGATGCCAGCCGTACCGAAACAACAGCAGCCAGTAGCAGAGGTCGAGGAGTGGGAGGCAGGGACGCCATTGACGGAGGTAGAGGAGGTCCGACGTTTAGCCCGACAGCTGAAACACCGAAATCTTGTAAGTGTTGCCTTTTTGAAACAGAATAAGTGCACTGAATTAATTCCGTGTTTTGCTTTATTTGATAATGGCAGTCCGACTAGTTTCGTGAAGCGTTCTCTTGTGCCATTTGAAGTGACGGGTGAATTGACTGTGACAGAGTATCGGGGGATGGGAAATATGAATTTAAGTACGTACGGCCTTGTGACTTGTAAAATTGTGTTTGATAACCGTAAATTTGACCATAATTTGTTTGTTTTGCCAGATGAAGAGGCAGTGGTGCCCCTACTTTTTGGACGCGATTTACTTAAGGCAATGAATATAAGCCTGTGCCAAATGGACACAGTGAGATATAGTAGACGTACTCTGCTGGAGATTAATAATGCCAATAAAAATGAAGTTCCGTTGAATATCAGTGCACTTAAGTTGTTTAATTTATTAAAGAGTCCAGTAGTTAAGATAACAGAGGTTCCAAACAGAGTTAAGTTATTGAAATCAGATGATAAGTGTGGCAAGTCAGAAATTAATTCAGTTAATGCAGAGGTAAATGTAATTGGTGATTCGAATTTGTGTGAAACTCGACTTGAGTCGTGTATCGGAGTTGTAAATTTAGTTGGAACAGAAGACTTGAATTTGTATGATGAAGTAATATTGATGGTAGGTGCAACTGAGATGGATGAAATTGGTGATCTAATTGATGTGGACGAAAACTTGTCTATAACAGATGCAGATGCTTTGAAATCAGTTGTTTTTGAGAACTATTTGAAAATGAAGAACAAGGGGGGGAAGTTGAGTGGCTATTGCATGAAAATTCAGTTGAAGAGTGATGCGCCGGTGTACAGTGGTCCGCGCCGGTTGTCATATAGGGAAAAGACAGAAGTACAGAAGACAATTGATGATTTGTTGGCTCAGGGCATTATTCAGCCAAGTGCGTCTCCATACGCGTCTCCGATTGTGTTAGTGCGGAAGAAGAACGGTGAATTGAGAATGTGTGTTGACTATCGGGCGTTGAATAAGTTGACTGTCAGAGATCATTATCCGTTGCCGTTAGTTGAGGATTGTATTGAATATTTGGGTGGGAAGAGTTTCTTCAGTACGTTGGACTTGAGGAATGGGTTTCACCAGGTGCCGATGCATGAGGAATCGATACCGATAACTGCGTTTGTGACTCCGATGGGACAGTATGAGTATCGGTTTATGCCATTTGGTTTGACTAATGCTCCACCAGTGTTCCAGCGGTTTATTAATTTAGTGTTGCGGCCGTTGATTGATGCGAAGAGGATTGTGGTGTATTTAGATGATATTAACATTGCCACGAAGACTATTGAGGAACATTATGTGGTTTTGGCAGAAGTTTTGAAATTATTGTCAGGGGCTGGATTGTGCTTGAATCTGAAGAAGTGCAAATTTGCATATAGAGAATTGAAGTATTTAGGCTACTGTGTGAGTGAACGGGGGATTCGTCCGAATGAAGATCATTTGGTAGCGATAAAGAATTACGCGGTACCTACCAACATAAAGGAGGTGCAGAGGGCGGTGGGTCTTTTTTCATATTTTAGACGATTTGTGTATAATTTTTCTCAGATTGCGCGCCCATTGAGTTATTTGACGCGAAAAGGTGTAAAGTTTGAATGGACAGAAGAGTGTAGGAATGCGTTTGAGACCTTGAAATCTAAATTGACTGAGCCCCCTGTACTGTGTGTCTTTGATTCAGGGCGGGAGACAGAGTTGCATACGGATGCAAGTTCGCGAGGGTATGGTGCTATACTGTTACAGAAGCAAGATGACGGCAGGTTTCACCCAGTGGCATTTTATTCGAAAACAACGACGGATCCGGAGTCGCGTTATCATAGCTTTGAGTTGGAAACATTGGCAATTGTGAATGCATTGGAAAGATTCCGGACTATGTTGGATGGAATTCCGTTTGTAGTTGTGACTGATTGCAACTCTTTGGTCTTGACATTGGAGAAGAAAACAATTAATCCAAGAATTGCCAGATGGACATTGGGTCTCGCCGGGTTTGATTTTTCAGTTCGACACCGAAAGGGTGAACAGATGCAGCATGTTGATGCATTGAGCCGGTTGTCAGCTGTGTGTAGTATTGAGGAGAATGAGGTTGATTTGAACATTCAGATTATACAGACGCGTGATCCTGTGATTCATAAACTGCGGGAAGAATTAGAGCAAGGGGAAGTGCCAGGATATGAGTTGGAGAATGGGTTAGTCTTTCGTGTCAGTGGTCAGAATCGACAGTTGTATGTGCCGGGTGAGATGGAAGAGAACATTATGCGATTGATACATGAGAAATATGGTCATTTGGGTATTGAGAAATGTGCAAATCAGATTCGGAAGCATTATTGGTTTCCCCGTATGCGCGAAAAGCTGAATGTGTTCATCAGAAATTGTTTGAAGTGCATTTATTATTCGACGTCGCCTAGAAGCAATGAGCGTAATATATATAGTATTCCGAAGAAGCCAGAACCGTTCGATACAGTGCACATTGACCATTTCGGGCCATTGGAGAGTGTGAACTCAAAGCATAAACATGTGTTTGTGGTGATTGATGCTTTCACAAAATTTGTCAAAATGTATGCTACGAATAGTAGTGCGAAAGAATCGATTTGTGCGTTGAAGAGATATTTTGTTGAATACAGTCGTCCCAGAAGAATCATAGATGATCGGGGCACAGCTTTTACGTCATCGGAGTTTAGGGATTTTTGCGGGAACAATAACATTGTACATGTTTTGAATGCGGTAGCTTCGCCACAGTCGAATGGTCAGGTTGAGAGGGTGAATCGGGTGTTGAAAGCAATATTGGCCAAAACGACTGACCCTATAAACCATGTAGATTGGAAACAGAAACTGACGGATGTCGAGTTTGCAATGAATAATACTGTACACTGTGCCACAAAGACGACCCCTAGTAAGCTGCTTTTTGGCGTTGAGCAGCGCGGCAAAGTAGTTGATGAATTGACGGAGTATTTGCATGATGTGTATTCAAGAGAAGAAGTTAATTTGTCCGAAATAAGGGAGCAGGCAGAGCTTGCAATACAGAAGTCTCAGTTGTACAATCAGAAATATTACGAGAGGAGCCATAGGCCAGCGAAACAATTTGAACCAGGAGATTTAGTTGTGGTTAAAAATGTAGACACTACGGTAGGGAAGAATAAGAAGCTAATTCAGAAGTACAGAGGCCCTTATGTAGTTCGTAAGCAATTAGGTCATGATCGTTATGTTGTTACGGATGTTGAAAATTGTCAGGTTACTCAGATGCCATATGACAATGTAATTGATTCGTCTAGAATGAAGAAATGGTTGGAACCTCGAGGTAGGCCAGTTGAAACGGACTCAGAAGGCAACACAGATGGTGATAATTTAAGTGATGAATGTACAGATTATGAATTTTTAGATGATAAGCTAGAAGAAGATTCATTGTAAAAGCAATCGAGGTCGATTGAATGTCAGGTTAGGCCGAGTTGTAGTGTATTGGTGGAGGTGGTGCCATGGTGAATGCAACCCTGTTGTGGTTGGGCTTGTCAAGCAGTGTGGCAACTCGGGCTTGCAGCTAAGTTCATGCTGGTCCTTTACCTTTTACTTTTTACTTGTGACGCCATTGTTAGAACACGCAAATAAAGTTTGTCTTAAAAGTTTACACAGTTGTTTATATCAAAAGGACTTAAATCCATCCCAGTGCTCATTACAAATAAATATTTTTTTACATAAAAATAAATGAAGCAAATAAATGAACAATAAAATTAATATTCGTATATAATATTTATTTAGTTACATCTGACCGGTTTGTCGGTTACACGTAACTGGTGTATACGGTAGACATACCGAATCGTACGTTATGTCTACCAGATAGGTCTGACCGGTTTGTCAGATAGACGTAACTGAATGGTACATGCGAGACTCCATGTGAGTAAGCGAGACAGCTGTACGTTTGCCAAGGTTTCAGAGTGCATGCGTTAGAAGGTGATATCAAATCACACGGACACAAAATCAAGTCACACGTACACAAAAGGACTAGTGAGATTTTTCACACTGCTAGAACAAATCTGAATATAAATATAACCGATATGTTGGTTATGTATACCGGTTATATAACCAGTCATATGACCGGTAGTCTCCTTGTAGGGGTAATACTACTACTACACAAAAATGAATGTTTTACGCCCAAAAATCTAAAATCAATCTAGCTAAAGCAAATTCAAAAATTAAAAGTGCACTCCTGAAAACTTCATAAAATCGACTTTGGCTGTTCCTTACGGTCCCAGATTTGCCAAGGCTCATTAATAAGGTGGTAGCACTACGGAAAAAACAAAAATTCAATGGATTTTATTAATTCTTTTGGTCTGCTTGTACGATAAAAAAGAAGTTGTAAAAAGTAAAAATGAATACAATGAAAATAACCACGGCGCATTAAGAAAGTGAGAATAGTGAACAATGTCGTGTAAAGTGCGTATCGAAGAAAACGGTTTAATTAGTTATGGTGCTGCAATTACCTATAGAATTTGCCTTGGTGATCGCCTATTTACACGAAGGCTTTTCCCCCTGCGTTAAAAGTCATGCGTGACAAGTTTGTTGGCGAGAAGTGGTGAAAGTCAGCGGGATAGGCACGCACGGTCAGCGAATTCCAGGGGTTTTTTTCACATTTTGCTTCGCCATTTTTCGCACTTTTCTTCAAATTTCAAACCGACCGGACTTTTTGCTAAGAATTATATCACTAAGCAAATAAACACATAGAGGTGTCAACTGGCACAAATTTGCGTACCAGCGCAGTAGGTCCCATACGCACTTCGGCTATTCGAACATATTCGCGGTGACTTCGGCAAACTTCTCAATTCGAAGTCAGCTTTCATAATTTGCTTTACCGTAGGAACACAATTGGAGCGTATGGACTAGGGATCGCAATTTTTTGCCATTTTGCGATCCCGGGATTTTCGGGATTGAAAAGTCAAATCCCGGGATTTAATCCCGGGATTCAAATAACAAATTTTTTAAATAAAACAATTTTACCAAATTGCATAAATACTTGTTTATAATATATTTACCATAAAAATGGACACAGTTTAATCACATTTGGGGTAGTTTTAAGATTTTTTATCTTGAATTTAATCACATTGTAAGGCGGAAAGGGAGGCAGTCGGTGTTGAGTCGTCGAAGTGGTTGGTTGTGCGCGGCACATCACCAAAATCCAGTTGTCATTTACAATCAGTTGTCAATTACATTCAAAATTGTCAGTTTAAATTTAAATCAAATAAATAAACATAGTCATCCTTGACAACATTTTGTTTAACTTAAAAGTTTTTCATTTGACATTTAACTTCAGTTTGATAACATTTTGTTTTATCCAAAAATGACACTTAAACATAACTTATTGCTTTGCATCAAATGTATCATAAAGTACATATATACGCATATTTGGTAAAAAAAAATTAAATAAATAGTTAAATTGTTAGTACTTTTAGTTTTACTTCGATTATTTCGATAAAAAAGTTAAGCGTTGTGATTAACTAAAAACTGAGATCTTAAAAATACTAAGGCATTAAATGTTTTGCCCTCTAATCTAGAGCGAAATTTATTGCAAATAAACCCTGCTGAGAGAAAACATCTTTCAGATTCAACACTTGCTGGTTGAATGCTTAGTAAATAATTATAAGCCTTTTGCAAAAGACGCCCTCTATCCCCTCCCTCCTCCTTCAGATAAGGAATTGGGTTTTTGTGCTTTTAAATTTATTTCATTTGAACTTTGAAGCATCTTTTGCAATCCCGAAAATCCCGGGATTAAAAGATTTGAATCCCGGGATTTTCGGGACTGGAAAAAGTCCGGGATCCCGGGATCCCGGGATTGCGATGCCTAGTATGGACGTATGGGCGCACGGCGTACGGCGTAAATACGCTGTCGAAATACGTTCAGACGTTCCCTTGCTCACAATTCCAGCGTGAGCAGCAACGTATAAATTCTCAAATTCTCTCGCGCTCAATTTGTACTCCATCGCTGCGCTGCTGGCGCTATGTATACGGCAGTGGTATACGCGCGCTGCTGAGGTCGTGTCGTACACGAATGAGTATACGAATACACGAATATACACGAATACGCCCATACGCGGCGTAAAAAATAGAAATAGATCTAAGTGAACGTACGACGTTTTTACGCTCATACGCTTGCGTCGTCAATTGTGTGCGCTTTCATATAAATATATGAAATTTAATTTGACAACGCAATACGTCGAACGTAAATACGCTCATACGCTCCAATTGTGTTCCTACGGTTATGTTGATGTGGTCAGTCGCACATCAACTATGCGCTGTGATGATGTTACTGCTGCTGTTATGCGCCTTGCTTTCAGCGCAGCAGGTCCCATACGCACTTCGGCTAGCCGAAAATATTCGCAAAATTGTGTGCGTTGCTTTCACACGCAATGAAATAATCAACCACCAAAAAAGCCAACAAAAGCAACAACACAATTTCACTTGTTCGCGCTTGTTTTTGTGTGTATACCTTTTTTTCGTTGACAATCGCTTTCGCTTCAACAAATTTGCTGATGATGAAACTTCGACTGATGGGCATATTTCTTGGTCGATTATTTGCAGGTTATATGAATTGGATAAAAACAATTCAACCCGCCTTTGTCCCAAATTGACAACAAAGCATATTCATCCTAATTCATTTGAAAAAATGAAGGTTAAATACGCAACTCATATTTAGCAATACTGTATCCGCAGCCATAAAATCTTTCGTTGAAAATGGCTGTTATAATGATTGCAAAGAAAAAGCTTCGTCCACAGCTATATTTATTGAAAAAACAAACAGACTTTTTGATTGTTTGAATAGCCATGTTCTTTTTGATAAAAATCCTTTCCGATCAGCTCTTCGTGAGAATAACAATATCCAAAATTATTTGAAGGAAATGAAAAACTATGTCAAAAGTTGTCAGTATTCTAAAACTGTATACTGTTGAAATGGTATAGTTTTATCAATTACTTCCGTTTTGTCTCTTTCACAAGATATCTGGGCGGAAAAATCCAATTTTCTTTTATTATCAAGACTTAATCAAGACCCGCTTGAAAATCTTTTTTATTTGGTAAGAAAAAGCGGAGTTACAAACAATAATCCTTCACTTTTTGAGTTTCACCATATTCTTGCGATAATGATCTCAATGGAAATAATAGCATTTAAGGCAGGAACCTTCAATTGTGAACCAACTGACGAAGGTTCATTTATAATAATTGACAATAATACCAGTTTGTTTGAACATATGAGTGATGGTTCCCTTCGTTATTCCTCTGGTTTCATATTGATGCAAACTATTGAAAAATTTGACTGTCATAACTGCAAAAAGTTAATAAAAGATGAGCTTTGTGATTTACAAAGAAACGAAATGTTTATATTTTTCAAAAATTTCAACTATTTTAACAGTAGTTTAAAACTGAAAGCTCCAATCGACTAATTTTTTTTGTTTCGAAAATCGTTTACAACACGTTTCATACGTTTTTTAAGGAAAACCCTCATTCCTCCAATATAAAAAAGCTTTTGTACAATCTGTGTGTTGCAAACGTAACAAAGTAGATGAATACAAAATGTGATTTTCAGAACCGTCTACTTGTTGGGAACATGAGCAATTTATATTAGACTAGCTGACCCGGCGAACTTCGTCCCGCACGTAGGAAAATATTAATGTATGCTTATTGAAAGAAATGGCGAATAGGCGTTTGCTTCTTGCGTTCACAAAGTTACTTTTGAACCGCTTTTTCGTAGATTACGCTTGTATACCAACATATTCAGCGCTGTTGTCCTCAGCCCATGCTACTCCATGTAAAAATTTGGGCGTTCACTATATTGAAGTGTTCACTACATAGGGTGTTCACTATACCCAGACACGTTTAACACTTCGTTCAATAATGTGTGTGACTGACACATAGATGGCGGCACTAATACTAAATCAATATTTTTTTCGAAATTGTGAACCTTTTTAGGCTTACTGTCAAAATTATATGTCAATCCGACCATTAGTTTACAAGTTACAGTGCTTTAAGTGACACTACTTTTGAGTTTTCAAAAAATATGAATTCAAAGCAATTCCGTGTGCTGATTTATCATTGTTTTTTAATGAAAAAAAATACTGTTCAATGCCAGGAATGGCTTGAAAAACATTATTCGGACTCTGCTCCATCAAAAAGAACCATTTGTTATTGGTATGCCGAATTCAAACGTGGTCGTACAGACACCGATGACATTCCATCTACTGGACGGCCAAATGACGCTGTTATTCCGGAAAACGTTGAAAAAACACTGAAAATCATTATGTCCGACCGTAAAGTGAAAGTGGGGGAGATTGCTGACATTCTAAAGATATCAGCAGGCAGTGTACACACCATAATACACGAACATTTGGTTATGAAAAAGGTGTTTTCGAAATGGGTGCCGCGTTTGCTCACACCGGAGCAAAAACAACAACGAATCGATGATTCAAAGAGCTGTTTGGACATGTTCACGCGCAACAAGTCGGAGTTTTTGCGTCGGTACATCACAATGGATGAAACATGGATCCACCATTTCACTCCAGTCAAATCGGCAGTCTGCTGAGTGGCATGCAACCGGTGAAAGCCGCCCAAAGCGTCCAAAGGCACAAACATCGGCTGGCAAGTTATGGCGTCAGTATTTTGGGATGTGCACGGAATAATATTCATCGACTATCTTGAGAAAGGGAAAACAATCAATAGCGACTATTATATAGCGTTGTTGGAACGTTTGAAAGAAGTAATCGCGATTAAGCGGCCCCATATGAAGAAGAAAAAAGTGTTGTTTCACCAAGACAATGCACCGTGTCACAAGTCGATAAAAACGATGGCAAAAATGCATGAATTGGGCTTCGAATTGCTTCCTCATCCCCCGTATTCTCCAGATCTGGCCCCCAGCGACTACTGGCTCTTCGCAGACCTCAAAAAGATGCTCCGTGGTAAGAGATTTGGCTCAAATGATGAAGTAATCGCCGAAACTAACGCCTATTTTGAAGGCAAAGAAAAATCGTTCTACAAAGGCGGTATCGAAAGATTGGAAAAGCGTTGGAATGATTGTATCTCCCTAAACGGGGACTATGTTGATGAATAAAAACGAATTTTGGCAAAAAAATGTGTTTTAATTAGTTAGTCACACACATTATTGAACGAAGTGTTATATATAGATTTAAGTTATATAGGTGATGCCACGCCCCCTTGTTCAATACCCGCACCATCCCCTCTGTCGAAAGATTTGAATAAATGGTAGGTTCGTGCTTAATTTCATTGCTGTGCGACTTATAGTTCAGCGAAATATTTGGGTCACAAAAAATGTGCCACGACCCTTGTCCAACGCCCATCAAATCTTACCAGTAGAATGACTCATCTATGGGTCGACGCTATACCATATTTCAATGCTGTGCGCCTTACAATTTCAAAGATATTCCATTATGAAGATTTAGCTTGTATGAGTGGTGCCACGCCCCCTCGTCCAATACCCGCCCCATTTCCTCTGTCGCAGGACATGACTAAATAGTAAGTTCGTAGTGAATTTAATTGATGTGTGACTTATGGTTTCAAAGTTATTATCTGAAAATATGCAAAATTCACGGTCAAAGATGGCATGGATTTTCCGAGTTTCCCAATAGATTTTCTGGAATTTTCTTTTGGCACGAACCTGAACTGACTTAAGGGGGTCTCCTCATCAGTCAGTTTCAAAAAATCGATTATTTTTTTTTTGTTTCAATCGTTAGAACTTTTATCTGAGAATATTCCTGCAAAGTTTGAGAGTTCAACTCAAACTAGTTTAGGAGTTACAGGTTCCAGGAGAGTCTCGCGCGGGGCAAGCGCGAGCCAAGTGAAAACTTTACAGCCCACGTTCTGAAAACCATTTTTTTTTTAATTCCGTGCACGATTTAAAATAAACCATAAAAGCTATGTATACAAGTAAGATACTGTTTTTTAGATTATTTAATTGTGCATAGACTGAACTAAAAAAATTTTTTCAAAGATTTTTATTTTACAATGTAGTTAACGCGCTTACTTAAATACAAGGCCGAAAAATCGAGTACTTTTTTAAAGAATGACCAAAAATATTTAAATTACATCTTTTAAGCACCATAATAGTCTATACTATGCAGGAAAGCCTTCTGAATAAAAAAGTATTTCAATTTCTTGTTTCAGGTAAAAATTACGGGCTGAGTCTTGCACGGAGTTTGAGTTGTCCGCGTCGAGCTGCTGCGCAAGATTGTTCATAAATCGGCCATTTTTATTTATTTTGAAATTACATAAACTTTTTTTTGTTGAATAAACGTATGTTAAAAAATATGCAAAAGATCATTTGTTTCTCTTGTTGTTCTCATGTTCAAAAAAAATCCTGAAAAACTACCTTTTTTCCAAGCTACTGATGAGGAGACCCCCTTAATACGAATCGAACAAAACAAACCCCATGAAAGTCGGCCGTTCCGTTTGAGCGTGATGCGGTCACACACATACTGCCACTCTCTTTTATATATATAGTTATATAACACACACCACATTCCCATACAACCCACACACCACATTCCCATACAACCCACGCACCATATTCCCATCCAACACGCCGCACAAAACAAACGTCAAATGTCACGTTTTGCCACGTATACAAAACTGCAGCTGCATGCAACATAATACCATGCAGCTGCACACCAAAAGATAAATAATAAGAATAATTGTAACTCGGTTAAGATTCTGTAAAAATAAAGTCAGTTTCTAACATTAACTCTGAATAAGCGGACGTATTTATTCGTCTACATTAGTGGCGCAGTCGGTACTAAATTGCTTGTGTGCAAAGAAATTTTGCAACAGAGCAATACCTGCATACTCCAGTGGTGAATCACGCCGAATCAATTTTGACAAATTCGCTCTTGAAAAGCAGTGCAAAAAGTGCAGCAAAGCCGTGGTGCAAAAACAACAGGAAAGCGTATATAACAAATTTGAAAGAAAGCAAGTGGTGAATCACGCCGAATCAATTTTGACAAATTCGCTCGTGAAAATCAGTGCAAAAAGTGCAGCAAAGCCGTGGTGCAAAAACAACAGGAAACGTATATAACAAATTTGAAAGAAAGCAAGTGGCGAATCACGCCGAATCAATTTTGACAAATTCGCTCTTGAAAATTTTTCAAGTCACAATTTCAATTCAAACTGTGCCGTCACACATATTTTGTCGCCGTTTCTTAAACAAACGATTTACAAAGAACGAACAGGGAACGAAATAGAGGACGAGTAAAAAGGACCTGGCGAAACATCCGATCAGTAAGGCAGACATTTCAAGAAACCAGGGAAGACAACAAGGCAGGAAGCACCAAGGAAACCGGAAACAGCTAGGCAGACTAAGTTAAGTTTAGAACCTAAGAAATAAAAGGAAATATAATTATAAATAAGAAAGTAAAAGAAATAAAAGTAAAATGGAGAATCTCGATGGATTGCAAAAATTTAAACTAATAACCACAGCTTTAAACTGCGTAAGCCCATTTGATGGCGACAGAAATTCACTAGTAAATTTCATAAATAGGATTGAAAGCCTAGGGCCAATGTTAGAAGCACTTCATAACGACTACAAAGCCCTAATACTGGGGCTAATTAGAGATAAAATAATAGGAAACGCACGGTCCACATTGCTAACAAATGGAAACGTAACAACTTGGATTGAACTGAAGACAGTTTTAATTAGAGCACACGGCGAAAAAGATTCAATTGAGACTCTAATAGACAAAATTAGGGCATGTAAGTGTGACAAAACGATAGAGGAATTCTATAGGAAAATCAACAGTCTGTTAGCTAGACTAAATAACGCCTATCTATTGGAGGGAAGAGGAAATTCCGAAGTAATAGCTAGCAACAAAAGAATTGCGTACCATTCATTTAAAAATGGGTTACCTGAACCAGTGAAAAGTATGATAGTTAGCAGGAACCCCCCCTCACTAACAGAAGCTTTCGAAGTAATCCAGACTAACGGATATTCCAGATACGGAAAGAACTACTGGGCATACACGGACTCAAGTAATCAACCCAACTCATCAAACCTATACAACAGACAGAATAGAAACAATTAAATCCATAACGGTAATAATTCAAATAATAATGGCCAATACAGGCAAAATCCTGCTCCTAATAGGAATAATCTCCCAAACACAAATAACAATGGACAATACGGACAAAATCCTGTTCCTAACAGGAATAACCTACTAGGCTCAAATAACAGCGGGCAAAACAGAAACAACTACGGAAACTATAGAAACAATGAATGGGTAAATCCTAACCTCAGACAATACTCATACAGAAACGAGAACAATAGCAGCCAATCTAGACTGACAGACACTCGTAGACCCCAAGGAAACACTCCAGCCGGGAATGGAGTGGAACCAATGGACATTTCTACCAACGAAAGAAGCAGAAATAATTGTGAAGGTAACCTGACAGCTGCAATTGATCAGGAAAACGACAACTCAAATTTTCATGGGGAAGCCGAAGACGATTACCTTATATAGTGGTTAAAACTAGAATTCGTAACTTAAAATTTATTATAGATAGTGGAGCAGAGTATAGTATAATAAACCCTTATCTCTGCAACCCAAAATGGAAAATTGTATCCACCCCTAAGACACTTAGGGCTCTAAACCAAATTCAGACACTTAATACATGCTACGAATTCCCATTATTCAAGGAATTTAATGAAAAAAATGGTTATCACGTACAGTTCTTAGAATACAAATTCCACGATGAATTTGATGGATTGCTAGGTAATAATATTTTGATTATTTTAGAAGCAGTGATAGACTACAAAAAACGGGCGCTCACTACATCTAAGGCAACAATACCAATTTTCTTCAACAAAGATGAAGAAACCTACATAGGAAAACTACAATTGAGTGAGGATATTAACCTTTTTAACAACCAACTTGACCACCAACAAATTTCAAACCATAACTTTGCAGAACATTTAAACCCCAAAGATACGCGGATACTCAAAAGGTTGCTAGAAGATTATTCAGACTTTTTTTTAAAGAGGGTGATAATCTTAGTTTCACCAATGAAATCAAACATGAAATAAAGACCAGGACAAACATCCCCATTTACACTAAGTCATACCGATACCCAGAGATTCATCGACAAGAAGTTGACAAACAGCTGGAAGAAATGCTCAAGACAAAAATTATACAACCAAGCAACAGCCCGTACAACGCCCCCATCTGGGTAGTACCCAAAAAATCAGACAGCTCTGGGAGCAGAAGTGGAGAATAGTCGTCGACTATAGGAAATTGAACGAACAGACAATAGACGACAAGTTTCCTATACCAAACATTGATGAACTATTTGATAAGCTGGGAAAATGCAATTATTTTTCAAAAATAGACTTAGCAAAAGGGTTCCATCAGATTGAAGTAGCTCCGAAAGACCGTCCGAAAACCGCATTCTCGACAGCCAACGGACATTATGAGTTTCTGCGAATGCCATTTGGATTGAAGAACTCACCCTCAACATTCCAAAGACTCATGAACTGCGTACTTAAAGACCACATAAACAAGATATGCGTTGTGTACCTTGACGATGTGCTGATCTTTTCAACCAGTTTCGAGGAACACATAACTTCATTAAAAAAGGTCTTACAAACGCTAAGAGAGGCGAACCTAAAAATTCAAATAAGCAAGTGCCATTTCGCCGCAGAAACAACGGACTATCTGGGACACATAATCACGAAAGACGGAATAAAACCTGACAAATCAAAAATCGACGCAATAAAGAAAATAAAAATCCCGACAACAGTTAAGGAAATTAGGCAATTCCTAGGAATCACTGGTTACTATAGGAAATTCATTAGGGATTATGCGAAAGTCGCTTACCCCCTAATAAATGGTCTAAAGAAGGACGCCAAAATAAATCCGAAAGAAACAGAATACATTTCCGCCTTCAACAAATTGAAAACACTCCTTGTTACGGACCCCATACTAAAACACCCAGATTTTTGTAAACCATTTACGGTAGTTACAGACGCATCCAATTACGCTATTGGAGCCGTACTGACCCAGAATGATCATCCGATTAGTTACGCATCGCGAACACTAAACGAGCATGAAAAACGATATGCCACTATTGAAAAAGAACTGCTTGCAATAGTGTGGGCAGTTAAATACTTCCGAACATACATCTACGGCAGGAAATTCACAATCTGCACACATCATAAACCTCTAACCTGGCTTAACGGCATTCGGGAGCCAAATATGAAACTGCAAAGATGGAAAATAAAATTAAATGAATACGACTTTGACATCAAATATTTAAAAGGAAAAGAGAATCAGGTAGCTGAGGGACTAAGTAGAATTGTGACCGAAAATACTGACGAAGACAGTACGAATTTCGACAATGTACTGTGTAACATTGGACAGGAAGAGGACATAAGCTCTACGGGCGCAACAATACACAGCGCCGCAGAGGACGAAACGGATTACATTTACATTACCGAGAGGCCTGTGAACCTATACAAAAACCAAATTTATCTACAAAAAGGCGACTCAGAGAAAATAACTATTAAAATTGTTAACAACACTGTTAGGAATTACATAACAGTGTGCGAAAATAGTAATCTAACGAAGCTACTTGGACAAGTACTAAAAGATAAAGGCACAATGTGTATTTATTGCACAGATGACCAACTTTTCTTACGACTTCAGGATACTTACGTTAAGTTTTTCTCCATTAACAAGGGTTTGAAATTACTAAAATCAAGCATCAGATTAACAGACATAACCGATAAAGAACAAATGCTCTCTCTCATCAAGGAGGAAGATTTACATAATAACCACAGAGGTATTCAGGAAGTATTTAAAGAGCTAAAATCGAAATACTGACATCCAAAGATGATCAAACTGATCACGAGATACGTTAATAATTGTGAGATCTGCAACCTGGCCAAACACGACCGCCACCCAGTAAAAATACCTTTTAAAATTACAGAGACACCAACAAAATTTAATGACATTGTACATATTGATATATGGTTCCCATACAGAAATATTATGTATCTAACAACCATAGATAAATTCACTAAGTTCGCAACTATTCATAAACTACAAGATAGGACATGGATTTCTATCTTATCTGCAATTTAGGAACGAATAAAGTTTCTGGGAAAAATGAAAAAAATTGTGCATGACAATGAAAGATGTATTTTACACCATTCAGTCAGACTATTCCTTTCAGAAAATTCTATTGAATCTCATGCAACTACCGCAGGGATTAAAACTGGAAACTCTGATGTCGAGAGACTTCACGGTACGTTAAATGAACACTTGAGGATTCTAGAAGCAGAAAAATCACAAGAGGAATTGGACGACAAAATCCTTAAAATAATAACAGCCTTCAACAATTCTATACACTCCACAACCAATGTCAAACCCATAGATTTTATTCAAAACAACATGACAAGGGAAGATATTCAAAATTTATCAAGTAGATTTGAAAAACAAAAAGAAAACAGAATAGAAAACCTCAACAAAACCCGGGATCATGATTACTCTTTACTACAAAACGTTGTCCATAATAGAGAAATCACAAAAAATAAACCCAAATACAGAGAACTGAGTAATTTCAGAGAAGAAGGGGATTACGTGGTAGACACAAGCAATAAAAGAAATACAAAATACTATAAAGCGCAGCAAAAACGCAAGTTTAAATACAAAAACACTACGAACGACAACTGAACACGAAATACGACAAAAACAATAACTGAAGTTTTATTTTACAGATGGCAATACTGCTACTGGCATTGTGGGTCACCGCCATTTATGGACAGAAAATAGAGGTCACGCCCATCAATACACAAATCGGACACACACTTTTAAAGCTCGAAGAAATACCGATGGTCGAGAATTTCACAAAAATCCTTCACATTGTAAATTTAACTGAATACCAGTCTACAATAGATCTAGTTGAATCAAATATCAAACAGTTAAATGCAGATTGGTACGATGAAAGCTTTCACTTATTAGACAAAGGAATAAAGTTACTAAAGCATAACTACAAAATGTTAATACCGGACATTTACAAAACAAAAAGAATAAGGCGAGGACTGGCAAATTTTCTAGGTAGAGGGGTAAAATTTTTAACAGGAAATATGGACGATGAAGATGCCAACGAAATTTACGACCATTTGAAAAATTTAGACAGTAATACACAAACAATTTTCAATGAATTGAACCAACAGGTAGTAATTAATAATAATCTAATAAAAAACGTAGAAGGAATTAACAGACACTTAAACGAACGACAAAAAGAATTAAATTTATTCCTCCTACGGGTATCTTCACAAATATATAAGTATACAAATATAACCGATAGGTTATCATATGCCCTACAAATATACGGCGACATCCAGACACTCAACAGTCAAATAGAAAAATTTGCAGACATTATTCTACTGAGCAAACTAAATGTGCTCGCTCACGACATTTTGACAGAAGAAGAAACAGACAAGTACAACATTACAATAGAGAACAAGTCATATATTCAAACAAGCGTAATGTTTACCCAAGAAACATTAATTTTTGCACTCGGAATACAAAATTTCACTAAGGAAAAATACCATAAGGCTTTGGTAATACCGTTTCCGAATCACGATTTCGAGGAATTGGATTCGGATAACGTGGAAATAATTCTACAAGATAATACAGTTTTTACATTTGATGAAAAAGTGTTTTCAAAAAAAAAGCTAAGCCCTCATTTTGATTATTGCATTAGAAATGTTCTGGGCCAAGAAAACGTTTGTACTTTTAGGCGCAATAATGTAACGTCTATAACTAAAATAGCAAGCAATTTGTTAATCATCAAAAATTTACCACCTACAAAATTAGAACAAAACTGTATAAGTCAGAACATAATTATAGAAAATAACAATGTCATCAAATTCAAGGCATGTAATGTTACCATTGGAGAATACTCCTTTAGCAACAAAATCGATAAATTTATAGAAAGTGTACTAATACCAATAGCGTATAAGAACTTAACGAAACAAGAACAAAATTTCACGCTGCAAAGCTTACAGTTAAGACAATAAGTAATAGAAAACAGATAGAGTACGTAAAATACAAAAATAACGCCATCATGTATGTCTCCTATTTATCAAATTTCTTACTCATTGCGGTGATCATTGCTGTAGTTGTAATTGTGTGGAAAAAGAAGAAAACCAAGATTGTTACAAATATTGAGCTAAATAAAGGAATATCCACTATTCCTAAAACAGAGGAAAGTGTAGACCCATTTGCAAGAGACGCAAATGACCTAAACGGTGGAGGAGTTATATAACACACACCACATTCCCATACAACCCACACACCACATTCCCATACAACCCACGCACCATATTCCCATCCAACACGCCGCACAAAACAAACGTCAAATGTCACGTTTTGTCACGTATACAAAACTGCAGCTGCATGCAACATAATACCATGCAGCTGCACACCAAAAGATAAATAATAAGAATAATTGTAACTCGGTTAAGATTCTGTAAAAATAAAGTCAGTTTCTAACATTAACTCTGAACAAGCGGACGTATTTATTCGTCTACATTAGTATATAGATTACTTTTAATAATTTTGCTAAAAAAATTGCACATGGTTAAGAGAGCAAATTGCAAGTAAAACGAAAAATAAGAATAAAATAAAAATACTAAAGAACACATAAAATTACTAAATAATATAAATTTTAAGGAAATGATAATAATAAATAGTAATATGTTGCTGTTAATATATGAATTTGAAAAATTTATCGGTATGAATTTTATTAGGCCAAAAGGCAACGTAGCCTACATGAATGCCAACATTGCACAGCAGAAATTCATGGTTTTAGTTTTTTTTCAATAGGAACGCACACTCTACTGTAAGCCTTTGCGAATTCACATGGTTCATTTTTCATAGCAGAACCGAAAGCCATGGAAATTCAATTTGCTTTTTATCTTGTGCAGTTGCTCGTATTGTTTTCATTCACCTCAGCGCATACACAAGCAACACGCACATTTATTTTCACACGGACACACACCCTTGCATATTCGAATTTGCAAACGATACGCCGCGGCGCGCCGTTTCGTGCTCATCAGCACAGCACAGCTTGCAATTGATGTTCCTTGTCGAACATCCCACAAAGAATGAAGATGAACTTCGAAAATTGAAGTTTGGCGAAGCCAGCGACAAAACTTCGTATAGCCGAAGTACGTGTGGGACCTACTGTGCTAGATTTGCGTGACCGAAAAATTTTGTACTGCGTGGTACCTCTATATGTTTATTTGCTTAGTGATTATATTCACATCTTCCCTAATATTTAAATTTGAGCAGTTAATAGCCATTTACGTGACTTCTAAAATATTTTCAATACTTTCTTCTTTGTTTAAATCCATTTTTCTTTGAATAATGAGAATATAAAAATCTAGACGAAAATATGATTGAAAGAAGATTGGCCGCTTAAACGTCAAAAAAAGTCAAGCAAAGTTGCAAGTAAAAAGTCTTCATGTAAATGCATGAAGATTTATGCAGCAACTTTAAAAGAGAATTGAAAAAAACGCAGGGGGAAAAGCCTTCGTGTAAATACGCTCTTTGCCAAAGCAACCACCAGTGTTACCGCTGAAAAATTTAAAAAAGTTGCAAAAAAAAAGTGTCATCAAGTGATCCAATTTTTTTATATCATGTATATATGTAATAATTATTTATTTATTTTTTTATTTCAGTCTAACAACTTACAGGCTAACAGAAGTGACAGATAGAAAGATAACACAGTGCAACACTGAAAAAAGGGACAAGGTCAAACCCATCTCATTCGATAGAGAACCTCAGTAGATGAAAAAGTGCCAAGGGATTTTTCCCGGAATGTTCGAGTTTTTTTTTAAATTGAGTTTAAAGATGGCGGCTTAAAGCCCCTTCCCGAAACTTTTAAAACATCATATCTCTTGACTCAAATGTCAGAAAGGAATCATTTTTACGTCAAATGAAAGCTAATGAAATGAAGTCGATAACACAATATCCTTTTTGGAAAAATGTAATTAATTAATAACAATTGACTGGCACGACAGCCTGATACCGCGACTAAGGCCTAAGTACCCGCAACCATCCCTGTTGTGCGTCAGAAGGGACCTACATTTTTATGTCGATTCGGAACGGCGAGTTGGGACCTTTTTCATAGGCAATTTTACTCTCAGAGGTTTGCCATTTTCTGATGAGAGGACAGCCACCGAAAGAAAAATTGTTTTTTTTTTTCGGTGTTAACAACAACGGAGTCTTGCACCTGGGTTCGAGCGTCGCATTTAACTCGCGGCCCAACGCACAAGCCAGCTGAGTTACGGCGGCTGCATGTATATATACTTTCATTATTTTATCTTTCGAAACTTATTATTTCTAATAAATTTCTAAAGGGGAAAATTTTCTGTGAAAAAAACCGTTTCCCCCTTAAATTAAACGATGAGGGATATATTAAAAAGTCCCAATATGCATGCTTTGGATTTATTATGAAAACAAAGAAGTAATTACGTACATACGTCACTATAACAATTCAGCCACAGAAAAGAAGTGTCAAAATAAGCCTATTTTTAAGAAGTCGGTGGCAGGTGGCCACGGGTCTAAAGTGTCAAAAAGGGTCAATTTGACACTTACCAGCGGAAAAGTTGGGAATGCATGAAGTTTTTCATGCACGAATTCGTATATGAAAAACCCAAATATAAAACATGTATTACCACGTAAGCGAAGGTGTAACGCATAGCTTTCGTTTCTTTTAATTGTGCTTTGTTTTTTATACCAAAAAGATTGCAAATTCCGAAGAAATTCTGAGAGAGCGGTGCAATCTTTCTTAGAATAAGAAACTGTTTCTTTGAAAAGTTCGCTTCTATTGATTTTCGGAAAAATAACTTCAGTTCTGATAGAAAAATCGTTAAGACAGCGCGTATTGTTGCATCAAACGAGGTAAGTTTTAATAAAGTTTCATTTGCAAAGACAATTAATTTCATTAATCTTTTTTAATATATCTTTAGTAGCTCCCAGCGTTTTCATACAAATATCACGAAGCCCCGTGGATTAACCGAAACAAGAAATATTTACAAAAATTGTAGTGGTACCACGTAGCCACTTATGCCAACATTAATAACTCATGCTACACTCGAGCGCATATGTGCCAAAGTGTCAAATAGCACCACGCGCACGACACAAGCGACACTCAAGTGGCTTAGCCAGCGGCGTGCCATCCGACACCACTGACCGCAGTGCAGTGTCCCACATATATGGAACATGCACTGATCGGCACTCTGTGTGATGTCACCTACCGCAGGGCAATAGCACTTGAGGAAAAGTGCTGAATTGACCGAAAGGGTCCCGTGACGCTGATTGGTCACACTTCCGCGACACTGGAAAATCGGGCGGAGCATTGGAAATGCTCAGCCGTATAACAGTTATGTTTTTAGTATTTAAGAGACCAAAATTGAAAAATAAAATCAGCTTTGTGACAAGAGTCAAACCGCTTGTTTTCACTGCTCATAACGTCGGCTTTCTAGCCACCAGAGATTGGCGCGGCTCGCCCATTATAAGCCAACTGACTATCACGGACTTATGCTAAATCCACCACAAAATATTCAAAGAAACTTTGGTAAGTATGAATTTACAAAACAAGTTTGTTTACTGGATTTTTTTAATATTGAGTTATTTTCCTTTTTCAGAATGCCTATCCAAAGACCAACAAAGAAGCAAAGGGATGTGATTGAAGTGAGTGTATTTTAGTTTTTTAATTTTTGCTTATCTAATGTATTTAATGTATGTATTTATATGTAATCTATTGAACTTGAAGTACTTTAAAAATAAAAACTAACATAAAGCAAAACAACAAACCTTTTAATTTGGGTGTAAAGGTTTTTGGTAGATCATTTTATGCATTACCGAGTAATGTACGATTTCCTACATGCTAGGCGAATTATGAAAACGTACATGTTTTTGGGATGCATGTCTTCATATACTCCCAGGTAATGCAAAAAAGGGACGCATTACATTTCGTAGGACATCGCCGTGAGAAAATTCATGCATGTTGTAATGCATAGCTTGCAAGCAAATATGCATTCCTATACATTCTTTTTCCCGCTGGGTTTAGTCCAGTGATGGGCACTAACACAACCAAGCATTTTGGCAATGTATGCGTAGAACACACTGAACAAAATTTGGGTCTCAATTAATTAGTTTGAATGCATTGTTTGAAAAAATTATTTTCGCAACATTTTATATGTAGCAAAATGTTTGTAGAAAAAAACAAAAAAAATTACTCAGTGTGCAAAAATGCAAGCAACCGCTCAACAAACGAGCGTAATGTTACTCGGATGAAGTCTGAAACGACACCAGCGATAAAGCGATGTGAAACTGGGAGAGTAAGCCGATTTTTGTGCGTTTTTTGCAATTCACGTACAGAGTCCGTGTGTGCTGGCAGTGATCAGCTCTTGACTGTGTCTGCTCTTTTCCCGATATTAGGGATTAGGGATTCCTTCCAATTATTTGCTTTTTAAAGTATGTTCTCATTAATTTTCTGCATTAAATGCCAACACATGAACTTTTTTGGTTTCATTATGTAAATATTAATGAAAAATATACCAAAGAACACAAAGCTAAATGCATTGAATAAAATCTTAATTTAATTAAATTAAAAGCATACCCAAGGATTAATTTGGCGCTTTTGGGCAATAATATATTTTTCTAGTCAATTTTATACAAACGTATTACGAAATGGCACCAACAATATACAAATAAAAAGACAAATTTCTTTGGTCACAAAAAATGACTCACACCAGCAACACTGGAATTTTGAAATGAACTAGAACAACAACCCCGTTTTAGAAATTTACATGGAGGAAAAACTACGTTCCTGATCAACGTACGTTCCTGACCTTGGGGCCTACTAGTAGGCCCCAAGGTTGCAATGTTGCAATAATAAATGTGAAATTCTGTGCATGTATTTCTACCGGCTCTCCCAGTTTCACATCCCTACAAGGAATGCCTAACCGAAACTCCAGAAAAAAGTTAAAAATTTGTCTAAAAACTAACACATGCATAAAAATTTCCCAAATCTCACTAACACATACAAAACTGCATTTCACATTTTGGGATTTTTTCCAGTAAGTGGGAATGAAAGAATATATTTGCATTAGTACCTTCCATATTCTCTATATGAAAGAGTGAGATAACGATATAAACGTGGCGTGCCGCCTGATTTTATGCACAAAATGTCGTAGTTCGCGAGAAGACTTCAACTGCTACGTCAGGCAAGCGTCCGCTGTTGAATTCATTTTTGTGGAACGTTTTGAAGGTAACAAAATCTTTACTTGACTAAAAAATAGCATTGAATTTAATTATTATTTCATGATTGTTTTATATAGATGTTTTCCGAAGCAGAAGAACCCTGGAGGCTAAAACCAAAAGCGCTGGAAGAAATATTGTGTTTTTTGTTTGTGTGTCTTTTCTCGCTTTTCTTCTTTGTATTTCTTTTTATTATAACCAAATACATTTTTTTAAACTAATCGTCCAAATAGTTTTAATGTATATTTACGTAATGACTATCAGGTACATCTAACCGACAAACTGGTTAGACCTATCTGGTAGACATACCGAATCGTACGTAATGTCTACCAGATAGGTCTGACCGGTTTGTCGGTTACACGTAACTGATTTATACGGTAGACATACCGAAACGTACGTTATGTCTACCAGATAGGTCTGACCGGTTTGTCAGATAGACGTAACTGACTTGTTACATGCGAGACTCCATGTGAGTAAGCGAGACAGCTGTACCCCTACAAGGAGACTACCGGTCATATGACTAGTTATATAACCGGTAAACGTAACCAACATATCGGTTATAATTCTAGTCAGATTTGTTCTAGCCGTGTGAAAAATCTGACTAGTCCTTTTGTGTACGTGTGACTTGATTTCGTGTACGTGTGATTTGTTATCACCTTCTAACGCATGCACTCCGAAATCTTGGCAAACGTACAGCTGTCTCGCTTACTCACATGGAGTCTCGCATGTACCATTCAGTTACGTCTAACCGACAAACCGGTCAGACCTATCTGGTAGACGTAACGTACGATTCGGTATATCTACCAGATAGGTCTGACCGGTTTGTCGGTTAGACGTAACTGATAGTCATAACGTAAATATACATTAAAACTATTTGCACGATTAGTTTAATACAGATGTATTTGGTTTTTATAAAAATACAGAAATACAAACAGAAAAGGCGAAAAAACACAAAAAATCACAACACAAATATAAACAATATTTCTTTCGGCGCGGCGCCTATGGTTTCAGCCTCCAGCGTTCTTTTCTTGAATAAGCAATTTCCACAACTTCGGAACATCTATATAAAACAATAATGAAATAATAATTAAATGTAATGTTATTTTTTAATAAAATAAAGAATTTTACCAATTAAAACACGTTCCTCCAAAACAAATTTCGCCAGCGGACGCCTTCTTCGTCTGACTCGTAGCACAACAATGTTTTGTGCATGAAATCAGGTGACGCGTTACGTTTATAGCGCCATCTCACTCTTTCATACAGAGAATTTGGAGCGTACTAATGCGAATATAACGTTTCATTCGCACTTAATAAAATAAAATCCCAAAATGTGAAATGCAGATTTGTATGTGTTAGTGAGATTTGGGAAATTTTTATGCATGTGTTAGTTTTTAGACAAATTTTGAACTTTTTTCTGGAGTTTCGGTTAGGCATTCCTTGCAGGGACGTTTGCCAAGATTTCGGAGTGCGTGCGTTAGAAGGTGATATCAAATCACACGTACACGAAATCAATTCACACGTACACAAAAGGACTAGTCAGATTTTTCACACGGCTAGAACAAATCTGACTAGAATTATAACCGATATGTTGGTAACGTATACCGGTTATATAACTAGTCATATGACCGGTAGTCTCCTTGTAGGGATCGCTTAATCGCTGACGACACTGAAGCTGCGCTCGGAACTTCGCTGCTTAGTATTCGTACACGTGAGTAGGCGTCGCTGCTAGCGCACGACGCCAACACTGGCAACCACCAGTGTTGCCGTTGTGCGACTAAAGTGTCAAATTGACCCTTTTTGGAGACCGATGATACCTGACACCGACTTTTTAAAAATATGCTTATTTTGACACCTTCTTCAAAACCATGCGACTTTTGCCCCTTTCTTTTAACAAAAAGTGTATATATTAATTTTCAAAATTGTTTCGTAAAGTTAATTTTTTTATTTTTGCGTACGTAATATTTATAATATGCCTTCCTTTTGGTATTAACTTTTTAAAGGTAACACGTAAGTACTTCAAAATTACACCTCTGGCAACAATTAACCTTTTGCCTGTCCCTTGCTCAAAATTGCTTTCGCTGTCCTTTGGGGTCAGGATGACCCCAACCAAACGGTTATATAATTTACTGACAAAACATGAAGGAAGGTAACACATAAATAACAAAAGAAAAGGAGAAAGCCCCGAAAAGTGTTTTTCTCGATTTGTTATTGGGTTGAAAGAGCGATTAACACACAAGACGAGCGCACAAAACCGCTCAACTGTTTTTTTAATTCTGCCTGGGGTGAATTAGACCCCAAGGGAAAGGTAGAAGGTTAAACTACTTGCAACTCTTTAATTATGTCTAAGTTTTCCCGCAAAAATGTACAAAATTAATCTGAATTCTCGCGCTTTTTTGTGGAATTGCCTAAGTTATTTACTAAAATAATTTTGATGGCTCCCAATGGATAAGTAAGTATATCACGCATATGCTTTTAAATGCAAATGTATTCATAATAAATACAAAACATGCATATTGGGACCTTTTAATATATCCTTCATCAATTAATTTAAGGGGAAAACAGTTTTTTCACAGAAAATCATCTCCTTAAGAAATTTATTAAAAAAAATGAGCTCCGAAAGGTAAAATAATGAAAGTATGTATTAATATACATGGCATAGCAAATTGGATCACTTGATGACACTTTTTTTCCGGCTGTGACACTTTTTGAAGTGAAACTTCTTTACGCACGCTTGGCATGGGGAGTAAGCTGGAAAACGCGTGACGTAAGCGTTACGAAAAGTGTGATCGGGCGAGGCGAACGGGAGTTGAGTGGTTTACGCACGTTTGACTTGGGGAGTAAGCTGGCGAACGCGTTACGAAAAGTGTGATCGGGCGAGGCGAACGGGAGTTGAGTGGTTTACGCACGCTTGACTTGGGCAGTAAGCTGGCGAACGCGTTACGAAAAGTGTGATCGGGCGAGGCGAACGGGAGGTGAGTGGTTTACGCACGCTTGACTTGGGGAGTAAGCTGGCGAACGCGTTACGAAAAGTGTGATCGGGCGAGGCGAACGGGAGTTGAGTGGTTTACGCACGCTTGACTTGGGGAGTAAGCTGGCGAACCCGTGACGTAAGCGTTACGAAAAGTGTGATCGGGCGAGGCGAACGGGAGTTGAGTGGGGGATATAAGCAAGAGACAGCAGTGCGCGCGCACATTTTCTTTCTCTCTTCCTCTCATAGCACACTGCAGGCCTATTGTCTGTATCACAGTGTAGGAGCAAGAGAGAGCAGTGCGCGCGCACACTTTCTTTTCTTTACGAAAATAAAAGATCTATGCAAAAATATTAATTTACCAATGAGAACATAAAATAAGTTTAAATATGACTCAAAAAATAACAGTTATTTTTAATTTATATTTTAAAAATCGTAAAGGGCTGGGTTGTGAACCATTACTGTTTTCTTTCCCTACTTGACATATCGCCAATCTTTCAACTGTTAAGTTTGTCTTTTGATATGACTCTACTTTTGTGGTTACACCAAAGTGTAAACACGTTTTGCTTGTGGCAGCTACAGACATCATGTTTGAAAATCGACTGCGAAGTGACTGAATTTATTCCAAAAATGAAAGTGTAATACATATTTATTTAGGGTTTTGATACTATTTTACGATCCAATATTTGTTTATGTTGAAATATGATTGGAAGTGTCGTTATTTTAAAAGTTTCCAAAATGGCATCGTGATTGGGCTGTAAACCACTGTGGGGGCTGGGTTATGAACCACCTCCTTTCGTACTACATTTGTACTAGAACGGTCAAATATCGCCGGATTTATTAAAATAAAGTAATTTTATGTAAAGTCACTCAATTTCGGCAACACTGGCAACCACAATGTGCTAGGGATGCGCGCGTAAAAAATACATCGATGTTTTTTCCGATGCAATGCATCGTGAAGTCACATCGATGTTTTGCGATGTATCGCTTAAAAAATACATCGAGATTTTTTCCGATGCAATGCATCGTGAAGTCACATCGATGTTTTGCGATGTATCGCTTAAAAACTACACCGATGTTTCGATGCATCGTATTCCCTATAATTGCAAAAACAACTTAATGAAATTGAAGAAAACAGTAAAGGTGCAATGTATTAATTTTATTTTTTATAGATCCCAATATATTTGGTTTAGACTTTGTAAAAACAATATTTTGTTAACTCTCTTCGCCTGTAGTCTGCTCCTCTGCTGCGTTAAAACAAATGCAGCCTTTGAAAAAAGCCTTTCAGAAGGTATGGAGCTGGCTACCGTTGTTAAATGTTTGTACGCTATATTGTACAATCTTGGAAACTGCGTTTTGTAATCCGCCCATCGAGAGGGTTTTCATTAACACAAAATTGTGACACTTTTGACGAAATAAATTTTTGTTGAAGTTAATTTTAAGCAAAGTTTTGACAATTTTAGTATATATTTTCAAATTTCGAATTTTCAAAATTTTTTTCTACTTTTTCAATGTCATTTATAATTATTTAATTCAGAAAAAGTGACATAACATAAAATAATTCGGTAATTACTGAATTAAAATATCATCAAAACAGTCACAGCTCAATATTTTAGATTTTCTAGTGTAAAATTAAAAAAAAATCTTTGTAACTTATCCTAAAGCATAATCTGTAGGGATTTTCTACTAAACGGTATATAGGTTATGTATTTAAAAATGTTTATTCAGCTCAAAAATAGTTTTTTGCGTTTCCTGAAAGATTAAAAATTTTGAGTTGTGTCACTTTTGTAATGGGTGTGCGATATGTACATTTCTTGAACTTGTAGTAGGCTCCTAAAGTTGCTAAACTCTTTAAACTGCAAGTTCGGGTTTTCGATGCATCGAATAAAATACATCGATGCATCGAATACAATCACATTAACAGATACATCGGAATTTTTTGCATCGAATATAATCGCATTAATCGATACATCGGAATTTTTTCAAAGCATCGAATTGGAAACATCGATGTTTCCGATGCATCGCTTAACATCGCGCTGACTTGCTACGGAAAACAACAACATTGCGTGTCGTTGTCGAAATGAGAATAAAGCACACATTTTTATGTTATGTTTAAGTTTTGTATTCTTTCATTTGTTATATTTATTAATTACGTTTTCCATTTTGCTTTTTATGGTACTTAAATTTATTTATGTTCAAATAGTTCACAAAAAAAAAAACAATTTGCTGATCGCTGAGGGTTGCACACAAATTTTATTTTCATAAATTGTGGCACGAATTAAAGCACAATCGAAAAAATGTTCGCCTCATTCAAAAATACTTTTGCATTTATTTAAGCTTTACAGCCAAATAAATAGTCTCAGCTGGTTTTTAGTTGCTTTCATTTAGAATTCACTGTCAAAATTCATATGGAGCTCAGTTTACGCGACCCCCGGAAAAATACACGACCGAGACGACGCACATCAGTGTTGATATTGTTGGTACAATTGTACTTTTTTGATACATTTTGAAATTAAAAAGGACATTGGTACTACATTGATTTATTTGGTACATTTTGGTAAATGGCAACATTATTCTCGAAAATCTCGATTTCAAGTAAAGGGTGATCCAACTAGAGGTACTTTTTTCAATAACCTTTTTTTGACAGATCACGCGTGAGTCGTGTCAAGCTGTCATATTATTTTTGTTCAGTATTGTTTGGCATTTCATCATGGAAAGACTTACGCCTGAACAACGTTTATAAATCGTTCATCGGTCCATATTTCTTCAAAAATGATGCCGGTGAGAACAGCTAATTTCACGTAATGGGCCGGTCGATTGGCCACCAAGATCGTGTGATATCACACCGTTAGACTTTTTTCTGTGGGGATACGTAAAGTCTAAAGTCTATACGGATAAACCCGCTTCGATTCAGGCCTTGGAGCAAAACATCACGCGTGTCATTCGCCAGTTACCAGTCGAAATGCTCGAACGAGTCATCGAAAATTGGACTCAACGGATGGACCATCTGAGACGTAGCCGCGGCCAACATTTGAAAGAGATAATCTTCAAAAAATAAATGCCAAAGAATGTTCTTTCGAATGATAATAAACATTCCCCGTTAAATTTTAATTTTCTGTGTTTTTTTCTTTAAAAAAGTAGGGAACCTCGAAATGGATCACGCTTTAGTTACAAATTATCTTAAAAACTAAAGATAAGGATTACCACTAAGTGTCTAGTTGCTATTTTCAACCTCATGGGACCATGGGAACATCACAGGCTACAATATGGTAACAAACTTATTGTACCTTAATAATGGATTTTTTCGAGAAAAAAACCGGTAAAAAAAAAATTTTATAAAAAAATATCTAACGTATCTAATGTTGCACATCAGAAGAAAGGTATGAAAGGTGTAAATCAGTTGGAGATTAATTGAGTTTTTTTTGATAAAACCTTTGAACTTTGATCCCAATCCACGCCTTTTATGGGCGTTTCCCAGGCAACATTTTGAGTTTGTTAGATGCACGAGCCAACCCTTTATATAAAAGCATACTCATTTATTTTTTTCAAGTGGGCTCGCTATACTTCATTTATGCCTCGACGAAAAAGTGGGGTTTTTGGGTCGTTTTTGTCGAAAACACAGTTTGGATGTATTTTTTTTTGTATTGGTATTAGCATTTAAAAGTTCGAAGACTTGAATGACGAACTCGACTGAAATGAGCAAAATTCAAAGTCGGATTTCTAGAACTAGAGCCAATCCAGCCAAACGCATGGTGGATCTCAACTCAGTATACCTAAAGAAAAGCGCTCAGTAGGTCTCCCGCTTGCTAATTTTTTGAGGGTAAATTTCACGCACAGTGTTATTAAACATTTTAGTAAAGAACCAAGCCGTGAAATGTACAAAGTGCCTTTTAGACAACAGTGGAATGAAGATTTTTCGTGGCTGGAAGAAAAGAAATCACCTCAACGAAAAAAGTTTGCCATTTGCAATCCATCGCGCGTCGGCGGCCTTGTTCACATTCAGCGCCTTGCATCGTCCGAAAGCCATATCCGAGCGGAGAAATTGGCTAAGAGCACACCGAAGTTGCCAGAGTACATTGCTGCCAATTCAATGGTGTAACCGGCGACCTATGCGGCCAAAAAATTGAAGGTAAAATTAAGCCTTTTCATGGCAGAGCACAACCTGCCAGTCGAGGCATTGCAACTTTTAAAATATTGTGTAAATGATTCACAAATCATTCAATAGTTTTGAATGAAAATAATCAAAGCTCAAAAAATAATTGTTGTTATAACATACAAATTTCGAAAGATTTACTTGAAGTTGAAATACCAAATGATCTCAAAGAAACGAATGAGTTTTTTAACTAAACAATGTGCAAATAAGTATTCAAATTTGTGTTTTATGAATGCATTTTTTGCATTTTAAGATCAAAATTCTTTAAAATTGGATTAATACTGAAAATAAATATTGAATTATCAAAATGCATTTGTTAATAAAAAGATTTGGTACTTTTTTGTCTACTTTAGTAAATTTTTTTTTTTTGGCTTATTGGTAAGGGAGAGGGCTGGGTTGTGAACAGGGGTTTTATTTTTTGGCTCTAACTTTTCGCAGAATAAAGATATCGAAAAATCGAAGATACCGTTGGAAAGGTGAATATATAACGCAACTTTTTTATGAAGACAGATTACCGTTTTGATTGAAATTTAACTCTCTACGTCTAATTTTCTAAGGACTTGATTTTTCGCTTTTCCAAAAAAGTGGCTGGGTTGTGAACCATCTGGAAAATCCCTATTAAAGTCGGAAAATACGAAGAAAACACCCACAATTTTTAAGTAAGTTGAGGACTTATTTAATCAGTAGGCCTCAAGAGGTGAAAAAAGTTATAATGACGCCAATTAGGCCGAAAAATCGCAATGAATGAAAGTGCTCAATTTTTTGAATTTTCATCCTAATCGGTGCCGCAATGTTTGCTTGTGAAATACGAATGCGTTCTCGCATTGGCCCACTTCAAGTGAACTCAAGGAAATCGAGTGAAATTACATAAAATTACTTTATTTTACAACAGTCTCGCGCTATCCCTTGACCAGCGAAGATCTCGTCACGTTAGCGAACGGCAAAAAAAAAAAAAAAATAATAATAATACACTGAAAAACTAATAAATAATCCAACTAAACTGAACACAATCTATCCACCATAGTTAAAATTTAATATCTTGTGGAAAAATAAAATAAAATAAGACACAATTAAAATACCAATGAAGTGAAGGGGCAGTAGCCACGATGTTAAAACCTCCCGACCGAGGGAAGACTCCTCCCTCGCCGCAACTACACTTTGACATTGACAACTCCAAATACTTAAAAAACGTGGTCGACGGTCCAAAATACCTAGTGATGACCAGGAGAGAGAGCAATGAAACTCTTGCGAGCGTCTCACCGTTCCTAATCAAAAAAGTGATTGACAACGTCGCCGGAGGCGAAGTTGAGACGTGCAAAAAAATCCGTAGTGGCAATATACTCATCAAAACGAAGAACGTCTCTCAAGCCATTAAACTTGTTAAAATTATTTCTCTTACTCCAACAATAAAGGTAGATGTAACAGAACACAACTCTCTTAATTACTCCAAGGGAGTTGTTTATTCTAACGACCTGAGAGGAATTCCAGAACCCGAAATACTCGCTGAACTCTCCCACCAAAACATAACTGAAATAAAGAAGATTATGAAAAACACCGACGGTGAATTAAAAGAAACTGGCCTCATTATCATAACTTTCGCCGTGCCTACCATCCCAACCCAAATTAATATAGGATATGAAAAAGTTAATATCAGACCGTATATTCCTCTCCCACTACGGTGCCGAAACTGCTTTAGATTCGGTCACTCTTCCAATCTCTGCAAAAACGACAAACTGTGCGTAAGCTGTGCTAATAAAGATCACTTGAATTCTGACGAAGAATGCACCAATCCAAAAATATGCATTAACTGCAAAGAGAACGATCTTGCCAACTCTAACCACTTTGTATTTTCAAGAGCATGTCCTATCTTTATTAAAAACAAAGAGCTACAAGCAATAATAACTCTCCAAAAAACAGATATGAAAACAGCAAGAATAATCTACAACGAACGCCAGCAAAACTCTACAACATTCTCGGCTACAGTAAAGCAAAACAACACCAACAACGAAGCACAACACTACACACGCACATCTATCATCTCTACCAAAAGATCCACACCACCACCAGACGTCCCACAACACATTTCTACCATCGAAACCACCTCATCTGAAATTTTAGACAAAAATCCTGCCAGCTCCCTACCTGCAAAAAATCTACGACCACAGACATCATATAGTGATTTAGATAACAGCGACGAAGGAGACTATCCATGCAGTCCAACTAAATATAACCTAAGATCTCAAACAAAAATAAATATATTGCCTATTAACACACCTAAGAGATTAAAATCACAATTGAAAGCACTAAATGCCAAATGCACTAGCAAAAAAATAAAGAAACCAACAATAAACCAGAACGAATCTAACGAATCTAGAATCTAGATGACTACTAACCTATAACTACTAATTATTAACTATATTAGTACAACAAACTCTAGAATATATTGTTTAAACTTAAAAGTTCATAGATAATATTCACACTACTTATCATTTATTTATTCTCAACAACTACCAGCAATGACCTTCCGCATAATTCAATGGAACATGAACGGATATTCCAACAATTACAACGAGCTGTTGCTTCTTATCAAACGTTTTAATCCAAAAGTTATTTCAATACAGGAATCCCATCTTCACTCTCTTTCCAATATCCCAATTCCCATCAACTTCAGTCTATACTCTTCAAATAGTTCACTCACTCCATACGGAGGAGTCGGTCTTCTAGTACACAACTCAATTCAGCACAAACAAATTACACTCGGCCACGGCTTTGATGCGCTAGGCGTTGAAGTCCACTCAATACTCAAATTTAATATAACTTCCACTTACTTACCTCCGCATACCAACCTCAGCACCAAAACCCTACGAAACGTCTTCAACTCTCTGAACAACCCATCTTTAATAACCGGCGACTTCAATAGCTGGCACTCAAGTTGGGGCTCCCCAAAAAACAACAAAAATGGCACCACTCTCTCAAAATTTATCAATCAATCCAACTATATACTACTAAATAACGGTTCACCGACTCACTTCAGCACACACCACACTCTCTCCCATATAGACTTATCTTTCTGCTCCCCCTGTCTTGCAATCACATGTAACTGGAATGTAAGCGATGACCTCTCTGGCAGCGATCACTTTCCAATCATAATTGATCTCTTTCCCACCCACACTCATTCCAACCCCTCAACCCCTCCTCGATTCAAAACAGACCTCGCCAACTGGCCCCTGTTCGTTCAAAACATCATCAAACATGACTCAACTCGACCAACCAGCACAAACATCAATAAAGAAGCAGCCAACATTAAAAAAATAATTATTCTATCTGCCAACGCAGCAATACCACAATCTTCGTGCAATAGAAAGCCACTCACCGTTCCCTGGTGGAACACGCATTTAAACCAACTCAAGAGAAAAAGAAACACTCTTTGGCACGCCTTCAAAAGAAACATGACTCTCCCCAATATGACCAACTACAAAAAAGCTCGAGCCAAATTAAAGCGCGAAATCAAGACAGCAAAAAAAGACTCAATTAATAAATTCACTGCAACAATAAACCCCACAACACCAATTGGGAAAATTTGGAACAATGTTAGACGATTCTGCGGTTACAAATCCACTCATAGTATACACTGTATATCCAACTCAAACGCTCCAACACAATATAGCACAGACAAAGACTACATTTGCAACAGTTTCAGCATAGACTGGTCTACTAATTCTAGTGACTCTAAATTTCCAGCGTTATTCCAACAAAAAAAACACAACACAATCAACCATATAACATATCCTAACCCTTGCCCAGCTGCATTAAAAATTGAACAAAATATCAGCAAACTAGAACTATCCTTAGCATTGAATAAATTAACAGGAAATACACCCGGCATTGACAGAATTACTTATAGTATGATCCGGAAAACATCTTCGGTAATTAAAGGCAGACTGATTAACTTCTACAATAATATTTTCAACAACTTCCTCCCGCAACAGTTCAAACTTAGCCTAGTAATCCCTATACTAAAACCATCCTGCGACAAAACCCAAACAAAATCCTACAGACCTATATCCCTGAACTCATGCTTATCGAAAGTACTGGACAAAATTATTTCAAACCGGCTATGGTGGTTTGTCACCTCGAACAAACTACTGCATAGTAGGCAAATGGGATTTAAGAAAGGCAAATCAACAACAGATACTCTACTGTATGTAGACTATCTGATTGCGAACTGCCTTTCTAAAAGCAAACACCTAACAATAATCTCCTTAGATTTTGAAAAAGCTTTCGATAAGGTGGGTATACATACCGTCTTAGACCAACTTATGGAATGGAAAGTGGGCCCAAAAATAATTAGTTACGTAAGATCGTTTATGACCAACCGGAAAATAACAGTCCAAATAGGCCGACATCGATCCAACCTACAGCCACTCCATAATGGCATACCCCAAGGATCGCCACTCTCCGTGATCCTCTTTTTGATAGCGTATAATAAGCTAAGCCATATCTTAGCTCTACAAAAAGAAATCGATTTTTGCGCTTACGCAGACGACTTCAATATTATAGTCCAATCAGACAAACACAAAAACCCCATTATAGACTTAAGCACTGCATTTCAAAACATATCCGACTGGTGTGAACAATCCGGTGCCGTTCTTTCTAGAACGAAATGCAAATTTGTACACATCTGTCGAAAACACAACTGCAGCTGCACCGTAATCGCACACAACATCCAGATCCCTGAAGTCGAAACCCTAAAAATTCTGGGCCTAATCATCAGCAAAAGGTACAGGTGGAATAAACACATTGAAAACCTCAACATATCATTAACTAAACAACTAAACGTCATAAAATGCTTGGCTAGTGCAAAATTCAACTGCAGTACTTACTCCTTAATCCAAATAACAAAATCTCTCATCATATCCAAAATTCGCTACGGCTTACCATTTTATGGATTTTCGAACAAATCACTACTTAAAAAATTGAAAAGTACACTCAACACAGCAGTCAGACTCGCCTTGGGTGCATTCCGTTCCACGCCTATACACAACATGTTTTTCGAGGCTAATTTACTTACGCTTGAAAATGACAGAAATTTGCAGCTAGCCAATCTAAGCAAGATAATCCTCCACAGCCAAGACTCTCCCTTATTCAACGTAATCAAAAATCTCCACAAAAACAAAAAAACCCCAAAAATTCAATCAACATTATCCAGAATATTACAATACTGCTCGCAACTCAATATCCCTAACCAGCCAGTCACTTACAAAACCCAGCCAATCCCCCTACCCCCTTGGTATTTAAATCCAGAAACAATCAACACCTCACTTCGAAAACTCACCAAATCTAATACACCTGCACTACAATTTCGAGCAGCATTTCTCGACATAAAAAACCAGCTAACAACCCACTCTTTCATTTACACTGACGGTTCAAAAGCACGCGGAATAACAAGCTATAGCGTCACTGACGAAAGTCAAATTATAAAATTAGGCCTGCTCCCTGAATATAGCTCGGTATTTTCAGCTGAAATTATCGCTATTTATGAAGCTATAATATACTCGAAAACCCAACGAGGCAAGTTCGCCATATGCACCGACTCCCTATCCTCCATTGACGCTATAGCAAATATACAAAACAACAACATCTACGCAACCCTCATCAGAAATTACCTAATTGACAAATTTCCGAAATTTACGCTCATTTGGATTCCAGGGCACACGCAAATAAACGGCAACGAAGTCGCTGATCGTGCTGCTAAATACGCATGTCATGCTCCTGTAATGTCTATACCTAACCACAACTCCACCGATATCAAACACTTCCTAAAAACTCATCACACCAAAATCAATAAGCAAATCTGGAATCTGTCATCTAATTGGTACAGAGATATTAACCCTAACCGCATCTCCCTTAATGATTACTTACATCGAGTGCCAGAAAATATAAGTAGACTAGACTGTATAAAATTACTACGGCTACGACTAGGCCACTCAAAAATTTCACACGGACATTTAATGAAAATAGATACTGACGTCCTGTGTAATTGCTCACTCGAAACCCCAAATAATTTACTACTTCATTACATCCGCGAATGCCCCGAACTAAACAGACTCCGATACAATGCCTTCTCCCACTACGACCCCTTACTTCTCCTCTCCAACCCCACTCCTACAAATATTGAAAAAATACTAAAGTTTTTAAAATCGTCCAGACTATATTATCTAATTTAATCTTTTAATCCCTTCTCACCATGTAAGCAGCTGAAGGCCATTGCTGCTATTGCTGCTAAAAATCTTTTGTAATTAGATATTAATTTACTTAATACTCTAATTCATTCAAATAAAATAAAAATACTTTATTTTAATATATCCGTCCATATTTGACAGTGTTAGAACAAATGTAGTACGAAAAACAGGTGGTTCATAACCCAGCCACCTCAGTGGTTCACAGCCCAACCACGATGCCATTTTGGAAACTTTAAAATAAACGACACTTTCAATTATAATTCGACATAAACAATGATTGCATCGTAAAATAGAATTAAAACACTAAATAAACATGTATTACACTGACCTTTTTGCAATAAGCTCAGTCACTTGGATAGCACTTTAAAAAAAAGCCAACAAGTTTTCGCAGTCGATTTTCAAACACGATGTCTTTCAAACTCGATTGCTGCCACAAGCAATACGTGTTTGTACTTCGGTGTAACCACAAAAGCAGAGCCATATCATAAGACAAACCTGACAGTTGAAAGATTGGCGATATGTCAATTAGGGAAAGAAAAAACGGTAATGGTTCACAACCCAGCCTGGTTCACAACCCAGCCCTCTCCCTTACCAATGGGAAAATTGAGGACAGTTATTTTCATTTATGCGAACATTTTTTCGATTATGCTTTAATTCGTGCCACAATTTATGAAAATTTAATTTGTGTACAACCCTCGCCCGACCGGCGAGGGTTGCCAGCACATGGCTTTAGAACTTTGGTCAAGGTGTAAAACTTCTAATTTACCAATGGCTTACACGAGTGAAAATATAGGGCGTTCCCGAAACAAGCTCCTAAATCTACGCACTTTACATGGTTTACGAGTTTACGCGTTTGAGGGAATACCCTCAACGACTATACACAAGGTATGGGATAAACACACTTCAACTGCCACACCTTTTATGAAAACAGTACAAAAATACTAAAATTAATAGTCACCGCTTTAAGATACGGTAACATAACGTTTAAACACATTATAGACAGTTTAAAAAAAGAGAACGTAAAGATAAGAAATTATTAAAATCAAAGCATATAATACAGTGTGTTTGACGAAAAGCAGCGAACTTTAACGATTGTGGCACATCTGTTCACATTGTATGCATGTATTTATATTTATATATTATATGTTAGGTATCGATACTAAAGTGAAAGCATAATGAAAATGTTTTGCTGGCAAAGTATATTATAAACGCATTTAGCACCGTATACCATTGCGAAGTGCTTAGGCATACTTTTTACAAAATTAATAAAACTTCAGAGCTAATGGTCGCAATGCAAACAGTTCTGATAATCGAGTTCTGTCATAACGCATTTATTAAAATACATCGTAAACAATGTGGCAGAGTGCTACACAATTTTTGTATTGTTCGAGCTTGTTTTGATTTGAAGATAGCCTTTTAGTGTATTTAAAATATCCATAACAATTAGAAGCTATTGACATACAATTTATGAAACTTTGTATTTTTTCAAACGATTTTTTAAAAGCACTTCAAAGATACTAAATAAATCTTTATACATTTTGAAAATATTGAATATTAACAAAATTTGTCTGCAATTTGTTCATTGTTTGACGTCTGAAACATTATCAAAATTTATTTGTATGACAAATGCGTTTATTTTGTGACCATTAGCTCCAAAGTTATGGCTGACGCTGATTTACAGCACGGTTTTTTATTTGTTAATATTATAGTATATAAATGTCATATACATTAGACATGATTTAGTGCTAGTGATTGGGGCTAAATGGCGTCGCATCGAGGTCAAAGTTCACAAAAAAGCTGGGAAATCGACAAATTGCTCCACAGCTAGTCAGAAGTTGCTCTTAGAGGGTTAAAATCTATGACTGACCCCCACTAGTTTTCTCTACTGAAGATTTCTTTCAAACATATTTATACCCCATCTCCAACCCTTAATGGGGCTCCCATACAAAATGGTCGTTTTTATAAATTAGGCTCTCACTGCTCCCAGGTTGCCCCCAGACATGTCAAATGTATGACCGACATCCATTTATATTTCCTTTCGAATGTTTCTTCCAAACATACCTACCCGCTATCTCCAAGTCTTAAGGGAGCTGCCATACAAAACTGGTAATTTTCTATGCAATTATCTTCCCACTTGTAAATGTATCATAAATAGTACTATACTATAGTAGTTAACCCTAATTCCCCCCACAGTCTCACTAAAGATTTCAAATTGTAATAAATCCAAAAGATTTTCGATTCCATTATTTATGTACAGTCTGTCCAGTAGAAGCGTGACTGTCGTAACTTGGAAACTATTTGTCCGATTCGTTTCAAACAAACTGCATTTTATGCGTTTATAATATTAACTGTACGTAATATACGAGGGCGGGTCAATAAGTCCGTGACTTTTTGAATATCCCGCCTCTGAATTGAAATGGCAACACTGCTCCCGTCAACAGTCATCTGTCAGTTGACTCTTGTCAAAAATTTAACAAGCTGCGACATTTAGTTTGTTTTTGACAGCCGTTAATATCAGACTACCGCGTTGACTGAGAAGAAAATGGAAAAAAGTGAATTTCGTGTGCACGGGTGCACACATGTGCAGTTTCCATGGCAAAAATTCATGAATTGGGCCCCAAGCCCCAAGTGACTATTTCTTGTTCCCAAACTTGAAGAAATTGCTCGACGGAAAGAGATTTGCCTCCAATGATGAAGTCATCTCACAAACAAATGCCTATTTTGAAGACCTCGACAGATCATATTTTTCGGAAGGGATAAAAAAACTGGAGAAACGTTGGGCTAAGTGTATAGATCTCAAAGGAGACTACGTTGAAAAATAAAATAACTTTTGTCTAAAAACCTGTGTTTCATTCAAAAAGTCACGGACTTATTGACCCGCCCTCGTATTTAATAACAGGTATAGTCGCCGCCATTTGCTACTATGGCGTCAAACCTGCGACCCATACTTTGTGCTACAATCTGAGCAAGTTGCCAAAGCAATCGACTCCAAATCAGCCGAATTTATCTCGATAACTGTTTTGCTGTCCATATACAGTCTGTCCAGTAGAAGCGTGATCGACAAAACTATCACTTAGAGTACCGTTATCAACAAAATTTGAATGCACCTAAGTAGCCTCATCATTTTTGTAATACGCATTGCAAAAATTGTCAGTTTCGTGAAACAATTACAAAGCACAGGGTGTTTTAACAAGATGAGCTCCGCGTGAGAGAAGCGACTTGAAGCCGTATTCCTTTGTCTACACCCTAGAGGGCCGTAAATGTCACATTTAGCTGCAGCAAAATATATGAAGAAGTCGAAGTCATTCGTAACGAGGTGGACGAATCGGTATATGGAAGCAAAAAATGTCGACGATTTGGCTGGGCGGGGCCTTGAAAAAAAGACCTCCCCAAAGCAGGACAAGAAAATCCTTGATTTGTTTGCGACGAAGCCGGGCTTATCGTTGCGTAAGGCTAAAGCAGTTTTAGAGAAAAGTGATGTTTAAATATCAAAAGAGACGATTCGAGGACGTTTAAGAACTAATGGCGTTAAATACCGGAGCTCTTTGAAAAACCTTTTTCTCTCGTCATCACACGTTCAAAAACGCCTTGCCTGGGCTTATGCAAATTCAGATCGAAATTGGAATAATGTAATATTTTCGGATGAATCCCAATTTTAGGCAAATAGTAGCATAAATCGATCTTGGTCCAGCGCCATCAACAGATTGTTCCAACGAACTGTTAAAGACCCAGTAAAGTTCCATGTTTGGGGCTGCTTCTCAGAAAAAGGATTTGGGCGAATTTTCGTTATTACCACCAACTTGAACGCGGTTTTGATGAACAAAATTTATGAAAAAGCTTTATTACCATCAGCTGCGAAGATGTTCGGAAGAAGAGGACTCTCTTGGATTATACAAGAAGACAACGACCACAAACATCGCAGCCGAATGTGAGCTGAGTGGAAACAGCAAAATGGGGTAGAGGTGTTAGATTGGCCCTCACAGTCGCCTGATGCCAACCCGATAGAAAATATGTGGCCAATTGTAAAGCAGAAACTCAGAGGAAATACTATATGGACAGGAAACCCGTTATCGAGACAAATTCGGCTGATTTGAAGTCGATTGCCTCGGCAACTTACTCAGATCTTAACGCAAAGTATGGTTTGGAGGTTTGAGGCCATAATAGCAAATGGCGGCGACTATACCTGTTATTAAAAATATTGCGTACAATAAATATTATAAACTTATAAAATGCAGTTTGTTTGAAAGGAATCGGACAAAAAGTTTCCAAGTTAGGACGATCACGCTTCTACTGGGCAGACTGTAGTTTTTCCTCTGAGTTTCTGCTTTACTATTGCCCACAAATTTTCTATCGGGTTGGCATCAGGCGACTGTGAGGGCCAATCTAACACCTCTACCCCATTTTGCTGTTTCCACTCACCCACATTCGGCTGCGATGTTTGTGGTCGTTTTTCATAGATTTTGTTCACCAAAACCGCGTTTAAGATGGTGGTAATAACGAAAAGTCGCCCAAATCCTTTTTCTGAGAAACAGCCCCAAATATGGACCTTTACTGGGTCGTTAACAGATCGTTGGAGCAATCGGTTGTTAGCGGTACACCAAGATCGATTTATGCTAATAGTAGCATAAAATTAGGATTCATCCGTGAATATTACATCATTCAAATTCCGATCTGAATTGGCATAAGCCCAGGTAAGTCGTTTTTGAAAGTGTGATGATGAGAGCAACAGTTTTTTCAAAAAGCTTCGGTATTTAACGTCGTTAGTTCTTAAACGTCCTCAAATCGTCTCTTTTGATATTTGAACACCACTTTTCTCTAAAGCTGCTTTAGCTTTACGCAACGATAAGTCCGGCTTCGTCGTAAGTAAATCAATTATTTTATTGTCCTGTTTTGGGGAGGTCTTTTTTTCAAGGCCCCGCCCAGCCAAACCGTCGAAATTTTTTGCTTCCATATACAGATTCGTCCACCTCGTTACGAATGACTTCGACTTCTTCATATATTTTACTACACCTAAACGTGACATTTACGGCCCTCTAGGGTGTAGACAAAGAAATACGGCTTCTAGCCGCTTCTCTCACGCGGAGCTCATCTTGTTAAAACACCCTGTACTTTGTAATTGTTTCCCGAGACTGTCAATTTTTGCAGTGCGTATTACAAAAATGATGAGGCTACTTAGGTGCATTCAAATTTTTTTGATAACGGCACTCTAAGTTAAAATTTTGTCGATCACGCTTTTACTGGACAGACTGTAATCCTCTAATCGAATGTTAGAATTTTATTGCATTTATAAATTTGACATTTTAGACAGTTTTTGTACTTTTTAAACAAATGCTTTCAGTAATTTAAGCCTGACAGTCTCACTTCTGGGTTTACGTTACTTTAAAAATTCTGTGAATTAGGGTTAAGTAAGCGAGAAAACATCGTATCTCGGAAACTACTGAACCGATTTTAATGATTTATTCAGCGATCGGCAACATTCTTGAGTGAAGAAAATACAAAATTAATTAAGGTTAAGAAATTGACCACCAGAGGGCAACTCCCATGCGATCGGAGTGAGGTTGTCAACTTTTGGGTTTCTACAAAGCAAAAATCAAAATGTATTGTCGAAACCCCAATTAACCTCCCCCTTTTCAAATATAATTGCAATCGTAATTGAGTGTTAAGAAGATTATTTGATTTTTGTGAGAAAATGTAAATGTTTTATTCAGCCGGTATAGGTACTCCTTACGTAAGCAGCTTGGAGCGAAACTAGTTTTCTCTGTCACAAGGCGTTATTATAGTTACTGATGAGTTTCACGCCCCTTCCGTTTGACCTCGATGCGACCCCATTGAGCCCCACTATAGCCCCAAAATTTTTTGGTTCATGCACTTTTTCACCAAACCGCATAAAATGAGAGGTTGCGGAGCATGGAGAACCCATTATTAAGAATCTCCATACAACACTAAATCATGTCTAATATATACTACATCCTCGTACATATGCAATACCTTACTCTTTTTTTATGTCCCTTTTTTACACATGTAAAAAAGTCTGGTGAACATCTTCTTATATATACAAAAAACTTAACCTTCTGTAACGTTCCAGTGTTTGCGAAAACAGCTCATTCTTTCAGGAAAATTTTTTTTGTGTGTGAGAGAAGATGTCAATGCGAGGGTTTGTAGCGATATTACATGTTTGTACGGCAGGTGGGCGTGGTACCTCCCATACAACCTAAATTTTGAATATGCTATATCTTCGGAATTATTAGTCGGACAGCATTGAAATTTAGTACAGTGTCATGGCGTAAGCGTGTCATTGCACTGGTAAAATTTAATGGGCGTTGGACAAGGGGCGTGGCACGTTTTGAATTCCGGTGTTACTTTTGAACTATAGCAGTCACATCAATGACATTCGGTACAAACTAACGATTCGGTCGGGTCCCTCGATGGGGGAATAGGATGAATTTTGGACAAGTGGGCGTGGCACCGCCCATACAATCCAACTTTTTTATATAGAAAATCTTCGGAATTATAAGTCGGACAGCATTGAAAGTTGGTGTACCGCCATCTCATAGAAGTGTGTTCCTATTGCTAAAATTTACTGGGCGTTTGACAAGGGGCGTGGCCCTTTTTAAAATCCGGTGTAACTTTGGAACTAGAACGTTCACATCAATGACACACGGTACAAACTTACGATTTGGTCATGTCCTTCGGCAGGGGGAATAGGGTGTATTTTGGACAAGGGGCGTGGCACCGCCCATACAACTCAATTCTTTAACATGGAATATCTTCGGAATCATAAGTTACACAGCATTGAAATTCAGTACAGCGTCATGGCGTAGACGTAGGTGTCATTCCACCGGTAGTATTGTATGGGCATTGGAAAAAGGGCGTGGAACTTTTTAAATGGTGAAACTTTGAAACTATAGCGTTCACTTAAATGACACTCGGTACAAAGTTATTATTAGTTGTGTCCTCCGACAGGGGGAATAGGGTGGGTTTTTGACAAGGGGGCGTGGCACCGCCCATACAACTACATTCTTTAATCTGGAATAGCTTCGGAATTATAAGTCGCTCAGCATTGAAATTTTGTACAACGTCATGGCGTAGACGTATTATTTCACAGGTTGTATTGTATGGGCGTTGGACAAGGGGCGTGGCACTTTATAAATTCCGGTGTAACTGGAACTATAGCATTCACATCAATGATACTCGGTATCAAGTTATGATTTAGTCGTGTCCTTCGGCAGGGGGAATAAGGTAGATTCTGGACAAGAGGCATGGCACCGCCCATACGACTCAACTCTCAAAGGAATCTCCTCGAAATCGTTAGCTGCACAGCATTGAAAGTTGGTGTACCGTCGTCTCATAGATGTGTCATTCTACTAATGAGCTTTCATGGGCGTTTGAAAAGGGATGGGGCATATTTTTTATGAACCAACATTTCAGCAGAACTGTAAGTCGCAAATCAATGAAAGTTGGTACAAACTGTCCACTTAGTAGCACAACTCGACTAGACGGAAGTTGTGCGCATTGGACAAGGGGGCGTGGTACCGTCTCCATTTTTTTTATACTTAGATTGTTTATCCTGACTGACTGACTGGTTGATTTATTGATTGATTTATTATCGCCCAGCCTAAACCGCTGAAGCGACAAACATGAATTTTGGACTGTAGGTACATCTTGAAGAATGAACATACGCCAAGATGGGATTTTCGAAATTCGAGGTCTAAAAAGGCTAACCATGGGAATTAAAGTGTTGTATGAAGAAAAGTGATTTAATAGACATATTGATTTCGAACTTCCTGAAAATACTCTAAATCAAAAGTAATTCGAGTATTCGTATTTTATAATTTTTCGAAAAATCAAAATTTAACTGGACCAACAATGGGTTAAGATTTGTTTACGGGAAGACTCGAAATCAACATGACCCGATAGACCTATTGATTGATTTCGAAAATTGTAAAAATACTTGAAATAAAAAAATTAAACACGCGTTCCTCATTATTTTCAAAATCGAAATCTAACTGGATCACCGACGCGTCGCGACGGGTTAAAAGAATGTATGGAGAAACACATTTTTTTAGCTTTTTGTATTCAAACTTGATGAAAGTACTTCAATTGTAAAATTACGCGATATGTGTTTTTCAGTATTCCAAATATTAAAATTGGACGGGGTCAACGCCGGGTTAAAAGTTTGTATAGAGAAAACATGAATTAATGAAGCCACTGACCTCAAACTTTGTGAAAGTAAGAAATAATTTTACACGTGTTTTTCACTTTTGTAAAAATCAAAATCTAACGGGGTCAACAATAACGGGTTAACAATTTTTATGGAGAAACAAGCTTTATTGGGCGTTATGACTTCAAACTTATCAAAAGCACTTTAATCGGGAAATAATAAAAACGTGCTTTTAATTTTTTTGAATATCTAAATCTACCATGGCAAACCAAGAGATAAAAATTTGTTTGGAGTAAATGTGAGAACACATGATTTAATGGGCCTTCTGACTTCAAAATTTTTAAAACGCTCGAAATCAAAGATAGACACATGTTTTTTTTAAATCAACATCTGATGGGCTCAACAATGGGCTAAGAATTCGTATCGGAAACAGGAGAGCTTGCGTGCAAAGCCGCAGGGCCCAGCTAGTACTATATAATTTTGTGATGCCAAGTTCTAATGTTGACAATGGAGTAGGTTTATATGTGATTACATGGTACTGGCGAATAATGCTGGGTCAAGTCTGAATATGAAACATCCTACAAACCTCGGCGATTCCGCCGATCCGATTTCGATTTTTTTAAATGACAACCTCTTGGCTCATTGAGGTGTGGCATTGAATCTGATAAAGTGGTTTCTATATATGTATATAGGTATGTACAATGTGTTGTTAGATTGATGTACCTTGTAAATAGTATACTTTACTATAACTATTGCTTCGTTGAGGTTTTCTGTCAAAGTTGCTCTGTTGTTGTTTACATAAATATATTCAGTAATATTATATTTCAGTAGTTAGATATATATGTACATTAGAACATTAAGACTGAATATGTTACTCGCTAATATGGCGTTTCACTTTCAGTTTGCTAACCACATTTAAAAAATTGAGCACCACATACGAACTGTATTCATGGACCGAACGGCTCGGCATTCAAGAACTTCAGAGCCGCGAGCCCGGCATCTCAAGTCTAAAGGCTTGATTACACGTAACGAGTCGAGTGACGAGACATCAAAATGCTACTAGGCCGAAAGAATTGGGATAGCGAGCAAAAGCGACGAGTTGTTCAAACGTATTTCGACACGCGGCGAGTCAGTTCGGTTTAACAATGCACAAAATGAACTAAGCAACTCGCGCAATTAAACTCAACCGAGCGAAGAGTGGTGTGTGACGCATACCGCATGTCACGAGCGATTGAGCGAATTGCTGCGAAAAGAGAAAAATATAACGGTAAAGTAGCGCTCGCTCGGCCTAGCAAACAAAATGTGATTCTAGTGGCTCTCTCGCCACTTTCATCGGTCATTGACTCAATCAAGAACTCGCATTACCGTTTAGACGAAACGAGTACTCGTTCGAGTTGCTGTCTTCTCACTCTACTCGTTACGTGTAATCAAGCCTTAACCCTTTCGGTTATTCTATGCCATATGGCATAGTCTCTTTTCAGTGCCTGTTTTAGGTCAAAAACTTGTGAATACTATATATGTTTCAATTTTTGTATTTTTCTCTGAAGATTTTTATACCAAATCATGAAAAAAATATTTTGATTAGTGTACCAAGTAACTCGTAAGGGTTCAGAAAGTGCACAGTCCTATCGAGCTGCGTATTTTACAAAAAGAGGTCACTTTGTACTTTTATTTATTCTATTACAAAAATCAATTTATTTTATAGGTTTATGTAAGTAATCTAGTAGATATTTATTGCTTTAGTAAGTGTAAAAAAAGTTAGATCCCAAATATAGTTCACTAAGGCTGTACGATTTTTTTTATTTTTTACTATGCCATATTTCATGATGCCCAAAAACCACTTTTTCGAACAATATTATTAATTATATTATATATATAACAATGTAGGCTTAAACAGTAATAAAATGGAAAATAATGACTTTTAAAGTTAAAAACAAAAAAGAAGTACCGAAAGGGTTAAATGTCACACGTGCGTACTGACGCAATAGTATTGTCCCAATTGAATCTGATACGATGCGCTCTGCTTCGCAAAAAATGCATGAACAAACGTTAAAGAAGTATAACAACTGCAAAATGTATGGCAAAAATATGGGACATATTCGTTGATTGATTCAGAGTAGTTTAGCTGAAGCCTTAGTGCGCGTACACACATGAAGCGGTGCTGTGCTGTGCGGCGCTGTGTTTCACCGAGCGTTGCTTTCAAACTGCCGTTATCAAATGCGAAACTTTCAAAATATTTGATTTCGTCGCCGCGTGACGCTGCTGCAGCAAGCATGGACTGTGAAAATATAATATCGGAAATTGTTATTCGGCATGCGTTGTGGGAGTTAATGATTTTTAATTGATTAAGAATGATTTTTCTTATTTATTTTTATTTAATATGAATTAATATTAATTTTTTACTTTTCCTTCATTATTATGAGATATATTTTTTTCACAATAATATAAATAAACCTTCTTTTTCAATATCTGAGAATAGTTATAATTGAAAATGCACTGGGCGGAAACCTCATCGATCCCTTTTCCCCCTTTCACGTTTGGACCTGAAATCTCTTAAAAACAGTCCATTTCCTGTTTTTGCTTCCCAACTTAGCTCAAAAAATGAAAACTGTCTTTGTAAAATCTATGAGAAGAAAACTATTAACATATGTTTATAGTGTCGGTTTCCGTATATAAAAATTGGTATCGGCGTGAAGGTTAAAAAACTGTTTTCACTGAGAAATGACAAATCTTCACTGCACAGCCACATGTTTACAACGGGTTGATACATGCAAAAGCTCCGCTCCGCACCGCGTTAAGTGTAAACACTGAAACACTGGCGCTATGCTCCACTCCGTGAAGTACAGCGACGCACAGCACAGCATCGCTTCATGTGTGTACGCACAGTTAGGCAACTCAAATTTTACTGCGAACTGTATTTTAATCCTTTCAACCACATGCAACTTGTAAGGGAGATCGAGTCCAATAACCAGTTAGTACTGCTGCTCACGGTAGGCAGGAAGTATCGATAGGTAGCACAAACAACACAGGACAACAAAAAACACTTTTTTTCTGTTGCATGGAGTTTTTCTACTGTTTCTTACTAATTTGGGTGCGCTGATTTCGAATCTATCCTCAGATAGCTATACTCAGATAGATGTATTTTCTAACAGCTCTAGTTTGTGAGATATAAGTACCGTGTCATTTTTTCAGTTTTTCCTCTACTTTTTCCATTTTTTTGATCGTAATTTCTAAACCAAAAAACCAATTGACATGATTTTCACCTTATCGCGTTAAAAACACCGCGATTTTATAAGTTTTCAAATTACGCGGTAATTAAGGAGTTAGATTTATAATGAAAGCTGACACATCAAGCAATACAACACAACCAAATTATTTGGCGGAATACACATTCGCATCGAAATAATAGCAAAAATGTACCATAGTCATTTTCATCACTTTTCATACTTGTTCCTTAAAAAAATAGGAGACTCAAAATATACTACAAATGTCCCGACATAAAATATAAAAATATGAATAAATTTTGAAAAGGAGCAGGTAGGATTTCAATTCGAACGGATATTACACCTATAAGGTCGGTATGCAGCTCTTAAGAAAAACGAAAACTTCATATAAAAAAAAGCTCAAGAAATGGTCAAGAAAATTTCCTTCAGTCATATTTTCTTGAGGTGTGCGCACCTCACAAGAAAACTGATTCGGTTTTTTTTTATACTTTTTTTCATAGAAAAGTGAAATGACAACACTGATTTCGGCAAGAAACATATGTGTACCTATTTATTTTTCAAAGGAAAAGTGACAGCTGCCTGCCTTCCATGCCGGCCATGAAAATGCCGCAGTCCAACGTGAGCAATAGGCCGTCCCTTAAATATCTCAAGACATGTAATAGAAGCGTAATCGGTTGAAATGTATTAAAAACTTACCAATCGTCGTCCATTTGGAGAGAACTGAATTTTATTTTTAAAATAAAAAATTGTCCAGTAGAATGCAAATCAACTTGTCAAAATTTCTTTGAAACATCAAATTTACTTGACTACTACTATTTCACGCTCAAGAAATATATGCTCGTTTTTTCTTGAGCGTTTTCTTGAGAGCTGCATACCTACCTATAATCATCAACAAATACAACTCAGATTGCAGTTTTTGTCGAAATTTTTGTGCTACCTATCGATGCTTCCTACCTACCGTGTGCTGCTGTTATATCAGGCCCAGAAGCTTTTTGGTTCTCTTAAAAAACTGTCTACGTGGGTACAAGTAGAAAGATTTGACAGAACTCAAATTTCAAATAAGCAATGTTTAATAAAACAGCCGTTCAAAACAGCTTGGTTTAACCCACATCGATGACACCGCGAGCTCGAGTGAGTGAAGCATAATTGATTGTGTAAAAAATATTAAAAATCTGTATGTCTTTTGGACGAATATAAATTGCTACTGACTGAATTGAATTTATTTTTCAGTACAATTGCCGAATGTAAAACTGGGTACACGTTAGTATATTGATATACGAAACAATTTTAACTTGTCCGATAGCACAGATAACTCATCATGATGAGTTATCTGTGCCGATAGTATGGATATTTTTCACTCAAACTATCAAAAACGAATGGTCCAACTATGGATCGTTTCCCAGCTCTAATTCTTGTGTGCGATACACTGATGCCACTCGCTTGCGTTGGATTTTATCAGTACAGAGCCTGTATCCTCAATCGGGCTAATACAGCGGCAGTGCCAGTCTAAGTAGCAGCGAAAGCAGTGGTAGCATAGCTAAAATATTTTGAAGTAGTAGTGTAGGTAGTAGTAATGGTAACTCGTTTATATGTAATGTGTAAAAGTATTATTTTTATGTTGTTTTGGACAAGAGTACACCATATTTAACATGTCGTGTACATATAGTATTTAACGAGAATGGGCGTGAATGCTCTTACTTACCAGCTCAGAGACCAATGGTATGGATTTGCGACGTGGTCGAATATCAGGCATGCTGTCGATATTGCTGTAGAAAGGATTGTCGCCTGGATGGCCGCTACCACGCATGCCGACGTCACCGGAACTGCTGCCATTCTGAAAAAATGTGATAAAACTATCACTATTAAAACATACTTTTAATTAACGTCATATTCCAATCACTCGGGAATTTTATGGGTATATTCCTGTCGATAGACTAATTGATGTTGAAACAATTCGGATGAGTATTCGTTCATGAACCACTATCCAGATTTGCAATGCTAACTCCCAGGTCTGTTTGGAAACTTTTCCATTAAAAATTATCCAGTAAAAAATATCAGGGGAGTAAACCAGCTTTCGCTCCCAAAAATGAAACTATCCAAAACAAGCAAATAGAAATTTGTCAGAATTTGCTTTGTTTTTAAGTCTTGGTTACACCAGTGGAAATTGTTGTTATTCACATGTACAATTGGCCACCGTGGTGAATAGGTGCACTGGTGGCAGTACTACGTGTACATGAAAAATACTGAAAAAATTGCGCTTTCCATAAATTCCCTTTCACTACAGGTTTTTACTAGCCAAAGTTAAAATTTTAAATTTTACGTTTTTGGCTTCTATGTGGTTATACTAGCAACATACCAAACGAAATTTTTTAATTTTTATACTCGGACCCTGTATTTTAAAGTGTTTTCTATGAGAGCAGCCGCATCGTTGTGGCTGTAATAATTACTTAAACATACAACTTTTTACGCATAACGAAAATTTGAATATTTCGTCATTTACTTCAGCCAAAATTAAAAAAAAGTATCTATATTCAAAGAAAACATCAAATTAAAAAGTGATCTAAAGTTTTCTGCTTCTTCTTCCTTTACTATATCTAAATATACCATTAAACAACGTGTATACTTCTCTTCTTTAAACTTTAATAATCAGTTTATTAATTTTGTATTTTTTCCTAAAGTTACATTAAATTTCTCATAAATGAGTTGGTTTCCGGCAAAAATTATGAACAAATTTAAAATGATTTCGTAAGTTCTTCAAAAGCAACTCTGCGTGGGAATATATATTCACCACAAATAATTGTTGGTTGCAATTTAAAATTCTGTTCAAATCCGGAACTGGTACATGATGAAATAATTTAAATAATTATTCAAAATAAGTAATAGTTTATTTCATCATGGAGTTGGTATAATGACATAAATGACAAGACTCAGCGATCCAATCTGATTTCGCCGACTTTCCGTGACATTTTTTATAAACAAATGAGGTTATTTGCACACCGTGGTGAATATTAACACATACTGTTGTGAAAGTGACAAAATTATTATAAGGCAGGGATGAAATTTTTGCTATCGATGATGAATATAGAAATGTATTTAAATGAAAAATGCTTGCAATGGCTACGAATCAATTAAAATTATTTTAGTTAATTCAGTCACATCAAATATATTTTATAATGAATACGAAAATGTTTTTCTCAGCGCATTCATCATCTTTTGATTATACTTAGTAGCGTGCTGTGCGTTTCATTACTATAATGCAGAAGTTTTGAGATGATTTATTACAAGAAATTTTGTCGTTCGCATTTTACCTTCTAAAATGACAAAATTACCTTGATATTGATTCCCAATGTTTTCATCATGAAATTATTTGTGCGAAAGCTAAATTGACATTTTTATTAACCCTTTCAGTCACAATGTCCAATACTACTACAGCCCATACAATTCATACAGCGGGCTGTTATTTTCATGTCGGAAAGGGTTAAAATGTTGTCTATTTTAATCAATTGTGGTTATAACTATTGTATTTCTACACTAATTTTAAAATTTCCTTAATATATTTAATCTATTAAAAACATTTCTTTCTTCCTTGATTAGAAAGAGCAATCAGAAAATTAGGCATAAAATTTACTACAAAAACCAACAGAAAATCGTTATGTTATAACGCTGCTTGTATGACAACACTGCGACTAGGGTGCGGCCAAAAAGAAGTTTCGCTACTTAGTAGTAATATTTTACTATTATTTCGTCATTTGTACTGCCGTTCTACCCACAGGTCGATTAAACTATTATTTTCTGAAATATAAGTGTACAAGCACAAAAAAAATTCCGATATAAAAGTTATGTTTTGCTTCGATGTTAAAAAACAATTTGCCGAAAACATAAAATAGCCCTTTCGCTTCCACTTTAGGTCTTTTTTGAGAAAATTTTGGTACAAAAAATTTTAGTTGAGTGGCAACCGTAATTCTAAGTAAGGCTATTAGAAAAGAATATACAAACAAGTTACCGAACTGAACATTGCCGAAGGACGAAATTTAAACCAACGTTGCCGTTTTTTAACAATAACAACAATATAATAATAAAGAATGTACGGCAATGACTTCAGAAGCCGTCTTTGCCGTTTTTTATTTCTTACCAAATATCCTTGGTTTGCGACCAACTCTATCAGTTGTGTTTTAAGGTGACACCTTTTAACCGCGTTGCCAAATGCTGTTCGTACAATACTTCACAGGATTGTAATTATGTGATATAAGCTTTTGATAAAGTGTTTAACCCCAGATAACTCATCATATAGATGTCCAGTCTCATACGACGAAAACGGCACAAAAATTTCAAGCTCTGAATTACAGCTTTTTTCCGCAGAGCTATTTTACGCACACAGCTGCATGTGCTCATCCAGAACTTTTCTTGCTTGTGATATTATCTTTTGCAACATATGTTAATAATAATAATACAGTAGAATCCCGATTATCCGGATCAAATGAAACCAGGGGTATTCCGTATAATCGAAAATCCGGATAATCGATTTCAAAGCAAATCAAACAATATTAAAACTTTAATATTTTTTTATTATGTAACGGATTTTACATGTGTCATTTAGAAAATACTATATTATAAAAAACGAGTTTAACGATAGATAATGAATTACATAATACCTATGTAATTTAGAATTTTGATTGGAAATAACTTGTTATTGATCTTTGACGTAATGAATCACATCTTTTCATTGCGGCCAAGGCCCTGATGCGCTTCAGTTGTAGCAACTGTATAGGATCCAATTCGGCCTGTCTTTCAAGCCACTTAAAAGCAACATCTAGAGCTTCAAAAGCTTCTGCGTGAGATGGTACTTGACATTCTTCCCCAGTTTCAGTTTCTTCTTCATTTTCTCTCTCGTTACTGTTCAAATCCTCAATGATTTCTTCATCAGTTAAGATTTGGAATCCAGTCAGGGTACACGGTCGGAGGCGGGAATAAACTTGTCGTAACATGTCGCGTTACACCGTCAAAACATTTTTAAATTGACAGTTAGAGCCGAGACAAATGAGTCCGGATAATCGGATGTTCGGATAATCGATGTTCGGATAATCGGGATTCTACTGTAATTGATTGGCACGACAGCCCGCTTACGCGAGACTAAGGCCTAGCTTCCCGCAACCACCCGTGTTGTGCGTGTGAATTTTTGTACACGGGTGGAAGGGACCTACAGTTTTATGCCGGTTCCGAACGGCAGGTTGGGAGCTTTTTCATAGGCAATTTCTTTTGCAACATACATTTATGATTTTAGTTACAACGAACACGTACTGTATTTGGTGTAACAGGTAGGCAGCACGTCGGATATACGTAATTTATTTTTCGTAAATTTCGCCTCGGGTTCAAGGCTGGGCGAGAAGCAAAATTTTTCTTAACATTTAACGCTTTTTTTTATTATTTTTTTTAATCGGTTATACCCGAAATTAATAAGGCGTTCAAAAAATGTGATATAAATGAATCGGCACTACACATTTTGTGTATAATCAAAGAATATGAAGTATGTATTCTCTTTGGCATGATACATACACATCGTTGCTAAGGCAACGCATTGCCAATAGCTGAGGAGCCAGCAGGTCTGCGTCGGCGTAACTGTATTACGACAATGTAGTGACCGCTGAACAATTAAACCGTTTTGGCAAATTGTGCCGATCTTTTCATTCTTTTTTGCGAAAAGCAAGTGCCTGGGCGTACCCAGCAACAAATTAAAGGGGCAAAGACATAACTACATTTCCAAATTCAGAATATAAAATTCAAATAGAATAGAATATAGATTTCTGTACATATGTATATAAAATATAGAATTACGAGGGGGGAACTACCCTCCTCAGCCCATTCCTAGGTACCCCCATGAGCGCCTGTCATCATCAACCGAATCTTTTTGCTGTATGGTTGTTTGTAACCGTATGTTGCGCTTGGTTGCTTGATTTTACAACTTGCGAACAATTATATGTGTCTCCAAAACCAAACAATTTACTAATCAAGAGATCTAGAAACCAAATAAATTTTTCATTTATATTGTTCTCACGGGTCATAAAAAAAATATATTTTTAAAAAAGTCACCAAAATCTTAGCAGCTACAGTAAGGATCGAACCGCGAACTTGTCGTCCGAGACAGTCCCGCTTACGCGTTTGACCATCAACACCCAATCGCGACTGGATGCTTAAAGGTATGATAACAGACAAGCGCCGTTTTGACTAAAAATCACATATTCTGTACCCAAAAATTAACATCATGAAATAATAAAGTAATATTAATGTTACGAATACTAGTTCTAGTGGGCTGTTACGTATCTCTGGATTGTGTAATTTGAAAATGAAACAACTTTGTTTATTCGAACGCAGCCAATTAAAAACTTTATTATTCACAGTTTACACCTTACTGTTCGTACACTTAAGAATTTGCTTTATTACTCCGTGTGGCAACTTCACTTGTCAAAACCAGACTGACTCGCTGCGCCGCATCCGGCCGCCTCTTATACTCTGTCCGGCCATCGCGCAGATCGTTCCCGCACATTCCGGAGTGGACTAAAAGTTTCCATCATTGCCAGGTTGGACTAAAAGTTATTATCGCGGCCGTCGTTGCCAGATTGGACTAAAAGTTGCTATCGCGGCCGTCGTTGCCAGATTGGATTATAGCACGGCACGTAGCGGCAGGGTTGCTTTGCACAGCGACGGACTGCCTTATCGTTACACTGCCCACCACTTAGACTTGTTCGTCCCGAACAAGTGCCGAGGCTCCGCTGTGATGAGGCGCCAGGCGCTCCAAATGGACTAACTTCAGCTTAGCGCCTCTATTGCTGCAATGTTGAATCCTGTATACCACGTCGTTAATCCTAGTCACGACTTCGTACGGTCCTTCCCATGACGCTTGAAATTTCGGAGACAAACCTTTCCTCCGCTGCGGGTTGTAGAGCATTACCAGATCGCCTTCTTGGAACCCTGCTGAGTTGGCCCGTAGATCATATCTGGCTTTCGCCTTATCGCTGACCAGTTTGGTGCGGCTCCTTATAAACTGGTGAATTTCCTCCAGTTCCACCCGCTTTTTGACCACGTAGTCCGTCTTAGCGCCTCCCGTCGTGCTGACTACGCCGAACTTCAAGTCAGCGGGTAACCGCAACTCTGTGCCGAACACTGCTCGGGCTGGAGTGAGTGATGTCGTGTCGTGCGGGGCTGACCTATACGCCATCAGGAACAGGGGGATATGCGTGTCCCAATCCTTTTGATTCCTGTCTACCACTTTCCGCAGGTATTCCTCCAGTGTCCGGTTAAAGCGTTCCACCATGCCGTCGGACTGTGGGTGCAAAGGCGTGGTACGAGTTTTCTTTATCCCCAGTAGCTCACACACTTCCTTGAATACCGCAGACTCGAAATTCCGGCCTTGATCTGAATGTAACTCCAACGGAACTCCGAACCTGGCTACCCAGTTGTTTACCAGCTTTTCCGAGATCGTAGTGGCCTCCTGGTTAGGAATAGGGTACACTTCGGGCCATTTGCTGAAGTAATCCATTAGCACCAGCACATATTTGTTGCCTTGAGTGCTAGTTGGGAATGGGCCGGCGACGTCCATAGCAATCCGCTCGAAGGGCGCTCCCACGTTGTACTGCTGCATGCGGCCTCGAGACCTTCTTGTCGGCCCTTTCGCGGCTGAACATCGGTCACAGCTCTTAATCCACTCGGCAACAGACTCCTGACATCCTACCCAGTAGAATCGTCTTTTTATTTTGGCGACGGTTTTGGTGATGCCTAGGTGCTCTCCACTGGAGTCGTTATGGTATGCCTCGATGACCTCGTTGATTCTGCATTTCGGCACTACCATTAGGGAGTTGCTGGTCCGGCCATCCGCGCTCTCCCATTCGCGGTACAGGCATCCTTCCTTCAGCCGCAGACTTTTCCACTGTGCCCAGTAAGCCTTAGCAATCGGGCTTTCACCGGCCATCTCCTGCCAGTCTGGACGTGCGCCTTGCTCCTTGCCTTCCACGATTTTCGCAAGATCCGCATCCTCACGCTGGTCTTTTTGTAGCCTCTCCGCAGACCACTCTTCCTCTGGCATAACGCTTATCGACCGAACATCCACAATTTGTCCTTCGCTTTCGGCTCGCGAGTTATGCCCGCACTCGGTTTTGCACGAATGGTGTGGCAGAGCGTCAGCCCTTCTTGGCGACGTCTGTTGTCCGGAACACTTTTCTCGCAGATGGCAGTCTCGTGATATGTGGCCTTGCTTGCCACATCGCCAGCAACTGACTCTAGATGACACTGCCCGCAGCCCCGCGGGTGCCTCTGAGCTCACGGTCTGGTTTTGGGTGACACGTCCAGATTGGGCTCGACGCTTTTCCGTAGATGAATGTCGAAGACTTCCTCTCCAGGCCGCCTCATACGTCATCGCGCTGGCCACCGTCTCCTTAAATGTCGGCTTGCCAATCATCAACGCACTGCGACGTGTCTCTGGGTCATGAAGACCTTCAATAAATGACTCAATCTTCATCCTCTCGAGGTTATCAGCGCCGAATTTCGGGTAGCACAACTATACGAGCCGCTCAATGTCCGCTGCATATGTCTGCAGCGCCTCGTTGGCCCTTTGTCTACGGCTCTTCAGCTCGCAATAATACAGCATTTTGTTGTGCTCGTCACTGTATCTGGATGCCAGCGCCCTTATGACGGTGTCGTAATCACCTCTCAAACCTTCCGGAACTGTTTTTATTACCTCAGCCGCAGGACCTCTTAGAGCCAGTATCAGTCTCCGACCTTTCCTAACATCGGTCCACTGACTCTCCAAAGCAGCCATATCGAATTGTAGTTTGAATGTGTCAAACGACGTAGTACCATCATAGGTAGGCACTTCTATGGCGAAACTGTCCTCAACTGACTGCACCCTTGCTCTCAGCTGTACCTCTCGAAGCCGTTCGTCTATCTTTCTCTGCATCGAATCTTCCAGACTATCAACTCGTTTGTTCAGGGAATCATCCAGGTCGTCGACTCGTTTATCCAAGTGCTCTACTCGCGTCTCCAGGTGCTCGACTTTCCCATTAACCCTGTCTGAGATTTCCTCCACTTTCTGCTCCAAGCGCGCAGAATTTTCCTGAAGCTTGCTGGACAACTCCCGATTTGCATTTTCAAGTTTGAAGTCTCGAACATGCCTCTCATTGCAACCATAAGCTGGCTCATGTCCATTGCTTGTGGTGGCGCAGCCGCTGCAGCCGTACTTTGTACCGACGCAGCACCCGCAGGTGATTCCTCCACTTTGGCCGACGCCTCTTGTTCTTGCGCTCCGAACTCGTGCACAGTCCAATCGACGCCTCGTGCCTCACATGCTTCTCGCAAGCGCAACTGCAACTCCACCTTTCCGCCAGCAGTCGGAAAATTCCAGGCAGCCAGCTCCTTCTTCAGCTGGTCTACCTTCAGCAGCTCGAGTTTAACCATGTCCGTGCTTTTATAATTTTATTATTTTTTTATTTGTTTACTTTCAATTTTCCACAATCCCACTTCTGACACCAAATGTTCCGAATACTAGTTCTAGTGGGCTGTTACGTATCTCTGGATTGTGTAATTTGAAAATGAAACAACTTTGTTTATTCGAACGCAGCCAATTAAAAACCAACAGTCACTTTATTATCCACAGTTTACACCTTACTGTTCGTACACTTAAGAATTTGCTTTATTACTCCGTGTGGCAACTTCACTTGTCAAAACCAGACTGACTCGCTGCGCCGCATCCGGCCGCCTTTTATACTCTGTCCGGCCATCGCGCAGATCGTTCCCGCACATTCCGGAGTGGACTAAAAGTTTCCATCATTGCCAGGTTGAACTAAAAGTTATTATCGCGGCCGTCGTTGCCAGATTGGACTAAAAGTTGCTATCGCGGCAGTCGTTGCCAGATTGGATTATAGCACGGCACATAGCGGCTGGGTTGCTTTGCACAACAACAGACTGCCTTATCGTTACATTATTGTATTTAAATACAAAATAACTCAATATTTTTGCATATTCTTGTAGGAATCTTTTAAAATTTGATAAAGACAATAAAGTGGCTGTAGGGACGTCGACAAGTCAGAAAAAATTATACTGAGATGAAACGTGTAATTCGCAATCATTGGAATATTCTGATAAGCAGCTTTTTTACCCAAAGCGCCATCAATTTACGTCCTATCTTCGTGTAGGAAACTGTTCGCCAGTCATGTATCATATATCATATCAGTCATATATCTGAATATACTACGCGTCTAAGTTTCCAAATTGTAAAATTTGCATTCATTTAACACAATAAACGAATAATTACTAAATGTACGTTATGCATATGTAAATAGTTTTAAGTTTTTGAAACTCTCAATAAATATTTTAAAAAAAATGAAACTCTCAAAAAGTGTATAAAATCCTTCAATTTCTCTTGGGCTTGGCATTTTTATTCAACCAGTGCAAATTAGGGCCAAATCTCGCTGGATTAAAATTAAATTAAATAAAACTTAAAAATTTCAATTTAAAGTATGCTCAAAATTGTGCCATTTTTAAGAAAATATAAATAACAAATATTGTTCGTCGTGTTTCGTTTTTTTTTTTCAGTTGATTGGTTTCTCTTGTTTGTTTGCTTGAAGTACTAAAGTAATATTTGAACGATATTTGATATTAATACCACATAATTTTTGTTATGGAATTTTAAACTTCAGTGTTTTAAAACCTTTAAAAACAAATTACAGTGTATTTTCTTTATTTTTTTATAAAAATATCTTCAAAATGGGGTTTTTAGAGTAGACAACTAGTTATAAATTGGGCTGAATTAGGCGAGAACTTGTACGTATTCTAGATATGCAAATATTAAGCTACTAAATTGTTGAAAAGATCTTGCCAGTTTTTGCCCTATTTGAGTGAAATATCAGCAAATATGTAGATCATGCTAAACCACGCCTACTAATATAATTCCACTATTATATAAAGTGCATTTTGGTTAAGATTAAGTATTTTATCAAAGCTTTATACATGTTTTCCTTTGAAGGTCGAAGTTTGAAGAAGTATTATTAAGTATTATTAAATCTGTGGTCAAAAACGATTACCGCTTAGGACTTAAGCGATTATTGCTTTTCCACCAAACTAATTACTATTAGTATATAATAAAAACATATAAAATTTGTTTATATGCATTTTTGTAACTGAATAACATTATTTCTTTCACTTTTTTATAAATCAAATTGTTAATGTGTTTTGAAACTTAGTATTTGATTTAGTAGTTGATGAATCCTTGCGAATTATAACATTTGTACTACCAAAGAATATAAAGTAATATAGAACGCGCATTTGGTGATTTTTGATCCCATTTGGTTATTTTTTAGAATATTCCACATTGATACAAAATGTATCTTAAATATCAACGAGCACAATATTATTGGGAGTGGCAATAATATTGATATATAGTGGCAACTCATAACCATTGCTGTTTCTCGTAAAAAGGTAAACAGCATTGTTTAAATCGATAACTATGTTTTAAAAATAGTCAACAATTAATTTACAGCTCACTGAAAGTTTTACTGTGCGTAACGTGTTAATTATTTTGTATGTCAGACACACATACAAATGTGTCAAAAGCCTTTTAAATGTTTCTTAAATCTTGAAGTTTATGTACGAGTTATTTATTTTATTTGTGCCAAATAAACATTTTGGTTATTTTTGTTACATTTTGGTTATTTTTATTTTTGTTCCTGGTTATACGTTTTTTCTTCTTGTGGTAACGCTGGAAGAGCGAAGCGTAGGCATTTGAGAATCAGCGTTGTCGTTTTGGTTATTTTTAACCAAAAATGGTTATTTTAATTTTTGAAAATAGGTTTTGGTTATTTGGTGATTTTTTTTCCCATTTGGTTATTTTTTAGAATATTGCACACTGATAACAAATTTATCTATATTACTTACAGGCAACTTATAACCATTGCAGTTTCTCGTAAAAAAGTAAGCGATGCTCGTTGAAGTCGATAACTATGTTTTAAAAAGAGTCAACAAAACATTCGCAACTAATTAAAAAGAATATCGCCTGTCTATTTTTGCAATTTACTGTAATTTTTACTATGCGTGAATGTGTTAATTACTTATTTTATATCACACATACATACTGAAACGAAAAGGCACTCTGTGCTGTGCATGAACGCTTTTGCAAGCATACTTTTAGGCAAGCACTGTGAAGTACGGCAAACTGGTATAATTCGCTTGGTATAGTCCGATATGGCAAAGTTCGCGAGAAATGGACTGTGCAAGAATGGTCGATCATTTTCCAATTGGAAGTTGCAAGAAACTTCGGCGCGATAAGAAAACTGGTAGGGGAATTCTTTGTAAGGTGCCACCCCATAGCTTTTTTGCGCATAATTCGTTAGAAAATTAACGTATCGCCAATTTTAATATACCGTTCGAAAGAGGGTTAAAGGGGCTATGATCCAAGATAATACTTCAATTGAATTTTTTGTAAATACGAGTTTTACAGCCAATTTCCCAAAGTGTTCAAAATCGACACACTAAAATTTTTTAATATAAAGTGCCACCCCCTAAAAAAAACCGCTAAAAACGTAAAAATCTCAAGCAAAAATGCATGATTTAGAAATTTTACGAAAGATTATTGCATTTAATTTGAATTGAATAAAAAATGGCCGAAAGCAAAATGCAAATTGAATGGTAACGAATAAAACGAATAATTGTATGAAAATTGATAAACAAAACTGAACTAATTTATTCCTTCCTAGGACAACAGCAAAAAGCAATGTTATTGTTCGCAACGGCTTCACTCGTGTACATTGAAATGGTGGTTGTTGCAGCGTAGTGTTCGCTCAGTCATTTTTTGCATGTATGTTTCTTGACTTGTTTGCCGAAGCACAAGCAAAGAGCAAACACCGAACCAAAGCATCGTCGTCATCATTTCAACGAAGATGACTCGGGATTCGCTAATGTTTTTGTTGTTGTCGATTATTGTGTGTAGGCTTTTTTGTGTTGCCGATTGGTTTTGCTGCACAAATTGCTATCATATTACCATCAATCGAATCTTTCTGGTGTATGGGTTTTTGCTGGCCAACGCTTTGATTGATTTTAAAATTTGGTGGTTGATCCCAATTTAAAATGTTTACAAATATTTTTACGCGGCAAGTTCGAAATAAAATTATTTATTTATATTTTCACATGGTTGATTTCAATTTTGAGAATATGGGAAAAATTACGAAAGAAAATTAACTGATTTGACTCCATAATTGGCATATTGACTCCAAAATTCGCGAAAACACTTGAAATCAAAAATAATTAGATACATGTTTTAATTATTTTTTTTAACCCGGCGTTGGTGTGGTGGAAAAAAATTACGTTATTGGTGTGGTGGGGTATGACATACCCCAAGACTTGATATAGCAACAACCTCACGACACAACCCAAATATAAAAGATACCAATTATATACTACACTACTCGACAAAAAATGGGTTCATCGCGTGCTCCTAAAAACAAAAGTATTTTTTTAGACTAATGTTCGGCTGCTGAACACGAAACTGAAAATCAAAAAATTTTCTTAAGGAGCGTTTTCGAAAAATCTTCGAAAAACACGTTTTCCCCTCTTATTTCAGTTATAACCACATATCTTGTAAACCAACCATCCGACTAACACATGTGGCCTGTCGTTCAGAAGGTAATTAACTAACCTTTATTATATAGATTGTCAAAATCATATGAGATTTGGGGAAGTAACTGACGGTGAAAGTTGTAAAACAGTGAATTTTTCGACCAATTTCAAAAATTATAAATTTTCGAATACTTTTTTTTATGTGAAATAAATGATCTCCTCTGGTTTTAAAATCTTAGATTAAAGATATATTATTTGAGTAAATTTTAAGCCTAACATTAATAGAATTGAAAGAAAAATAACAAAGTTATGATGCACGGAGTGAAAACACCAACTTTACATTTATTACACCGTGCGAACAAATATTTTTATTTTTTCCGAGACCCATCCAAATGTTATATAGACGCAGTGGCGTCCCCAGGGGGGGGATTAGGGGGATGGATCCCCCCCCTTGGTCGGAGAATTCACTTATGCAATTTGCTATAACAATATGGAATTGTGAAACATTTTTATTATTTGCTTTATCGCTTCTGTAATCACCCACTTAAAACCTAATAACTGAACCACCCATGATCTGGCCAGACCATAATGTAAACAAGATGATAGTCGAGGATTGTTGTTAAGGATATAAAAAAACCAGAAAGTGTGAATACAATGATTTCTTTTGCTTGTCTACATTATTTTTACGTAAAACGGTGAAAATATACTAGAATAATTAGGTAAATAGCGAGTTTCAACTTTAATGAGTTAATTTTGAAATTAAAAAAATACGGCAGTAAAGCAAAAAAATAAAAAAAATTTATAAATGTAAAATACGTTACTTATGGATCTACTTCAGCTGCTTGACCAATGCAATTATTTCAACAATATAATGCAGTATCATGACTAAACCACATTGAGATTTTACATTCGACACATACAAATCGGGTTTTGATATATATATTTCTGGATTCCTTGCACTGTTAATAATTCTGAACTGCTTTGCCAAAGAAAAATATGCAAAACATGCTCTACATGTTGTTGTTCATGCTGAATTGGCCGGATATCGTTTTCCTTGTCGCCTTCGTCGTTGCTATCTTCACATTGAACTATCTAAACGACCATTTTTTCTATCAGTATCAGAAGCTTCGTTTTGTTCAGGGCCAAATGAAAGCGTGAAATTGGCAGCACCGTTATTATTGCCTCTCGCAGCAAATTATTTAATATCTTAAATTCGTTGCTCTAAAGCATTAGTTTCCGCTATTGCTAAGGAAATTTTTTTAGAGATTTTCCTCTCTGATTTAACTCCAGCGTCGAAGTTCAAAAACAATGTCCACCTGATTCTCAAAATAGCATTCTCTTCCTTTCATCTCTGTCACAGAAAACACCCAATCGAATTGGAAAATGGATAAGTATTAATTTTGAATATGTTTCAACATTATTTTCCAACAAAAATTATAATTTATTAACCCAAAGAAAATAAAAGCCAAGGCGAACGAAAAACACTTGGACCAGGTACATTTTGCGCCAGCTAATTTACGTCACTATTAACGGGATGGCACGAAAAAAGTGCTTCAAATCGGGTCAGATGGAAAAACCTAGTTGAAACTATATATATAATATAAAAAAAATATTTATAAACAATTCTGACAATAATTACGTCGAAAATAACAAAAAAAAACTGAAAATAACTGGCAAATTTGTATGAAAATACACCATGGTCTGGCCAAGCCATGGTTTTGGGTTTTGTGCTTAGGAAGGATCAGTTAAAGATATCATGAAATTTGAGCTCGATAGCTTAATTACAACATTACTAAAGTGGATCCAAAGTTCAATATGGTCTGGCCAAAACCGGATGCCCGCAGAAGTGTTAAGAATAAATGATTAAAAAAATCAGCATTGCATTTGTTCTCGCAGAATAGTTGTATTTTCAATGTTCCCAAAAGTGTCGACTATTTACCAAAATAGTAATCAAACGCAGGCTTCATGCCAACCCTGCATCAGCTGTTGAAACTAAAAAAAAATTCACTTACATAGTTTTGGTGAATTGCGGGTAAACATGGAAACATGGTCACCTCTATCATAACATAATAAAATTTCAGAACGTCATACATTTTGTAAATGTTTGATTTTTTTTACATAGCTGGTGTGCTTTTTAAAATACGTCTTTTCGTAATTCTATTAGCAGTTGTTTTCGAAATGTCATAACTTAAAACAAACTTGAATTTTTTGGTTGGGATTTTATGACTTAAAAATACATGTCACTTGAATTTTTTGTTTTAAGAAGTTTATGTTAGTATATGTATACATATATGTATGTATGTACAATTTTATTCAATTCAATTATTATTAAAAATAATACGCAAAGATGAAAGTATAAAAATGGCGTTAAACTGGATTTTTTGCATATCCCCCCCCTTCCCGAAATCCTGGGGACGCCACTGTATAGACGTGAAACTAGAGTTAATTTATAGTATCCTGGTATAGTCAGTTTTTCAATTTCTGACTCAAAGTCCTTTTTAAAGGACTTAAACATTTTAAGGACATAAACATTTCAAATATTTTTTTAAAAATATGCGGTAGTGCAATGATGAAGATATGGGTACCAAATGAAAGTGGAAAATTGTATCCTTTTAACTAAATTTTCTTTTTTGAACATTCAGTACCAAAATATGTCAGGTATGGAAAACATAAATGTTTTGGATCTCAATCTGTAGATTCATACATCTAAATTTTGTTCTTTTTCAAAGTTCTGAAAGTTCAAAATAGAAAATTTAGTTAAAAGGAGACAATTTTCCTGTTTTATTTGATACCCATATCTTCATCATTGCACAATCGCAAATATTTAAAAAAATATTTTAAATGTGTATATCCTTAAAATTTTAAAGTCCTTTAAGAAGGTTTTTGGCTCAGAAAATGAAACTGACTATGCCCGGATATTATAAATGACCTCTAGTTTCACGTCTATATCAACATTTGGATGGGTCTCGGAAAAATAAAAAAAATTTTTCGCACGGTGTAATAAATGAAAAGTTGGTGTTTTTACTCTGTGCATTATAACTTTGTCATTTTTCTTTCAATTCTATTGATGTTAGGCTTAATATTTGGTCAAATAATATATCTGTCATATTAGATCTTAAAACCAGAGGAGCTCATTTATTGTATCTATAAAAAAACCATTCGAAAACATCACATTTTTGAAAATGGTCAAAAAATTCACCTTTTTTAAAACTTTCATCGTCAGTAACTTCCCCAAATCTCATTGGATCAATCTATACAATGTTGGAAAGGTTAGTTAATTACCTTCTGAACGACGGATCACATGTGTTAGTCGGAGGGTTGGTTTACGAGATATGTGCTCATAACTGAAATAAGAGGGGAAAAACGTGTTTTTCGAAGATTTTTCGAAAACGCTTCTTAAGAAAATTTTTTGATTTTCAGTTTCGTGTTCAGCAGCCGAAAATTTGTCTACAAAATACTTTTATTTTTAGGAGCATTTTTCGTGTCGAGTAGTGTTATTCTTCATGTACTTTTACACAAGAAAATACAAAAGCACCTCATGTGCAAGCAATTTGTTACAGAAAATACCAAATATAATACAAATAAACGAAAAATACCGATATTTATAAGTTGACTTCATATAATGGGGTTTAAAAAAATTTCCGTATACAATTTTCCAAAAACCATAGTCTGTTTTAAAAATGAAATACATATAGTTATGTGACATACAATTTTTGGTAACTACCCTGAAAGAGGAGCGCATTACACGGTCTCAAAATTAGCGCATTTTTCGCAAGTCGTATAAGGTTTTTGCTCTCGGACCGAACATCGAGTGCTGTACTGACGACGTTTTGGTGTAGCTTCGCCTTATTTCAAGAATTTACAGAATTATGATATTTTTATGTATTAATGATATTTTTTGAAACATATGATACGATGAAAACGATTGTCGTATGTGCTACTAAATTTAATGATTTAATTTAATAATAATTAGCATACGACATTCGTTTTCTACGGCGACAAAATGCGAATACTGAACTGGGAGCTTTTCTTGCACGTAGCAGTTGGTACAGTATAATCTCGATAATCCGGACAATTGAAAACCGGACACTGGTGTCCGAATTTCAGAGTCTACAATAGAAATTGAGTGTCCGGATTACAGAGTCTGCAATAGAAATGAGTGTCCGGATTACCGCGTTGTCCGTATTAGCGAATGTCCGAATTATCGATATTATACTGTATTTGCCTTTTATTTTTCCGTACGGTGAATTTTTTAATAAATCGATGACTACTAGACCATCGAAAATAACAATTTGAATTCAATATTATTTACACAAAAAGTTACGTTATTGGTGTGGTGGGGTGTGTCATACCCCAATGAACTTTAGCGGGATGTGATGCAAATCTGGTCACACTTAAGTTGTTTTTGGATAGGAAATGTGTATGGTTGGACCACAGATAACTCATCATATAGATGTCCAGCGGCCAAGGAAAAAATGTGTCTAAAAGTTCGACAAATTTGGCCTCCGATAAGAGCTTTTTGGCCCCTAATGTCACTCACACAAACACCGCTTCACACGCATTGTGCTCTGTTTTGAGATACAGAAATATGTGATTTTTAGTCAAAACGGCGCTTGTCTGTTATCAAACCTTTTAAGCATCCAGTCGGGATTGAGTGTTGATGGTCAAACGCGTAAGCGGGACTGTCTCGGACGACAAGTTCGCGGTTCGATCCTTACTGTCGCTGCTAAGATTTTGGTGACTTTTTTTAATAATATATTTTTTTACGACCCGTGAGAACAATATAAATGAAACATTTATTTGGTTTCTAGATCTCTTGATTAGTAAATTGTTTGGTTTTGGAGACACATATAATTGTTCGCAAGTTGTAAAATCAAGCAACCAAGCGCAACCAGTGCTGCCGAACGTACTACTATAGTAGTATTTTACTACTATTTCGTCACTCGTACTATCGTACTACCCACAGGCCGATTATACTACTATTTTCTGAAATATACTAAGTGTACAAAAAACAAAAATTACGATATAAAAGTTATGTTTAGCTTTGATGTTAAAAAACAATTTGCCGAAAACATAAAATGGTCCTTTCGCTTCCACTTTGGGCATTTTTTGGAAAATTTGGGTACAACAAATTTTAGTTGAGTGGCAACCGTAATTCTATGTAGGGCTATTAGAAAAGAATATACAAACATGTTACCGAACTGAACATTGCTGAAGGCCGAAATTTAAACCAACATTGCCGTTTTTAACAATAACAATATAATAAAGAATGTACGACATTGCCTTTAAAAGTCGTCTTTGCTGTTTTTTATTTCTAACCAAATATCCTTGGTTTGTGAGCAACTCTATCACTTGTGTTCCAAGGTGACAATTACACCTTTTTAACCGCTTTGCCAAATGCTGTTCGTACAATACTTCACAGGATTGTAATTAAATGACTTAAGCTTTTGATAAAGTGTTTAACTTTGAAAACAGCGCAACGGATGCGAAACCCAAAAATGAACATGAATGAAATGAAATAATAGAGCAATATTACCATATTTAAATACAAAATAACCCAATATTTTTGCATATTCTTGTAGGAATCTTTTAAAATTTGATAAAGACAATAAAGTGGTTATTGGGACGTCGACAAGTCAGAAAAAATTAAACTGAGATGAAACGTGTAATTCGCAATCATTGGAATATGCTGATAAAAGTGTATAAAATCGTTCGATTTCCCTTGGGCTTGGCATTTTTATTCAACCACTCCAAATTAGGGCTAAATCCCGCTGGATTATTAATCAAACAAATTAATTTTTAAATTAAAAATGTATGCTCAAAGTTGTGCCATTTTGAAAAAAATATAAATTAAGAATATTGTTCGTTGTGTTTCGTTTTTTTTTGCTGTTGATTAGTTTCTCTTGTTTGTTTGCTTGAAGTGCTAAAAGTAATATTCGATATTCGATAAAATGTTAATAACACATAATTTTTGTTATGGAATTTTAAACTTTAGGTATTTAAAACTACTTTAAACCGACTACCCAAAAAATCTTTAAAAACAAATAGTATATTTTTCAGCAATATATTTTTCTTTATTTTTTTTTATAAAGATATCTTCTAAATGGGGTTTTTAGAGTTTATCCGTAGACAAATAGTTATAAATTGGTCTGAATTAGGCGATATATATTCTAGATATGCAAATATTAAACTACTATATTGTTGAAAAGATCTTGCCAGTTTTTGCCCTATTTGAGCAAAATATCAGCAATATTTCATTCCACTATTATATGAAGTACATTTTGGTTAAGATTAAGTATTTTATCAAAGCTTTATAAATTTTTTCCGTTGAAGTCCATCACAAAAGAAGTATTATTTTGTATTGTTTAATCTGTGGTCAAAAACGATTATCGCTTAGGACTTAAGCGATTATTGCTTTGCCACCACTCTTATTTTACTTAAATTACTATTAGTGTATAATAAAAACATATAAAATTTGTTTATATGCATTTTTGTAACTGAATTACATTGTTTCTTTGACTTTTTTATAAATCAAATTGTTAATGTGTTTTGAAACTTAGTATTTGATTCAGTAGTTGATGAATCCTTGCGATTTTTTACACTGTGAAGAAAATATGCATGTGTACTACCAAAGAATATGAAGTGTATAGAAGGCGCATCTGAGCTCAAAAATTCAAATTTTTGTTTGCGAGCTTCATAGAGCGGGGGGAAGCCACAAAAGGGAAAGAGTGGTGCCAGCAGGAGAGCAAGCGCTTCAGTTTACGCTCATTGACTGTGCGAACTGAAGCACGCGCTACAACAAACACACATGAAGTGAAAGTACCGCTTCTCCTGTGTACTTTGAGGCGTTGGTGGTTGGTTTGGTCACTCAATAATTTTTTGTGCCAATTTCTCACAGCAACACCAGCCAGCGCATTGTTTGTTGTTGTTGTAGTTTTTATGTGTACACAGCTCGAGAAAAATGTAAACAGCTCTTCTTTTGTTGTTTTTTTATTGTTTATGTTTTGCATCATTTGGAACTTCCTTTTTTTAATTTACTGTCACAGTATTCATCAGGAAATCCGAAGGAGCAAATAGGTAGCAAATGTCTGTAACCGATTGATAATTTTTATGGAAAATGTTTCACTTAGCGCAGTGAAAAGGTTATCATTTCTTAGTTTTTGGAAACATATGCCACAATTATTATCTATGTTAATTTTTACTCGATTGTCGAAGTTTTTATCTTCAAAATAATTTGTTGTAATAATTGTTGTAATTACTGCTGAAATAAAATAATAAAAAGACAGTTTCGTCTGTCTCAGCATGTAGTAGGTTTTGATTCATGGAATCCTGTGTATCTTCGAAATTAGTTGTTACACTTGACCGAGTACTACTTGAATTTTGTCCCAAAATTGCAAAAGTATTTTCTAATTTATCTTGGTTAAAAAACTTGTTTGTTGTAAAACATTTATGTGGGTTATTGCTTAATTTTATCAGTTATTAAAAAACAGATTTTAGTTCTAAAAATACAACTTGAATCATCCATACATTTAACATCTTTCAAATAATTAAAAAAATCGTTATAAATTTGTACGACTCATTATTTAATTGTAAAGCCGATCTAAAGCAATTATCCGATTGCCCTATTCATGCAATCAAATATTAGGTCTACTTTTTTGATAAATTCTTCAGGAACTTTGTTTGTAGCGACCACATAAGTCGTCACGCCAACCATATTTTATTTTCTTTTCTATGATTTTGCGCACACTACTGTCTGCAATAAGTTCAGGAGCAATATGCGACGCCGTTCAGGCTTGTAGAAGAAAAACAAAAGCCAGCCAGAAATCATAAATCGTTTTACAATTTCAGCTTTTCGCCAGCGCAACAACAACAACAACAGCGTTCGTCTTCACCTTGCAATTATTTCACACCACAACAATGTGCTAACGCACACTCGCTGCTGTGAGCGCAACCAAAGAGCGCAACACATAAAACTACGTTCTCGCTTGTAAAGCAACGCTCTCACCACATACGTGATCTGTGCGAGCAGAGCGCGGGTTCCAATGTTAGAACCCGCCATACAAAATGTTTGCTTGTATGACATGCGCATTCTGTATGTTTATTTTCTTTGGTACTACCAAAGAATATGAAGTAATATAGAACGCGCATGTGGGCACAAAAGTGTTTTCGGTTGCTATGATGCGAGCGGGAAGAGCGAAGCGTAGGCATTTGAGAATGTTAAGTTTATAACATTTTCTGTTAGATGTTCGTAGGACAACAGCAAAAAGCAATGTTATTGTTCGCAACGGCTTCACTCGTGTACATTGAAATGGTTGTGTTGCAGCGTAGTGTTCGCTCAATCATTTTTTGCATGTATGTTTCTTGATCTTGTTTGCCGAATCGCAAGCAAAGAGCAAACAACGAAGATGACTCGGGATTCGCTAATGTTTTTGTTGTTGTCGATTATTGTGTGTATGCTTGTTTGTGTTGCCGATTGCCGGGTTTGCTGCCCAAATTGCTATCATATTTCTATCAATCGAATCTTTGTGATGTATGGGTTTTTGCTGGCCAACGCTTTGATTGATTTTAATATTTGGTTGTTGATCCCAATTTCAAATGTTTACAAATATTTTTACGTGGCGAGTTCGAAATAAAATTATTAGTTTATATTTTCACATGGTTGATTACAAGTTTGAGAATATGGGAAAACTACGAAAAAAAATTAATTGATGGCTATATTGACTTCAAAATTCATAAAAACACTTGAAATCAAAAATAATTAGATACGTGTTTTAATTTTTTTTTTTAATCGAAATCTAACGGACAAACCAAGGGTTAAAAGATTGTATAGACAAGCATAATTTAATAGGTCTATTGACTTTCAATGTGTGGAAAGCACTACTAAAGCACTAAATAAATAAATAAATAATAAGACAAGTATTTTGTCATATGAAAAATGTGATTTATGAATGCCCACGTTTAAAAATTATATAAATATTCTACACATGAATTGTTCCATGGCGAATGATGTGACCATAAATTTACAATATAAGATTTTCTTATTTTAGTTCTTTTAAGCAAGCATTATATGAGCCGTTCAGTGCACAAAGTGACTAACTCCACTTTTTGAAAAATTTTAAATTAAAACTTTCCTGAATAGTAAAGATTTTTTTGGCCATTGAATAATAAGTAATTTAATAATTTAATTCAGAATTAATTAACTCCATCCTCTTATGTAAATCGTTTCAATTCAAATGCACGTATTTTCTTTCGACTTAGAAAAAGCTTTAGCCTTTCCTAAACCGACCACATCTGTAGCTCATTATAAGCGAAATTTATATGTTGAAAATTTCGGATGTCATGAATTCAGTAAAAATATAAGCCACATGTTTGTTTGGCCAGAAACTGAAGGATCTCGTGGGTCTCAAGAAATTGTATCGTGTCTAACAAAGTACATAAAAACTTATGCTGCAAACTTTGAAAAAATAATAACATATTCAGATTCGTGTACCGGGCAAAATAGAAATATTAAAACTGTCTTAAGTTTATTGAAACTTGTTCATAGTACGGAAATAAGAGCTGAGTCAATTGAGATGAAATTTTTGGTAAGTGGTCACAGCTATTTACCTAATGACTCAGATTTTGCCATTATTGAGTCACATGCGAAAAAAATTCAAAACATTTATTCACCAGATGATTGGTACAATATAATCAAAACATGTAAAAAGAAAGCGCCATTTCATATAATCCAAATTACCCACCAAGATTTTTTTTCAACAAAACCTTTAGAACAATCAATCATTAACAGAAAAGTAACCGTCACAGGATTCCCAGTAAATTGGCTTAAAATACGCTGCATAAAGTTAGAACGGTCCAAACCTCATGTCATACAATTCAAATATGACTTTAATGAAGATTCAGAATTTAACGAAATTAACATAAGGAAATCTGTAGCAGGTAGGCCACAGAGTATGAAAAATTTAGATCAGCCTTTATTATATCCTAAGGTAGAACTGTGACAAGGGAAAAAAGGAGAGACATGCTGGATCTGCTTAAATTCATTCCTCCTGTTAACCATAATTACTTTAACCCTTTCCGACATGAAAATAAACCCGTCCTGTATGAATTGTATGGGCTGTAGTCCAATATATTGGACATTGTGACTGAAAGGGTTAAAAACTTGACAACAAATCGAAATCACGAGTCCTTGCATACATCTGGTGAAGAAGACATTATATATTTATATGAAGAAGACATTATATATAATAAAAGCATTGTAAACACTTATTTTTATGGAAAATTGGTAATAAAACTGTATAATAACTAACTTTTTCTTTAATAAAAAACTTAAAAATTTAAATACCTGATTTAACTTTATTACTTTTTTCAGTTGCCAAATAGATTAACTCCACCAGTCACATGAAATTTGTAACTTTTTTAAAATATTTTTTTGGCTATTCTTTCATATTAATTTTAAATACCATTAGATGAAAGCTATATATGTATTTATGTATTCTACAATACATATTTGAATTCATATTATAAAGGGAATTTTAAAAAACAAATTTACATATTTCATCGCATTTCTCAACTTCTTGTTTTATGGAGTTAATCACTTTGTGCACTGAACGGCTCATATGTGGGCAGTAAAAAAAGTTCCAAAGAACGGGACGGAAAATTATTACGGGCTAATAAAAACGTCTTCATTTCTTTCCAATTTCCCTTTTTAATTGTTTTTTTGATTACTTATTATTTATTTTTTATTGCCTGTAGCGATCATATAGGTCACCACGCCAGCCATATTTTATTTTCTTTTCTATGATTACGCGCACACTACAGTCGGCAGTGAGTTCAGGAGCAATATGGAACACCGTGCACGCTTATAGAAGAAGAACAAAAGCCAGCCGCCAGAAAATATAAATCGTTTTACAATTTCAGCATTTCGCCAGCGAAACAACAACAACAACATCACATCGTCCTCAGCTCCCAATCATCCCACGCCGCAGCAGTGTGCTAATGCAGACTCGCTGCAGTGAGCGCAACCAAAAGCAAGCCTTCGTATGTTTATTTTCTTTGCTTTTACTCACATGTTACGCCGGAGTTACAGAGATTTCTGCTGTTAGTAACAGAGAGTTCTGCTGTCAATAACAGAGGGTACTACCAGCAGTACCCGCCATACAACGCGTTTGCTTGTATGAGATGCGCGTTCTATATTACTTCATATTCTTTGGTACTACTCAAAGTCCATAAATACTACCCAAAAATCATAACATGTACTACTGAAACAAAATTGAAAACGGCAGCACTGAGCGCAACATACGGTTACAAACAACCATACAGCAAAAAGATTCGGTTGATGATGACAGGCGCTCATGGGCGTACCTAGGTATGGGCTAAGGAGGGTAGTTCCCCCCTCGTAATATATATATTTTATATACATAAGTACAGAAATCTATATTCTATTCCATTTAAATTTTATATTCTGAATTTGGAAATGTAGTTATGTCTTTCCCCCTTTAATTTGTTGCTGGGTACGCCCAGGCACTTGCTTTTCGCAAAAAAGAATGAAAAGATCGGCACAATTTGCCAAAACGGTTTAATTGTTCAGCGGTCACTACATTGTCGCAATACAGTTACGCCGTCGCAGACCTGCTGGCGCCTCAGCTATTGGCAATGCGTTGCCTTAGCAACGATGTGTATGTATCATGCCAAAGAAAATAAAGACTTCATATTCTTTGATTATACACAAAATGTTTAGTGCCGATTCATTTATCATATTTATTTATCACATTTTTGAACGCCTTATTAATTTCGGGTATAACCGATTAAAAAAGTTAATAAAAAAAAGCGTTAAATGTTAAGAAAAATGTTGCTTCTCGCCCAGCCTTGAACCCGAGGCAAAATTTACGAAAAAGAAATTACGGATATCCGACGTGCTGCCTACCTGTTACACCAAATACAGTACGTGATCGTTGTAACTAAAATCATAAATGTATGTTGCAAAAGATAATATCACAAGCGAGAAAAGTTCTGGATGAGCACATGCAGCTGTGTGCGTAAAATAGCTTTGCGGAAAAAAGCTGTAATTCAGAGCTTGAAATTTTTGTGCCGTTTTCGTCGTATGAGACTGGACATCTATCTGATGAGTTATCTGTGGTTCATTATTCATAGCAGAACCGAAAGCCATGGAAATTCAATTTGCTTTTTATCTTGTGCAGCTGCTCGTATTGTTTTTATTCGCCTCAGCGCATACACAAGCAAAACGCACATTTATTTTCACACGGACGCACACCCTTGCATATTCGAATTTGCAAACGGTACGCCGCACAGTGGCTGATTCTGCCGGCGTAGGTTGCAAAAGTCGATTTTGTCATGTTCGATTTGTGGGAAACTGTTATACTTGTCCGATAGATAAATGCTTGGACCTAAGAAATCCGAAAACTTTAACTAAATTGGACAAATAGTTTTGCTTGTAAAGCCCGTCAAAGTTGAGCAATTTTAAAGTGTGAAATAATATCAGCAATTTGCACTTTTTCGGCAAAGCTGAAGTTTTAAAATACGGAAAGGAGCAAATTAATTGAAACTTTTTCCACCAGCATCGTAAAAGAAGGCATTTGTAGTAAATAATTAAATACAGGAAAAAAAGTTGGTTGATGTTGTTGTCTTTTCATAGGCACTCACTTGAAGCACTGTTTTTATCACTCTTTTTGAACTTTCGATAGACTCAAAAAAAAGGCCATACTTGCCACAGTTCCGTCTTTGGGAAAATTATTCACTAGTCTTCTGTGAGTACTGCCCTGAAGAGATCGGGTGCCCGATTTTGCCCGACTGGATTTTACAGCGATTTTTCTGTGGCCACCTCGCGCAATTTTGTGCTTTCGGGTGCGTGCGTTCGACAAGTTCGTCAAGATTTTGATAGTAAATCAATTACACGCGATTATAATCGTTATCGGGCATGCAAATTTGGATTTTGGCTTCATTGAAGATGTGATACAAGCTTGCAACTTCATATTAAGTCGATTTTTTTTTTACGTATATTGCTGTAAGCTCGAAGTAAAGAGCACTTTTGCTGGATGTGCAGTTCGCAAGTACGAAAAACAAGTTGGCTTTCATTTCCGGCAATCAGCTATCATGTATCTTTTGATGAAATGCTTTTGTTTTTAACAAAATACTAACACTGTGCCTGGCATACAATTTTTTAATTTGAGCAAAACTCAGTCAGTCGCCATTAGTCTTTGAGTTGAACCGCGCCAATGAAACAATTAGTTATTGAAAAACAAAAAGCAGACTTATATCTATGTGCACTCTCTAAAACCCACTTATGTGTCTGGGCTGTTCAAAAATCCCACAACGCAGGTAAACCTAACAACTGTTTAGGTACCTGGCAGGGATTGCAATCCCGGACCAGTTTTACAATCCCGGAATTTTCGGGACTGAAAATCACAATCCCGGGATCCCGGGATTTTTTTCGAGATTTAATATATTATTTTAACAAACTAAATCAGACGTCATGTTCAATAAAAACATTTTATTTTCATATTAAAAACATTAAAACTAAGAACAAAATATTTATGGCAAATAACATAAAATTAATAACATTAAAATTCATTCAGTCGCCACACTAGGAAAAATCAAGTAGCCGATGGCAAAAACAAACACCTTACATCAATTAAACTTTAGGTAATATCTTAAAACTATTAAAGCATTAAGGGTATCATCTACTAAAGGAGATCTTAGCTGGCTGCATATACATATTGCCTGCTGATGAAAATCATCTCTCTGGTTCAATACTAGTAGGTGAAATCGTATCTAAATATTCACATACTTTTTGCAAGTTTTGGCCACGGTTTCCGCCATTTAAAAATAAGTCAAACTCGGTAGGAATAATGTCAATAAGACGACCTCTTACATTTATAGGCGCTGTTAGTTGAGCGTCACATTTATTAATGGCTTTGTTTAATTTCATTACTAGTGATGTATTTCCGTCTATATCACTAGAGTCATTATCAAATTCATTTTCAACTTCAGTATACCTTGTACTCTGGGTATTTAAAATTCCTTCAATTTCTTTTTTAATTAAAATTACAGAAATAGCAACTCTGTTCATAACCTCATTATATAAAACTCGATTATTTTATTATTGTTTTGTACTAAATAAGAAGGGTTGCATTCTTCGAAATCAACGTGACAAAAGCAAAAAGTAAGCTTTTTTTGTTTAGATCCCCGGATCGGATTTTGTCAATCCCGGGATTTTTCGGGACTAAAATTATCCGGGATCCCGGGATTCCGGGATTCGCGATCCCGGGATTGCAATCCCTAGTACCTGCTAGTACTAGAAGCTTAGTACCTGATATTTGAATGCATATGCAAATCCTACTTATAAATAAAGGAGTTTGGAGTAAGTAAAGTTAGTTTCGAATTTAATTTGAATTAAACAACACTGCAACTAAACCGAAAAAGAAGCACAAAAATATTTTTGAAAAATTCGAAGCTGTTTGAAATATTTACTATTTCGAAGACAAAGGAGAAGTTCGTTCTGGCTGTCACTAAAGAAATTGGTTACGTCGAAGTAAGTTTGCCTGCAGCCAACATATCTACGACTAAAGAGAAGGACTTAGGACTCCAGGACTTATCGCACTACAAAGTTGAAATGGATTGCGGCAAACCGTACCAAATTCAATTTTGTCCAGAATAATGAGGAGTGGTTGGAAAAAACAATTTACTTCGATGCAGGAGATGCATGTAGTGTAAGCGATGACCAACCATCGACATTAAAGGCGGCAAAAGGAAGACCGAAAAAGTCAACTCAGGACTGTGCGTCATTCACTAAAAAAAGGAAGCTTATGGAGGCAACGGGAAAAATAACTGCCACCAACTTTTCAGAAGCTTTGATCATAAAATAAAATAAGGATCAGGGGAAAATGAAATGCGTTATAGTGAAAGCAGTTTTACCAGCAAGCCCGGGTCGCTTTAAAAGAATAAAAAACAGTATTCCCACCCCACCCAATGTGCTACCGATCAAATATAGTCCTAATGAAGCTTTACCATTGTTTTTAAACTTAGGATTGTCCAAAGAAAAAGTGACTTTTTGTACATTTTTCGAATTCTGGTTCTCATTTTGAAAGCAAAATTATTTATTTTTATCTTTAAATTTGACTCTTTCAGCTTATTTCTTAAATTTCTTATTACTTTTCATCTTTTTTAATGCATTTTCATTAAGTTTGCAACTGAAACTTATCATTGTTGCTCGCATTATTCTTATTTACAGTAAGCCGAACTTTGACAAAGTATTACGCAGCACCCTGTACCTCGATTGAGTTTATTTTTGAGAATACAATAGCCTGATGAATTTCTAAAATTTTCCAATTATCTCTACTCGTTCAGGAGTTATTAATTTTGCAACCTGAAATGACAAATTGAGCCACTGTGCGCCGCGGCGCGCCGTTTCTTGCTCATCAGCACAGCACAGCTTGCAATTCATGTTCCTTGTCGAACATCCCACAAAGAATGAAGATGAACTTCGAAAATTGAAGTTTGACGAAGCCAGCGACAAAACTTCGTATAGTCGAAGTACGTGTGGGACAGTGTGCTTACTTCTACCACATATGTGGTAGATCTACCACAATTATTTTTAAAATCAAGTTTCTACCACATCTACCACGGAGGGCTTAAAATCTACCACATTTTTGTGGAACATAAATTTTCTCTTAACCAACCTATTACTCCAAGTAAATTAGAGCTTTATGTTGTAAAATTTATGCTAGGGCTGCATTGAACATTGTAAGTGAAAATGTGCAAAAAAAACGTATACGGTAGCACTCTCATCACTTCGAAAGCAGTGCACTACAAATAGTTGACAGTTTGACAATTGCTTTGGCGGCAGGTGCAATTAAAATGGAAAAATTTCTAAAAAAAATGAATAATTTTTGCCTTTATTTTTAGTAACGTTTAGTTTTTTAGAATATCGCATAGGGATGGCAATGCGCTTGGACGGGACGAAGTTTTACGGCGCGAAGTTGTACCTGCTGCTGAAATTTGCGAGTCCGAGCTCCCAAAAAAGAAAAAAAATATAGTCAACAATACAAAAAACAATGAGAAGAAACCCGGCACAGGTTAAAGTGCATAGAAGAACGTAAAATACAATTAATGTACAAATACAATGAAATACAATAAATGTGCAAATGCAATAAAATACAATTAATGTACAATCTACCACATTTCATTCAAATCTACCACATTTTTTTCACTGGGTCTACCACATAAATGGAAAATTAAGTAAGCACACTGGTGTGGGACCTACTGCGTGGTACCTGTCTGTGTTTATTTGCTTAGTGGTAGTACCAACTCACATTTACATTCAGAATACAAAACAAGTTCGTACCGTGAAAGACAATGAACTTTTGGATGTATGCTGCCACAGGTGTACACAAGTTTTGTAATGCATAAAAATGTACAGATTTTGTTTTTTTGTATTTGGAAAAGTATCACAATTTGTACTGGATGAAAAAAGAAGTGTCCCTCCAAAATTCGTCGCAAAATTTATTACTTTTGATCCACTTGGATCAAAACGGTCACACTGTTTGCAATGTTGCCCGCCAGTGGTCCGGTGCCAAATAGTCTGCAATCATGTCTTATTTCTTAAACGAATTGTCGCTTTCACGCAGCATCATTGCGCATCAGTTGCCGGAGCAGCTACCGGACTGGCTGGCTGGCTCGCATTTTTACCAATTCCATAATGAAATGAACTATTACACTACTCGGCACGAAAAATGCACCTAAAAATAAAAGTGTTTTCTAGACTAATTTTTGGCCGCTGCACACGAATATTTGCTCAAATAATATATCTTTAATCTTAGATTTTAAAACCAGAGGAGATCATTTATTTTATCTATAAAAAAATATTCGAAAATTTATAATTTTTTATATTGGTCGAAAAATTCACTTTTTTACAACTTTCACCGTCAATAATTTCCCCAAATCTCATCTGATTTGGACAATCTGTATATCGCTGGAAAGGCTAGGGTATTATCTTCTGACAGACGAACAGCTTGTGTTGGTCGGATGATTCGTTTACGAGATATGTGCTCATAACTGAAACAACAGGGAAAAAAGGTTTTCCGAAGATTTTTCGAAAACGCTTCTTAAAATAATTTTTTGATTTTCAGTTTCGTATTCCGTAACCCACAGTTAGTTTAGAAAATATTTTTGTTTTTAGGTGCACGCGATTGACCCATTTTTTGTTAAGTAGCGTTATTTATTATGAATTACACTGTACAACAGCATTTCTGCAACAGGACTGAAAGAGGACGTCATACTGATTTGCCGAACAAAGTAACAGTCCAGCACGTCTGAGTTTTTTGTAATTTGCACATAAAGGCTAAAGGTGTCCCTATAGATTTTTACACGGAAAGTATAAAAACTTGAAGAGCTAGAGCTTTGATGTCTAAGACAAAGTTGTTTGCATTAAAAGTGTAAATATTTTTTGTATACACATGAAGCCCCCCCTTTCCTTACCCCCCTTTTTCATGTTTTTCGGAAAAATGTTTCGTAAAAGGCTTGTATTGAGTAACATATTGAAAAAAAATACCATATTGTCTGATATAAACGGACTGTTGCGCTTCGTAGTTCAAATTCGACTGACTGTTTTATTCCAGAGTTGAGAAGGTTACAGAGTTGATTACAGAGTTGAATGTAATAGATTACAATGTTAAAATAGTAGTAACAAAGTTGATTAGGGTTATAACACTACACCACCCTTTATTTAAGACAATGAAAATGAAAGTTTAACAAATGGTGTACTTATGTTTATGCTGAAAATGAATTTAAGTATACAAATCATGTTAAACTTATTGAGAATTTTGCGCTTCATTGCGACTGGATTGTTGACGAATACGAGCGCTCCTACGAAGCTGTTGACCCTCGGCTGGTATATGCTCATTAGTCGAAGATTCTGCATTCGTCAGTTGACTGTTTGAAACTGGTGTAGAGTTTTCCCTACTTGGGCTTGATGCGAAGGAAAGTCGAGAGGTACGGAGACTATATCCGAACTCGGAGAGCTGTGTCTAGATTTTAACTGGTTTGCATGGCGCTTAAAATAGCAATTTGTTGTACGTACGACGTAGACCATCTTTCCTAGTTGTCGAGCAATTACGCCTTTTACCCATTTATCACCCCTTGCGTAGTTACGAGTGAAGACTACCTGGTTCAACTGGAACTTTTGGTTGTGAGTTTTCCCTTCGTCGCGTCGATTTGTATATTCAAATAGTTGACTTAATAACGTACGAACAGGCCTGCCATGAAGAAGTTCAGCAGGTGACTTACCGTCAGCATTTGGCATAAAACGATAAGTTGATAAGTACTTAAGTACTGCAGGTGTTAGCTTCAGACCATCATCTAAGTTTTTCTTGACAGAGGTTTTAAAAGTTCGAACGAATCGTTCAGCTAAACCATTTGATGCTGGATGAAACGGCGCGGTTGTAATGTGTCTGACCCCAAGTTGTGTACAAAAAGTATGGAATTCGTCAGACGTGAGTTGAGGACCGTTATCACTTACGAGTGTTTCTGGAATCCCCTCATTTGCAAAAACTGCAGATAAAGCGTGTATAGTGTCAGCAGTTGTTGATGTTTTTAGTTCTATGACGAACGGATACTGTGAAAAGGCATCAACACAGATGAGCCACATGTGATTGAAAATTGGGCCCGCGAAGTCGATATGCACTCGCTCCCAAGGACGAACAGCATCAGGCCAATTTTGATACTCGCGTGCAGGAGCAGAATTGTTGACTTTACATATATCACACTCGTTCGTAAGTTGAATAATGTCCTTATCAATGTTGGTCCACCAAACGTGCTGCCTTGCCAGCTGTTTCATTTTCGATGCACCCCAATGTCCATCATGTAGAAGTTGAAGACATCGTCGTTTAAGAGACTCTGGAATGATGACACGGTTGCACCCGGTTTGTAAGCAAAGTAAATTGTTGTTTATTGTTATGGCAAGTTTGTGGTTGAAGAAAGAACGAAGGTCAGCATCACACGGACGTAAACTTCCTGGCCATCCATTCTCGACGAAAAAACGAACTCGCTGCAGAATCTTGTCTTTGTCGGTATGCGTCAATTGGTGTGTTTAGTTCGGTGACATTGAAACATGCTTCCATGTCGTCGAATTGTTCGTCTACCTCCAGCGGTAAGCGCGATAGAGCGTCTGCGTTGCCATGCTCGTTGGTTTTACGATATTTGACCTCATATTGATAAGCCATGAGTATGATTGCCCATCGCTGCAAACGATATGACGTCATCGTGGGCAACTGATTGACTGGATTGAAAATACTTATAAGCGGCTTGTGGTTTGTTACCAAAGTAAATTTTCGCCCATATAAATATTGATGAAAACGTTTGACGCCAAAGATAATAGCTAGTCCTTCCTTCTCTATTTGGCTGTATCGCACCTGATGTTTATCAAGGGTTTTCGAAGCGAAGGCGATAGGTCTCTCACTACCATCGGGATACGTGTGTGAAAGTACCACCCCTATGCCGTAGGATGAGGCATCTGTGGCAAGAACAAGTGGTAACTGTTCCTGATAATGCGCTAGCTGCGTTGCATTAAGGATGTGCATTTTTAAAACTTCGAATGACTGCTGTTGAGCGGAACCCCAAGTAAATTTTACGTTTTTGCGGCGCAGCATGTTGAGTGGGGCTGACAATTGCGAATAGTTGGGTATAAAATTATGATAATAATTTACCTTTCCCATAAAAGCTTCTACTTGCTTGAGGTCTTTAGGAGGTCGGAGGTCCCTGACTGCTTTGAGACCTGATTTGTCTGGCAAAACGCCTCTAGCACTGATTAAGCGTCCAAGATATTCAATTTCATCTTTTAAGAAAAAACACTTTTGTCTTTTGCACCTTATTCCGTTTTGTTGCAAAATTTGAAGAACATGTTCCAAGCGGCTAATATGTTCAGAAAATGTAGGCGCGGTGATGATAATTTCATCCAGATAGTTACCGCATCCTTCTACGCCTTGGAGTAACTGTTCGAGATATTTTTGGAAAATAGCTGGCGCACTAGCTATACCGTATGGAAGACGCTGATATTGGAATAATCCAAGCGGTGTGTTGACTGTCATTATTGTCTTTGAATCGTCATCTAATTCCATCTGCAGGTACGCGTCTTTAAGGTCGATTTTAGAAAAATGTTGACCGCAGCGAATTGTGTTCAATAAACATTCGCGAGTTGGCAATGGATATTGCTCGATGTCAAGTTGAGAGTTGACAGCTTGTTTAAAGTCACCACAAAACGATGGGTGAAGCCCACTGTGAAAATTTGACTGGCTTCCACACAGCGGCACTTGTAAGTCGTTCTACTTCTTTTTTGAATAGTGGCATTTGCGAAAATGGAATTTGTCGGCTTTTACAAAATTTGGGTTTAGCATTGGGTTTTAAAAATACACTCGCTCTAAAATTTTTAATAGTACCGAGAGCTGGTTCAAAAACATCACTGTACTTTTCACAAAGGTTGTCCACTGCACTAGTTGCATTTGTAGTTAGATTAGTAACTTGCTGAATTTCAAACCTGGAAACCGAAAATAAATCTAATCCGAATAAATTGTTTCCATTGTCCACGTTAACGAAAATAATTGCAACTTCGGTTTGTTTTTCGCCACATTTCACTCGAGTACACAGTTCACCCATAACCGGAATTTTCTTTTGACCGATAGCGAATAATTCTCTTTCATATTTGCGCAGTTGCGGGCTGTTTAGTTGCTTGTACGTCTTTGAGTTAATAATGGAAACCGTCGCGCCCGAATCCATTTGAAACGAAATCATTTTATTCAAAATTTCCAAATCGATGAACTTTTTATTATTATGTAATTTCACAACACCTGTCAAACTGTTAATTGTTTCAATCGCGTCAATGCTTTGATTCCTTTCGCGGTTTCTTCTTTTTTTCTCGTTTTTATTTTCGTCACTGTGATTGACTTTTCCTCTTTGTTTTGACATACACACTGGTGAAATATGTCCCGTTTTCCCGCACTTATTACATACAGCGTTCCTGTATTTGCAGTTTTCTCGTGTGTGTGAGTGTCCACAACCAGAGCACGATTTAAATTTCACTTTGCGGTTATTGTTGCTTTTGTTTGCGTAACCTTGTTTCGACCCCGAACTCAAAACATTCACTGGAATTTCGTTTCCTTGCGTTTGGTCTTTGATCGCGGCAACTGTTTTCGTTGTTGCTTCGTACGACTCCGCGATGAGCAGGACGTCGGCTAGCGTCGGCTGCAGCTTCTGCAAAGCGGCAGTACGCACGGCATCATGTGGTGTGTGTGTAATTAATTGGTCGCGAATCATTTCGTCCACGAAATTTTGAGAGCAATTTTCGGCTGTACATCAGTGTTGATATTGTTGGTACAATTGTACTTTTTTGATACATTTGGAAATTAAAAAGTACATTGGTACTACATTGATTTATTTGGTACATTTTGGTAAAATGGCAACATTATTCTCGAGAAACTCGATTTCAAGTAATTACGAAATATCTTAGAAACTAAAGATAAGGATAACGATTAGGTATCTAGTTGTCCTTTTAAACCTCATGGGACTATGCGTATTATCATTACTGCATATTCATATCTGTGCGTGCTGCCAACTTATCTGTATACATTTTGAATTTCACGTTGAACGCTCACATTGGAATGAAACAACTTTTAAAAACGTAATTTATGAAAATTATTACATGTACATAAGTGCAAAATTGAAAGCAGCGATACGCGACTAGCACTGCCCGAAAATAGCAATTTAAAAGCAGCCAATGTGAGCCTCAGCGATTTTGATGCGTTAGTATTTCAAATGCATTTATTGATGGGTCTTACTAGACAACAGCGTTTTTGACAACAGTGGAATGAAAAATTCATAACAAATCATACAAATCATTCAATGAAATGATAAAATGATGTATAACTAGCTGGGCCCCGCGGCTTCGCACGCAAGCTCTCTTGTTTCACCCGATACAAATTTTGAACGCATTGTTGACCCCGTCAGATTTTGATTTACAAATAAAATCATATGTCTATTATCTTTGACATCAAGTGGTTCTAACAACTGTGAAGTCAAAAGGCCAAGTCAAAAAAAAATAATAATAATTTAAGCTCAAAAAATAATTGTTGTTATGACATACAAATTCCGAAAGATTTACTTGAAGTTGAAATACCAAATGATCTCAAAGAAACGAATGACTTCTTATATTTAACAATGTGCAAATAAATATCTTATGAATGCATTTTTTGCATTTTAAGATTGAAATGCTTTAAAATAGGATTAATACTGAAAATAAATATTGAATTACAAAAATGCATTTGTTAATAAAAAGAGTTGGTACTTTTTTGTCTATTTTAGTACATTTTGTTTGGTCTCTTGGTACAAATTGGGAAAACTCATTTATCAACACTGCTGTACATGCAAAGAGGCACTCACGGGCTATGCCGCGAAGATCGGCTACCCACTCTCTGTACGTTTGCTTTGGTTTCATTTCACTTTTGAAGAAATCGTATCGCGCGGCGACTACGTGACGCTTAGACTGGAAATGAACCGTTAATTTGTCCGTTAGTTCTTTGAATGTTTGTTCTTGTAACTGGGCACTGCCAAACAGATTTTTTAACAGTTCGAAAATGTCTGTACCGATCCACGAGAGAAAAAACGATTTTTGCTTTTCAGGCAACGTGACCGAATACGCGACAAAATGCTGATGCAACTGCTCCAAGTATGACTCCCAAGTTTGGTGTTCTTTGTCATAGCTATGGAACGTTGGCACTATGGCGGAGCTTGCTGCGAAACCACCACCAGCTTGGGCGTGGACCACGGATTGCATCCACTCCCTTTGTTGCAGTAGTAAATTTTTTGTGAATTCCTGCTGTTCAAGCAGTAATTTTTTAAATAGTTCACTTTCGCCCGGCATGATTGAAATGGCAGAAACAGAAAAAACGGCCCGAAAGTAAACGCGGTGCAGCTGAGTCAGAACGAACGCTAAGAAAAATTTTTTCCTCGTCGCCAATTGATATAAACGGACTGTTGCGCTTCGTAGTTCAAATTCGACTGACTCTTTTATTCCAGAGTTGAGAAGGTTACAGAGTTGATTACAGAGTTGAATGTAATAGATTACAATGTTAAAATAGTAGTAGCAAAGTTGATTAGGGTTATAACATTGTCTTTTAGGAAAATATTTCCCAATAAAAAATATGGGGTCTTCAAACACCAAAACATTCTCAAAACTTCCCCCAAAAAAATAAAAAGCCTTAAACACGAAACCATCATTAATTAATCTTTTCATAAATTGCTAATTCTGCTTGAGATGTTGAGAAAAATGTTGAATATTAAAAAAAAAATTGTTTTCATTGAAAAACAGTTCAGGTGGTCTCAAATTACCGCAATTTTTCCAGTATTTTCCACGTTTTGCATGTCATGATGCCATTTATGCGAGTTCCATGATGAAATAAACTATTAGGTATTTATTTTAAATTATAATTAAAATATGATGTCGACCAAAAATCGAAATTTTTGGCCTGTGTTATTTGTAATGAATATATATGTTCAGGCAGAATTGCTTTTGAAGAGCAAACGAAATAATTTTAAGTTTGTTTATGATTTTTGCCGAAAGCCAACTAATTTCTGATAATTTTATTTAATTTTCTTTTCCCTAATGATGCCAACACAAAAAGTCAGCGCTTCATATATAGAATCGTGTTAAATTACATTTAAGGGATCCATGGAAACAGCAATTTTTCTCAGTATTTTTCATGTACACGCAATACTGCCACTAGTGTACCTATTCACCGCGGTGGCTAGTTTTACACGTGAACACAAAATCGACGCCTGGTGTCAAAGAGTTTAGCTACTTAGGATTTACTTTGAACCACAGTCGGTCGATATTTTCCTTTTAATGCTTCACACAGCCACATACGATCATTACTTTCTTCTAATCCAGTGTTCCGCAAACTTTTTGTGTTCAAGGTACACATATCAAATTAAGAAATTTTAGAGGTACAACAAAGAAAAAAGCAATGTTTATCTAATATTAATTTATTACTAAAATCAATATATCTAATATGTAAAGATGTTTAGTGAGAAATGTGAGTCTGTATAACTGATTACAGGCGATCAAAATTTGGAGCAATCGTTGATAACGCTGCTCTCATCTCATTTATTGTCCTCAAATGTCCTTTTATCGATGTAATAGTAGTGAGAGTTGAAAAACCCAATTCGCATAAGTAGGTTGTGGCAAATGGTAATAGAAGTGCAACAGCACGCTTTGAAAGCAGTGGATACCCATTTTTTATATGCATCCAAAAATGTTCTTGCTCTACTTCGGAAAATTTTGGTTGTAATGTCCGATCAGTTTTCAATTCCATTAACCCGAATTAGCCCACGTAAATTTTTTTTTCGAGTTTCAACAAGATTTTTTAGGAGCATACTTTTTATATGCAAAATGAAAAAACTTCATCATTAGTTGTTTAATCCTGCCCACAGGACACTCGGAATGTCCTCTTGAAATATGGCAACAGGCACAGAAAACTTTAAAAAAATATCACAAAAAGTTTTTTTTTCAGAGTAGCACACTTATGGAACATTACTCCCTTCTTCAAACACTTAAAATAAAATACAATTTATTACGCGATCAAGATGATAAGTATATATTTTAAGTAGGTCTAGGGTCTAGGCCCCTTTTTTTTGGCACTAAATATTATGTCTTCACTTTACGATGCACTACTTTATACAAACAAACACGCACTGTTGCCCAAATGATTTTAAGTGAAAGCAGGATCAATTCTGCGTTCAAAATGTGTTTGAAAGTAACGGTATCTATATTCGTTTGTATGTTATGATCGTTTGAAAATATGTCTATCTTGCGTTGCCATATGGCAACACTGGGCTAATTCGGGTTAATTCTTTCTGCTCGTTTATCTGCAAGTGTAATTATGAAACATGGAGGCTGTCCCGCGCCTCACGCAACAAAGCGCCTCGCTCTTTTAGGTCTCAGATATTCTTAATTGCATTATCTTCACAAAACCTTTTTTCCGCACACCAACCAATGACCACGGTAAGCCAGTGTGCCGCGGCACACGCTTTGCGGAGCAATGTCTAATCTCTGTGGAGTTTGTTCTGTAATTTAACCTTCACACTGTCACTATTAACATATGTTAATATTTCAATTTTGATTTTGCTATAACTTTTTGGGTTTAAGTCCGATTTTCATGCGGCTTCGGCTCAGTGGCCAATTTGTCAACCTCTTTCTATATACGTAATCAGGAAACTAAAAATTTAATTTTTTCCATCTTTTTTTTACAAATGAAAATTTTTACCCCTATTTTGGTTACATATTAACATATGTTAATATTTTTCTTCTCATCCGTGTTATAAAGACAACTTTCATTTTTTGAGCTAAGTTGGTAAGCAGAAACATCAAATGGACTGTTCTAAAGAGATTTTAGGTTCACATGTGGAAGGGGGAAAAGGGATGAATGGGGTTTCAGCCCCTACAAAGTGGGCGAATTTGTTGCTTTTTTAAAAGAAATGCCATAAATTCTTTTTCAAATATATTCTCATCAACTTTCGTATTTAAGACTTTTAGGTAATACTACATCACATATCCAAATTTGAACGAGATCGGCCAACTATATCATATAGCTGCCATAGAAACGATCGCTCGAAAATGTGTTGCATTGCGATTTGTACAAACGGGCTAAATTGCTAACAATTGGTGCATTTTCAAATATATTTTCATCAAATTTCGTATTTAGGACTTTTAGGTAATACTACATCACATATCCAAATTTGAACGAGATCGGCCAACTATCAGTTTTCAAATGCACCAATTGTTACCAATTTAGCCCTTTTGTATAAATCGCAATGCAACACATTTTCGAGCGATCGTTTCTATGGCAGCTATATGATATAGTTGGCCGATCTCGTTCAAATTTGGATATGTGATGTAGTATTACCTAAAAGTCTTAAATACGGAATTTGATGAAAATTTATTTGAAAATGCACCAATTGTTACCAATTTAGCCCTTTTGTTCCAATCGCATTTTTGAGCGATCGTTTCTATGGCAGCTATATGATATAGTTGACCGATCTCGTTCAAATTTGGATATGTGATATAGTATTACCTAACAGTATTAAATACGAAATTTGATGAAAATATATTTGAAAATGCACTTTTTATGGCATTTCTTTAAAAAAAGCAACAAATTCGCCCACATTGTAGGGGCTGAAACCCCATTCATCCCTTTTCCCCCTTCCACACGTGAACCTAAAATCTCTTTAGCACAGTCCATTTTATGTTTTTGCTTACCAACTTAGCTCAAAAAATGAAAGTTGTCTTTATAAAACGGATGAGAAGAAAAATATTAACATATGTTAATAGTGACGGTTTCCGTATATAAAAATTGGTGACAGTGTGAAGGTTAACAAAAACGAAAGCTGTCTACTGCTGTTCCTGTTGTTAATAGTGGCGGACATAATGTTAAATTAACAGTGGTCGTAATATTACGACCCCTTAACATTTTTGAATTGTATGTTATCAAGGCGAATTAATAACGGGAGCCGCGTAGGGCAAACAACCAAATTCCCATGTATTTTGTTGTTAGGTTTTTGCAACTTGATTGTCAAAATCAACGAATCAAAATCAAACTATCAGCAACCACCCAACCAAAAACAACCATTTTAACAGTCTAGATCTCTTCCAACATTAAAGATCAGCTGGTTCAACGAGGGCACCTGTATTAATTCGCCTTGATTTGTATTAGCTGCGCGTTCTGTATCACTGTTTATTCTGTGGTTGTTTTCAATTATGGGAGTAATATATTACGTAATATAACTACGTAATATTTTTACTTTTGGCGAAAAAAGTAACGTAACTTATTACCTACTTACTTTTTCCCAAATTTCTTATTACTAACATACAGTGACTTTGTTCGTTCACCTCTAAAGACAAAATTTGATCATGTGTATCTCATACATCCGAATTGTATAAAACGCATATCAAATAAAAGAAATATTGGTAAAGTTTTAAGAAAACTTAAATTTATTGAAATTCCGTTTTCATTGTAGGTGTAAAATAACATGAACCAAAAACAGTACATCTGGTGAATTCAAACAATTATCCGTACATTTGAAATATTCAATTTGAGAAAGTTGAAAAGTTTAAATTCATATTTGGTATGTTTTCCTTTTGCTTTTATTACAGCTTTTAATCTGTCCTTCATTGAATTTATTATTTTGCTGGTAAGTAATGGGCTAATTTGCTCCCATTCCTCCCTTAAGGCAGGTTCTCACCTTGTGGGGAAAAAAAAAAACGATTTTTTTTTTTTGCCTTATCGTGTAGATATATGTTTCACAAATGTGCTCCAGAAATTTCAGATCAAAATCTGAAAAATTACAAAAGTTACAGGCCGTTACAAAGAGCAGTGTAGAGCACCGGCCAAGCGCGCTTTAAACTTTAAACGCGTTTTTCTCAGAACCACATTTTTGGACCTTACGGAAGTGATTGAAGGCGCTGGAATGAACCAATCGTCACCAAATTTTTTCCAAATGTTCCTTAGGGTTCTTTCTAATAAATGAACCACCGATATTCCAAAAATATTGAAAATTGTTTATTTAAAAAAATAATAAGTGAACAAAAAAATGCGAAAATCTTAATTTTTTTTTCAAAACCTCATAACTTTTGTAATTTTGACTTTTTTTTTCATGATCTTGGTTCATTCAATAGATAATACGGTACACATTAAGAATGTGTTCGATTTTTGTGTTTCCGATCACGGGTTTTGACGGAATCACTTCCGGTAGCGGGACACCTCCTCGCCGACATGCCGCCAATGATGGACACCCCCTCCCCCCCCTTTTTTGATTCATTCAATTTGAAAAATTGTATTCTCTCAATAAATGTGTGTTCATATCCAGAAAAAATTTTCAGCTTTGTATCTTTAACCGTTTTCTCAAAAAAAATTCCTAAAAAAAGTGCACTTTTTCGGATCCACAAGGTGAGAACCTGCCTTAAAGCCACAATTAGATCTTCCTTGCTTTTATCCTTCTCCTTTTAATTTGTTTGTTAACGTAAGCCCACAAGTTCTCTATGGGGTTAAGATCCGGACTTTGTGGAGCATGGTGGAGCACGTGTTTTACATTATGCAGCAGGCATTCCTTTACAATATAAGAAGAATGCTTGGGATCGGACAGTTTTTCTGTATTTTTCGGCACATATTGGAAAATTTTGCTTTTATTTTAAAGTTTAAACTTTATTTTGTCCATTACACCGTCAATTATGACCAGTTCATCTTCGCCATCTCGCCCCCATATCCCCCAAACCATGAAATTCCCGTATGAAATTTACGGTATGGTTCACGTTTTCCTCTTGAAGAGCTGTTTTACTTCTGACCCACACAAAACGCCGCCCATCTGAACACCGAATGTTGAATATGGACTCGTCAGCAAATACATAAAGCGGTATTCCAGTAATCATCACGTTTATTAACATATTGAAACGAAAAGGCACTCTGTGCTGTGCATGAACGCTTTTGCAAGCATACTTTTAGGCAAGCACTGTGAAGTACGGCAAACTGGTATAATTCGCTTGGTATAGTCCGATATGGCAAGGTTCGCGAGAAATGGGCTGTGCGAGAATGGTCGAGCATTTTCCAATTGGAAGTTGCAAGAAACTTCGGCGCGATAAGAAAACTGGTATAAAAGCAGCAGTGTGCAGCGCAGGGAGTCGAGTCGGTGTTGAGCAAGCAAAGGGGAAACATGCAATAGTAGTAGTGTAAAGTAGAACAAGTGTAAATTTGTAAATAAAGTGATTGTTAGTGTTGATTTCTGACTGCGTTTTTGCGCTGAGCACTTGAAGTTGTTTTATTTTCAAACACAATCAAACGAACCTTGGGAAACTTGGATTTTCGTAACATTTGGTGTCAGAAGTTCGGATTGTGTTACTGAAGAAAAAAAAATAAAATAAAAACGCAGACATGGTTAAACTCGAGCTGCTGAAGGTGGACCAGCTGAAGAAGGAGCTGGCTGCCTGGAATTTGCCGACTGCTGGCGGTAAGGTGGAGTTGCAACTGCGCTTGCGAGAGGCGTGTGAATCACGAGGCATCGATTGGGCTGCACACGAGTTCGGAACGCAGGAACAAGAGGCGTCGGCCAAGGTGGAGGAGTCGCCTGCTGGTGCTGCGTCATTGCAAAGTACGACTGCAGTGGCTGCACCACTACACGCATTGGACATGAGCCAGTTAACGGTTGCACTTAAAGGCATGCTTGAGACTTCCAGCCGTGAAATGGCAGCCAAAATGGAAAATGAAAATCGCGAAATGTCGGCGCAAATGGCAGCGAAACTGGAAACCACGAATCAGGAACTGTCGGCGCAAATGGCAGCGAAACTGGAAACTACGAATCAAGAAATAGCGAAAATGGAATCGGCGAACCGAGAAGTAGCAGAGCGAATGGAAACCAAACTCCAGGAAAATTCGGAAAAATTGGAAAATGCTAATCGCGAGTTGTCCAGCAAAGTTCAGGAAAATTCTGCGCGCTTGGAGCAGAAAGTGAAAGAGATTTCGGACAGGATTAATGTGAAAGTTGAGCACCTGGAGACGCGAGTAGAACATTTAGACAAACGAGTTGACAGCAGTGTTGCCGTTTTGGTCCAATTGGACCAAAATTGGTAGCTTCGTTTCCTAAATTAAGGCTTTGGTTGATTGGTTGCTTTGTTGTGATTTTCAAGCGATTTTGGTAGGCAACACACTGCATTAATACATTTTCTATTAATTTTTTTATGATTTTACAATCTCTGCTTTCGATATGCATTTATGTGCCAACCCAGTATTTGAGGAAGGATGTAAAAAAGAAAAAAGCAAAATGTCAGAAAAAACCATTTACACGAAGGCTTTTCCCCTGCGTTTTTTTTCAATGCTCTTTTGAAGTTGCTCCGTAAATCTTCATGCATTTACATGAAGACTTTTTACTTGCAACTTTGCTTGACTTTTTTTTACGTTTAAACAAAGAAGAAATTATTGAAAATTAGCGCTTTTATTCATTCTGTAAAAAAGGTCCTGTGCAAGAAGACGAATCATGGACAGGTAATTTATTTGCAAAAGTTTTTATGTAGAAAATATTAATTTTTATTAAATTTTAAATTTATTTTGGTAGGCTGAGATTGATTTTGGACGAATTTTGGTAGGAGAAAAACATTTTTAGTGGCAACACTGGTTGACAGTCTGGAGGATCCGGTAAACAGAAAAATCGACGAGTGGCTTAGAGAGGTACAGCTGCAAGCAAGGGTGCAGTCGGTTGAGGAAAGAATTGCCATAGAAGTGCCTACTTATGATGGTACTACGTCATTCGACACATTCAAACTACAATTCGATATGGCTGCTTTGGAGAGTCAGTGGACCGATGTTAGGAAAGGTCGGAGACTGATACTGGCTCTAAGAGGTCCTGCGGCTGAGGTAATAAAAACAGTTGCGGAAGGTTTGAGGGGTGATTACGAGACCGTCGTAAGGGCGCTGGCAGCCAGATACAGTGACGAGCACAACAAAACGCTGTATTATTGCGAGCTGAAGAGCCGTAGGCAAAGAGTCAGCGCACAGTGCGGCCGATTCCCAAAAAGCTGGCCAAAACTCGAAAAATCAAGTAATTGATTCAAAATTTCTTACTCGGGGGTTTTCGGGGTCGCTGATTACGAATTTGATCTTAAAATTTTGAAAATCCACCCCCTTCCACCCCTATTGGCCACCCCCTCACGTGAAATAGCGTATATTCTAGAACATAATCAAGATGCATGAGGCACTGTAGACATATGCAGCAGACATTGAGCGGCTCGTACAGTTGTGTTACCCGAAATTCGGCGCTAATGACCTCGAGAGGATGAAGATTGAGTCATTTATTGAGGGTCTTCATGACCCAGAGACACGTCGCAGTTTGTTGATGATGGGCAAGCCGACATTCCGTGAGACGGTGACCAGCGCGATGACGTATGAGGCGGCCTGGAGGGGAAATTTTCGACAGTCATCTGCGGAAAGGCGTCGAGCCCAATCTGGACGTGTCACGCAAAGCCAGACAGTGAGCTCGGAGGCACCAGCAGGGCTGCGGGCAGTGTCATCTAGAGTCAGTTGCTGGCGATGTGACAAGCAAGGACACATATCACGAGACTGCCATCTGCAAGAAAAGCATTCCGGACAACAGACGTCGCCAAGAAGGGCTGACGCTCTGCCACACCATTCGTGCAAAACCGAGCGCAGGTATAATTCGCTAGCCGGAAACGAGGGACAGATTGTGGATGTTCGGTCGATAAGAGTTTTGCAGGAGGAAGATTGGCTTGCGGAAAGGCTGCAAAAAAACCAACGCAAGGATACGGATCTCGCGAAGATAATCAAAAGCAAAGCGCAGAGATTACGGCCGGACTGGCAGGAGATGGCTGGTGAGAGCCCGATCGCGAAGGCTTACTGGGCACAGTGGCAAAGTCTACGTCTGCAGGATGGCTGCCTATACCGCGAGTGGGAGAGCAGGGATGGCAGGACCAGAAAATTCCTAATAGTGGTCCCGAGAGGTCGAATCGACGATGTCATCGAGGCAAACCATAACGACTCCAGTGGAGGGCACCTAGGCATCGCAAAAACTGTCGCCATGATAAGAAGGCGGTTCTACTGGGTAGGATGCCAGGAGTCGGTCGCTGAGTGGATCTAAGGCTGTAATCGGTGTTCGGCTGCGAAAGGGCCGAGGAGGAGATCGCGGAGCCGCACTCAACGACTCGAAAGCAGGTTAACAGTGAGCTATGGTCTACGGGCTAACCCAGAAGGGTTCCAAGAAGGCAATCTGGTAATGCTTTACAACCCGCAGCGGAGTAAAGGTTTGTCTCCAAAACATCAAACATCATGGGAAGGACCGTACAAAGTCGTGACGAAGGTTAATGACGTGGTGTACAGAGTTCAACGCTGCAGCAACAGAAATGCGAGGTTGAAAGTTGTCCATTTGGAGCGCCTGGCGTCTTACTCCGGCGGAGCCTCGGTACTTGTTCGGGACGAACAAGTCTAAGTGATGGGCGGTGAAACGAAAAGGCACTCTGTGGTGTGCATGAACGCTTTTGCAAGCATACTTTTAGGCACGCACTGTGAAGTACGGCAAACTGGTATAATTCGCTTGGTATAGTCCGATATGGCAAGGTTCGCGAGAAATGGGCTGTGCGAGAATGGTCGAGCATTTTCCAATTGGAAGTTGCAAGAAACTTCGGCGCGATAAGAAAACTGGTATAAAAGCAGCAGTGTGCAGCGCAGGGAGTCGAGTCGGTGTTGAGCAAGCAAAGGGGAAACATGCAATAGTAGTAGTGTAAAGTAGAACAAGTGTAAATTTGTAAATAAAGTGATTGTTAGTGTTGATTTCTGACTGCGTTTTTGCGCTGAGCACTTGAAGTTGTTTTATTTTCAAACACAATCAAACGAACCTTGGGAAACTTGGATTTTCGTAACATTTGGTGTCAGAAGTTCGGATTGTGTTACTGAAGAAAAAAAAATAAAATAAAAACGCAGACATGGTTAAACTCGAGCTGCTGAAGGTGGACCAGCTGAAGAAGGAGCTGGCTGCCTGGAATTTGCCGACTGCTGGCGGTAAGGTGGAGTTGCAACTGCGCTTGCGAGAGGCGTGTGAATCACGAGGCATCGATTGGGCTGCACACGAGTTCGGAACGCAGGAACAAGAGGCGTCGGCCAAGGTGGAGGAGTCGCCTGCTGGTGCTGCGTCATTGCAAAGTACGACTGCAGTGGCTGCACCACTACACGCATTGGACATGAGCCAGTTAACGGTTGCACTTAAAGGCATGCTTGAGACTTCCAGCCGTGAAATGGCAGCCAAAATGGAAAATGAAAATCGCGAAATGTCGGCGCAAATGGCAGCGAAACTGGAAACCACGAATCAGGAACTGTCGGCGCAAATGGCAGCGAAACTGGAAACTACGAATCAAGAAATAGCGAAAATGGAATCGGCGAACCGAGAAGTAGCAGAGCGAATGGAAACCAAACTCCAGGAAAATTCGGAAAAATTGGAAAATGCTAATCGCGAGTTGTCCAGCAAAGTTCAGGAAAATTCTGCGCGCTTGGAGCAGAAAGTGAAAGAGATTTCGGACAGGATTAATGTGAAAGTTGAGCACCTGGAGACGCGAGTAGAACATTTAGACAAACGAGTTGACAGCAGTGTTGCCGTTTTGGTCCAATTGGACCAAAATTGGTAGCTTCGTTTCCTAAATTAAGGCTTTGGTTGATTGGTTGCTTTGTTGTGATTTTCAAGCGATTTTGGTAGGCAACACACTGCATTAATACATTTTCTATTAATTTTTTTATGATTTTACAATCTCTGCTTTCGATATGCATTTATGTGCCAACCCAGTATTTGAGGAAGGATGTAAAAAAGAAAAAAGCAAAATGTCAGAAAAAACCATTTACACGAAGGCTTTTCCCCTGCGTTTTTTTTCAATGCTCTTTTGAAGTTGCTCCGTAAATCTTCATGCATTTACATGAAGACTTTTTACTTGCAACTTTGCTTGACTTTTTTTTACGTTTAAACAAAGAAGAAATTATTGAAAATTAGCGCTTTTATTCATTCTGTAAAAAAGGTCCTGTGCAAGAAGACGAATCATGGACAGGTAATTTATTTGCAAAAGTTTTTATGTAGAAAATATTAATTTTTATTAAATTTTAAATTTATTTTGGTAGGCTGAGATTGATTTTGGACGAATTTTGGTAGGAGAAAAACATTTTTAGTGGCAACACTGGTTGACAGTCTGGAGGATCCGGTAAACAGAAAAATCGACGAGTGGCTTAGAGAGGTACAGCTGCAAGCAAGGGTGCAGTCGGTTGAGGAAAGAATTGCCATAGAAGTGCCTACTTATGATGGTACTACGTCATTCGACACATTCAAACTACAATTCGATATGGCTGCTTTGGAGAGTCAGTGGACCGATGTTAGGAAAGGTCGGAGACTGATACTGGCTCTAAGAGGTCCTGCGGCTGAGGTCATAAAAACAGTTGCGGAAGGTTTGAGGGGTGATTACGAGACCGTCGTAAGGGCGCTGGCAGCCAGATACAGTGACGAGCACAACAAAACGCTGTATTATTGCGAGCTGAAGAGCCGTAGGCAAAGAGTCAGCGCACAGTGCGGCCGATTCCCAAAAAGCTGGCCAAAACTCGAAAAATCAAGTAATTGATTCAAAATTTCTTACTCGGGGGTTTTCGGGGTCGCTGATTACGAATTTGATCTTAAAATTTTGAAAATCCACCCCCTTCCACCCCTATTGGCCACCCCCTCACGTGAAATAGCGTATATTCTAGAACATAATCAAGATGCATGAGGCACTGTAGACATATGCAGCAGACATTGAGCGGCTCGTACAGTTGTGTTACCCGAAATTCGGCGCTAATGACCTCGAGAGGATGAAGATTGAGTCATTTATTGAGGGTCTTCATGACCCAGAGACACGTCGCAGTTTGTTGATGATGGGCAAGCCGACATTCCGTGAGACGGTGACCAGCGCGATGACGTATGAGGCGGCCTGGAGGGGAAATTTTCGACAGTCATCTGCGGAAAGGCGTCGAGCCCAATCTGGACGTGTCACGCAAAGCCAGACAGTGAGCTCGGAGGCACCAGCAGGGCTGCGGGCAGTGTCATCTAGAGTCAGTTGCTGGCGATGTGACAAGCAAGGACACATATCACGAGACTGCCATCTGCAAGAAAAGCATTCCGGACAACAGACGTCGCCAAGAAGGGCTGACGCTCTGCCACACCATTCGTGCAAAACCGAGCGCAGGTATAATTCGCTAGCCGGAAACGAGGGACAGATTGTGGATGTTCGGTCGATAAGAGTTTTGCAGGAGGAAGATTGGCTTGCGGAAAGGCTGCAAAAAAACCAACGCAAGGATACGGATCTCGCGAAGATAATCAAAAGCAAAGCGCAGAGATTACGGCCGGACTGGCAGGAGATGGCTGGTGAGAGCCCGATCGCGAAGGCTTACTGGGCACAGTGGCAAAGTCTACGTCTGCAGGATGGCTGCCTATACCGCGAGTGGGAGAGCAGGGATGGCAGGACCAGAAAATTCCTAATAGTGGTCCCGAGAGGTCGAATCGACGATGTCATCGAGGCAAACCATAACGACTCCAGTGGAGGGCACCTAGGCATCGCAAAAACTGTCGCCATGATAAGAAGGCGGTTCTACTGGGTAGGATGCCAGGAGTCGGTCGCTGAGTGGATCTAAGGCTGTAATCGGTGTTCGGCTGCGAAAGGGCCGAGGAGGAGATCGCGGAGCCGCACTCAACGACTCGAAAGCAGGTTAACAGTGAGCTATGGTCTACGGGCTAACCCAGAAGGGTTCCAAGAAGGCAATCTGGTAATGCTTTACAACCCGCAGCGGAGTAAAGGTTTGTCTCCAAAACATCAAACATCATGGGAAGGACCGTACAAAGTCGTGACGAAGGTTAATGACGTGGTGTACAGAGTTCAACGCTGCAGCAACAGAAATGCGAGGTTGAAAGTTGTCCATTTGGAGCGCCTGGCGTCTTACTCCGGCGGAGCCTCGGTACTTGTTCGGGACGAACAAGTCTAAGTGATGGGCGGTGAAACGAAAAGGCACTCTGTGGTGTGCATGAACGCTTTTGCAAGCATACTTTTAGGCACGCACTGTGAAGTACGGCAAACTGGTATAATTCGCTTGGTATAGTCCGATATGGCAAGGTTCGCGAGAAATGGGCTGTGCGAGAATGGTCGAGCATTTTCCAATTGGAAGTTGCAAGAAACTTCGGCGCGATAAGAAAACTGGTATAAAAGCAGCAGTGTGCAGCGCAGGGAGTCGAGTCGGTGTTGAGCAAGCAAAGGGGAAACATGCAATAGTAGTAGTGTAAAGTAGAACAAGTGTAAATTTGTAAATAAAGTGATTGTTAGTGTTGATTTCTGACTGCGTTTTTGCGCTGAGCACTTGAAGTTGTTTTATTTTCAAACACAATCAAACGAACCTTGGGAAACTTGGATTTTCTTAACAATATAGTTTCGCATACTTTTTGGAAATGTGAAACTTTGAAAGATATAGTTTGCGTCTGGGTGCCCGGCCATGAACTCGTTGGAATGCAAAAAATGTTTAATAGTTTGTTAATTCAAGCGCTTCCCCAACCTCTTTTTGCAATTACAGCCAATTCTACAGCACTTGTTTTAGGATTTTTGGTAACCGTTCGTATAATTCGACGCTGAATTTGTGGAGCAGCAGCAGCTTTTTTTTCCTCTGACGGGAACCATCTCCACAAAGCCGTTTTCTGTTTGCATTTTTTATTACTAGGCATATGATTTAGATGCACCGCTGAAGCTAAAAACATGAAATTTGAACTGTAGGTACATCTTGAAAAATGAACCTTCGTTAAGAATTGATTTTTAAAAATTCGGGGTCTAATAGATCAAAATATGGGTTAAGGTATTGTATGAAGAAACGCGATTCAATAGGCCTATTGATTTCAAACTTGGTGAAAACACTCCACATCAAAAATAATTTTACACGTATTTTTCAAGTTTTCGAAAATCAAAAATTAACGGGATGAATCGTAAAAAGAAAGAATACAAAAACCATGAACCGATAAGACTATTGACATACAAATTTGTTGAAACATTTTAAATCAAAAATAATTACACACATATTGCTTACTTTTTTGAAAATCGAAATCTAACAGGGTAAACCAAGGTGATAAAGAACAAACGACTTTCAAAAACGTCATACGTTTATTGCTTAGAGTATAGCGTGTGATTCAAGTGAACACTGAAATGCGAATGGGAAGATTACAGTTCATGAACGCATGTTCAAGTAGAGCGTAACATACAAAATAACTGTTTAATCGTATGAGCATAAAGAAAGATAGAAAGTACTAAAACTAAGAAATATCAAATCCAGTGGCGTTTCTCAACATACCGCCGCCCCTGAACGAGGGTTCAGAAAGGAAGCGGTGCCACCTTGGTTATGGGTCGTCGGTATGCAGCTTTCGATGTCTTTACGGTGACAACTCTCACCATGCCGTCTGCCCCTTTATGTACATCGACGATTCGCCCAAGAATCCATTTTGATGGTGGCAAATTTGTCTCCTTGAGCACAACAACAGTTCCTAGTTCAATGTTGGTCTGTGGTTGTTGCCACTTGCTTCTCTGTTGTAGCGAAGTCAAATATTCGGTTTGCCATCGTTTCCAAAATCCCAGTTTCCCATAAGCCGCCGAAATGGGGTGCGGAAGGGGGAATAAAGTGCCATGTTATACCATCTTTGGACAAAGACTCCGAAATTTCAGTGCGGTATGCTTGCGAGATAGCCAGTGCTTGTAATTCATTCAAAGCTCGTTTAGCCCCATGAAACGTCGCACAGTGGCTGATTCTGCCGACGTAGGTTGCAAAAGTCGATTTTGTCATGTTCGATTTGTGGGAAACTGTTATACTTGTCCGATAGATAAATGCTTGGACCTAAGAAATCCGAAAACCTTAACTAAATTGGACAAATAGGTTTGCTTGTAGAGCCCGTCAAAGTTGAGCAATTTTTAGAGTGTGAAATAATATCAGCAATTTGTACTTTTTCGGCAAAGCTGAAGTTTTAAAATACGGAAAGGAGCAAATTAATTGAAACTTTTTGCGGCAGCATCGTAAAAGAAGGCATTTGTAGTAAATAATTAAATATAGAAAAAAAAACGTTTGTTGTTGTTGTTGTCTTCTCATAGGCACTCACTTGAAGCACTGTTTTTATCACTCTTTTTGAACTTTCGATAGACTTTCAAAAAAAAGGCCATACTTGCCACAGTTCCGTCTTTGGGAAAATTATTCACTAGTCTTCTGTGAGTACTGCCCTGAAGAGATCGGGTGCCCGATTTTGCCCGACTGGATTTTACAGCGATTTTTCTGTGGCCACCTCGCGCAATTTTGTGCTTTCGGGTGCGTGCGTTCGAACAAGTTCGTCAATATTTTGATAGTGAATCAATTACACGCGATTATAATCGTTGCCAGGGCATGCAAATTTGGATTTTGGCTTCATTTAAGATGTGATACAAGCTTGCAATTCAATATTAAGTCGACTCTTTTTTTGGCGTATATTGCTGTAAGCTCGAAGTAAAGAGTACTTTTGCTGGATGCACAGTTCGCACGTACGAAAAACAAGTTGGCTTTCATTTCCGGCAATCAGCTATCATGTATCTTTTGATGTAATGCTTTTGTTTTTAACAAAATACTTACACTGTGCCTGGCATACATTTTTTTTTTTTAATTTGAGCAAAACTCAGTCAGTCGCCATTAGTCTTCGAGTTGAACCGCGCCAATGAAACAATTAGTTATTGAAAAACAAAAAGCAGACTTATATCTATGTGCATTGCCTAAAACCCACTTATGTGTCTGGGCTGTTCAAAAATCTCACAACGGGTAAAAACCTAAGAACTGCAGGTACCTGGTATTACTAGAAGCTTAGTGCCTGCTATTTGAATGTAAGTAAAGTTAGTTTCGAGTTTAATTTAAACTAAACATCACTTCAACTCCGCCACTGCAACTAAACCGAAGAAGTAGCACAATAATGTTTTTAAAAAATTCGAAGCTGTTTGAAATATTTACTATTTCGAAGACAAAGGAGCAGTTCGTTCTGGTTACGTCGAAGGAAGTTTGCCTGCAGCCAAAACATCTGCGACTAACGAGAAGATATCCAGGACTTATCTATCAAGTTAAAATGGATTGCGGCAAATCGTACCAAATTCAATTTTGTCCAGAGTAATGAGGAGTGGTTAGAAAAAATAATATACTTCGATGCAAGAGATGCATATAGCATAAGCGATGACCAACCATCGACATTAAAGGCGGCAAAAGGAAGGCCGAAAAAGTCAACTCAGGACTATGCGTCATTCACTAAAAAAAGGAAGCTTATGGAGGCAACGGGAAAAATAACTGCCACCCACTTTTCAGAAGCTTTGATCATAAAATAAAATAAGGATCAGGGGAAAATGAAAGGCGTTATAGTGAAAGCAGTTTTACCAGCAAGCCCGGGTCGCTTTGAAAGAATAAAAAACAGTATTTCCACCCCACCCAATGTGCTACCGATCAAATATAGTCCTAATGAAGCTTAACCATTGTTTTTAAACTTAGGATTGTACAAAGAAAAAGTGACTTTTTGTACATTTTTTGAATTCTGGTTCTCATTTTGAAAGCAAAATTATTTATTTTTATCTTTAAATTTGACTCTTTCAGCTTATTTCTTAAATTTCTTATTACTTTTCATCTTTTTTAATGCATTTTCATTAATTTTGCAACTGAAACTTATCATTGTTGCTCGCATTATTCTTATTTACAGTATGTTAAGCCGAACTTTGACCAAGTATTACGTAGCACCCTGTACCTCGATTGAGTTTATTTTTGAGAATACAATAGCCTTTCGTTCAGGAGTTATTAATTTTGCAACCTGAAATGACAAATTGAGCCACTGTGCGTCGTGCCATTGTCAGAATATAAATCCGAAGGTTTTCCTCGGCGTGCTATAAGTCTTCGAAATGCAGCTAGAAAGGCATCGCTGGTCAAGTCGCTTACTAGTTCAATATGCAGAGCCTTGGTTGACAGGCAAATAAATATCGCGAACCACGCCTTGGTCCTTTTCTGATTTCGCCCCTTTGACAATTTAATTTGCACAGGCCCATCATAGTCAAGACCGCAGTGCAAAAAGCAGCGACTAGGTTGTACCCGTGGAGGCGGAAGATCTCCCATTAGTTGCGCACTGGTGGCTCGTCTCTGCATGAAGCAAACTTCACAGCCAAAAACAACTTTACGCACCAAATTCCTGCAGCCGACAATCCAAAACTGCTGCCGAACTATAACAAAGGTAGCCTCTACACCTGCATCCATGTGAGCCTCGTGAGTCGAATCAGAGAGGATTTGGTGTGTATCTGCTGGACCTGTTGTAACTGTTGATATTCAGTGGAGAACGCGCTCTGCTGCAAATAGCGAAAGAGAGTAGTACGAGCATGCATAAGCTCGGCTGAGGTAACAAATGGTTCAAATGGTTGTTCACGACGTCGACTGCATCTATGTACGAAGCGAAAGCAATAAGCTACAATGCGAGTTAAACGAGTCCATGATGAGATTTTACTACATAAAATTTCCAAGGTATGTTCATTTGCGCTAGTGCACAAAACAATTGCCTTTCTCATCTTTTCTTCAGTGAGAACATTATCATCAGTTGATGATATTCGCAACGACCTTGTCGTTGGCCAAGATTTTTCCGGCGCTAACAACCAGCCTGGGCCTGACCACCACAATTCGTGTCCAACTAATTGTGAGGGTAGAAGACCACGCGAGCCGCAATCAGCTGAATGAACATGGCCCCACCGATTCCGATATTCCGATTCCAATATTTCGGCAGTGCGATTGCTCACAAAGGTGTTCCATCTTCTCGGCGGCGATGACAACCAGTGAAATACAATTTCCGAATCTGTCCAACAATATACTTGAGAAATCTGTAGCGTCAATGAATCCTTGATGAGTGTAATTAGTCTTGCCAACAAAAGCGCCGCATTTAATTCCAGGCGCGGAATTGAAATTGGCTTTAGTGGCGCAACTCGGGTTTTGGATGCAATAAGTTTGGTGACGTAAACTCCGTTTACGATGACGCGACTATAAACAACTGCGGCGCACGCAGCAGCTGATGCATCAGAGAATCCGTGAAGTTCAATTGGTTGGAAGGGCGAGGAAATATATCGAGGAACTGTGAGCTATTCTATCATATTGTTACGAAAATCTCAAGTTTTCCCAGGTTCGTTTGATTGTATTTGAAAATAAAACAACTTCAGTTATTCAGCGCAACGTAGTCAAAACTAACAATCGCTTTATTTACAAATTTACACTTGTTCTTCTTTACACTACTACTATTGCATGTTTCCCCTTTGCTTGCTCAACACCGACTCGACCCACTGCGCTGCACACTGCTGCTTTTATACCAGTTTTCTTATCGCGCCGAAGTTTCTTGCAACTTCCAATTGGAAAATGCTCGACCATTCTCGCACAGCCCATTTCTCGCGAACCTTGCCATATCGGACTTTACCAAGCGAATTATACCAGTTCACCGTACTTCACAATGCATGCCTAAAAGTATGTTTGCAAAAGCGTTCATTTTCGTTTCAATATGTAATTCACTCATGTGTTTTCGCCAGCGTGCACACAAGTCTTCAGGCAGGGGTTCATCCCAATCAAGACCATGACACCATGACTCCTGAAACAAAATTTTTAATAACACAAAAATAGGTGCTACAATACCTAGAGGTTCATAAACTTTTGAAGTTTCCGATAACACAATTCGTTTTGTAGGCGTCCGGTTGCATGGCTGGGTATTTGTATTTAGCCGAAGTTCGTCACTGGATGGGTTCCAGTGGATTCCAAGAATTTTAACTGATGATTCTGATCGTTGTAGATCGAATGTAACCGGCTTGAACTCACAGATTTCTTTAAACAGTGTCTCTAGTAAAGGCCAGCAGTTTGAACTCCATTTTCGGAGGTTAAGATTAGCTTTAGATAAAAGTTCAATCAGCTGATTTTTGAGGGTGATAAGCTCTTCAACATTATCGGAGCCAGTCGGAATATCGTCTACATACGCGTCGCAAGCACATGTGCTTCGGCTGGATAGTCTGCTTTGTAGTCATCAGCGATTTATCTGAGAACACGAACTGCGAGAAACGGTGATGGTGCAAGCCCATATGTGACAGTTAAGAGGCGATAGTGCTCAAGTGGGCTGGTTCATCGCTTCTCCAAACAATACGCTGATAGTTCGTGTGCCTCGGAACATTTTTTCTATGTCAGCGCAAAAAACATAACGATGCTGACGGGATCGCAAGAAAACGCCGAATAAATCTCGCTGAATAGGTGGCCCAATATGCAAACGATCATTCAAGGAAAATTCTGACGCATCTTGAAACGACACGACATTTGGTCGTTGAGCTGTCAGCTTTGAAAACTGCGTGATGTGCCAAGTAAAAACATTGTGAGTGACCGATATCAATTTCATTTGGCGGAACGCGCTCCATATGAAACAACATTAAATATTCATTCATAAATAAATATAAAATAAAAGTTTGTCGTCGAAATGTAGATTCTAAATTATTAAACCGTGTAATAGATTGTGAAAGAGTAGCATCAATTGGTGGTGCTTCATCCTTAAATGGATATATAACTACATAAGTGCCCTTCTCATCCCGTGCTACTGTCGAACTAAAATGCATCTCTACAGGGTCAGCTTTGTCGAGCTTGCTCTTTGATGTTTGCAAGCTATCCATTTCCATAAATGTACGAACAAGAGCATCAATATCGAGTAGTGCATTGTTTGCAATTGAATACGATGGGCTGTGCTCAAGTGAAAAATAACAACCAGCAATGACCCAACCAAATATGCTTTTCAGTGCGATAGGCATATTCTTGTCAAAATGAATGCGCTCTTCAGTCAAAATGTTCCACAGTTGGTCTGAGCCAATGATGACGTCAATCGGACCTGCGACACCGAACGATGGATCTGCTAACGACAAATTGAGAATTTGTGTCCAGGTGGAAGAGGAGAAGTCAACCGATTGCGTCGGCAAAGTTGAAGTAAGCGTCGATATGATGAGCGCATCAATATCACAATGATTAGAAGAAGTTCGAGAGTGCAAGGTGAGACGAACACGACCTCGTGTAGTACCCGCATTACACGAAGAGAGAATCTTGATCGGGATACGAGCATTCTTCCGTGTAATGCCAATCAATTGCACAAACGATTCAGTAACAAACGATACTGTTGACCCTGTGTCAAGCAGTAAGCGACAATCAACAGCATTTCCCCACATATCCGTCGCCTTCGTAAGTGCAGTGGGTAACAACATGTGAGAAAGAACTGTTGAACTCTCAGTAGAGTGATTACTGAGAGCTGGTGGGTGGTGAGAGGAAGCAGTACTCAAAGCGTTATGGGCCAGTTACTCATGACATAACTTAGTTTTACTTGTCAGCTAGCACGACCTGGCATACCCGAAAGCTGTACAACTGGTTACCCGAGACATAGAACATAAACTTAGAACTTAACCGTAAACTTAGAAATCTGTTTCGTTTTGGTTTCTAAGTTTATGTTTACGGAAAACGCAAAAAATGTTGCCACGCTCTTCGGAATGAATTGAAAAGTAAACAAATTAAAATAATTTGTAAAATATACAAAATGGATTGCAATTTTTAATTTCGTAAATATATTAATAATTTTAGTCGTTGGATGCTCAAACATTTAATAATAGCAAGTAAAAAATGTTGCGAAAAGTTTGAATTTGATTGTTCACGAGATGGAGAAATCGAAGTGGCAATATTGTCGCTCAGCTGATCAGCTGATTTTTAAGTTTATGTTTACGGAAATAAAGTTTTGAGTAATCGCTCAAATTTTCTAAGTTTATGTTTATGGTTAAGTTTATGTTCTGTGTCATGAGTAATTGGCCCATAAGTCGATGCGCGATTATTGTTATTGCTATTCGCAGCGCTTGGTCCAGCCTGCACGTTAATAATAATTTAATAATAATTGATTGGCACGACAGCCCGCTTACGCGAGACTAAGGCCTAGCTTCCCGCAATCACCCGTGTTGTGCGTGTGAATTTTGTACGCGGGTGGAAGGGACCTACAGTTTTATGCCGGTTCCGAACGGCAGGTTGGGAGCTTTTTCATAGGCAATTTTTGCTCTCAGAGGTTTGCCCATTCCAGCCTGCACGTTATTACGTTTAATAACACTGCACAACAGCATGTCTGTTGCATGGAGTTTTTTACATGAATCTGAATCGTTTTTCCACGCTGTTTTCAAAACCATACTCCGTTTTTATGTAACAGCTCTAGTTTTTGCAAAAACTGGGCGTGTCACTTTTTCGAATTTTCCTCGGCTTTTTTCTCGTTTTCGACTGTTATTTCTGAACCAATAATCCTATCGACATGATTTTTATATCGTTGCACTTACAACATTTCACGCCATCTTTTCTTGCATTGATCAATTTTATGCGTTCTGAATGGGCGTGGTAATAAGGTTTCAAAGTACGAAAATATTGAATTTCAAGGCGTTTTTTCTGATGGCGAAAAATGTAAAGATGTTTCATAAATCAAGTTTCGAAGTATATGAATATCTTAAGAAGAAACATCAAGCAATACAACACAGCCAAATTATTTGGCGGAATACACATTCGCATCGAAATAATAATAAAACTGTACCATAGCGATTTTCATCTCTTTTCATACTTTTTCCTTAAAAAATTAGGAGCCTCAAAATATGCTCTTTTATATGTTCAAATTTTAGTTTGGAATACAAGCAAAAACAAAAATATTTTGAATTTCTCGCAACAAAAAAAAATTAAAAACTTTGCATATTTTCAGGCCCCTAATTTTTTAAGGAAAAAGTATGAAAAGTGATGAAAATCGCGATGGTACTTTTTTCCTGTTATTTCGATGCGAATGTGTATTCCGCCAAATAATTTAGCTGTGTTATATTGCTTGATGTGTCGACTTTCATTATACACCTAACTCGTTAATTGTTTTACAAAAAATGTGTATGCTTTTGACCATCAAAGAAAACGCCTTAAAATTCAATTTTTTCCAACTTTGAGGTCCAATTACCGCGGCATTTTAACACTTATAAAAATAAGTTGCATCGTAAAAGAAGCCGTGCGGTGTTGTTAATGCGATAAGGTGAAAATCATGTCAATCGGTTTCTTGGTTTAGAAACTACGATCGAAAATATGGAAGAAGTGGAGGAAAAACTGAAAAAATGACAGGGTACCTATATCTCACAAACTAGAGCTGCTAGAAATTGGAGGGTAGATTCGGAATCAGCGCACCCAAATTAGTAAGAAACAGTAGAAAAACTCCATGCAACAGAAAAAAAGTGTTTTTTTGTTGCGCTGTGTAATCGATTGATCCGCATGTACTAACGTATTGAAACGAAAAGGCACTCTGTGCTGTGCATGAACGCTTTTGCAAGCATACTTTTAGGCATGCACGTTGAAGTACGGCAAACTGGTATAATTCGCTTGGTATAGTCCGATATGGCAAGGTTCGCGAGAAATGGACTGTGCGAGAATGGTCGAGCATTTTCCAATTGGAAGTTGCAAGAAACTTCGGCGCGATAAGAAAACTGGTATAAAAGCAGCAGTGTGCAGCGCAGTGAGAGGAGTCGGTGTTGAGCAAGCAATGGGGAAACATGCAATAGTAGTAGTGTAAAGTAGAACAAGTGTAAATTTGTAAATAAAGTGATTGTTGATTTTTGCTGAGTAATTGAAGTTGTTTTATTTTCAAATACAATCAAAACGAACCGTCGATAACGAACTGTGGAATTTCGTAACATTTGGTGTCAGAAGTTCGGATTGTATTACTGAAAGTAAAATAAAATTATAAAAACGCAGACATGGTTAAACTGGAGCCGCTGAAGGTTGACCAGCTGAAGAAGGAGCTGGCTGCCTGGAATTTGCCGACTGCTGGCGGAAAGGTGGAGTTGCAACTGCGCTTGCGAGAGGCGTGTGAATCACGAGGCATCGATTTGGCTGCGCATGAGTTCGGAACGCAAGAGCTGGAGGCGTCGGCCAAGGTGGAGGAATCGCCTGCTGGTGCTACGTCAGTGCAAAGTACGACTGTAGCGGCTGCGCCACCACAAGCAATGGACATGGGCCAACTAATGGTTGCAATAAAAGGCATGTTTCAGGAAACTTCTGCGAAAATCGAAAATGTCAATCAGGAAATTTCGCTAAAAGATGACACTGCGAGCCGGGATATGGCGGAAAATTCTGGGCGCATAGAGCAGAAGGTGGAGGAAATTTCCGATAGGCTGAACGTAAAAGTTGAGCACCTGGAGACGCGAATGCACAATTGGGACAAACGAGTTGACGAAATAGGTGATTCCCTGCACAAACGAGTGGACGACCTGGATGATTCCCTGCATAAACGAGTTTACAGTCTGGAGGAGCGGCTTAGAGAGGTACAGCTGCGAGCAAGAGTGCAGTCGGTTGAGGAAAGTTTTGCCATAGCAGTGCCTACTTATGATGGTACTACGTCGTTCGACACATTAAAACTACAATTCGATATGGCTGCTTTGGAGAGTCAGTGGACCGATGTTAGGAAAGGTCGGAGACTGATACTGGCTCTAAGAGGTCCGGCGGCTGAGGTAATAAAAACAGTTCCGGAAGGTTTGAGAGGTGATTACGAGACCGTCATAAGGGCGCTGGCAGCCAGATACAGTGACGAGCACAACAAAACGCTGTATTTTTGCGAGCTGAAGAGCCGTAGGCAAAGAGTCAGCGCACAGTGCGGCCGATTCCCAAAAAGCTGGCCAAAACTCGAAAAATCAAGTAATTGATTCAAAATTTCTTACTCGGGGGTTTTCGGGGTCGCTGATTACGAATTTGATCTTAAAATTTTGAAAATCCACCCCCTTCCACCCCTATTGGCCACCCCCTCACGTGAAATAGCGTATATTCTAGAACATAATCAAGATGCATGAGGCACTGTAGACATATGCAGCAGACATTGAGCGGCTCGTACAGTTGTGTTACCCGAAATTCGGCGCTGATGACCTCGAGAGGATGAAGATTGAGTCATTTATTGAGGGTCTTCATGACCCAGAGACACGACGCAGTGCATTGATGATGGGCAAGCCGACATTCCGTGAGACGGTGACCAGCGCGATGACGTATGAGGCGGCCTGGAGGGGAAATTTTCGACAGTCATCTGCGGAAAGGCGTCGAGCCCAATCTGGACGTGTCACGCAAAGCCAGACAGTGAGCTCGGAGGCACCAGCAGGGCTGCGGGCAGTGTCATCTAGAGTCAGTTGCTGGCGATGTGACAAGCAAGGACACATATCACGAGACTGCCATCTGCGAGAAAAGCATTCCGGACAACAGACTTCGCCAAGAAGGGCTGACGCTCTGCCACACCATTCGTGCAAAACCGAGCGCAGGCATAATTCGCTAGCCGAAAACGAGGAACAAATTGTGGATGTACGGTCGGTAAGAGTTCTGCAAGAGGAAGATTGGCTTGCGGAAAGGCTACAGAAGGACCAGCGCAAGGATACGGATCTCGCGAAGATCATCAAAGGCAAAGCGCAGAGATTACGGCCGGACTGGCAGGAGATGGCTGGTGAGAGCCCGATCGCGAAGGCTTACTGGGCACAGTGGCAAAGTCTACGTCTGCAGGATGGCTGCCTATACCGCGAGTGGGAGAGCAGGGATGGCAGGACCAGAAAATTCCTAATAGTGGTCCCGAGAGGTCGAATCGACGATGTCATCGAGGCAAACCATAACGACTCCAGTGGAGGGCACCTAGGCATCGCAAAAACTGTCGCCAAGATAAGAAGGCGGTTCTACTGGGTAGGATGCCAGGAGTCGGTCGCTGAGTGGATCAAAGGCTGTAATCGGTGTTCGGCTGCGAAAGGGCCGAGGAGGAGATCTCGGAGCCGCACTCAACGACTCGAAAGCAGGTTAACAGTGAGCTATGGTCTACGGGCTGACCCAGAAGGGTTCCAAGAAGGCAATCTGGTAATGCTTTACAACCCGCAGCGGAGTAAAGGTTTGTCTCCAAAACATCAAACATCATGGGAAGGACCGTACAAAGTCGTGACGAAGGTTAATGACGTGGTGTACAGAGTTCAACGCTGCAGCAACAGAAATGCGAGGTTGAAAGTTGTCCATTTGGAGCGCCTGGCGTCTTACTCCGGCGGAGCCTCGGTACTTGTTCGGGACGAACAAGTCTAAGTGATGGGCGGTGAAACGAAAAGGCACTCTGTGCTGTGCATGAACGCTTTTGCAAGCATACTTTTAGGCACGCACTGTGAAGTACGGCAAACTGGTATAATTCGCTTGGTATAGTCCGATATGGCAAGGTTCGCGAGAAATGGGCTGTGCGAGAATGGTCGAGCATTTTCCAATTGGAAGTTGCAAGAAACTTCGGCGCGATAAGAAAACTGGTATAAAAGCAGCAGTGTGCAGCGCAGTGAGAGGAGTCTGTGTTGAGCAAGCAATGGGGAAACATGCAATAGTAGTAGTGTAAAGTAGAACAAGTTTAAATTTGTAAATAAAGTGATTGTTGATTTTTGCTGAGTAATTGAAGTTATTTTATTTTCAAATACAATCAAAACGAACCGTCGATAATGGACTGTGGAATTTCGTAACAGTATGATGAAGAGAATGACATATGGGGTATTTCACGTCAAACGGACAACCAAAAAAAGTGAGGTCGTGAAATTTGTTTATATTCTGGTCAGTTATACTTCTAGTAGACGTGGATGTGTACACCCAAGTTTTTTCCGTATGATGTTTTTTGCTGAGTTATGAGCTTTTAAAAATTCACTAAGAATAAAGTCATGAATTTTTCGATGCTTATTATCTGTATCAATTAATTTGTAAAGAAAAAATAAAAAGTATTGTTTCTGATAATAAAAAAGTTGTTTTTTTGTTTTTGTCGAATTCTTAATTTTAATTTTGTTTACGTATAGTAAACCGGAAGTGAAAATTTCAAATCGATTTTTGAAAAACTTCGACACTTTTTTTTTAATTCTTTTAACTTAAATTAGAGCTTTATCTCCAACCGTTTAAGACTTAGAGCACATACAGTACATACACATAGCTTAAAACAATGGATTTTATGTAATTTTGTGTAAAAATCCATTATTTTCAGCTATGTGTATGTACTAGGGATCGCAATTTTTGGCCATTTTGCGATCCCGGGATTTTCGGGATTGAAAAGTCAAATCCCGGGATTCAAATAACAAATTTTTTAAATAAAACAATTTTACCAAATTGCATAAATACTTGTTTATAATATATTTACCATAAAAATGGACACAGTTTAATCACATTTGGGGTAGTTTTAAGATTTTTTATCTTGAATTTAATCACATTGTAAGGCGGAAAGGGAGGCAGTCGGTGTTGAGTCGTCGAAGTGGTTGGTTGTGCGCGGCACATCACCAAAATCCAGTTGTCATTTACAATCAGTTGTCAATTACATTCAAAATTGTCAGTTTAAATTTAAATCAAATAAATAAACATAGTCATCCTTGACAACATTTTGTTTAACTTAAAAGTTTTTCATTTGACATTTAACTTCAGTTTGATAACATTTTGTTTTATCCAAAAATGACACTTAAACATAACTTATTGCTTTGCATCAAATGTATCATAAAGTACATATATACGCATATTTGATAAAAAAAATAAAATAGTTAATTTGTTAGTATTGGGTGTACAAGTAGAAAACCGCCGTTTTTTTTCATAATTTGAGGCTTTATTGCGTATAGCAAGGGAAATGGATTGCTGAGTCACACCCAAAGAATCCGCGAGTTCTTGTTGCGTCTGACAAGAATCTTCATCCAACAGAATCTCCAAAGCTGCATCTTCAAACTTTTTCACGGGACCCGGCCGATCCTTGTCTTTCACGTTATAATCACCATTTTTGAATTTCACGAACCATTCTCGACACGTTCTTTCACTGATACACGACTCACTATAAGTTGCTACAATCATTCGACGCTCTTCAGCTGCAGATTTTTTCGAATGAAACGCGAAAAGCAAAATCTCCCGCAAATTACGCTTATTCGGTTCAAATTTCGACATCTTCACGCACCAACAAAAATGGACAATAAGAATAAACAAGCGAGATGATGTGGAGTTGTTAACCGATATCTTAGCTTGCCATGTGATGTTTCTGATCGGAATTCTCTCACCGATTTCCAAAGGTGGCACCACCCAGTGGAAAACGGCGGTTTTCTACTTGTACACCTGATACTTTTAGTTTTACTTCGATTATTTCGATAAAAAAGTTAAGCGTTGTGATTAACTAAAAACTGAGATCTTAAAAATACTAAGGCATTAAATGTTTTGCCCTCTAATCTAGAGCGAAATTTATTGCAAATAAACCGTGCTGAAGAGAAACATTCTTCAGATTCAATACTTGTTGGTTGAATGCTTAGTAAATAATTATAAGCCTTTTGCAAAAGACGCCCTCTATCCCCTCCCTCCTCCGTCAGATAAGGAATTGGGTTTTTGTGCTTTTAAATTTATTTCATTTGAACTTTGAAGCATCTTTTGCAATCCCGAAAATCCCGGGATTAAAAGATTTGAATCCCGGGATTTTCGGGACTGGAAAAAGTCCGGGATCCCGGGATCCCGGGATTGCGATGCCTAGTATGTACTGTATGCGCTCTAAGTCTTAAACGGTTGGAGATCACGTTTTAATTTTTTTTTGTGGAGAATTAGTACATTTAAAGCTTTAATTTAAGTTAAAAGAATTAAAAAAAAGGTTCGAAGTTTTTCAAAAATCGATTTGAAATTTTCACTTCCGGTTTACTATACGTAAAAAAAAATTAAAATTTAGAATTCGACAAAAGCAAAAAAACAACAACTTTTTTACTATCAAAAACAATACTTTTTAGTTTTTTTTACAAATGAATTGATACAGATAATAAGCATCTGTGGGCTCCGGCGACGAGGGTCAAGTCGTACCGGAGCCACTTAGAAGCGGCGTATCGTCTTAGTGCGTTGCGGGTCGGTTGCGCCTTTCGCACAACGTCCTACGACGCCGCATGCGTGGTGGCAGGCATGGTCCCCATTGACCTGCTGGCGGAAGAGGCGTTTTTGAAATATGCGGAGCGTGGCAAACCTCCAGAATGCATTGACCATAAGAAGCAAACACTGGAGAAGTGGCAAGAACGCTGGAACCGTCCTAGTAAGGGGCGATGGACTCGCGCCCTTATAGCCGACCTGCAGCAGTGGACAAGCAGGACGCATGGACTAGTAAACCACCACTTAACGCAAGTCCTCACAGGGCACGGTTGTTTTAAGGCCTACCTGTACCGTTGTGGGTTTGAAGATGACCCGTACTGCTGCGTATGCAACGGCAAAGTCGAGGACGCGGAGCACGTCTTGTTCGAGTGTGCTAGATACAGCGGACAACGACGCCGCTTGACCACACAGCTGGGACGTGTGCCCACAGTGCAGACGCTTATTAGGGAAATGCTTAAATCGGCCTCAAATTGGAGTGCAGCGGATGAGTATGCAGCGAGCATCATGGCGGTGCAACGACAAGTCGAGAGAGAGAGGCGCGCGCAGACGCGGGTTAGGACGGAGCCAGTCTAGGCAGGAGTCCCCCCTGTGTTGTAATGCCGGGAGGCGGGTGCCACAGGGGTCGAACGTGGGGGGTGGTTTTTATGCGGTAAAAATCCGTAATGCTGGTGCTGGAGCACTGGTATCTTACGAAGATTTTCCACCTCCGTCAGAAAACAAACAAAAAAAAAAAAAAAAAAAAGATAATAAGCATCGAAAAATTCATGAATTTATTCTTAGTGAATATTTAAAAGCTCATAACTCAGCAAAAAAACATCATACGGAAAAAAAATTGGGTGTACACCTCCACGTCTACTAGAAGTATAACTGACCAGAATATAAACAAAATTCATTTTTTTGGGTTGTCCGCTTGAAGTGAAATGCCCCATATACGACATCGAAACGAAGACAAACATTTATTAGCACGATGTGAACTACTTAAACAATTAAAACATAGATTGTTAGCTTTAACAAATGAACGTCTTTGGCTAACATGTAAACATTTAAACTTTGGACATTGCGGTAGCGTATGAGCTTCGGAACAGTGCTTGCATTTTATATCGATTTTGTCTCCCTCGGTTTTAGCGAAATTTATGACAGCCGAGCGACGATTAGAACAGCGAGAATTCGTCTGGCACGCTTCAAGGGCGTCACAGCGATGAACCAAAGATTGCATGAACTCTTCAAGGTTTTTTCTACGTGAGCATCACTGTTTTCAGCCCACGCTTTCTTCGTCTACTTTGTTAAGGAGAATATGAATAAACCATGGATCCCTTTGATTAGCACCAAGCGCATTCAGCCCACGAATAACTTCGTCTGCTCCATCGGTAATTTTACGCAACACTAAGGCATTGAGCGAATTGCAGGTGGGGAGAGACAAGAATGATTGCACAAAAGATCGAACGATTAGGGGTTTGCGATCATACCGTTGTGTCAGGCGTTCCCAAGCCTCGACGTAATTTGTGTCCGTGAGAGCTAAATGTTTCACCAATTGCAGGGCGTCACCATCCAAATATGATTTTAAGTAGTGGAACTTCTGAGTCTCTGTCAATCCATCCTTGTGGTCAATGGCACCTGAAAAAAGGTCTCTAAATGAGGCCAATCTTGGTAGCTACCGGAAAATGTCGGGACTTTAATCTTAGGCAGATGAATATTTGAACTGTTGTTGGTCTCGCTGAGCCGTGCAAGGAACCTCGCTTGTTGCGTCGCCAAGTGTTCAATTGAACTTTCATGTTGAACACGTGATTTGTCTCGTGTTCTTGCGCTGAGCGCACTTGACAGCTTCGCGTGCGCAGCGAATTATTTATCCTCGTAATCTAAGATATCATCTACCGGGTCAACGAAGCCTTCTTGATCCTCATAGGCGTAGAGCTCCTTACTCAACTCGACCAATTCATTGAAGTTCTCCTCCAACTTTTGTAACCGGTTTGACAGAAGTTCAACAGAAATGTCTTCGTCGAGGGCTTGTGTAGACTCATATGCCCGAGAAATAGATACTTTGGCCCAACCACGTTTTCGTTTTAGTTTGTCCATTGTTAAAAAAAAGTCACAAGACAACACTTATGGACGACCACTTCACAAGATACCAGTTAACAATATCACAATAGTCACGTGGAACAAATTGCTTGCCACTTCAAGTAAATTTTCTTTAAAATCCAACTTAAAATCGGTTCATTGAGTCCACATAGAACAAATTCACAAAGCACTAAACATTTCACAATTATTAATTGCCGGTTTCACGTTTCAAAAACGTTATAAGTTTATTGCTTAGAGTATAGCGTGTGATTCAAGTGAACACTGAAATGCGAATGGGAAGATTACAGTTCATGAACGCATGTTCAAGTAGAGCGTAACATACAAAATAACTGTTTAATCGTATGAGCATAAAGAAAGATAGAAGTACTAAAACTAAGAAATATCAAATCCAACACAAAAAACTTTGTATGGAGAAACATGATTTAATGGGGTTTTTGACTTTAAACTTGGCACGACATGTTTTTTTTATTTTTTCGAAAATCGAAATCTGGTGGGGTCATCGATGGGTTAAGAGTTTGTATAGGGAAACTTGATTTAAAAGGTCAATTTACTCAAAATATGGCGAGAGCCCTTTTAAATTAGATATAATTAGACATATTAGACATATTTATTTCTTTATTTAAAGCCCACAGAACAAAACTGTAACTCAAACAATAACAAAACCTTAAATAAAATTTAAAAAATTAACTACTTTTTATAGTAAATACTTAAAATTTTCTCGAAGTTTTCTGTTTGTAGGAAGAAAACGATCTTTCAACATGCTCCCATATATAGAGTAAAAAATTAAATCTTTGGCCATTGATTTTCTACTTCTAAAAATAACTTTAAGCTATAATTAAATGAATTAATTGCATATTAATTAACTGTATTTGTCTCACTAGCTCTACATAATCTGAAATAATGTATTCCTATGTTATTTAATGAATAAACAAATAAATAAAAACATCACATGAAGTGATGGACGCATAGGCGTATTTTGGCAACAGATCTGGCTTGATCGTCATTTTAAATATATCTCATGTCGGATCTTTAAAAAGGAAGCAACGTTCATCTAGATCCTTAATAGAGCTTTTTTTCAAGGTTAATCTTAAACTTTTCAGCAATACACCGCCCATCGTTTCCTGGTACGATCTCCAATGAATTCCGCAACTCCGTGATCACGCATACCCCAGCGAGTTTGAGCTTTTTGAGTGAGATCTCGGTATGCATTCATAACGCTGCTTAATATATTGATACGATGAGAAATTCTGTGCCGCACTGTACAGGAATGCTTTTCTCCGCATGAATGTTTTCCAAGCATACTTTTAGGCATGCACTGTGAAGTACGGCGAACTGGTATAATTCGCTTGGTATAGTCCGATATGGCAAGGATGGTTCTCGAAGAAATAGGCTGTGCGAGAATGGTCGAGCATTTTCCAATTAGAAGTTGCAAGAAACTTCGGCGCGATGAGAAAACTGGTATAAAAGCAGCAGTGTGCAGCGCAGTGAGTCGAGTCTATGTTAAGCAAGCAAAGTGGTAACAAGTGTAGATACAAGCGAAGTGTAAATTCTGTAAATAAAGGATTGTTAGTTCTGACTGAGTTTGCGCTATATACTTGAAGTAGTTTTATTTTCAAATACAATCAAAACGAACCGTCGATAACGAACTGTGGAATTTCGTAACATTTGGTGTCAGAAGTTCGGATTGTGTTACTGAAGATAAAATTATAAAAACGCAGACATGGTTAAACTCGAGCTGCTGAAGGTGGACCAGCTGAAGAAGGAGCTGGCTGCCTGGAATTTGCCGACTGCTGGCGGAAAGGTGGAGTTGCAGCTGCGCTTGCGAGAGGCGTGTGAATCACGAGGCATCGAATGGGCTGCACACGAGTTCGGAACGCAGGAACAAGAGGCGTCGGCCAAAGTGGCGGAATCACCTGCGGGTGCTGCGTCGGTACAAAGTACGGCTGCAGCGGCTGCGCCACCACAAGCAATGGACATGAGCCAGCTTATGGTTGCAATGAGAGGCATGTTCCAAGAAACTTCTTCGAAAATCGAGAATGTCAAAGGCATGTTCGAGACTTCCAATCGTGAAAATCGCGAAATGTCAGCGCAGATAGCGGCGCAAATGGAGGCGAAACTGGAAACCACGAATCAGGAACTTTCGGCGCAAATAGCAGAGCGAATGGAAACCAAACTCCAGGAAAATGCGGAAAAATTTGAAAATGCGAATCACGAGTTGTCCAGCAAGCTTCAGGAAAATTCTGCGCGCTTGGAGCAGAAAGTGGAAGAGATTTCGGACAGGATTAATGTGAAAGTTGAGCACCTGGAGACGCGAGTAGAACATTTAGACAAACGAGTTGACAGTCTGGAGGATTGGGTGAACAGAAAAATCGACGAGCGGCTTAGCGGCTTACAGCTGCGAGCAAGGGTGCAGTCGGTTGAGGAAAGAAGAAGTGCCTAGAAGTGCCTACCTATGACGGTACTACGTCGTTCGACACATTCAAACTACAATTCGATATGGCTGATTTGGAGAGTCAGTGGACCGATGTTAGGAAAGGTCGGAGAGTGATACTGGCTCTAAGAGGTCCTGCGGCTGAGGTAATAAAAACAGTTCCGGAAGGTTTGAGAGGTGATTACGAGACCGTCATGAGGGCATTGGCAGCCAGATACAGTGACGAGCACAACAAAATGCTGTATTATTGCGAGCTGAAGAACCGCAGGCAAAGAGCAGACGAGGCGCTGCAGACGTATGCAGCAGACATTGAGCGGCTCGTACAGTTGTGCTACCCGAAATTCGGCGCTGATTATCTCGAGAGGATGAAGATTGAGGCGTTTATTGAAGGTCTTCATGACCCGGAGACACGACGCAGTGCATTGATGATGGGCGAGCCGGCATTCCGTGAGACGGTGACAAGCGCATTGACGTATGCGGCGGCCTGGAGGGGAAGTTTTCGACATTCATCTGCGGAGATGCATGGAGTCCAATCTGGACGTGTCACGCAAAGCCAGACAGTGAGCTCGGTGGCACCAGCGGGGCTGCGGGCAGTATCATCTCGAGTCAGTTGCTGGCGATGTGACAAGCAAGGCCACATATCACGAGACTGCCATCTGCGAGAAAAGCGTTCCGGACGTCGCCAAGAACGGATGACGCTCTGCCACACCATTCGTGCGAGACCGAGCGCAGGCATAATTCGCAGGCCGAAAACGAGGAACAAATTGTGGATGTTCGGTCGGTAAAAGTTCTGCAAGAGGAAGATTGGCTTGCGGAAAGGCTACAGAAGGACCAGCGCAAGGATACGGATCTCGCGAAGATCATCGAAAGCAAAGCGCAGAGATTACGGCCGGCCTGGCAGGAGATGGCTGATGAGAGCCCGATCGCGAAGGCTTACTGGGCACAGTAGCAAAGTCTACGTCTGAAGGATGGCTGCCTATACCGCGAGTGGGAGAGCAGAGATGGCAGGACCAGAAAATCCCTAATAGTGATCCCGAGAGGCCGAATCGACGATGTCATCGAGGCAAACCATAACGACTCCAGTGGAGGCCACCTAGGCATCGCAAAAACTGTCGCCAAGATAAGAAGGCGGTTCTATTGGGTAGGATGCCAGGAGTCTGTCGCTGAGTGGATCAGAGGCTGTAATCGGTGTTCGGCTGCGAAAGGGCCGAGGAGACGATCGCGGAGCCGCACTCAACTAGTTGAAAGCAGGTTGACAGCGAGCTATGGTCTACGGGCTAACCCAGAAGGGTTCCAAGAAGGCAATGTGGTAATGCTTTACAACCCGCAGCGGAGGAAAGTTTTGTCTTCAAAACATCAAACATCATGGGAAGGACCGTACAAGGTCGTGACCAGGATTAATGACGTGGTGTACAGAGTTCAACGCTGCAGCAACAGAAATGCGAGGTTGAAAGTTGTCCATTTGGAGCGCCTGGCGTCTTACTCTGGCGGAGCCTCGGTACTTGTTCGGGACGAACAAGTCTAAGTGATGGGCAGTGATACGATGAGAAATTCTGTGCCGCACTGTACAGGAATGCTTTTCTCTGCACGAATGTTTTCCAAGCATACTTTTAGGCATGCACTGTGAAGTACAGCGAACTGGTATAATTCGCTTGGTATAGTCCGATATGGCAAGGATGGTTCTCGAAGAAATAGGCTGTGCGAGAATGGTCGAGCATTTTCCAATTAGAAGTTGCAAGAAACTTCGGCGCGATAAGAAAACTGGTATAAAAGCAGCAGTGTGCAGCGCAGTGAGTCGAGTCTGTGTTAAGCAAGCAAAGTGGCAACAAGTGTAGATACAAGCGAAGTGTAAATTCTGTAAATAAAGGATTGTTAGTTCTGACTGAGTTTGCGCTGAATAATTGAAGTTGTTTTATTTTCAAATACAATCAAAACGAACCGTCGATAACGAACTGTGGAATTTCGTAACAATATAGTATGTACACTAGTCAGAATAAGTTTGCGTATAAGGGGTACGTATTTTTTTCATATGAAAAATAAATCCCTTAAAGTAATTTTTCAAATCCAAAATATTTTGTAGTTTTATTTAAACTTAGTTCTTTTATTCCATTAAGATAATAATATCAAAAACTTGACCAAACTGTAAAAGAAGGGCAAAAACCAAAATATGCTAAGTTTTGTCCAATAACACTACTGAATAAAAAATGGGTTCGTCGCGTGCTCCTAAAAACAAAAGGTTTTTTTAGACTAACGTTGGGCTGCTGAACACGAAACTGAAAATCAAAAAATTTTCTTAAGAAGCGTTTTCGAAAAATCTTCGAAAAACACGTTTTTCCCCTCTTATTTCAGTTATGAGCACAAAACTTGTAAACCAACCATCCGACTAACACTTATCCGACTAGCACATATACGTTTAAAAATAATTTACAAGTCCGTTTACTGCTCAATGGAATAGAAAGACCCATTTTTGAGGTCAAAATTAATCATAACATAATTTTGACTTGCCTGTACGCAAACTTATTCTGACTCGTGTATTTTTTAATATTACATTTAATTAATTTTTTAAAATCACATTTATATAATACATTAATATTACATTTAAATTATTTATTTAAATATATTATATTTACTAACATCATCAACCTCCATTTTAATTGGAATTTTGTCAGAAACTAAAATGTTTTACAAAACTCCCTCACTTAATTACGCGTGTCAAGTAGCAAACTCTTCTTGCAATCACTCATTGCATTCAGTGTACAGGAAGCATTTTGGCCCGTTACGCACTGTCAACGATTCATTAGCATTGCTTGCAGTGTATATAGCAGAGAGAAAACAGTGCGTGCCTTGCAGAGACAAGCAATTGACTGCTGTTGCGGTTTGCGTTTTGTTGTCATGCTCATACTGCTCTCTTACTACAGTGAATGCTGGCAATCAATGCACACTGCACCGAATCACACTGTGTGTAGGGAGAAATGAATCATCCATTGCAGCTCTTTAATTGATACGATGAGAAACTCCGTGCCGTACTGTACAGGAATGCTTTTCTCTGCACGAATGTTTTCGAAGCATACTTTTAGGCATGCACTTTGAAGTACGGCAAATTTGGTATAATTAGCTTGGTATAGTCCGATATGGCAAGGATGGTTCTCGAAGAAATGGGCTGTGCGAGAATGGTCGAGCGCTTTCCAATTGGAAGTTGCAAGAAACTTCGACGCGATAAGAAAACTGGTATAAAAGCAGCAGTGTGCAGCGCAATGAGTGGAGTCTGTGTTAAGCAAGCAAAGTGGTAACAAGTGTAGATACAAGCAAAGTGTAATTCTGTAAATAAAGTGATTGTTAGTTTGTTTAGTTTTTACTGCGTTTGCGCTGAATAATTGAAGTTGTTTTATTTAACACAATCGAAACGAACCTTGGAAGACGAGTTTGGAATTTTCGTTACATTTGGTGTCAGAAGTTCGGATTGTGTTGGTGAAGATTAACAAAAAAAAATAAAATTATAAAAACCCAGACATGGCTAAACTCGAGCTGCTGAAGGTGGACCAGCTGAAGAAGGAGCTGGCTGCATGGAATTTGCCGACTACTGGTCGAAAGGTGGAGTTGCAGCTGCGTTTGCGAGAGGCGTGTGAATCACGAGGCATCGATTGGGCTGCACACGAGTTCGGAACGCAGGAACAAGAGGCGTCGGCCAAGGTGGAGGAGTCGCCTGCTGGTGCTGCGTCATTGCAAAGTACGACTGCAGTGGCTGCGCCACCACAAGCATTGGACATGAGCCAGTTAATGGTTGCACTTAAAGGCATGTCTGAGACTTCCAACCGTGAAATGGCAGCCAAAATGGAAAATGAAAATCGCGAAATGTCGGCGCAAATGGCAGCGAAACTGGAAACCACGAATCAGGAACTTTCGGCGCAAATGGCAGCGAAACTGGAAACCACGTATCAGGAACTGTCGGTGCAAATGGCAGCGAAACTGGAAACTACGAATCAAGAAATAGCGAAAATGGAATCGGCGAACCGAGAAGTAGCAGAGCGAATGGAAACCAAACTCCAGGAAAATGCGGAAAAATTGGAAAATGCTAATCGCGAGTTGTCCAGCAAACTTCAGGAAAATTCTGCGCGCTTGGAGCAGAAAGTGGAAGAGATTTCAGACAGGATTAATGTGAAAGTTGAGCACCTGGAGACGCGAATAGAACATTTAGACAAACGAGTTGGCAGTCTGGAGGATTCGGTAAACAGAAAAATCGACGAGCGGCTTAGAGAGGTACAGCCACAAGAATGTTTGCCGCCGGTTCCGGAAAGTTTCGCCACCCGAACCGAAGTGCCTACTTATGATGGTGCTACGCCGTTCGATACATTCAAACTGAAATTCGACTTAGCTGCTCTGGAAAATCAGTGGACCGATATCAGGAAGGGTCGGAGATTGGCACTGGCGCTGAAGGGTCCAGCGGCAGAGGTAATGAAATCAGTTCCGGAATGTTCGAGAAGGCCGTCATGAGAGCGTTGGCAACGAAGTACAGCATCGAGCACAACCATACGCTGTACTACTGTCAGCTGAAGAACCGCAGGCAAAGAGACGCTGCAGATATATGCAGCAGACATTGAGCGGCTCGTACAGTTGTGCTACCCAAAATTTGGTGCTGATGATCTCGAGAGGATGAAGATTGAGTCGTTTATTGAAGGTCTTCATGATCCAGAAACACGTCGCAGTTTGTTGATGATGGGCAAGCCGACATTTAAGGAAACGGTGACTAGCGCGATGACATATGAAACAACATGGATTGGAGGCACTCGGTATGCACCTGCAAGGATACGCCAGATCCAGCTGGACAACGACATTCCGATCCAGGCCATAAGCTCTGAGATACCGGGCAGGCCAAGGGTGGTCTCCTCTAAAGTTGTTTGCTGGACCTGTGGCATGCAGGGTCACATATCGCGAGACTGCCGTCAAAGAAAAAGGCGTTCCCGTTCTCGATCGCCATCGCCTGAAGCGAGGGATACTGACAATTGAGGCCCAGCCAACAAGCGCAGGGCTGAGGACGACGAGTCGTTAAACTAAAACGGGTCAGCCCAAAGGGGCGTGAGCTGATCCTCATGACCTGCCGCCCCACCGTCCTTGTCTCACAGCTGAAACGACAACCCGGCAGCTTGACGATTGAAGGAAAGATAGATGGAAGGTTGTTCGTTTTGACACTGGATCCTGGAGCGTCATATTCGATCATAAAAAGGAATCTTCTGAAGAACTGGGAACCACTGCATGGCATACAGCTGAGGACTGCGACTGGCGAGCGCGCACCGGTAAGAGGAAAAGTAACAAAACAATTGCTATCGGCACCAGCAGCCTGGAACATGAGTTCATCGTCGCGGATATAATGGACGACGTGATTATCGGCGTCGATTTCATGATTAGGCACGGCTTTACGCTGGACCTGAAAGAAAATGTTCTGAAGTATGCCAACGTTGAATTCCCCCTGCACACTGGCTATGAGCGAAGTGTGGCGGTAAGGAAAGTTGTCTCGTGTCAACACCAGAAGATACCAGCGAATTCCGAGGCGATTGTGTGGGCAAAGGTCGACGAGGACGATGGGACAAGTCGGCTGTGGGTTGTAGAAGCGCCAAAACAAGGATACGACAACATAATTATCGGACGTACATTAGTGGAACCAAAAAATGGCAAAATACCAGTCAGGATACTCAACCCACTGAACACACCCAGATATGTCGAAAAAGATGCGGTTATTGGCGAGTGTAGAGAGGCTGAAGCAGTTGTCAATTGCGAAAGCAGTCCACCCGGAGGATGTAAGAAAAGCGGTTCTAACATGGGCGCCATACCACAGAACCAGTGGAACAGCGAATTGACAGCCGAGCAGAAACAGAAGGCACGGTCACTCCTACAGCACTATGGGTCAATATTTGCAACAGAAGCGGGCGGAAGAACAGCCATAGTGAAACACAACATCGACACCGGAAGTGCGAAACCAATCCGCCAACCACCAAGACGAGTTCCTCTGGCCAAGAGGGAGGAGGTCGCAACTTTAATCGAAAACATGGGTAAAGAAAAGGTCATAGAGCCGTCGTCGGGCCCTTGGTGTTCGCCGGTCGTGCTAGTCAAGAAAAAGGATGGCAGTACCCGATTTTGTGTGGACTATCGAAAGCTCAATGACGTGACTAAAAAGGACAGCTATCCACTACCTCGGATCGATGACACCCTGGACACACTGTCAGGCACACAGTGGTTTTCCACACTCGACTTACGCAGCGGCTATTGGCAGGTGGAGCTTGCAGACAAGGACAAAGGACAAGGAGAAAACGGCTTTTAGTGTTGGCGACGGTTTGTGGCAGTTCACCGTCATGCCGTTTGGACTCTGCCACGCACCAGCGACATTCGAGCGACTAATGGAACGTGTGCTAAAAGGGCTGCGTTGGCGGCCATGTCTGGTCTACCTGGACGACATAATCGTGATGGGTCACACGGTTTCCGTCCGCGGAGTACATACGGATGAAGGCAAAATCACTGCGGTGAAGGAGTGGCCCCGGCCACGCAATCTACACGAACTCCGCAGTTTCCTGGGCCTGTGCACATACTACGGAAGATTCGTTCCTGGATTTGCGAACATAGCTGGCAGCTTGCACAAACTGACGAAAAAGAATCAAGCCTTCGCGTGGGGCGAAGGGCAGGAGCAGGCTTTTGCACGGCTGAAGGAAAAATTTTGGACTGCTCCAATTCTGGCCTTCCCCGTGCCGGGAGAGATGTTTGTACTGGATACAGCTACGACTACACGGTAGAGCATCGCAAAGGTAGCAGCCATGGAAATGCCGATGCCTTGTCACGCCGTCCGTGCAAAACCGAATGCAGGCATTGTTCGCGAGCCGGATGCAAAGAGCAGATAGTGGACGTGCGATTGGTCAGCGTTATGCCAGAGGAGGAGTGGTCTGCGGAGAGGATACAAAAGGACCAGCGCGAGGATACGGATCTTAAAAAACTCATTGAAGGCAAGGAGCAAGGCGCACGTCCAGACTGGCAGGAGATGGCCGGGGAGAGCGCGATCGCGAAGGCTTACTGGGCGCAGTGGCAAAGTCTGCGGCTGTCTGATGGTTGCCTATACCGCGAGTGGGAGAGTGAGGATGGCCGGACCAGCAACTCCCTCATTGTAGTCCCGAAATGCAGGATCAATGAGCTGATCGAGGCATACCATGACGACTCCAGCGGAGGGCACCTAGGTATAGAAAAAACTGTCGCCAAAATAAAAAGACGATTCTACTGGGTAGGATGCCAGGAGTCTGTCGCCGATTGGATTAAGAGCTGTGATCGATGTTCGGCTGCGAAAGGGCCAACAAGAAGATCTCGGGGCCGCATGCAGCACTACAACATGGGAGCGCCCTTTGAGCGAATTGCCATGGACGTCGCCGGGCCATTCCCATTAGCACTCAAGGTAACAAATATGTGCTGGTGGTAATGGACTATTTCAGCAAATGGCCCGAAGTGTATCCTATTCCTAACCAAGAGGCCTCCACGGTCGCGGAAATGCTGGTAAACAACTGGGTGGCCAGATTTGGAGTTCCACTGGAGTTGCACTCGGATCAAGGCCGGAATTTCGAATATTAAAGGAAGTGTGTGAGCTACTAGGAATAAGGAAAACGCGCACCTGTCTTTTGCATCCCAGTCCGACGGCATGGTGGAACGTTTCAATCGAACGCTGGAGGAATATCTGCGGAAAGTAGTAGGCAGAAATCCAAAGGACTGGGACACGCATATTCCGCTGTTCTTGATGGCGTATAGGTCAGCCCCGCACGATACGACAGCACTCACTCCAGCCCGAGCAGTGTTCGGCACGGAGCTGAGGTTGCTTGCTGACTTGAAGTTCGGAGTGGTCAGCACGACGGAAGGCGCTAAGACTGATTACGCAGTTAATAAGCGATCGGAGCTGGAAGAAATCCACCAGTTTATAAGGGACCGTATCCAACTGGTCAGCGATAAGATGAAAGCCAAATATGATCTACGAGCTAACACAGCGGGGTTCCAAGAAGGCGATCTGGTAATGCTTTACAACCCGCAGCGCAGGAAAGGTTTGTCTCCAAAGCTTCAAACGTCATGGGAAGGACCGTACAAGGTCGTGACCAGGATTAATGACGTGGTGTACAGGGTTCAACGCTGCTGCAGCGGAAACGCCAGGCTGAAGGTAGTCCATTTGGAGCGCCTGGCGTCTTACTCCGGCGGAGCCTCGGCACTTGTTCGGGACGAACAAGTCTAAGTGATGGGCAGTGATACGATGAGAAACTCCGTGCCGTACTGTACAGGAATGCTTTTCTCTGCACGAATTTTTTCTAAGCATAATTTTAGGCATGCACTTTGAAGTACGGCAAACTGGTATAATTCGCTTGGTATAGTCCGATATGGCAAAACCGAGCGCAGGCATAATTCGCTAGCCGGAAACGAGGGACAAATTGTGGATGTTCGGTCGATAAGAGTTTTGCAGGAGGAAGATTGGCTTGCGGAAAGGCTGCAAAAAAACCAGCGCAAGGATACGGATCTCGCGAAGATAATCAAAAGCAAAGCGCAGAGATTACGGCCGGACTGGCAGGAGATGGCTGGTGAGAGCCCGATCGCGAAGGCTTACTGGGCACAGTGGCAAAGTCTACGTCTGCAGGATGGCTGCCTATACCGCGAGTGGGAGAGCAGGGATGGCAGGACCAGAAAATTCCTAATAGTGGTCCCGAGAGGTCGAATCGACGATGTCATCGAGGCAAACCATAACGACTCCAGTGGAGGGCACCTAGGTATCGCAAAAACTGTCGCCAAGATAAGAAGGCGGTTCTACTGGGTAGGATGCCAGGAGTCTGTCGCTGAGTGGATCAAAGGCTGTAATCGGTGTTCGGCTGCGAAAGGGCCGAGGAGGAGATCGCGAAGCCGCACTCAACGACTCGAAAGCAGGTTAACAGTGAGCTATGGTCTACGGGCTAACCCAGAAGGGTTCCAAGAAGGCAATCTGGTAATGCTTTACAACCCGCAGCGGAGTAAAGGTTTGTCTCCAAAACATCAAACATCATGGGAAGGACCGTACAAAGTCGTGACGAAGGTTAATGACGTGGTGTACAGAGTTCAACGCTGCAGCAACAGAAATGCGAGGTTGAAAGTTGTCCATTTGGAGCGCCTGGCGTCTTACTCCGGCGGAGCCTCGGTACTTGTTCGGGACGAACAAGTCTAAGTGATGGGCAGTGAAACGAAAAGGCACTCTGTGCTGTGCATGAACGCTTTTGCAAGCATACTTTTAGGCACGCACTGTGAAGTACGGCAAACTGGTATAATTCGCTTGGTATAGTCCGATATGGCAAGGATGGTTCTCGAAGAAATGGGCTGTGCGAGAATGGTCGAGCGCTTTCCAATTAGAAGTTGCAAGAAACTTCGGCGCGATAAGAAAACTGGTATAAAAGCAGCAGTGTGCAGCGCAATGAGTGGAGTCTGTGTTAAGCAAGCAAAGTGGTAACAAGTGTAGATACAATTTAAGTGTAATTCTGTAAATAAAGTGATTGTTAGTTTGTTTAGTTTTTACTGCGTTTGCGCTGAATAATAAAAGTTGTTTTATTTTCAACACAATCGAAACGAACCTTGGAAGAGTTTGGAATTTTCGTAACAATATGTAAATAACCCCTCGGAAGCATTTCTGAATAAAAAAACAGCTTACTCCTTTTCCTGACATGTAGCCCCATACCATACCCCCACACATGCTATGCTTCACTGTTTATTTCAGATTTTTGTTATTAACAGGATCCTCTTCAAATTAGTTGATGCATTTTAATGTCAAATATACCCAACCATTATCAGATAATAAAGAATCGTCCAACTTTCTATACATAACAACATATCGTCCCGGAAATCCGGTTTTCTAGACTGTTTCATGGACTCTTTTACGAACGCAATTCTGTGCTCCTTGTATGTAAGCTAAATATGGGCTTCTTACATGCTGTTATGTAGGCGAAATATGTTTTTTCAGGATTTTTCTTGTAAAGTCAGTGCTACTGGGTTTTATAAGATATTTCTGTACATTTCTGAAGATATTATTAATTCGTACCCATACGCTTTTTCTCATATTAATTTTTAGTATTACGTTTTAACCATTATTTGCCAAAGGTTCCGTGCAGTATTTATACTCTTTTGAAAGGCTGAAGAATGTACTATTAGAAACAAATTTTTTTTATTTTTTTTTTAAATAATATTTTTTTTATTAATTTAAAACTTAAAAAAGGTTGAACCTAAAGTGGCAACTAATAATTCGTACTTTCCGGTTTAATGTAAAATAAAGCTTACTTTTTTGAGCTGTTTGAGTTTATTTTCATTTGAGTTGAACATTTTCTCGTACATTACATTCTTTAACCATTATATCGAAATGGTGCATGGTAAAACGATTTGCGAAAATATTCGGAGTAAAATAATTAACACGTTTAATTTTTGCAATAGTTATCTTGGAATTCGCCACGAAATTGAGTTTATCTAAATCTACATTGCAATATATTGTAAATAGTTACAAAGATTTGGGGTCAACCGAAGCAAAATTGCATAAAGGGGGTCGGAAATCAACAATTACACCTCGCAATATACGCATTTTGTCATCGATTGTGAAGAAAAATAGGCGACGCTCTTTAAGAAACCTGTCTGCAAAGTGGTCAGAAAGAATCGGAAAGCAAGTGGGGCGCGAGTGGTCCAGAAAATATATTCATAAGTTGCATAACAAAAATGTATAAGCTACCGTTGTTGCTTAACCAAATTGCTATTGGGTTAAAACTGTGCTCTATTAATTTCCAAGTGAAAACAAATATTCATAGACTGCTTTGCAGAAGAAAAAGTGATTGGCATGGGCAAAAGCCAGACGCCACTGGGTCCAGAGGCAATGTTATTCCATTATTTTTGGCGATGAATCGATATTTAAGGTATGTGTAGGCGACGACGAATCAAGAGTCTAATGCAGAAAACATCAATCTCTACCACAAATATTGTTTAAGGCGTGTTGTAAGGTTCCCGGCAAGTGTCATGGTATAGGGTTGCATGTCAGCATAAGGTGTTAGTAAGCTGCACTTCATAAAGGGGATACTGAAAGCTCAAGAGTACATTTACTTATTGGAATCCAATTTGCCTCCGTCGGTGCAAATGCTTGGCATGAGCGAATGCATCTTTCAGCAAGACGGTGCTACGCCCCATACAGCAAAAATTACGAAAAAACGGTTCCAGAATAATAATATTGTAGATTTAGTTAGGCCTTCGTCTAGCCCAGATTTAAGTCCAATAGAGTCCTTGTGGGCCCTAATGAAAAGAAGATTGAGGAATTGGCCCTCACGAACCCTCTTGGTAGTAGAAAACAAAATTTAAGAGGTTTGGGACTCTATTACACCGGAAGAGTGTCAGAAACGTAATTCCTCAATACAGAGTCGATGCAAGACTGTAATCGCAGCAAAGGGAGATGTAACCCGATATTAATTTTTCTTTCATTTGCGGTCGTACGAATTATTAGTATCCACTTTTAGTTGCAACTTTTTGAAGTTGTTCTGTTCAAAAATTAATAAAAAAAATATTATGTAATAAAAAAAATAAAAAAATTGTTTTTTAATAGTAGATTCTTCAGCCTTTCAAAAGAGTATAAATACTGCACGGAACCTTTGGCAAATAATGGTTAAATCGTAATACTAAAAATTAATATGAGAAAAAGCGTAGGGGTTCGAATTAATAGTGGTTAGGGCTTGTACTTCTAAGTCCCGCTATTTTCATTTTTTTGACTTGCGATTTTTTGCATTATGTAGCCTTATACTACATGGGCTGAAAAGTCTTTGGCCTGACATAGAGATGGCGCCAAAAATTAAGAATTATTGTGTTGTACATGGAAAACCATCCTTAACTTAGATTCTGTCAAAGTTTCATGACATTTGGTTGACTCGTTTTCAAGTTATTGCTTTCGAAGTGACGCTACCTCTGAATTTTTGTAAACAATGGAAAAAAGTGAATTTCGTGTTTTGATAAAACATTGCTATTTGATGGGCAAAAATACAGTGGAAACAAAAGCATGGCTTGATAAATGTTATAATACATCTGCTCCACCTAATTCAACTATCAAGTATTGGTTTGCTGAGTTTCGTCGTGACCGTACGAGCACCAGTGATGCACCGCGTTCAGGGAGGCCAAATGAGGCAGTTAATCCGGAAAACATCCAAAAAATCACGGACCTTGTGTTAAATGATCGCAAAATAAAATTGAGTGAGATAGCTAACATCATAGGCATCTCAAAGGAACGCGTTGGTCATATCATTCATGAACATTTACACATGCCTCATGACCTCATTTGGCCAAGAAAAAAATCCTGTTTCACCAAGACAATGCACCAGCTCATTCTGCTCGCGATACGACCGAAAAATTAGAGGAATTACGCTACGAAGTCGTCAAACACCCACCGTATTCACCAGATTTAGCACCCAGCGACTATTTCCTCTTTCCCAGGTTGAAAAATTGGCTCGCCGGAAAAAGATTTTACTCAAATGAGGAGGTCGAGTTGGAAACAAACGCCTATTTTGAAGAGCTTCACGCGGAACACTATAAGAAAGGCATCGAAATGTTGGAAGACCGTTACACTAAATGCATTACTCTAAATGGAGATTATGTCGAAGATTAAAATCATTTTTGCACTAAAAATATCGTTTTTTCATTGTCAGGCCAAAGACTTTTCAGCCCATGTAGTATGTTATGTAAGCTTGTTATTTGTTTTATTGTACGTTATGCACGTGTTCGTCCAGTAGCCGTTTTGCGTAGAGTGAAAGTGTCAAGATCGTTTCGCGAAAAAAGTGTTTCAACAAAAAGTGTTTAAAAAGATTAAACAATTTGTTATATTGTAAAACGAACTGAACAATATAAATAAATAAAGATAAAAGAGTTATTTAAAAAAGAAAAATTTTGAGAAAGTGATTAGTTTTGTAATAATAGTAATAATTTTGTAAAAGTGCTGTTGCCTATAGGCAACACTGGTCAGTTGTGGTAACTTCCAAACAATGTACACTTCTTAACGATCGTTAATTTTGACTGCAACGATTCTGCGGATCAGAAAAATTAAGAAAAGAAGCAGGAAAGAACAGCATATTTCCAAAACATCATCGAAGAAACATTGGAAAATATGATTGATAAGGGTGAAAATATGGAAGTTGATTTGTTAGAGAAACTAATTAGCAAAGAAAATTACGGAAAAGAACTCCATCGACTCCAGCTCGACCAGCTCTTTCAACGGCCTCTACATCAAGTTATTATAAAAGACCGTATGTTGGAGAACCTGAAAAATCCATACGATTTGACAATCTTGGGTCACTGGGTAGAATGGGGAGCAGGAGAAAAAGGCAGATGCAGGCTATGCCACACCCGCGCTCTACATGCAACAAATGCAATGTATATTTGTGCTGCAATCCACAAAAAAATTGTTTTGTGTCTTTCCATACTTAAATTTCAATAAAAAACACATTAAGGGGGGAGTCTCGTTTAGAGGGTCAAAAAAATTCATTTTTTGAAAATAGTTTTAATCATTCGAATACATATCTAAAAATAATCCTACAAAATTGCAAGTCGAAATTCGAAATATTTTCGAAGTAACAGCCTCTGACTCGCCACGCGTAGACTAAGCAGATAAGCGCAAATTAAACTTTGAAGGTGATTTTCTCAAAACAGTATTTTTTAAAACTGCGGCCGTAATAAAAACAATATTTCTTGACGGATTTCTACAAACCAGGACTTTTTCGAAAGCTTATGAATTAGGCTTCTATTTAAACTAAAAAAATTACATAAAAATTAATAAATAATTTTTTGTTGCGTACAAATTATAATATTTCGCTGTAAAAATCGAACTTTTATTTTGGAGACCCACAACTTTTCGTATTTTCAAAATTTTTTTTATATTTTAGTTCAAATAGAAGGTATTTTCATGTAGATTAAAATTTTTTTGAATTTATGTGTTTCAGATCAAAATAACGACTGCTATCACGCCCGCATTGAAGGTCTTCCGGTAGCTCGGCGCTCCAAACAACCTTGCTTTTGGACGATATAATATAATTATTTGAAAGTGAAAAAAATTTTTTTTGTCAGTTTTTATCCTCCAGATTGTACTTGTAAGGTTACTTCATCGATTTTTGTAATATATACATATACACAGCAATTTGAATTTGTCCTCATTTTAGATGTCCTAGACGAGTCTCCCCCCTTAACAAAAAATTTACCTGTCTTTTTAAATTCACCGCCACTGCCCAATGTTGCCTATTGGTAACATCCTGTAACTAACGAACCAGGACACAAAGGACTTTCAAATTTTTTTCAGTTCATATTTTGGTCACGATTTACATATATCTGTCTCGAAAATATTTTAAGGCCCGCCTATTTTAAATCAGGCATGAGAGGGTTAAGATGGGTTTTTGAAATGACGAATGTGCTCTCCCATGAAATTTTGTCTCAATTTTTTGGAAAGTTTTAGTAAGATTATCCTTTTATCCATTTTGAATTTTTTTCTGTTGGATTCTATTGCTTTCTCTAAAATTTCAAGCACATAAACGGTTCCAAATAATTTGCAAGTCCGTTTACTGTTCAACGGAATAAAACTTTTCCAAAAAAAATAAAAAGCATAACCGGAAATTCCCGTTACACTGTACAACACAAAAAAAATAACAAGGTTCTGACAACGGATTCTGGTAGAGGGGCCCAAAGAAAAATATATACGTATGTACATATATCGGCGTTTTGAAAGTTTACGTCTGAATTTTTTCCCATTCTTATGGTGAATCGGCATAAGAAAACCATGTAACCTCACATTTTGGGTTTTTGTGGAGCATTTTAACCCTGTAACTCCTATTTGTATGGGTCAATTTTACCCTTCTTTTCTAAAATGCCAAAAATGTCCTGTAAAACAGGACTTTTTAAGGATAAAATTTACCACGAAAATATTCGCCATAAAATTCTACGATAGGTCTCTGAATACATCAAAGCTCTAATATTAACCTGAACGCCAGAATTAAGCCAAAACTGAAAATGTGTTTAAGTGTTTATTTCGTACTTATTCAAAATTTGTACTACAATTTCCTTCAAAACTTGCACGTGGAACAGCAGATGGAAGGGCAACCAATATCCCAAAAAACATGAGTATAATGTCAATAAATATGAATACATGGAAAATTATTATTTTAATTCATCTAAAACAGAACAAAAAGTGCAGCTAAGGCATATATGTGGATAAGTTTTTATAAACAGAGAACCCATTTTTGAGGTCAAAATTAATCATAACATAGTTTTGACTTGCCTGTACGCAAACTTATTCTGACTAGTGTATGTATATGAGTGCCGCAAATGTTCATTATTTTAGCATGCCCTACTCAGCAATGCCTCAGAAAATAGCTTAGTGAGCCAAACTTCATCATCCTCACTAACACCCTGTTGATCGTAAAAACATCATTCTCGGAATAACAACCCCTTAAGGCTTGATTACACGTAAGGAGTAGAGTGACAAGACAGCAACTCGAACGAGTACTCGTTTCGGCTAAACAGTAAGGCGAGTTCTTGATTGAGTCAGTGACCGATGAAAGTGGCGAGAGAGCCACTAGAATCACATTTTGTTTGCTAGGCCGAGCGACCACTACTTTACCGTTATATTTTTCTCTTTTCGCAGCGATTCGTGCAATCGCTCGTCACATGCGGAATCGCTCGTGACATGCGGTATGCGTCACACACCACTCTTCGCTCGGTTGAGTTTAATTGCGCGAGTTGCTTAGTTCATTTTGTGCGTTGTAAAACCGAACTGACTCGCCACGTGTCCAAATACGTTTGAACAACTCGTCGCTTTTGCTCGCTATCCCAATTCTTTCGGCCTAGTACCATTTTGATGTCTCGTCACTCGACTCGTTACGTGTAATCAAGCCTTTACACACAGGATCACACCAACCTCACTCTTGTTCGTTTGCATAGAAGACCATAAGTCTTTATGAGTATGTTTATACACTTACTTACGCCAAATACGGCTAAAACTGGAAAAAAATATTTAAAAAAAATCAAAATATGCAAATAGGCAGTGAATATAGCTAAAAAAATATGCACCTGCATATAATTCCGATTCCTATTTATTACATACTGAACTGAGAATGAGTTCAATCACAGAATAAACAGTATACAGAAGGCGCATCTGAAATAAATTTGCGCTTTCATTCCAGACGCGGGCGGGAAGCAACAAAGGTGAGGAAAATGTAAACGGAACTGAGAGAGTAGTAGCCTATTTCCACCGGGCTTTAAATGCATTTAACGCTTAAATGCATTTGGAAGTTATTTGGTTTTATTGAATTAACTTTTATTCTAAATGCAATATCTGTAGTATAACTACAAGTCAATACTTTAATTATCCAAGCTGCACGTATGAAATAATAACTTTTACCAGTCATTACAATTTTAATCAAAAGGAAGAACGTGAATGACGAATACCTGAGAGAGAGCGAAAGAGAAGTTGCAACATGCATTTAACATCGCATTTAAATGCTTAAATTCCCATGCAATTGTTTTTGTATCAAAGTGCGTTAACTCACTTTCAAAACTGAGTTAACTCTGTTTTGCCGTTTACAGAGGTCTAACAGAAAATGTTATTTTAAAAGCGGGAGCAATACTCACAAATGTATAAATTTTGATAGCATGCCTTAAGGCGCTGCAAGAGCCGTACGAACACAAACGAAAGAGGGATTTGAATTGGCTTCGGTGTGGTCGATTTTTTGCCAAGACAATTACTTTTTACTGCATTTTTCGCAAAAATACATATCTTCTGTCATAATCAAAGTCAAAACCTCTATTATTTGCCAATAATAAATGCTGAAAAAGAAAAAAAAAAAGAACTTCTCATGAACCCTCTTGACATTAAAAATTTAGACAGCTCTGAAATCAATCAACTGACAACCGTCACAAATGAAATAAACATTGACAAATGAAATAAATTTTCACAAATATGGAAAAGCAGACATTCCTAGATTGTCGAGAAGGAAAGCGGAGTGGTTTTCATGTAGTAGAGGGGCTACAAGAAACTACACATACGTATACAAGGAGATGGCGGCGATGGGTATAGCTGTGGCAGCCCAAAAATAAATGCAGCATTTGACTTGACCAAATAAAAATGTAAACAAAAACCAGATGTGTGAGTGAACTCAGTTTCGGTGGAAACGCTTGATAGTTCACAAGCTTAACAGAGCCCTTAAATACATTTAAGCACTCGGTGAAAATGCAGTATTATATTGTATACAGTATATATCAAAAGAAATCAAAGAAAATATTTGTATTAATATTATAATATGTAAATACCCTGAAAAATCTTTTGCGGAGTCCGGAAAATCGTATAAATAAATAAATATATTCTCCGGATGCAATATCTCTACTGGCAAAATATCTGAACTGAAATATCAGAATTTGACTCTTGAACATCCTAACAGTTTAGCAGTCTCGCAGACTCATGATTTCGTTAAATAGATAAAAAGAATAATTGCAACTCAGCATCAAATTTACACATCACACCTTCTTTTCCCCAAATATCTGCCTTTATATTTCTGTAATCTCTACCAGAAACGAAGCAATGCAACGATTAGCATAAATACAAGGTTATCCATTTAGTCACTAAATTTTAGTGGTTTCAAAACCGCCGGTCTGGCAAGGCTGTTAGCTATTAAATACCTGTCATCTGAAGTGTCATTTATTTAGTGAAACGTGTGCCATGCAGCCGCCGTAGCTCAGCTGGGTAGTGCGTTGGGCCGCGAGTCAAATGCGACGCTCGAACCCAGGTTCAAGACTCCGTTGCTACAAACATCGAAAAAAGAAAAACAAAAACTTTTCTTTCGGCGGCTGACCTCTCAGCAGGAAATGGCAAGCCTCTGAGAGTGAAATTGCCTATGAAAAAGCTCCCAACTCGCCGTTCGGAATCGGCATAAAACTGTAGGTCCCTTCCAACCTTGTAGAAATTAACACGCACCACATGGATGGTTGCGGGTAGCTAGGCATTAGTAGCGGTATCGGGCTGTCGTGCCAGTCAATTATTATTATTATGTGCCATTTACGAATATGGATCATTTAACAACCGAAAAACGCATAAAAAGACGTGGTGATTATTGTCGTCATAATTGACATACTGTGCAAGGAATTGGCTAGATTATAAATTTAAGGGGGTCAATACGTGTAAATTTACAAAATTTTCAAAACTTTTTTTTTTGTGAAATAGACTCCAGGGGGTCTTAAGAATATCCCCCTCAAGTGGTTTTTAATTCTGATGACCCGTTCCCCTGCAGCAGCGCTTTATTGATGGTCAATTCGTTCCGCATGAAGCCGAACGCCCGCTCTAGTCATGCGCGCTGGCGAAACACTGGTTTTTGATTATGGAAGTAGAATATCTCGGCAAGTTTTAGTCCCACTGATCTAGAATTTGGGCAGCAACTTCTTGAAACATAAAACTTCTAAACTAACTAAAAATTTCGTTTTTTTTGGCGAAATCCGCGGCGTCATTTTCGGGAAATTAAGAAACAAAACGGTACTTTTTTCGGTTGGAGCGTATTTTTGTATTTTCGAGAAAATATTTTTTCTTGTTAGTTCGTTTAGAAGCTACATATATTTTCTCATAATAACTAATAGCAATATTTTTTCAGATGATTTTTGAGGCGCCAGCACAACTTCTACTAGAATTTGGGCCCAACGTTGGACCCCCACCACCGCCGCCATTTTGAGCACGCCAGGGTCCACTGCTGCAACCAATCTAGAGGCGGTAATTTAAATGACATTGTATTTCGTATGTAATGGCAAGGTCCAAGCATTAACATAAAAAAAAATTTTCATCGAAATCATATCTTTATGTGTGGTTTATTTAACTTTACTTTTGAAACCGAAAAATTGATAACCCTGTAGTTGTAATAAGGTAGAGTAATAATATTGAAATGTATGTAAATCAATGTTTGTTGATTTTCATTTTTGTATACTAAATAACTGACAATAAATAAAGATGTGTTTACCTTGTCCCGATCCTTGGTCAAGTGGTCGTCCTTGATTTTGTCCTGATTATTTTTCTCTTCGATTTTGCGCTCCTTGAGCGTCTTGAGCAGTTTCCATTTGCTGCTGCCCAGTGCTGCGCCATTGTTCGCTGGCGCCTGGCTGCTTTCTACGCTCGAGTCATGGCTGATTAAACGTATCGGCTGTGCAGCAGGTGCCTGTGGTGGCGCAGCCGTCGCTATGTTTTCTGTTGTTGCAACAGTTGCCGCAAAAGAACTAGCTCTGATGTAGGGTGTTAATTTCGCTTCGTCACTGGTTGTCATTGCCTGTTGTTGCCCGGGCTCAGAGTCTGCTATTTTTACCTTTGTTTCGTGAATTGGCAAATCGACGTTGTTTATGGCCGTTGCTGCCATTGTCAGCTTCTCATTCTTCTTTTGGTTCTCCTTGATCACCTGATAGTTGGGAACCGATTTGAACAGCTGCTGCTCACCCTCTAAATCTTCGCTCAGCTCAGCCGGCGTATCGGGGCCTAGTGTGGCGCCCGACGACACGCTGGCGTTTTTGACGACCTCATCATCCTTATCGTCGTCAGAACGCAACGCCTGAAAAAAATTTCCATCGCTATCCTCAGCCACCTCGTTACCGGTTACTGGCAGCTGTTTCTGCTTGGCACCCTCGCTGCTTCCGTGACGCTGTGCTGCCCTTGGTTTCATCAAACTAACGGCGTCTTTGGCATGTCGCTTGCTGCCCTCATCCTCCGACGAGTGCGAGGACGTACTTGATGTGTGCAACAGTTCGTGATTGTTGTATGCAGAATCGGTGTCCGCATGCGTGTCGCTGGTACGCCGCATGCCACGACGCTTCTTATACCGCTTCTGCGGCTTTTCTGGCACCAATGATGCCGGCTGCAGCTGCTGCTGACGTTGCCGCAGAACCCGTTTTTCCTGGTCTTGGCGCGTCGCATTCTCGATGCTGTCTATGGTGCGCAGCGTATTGTCCATTACGTCTCCATTTTCGTTAGAGTATGACAGCTGCAGGTCCTCGCCATTTACATCCTGCCAAGCGCTGTGCATATCCGTAACCGCCACGCGATCGTACGCGTTTATTTTAGATTTTTTCGAGTTTTGCCGACGCTCTGACTGTTGTTTGCTCGCCACTAAAGTTGCTGCAAGTTGCGGTTGTCCGCTGGGCACCTCGATTCCGGGCTGCACTATCACCACGTAGCACAACTCCTGCAGCACCTCCGACATAAGCTGCCGGACGTGTTCGTCCGGTTGATACTCATCCAACGGTTCATCCAAAAACTTCCGATTAGTCGTGTAACCGTCGGCCTCGCCAGTCTCGCAGCCGCGCAACGCTAACTGATCAATTTGCGAGAAAAGTTGCGTGTCAGCGGTGGTGCTATGCGCTGCCTCCTCCTCGGCCATACGCTGCTGTTCGAGCTCTTCGAGCTGACGTAACTCGTAGCAGAAGTACTCGTCATCCGTGTCGATGCTGTCTTCGGTACTTTGTCGGCGGGACGATGATAATGTGCGATACGAGTGCTGACTGCGGCTGTCTTCATCCTCTCGCTGATTAAAACCGCAAACAGATGGTATATCGAGTGACTGCTGCGCCACCAGAGTACGAGACAGACCAATGCTGCCGTTTACTTTCATCTCGCCGCTGCCATCGTTTTCAGTGCCGCCTTCACTGGTTGTGGCTTTGGCGCCTGCGTCCAGTTGTTCATCATCGTCCACGCAAATGGAATCAATTTTGTTTAGGTAATAAGGTGCATTGTGTGCGACAAAGGGCTGTTCGCAGCATGGACCAGCAGGCATTGTTACAGTGTTGTTAACGCTGTTGTCCTCAATAAGTATGCCAGGCGGTGGGACATTAGTACCAGCTGTCAGTACTTGTGGAATCAACGCCGACGTAAGAGGCGACTGATGTTGTATTTTCAAATCTGCCAGGGTAGCAAATACTTCTGAAGTTAACTGCAATTTTGCAGTGTCGTAAATACTTTGCGCAGTTGCCGACTTTTCTTTGTCGTCCGTGTCGGTTGATATTTGATCGTTGTTCGCTTCTGCAGTTGGCTCCTTTCTGCCCAGTTGCAACATTTGTGGAAAAATGTTACTTTCGTCATTAGATGGTGCACTGCCTGATGTAGTAGTGGGGGTTGATTCGTGCTCTGCCGCCACGGCAAACTGGCTTTTAGACGTACAGGTATCGTTTTGTTCGAGCTCCTCAGCTTCATCTTCTACGCCGGCGTTGGGACGATACTGTTGCGATCGCTCCTTATAGCTGCCGAGATGTTTGTAGTGCCAGCTGCCCATTTTGCTTGTGCCAAAATCGCTCGTCATCGAATCATCATTGTCTGATGATGTAAAGCTCGGCAGCTCATTTTCCGGATCTGACAAACAGGCAGAGCCACCAGCGCGCAGACTGAAACTGTGCCGCCGATAAGTTTTGGCTTTTTGCATGAAATTGTTCATTGTCGCCGAGAAGGAGCGCTTTTTGTGGCTTCGGCCAGCGGCAGCGGCGGTTGTCTTTGGCCCTGCGGCTGCCGCAGACGTGCCCGAAACCTTGCTAGTGGCCGGATACGTGGCACGCTGCACCAGCTGCACGGGCAACTTGCGAAAACGTTGCGGCATGTCAAAACTGCCGCCCAAATGCTGCATGCCATGTGCCCGTTCATCGCCACCACGCGACACCGACGTCTTGTATACTTTCAGATTAACTGGCGCGCCAGCGTGTCCTTGCGGCTGCCCCTGCGCACTCGCTGCGACTGAAGGGTACGAGATGGCTGGGAAGTCACACGGCAGCATTTTGCTGCCAGTCGGCGCAACATCGCCGACGGGTAGCGACTGCGAGCGACTGTAGCGCGACGAGCGCTTCAGCTTGAAATTGTCGGGCAGCAAATTGCTCAGCTTGCTCCATACTTTTGGTGATTTGTGCGCGTTGACGGCGGTAGCGTTAGCCAAATTGTTTATGCCATCTGTCGGAGCATTTGTGCCCACCACATCAATATCAGTCACTCTAAAGCCGCCTACGACCCCGTCGTCGCCACTAAGCGCATACTCCAACGGTGCGCCGTTGCCTAAAGCTATGCCGTGCGTATTCATGTAAGACGACAGCAGGTGCCCGCTTCTCGCATCGGCGTGCTCTCTCAGATCACCTACCGCTGCGTGAGTGTTTGTGCGATTGTCCATGCCGATGTTGTTGTTGTCCAACAACAACTGCCCCGGTTGCAGTCGTTGCTGCACCTCGGCGTAATTCAAAGCATTAAACCGACGAAAGCCGGTTGGTGGTTGTTGTTGCGCAGTTAACAATGGGTATCCGTTGCCGCCTCCGCCACTATACGCACCGGTAATATTGTGACCCGGCGGTCTCCTATAGTTGTACTGATTGCTGCCGGATTTACCCAAATAGTCAAGATTGTTGCTGCTGTTGTAGTCGGATATGCCGCTCGATGATGGGTAGTAAACGAGCCGGTCAATCAGCGTTCGATTACGCGACTTTTCCCGCAACTCGATGTGATCGATATCAGTCTCCACGTAACTGGCGCCGTTATCGGGACTGTAGTGTACCGGCTTGGAGGACTCGTGCTGAAGTCGCAGCAAATCCGGTATGCGCCGATTGTTGTTATCAGTTTGGGGCTTGAACTGCTGTTGGCTGTTTTGGTGCTGCTGTTGATCCCAGGCCAGCATGTCGTCCACGGTGCATATATCCTCGTCTATCACATCGTTCTGCAGTATGTTGAATATGGACTTATTTTCGTACACCGAACAGATGGGCATGTTCTTTGACAGTTCGCGTATATAATTGAGGTTCTCTTCGGAGAACACGTAATCCTGCCGGTGCTTGTCGCTGTTGGGTGTGGCAGACGGTTGTTTGCTGTTGTTGTCTGCGTATGTGGCTATGGTAGAGCTGAGTATGGTAGGTATAACGGAGCAAGCCGTAGCGATGGTCACTGCGCGCGTAGTGTTCACCACATCAGCGGGCACCCCAATGCCCATATTGGGCCCCTCGTCCTCGTCTATGCCATCGGCTGCGCACAAGGGCATCTCAGACATCAGCTGCTGCATATCCAAATTGATGCCCTGACATTTGCTGAGAAATGGATTGCCGACGTCCGAGCTGCCGGTCAGCACGGGCGAGTTCGGTGACTTCTCCCAGCTGGAGAAGCCGCTCATCGACGACAGGCCCGAATCGGATTTGGTCTGCTTCGGTGAGCCGCCGCTTTGCTGCTGTTGCAGTATCTGTTGATGCTGCTGCAGTGACTGCTGTTGTTGCTGGCAAGGCGTGTCCTGTTCGACTAGCTGCTGTTGCTGCCGCAGCATCACGTCGCGAAAGGGATTCATGGCGCTCAAAAGCAAAGCGTCCACATCCATACTATCGTTCAGTTCGTCATCTAGCTCGTCACACTCGAACGTTGCATCGCTGGGCGCTGGCGGTGGGGGACTCTGCCTGCCGCCCACTGCCGCCAGCATTAGGTCATCGACATCCGACAGTAGCGTAGCATGGAAGGCGTTCGTTTTGTTCTGGTAATCGGGGTTTTGCAGGTGCAGTAAGAACATCATGCTGTTATGCCTCTCCAGGCTGCGCTTTAGCGATTTGATGTACGCGTCATTGTTGTAGAGATTCGTCGCTGACGTGGCGCTGCTGTTGGCGCACTGCACCGACGACGGCTGCTCTAGCAGCAAACGCTCATGCGCTGCATCAATGTCCAAATAATTGTCCGTGTGCATGTAGCAGCTGTACAGCGGAGCGCTGCACTTTATTGCCTCGCTGCTGCTGGCGTTAATGCTGCCCGATACGCTGCTGGTGCTACCGTAAATCTTCTTGCGCCGTATCTCATCCTCCTGCGAGTCCAGTATTTTCAGCTGTTCGTCCAAATTCGAATTGTTGCGCAACAAGTGCGCGCTGTAATCAAAATGTGCCGTTTTGCTGGCGTGCAGCGGCGGCCTCTCCGTCTCTGCTTTGCCACACTTGGCATCGTTTTTGTCGTCGTCGATGTCAAACAAATACGAGGTCTTTGTTTTTGTAGTTGCTGCCGTCGTCGATTTTGTTTTTTTCAAATCACTGCTTACTGCTGCTGTGCCCAGTACCTCTCTGTCGGCTAGGTATTTACGCTTGTAATCGTCGAACGAGTTGCCCATCAGCTTCTTCAGCGTCTCAATATTCTTTTTCAGTTTTTGCATGACGGCCTCGAATTTGCGCTGACGATCGTTGCCGATGTGCAGCAGCTCCTCAGCCATGGTAACGGGATTGAGCAGCAGCAAAATTAGATTCTTATCAACCTGATGGATTTTTTCAAAGAACGCGTGCTCGGATTTGATGAGCTGACGCAGCTTCAGAGTCTGTGTGGCGTTCAGTGACTGAAAGTCGTCAATCTTATTAATTTCCGTTAGCAGAATTTCACCACTGCTGTCCAGCATGGCGGCCGTGTCTTCATAAATGCAATGGGCGATGCCAGCGCCGGCACTGATGCAATCCTCCTCCGACGACGAGGTCGTAGAGAGGCGATTTTCCCCTAGTGCCGGCATCAGTAAGGACTGCGAGGTCCCGGCAGTTTTTGCATCATCGACCGCTTTTGGCGCAGTAGGAATATTTTCGGCGTTGGCAGCTGCCACTTGTGCCAGGGCACTCTTCAAATTGTTGAGCATTTCCATTTCATCTTTGTGGTGTTTTTTCTTTTTATGCTTCTTGGCATCTTTCGACTTTTTCGTTGGGTTTGCAGTCGACATCACAGCGGTTGTTGCGGTTATGGCGACCGTGGTCGCGATGCTGTTGTTGGCGGCTGTTGTTCCGCCTTTTGGTGTTGCTGTTACTGATGCTGTTGTGGCCAACCTTTTGTGGCTGAGCAAATCGGACTCCTCCTCGTTGTCTTCGTGTATCATATCCAATGCCGAATTTGTGCACACTGTCAGCCCCAACTGCATCACCTGATCGTGCGACATTTCCGATTGCTGGTGCAGCGGCCGCTCAACGCTGCAGATCTCCGTGCTCAAGCTGTTGTCGCGATAAGCTTCGTTCAGTGTTTTGTAAAACTCCTCGCTCATTTCGTTGGTGCCTTTACTATTGCCTGTAGTCATGCTGCTGCTGTTGCTGGTGTGAAATGTTCCCCCTGTATCTTCTATGGGTACGGCCTGCGTTTCACGCTCGCCCTGTTTAGAGGCCGCTTGCCGAAAAAACTTCATCTGTTCAGCCAACGCGTCCAACTCGGACACGCCCATGTGTAAATTGCCGCCGCTGCCACCGATGCTGCTCTTGTAAACATCCGCGTTTCCGCCACTGCTACAAAATAGTGCTCCTATGTGCGCGAACGAATGTGCCTTGGCCAAGGTAGTGCTCAGCTCCTGGTCGCCGCCGCCGTTAGACATCAGCTGTTCGAGCACCAGCGGCAAATTGTGCATACTACCGCTGCTAAGCCGGTAGCTTTGCTGGTATCCAGCGGACAAATGCTCCAACACCTGACGCCCGTGTAGGAATTCCTGCAGCAGTTCCGTCTTGGCGTTGTTCCTTAGCAGCTGCTGCTGTTCGAACATGACTATGTCAGAATCGGTGTACAGTTTGTTGCGCGAGGCGATGGCTGCCATTGTCTGCTGTTGCTTTCGGCACTGGGCGTTTTTGAGTGCACTAAGCGAACCGCTTAGTAGAGCGGTGTCCGTGATAGCAGCGCTTACCTCGCACGGTACATTGCGCGAGCAGAGCTTCTGTTCGGCCTCTAGCGCAAACGTGGCCATCATCGGCAACTTTCTCGCTTCCTGCCACGGCAGAACAGGCTGCTCTATTAGTCGGTTGAGCGTCTCCAATTCGCTCTCCATGCGCGTGGTGTCAAGTGCGTCCAGTGTGTCGTGCTTCAGCTGCTGTAGCAGATTGTTGTAGTGCTTGGTCGTGCCTTCTATGTCGATGTCCTGCAACATGGCCGCCGCCGAGCTGTTCAGCATAACAGCCTGCTGCTCGACAGCCACCAAGTCGTTCATCAGCAACTGCTCCTTGAGCAGATAGTCAACAAAAGCGGGCGTGGTGCTCTTTGCACACTCGCGCTGTGACGCCGTCTTGTGCTCGTCCTCGCAGCGGTCGCCGTCCATCGCCCAATTCAACGGTGCCTGCTCGGAGACGATCATTTGCTGCTGTTTGGCCCCCACCAATCCCATTAGGTTGCTCACCACTGACTGTTGCTCCACCGAAATTTTCTCGAGCTTCTCCAAGCGCGACCAAATCTTACCGTATTCGCTAGACAGTAGGTCCAGTGCACGCCAAGCAAATTTTAGTTCCGTTTCTAGAAGACTAATGCGCGTCGCAATCTTGTCCATGTAATCGGAAATGATATAGTCCGAATGCTGGTGCGTATTATACAACTGACAAAGCTGCATTTCGCTAGTCAACGACTGCATGCTACCAGCTGTTCCCGATGTACCATCGGCGACTGGCTCGTTAAAGTTCTTGTTGCAGTAATTTTTGTTGCTAATGGGCGAACAATCGACGGTAGGACTCATTGGTGTCTTATGCGTTAAGAATAATTGTTGCTGTTGCTGCGATTGATGTTGCTTTTGCTCTTGTTGTTGTTGCGAATGTGTGGCATGTAAGGATTTTTGCTGCTTTATCTGCTTTTTCAAATGTTTTTGTGCGATGTTGACTTTGTGCGACAGTTGCAGTTGCTGCTGTTGCTGTTGCAGCTGCTGCAAATGCTGTTGATCCTGTGTCATAGTGCTGCTGTTGTAGTCATCAAATTGGTGCATATGTTGCTGTTGTTGCTTGGGCGATCCAAGCGGGGACGGTAGGTAGTGCTGCTCCAGATGTTCATAATAACGTACACCGTTGCACACCGTGTCATCGCCTTTAATTGCTACACCGGATGTAAGCGTTTCCAAAACGTGTTTGTGCTGCGACTTTGGCGATGATGTCGTTAGCGGCATTTTGCTATGGGTTGCGCCACAGATTATCTCGTTTCTTTATGGAAGATTTCGGTGTACTTTGGAAATGAGAAAGGAAAGTTGTCAACAATACGTCGATCAGTTACAGCTGGAGCTATCATTCGCAAAAACACACACCCACCAACACACTAAACTCCCGCAAATGTGCCAGCGCCCCAGCCATGGCGGGCAATAGCTTTCCTAAAATATACTTCCCACTGGACCATGCCGAACGTATCCCATGACAGGGTACGTTCTACCACCTCAATACTGTAATGCCGCAATAGTAGAATGATATTTTGCCACGGATAGTCAGATATTGATTTAATCAGTACATATGGTTACTTTTTATTTTGTACTAATATTTAAGAATCCGAAATTAGAATGAAAAATCGGCTGTTGTGTTATGCATTTGTTTTGTTTTTCAATCAATTGCTATGTTTGTTATATTGAATATTTTATATTAATTAGTTTTTCACTTTAACTAAAACCTTCATCAATCAATATTCTCTTTAAATAAGTCTTTTCCTCTGAACACGAAACCATAAGTACAAATTATGGCCTAAAACACATTCAGGACGGCAGCGACTTCAAGATGGCGTCAACTTCGACCGTCACCGTGAAGTCAACTACGTGATTACAATTAAAGCGGCAGCAACGTCAACACAATTAAATTTTTGAGATCACAAACACAATTTTTTAAGTGCTAGCGCACTCCCTTTATTAAGCGTTCGTCTACATTAATTTTAGCGTTTTGCATACAATAAATTTAAAACAAATGTCAATGTGTAATAATTTTTAGAACTAGTAAATTTTAACTGAAATATTAACGAGTTTGTAAAAGCACACCGAAAAAGAAAGAAAATTCCATTAAAAATTTCTGTTTTGGAACAGTGATGCTAATTGCTTTGGTTTTGTCGCCTAAAAAATAGAGTAGTAGTCGTGCTGTCGTCAAGATAAACGTTTCCATATAAACGCGAATCTATATTTTGACAGATGCAGTCATGTCGCTGCCGTCGTCTATGTGTTCGGGGCATTAGGCTATAATTTAGAGAAGTTACGGTGGAGTTACAGACCGTCCATTATATGCGTCATTGCATTATGTACATTTGTCAAAAAAGTAGAATCACTATAACTGTATGGAACAAGTTACATAGCGCAAATTATATGAGGTATTGTCGGATACAATGAAAAAAGTTGCCCAAAATCCATAAAGGGCGTTTCAAGCGTATCGTCGTTTTTCGCGTTTCTCACGTTTCGAACAAAAAATAGAATCAGTGTATTTTAATGAAGCAAATTCCATGACTTGACGTCGATAAGCCCGAAACGCGTCAAAAGTTAAGCTATTTTCAACATTCCCACGCGTTTCGCGCTTACCGACGTCAAACAGCTGACAGAGTTCCTAAAGATGTCATAAATTATATGGCGATGGTAGAGTCGATAACAAACTTGTGTTATCGAAAAAGTCGAATGCATTTATTTTACACGAAAGCTATTAAATACAGTTAAGAAACATTTGAAATCCAATATTTTAACATAAAATTTTAAGAAATTCCTTAAAATTAGCATAAAGGACACCATTTTCTTCTCAGTCAACGCGGTAGTCTGATATTAACGGCTGTCAAAAACAAACTAAATGTCGCAGCTTGTTAAATTTTTTACAAGAGTCAACTGACAGATGACTGTTGACGGGAGCAGTGTTGCCATTTCAATTAAGAGGCGGGAAATTCAAAAAGTCACGGACTTATTGACCCGCCCTCGTAGAACCATCAATGGAAAAAATTTGGCCGTACCTTAAATCGAAAATTCGTTAAATGGAAAGTTCGTTATACTGGACGTACACTGTATGTGTTTAAAATGAAATCAGTAAGTTCTATACAGTCTATAACGTCGTGTAGCAATTTCATTTCGTTCTTTTTCACAATTTTCCTTCTTTTCCTCACAATTCACAACGAAATCAATCAACAGTTTGACTATTAAAAATTAGCATCAGCTGACGTAAGAAAAAGAAGCAGACGCGTGAAACGCGTGTTATGGAGCATACAACAGTGCAACGCGAATAACGCGTGAAACGTCATAACGCGACAAACCCTGAACGCCTGAAACGCGCTTCATGGAGCTTGACCTTAATTATCTCTCCATTATGTCCGTTGCACAAACAGATCAGCTAAACAATCAAATGTGTTAAATTATTCTTCATTCTAAATGTTATCGATAAATACCCTTTCTCACAAATAATTTTTTAAATGTCGCAAAATTCTCCCGTCCAGACCTTTGGCATGGGCAAACAGATTGTGCAAAACGCCAATCACATTTACTTCTTGACATTGGCAGTCCCTAAAACGAGCACGTAACTCCCCGTTCAAGCAATCGTGCTTCAAGAGCTTACTCAATTGCTCCCATCTTCCATATAAACCCCCAAATTTGAACGATTTCACCATACTAGATCTCGCTGATCCAAACCCCTTCGAAACAGCGCAGATCGATATAGTGATTGGCGGTGATCTCATCCCGCAGATCATGCTCGAAGGTTTCCACCGAAGTGTATGTGGCAGCTTACTTGCTCAACATACAGTATTCGGCTGGATATTAAGCGGGCCAGCACCCCCAACTTCACATTTGACGGCGGTCGCAGATGCATCAAATCACAATTTGCACACTGGTCCCGCCCTTCGAAATATTGCCGTCCTTAATCCCGTAGGGTTTCCCCACATGGAAATAACGGAAAGTCACGTTGGACCCACCATCCCTGCAAAATCAATCCTGAAACGACAAATAACGCGCTTCGTTCGAACCCTTTCGACCCCATAGGATTGCTTTCGCCTCTAATGAGGCCTCCCAAAAGGGTTCGACAAAAACGCCCCATACGCACAGCAGCTGATGGAAATTGCACTTCCCACGCATTTTCCCATTGCGCCATGTCATACCATAAACCTCGACCTCGTCTATCAAGAGTCCGAGAGAGATCAGTCGCCATTCCAGTGCGACCTGCCCCAACCGCCTCCGAACCCTCACACTCCGAACAAAAACCCCGAATATCCGGAATTTCGGCTAGAATTAATGTATCCATACTCCTCCAACGGTAACTCGGTTTGCTTGAGTTACCGTTGGAGCTTGGACTACCGTTCGAATCACATACCCACCATGTCAAATTCAAATAACTGACATCTCCCTTTTTCCGATCAGCCGACCATCGGAGCAGGTACCTCCCGCCCCGCAGGTGACTGCTCCGCACGGCCAGATCGATCATCCCCCGAAAAGAGGTAATCGGCGCACCCCTAAGCGCACCCACCGTGCCGTGAGCCGCACCACCACCAGCGAGACGTCAACCGCATCACTGCAACCCTCCCCCCGGCTACTTCATCAATTGCAGTCTGTAATGGCGGCCACGATGGCTAAATGAGTGCGGTGGTTGTTCAGTGATCTGTCGGTCCCACCTCTAATCCCTTCCTTTCCTTGTCCTCTTGTACTGATGTTCCCCCGCTTTATGCTCCCTGGCTTCGGCTGTTAGTCTGTTCAATGTTTCTTGTACTACTTGTCATTTGTCATTCATACATCCATAAATAACGACCCACCTAAACCCGAAACCCAACCCGCGTTTTTCTCCCCTCCGCCGACGATTAAACATGTTGAAAAAGGTTTCAAACAAAGCAGATAATGTAAGTAGCAAAATTTATAAATAACTCTCGGAGTAAAATGCGTTCTATAATGATAGTATTGTTCAATTTTGCCATGAATAAAATTCGCATATAAATTATCGATTACGTTGACGTACTGACTGTGATCTGTTAATTTTCATTTATTTCGAGTGGAAGAAATGGTAGATGCACTTTACGTAAAAAACTTCCTTAAATAAAAAGAAATAAATTAATAAAAAGCAGAAAGGAAAGCACCGCTTAGCCACGAGGCCAACACAACCGTCGACCGCCAAAGCAACAAAACACCAAATTTCACAATCAGCTAATTAGAAACATAGGCGCATAATCATAGTCCCGCATAAAAACTGGCTTTAGTTAGCAAATGACTAAAAAGATAAAGCCGACTTTGATTTTTCAGTTACCATAGTCAGTTTAGAACATGCTTCTATGTAGCAGCGACTTTTTGAAACAGCCAACGAAAGCAACGACAACTCTACAAAAACTAGAGATTCGGAGTTACAAATGAGAATTTATGAATAATGCCCATACCGATTTATTTTGTAATCAATTATTTTGCAATATTTGTTTTCCTGAACACTAATTAGCAGTTAAAAATGGACGACTACGGTCGGCTACTTGTGAAAAGCAGACGGCAGCCCAAAAAATCGACTGCACAATTTTCCGAGGATTAATCTGCCCATCTCTGACATAAACAAAACAAACAAACAGCTGATTGATTTGAAAATTATTGCCTACTTTCCGGGGGTAAAAAACACAATTGTATTCTATTGCTGCTTGGTTCTTGAATGTTCAAAACATCAATTACAAACTGAGCAGCAACTTTATCGAACCGGTAACGACTATAGAAGTCCTCGTCATCGAACTCGAAGGGATCGATCCAGCTTTTATATACTGTTACGAATACTACGTCTAGTGGGCTGTTACGTATCACTGGATTGTGCAATTTGAAAATGAAACAACTTTAATTATTCCAACGCAGCCAATTCAAAACCAACAGTCACTTTATTATTCACAGTTTTACACTTTACTGTTCGTACACTTAAGTATTTGCTTAATTACTCCGTGTGGCAACTTCACCTGTCAAAACCAGACTGACTCGCTGCGCCGCATCCGGCTGCCTTTTGTACCTCTCAGGCCATCGCGCAGATCGTTCCCGCACATTCCGGAGCGGACTAAAAGTTTCCATCATTGCCAGGTTGGACTAAAAGTTATTATCGCGGCCGTCGTTGCCAGATTGGACTAAAAGTTACTATCGCGGCCGTCGTTGCCAGATTGGATTATAGCACGGCACGTAGCGGCAGGGTTGCTTTGCACAGCGACAGACTGTCTTATCGTTACACTGCCCACCACTTAGACTTGTTCGTCCCGAACAAGTGCCGAGGCTCCGCTGTGATGAGGCGCCAGGCGCTCCAAATGGACTACCTTCAGCTTAGCGCCTCTATTGCTGCAACGTTGAATCCTGTATACCACGTCGTTAATCCTAATCATGACTTTGTACGGTCCTTCCCATGACGCTTGAAGTTTCGGAGACAAACCTTTCCTCCGCTGCGGGTTGTAGAGCATTACCAGATCGCCTTCTTGGAACCCTGCTGAGTTGGCCCGTAGATCATATCTGGCTTTCGCCTTATCGCTGACCAGTTTGGTGCGGCTCCTTATAAACTGGTGAATTTCCTCCAGTTCCGCCCACTTTTTGACCGCGTAGTCCGTCTTAGCGCCTCCCGTTGTGCTGACTACCCCGAACTTCAAGTCAGCGGGTAACCGCAACTCTGTGCCGAACACTGCTCGAGCTGGAGTGAGTGATGTCGTGTCGTGCGGGGCTGACCTATACGCCATCAGGAACAGGGGGATATGCGTGTCCCAATCCTTTTGATTCCTGCCTACCACTATCCGCAGGTATTCCTCCAGTGTCCGGTTAAAGCGTTCCACCATGCCGTCGGACTGTGGGTGCAAAGGCGTGGTACGTGTTTTCTTTATCCCCAGTAGCTTACACACTTCCTTGAATACCGCAGACTCGAAATTCCGGCCTTGATCTGAGTGCAACTCCAACGGAACTCCGAACCTGGCTACCCAGTTGTTTACCAGCTTTTCCGAGATCGTAGTGGCCTGCTGGTTAGGAATAGGGTACACTTCGGGCCATTTGCTGAAGTAATCCATTACCACCAGCACATATTTGTTGCCTTGAGTGCTAGTTGGGAATGGGCCGGCGACGTCCATAGCAATCCGCTCGAAGGGCGCTCCCACGTTGTACTGCTGCATGCGGCCTCGAGACCTTCTTGTCGGCCCTTTCGCGGCTGAACATCGGTCACAGCTCTTAATCCACTCGGCTACAGACTCCTGACATCCTACCCAGTAGAATCGTCTTTTTATTTCGGCGACGGTTTTGGTGATGCCCAGGTGCCCTCTACTGGAGTCGTTATGGTATGCCTCAATGACCTCGTTGATTCTGCATTTCGGCACTACCATTAGGGAGTTGCTGGTCCAACCATCCGCGCTCTCCCATTCGCGGTACAGGCATCCTTCTTTCAGCTGCAGACTTTTCCACTGTGCCCAGTAAGCCTTCGCGATCGGGCTTTCACCGGCCATCTCCTGCCAGTCTGGACGTGCGCCTTGCTCCTTGCCTTCGACGATTTTTGCAAGATCCGCATCCTCACGCTGGTCTTTTTGTAGCCTCTCCGCCGACCACTCTTCCTCTGGCATAACGCTTACCAACCGGACGTCCACTATCTGTTCCTTGCTTTCGGCTCGCGAGCACTGCCTGCATTCGACTTTGCACGGACGGCGGGACAAGCCATCGGCATTTCCATGGCTACTGCCTTTGCGATGCTCTATCGTGTAGTCGAAACCTTTGTCCATACAGATATTTGTGGAAGTGTTTTACGCAGTCCAATACCCTCAGCAGTTCTCTCCGTGTCACACAATAGTTGCGTTCCGGTTTCGATAGAACCCTACTGTAGTACGCTATCACTTGTTCCTGGCCGTCTATTATCTGTGATAGCACACCGCCAATACTATTCCCGCTTGCATCTATATCCAGCACAAACATCTCCCCAGGCACGGGGAAGGCCAGAATTGGAGCACTGCACAGTTTTTCCTTCAGACGTGCAAAAGCCTGTTCCTGCTCCTCGTTCCACTCGAAAGCTTGGCTCTTTTTCGTCAGTTTGTGCAAGCTGCTGGCTATGTTCGCGAATCCCGGAACAAATCGGCGGTAGTATGTGCACAGGCCCAGGAAACTGCGGAGTTCGTGTAGATTGCGTTGCCGGGGCCACTCCTTCACCGCCGTGATTTTGCTGATTTTGATCGGTGCGCGCTCGCCAGTCGCAGTCCGCAGCTGTATGCCATGCAGCGGTTCCCAGTTCTTCAGCAGCTTCCTTTTTATGATCGAATATGACGCTCCAGTATCCAGTGTCAACACGAACAACTTTCCATCTATCCTTCCTTCAATTGTCAAGCTGCTGGGCTGTCGTTTCAGCTGTGAGACAAGGATGGTGGGGCGGCAGATTGTGGGTATCAGCTCACGCCCCTTTGGGCTGACCCGTTTTAGTTTAACGGCTCCTCGTCCTCAGCCCTGCGCTTGTTGGCTAAGCCTCGATTGTCAGTATTCCTTGCTTCAGGCGATTGCGATCGAGAACGGGAACGCCTCTTTCGTTGTCGGCAGTCTCGTGATATGTGGCCCTGCTTGCCACATACCCAGCAAACAACTTTAGAAGAGACCACCCGTGGCCTGTCCGGTGGCTCAGAGCTTATGGCCTGGATCGCAATGTCGTTGTCCAGCTGGATCTGGCGTATTCTTGCTGGTGCATACCGAGTGCTCCCAATCCATGTCGCCTCATATGTCATCGCGCTGGTCACCGTCTCCCTAAATGTCGGCTTGCCCATCATCAACGCACTGCGACGTGTCTCCGGATCATGAAGACCTTCAATAAACGCCTCAATCTTCATCCTCTCGAGATCCTCAGCGCCGAAGGACGGGTAGCACAGCTGTACGAGCCGCTCAATGTCTGCTGCATATGTCTGCAGCGCCTCCTTGGATCTTTGCCTGCGGTTCTTCAGCTCACAGTAGTACCGCGTTCTGTTGTGCTCGTCGCTGTATTTGGCTGCCAGCGCCCTTATGACGGTCTCGTACTCACTTCGTAAACATTCTGGAACTGATTTTATTACCTCAGCCGCAGCACCTTTAAAAGCCAGCGCCAATCTCCGACCTTTCCTTACATCGGTCCACTGATTTTCCAGAGCAGCCAGGTCGAATTGTAGCTTGGAGGTATCGAACGGCGTAGTCCCATCATAAGTAGGCACTTCTGCTCGCGTGGCAACATTTTCCGGAACCGGCGGCAACCATTCTCGCGGGTGTACCTCCCTAAGCCGCTCGTCCGTTTTTCTGTTCATCGAAACTTCCAGACTATCAACTCGTTTGTTCAGGGAATCATCAAGATCGTCAACACGTTTCTTCAGGGAATCATCCAGGTCGCCAAGTCGTTTGTTCAGGGAATCATCTAGGTCGTCGACTCGTTTATCCAAGTGCTTTACCCGCGTCTCCAGGTGCTCGACTTTCCCATTAATCCTGTCTGAGATTTCCTCCACTTTCTGCTCCAAGCGCGCAGAATTTTCCTGAAGCTTGACTTCCATTCGCTCCGCCACTTGGGCCGATATTTCCTGGGTCGCCGTTTCCATTTTCGCTGCCATTTCTCGATTTGTAGTTTCCAGCTTCGCAGACATTGCTCGATTTGCAGTCTCGACTTTTGCCGAAATTTCGAGATTCGTAGTTTCCAGCTTCGCTGCCATCTCCTGATTCGAAGACTCCAGTTTCGCTGCCATTTCACGGTTGGAAGTCTCGAACATGCCTTTAAGTGCAACCATTAGCTGGCTCATCCGTATGTACTCCGCGGGCGGAAACCGTATGACCCAGATACTTGACCTCCTTTTGGAACAGCGAGCACTTCTTTGGGTTGAGTTTAAGCCCGGCTTCTCGTATCCGCTCGAATACCTCCTTTAGCTTTCCCAGGTAGTCGTCGAAGTTTTTACCCATCACGATTATGTCGTCGAGGTACACCAGACACGTCCGCCAATGCAGCCTTTTAGCACGCGTTCCATTAGCCGCTCGAATGTTGCTGGTGCGTTGCAGAGTCCAAACGGCATGACGGTGAACTGCCACAAACCGTCGCCAACACTAAAAGCCGTTTTCTCCTTGTCCTTGTCTGCAAGCTCCACCGCCAATAGCCGCTGCGTTAGTCGAGTGTGGAGAACCACGCGTGCCTGACAGTGTGTCCAGGGTGTCATCGATCCGAGGAAGTGGATAACTGTCCTTCTTGGTCACATCATTCAGCTTCCGATAGTCCACACAAAACCGGGTACTGTCATCTTTTTTCTTGACTAGCACGACCGGCGAGCACCAGGGTCCCGAAGAAGGCTCTATGACCTTGTCTTTCCGCATGTTCTCGATCAAATTTGTGACCTCCTCCCTTTTGGCCAGAGGAACTCGTCTTGGCGGTTGGCGAATCAGTTTTGCACTTCCGGTGTCGATGTTGTGCTTCACTATGGCTGTTCTTCCGCCTGCTTCTGCCGCAAATATTGACCCATAGTGCTGCAGGAGTGACCTCGACTTCTGTTTCTGCTTGGCCGTCAACTCACTGCTCCACTGGTTCTCCTGCGGTATGGCGGCCATGTTAAACCCGCTCTTCTTATTACCTCCAGGCGCTACTGCTACAGGCGCCACTGCTACAGCTTCCTTACACTCGCCAATTACCTCATCTCATCTCATTACCTCATCTGGGTGCATTCAGGGGGTTCAGTATTCTGACTGGTATTCTGCCATTGTTAGGATCCACTAATGTACGTCCGATGATGATGTTGTCGTGTCCTTGTTTCGGTGCTTCTACTGCCCACAGCCGACTCGTCCCATCGTCCTCGTCCACCTTTGCCCACACAATTGCCTCGGAATTCGCTGGTATCCTCCTGTGTTGACACGATACAAACTTCCTTACCGCCACGCTTCGCTCATAGCCGGTGTGCAGCGGGAATTCAACGTTGGCATATCTCAGCACATTTTCCTTCAGGTCCAGCGTAAAACCGTGCCTAATCATGAAATCCACGCCGATGATCATAGTGATGATGATGATGATGATGATGATGATGATCATAGATGACCCATAGTGCTGCAGGAGTGACCTCGACTTCTGTTTCTGCTTGGCCGTCAACTCACTGCTCCACTGGTTCTCCTGCGGTATGGCGGCCATGTTAAAACCGCTCTTCTTATTACCTCCAGGCGCTACTGCTACAGGCGCCACTGCTACAGCTTCCTTACACTCGCCAATTACCTCATCTCATCTCATTACCTCATCTGGGTGCATTCAGGGGGTTCAGTATTCTGACTGGTATTCTGCCATTGTTAGGATCCACTAATGTACGTCCGATGATGATGTTGTCGTGTCCTTGTTTCGGTGCTTCTACTGCCCACAGCCGACTCGTCCCATCGTCCTCGTCCACCTTTGCCCACACAACTGCCTCGGAATTCGCTGGTATCCTCCTGTGTTGACACGATACAAACTTCCTTACCGCCACGCTTCGCTCATAGCCGGTGTGCAGCGGGAATTCAACGTTGGCATATCTCAGCACATTTTCCTTCAGGTCCAGCGTAAAACCGTGCCTAATCATGAAATCCACGCCGATGATCACGTCGTCCATTATATCCGCGACGATGAACTCATGTTCCAGGCTGCTGGTGCCGATAGCAATCGTTTTTGTAACTTTCCCTCTCATCGGTGCGCGCTCGCCAGTCGCAGTCCGCAGCTGTATGCCATGCAGCGGTTCCCAGTTCTTCAGCAGCTTCCTTTTTATGATCGAATATGACGCTCCAGTATCCAGTGTCAACACGAACAACTTTCCATCTATCCTTCCTTCAATTGTCAAGCTGCTGGGCTGTCGTTTCAGCTGTGAGACAAGGATGGTGGGGCGGCAGATTGTGGGGATCAGCTCACGCCCCTTTGGGCTGACCCGTTTTAGTTTAACGGCTCCTCGTCCTCAGCCCTGCGCTTGTTGGCTAAGCCTCGATTGTCAGTATTCCTTGCTTCAGGCGATTGCGATCGAGAACGGGAACGCCTCTTTCGTTGTCGGCAGTCTCGTGATATGTGGCCCTGCTTGCCACATACCCAGCAAACAACTTTAGAAGAGACCACCCGTGGCCTGTCCGGTGGCTCAGAGCTTATGGCCTGGATCGCAATGTCGTTGTCCAGCTGGATCTGGCGTATTCTTGCTGGTGCATACCGAGTGCTCCCAATCCATGTCGCCTCATATGTCATCGCGCTGGTCACCGTCTCCCTAAATGTCGGCTTGCCCATCATCAACGCACTGCGACGTGTCTCCGGATCATGAAGACCTTCAATAAACGCCTCAATCTTCATCCTCTCGAGATCCTCAGCGCCGAAGGACGGGTAGCACAGCTGTACGAGCCGCTCAATGTCTGCTGCATATGTCTGCAGCGCCTCCTTGGATCTTTGCCTGCGGTTCTTCAGCTCACAGTAGTACCGCGTTCTGTTGTGCTCGTCGCTGTATTTGGCTGCCAGCGCCCTTATGACGGTCTCGTACTCACTTCGTAAACATTCTGGAACTGATTTTATTACCTCAGCCGCAGCACCTTTAAAAGCCAGCGCCAATCTCCGACCTTTCCTTACATCGGTCCACTGATTTCCAGAGCAGCCAGGTCGAATTGTAGCTTGGAGGTATCGAACGGCGTAGTCCCATCATAAGTAGGCACTTCTGCTCGCGTGGCAACATTTTCCGGAACCGGCGGCAACCATTCTCGCGGGTGTACCTCCCTAAGCCGCTCGTCCATTTTTCTGTTCATCGAAACTTCCAGACTATCAACTCGTTTGTTCAGGGAATCATCAAGATCGTCAACACGTTTCTTCAGGGAATCATCCAGGTCGCCAAGTCGTTTGTTCAGGGAATCATCTAGGTCGTCGACTCGTTTATCCAAGTGCTTTACCCGCGTCTCCAGGTGCTCGACTTTCCCATTAAGGCAGGTTCTCACCTTGTGGGGAAAAAAAAAACGATTTTTTTTTTTTGCCTTATCGTGTAGATATATGTTTCACAAATGTGCTCCAGAAATTTCAGATCAAAATCTGAAAAATTACAAAAGTTACAGGCCGTTACAAAGAGCAGTGTAGAGCACCGGCCAAGCGCGCTTTAAACTTTAAACGCGTTTTTCTCAGAACCACATTTTTGGACCTTACGGAAGTGATTGAAGGCGCTGGAATGAACCAATCGTCACCAAATTTTTTCCAAATGTTCCTTAGGGTTCTTTCTAATAAATGAACCACCGATATTCCAAAAATATTGAAAATTGTTTATTTAAAAAAATAATAAGTGAACAAAAAAATGCGAAAATCTTAATTTTTTTTTCAAAACCTCATAACTTTTGTAATTTTGACTTTTTTTTCATGATCTTGGTTCATTCAATAGATAATACGGTACACATTAAGAATGTGTTCGATTTTTGTGTTTCCGATCACGGGTTTTGACGGAATCACTTCCGGTAGCGGGACACCTCCTCGCCGACATGCCGCCAATGATGGACGCCCCCTCCCCCCCCTTTTTTGATTCATTCAATTTGAAAAATTGTATTCTCTCAATAAATGTGTGTTCATATCCAGAAAAAATTTTCAGCTTTGTATCTTTAACCGTTTTCTCAAAAAAAATTCCTAAAAAAAGTGCACTTTTTCGGATCCACAAGGTGAGAACCTGCCTTAATCCTGTCTGAGATTTCCTCCACTTTCTGCTCCAAGCGCGCAGAATTTTCCTGAAGCTTGACTTCCATTCGCTCCGCCACTTGGGCCGATATTTCCTGGGTCGCCGTTTCCATTTTCACTGCCATTTCTCGATTTGTAGTTTCCAGCTTCGCAGACATTGCTCGATTTGCAGTCTCGACTTTTGCCGAAATTTCGAGATTCGTAGTTTCCAGCTTCGCTGCCATCTCCTGATTCGAAGACTCCAGTTTCGCTGCCATTTCACGGTTGGAAGTCTCGAACATGCCTTTAAGTGCAACCATTAGCTGGCTCATGTCCAATGCTTGTAGTGGCGCAGCCGCTGCAGCCGTACTTTGCAGCGACGCAGCAGCAGCAGGCGATTCCTCCACCTTGGCCGACGCCTCTAGTTCTTGCGCTCCGAACTCGTGCGCATTCCAATCGACGCCTCGTGCCTCACATGCTTCTCGCAAGCGCAACTGCAACTCCACCTTTCCGCCAGCAGTCGCCAAATTCCAGGCAGCTAGCTCCTCCTTCAGCTTGTCTACCTTCAGCAGCTCGAGTTTAACCATGTCCGTGCTTTTATAATTTTATTATTTTTTTTTTGTTTACTTTCAATTTTCCACAATCCCACTTCTGACACCAAATGTTACGAATACTAGGTCTAGTGGGCTGTTACGTATCACTGGATTGTGCAATTTGAAAATGAAACAACTTTAATTATTCCAACGCAGCCAATTCAAAACCAACAGTCACTTTATTATTCACAGTTTTACACTTTACTGTTCGTACACTTAATTACTCCGTGTGGCAACTTCACTTGTCAAAACCAGACTGACTCGCTGCGCCGCATCCGGCTGCCTTTTATACCTGTCAGGCCATCGCGCAGATCGTTCCCGCACATTCCGGAGTGGACTAAAAGTTTCCATCATTGCCAGGTTGGATTAAAAGTTATTATCGCGGCCGTCGTTGCCAGATTGGACTAAAAGTTAATATCGCGGCCGTCGTTGCCAGATTGGATTATAGCACGGCACGTAGCGGCAGGGTTGCTTTGCACAACGACAGACTGTCTTATCGTTACAATACTTTACGCCGTCTCAGCACAATGTCGTCGTTCATAATATTGAAATCTCTTTCAATTTCCTCGAAATGAAAAATTTTTAATTTTTTTTCGATTAATTTCGTTTTTTTTAGAATATTTTGAAAAAGTGGCATTTCTGCTCATTTTGACTCATTGGTTTAGCAACAGCTTTTACTTGTTTTAAAGTTAGAGGATACTTTAAGCGTTAAAGTATGCTCTTACTCGACTATGATTGACTTAGAGCCTACTTTAAAGTATACTTTATTGATCTTAAAGTGTACTTTAATTCGACTATGGCTTTACGCCATAAACTTGTCGCACAAAATACACGGTGTGTAACTTCAATGTACGAAATGCATATAATACATATACAGTACTTTTCGCTTAAAGCGAACTTCGAGGGACTGGGCAAAATGGTTCGTTTTAACCGAAAGTTCGTTTTAAATGAGGATTTGAACAAGACAATTTATGTATATGCACATGTATATATTAACTCTTTGTTGATTTATTTCAAAAAAATTATGGATATTTTAATAAAAAACTAGTTTTTAAAAAAATTAGTTATTTTTGTTTGCTAAGCACCAAAATGAGTTTCATATACATTTCAATATGAGCCAAGTGGTCAAGAATTTGTTGTGGACCTCAGCCGCCTCTCCAACTATTTTCTCACTAGTGATGTTATAGCGTCTTTTAAATCGAACAATCCAACTTTCGCTGCATTTAAATTCGCAGTAATTAAGCTTTTTTCCAAATTCTTGTGCTTTCGCTTGTAAACCGGCATTGGTTACAGTCACATTATTTGCTCTATTCTGAGTAAACTATTTCAGTAGGCAATGATCCAGTTTCATGAAATGTTTTGTGTGTGTTTTGGTGTTTTGTTTACATTTGAGGAGTTTTGTTCAAAATTATTTAGAACCAAGTCCTAATTTTTCCAAATTGTAGCAATTGTTGACTTGCTGAGTCCCATTTCTTTGCATAATTGCTTTTGTTTTACACCGTCTTGTAAGTGTTTTATTATTGCATATTTCCCTTTTAAAGAAAAGCACTTTCTTTGTTTTCCAACTGCTACTACGTCCATTTTCTAACTTTGTAATTTTCAACAAATGTAATTTTCAAACAATATACTTAGGGAAATTCCCAGATTCGAGATCATTGGAAAAAAACGGTGTTACCAGTGCAAAACTAATTTTTTGGTCATAGCGCCACTTTTTTCGTTCGTTTTAACCGACAAGTAAACACCTTTTGCATGCAAAAAAAGTTCGTTATAACCGAAAGTTCGCTTTAAACGGGTTCGTAATAAGCGAAAAAAATTTCATGGTTTTTTGAAATTGGTACGCGTACTTTTGAAATTGGTTCGTTTTAGGCGGAAGTTCGTTTTAAACGGGTTCGTTACAAACGAAAAGTACTGTACTACAATTCCTACATTCATTGCTATGTATAATGCATATACTGTAACTCCACCTTAAGAGAAGCAAGTGAGATATGGTACCAGAAATTCTGCAGCATCCAATAGAGCGAGAGATCACCGCTTACCAAGTAAATTGTGAGACTACATAACTGGTAAAAGGCGAATGCGAAAATTCTGCAGGATACGAGTAACATTCTACTAAGTTACAATGAAATATTCTACAGAAGCATTACGGACGACTACACCTTTTCAACCTCAAAATCAGAATGCGTAAATTCATAATGAGAAATATAAATTCGTAATGAGAATGTGTGAATTCAAAATGAGAAATATAAATTCGTAATGAGAATGCGTAAATTCAAAATGAGAAATATAAATTCGTAATGAGAATGCGTAAATTCAAAATGAGAAATATAAATTCGTAATGAGAATGCGTAAATTCAAAATGAGAAATATTAATTCGGGGCGCCACGCCCCCTCGTCTTATACCCACCCCATTCCCTCTGTCGAAGGACGTGACTAAATCGGAAGATTGTGCCAAATATCATTGATATGTGACCTGTAATTCCATAGTTATTAAACGCATTTGGGTCGCTTGGAAAGTGCCATGCCGTTTGTCCAAAGCTCATGAAATGTTACCAGTGAAACGACATACCTAAATGGTGGCCCTATACCAAATATCAATGCTGTTCGACCTATAATTCCGAAGATATTAAAAATTTAGTTTCTATGAGAGGTGCCACGCCCACCTTTCGGGTCGTATTCGCATTATGTGGTTTACCGAGATTTTCTCAAGGTGTACATTCCGTGAAAGATTCAGCTCAGTCGACTGTGTAGTTTTTGAGTTTTAGTGCCGTGTAAACAACAAACAAACAAACAGACATTAATTTTTACTATATACTTATGTATATAGATAAAGTTCGGGTAATGTGATATCGTGGCTTATTTGACAAATGCGTTTTGCTTTTTCAAAATTAACCTTTTAAAAACATCTTAGCAACTAAAAAACTCCTTCTGCATGATTTGGGATGTGTTTGCTTAAATAGTTTACAGTCAGTGTGATACAGTGCTTTTAATAGTGTTTGCGCAAGTTTTTGGTTATAAAGTTTGAAAGCCTAGAAGGTGCAAAAATATATTATTAGAATTTCGAGATTAATCAAAAGTATATCAGTGATATCAATTATGAGTTTGCGAGCTACGCTGAGCGAGCTTATGAACAAAATATTATTGTTTTTTATAATGTCTTTTCGCAAAAACTCAATTTCGGGTAATGTGGTCCTTATGATCATTTGAACTTTGAACTGTCGCGCTTATCCAGTCGGTAAATTTTCAATTTCTCAACATTGGCAATACTTTTATTGGTGTTCTCTCACATTTTGTTGCATATGTTATAGTAAGATTAGTATTCGATTGGCGTCTATGCAAAGAAGTCGAAAAATTACTGTTTTTATAATAGGTGAAAAATTAGAACGCGCGTGCCTAAAATTTTGTGTTAAAAATGAAATTTCGTGTGCCGATTCGTTGAAAATGTTACAAAAGATGTATGGTGAAGCGTGTATGTCGAAAACACAAGCATACGAACGTTCAAAGGCGGCCGAGTGAGCCCAGAGCACGGTTAGATCCCTGGACGGCCATCAACGTCTGTTACCGAAGAAAAAATCGAATCGGCGAAGCAAATCGTGTTGGAAAATCGTTGTGCATCGATTATAGAGATAGCTGTGTTGTGGAGCATCTCATTTGGATCAGCCAAACACATTTTAACCCTTTCGGGACTACTGGGATAATACGTCCCAGCAAGTTTTTAATGCCCCCCAAAACAATTATTCAAATCTTACGACCGACGCAAAATATTTTTTCGATTTCGGTGTTCCCGCATAAAAGGATGATTTCAGAATTTGTGAGCATCCAATATAATTTTCTAACCCCAACATTCATGGCATGAGAAGATTTCTACTGAGAGTATTTTGAATTTCAAAAATAAACTCCGTCCCGAAAGGGTTAACTGATGTTTTGGGCATGAAGAATTCGCGTAGGCAGACGTGCCCTTTCGTTGCTCCGCGGTTTTTAATGTTTTTTACGTGTTTGTGCATGTTCAATATATATATAAATGTTTAGTGTGTCGTGTAATGTCTGACTGTCGCTGCTACCGCATGGTGGCCTACCAAAATCGCGCGGCCAAATCAATAATTAATAAAATTAAATTAAGCGCGTCATGCACTTCTAAAGGCTAAAGTGCAGTGCAAGTGCCGTTACGTTCGCTGTCCGCCACATCGACCTCCGTCCGCGTTGTGTTGTCGCTGTGTTCTTTTTTCTCGTGTTGTCTTTTCCTCCGTCCGTTTTCAGTAGCGCTACATGCGGTCCTGTTCGAGAGAAATTGACTGCTCTGTGGTAAAGGCATAACACTTAATGCACGGCATATATTTAGTACTTCCATATTGGCAGTAAGCTCAGGGTACATTCGCCAACATCACAGTACAGCAATAGTGAAATATGAGCGAGAAAGCGTATAAACGAATGTACCTTGACATATGTCAAAAGTGTCAAAAAGTCAAGCGCGTTCATGCGGAAAAAAAATTGACTGGAAAAAAATAAAAATTTGTCGAAATTAACTGAAAATTCTACCGTTTTCTTCAACCGCCCCTGGAGCAGTTTGACAGTTGTTCATGTGTTGAAGTGCTCATGAATACACGTATAGAAATACATTCACAAAATTTCGTGTTTTCTGTCTCATCGTTTGTCTCCCTTTGATTTCCGAATGAGAACTTATTGTTTGCAACCTATCTTCGTTGCTGCCAATATAGAATTATTACATATGTATATGCTGCAGGGCAACATAAATTGTTCAGTGCGTCAGATCGCATTTCCGACTGCTTTCCTTGTCCTTTAACCCACCCAGGTCATGATGCTGGGCAAATTTCGCATATCCTTCTGCAACGTGCGCGGTCTCAGGTCGAACTTTTTCGCTGTATACGCGTTCGTTAACCTCCACAAACCCCATGTAATGGCACTAAGTGATGCCCAGGTGTGTGAGGATGCAGATCCACTGGATTTCCACATCCCAGGGTACCACTTACTGCCATTATTCTTTCCTCACAGGGGTCTTGCCCTTTATGTGTGCAGTAATGTTGCGGACCAGTGCCAGCAACAACTATACACGACGGATGCCGAATTTAGCTCCATGTGGGTTAAATTCAATATCCAGTCGCACATTCTGCACTTCTGCTTTCTGTACAGAAGCCCGAATTCAGGGAGAGATTTTACTTATAACAAGTTTGATCTTCTCTCTGATTCTATTTCCCATATTCTGGAATCGTATCCGAATAGTGAAATTGTAGTTGCTGGTGATTTCAATATTCATAATTCCAATTGGCTACGCCATTCCAGCCACACAACTCCTGAAGGCTTGTATGTCGAGCTCTTTGCCGAGTCTAATAACTTGACTCAAATAGTGCATGAACCAACGCATATCCCCTGCGTTGCGGGGCAAGCTCTCAATACTCTAGACCTTTTTCTCACTTCACATCATGAAAAATATGATGTTGAAATGCACGCACCTCTTGGAAACTCGGACCATTGTACCATTTTGGTGTCTTTCTCATACTCTTCTATCCGCAATGCTTCGCCCTTATGTGGTGTATGATAAAGCTAACTGGAGTGGACTTAATTTGTCGCCCACTTCAATTGGAAATTGTGTTTTCTTGATAGAAACATAAATGCCACAGCCAAAATGATTGAAGAAATTATATTATTGGGAATGCGGTCCTTCATCCCTAATAAGAAAATTTGCATTAAGGGGGTCTCCTCATCAGTCAGTTTCAAAAAATCGATTTTTTTTTTTTTTGTTTCAATCGTTAGAACTTTTATCTGAGAATATTCTTGCAAAGTTTGAGAGTTCAACTCAAACTAGTTTAGGAGTTACAGGTTCGGGAAGAGTCTCGCGCGGGGCAAGCGCGAGCCAAGTGAAAACTTTACAGCCCACGTTCTGAAAACCATTTTTTTTTAATTCCGTGCACGATTTAAAATAAACCATAAAAGCTATGTATACAAGTAAGATACTGTTTTTTAGATTATTTAATTGTGCATAGACTGAACTAAAAAAATTTTTTAAAAGATTTTTATTTTGTAGTTAACGCGCTTACTTAAATACAAGGCCGAAAAATCGAGTACTTTTTTAAAGAATGACAAAAATATTTCAATTACATCTTTTAAGCACCATAATAGTCTATACTATGCAGGAAAGCCTTCTGAATAAAAAAGTATTTCAATTTCTTGTTTCAGGTAAAAATTACGGGCTGAGTCTTGCACGGAGTTTGAGTTGTCCGCGTCGAGCTGCTGCGCAAGATTGTTCATAAATCGGCCATTTTTATTTATTTTGAAATTACATAAACTTTTTTTTGTTGAATAAACGTATGTTAAAAAATATGCAAAAGATCATTTGTTTCTCTTGTTGTTCTCATGTTCAAAAAAAATCCTGAAAAACTACCTTTTTCCAAGCTACTGATGAGGAGACCCCCTTAAACCTAAGGACAATCTCTGGTTTAATGAGGCATGCAGAATTGCTGTCAGGTCCAAAGAGGAAGCTTTCAGAGCAGTGGCGTACCCAGGATTTCGGGAAGGGGGGATATGAAAAAAATCCAGTTTAACGTAATTTTTATACTTTTAATTTTGCCTATTGTTTTTAATACATGTTGCATAAAATTGTACATATATGTATTGAAACGAAAAGGCACTCTGTGCTGTGCATGAACGCTTTTGCAAGCATACTGAAACGAAGAGGCACTCTGTGCTGTGCATGAACGCTTTTCCAAGCATACTTTTAGGCATGCACTTTGAAGTACGGCCAATTTGGTATAATTCGCTTAGTATAGTCCGATATGGCAAGGACGGTTCTCGAAGAAATGGGCTGTGCGAGAATGGTCGAGCACTTTTCAATTGGAAGTTGCAAGAAACTTCGGCGCGATAAGAAAACTGGTATAAAAGCAGCAGTGTGCAGCGCAGGGAGTCGAGTCTGTGTTGAGCAAGCAATGGGGAAACATGCAATAGTAGTAGTGTAAAGTAGACCAAGTGTAAATTTATAAATAAAGGATTGTTAGTTCTGACTGAATTTGCGCTGAATAATTGAAGTTGTTTTATTTTCAAATACAATCAAAACGAACCGTCGATAACGAACTGTGGAATTTCGTAACAGTATGTTAAATTCTTAAAACAAAAAATTCAAGTGATATGTAAAAAACAGAACATCTTAGTGATTTTTTTTTCAAATTTCAACACCTGATGCAGGGTTGGTATTAACCTGCGTTTAATTACTACCTTGGTAAATAGTCGATACTTTTGGGAACAGTGAAAATACAACTATTCTGCGAAAACAAATGCAATACTGATTTTTGTATTCATGTATTCTTACCCCTACTGCAGGCATCCGGTTCTGGCCAGACCATAAAGAACTTTGAACCCAGTCTAGAAATGTTGAAGTTAAGCTATCGAGCTCATATTTCATGATAACCTCAACTGACGTGTATTTTCATACAAATTTGACAGTTATTTACAATTTGTTCTTAATTTAAATTTTTTATTTAAAATTTTTTCTTATTTCCCACCTAATTCTTGTCAGAATTGTTTATAATATTTTTTGCGTTATTTCCTTATGCAGTCCCTTACCGAGCATAATGCTTCAACTCAGCTTTTCCATCTGACCCGTGACAAAGTGACATAAGGTAGTTGGCGCAGAATCTATCTGGTCCAAGTGTTTTTCACTCGCCTTGACTTTTATTTCCTTTTGGGTTAGTAAATTATAATTTTGGTTACAAAATAATATCTGAACATATTCAAAATTAATATTTATCCATTGCATTTATGGTTATATCCGTGTTTTAGTGTCAATTTAATTACATTCCTGAAGTGAAAGAAGTTATGTGAAGACAGCGATGACGAAGACGATAATTAAGTCGATATCCGACCATTTCATTTAATTTTTTCTTTGGGAGAGGAACTTTGGGATAGGATTAGGATGGAAGTAAGTGGTCAATAGAAGATCTTTTTCCTTATTTATAGCCAACAATTCACACTGTTCTGTATAAGTCAGCTGCCTTTTCGATTTCAAAGCATAATTGCCAACAGTGAAAGGAATCCAGAAATAATAATAGATATATCTTAAAACACGTTTGGTATGTGTCCAATGTAAAATCTCAAAGTGTTTGAGTCATTATACTGCATTATATCGTTGCAACGACTGCATTGGTGAAGCAGTTGAAGCAAATCCATTAGCAACGTATTTTACATTTATAAATATTTTTTGATTTTTTTACTTTTCTGACGTATTTTTTTAATTTCCAAATTAATTCATTGAAGTTGAAATTCGCTATATCTTTAATTATTCAAGTATATTGTTAAAGTTCGCGGCGGAGCGGGGAAAATAAGTACACTGTTGGTTCAGCTTGTAGGTTCTTATTCGTCGGGTGTTGAATAAGGAATAACAAGTATTACAATAATCATACAAACGACCGAAGCCGGGGACCAGAAAATTGCGAGAACATGAGTACAAAAAGAGAATGAACGATTCGGATTAGTGATGGGATCGAACGATCACTGAACTCATATGAACATATATTTTTGCCGTTTTACCTAAAAAAAATGTGAGCAAGCAAGGAAAATTATTGTGTTCACACTTTCTAGTTTATTTATATCTTTAACCCAAAAGCCCTGAGCGTTGCGTTTGCGCAACGTTTGGGAATTTCGCTACATTAAGTAATTCATAAAGATATAAGACTTGAAAATGGGTAGAATTGGATTCGAATTGATCGTTTTAGATTCTGCCATACTCAAATTTCAAAATTTTTTAAATATTCATATCTTTTTTTCGATCCAAAGTCAAAGGTTTTTTTTGGGGAATTTTTGAAATTCAATTAAAAATACTTATTCTTCAAACCTATGAAAATCCCTTTGTGGGCTGCATTTTGTAATGCTAAACTATTTAAAAATAAGTTTTAAAAAAACTTTTTTTTTTTAATTTTATGTTTTGTATGTGACTAAGGCCCAAATTGCGTTTGCGCAACGTACCCTCCTGGTTCAGGGGGTGGGGGTATGAATTATTTGCTTCATTTTTTTTCTTGATTAGGTCAATTACTAAGGTTGTGTAAAATTTTATGGAAATCGCACAAGCCCTTCTGGGGTCAGGTTTTAATGGGTTAATAACAATTCTCGAATATCCTCTTTTTTGCACCATGGTCTGGCCAGACAATGGGAGGTTCAATTATGAGGATTTAAGTGGATGCTCACAGAAGATACAAAGCAAATAATAAATTTTCCACAATTCGATATTGTTGCATTAAATTACATAAATAAATTTATCGCCCAAGGGGGGATCCATCCCCCTAATCCCCCTGGGGACGTCACTGTTTCAGAGCATGGCAGGCAAATAAAAATGTCGCCACTAAACAGCTGAGTAAACAGGCTAGAAATCGATGCAATGCCATCCTAAGGCGCCAAATTTTCTGCACGAACAACGCCAAAGGAAAAAAGTTCTCAATGCCTGCGTGGTAGTAAGAACTTTTGGTCGTTCGTTAAGAAGGTGAAGAACCAAACATCATCTTCATTCCAATTCTTCTTAACAATGATCAAATCATCACTCGCTCGGTTGATAAAGCTAATTTGTTGGCTAAAATTTTCGCAGAGAATTCCTCTCTGCCCCCCCAGCGATCAACCACTACACGTAGTCGAGAACGTCTCTTGCTCTATGCCAGAAATTCATTTGCTGACACGGGTAGTTAAAAGAGTGCTTGCAAATCTCGATGTAAATAAGGCCGGACGGCATTCCAGCCCTTGTTTTAAAAAAATTCGCTACTTCGCTGGATTGTCCATTACGCAAACTTTTCAACATGTCATGTATGTCATACCCTTAGCGCGGGAGTGCCGCGGGGTTTGGTCCTTTCTCCAAGCCAGTATTGTCGTCGACGAAGAATTCCATCTACTCGTTTGCGGATGACAGCACCAGTTGTCATTCATACTCCTTCACAAAGCGCCCCAGCTCTGTGGAGATTGGGAGAGAACGGCGCACAGTGTCGCGAGTGTGGTAAAAATCAATGTTACAAACTGACTAAAATGGATATGGCAGTCGACAGATAATATTTCAACTCCGTTTTCCGATCTTCAATATCCTACTTCGTTCCATTTTTATGCAGCTTCAAAGTTGATGTTAAAAAATACGCATTCGTTTTAAGTTTGTGGGTAATTCTTTATGCTGAATGAAAAATCAAATAAAAATATAATTCATATACTAATATACAGGCATGTGCTACAAATCGTTTTCGTTTCAAATTCGGAGCGAAAACGTGATGTAGTGTGCTCAATTTCGTTTTGATTTCGTCAATTTTCGAAAACGAAATCGTTTGAAATGATATGTGCCAGAAAACCGAAATTCCGTTTTCGTTGCGATTAGAAAACGGCTGGTATTCTATTTGCGTTTCAACTTATAAAGAAATTTTGAACGTGAAAAAGTTGAGGGAGTACTGGCTCACTGACCAAAATGAAATTATGCAAGCCGATAGTGGGCACAGGTCACAACCTGTTAACCAATAGGGTTACAACTCCATCACTGTTGCACTGTACTCTTGCAAAAGAGGAGCTGTAAGAAATGAAGTATCCAACCACGTATCATGTACTCGATTTACATCTCCGTGATTAGGCCAATTCTTTTCTAAGGAGCAGTAGTATGGTGGACTGCCCTGGATAAGATGGTTAACCAGAAACTTCTGGACTCAGTCCAAAGATCGGCGGCGTTCATAATAACTTGAGCATTCGATCAACACCATCCAGAGGGCTCTACGCCCTGCTCCACTTTCTTCCTGTTGACCTCTTCGGTAAACAAGCTGCAATCCTCTCTGCAGTGAGACTATATACCATCAAAAGATGGACATGTACTGATTTCGGTTACTACCGAATCCTAGGCTGTTCACCTGACTTTCCTGACAACATATATTACTCGCTACCATCATATCTGTTCGACTCTAAATTCTCAACCCTCATACCTCATAGACCGGAGTGGGAACAAGACACGGTTTCTATTCAGACGGTCTCAACCACATCAGCTTTCCAGACGTGGCACCACCCTCCCGTATTTCAACACCACAAAAAATGGCTTGAATAGTCTTCTTGACTTGCAGTAAGACAGACCCTAAACTTGTGGTATCACAACGGGCCTATTCCGTGGCCTAAGTGTGTCTTTCGGCAAGTTCCATGCCAAGACAGCCACAAAAATTCCAATCATCATGCAAGATATTCAATTTTTTGTTAACGTTTCAAAAAACATTGTATAGACGTCAACAAAAAAATCAGCTTGAATTTTATTTCGAATTGAAGTCAAATCGTCCGTTTTGTAGCACACCCCCCAAAAATTCGTACGATTTCAAATTCCGATTTCGATTTGAAATCGTGCGATTTGCAGCACATGCCTGATAGTCACGTTATATAATAAATGAAACTTTGGAATTTTTCCTGTATGACGACACTATTCCTTGGTTTGTGTTTTGAAACAACTGTGAAATCCCGTTACATTGAAAAATTACGTTTTTCGGTTTGCTTCTTACAAAGAACCAAAAGTTTGGTTGAAAAAAGTTTAAAAAACGTCAAAAAACACTTTTTTAATTCCAACCCTAAATTAGTCAAAAAAGTATGTGTTAACATAATCCGGAGTAATTTTTTGCCTTTAACTGCCTATTTGGTTGTTATTCGCATTTTTCTAGTGACGCCTCCACTAAAAATACATGATTTCTTCGAAGTGTGGCGTAAAGCTGAATCCAGGAAGCGGTCAAAAAAACTTGATTTTCTTATAAATTTACTGAAAGATAAGACGGGCGTTGATGTAATTCATGAGGAAAAGCAAAGTTTGCGGCTACTTGAATTAAAGTTTACCAAATTTTGGGCCTCCACCAGCCGGACATATGCCGCTTTTAACCAAAAATATTCCGACTGGCTCGACTCTGATTTCATATTGGCTGCAAGCAATGTGTAGGTTTTTCAGACATACCCTTCTATATATAGATTAATTAAATAATTATAGAAATTCAAATAGGCACCTAGTACAAGCCGTGGTAGACAGGCAATGAAATTTGAAGAAAGCTCTGAGAGAACGAAAAGGAGGAAAGTTCAAGAGCTAGTAGGTGCGAAATCGCCTGAGGAAATTACGAGAGCTGCTTCTTCAATACAAAAAAAAAATATTTAACCTAATGCGGGATGCATGTCCATTGTCTGTGAAATTGGGTTTGTATGTGAAAAAGTATAACATTCTTCGTCGCGCAATCAACCCCTTCTTTATATACCTGTATTATGACTGTGGATTATACTTTTAGTTATGCTTATGTTTATGAATGAAAATAATGAATGAAAATAAATGTCCAAATATCAATTTGGTACTGCTACCTTCTATAAAACAAAAAATATGCTATTTTGAAATTTTAATGATTTTTTGTAAATTTCTTAATTTACACCACGAAAACAATCTCCTCAAGTTTCATCGAGATGGGACAACGCTAAGTATTTTTGGCCACGGCTTATATGGGACCGCGACACTATGCGGCGCCGTATGAATTACCTGAATGAGCGACCTACAAGCAATCTCCCAGTGGGGTCAAATGAAAAGGGTCAATTGTAATCCCCGCAACACCCAATGTTGCCTGTTATCCCACAAGAGAGTCTCCCCACATCCCAACACATCCCTGAGTATGGATGGTGTGAGTATTGCGGAATCGTCAGCTCTTGATGTCCTGGGCATGTTCATTAAGAACGATCTTTGTTGAACGATCAAATTTTCGCGTGTCGAAAGAAGCAGCCAAGTGCCTCGGCTTCTTACAAGGTGCAAAAAAATTGTTCACCCCTTCCTATCTCCGCATTATTTATACCACCTATATCCGACCTAAAATGGAGTTTAACTCGCACCTATGAGCAGGGGCTTGAAAAACCCATTTGGAGCTCCTGGATCGGGTGCAAAACCATGCGATTAAACTTATAGGGGACAGTAGGGCATCCAGCTCTATTGACTCCTTGGAATATCGTCGAAACGTGGCATGTGTGGTTTTATTTTACCGAGACTTTTTTGGTAATTGCTCAGTGGAAATGAGCAGCTTGCGGCCATCACTCCGGGTATTTCCCCGGACAACCCGTTTGAACACTGGCGCCCATGCATTCCACGTCGAAACGATGTTCCAGTGCACTACGGAGAAAATACGTTCCTGGCTCGTACAGCCCGATTGTGGAATGCTCCCCCTGCAGATATTTTCCCCAGCACTTATGACCATGATGGATTCAAGGCAAGAGTCCATAAATTCTTCACCCAACTTCCTCTCTCCCAACCTATATATCCTTCTTGAACCAGCGCAATGCCTCGCATTTATAGGGGTATCCCCTGCGCGTTGGCTCGCTTAAAAAAAAAAATGAAACGCGTCGCTTCTCTGGTGCCAAGAAAGCTGAATTTAATTTAAAAACAGCATCGCGTTGATGTGGCCAATGAGATGATTTCCAACGCAGGCAGCGACCCAAAATTCATCGAACGCATCATTACCGGTGACGAATTTGATATGCCGACTAAGCAACAATCGTCCGAATGGTGCTTCGAAAATGAGCCAAAGCCGAAGAGAGAGTGCCAAAGTCGGTCCAAAATCAAAGTTTTGCTGAAGGTTTTCTTCGATATTCGTGGTGTGGCGCACTACGAATTCCTTCCGGAGGGCCAAACGGTCAATAAAGAAAATACTATTTAGGCGTTATGAGTCGTTTCCGTGAATCCATTCGCAAAACAGCCCGATTTGTGGAAGAATAATCTATAGATTTTACACCACGATAATGCGCCATCTCATACGGCCTTGATTATTTCGGAATTTTGGGCCACAAATTCGACCAATGTCATCGGCCAAGTCCAGACATGGCCCCGTGCGACTTTTTTCTATTTCCCAAATTCAAATTTCTATTGCGGGGAACGCGTTTTGAGACCGTAGAGGCCATAAAAGAGAATTCGCTGTGTGGGCTGAAGGCCATACCTTTGGCGGCCTATAAAAAATGTATGGAAAATTGGATCAAACGTTGGCATACATGTATTAACGCAGGAGGAGAGTATTTTGAAGGGGATAATAAAGAAATTTATAAAAAATTGAAATTTTGCGCTTTTTTTTAATTCCCGTTCTTAACCCTCAGAGGCCATACCTCTTCCCAGTAACGTAAAGACCATACGGGTGCAAATCTGGTTTTCACGATTTTAATTGTTTATTTGTTTTGGCATATGTGATAAATATATAAGAATCTATATTATTCTGGGGTGAAATTTTTTGGGGAATCCGAATATGCTATCAGAAAAACCGTCGGAGTAATTTAACACATAAAAAATGACAGTTTTTAAATAAACTTTTTTGACATTTTCTTTTTTGCCAAAAAATTTTACTTTCTTTACAAAGAAAGATAGATCAATGAAACTTGGGGAAAATGACAACGGATGCTTGAATAACAATAAAAAAAATTACTCATTTCATAAATCATATTTTAAGTATTTTTAACAGGTCCTTGAAAAATTGGGAAATTGGGCAAATTGGGATTTACAACACTTTTCGGTGTTCTAAGCAAATCAGCTATGGAGCGAATGATGTCGAACTTTTGCTCTATGGTTAAGCCAGTGTATCGACATAATTCCCGTACAACACAGATGGCGCTGAAGTGCGTATTCTACAATAGCAGAGAGAGTTATCCGAAATTTTCGGCCTGCCCGATTTGCACCCGTATGGCCTCTGAGGGTTAATTGTTCATAAGGTAAATCACAGTACCCGAACTTATGAAAGGGCTAATATTTGTATACTAAATGTAGATATACCGTACATTCCGTTTAGCTGCCTATTCACTTAGGTGAATTTCCTGCTTAGCTGCATGATTTGGCCAAAATCCTAATTCGCAAACCGAATTTTCTTTGAAAATTTCACATTTAGCTGCATTTTACTTAGCTGCACTATTCCGTTTAAGGGGGTCGTCTACGTACAAAGTTTTAAAAAATCTTTTTTTTTTACATAATTTTCATTTGGAAGACGTGCACGGTAGGCAGGAAGCATCGATAGATTGCACAAAAATGTCGACGAAAACTGTAATCGAGGTTGTATTTGTTGATGGTTATAGGTGCAAAATCCGTTCGAATTGAAATCCGACCTGCTTCTTCTCAAAAGTTATTCATATTTTAGCTCTATTTAGTGAGATATAGGTACCGTGTCATTTTTTCAGTTTTTCCTCTACTTTTTCCATATTTTTGATCGTAATTTCTAAACCAAAAAATTGATTGGCATGATTTACATTATCGCATTAACAACACCACACGGCTTCTTTTCCGATGCAACTTATTTTCATAAGTTTTAAAATGCCGCGGTAATTGGACCTCAAAGTCGGAAAATATTGAATTTTAAGGGGTTTTCTTTGATGGTCAAAAACATACACATTTTATGTAAATCAGTTAACCATTTGGTGTAAAATGAAAGCCGACACATCAAGTAATACAACACAACCAAATTATTTGGCGGAATATACATTCGCATCGAAATAATAGCAAAAATATCCCATACCCATTTTCATCACTTTTCATACTTTTTCCTTAAAATATTCTTAAAATTCCTCAAAATATGCTCTCTTTACGTTCCATTTATAATCTGAAATACATGCAAAAAACAAAAAGAATAAAAGAAAAATAAATAAAAGCTTTGAATATTTTGAGGCCCCGATTCGAAATATAAAAATATGTATAACTTTTGAGAAGAAGCAGGTCGGATTTCAATTCGAACGGATTTTGCACCTATAATAATCAACAAATACAACCCCGATTACAGTTTTCGTCGACATTTTTGTGCAATCTATCGATGCTTCCTGCCTACCGTCCGTGAGGAATGTTATTTCCAAAGGATTTGGGTAAACTCTTCACGGTTATTGAGCTGTACGCTCCCTGTGAACTTTAAACGCGTGTTCCCGAAAGTCGTATTTTTCTAACTTACTTGCACGATTTTAAGAAAAGTTTTACACGCATCGATTCGATTTTTTTTTTACTTGCTCAGAAAACGAAAAAATCATAGCGACAAATGATTAGACACGACCTTTTGACAAAATATTGTATTTTTTTATTATAACATTTGAAACAACAGGGAAAAATAACTTTTCTTTCAAAAATGTCCACAATTTCGAGAGATTTTTGAATTTTACAAAAAGCTCGTGTCTAAACATAGCTTATGTAATATCAATTATAGATTAGTTTGATTTTTTGCTGTAGGTTACGTGTTTGGCCCAAAATCGTGCAGGAAAATTGATATTGAAATTCTGATGAGGGCACGTTCAAGGTCATCCTACACTCGAATATGTAGAAATATAATTTGTATGACCTTGCCTCTTGAAATATTACGATAAAATAAACAAAAAACAAAAACAAGTGAGTGAATATCTTTTTTCGTTCCTTCGTAATAAATTAAAAAAAAAAGGCTCGAAAATCAGGCCGCTACGTAGACGACCCCCTTAACAGCCCTGTTTTTGAGCAAGTTTTCTTTGATTTGTATGAAAAATACTTCGTTTAGCAGCACTGGAAAATTTTTACGAGTTCAATTTTCTTAACAATCTACCTCATTTCAACACGCACACTTTGTAATTTCAGCGTCGCCTTTGAATGATCGATGAATGAAATCGTGGTTCGTTCGACTGCTTAAAACTTGAAAACAACTGGATCAACGTGGATACTTCCTTCGGCGGGTTTGTTCGAAATTGTTATGTGAAGGATTAGGAAAAAAGAAAAGTCGGGAAAACGGGGCGTGGCACCACCAGAATACCTTTTTAGACAATAACTTCAGAACCATAAGTCAAACATCAACTAAATTTGGTACAAACTTAGTATTTAATCATGTCCTTCGTCCGAGGGAATGGGGTGGGTATTGAACAAGGGGGTGTGGCACCGCCCATACAACTCAAATCTTTTAAATGAAATAGCTTCGGAATTGTAAATCGCACAGCATTGAAATTTGGTATGACATCATCCCATAGAAGTGTCATTCTACTGTTAAAATTTTAGGGGCGTTGAACAAGGGGCATAGCCATTTTTAATGCAGCAGAACCAGAGACCTAAAATAATTATTATCCATTGTTCGAAGTTGAATGCAAACATGGGCCGATCTGCGTATTGATGCATCCCTGCGCTCGCCATCGTTTTGGCACCACTGGTATCTAGCTTGAACTTGCTTTTACTTTATAACCCACGCGGTGGAACGGAGAACCTTACAATAAAGTTTAAAGATTTAACACACTCTTTACGTTTTGAATATTTGGCATCCCTTGCGGGGATTGCTGCGCGCACAGCAAGCACCGCAATTCGCGATTCTTGGCGTTGTGGATAGATCCCACAGCGAGCCTGCGAGAAGACTCCAGCGGACATAACCTCAGTCCGGCACACGTGTAACGCTTCCGCTGCGGCGATGAAGCGCCTTCACAGACAACTCAGCTCCAACCGGAGTGCGATTTTGAATTTCGCAACAAACACCAGAAAACTGCAAAGACCAAGCAGACGAAAGGCTTCGTGCAGGCCCGAAAACTGCTGCTTGAGCAGTACTGGTACAAATTTCGGGAGCTCCACGACGAGTTACTGTGCGAACTCAGTGCCGCAGACACGACGGGATCGCCGTCGCCAAGTGAAGGTTATGAGGATATGGAATGCGCATACGGAGAAACGATGGGTGAACTCAATGACTTGATCGAATTATAACGGAATTTCGTCCACAGAACTCTCAATGTCGCAGTCCACCAGTGCCCAGCAGGTTGTGCAACCGTTGCCGCGCATCAAAATACCGCCATTCGATGGAGCCTTTCTCCAGTGGTTCCCATTTAAATACTTGTTCACGTCGATTGTAATCCGAAACACATCGATGACGAATACGCAGCGCTTACAGTACCTGAAGGATAGCCTTACCGGGGAAGCAAAGCACGCGCTGGACAATATCACTACGACTGATATGAACTTTGGCATCGCTTGGGACCTCCTACATTGAATGTCGAATTTTTAACGTCAGTGCCGCAGTGTGGCCTAACCCCACGGTGCTCAAAAGCACAGCGTATCAAAATTAAGCGTTGATAAGCGCCCCGAGAGACTAACTCCCGGTACCAATTGGGTTAATGCAAATGGACATTGCCCCTTCTTGGTAGGGATCGAGGCCTATCTAAACCTTTGCCGTGCTATGGGTCCGGCACCCGGTTGTAAACGCAACTCCACGCCGCACAGTGTTTCGACTCCATACAAAATTGGGACAAAAATAGAAGGAGTGCTCTAAATTCGCTGAAAATTTGCAATCTGAATTATTTGGGGCTACTGACTTAAAAAATGATGTTTGTTTTCCAAAAAATATATAGCTTTAAAAAAAATCGAATATATATAACCAAGTATGCTATCACCACCGAGCCCAAACCGCTGGAGCTATAATGATGAAATTTGGTCAATAGTTGTATTTTAAAAAGTCAACCTTTAAAAAGGAACGGAAAGGATTTTAAAAAATTCGACCTTGAAAGGCCGCAAACGGGGTGGTGAAGCTTATATAGACGGACATTGTGTTTTGGTCGGATTGTTTTAAAATTTTGTATATATATACTCAAACAAAAATAACTAAATACGTATTTCAGCGTTTTTCAAAATTCGACCTTCAAAGGGCGGAAAGAGGGTGATGAAGTTGCTTGAAAGAAACCATTTTTGGTTTTATTTCCAGAGCTTCACATAGAGATGACACAGCTATGAAGATGCAATGCTTTGATAAAATGTCGAGGATGAAAGAAAATAACTGCCATTTTTCAAACCGTTCAGTTTATTCAGTTTCACTATCATCAAATATGATGTTTTTAATCCCACACAAACAGTTCAATTGAAATAAAACTATTATACTGATACGATGAGAGATTCTGTGCCGCACTGTACAGGAATGCCTTTCTCCGCACGAATGTTTTCCAAGCATACTTTCAGGCATGCACTGTGAAGTACAGCAAAACTGTTATAAATTCGCTTGGTATAGTCCGATATGGCAAGGATGGTTCTCGAAATGGGCTGTGCGAGAATAGTCGAGCGTTTTCCAATTAGAGGTGCAAGAAACTTCGGCGCGATAAGAAAATTGGTATAAAAGCAGCAGTGGCAGCGCAAGGAGTCGAGTCGGTGTTGAGCAAGCAATGGGGAAACATGCAATAGTAGTAGTGTAAAGTAGAACAAGTGCAAATTTGTAAATAAAGCGATTGTTAGTTTTGACTACGTTGCGCTGGATAACTGAAGTTGTTTTATTTTCAAATACAATCAAAACGAACCGTCGATAACGAACTGGGGAATTTCGTAACATTTGGTGTCAGAAATTGGGGATTGTATTACTGAAAGTAAAATAAAATTATAAAAACGGAAACATGGTTAAACTGGAGCTGCTGAAGGTTGACCAGCTGAAGAAGGAGCTGGCTGCCTGGAATTTGCCGACTGCTGGCGGTAAGGTGGAGTTGCAGCTGCGTTTGCGAGAGGCGTGTGAATCAAGAGGCATTGATTGGGCTGCACACGAGTTCGGAACGCAGGAACAAGAGGCGTCGGCCAAGGTGGAGGAATCGCCTGCTGGTACTGCGTCGATGCAAAGTACGGCTGCAGCGGCTACGCCACCACAAGCAATGGACATGGGCCAGTTAATGGTTGCACTTAAAGGCATGTTTGAGACTTCCAACCGTGAAATGGCAGCCAAAATGGAAAATGAAAATCGCGAAATGTCGGCGCAAATGGCAACGAAACTGGAAACCGCGAATCAGGAACTTTCGGCGCAAATGGCAGCGAAACTGGAAACGACGAATCAAGAAATAGCAAGGATGGAAACGGCGACCCGTGAAATATCGGAGCAAATGGAAGCGTGCAACCGAGAAATGGCGACAAATTCTGCGCGCATAGAACAGAAGGTGAAGGAAATTTCCGATAGACTGAACGGGAAAGTTGAGCATCTTGAGACGCGAATGGACAAGTGGGACAAACGAGTTGACAGTCTGGAGGATTCGGTAAACAGGAAAATCGAGGAGCGGCTAGAGAGGTACAGCTGCGAGCAAGAGTGCAGTCGGTTGAGGAAAGTTTTGCCATAGCAGTGCTTACTTATGATGGTACTACGTCGTTCGACACATTCAAACTACAATTCGATATGGCTGCTTTGGAGAGTCAGTGGACCGATGTTAGGAAAGGTCGGAGACTGATACTGGCTCTAAGAGGTCCGGCGGCTGAGGTAATAAAAACAGTTCCGGAAGGTTTGAGAGGTGATTACGAGACCGTCATAAGGGCGCTGGCAGCCAGATACAGTGACGAGCACAACAAAATGCTGTATTATTGCGAGCTGAAGAACCGCTGGCAAAGAGCAGACGAGGCGCTGCAGACGTATGCAGGAGACATTGAGCGGCTCGTACAGTTGTGCTACCCAAAATTCGGCGCTGATTATCTCGAGAGGATGAAGATTGAGGCGTTTATTGAAGGTCTTCATGACCCGGAGACACGACGCAGTGCATTGATGATGGGCAAGCCGACATTCCGTGAGACGGTGACAAGCGCATTGACGTATGAGGCGGCCTGGAGGGGAAGTTTTCAACATTCATCTGCGGAGATGCATGGAGTCCAATCTGGACGTGTCACGCAAAGCCAGACAGTGAGTTCGGAGGCACCAGCGGGGCTGCGGGCAGTATCATCTCGAGTCAGTTGCTGGCGATGTGGCAAGCAAGGCCACATATCACGAGACTGCCATCTGCGGGGAAAGCGTTCCGGACAAAAGACGTCGCCAAGAAGGGATGACGCTCTGCCACATCATTCGTGCGAGACCGAACGCAGGCATAATTCGCAGGCCGAAAACGAGGGACAAATTGTGGATGTTCGGTCGGTAAGAGTTCTGCAAGAGAAAGATTGGCTTGCGGAAAGGCTACAGAAGGACCAGCGCAAGGATACCGATCTCGCGAAGATCATCGAAGGCAAAGCGCAGAGATTACGGCCGGCCTGGCAGGAGATGGCTGATGAGAGCCCGATCACGAAGGCTTACTGGGCACAGTGGCAAAGTCTACGTCTGCAGGATGGCTGCCTATATCGCGAGTGGGAGAGCAGGGATGGCAGGACCAGAAAATCCCTAATAGTGGTCCCGAGAGGCCGGATCGACGATGTCATCGAGGAAAACCATAACGACTCCAGTGGAGGGCACCTAGGCATCGCAAAAACTGTCGCCAAGATAAGAAGGCGGTTCTATTGGGTAGGATGCCAGGAGTCTGTCGCTGAGTGGATCAGAGGCTGTAATCGGTGTTCGGCTGCGAAAGGGCCGAGGAGAAGATCGCGGAGCCGCACTCAACTAGTTGAAAGCAGGTTGACAGCGAGCTATGGTCTACGGGCTAACCCAGAGGGGTTCCAAGAAGGCAATCTGGTAATGCTTTACAACCCGCAGCGGAGGAAAGGTTTGTCTCCAAAGCTTCAAACGTCATGGGAAGGACCGTACAAGGTCGTGACCAGGATTAATGACGTGGTGTACAGGGTGCAACGCTGCGGCAACAGAAACGCCAGGTTGAAAGTAGTCCATTTGGAGCGGCTGGCGTCTTACTCCGGCGGAGCCTCGGTACTTGTTCGGGACGAACAAGTCTAAGTGATGGGCAGTGATACGATGAGAGATTTTGTGCCGCACTGTACAGGAATGCTTTTCTCCGCACGAATGTTTTCCAAGCATACTTTCAGGCATGCACTGTGAAGTACAGCAAAACTGTTATAAATTCGCTTGGTATAGTCCGATATGGCAAGGATGGTTCTCGAAATGGGCTGTGCGAGAATAGTCGAGCGTTTTCCAATTAGAAGTGCAAGAAACTTCGGCGCGATAAGAAAATTGGTATAAAAGCAGCAGTGGCAGCGCAAGGAGTCGAGTCGGTGTTGAGCAAGCAATGGGGAAACATGCAATAGTAGTAGTGTAAAGTAGAACAAGTGCAAATTTGTAAATAAAGCGATTGTTAGTTTTGACTACGTTGCGCTGGATAACTGAAGTTGTTTTATTTTCAAATACAATCAAAACGAACCGTCGATAACGAACTGGGGAATTTCGTAACAATACAAATAGTTTTCTCCCATAGTTTTCTTCTTTATTGTAAACAAGTGTAAATAATGCAAAGTAATTTCAACAAAATTGCCTTCCTCAACTTTTCCATATTCTCCAAAAGATATGAGCATTAAATCACACTTTAGCAAACAATTTTTTAGCAATGGGAAAAATAGGATAATATGGCTCTAAACGGGTTAAACGGGTAAGCCAAACCCATTTTTATATAGAACATTAATAAATTGAGACATTGGATTTGTTAATATAGACATTTTCATATTTTATGAAAGACTTCCGTATGGCAACTCTGCCTTTAGTGGGCGGACCATGCCCATTTTTGATAGCGACTGTGCTACTTTACTTTTTCTTTCCAGTTACATCACTTTCTGGGCGTTACAAGCTCCGTACCAAAGTGAATGTACCGATGGGCACCTCAACGTAGGGTACAAAAATTTAATTTTTTTAGTTAGAGTAGTTTACACAAATTCCTATTATTTTCCAAGATCGCAGGAAATCGCAGAAATTTTTTTAATGATCCAAAAGACGAAAGTCCATTCTATAGGATTACGTAAAAAAGTAGGTGTAATAATGCGCAATTCGACATTTGCGATCTACAAAAATATATAGTTTTTATAGCTTTTAGTAAAAAAAATGTGTTGTTTAAATAACGTACAACCCCGTTTTTATTTAACTTTTTTTTCAAAATAGCTTATAAGTGCATAGCAGTAACATTTTCTCCGATTGAAGCGAAAATAGTGTTTTGGTTACGTTTTCAATTGTTGACGCTCAAAACTGCATTTTATCATAAAACAATTTTTCTAGAATTTGATCAACTTGTAAATGCTATAACTTTCTCAAAATTTACCCGATTATAAAATAATTTTAGATCTTACTTAATGAAAGTATTATCTTTCAAATGACACTAATTTTTTTGAAATCGGTGACATACAATTTTCCTATTTTTGTCCCACTTCGGAACACTGTGCGCCGAGTCGAAACTCGACCCGCATTTGGGTGCTAAACCACGCCACCACGGGACTCCCCGAGGGGGCCATTCCCATAATCAGGCTGAAGCACAAGGCTCCAGGGGCACCCTGATTCCCGTGGTACCAGACAAAGCCTCTGGTCAGACTTCGTAGCCGTTGAGCCCCATTTAGCTCCTTTAGGTCCTTCAAATCTGAGTACAACGGGCACTCACACAACACATGCAACCAATCCTCTCTTACAGCCCCACACATACACTCAGCACTTGCACTCAGGGCTCTCTCATGCAAAAATGCATTGAGTGAACCGTGTCCGGTGAGTAGAAACCCAAGGCTCAAGCCGAAGCCGAAATCCTTGAGCCCTACCACGAACCTCACGTCGCGTATATACTCATATGTCGTTCTGCCATGGGGACTTTCGTCCCAATGCTGCTGCCAACGTTGCAGAACACAGTCCACCAGTATTCGCTTACGCTTCATACTGTCAGCACTCTCCACACCTTCGCCTTGCAGCCACTCATACTGCAGCAGCACTTCTTTGTTCCCCCTCCTTAGACCGAAGCCTACGGCACGCCGTATGACTACGAGATCCAGAGGAGCCGCACCCATCAACACCTGCCATGCATCTGTTCATACGTTACAAAAATCAAAAATTTCATGAAATCGTTCGATAAAATGAATACACGCATCTTATTGAGAAATTTCCAGGGATTACGAATATGTAACTTTCATTAAATTCAGATTAGTAGTTTGGGAGGTAGAGCCGCTCAAAGTTGACAATTTTTCCACATCGAGAAAAATGTGTATTTTTTTGGTTTTTTTTTCATCTTCAAAATTGATTTGTATGTAAATGGAGCGACCAATCGGTAACTTGTATTTCTAAAAGGTACGTTAATTGGTAATATAATAAAAATAAGAAATGGTTGTTTTGTCTTAAAAGTTGTTTGATCTACCGATTGCTCGAAAAGTCTATATTTCGACCTTTTTTTCAACTTTGATCGAAAATAAAACAAATATACCAAAAATAACCTCCGCGAAATTGAAGGTGGTTATTTATTATTCAATTATTTACCTAACTTCCAAAACTCAGCTGCCGATTTTTGCCGCTTTACTTTCTAGAGCAATAAAGGTGAAACAACTTCGGGTCGAAAACCACGTAATTATACGGAAAATCGCGCACATTTAGTACGGTCAAAAACCCATTTTGTGTTGCTGGCATCTATCTATATCTATATATGTAATGACGCTCAAACGGACTGGCCGATTTCAATGACATTTTCTTTATTGGATTCGTCTTGTGTCAGTTCAGGTTCGTGCGAAAAGAAAATTCCGGAAAATATTTTGGAAAACTCGGAAAACCCCTGTAATTTTTGACTGTGAATCCTGAAAATTGTCAGACGATAACGTTGGAACTATAAGTCACACATCAATTAAATTAACTAGGAACTTATTATTAAGTCGTGTCCTTCGACAGAGGGAATGGGGCGGGTATTGGACGAGGGGGCGTGGCATCACTCATACAAGCCAAATCTGAATAATGGAATATCTTCGAAATTGTAAGGTGCACAGGATTGAAATTTAGTATTGTGTCGTCCCATAGATGAGTCATTCTACTGGTAAGATTGGATGGGCGTTGGACAATGGGCGTGGCAAATTTTTTTGTGACCTTAATATTTTGCTGAATTATAAGTCGCACAGCAATGAAACTAAGTACGGACCTACCATTTAATCATATCTTTCGGCAGAGGTAATGGTGCGAGTATTAAACAAGGGGGCGTGTCACCGCCCATTTAACTTAAATCCGGTTCAAGCGCAGTCTATTTCTTTTCTGAAACATAGCAGTTTCGATTGCAGCCTCGATTGAATAATTCAGAGAAGAAACTTACTCCTACGGTACATAAAATTTTAGCACATGGAAAGGATTTAATAGAACACCAGTGCTTACCAAAAGGGGAATTGTCTGAAGAAGCTCAAGAATGCAAAAATAAGGACTACAAAAGGTATAGATGTATGAACACTTGCAAAATATCACGAGCTAGACGAAATGAAGACCTTTTCAAGATGTTAGCAGTCTCTTCTGATCCAGTTATTTCATCTATGAGATCTGTAAGATCATAAAAAGAACTTACAGATACTTACAGCTTAGGAATGGTTTCATTATTAGACATTCCTTCCAGCGTAGATAGCAATTTTGAAAAACTCTAACTTTAAAAAAAAAAATTTTTTTGTAAAAAATACGTATGAATCAATAAATTATATTAATTTATTAGAAAAAAATACATAAAAAATTCATTTTTTAATGGAAACAAAAAAGTAATTTCATTGTAGTATGAAGATTTAGTAAATCTTAACTTTGGCAACGAATTTTAAAGCCCCTTGTTACTGTGGCACTCTGCTTTTCTGCCCATGCTTTGATATTACACTTTCAGATGCAGTTTACATTTTTTAAATGTTTATTGGTTCAGAAGTTACGATTTTTGCAACGAAAAATGGCAAACCGGGCCATAGTGCGTCGCGGCCAATTCGTGCCATGCCGACGCTCCGTACGCAGCACAAGCTACGAACAGACCGTGGTAAATGGTACGAACTGCGCGTCGGCCGAGCCGCCAGTCACTCCTGAGTATCCGGCGAACCTGACCCATTATGCACACAACCCTCTCTTTCAGTCTGACCAAGTGAGGAGCAAAACTCATTCTTTCGCCAATTGTTAGCCCCAAGTATGTGACTTGTGTCTCATACCGGAGGCTAACACCATTCACACGCACAATGAGCGGACGACTGCGAGCCAATTTGCCTTTCAGCAGCATGGTCACCGTCTTGTCCATTGCCACATCCACACCCACCGATTCACCCCATTCACACACCATACACATATATTGCTCCCCCAAGCGCTCTACATCCGCTCTTGATCTGCCCTCCACAAGGATAAGCAGATCATCCGCCCGATCCGATCATACGCACAACACTTGCATACTGCTGCCAGACGCCGCAGTAGTGGATCCATCATTTAGTTCCATATATATGAACCACAGACGGAACCCTGCGGGCATCCTCGAGCCACATCTATTTCAACCCGTTCATTCTCCCCAACCACACATGCCTTCCTGTCTGAGAAATAGCTCTTCCAGAGAGCTGTTTCCAGGCAGTTGGCATGATTCAACCACTTTATCCCAGCGCAGGTGATCAAACGCCCCCCTAAAATCTACAAACACACCGAGAACATAGTTCTCGCAACTCTCACGCACCACCGATTTAACATACATCCACGCATCTTCCACGCCGAGTCTCTTTCGAAACCCAAATTGTCTATCCGATAGCCCACCCAGTTGCGCTTGAAGCCGATCCACCATAATCCGTTCCAGTACTTTACCAACTACCGGTAGGAGGCAGATACCCCGATAAGAACGGGGGTTAGTCCTGATCTTATCAGGAGACTTCAAGAGCATTACGACCCTAGCTATCTTCCACGCGAGTGGAAAATAAGCCTCATAAAGGCATTTCTCGTAGATGGCCTCCAGGTACTCCGGAATGACTTCGTTCAAGGCTTTGCACATCTCGCCAGTCAAACCATCGACACCCGGTGACCGTCTAGACCTAACCAGGCCAAATGCATAACCTAACTCTCCGTCTTCTAATGGCTCAGCAGCTGCCACTTGTGCTGGTGGCCTCTGCTCAACCGCCCTAGGAAAGAACTCGGCTAAGAGCACGTTCACACTATCTCTCCATATTGATGTCATAGTGTCATCAACACGGACAGCGCTCACATCCACCTGCTTCTTCTTACTGCGGCAGATCCGATAGACATGACCCCATGGATCATCCCTATGGTCTGCCACAAACTCCCGCCAATTGCCTTCCTTAACGCGAACAAGCATACTCTGTTACTCATTCATACACCTGTTGAAATCAGACCTGCGCTGGGCTAAGTGCTCAGAATTGGCCGCCCGGGCGCGCTGAAACTTACGTCTCAGACGCCTGCCCGACCGCTTCTTTCACCCGCCTCTGGTTCACTCTTTCCCATTTCTGAAAATTGCTATCATTCACACGCCAGACACACTCGTTAAGACGAGCGACCTGGTCGTCCACATCCATGCATTCAAATTCACTAAGTGGCACTTCCGTGACCACTTCACGTACATGGAAACCATAGGTCTCCCAATTCACACCACAGGTGCGCCATCGCCTGTCACACACACCCGCCCTTTCATTCACACTGTGGGCAGGCACAGTAATCACAATTTCAATCAAATTGTGATCGCTTATGCCCCACCCACCACGGACACGTCAGCTGAATTCAAACATTCTGCTCGCTGCCCCATTCACAAGCGTCACGTCAATATCACTCACCCCTCTAGGCCCGTCAAACGTATAGCATTCACTTGGTTCGTGAACCATTCAATGTCTCGCGGAACCAACCATTCACTCATTGCCTCACCCCTACCGTGGCTTTGGTAGCCGGCAGAATGCCGCGATACCTTACTGAACCACAGCGGAGATGTGGCATTCGCATCCATACCTATCAGGACAGGTGTGCCGCCTGCTAGACGGAACACCGTGTCAAGATAGTCCAAGTAGTGCTCTAGAGGCTCACCATACTTGCAGTAGACACTGCCCACAATCACTTTGCCAAAGTGACCTTGCACACTAACACAAACACCATATTCAGTCGCACACACAACCATACAGTCCAGATGGACGTCATTCACAATTACAGCTGCATTTGCCCTGGTGTCAGAAAAGACCCGCATAGCTGCAGGTATGCCCCGTACGACACCATTGGTGGCGTACGGTTCCTGCACCAGGGCAATAGCACTGCCACATTCACTCATACACACACCTAGCTCACACATCACAGCATATGCGCCCTGACAATTAAGCTGTATTGCCTGAAGACCCATCAATGACGAGCCTGCGCTCTGGCCAGAATTCGGCTGTACGCCGGACAGTCGGTGGACATCATGTAATGTCCAGCCGGCTTGCCCCGGAACGCGCAATTCCGCCAATGCAGCTCATTGCTGCATTTACTGGACGCGATGACCGCTCTGGCCACAGCGCCGACAAACGTCCGCTTTCATTCTGCACTCAACCACTCTGTGGTCAAAGCTCAGACACCTGAAGCAGCCAGGCATCGGCGTGAGGGTTCACGAGGTGAAGCCACTGCGTGGTGGCGATCCGATTATTCGCACCCCCTCCAAGGCCGAAGCAGTGAAGCTGACCCATAATGCCAAACTGAGCGAGCTTGGGCTTGACGTGGCTGCGAACGAGAAGCTGGGCCCGAGGATTATCGTCCATGGGGTTCACTAGGAGATTTCTCCGAGTGAATTCATGGAGGAGCTCTATGAGTTGAACCTCAAAAAGCGGATAAGCCCGGCTGCCTTTAAGAAAGGCGTCCGCATAGTGAGTCGCCCGTGGACGGTAGGCTCTGGTGGAGCATCCAACGTCGTGTTGGAAGGGAACGAAGGCCTGCTTTCGTTCCTTCTGGAGGCGGAGCGATGCTACATCAAGTGGTTTTCGTTCCGCGTGCTGCACCGCCACCACGCAGTGGCTTAACCTCGTGAACCCTCACGCCGATGCCTGGCTGCTTCAGGTGTCTGAGCTTTGACCACAGAGTGGTTGAGTGCAGAATGAAAGCGGACGTTTGTCGGCGCTGTGGCCAGAGCGGTCATCGCGTCCAGTAAATGCAGCAATGAGCTGCATTGCCGGAATTGCGCGTTCCGGGGCAAGCCGGCTGGACATTACATGATGTCCACCGATTGTCCGGCGTACAGCCAAATTCTGGCCAGAGCGCAGGCTCGTCATTGATGGGTCTTCAGGCAATACAGCTTAATTGTCAAGGCGCATATGCTGTGATGTGTGAGCTAGGCGCCCACACGCACCGCACTCGGCGCCGGCCCATGGCCCATGAGGCCGGAGTCCCCCCGCTCTCCAGGCCAGCGATGCCGCCCTTCAACGTGGCATTTAGTACAGTAAATAGGTATATTTTACTAAAAAAAAAATACTTAATGGCTGAAATTTTGAGGGTGTGTTCGGAAGCATGTTCTGAGTCTAAAACTGAGTTTTCGTATTCGAGGGGGTGGGGGAAGATACTACCCCCTGTTTATTTAGGGGTGAGTTCGTTTTAATTCCTTATCTCCGGTGCTATTGCTCGTACCGTCAAGTCCGAGGGATCAAATTTGTGGGGAATAAAATTATCTATCTAATGATAATAAAATCAAGGTCATAGGTCGATTAGGTGAATCACAATGGCCGGTCAAAGGTCAAAAGTGAGGGATAGTTTTTCGTTTTTCGTGAATACCGTGAAACCGGTAGGTTTTTTCTTGCTTCCATAACATTTTAAAGTACTTGATATTACCTACAAAATGAGTGCTCGAATACTCATCTACTATAAAAAGTTTGCCGTCAATCCAATGACCAAGTTGACCGCGCGCGCCCTCAAAATTTCAGCCATTAAGTATTTTTGTTTAGTAAATGTGATTTATTTGTCTCTATTTACTGTACTAATTCTCCGCCACGAGCTTCATGAGCTACAGCTCATATTCGCCCGCGACCTCAACCACCTTCTTCATGGCGACGGCGCTGAAACCATCCACCCCAATCACAGCAGCCATGACTTTCGCTGTGATGGCCTTCAGGGCAACCACCGACGCCTGCGCCTCTGACGCAGGTAGCCCCTGCTCAACAGCCGCCGCCTTTACCCCCTTCTTCACTCGCACTGCCAAGCGCGACACAGCCGGCACCTCATCGCCAGCCGCAACGACGGGTACGACCGCACCCGCCTTCACAGCTGGCGACTCAGCACCTTCCGTGCACGTGCTGGCCCCACTCATCTCCACTCCTCCTGTAGCGTCGGCGGACGACGCCGTGCGCCCAAGCCTCCTGCCTCCCCCGGGCAAAGCCGCGCGCCCAAGCCCTACCCCGGGCGAAGCCGCGCGCCCAAGCCCTACCCCGGGCAAAGTCGCGCGCCTCTTGCCGGGCGAAGCCACGTACCCAACCCTCTTACGAGGGGGCGACCGGACGTCCGCCGACACTGACTCCGCTTCGGAAGACGTCATGTCGGTCGTTTCACGACCGGACGGCTCCCGGGCACACTCCCTTTGCGCATAGGGCGCCCCATTCACTCGCTAATTACACTAACAACTAACGCTAGACTATTTACTCTATTAATCTACAACAACAACAATCACGCAACTCAAGTAGTTGTAGCAACAACTACTATACACACCACAAGGGGGGGTTTCTACCTTGTGCGGTCAAAAAAATCGATTTTTTTTTTCATGCATTTTTGGATTAATACATGATTGTAGAATACGCTCCCAAAATTTGAAGTTGAAATCTTTCGAATTACGGAAGCAATTTATCGAAACAGGTAGCGGTGTCGAGCGCGCCGAGTACTGAAGCAAAACTTTGAACGCGTTTTTCTCAAAACTACATTTTTTGACCTTGCGGAAGTGATTTAGGCCACACGAGTTGAGCAATAGGTACGAAATTTTAAACAGTCATTTATCAAGGTCTTAGCTATGGCCCGAACTAGGATCTTCAAGAAATAATAATTTTTTTTCATTAAAAATAGAAGTTTGTATTGAAAAAAGTAGGTAAAAATTAAGTTTTTTAGTCAAAATCGCATATATCCTTCATTTTTCATTTTTTTTTTAAATCCTAGTTCCAGCCATAGACAAAAGGATACAGAATAAGAAAAAATTTAATTTTTGTGTTTCAAGTCATCTCAAACAGCGGCAGGACTTCCGCGAGTAAGGAAGTCCTGCCGCCATTGCTCGGTGGCCCCCTCCCCCCTTCGCATATTTTATCTTGAAACTTTTTTTAATACTTCGTTCAATAATGTGTGTGACTGACACATAGATGGCGGCACTAATACTAAATCAATATTTTTTTTCGAAATTAGCCTTTTTAGGCTTACTGTCAAAATTATATGTCAATCCGACCATTAGTTTACAAGTTACAGTGCTTTAAGTGACACTACTTTTGAGTTTTCAAAAAAAATGAATTCAAAGCAATTCCGTGTGCTGATTTATCATTGTTTTTTAATGAAAAAAAATACTGTTCAATGCCAGGAATGGCTTGAAAAACATTATTCGGACTCTGCTCCATCAAAAAGAACCATTTGTTATTGGTATGCCGAATGCAAACGTGGTCGTACAGACACCGATGACATTCCATCTACTGGACGGCCAAATGACGCTGTTATTCCGGAAAACGTTGAAAAAACACTGAAAATCATTATGTCCGACCGTAAAGTGAAAGTGGGGGTGATTGCTGACATTCTAAAGATATCAGCAGGCAGTGTACACACCATTATACACGAACATTTGGTTATGAAAAAGGTGTTTTCCAAATGGGTGCCGCGTTTGCTCACACCGGAGCAAAAACAACAACGAATCGATGATTCAAAGAGCTGTTTGGACATGTTTACGCGCAACAAGTCGGAGTTTTTGCGTCGGTACTAGGGATCGCAATTTTTTGCCATTTTGCGATCCCGGGATTTTCGGGATTGAAAAGTCAAATCCCGGGATCCCGGGATTTAATCCCGGGATTCATATAACAAATTTTTTAATAAAACAATTTTCCCGAATTGCATAAATACTTGTTTATAATATATTTATCATAAAAATTGACACATTTTAATCACATTTGGGTAGTTTCAAGATTTTTTATCTTGAATTTAATCACATTTTGTTTAACCCTTCAATTCCCATGTCCAAAATAGTGAAAAAGAAAATTTTCTTTTTAAATAAAAGAGCTTAGATACGTTTGGATAAGACAAAAAAATACATAAAAAATGTTTAAACTACCCTCATTTTTATATTGAAAGAAACCACACAAACTCGCACTGCTTTAATTACGCGTGAAACAAATGAATAAATTTTACATATGACGTATCGCTAGTGTTGGTAGGAAAATTAAATAAACAAGTACTACTAATTGACTTTGCTATACAACTGTTAGAATTTTAAAATAAAAACCTATGTGGTAGGAAAACAAATATTAAGCATCTGTCACCTACAGGTGACACTGGGAATTGAAGAGTTAACTTAAAAGTTTTTCATTTGACATTTAACTTCAGTTTGATAACATTTAGTTTTATCCAAAAATGACACTTAAACATAAATTATTGCTTTGCATCAAATGTATTGTAACGATGAGCCAGTCTGTCGCGGTGCAAAGCAACCCTGCCGCTACGTGCCGTGCCATAACCCAATCTGGCAACGACGGCCGCGATAGTAACTTTTAGTCCAACCTGGCAACGATGGTCGCGGTCATCAGGGAAACTTCCAAAACGTCCAATCTGGCAACGTGCGAGAACGATCTGCGCGACGGCCGGACAGAGTATAAAAGGTGGCCAGATGCGGTGCAGCGAGTCAGTCTGGTTTTGACAAGTGAAGTTGCCACACGGAATAATTAAGCAAATACTTAAGTGTACGAACAGTAAAATGTAAACTGTGAATAATAAAGTGACTGTTGGTGTATTTTATTGTCTGCATTTAGGAAACTGACTGTGTTTTATTTTCAAATCACACAATCCAGAGATACGTGACAGCCCACTGGACTTAGTATTCGTAACAGTATCATAAAGTAAGGGAGAGGGCTGGGGTGTGAACCGGGTTTTGTTTTTCGGCTCTAACTTTTCTCAGAATAAAGATATCGAAAAATCGAAGATACCGTTGGAAAGGTGAATATATAACGCAACTTTGTTATGAAGACAGATTACCGTTTTGATTGAAATTTAACTCTCTACGTCCAATTTTCTAAGAACGTGATTTTTCGCTTTTTCAAAAAAGTGGCTGGGTTGTGAACCATCTGGAAAACCCCTATTAAAGTCAGAAAATACGAAGAAAACACCCATAATTTTTAAGTACATTGAGAATTTATTTAATCAGGAAGCCTCAAGAGGTGAAAAAAAGTTATAATGACGCCTCTTAGGCCAAAAAATCGCAATGAATGAAACTGCTCAATTTTTTAAATTTTCATCCTAATCTGTGTCGGAATGTTTGCATGTGAAATACGAACGTGTTCTCGTATTGGCTCACTTCAAGTGAACACAACGAAATCGAGTGACATTACATAAAATTACTTTATTTTAATATATCCGTCCATATTTGACAGTGTTAGAACAAATGTAGTACGAAAAACAGGTGGTTCATAACCCAGCCACCTCAGTGGTTCACAGCCCAACCACGATGCCATTTTGGAAACTTTAAAATAAACGACACTTCCAATCATAATTCGACACAAACAAATATTGCATCGTAAAATAGAATCAAAACACTAAATAAACATGTATTACACAGACCTTTTTGCAATAAGCTCGGTCACTAAGATAGCACTTAAAAAAAAAGCCAACAAGTTTTCGCAGTCGATTTTCAAACACGATGTCTTTCAAACTCGATTGCTGCCACAAGCAATACGTGTTTGTACTTCGGTGTAACCACAGAGCAGAGTCATATCATAAGACAAAATTGACAGTTGAAAGATTGGCGATATGTCAATTAGGGAAAGAAAAAACGGCAATGGTTCACACCCCAGCCTGGTTCACAACCCAGCCCTCTCCCTTACATATATACGCATATTTGATAAAAAAAATAAAATAGTTAATTTGTTTGTGCTTTTAGTTTTACTTCGATTATTTCGATAAAAAAGTTAAGCGTTTTGATTAACTAAAAACTGAGATCTTAAAAATACAAAGGCATTAAGTGTTTTGTTCTCTTATCTAGAGCGAAATTTATTTCAAATGAACCCTGCTGAAGAGAAACATCCTTCAGATTCAACACTTGTTGGTTGAATGCTTAGTAAATAATCATAAGCCTTTTGCAAAAGACGCACTCTATCCCCTCCCTTCTCCCTCAAATAAGGAATTGGGTTTTTGTGCCTTAAAATTTATTTCATTTGAACTTTGAAGCATCTTTTGCAATCCCGAAAATCCCGGGATAAAAGAATTTGAATCCCGGGATTTTCGGGACCGGAAAAAGTCCGGGATCCCGGGATCCCGGGATTGCGATGCCTAGTCGGTACATCACAATGGATGAAACATGGATCCACCATTTCACTCCAGAGTCAAATCGGCAGTCTGCTGAGTGGCATGCAACCGGTGAAAGCCGCCCAAAGCGTCCAAAGGCACAAACATCGGCTGGCAAGGTTATGGCGTCAGTATTTTGGGATGTGCACGGAATAATATTCATCGACTATCTTGAGAAAGGGAAAACAATCAATAGCGACTATTATATAGCGTTGTTGGAACTTTTGAAAGAAGAAATCGCGATTAAGCGGCCCCATATGAAGAAGAAAAAAGTTTTGTTTCACCAAGACAATGCACCGTGTCACAAGTCGATGAAAACGATGGCAAAAATGCATGAATTGGGCTTCGAATTGCTTCCTCATCCCCCGTATTCTCCAGATCTGGCCCCCAGCGACTACTGGCTCTTGGCAGACCTCAAAAAGATGCTCCGTGGTAAGAGATTTGGCTCAAATGAAAAAGAAAAATCGTTCTACAAAGGCGGTATCGAAAGATTGGAAAAGCGTTGGAATGATTGTATCTTCCTAAAAGGGAACTATGTTGATGAATAAAAACGAATTTTGGCAAAAAAATGTGTTTTTATTAGTTAGTCACACACATTATTGAACGAAGTGTTACGTGCACTACAACACCTTGGGTCGTTCTGTCGAGACATGGGACGATTGGTTAATCTTTACGCTCAGCCAGATGTTGGACCCTGCAACACGTAGGGCATGGGAGCTTTCCCTGAAGTCGATGACCGATCTTCCAACTTTCAAGGAGCTGCAAGGGTTTCTTACCAGCCGAACCCAATCCCTGGAGATGGTTCAAAGTTTCACCGAGATGAAACCAAACACATCGAAAAGGCCCTGCAACACACACGGTGTGGCAGGATATCGCCAACACAACGCCTGGGCGCTGCTCTTTCTTTCACGCTACGAACGCGGTTATGTCTGAACTGTCTTCGTAGTGGCCATCAACAGGCGGCCTGTCCGTCTGAGCGTCGGTGTAACAATTGCCAAGGCAAACATCACTCGATACTGCACGATCACTTCGGCTCAACTAGCCCAAGTGAGAAGCCTGTTTCATCGCACCGTGCAGTGCACACGAAATCCTGCAATGAGCCATTACCACGAGTGCTCATTGGCACCGCACAGGTTGAAGTGCGGTCCAATCGCGGACACACCGCTATATTGCGGGCGCTTCTCGACAGTGGCGCCCGCAATACAGGCCCGCAATGAGGCCACATTCATAAGCGAGTATGCGCTAAATCTTCTTAAGGGGTTACGCCACTGTAACCGCTCAAAAAATAGGGTTTTTTGTGATTTTTTTCCTCGCTTTCAAAAAGTTTGTAGAAGAAGTTATTCACAGGTGTTATTGGACACATATTAGACTTTATTTTGGAATTTTTTGACACAGCAATATCAACATATATAGGTGGCTCCACTGCATCCTCCTAGGCTATGTTTTCCCTGCAGGGCTTCACGGCACGCAGCACTGAAGGTGCAATTTTGAATCTGCGACAAAATAAAAAATTCCTGTTAATCTAGAGGCTTTTTGCTAGAGAAGATCGGGTGGATTTTTAAAAATATTGATTTTTAAAATTTTGGCGGGAGTTTCAAAAAATTTTTTGATTTTTTAGGTAAAAAATGACATGTGTTTTGTTAATTAAAAATCAACAAATCGAGTTATCAAAAATTCCACACGATCTTCTCTAGATAATGTTATTGTTAAGATCCAGTCAAAATTTTAAGTCAAAATTTTGAAAATTGTTCGAGTTGTGCCGCGTGCCATTTTGAAAAATCGTGTTTCGAGAAAAACGCGTTCAAAGTTTTGGGAATGGTTTTCTATGGGCATAACTGAAAAATTCGAGATGCAAAAATTGTTTACCATTAGTCGGCAATGCCAGGACCATAGAGCTGGCCTTCAAGGTTCAAAAATGCCTCATTCGCCTCCTTCCTGACTGATTTATTGAGCGAGCGCGCCTCTTTCGCCGCGTCGCTCAAAGCGGAAAAGTTCGCGGAAGCGAGAACGTCGCATACACCTGCCTCGGCATACGCGTGACGCGCTTGGCGGTAACCTCGTATTTCGCATACAAATTTTTTATTTTATGCATATAACGTTTTGCTTTTTATTCTATAGGGTTCAAACTATTTTTTAAGCCAATAAAAAAAAAATTGATTTTGTTTTTAATTTTACAGTGGCGTAACCCCTTAAGCTGACAAAGTCAAGAGTGTCCATCCCTATTAACGACGCTACCGGTAGCAAAGTTGCTACGGCTACTGGGTTAGTCAACTTTACTTTGCATTCACTTAAATCAGACTTTGAGACGCAGTGCATGGCACTTGTTTTGCCCCGAGTCGGCAACCTCACTCCCCCGATGAACATCCCCTCAGCTGAAAGTGAGCAGTTCTAGGCCTTAGACCTAGCAGACTCGAAACTTAACGTGACTCAGTCTATTGGCATAATTTTAAATGCAGTAGACTACGCCTCAGTGCTGCTGGGCGGTGTAAAAAGAAGTCCTACTACACAGCTCATTGCTCAACAAACGCAGTTGGGATGGGGGGTTTTTGGCGGTTGTTCTGGCCACTCACTTGCCACACACATTCCTATGGTGGAACGTTACCATGCACAAGTCGATCTGAACCCGACTGTTCGCGATTTCTGGAAGCTAGAAAAACTTCCAGAGCAACATTCACTTACCGAGGACGAACGATACACTACACTACTACAATTTCAACGCTCCACGCGACGTAAGGAGACATAAGGTCGATACATTGTTCGGCTGCCCATAAAAGAAAACGCAAATTTGTCACAACTTGCAACATCGAAGGCTGACGCCCTCGCTATGCTCGACCATCTACAAAGGCGATTGTCACGCGATTCAACGATGCAGACTATGTACGAAACTTTCATTAAGGAATACTTGACGCTACAACACATGGAACCCGCCGCCAACACGGGATCTCTCACGTCGCCAGTCTGCTACCTGTCTCACCATGGAGTATGGAAGGAGTCCAGCACCACAACGAAGCTGAGAGTAGTGTTCAACGCGTCAAAACGGTGCAGCACAGGTATTTCGCTTAATGATTGTTCACATACTGGCCCTAAGTTGCAGAACGATTTGACGGCGATCATCCTCATGTGCCGTCGGCATCGAGTAGCGCTTACCGGTGATATCGAGAAGATGTTTCGCCAGATTTTGGTTGATGACAAAGATGCTGACCTACAACGCATTGTCTGGCGGAACGCCGGAGACGCGAAACCGACCCAATTTCGTCTCAAAACGGTGACCTATGGGATCAATTGCGCGCCATAAGGGTACTGCACAGCCTTGCTGCGGACGAGCAGCTCAATTATCCTGAAGCAACAAGAATCCTGCTAGAAGATTTTTATGTGGATGACGTATTAACGGGCGCAGATACTGTGGAAGAGGCCTGCTGACGACGGGAGGAGTCTTCTTAAGGCAGGCGGGTTTTCCCTACGTAAGTGGAATTCAAACTCGCTCGCTGTCTTGAAAACTATTGATCCAGCTGACTGCGAGTCCACGATCGCCCACGAGGTCCACGCAAGTGACAAGTCAATGGCATCAAGTCTAGTCTGGTCCACCAAAACCGACAACTTGACTTACGCCCTGAACCTTGACTATTCTTTACACTCCTTTACGAAGCGTCAACTCTTATCGGACGTCGCCAAGCTATTTGATCCGCTCGGGCTGCTGGCGCCAGTCGTCATTCGAGGTAAAATTTTCATTCAAAGCCTATGGTTCAGTGGTCTGGATTGGAACGATCTGTTACCTGTCGATCTCCAAGAGAAGTGGACTTCGTTTCGTGCTGAGCTTAAATTTGTCTCTTTGAAATAAAAATTCCTCGTTGGCTACACATGTCAAAAGAATTGGCGACGTATGAACTGCATACGTTTGCGGATGCATCCACGTGTGCATACGTTGCCGTAGCTTATTTGAAAGTAGTCACCCAACGCCCTGTACACATAAATTTGTTAATGTCTTAAAGTCGAGTTGCACCGCTGAAGAAAGTAACAGTTCCGCCACTTGAACTGTGCGCTGCGCTTTTAGCAGCTCGCGTGCTGAAAAGGGTGAAAGAAATATTAAACCTTCACACTGTTCCCACCTGCTTGTGGTCTGACTCCACCACCATGATTTGGTGGATTCGATCGAATCCCGGGTCGCTTAAAGATTTTCTTGCCAATCGCGTCATACAAATTCAAGACATGATGAATGTTGATGACTGGAGATACGTCGGGACTGCGGATAACCCTGCTGACTGTGCTTCCAGAGGATTATCTGTGACACAGCTGCAACTCTGGTGGAATGGGCCAGACTGGTTGTCACACCCAGAGGAGAACTGGCTGCGAACTGTGCTAACCCCGCCAGCAAAGCTATCTGAGTCTAAAGGTGTTCAGATATCGACAGCACAACGTGCAGTTACTGATTGGTTCATCCTACACAAGTATTCCACGCTAGACAAGCTGCTCGCCGTCACATCATGGTGCAAACGGTTCTCCCAGATCATGCGTGGCCAGCCTCATGCTACTGAGAGCATCTGTTTGTGGCAAACGGGAGACCGCTTTGAACTTTTGGATACAATTTGTTCAATCCAAAGTGTTCGAAACCGACTTAACAACCTTCACCACGAAGGACTGTCACGGACAGGGTGGCAACTCGAAAGGTTGCTACTTTTTAAACAAAATTGTTAACGACTTTTAATTATTAAAATGTATTAATAAACCATCCTTGACAAGTCAGGGCGTGGGATACCAGTGAATTTTTAAGGGAAATTCATCGGCAGAGAACAAAAACAGGAAAAGACTGCATTCGGTGAAGACCACAGTGACGCCAGCGAATCTGCTGACCAAAGCATAAGCCGCAAGCAATTTTGCAAGGAGTGGCAACGTAGGCACTGCAAGTAAGCAGGGGAAATAACCAACGAAGGGGTTTTAGCAAGCGGCAACGAGCGAAAAGCGCAGCAGCAGGCAACGATCGGTACGGCGACAATCAACGAACCGATTGCAGCACGCCGAAAGAACGAACGAGTGAATGTGCAGCCGTAGCACATACATAACGTAAAGGGCAAGCGTAACCGACGAACAGAGTTGCGTAAGCTTCCAACGAAACGAACTTTCCACGGTGGTAGCTAAGAAACGAGCTGACTAAAGGAAACACGAACACGAGCACAACCGACGAACCGGGTTAACGCAGGCTAGACGAAGGAGAAAGTTAAACCGCAAAGAGAAAGACGAGAAAACGACAGGGGAAGGGTGTCGCGATTTAGAAAGTTCTAGAACAATAGCGGAAGACGAAAGCGTGGCAGATACAGCACAAAAGGGAAAAGTGCAACGACAGACGTGAACGAGCAACGACAAGATGAGGATTGGCTAAATGAGTGCTGTCTCAAGTGATCTGTCGATCCCACCTCTAATCCCTTCCTTTCCTTGTCCCTTTGTACTCATGTTTCCCCCTATTTTCTGCTCCCCGGCTTCGGCCGTTTGTGTCGTTTAATGTTTATTGTAATTCATTGTAACACTCGTCTTTCACCCGTCTCTCAATAAAGACATACCCACCCGAAATCCTAACCCGTGCGTTTTCTTTCCCCCGCTCCGCGCCGAAGCGATTGTTCATGGTCCTTCGAGCCAACCGCGAACTCGCGACGCGGAAACACAAACATTAAAAAACAAAAATCTCAAAAGTTACAAAGTGACACAAACTTTGAACATTAATGAACAAAAAACAATTTCAAATACAAAACGATCAAACTTTACAAACATCGACGAAAGTCAACAAATTACAGGTGAAAAAGTGACATCAACTACAAGAATCCAAACAGTGAACAAAACAAAGTGACAAACAAATCAAAAACAGTGCAAAAAATATTTACAATACACAAATTAAAACAAATTATTTCAAACGAAAAATTACAATCAACGAAATATAGTGCAGTGACACGACAGAAGAACACATAATTACTAACAAAAATTCGAAGAGAAAAGGCACAAAAATCAGTGCAGTGAAAAGACAGTGCAGTTATTACATATAAACACATAACAACAACAAACACACCCATAGCACCACACAAAGCAGACAAAAAGGGCAGCAACAACAGCACAAACAGAAACACAGGCAAAAACAACATACACCCACATCACAGAGCGGACGAAGAAAGCAGCAACAACAGCAAACAACAGCAAGCAGCACAAACGGCGGACACAAACGCCGTAGAGGCAATCCCCATTCTCGGGCATTGTGCCCCCTTAAGATAAGCACAAAAATTTTTATTAAAAATTAACAAATATCTCTACAAGCACATACACTAACACAAACATATATTTCCAAAAAATATATATATATATATTTATACCCATTCCCCAAAAATCCAGTTAAAAAATTAATTACTGGTACCCCGCTACTGTTCACTTTTCGCAGTAAGCAATCCCGCTACTGCGAATAATTTTCGGTTTGTGTTCGCATTCCCCTACACAGGTAAAGCAGCAAAAATTCTCGCTGCAGCCTGCTTCCCACAAATTTTTCCAATTTGCACGCATTCCCCCACATTTCGCTTTGTGCATATTGCAGATCAGCAGCGACCACTCCAGCTGTTGATCTTGCACTCTCCCACTTGCGCACATTTTCGCGTTTCGCTTTGTGCGATATACGCACGCACAAGCAGCAAGCACTCCCGCTGCTGCCTCCAAGTGCAATTACATATTAATACTTCTGCCTAAGCATTTCCCCACTCTCGCTAGCAGAAGTAAATAAACACAGGCACAGTGGGACGAGTTACTCCCTTTTTGCAGCATATTGAAAAATTTTCTAAGACTAAGAAAATTTTCAATAGTGCTGCATATATACATACGCTGCACATCTGCTGCCACCCCAAGTGCATACAGTGGGACAAATTGACCCTTTTGCACATAAAAATTGTTTGTACACAAATTTATTTTAACTTTTTTACGTTCACTGACAATAAGACAAATAATCACATACACATATATTCATATATATACAAATATATATACACATACACATATTTATACACATACACATACATACGTGTATATTCACACTCACATCCCATACAAAAAATCACTTTTTCACAAATAAAGACAAATTTTCATACACATTTGACTACACTTTTAAATTATATTTATATTATAATAATTTTTACATACATTCCCAATTCCCATATACAAATATCTATTTATTACCCATTTACAATTACAAAAAATTTATTTGTTCCCCATATACATATATATTTCCCTACAAATTTACACACACAGGTGTAAACTATTTATTTATTTATTTGATTATTTATTTTGCTCGACAAATATTCAAATTCGTTTTAACGAATTTTCCCATTTCCAACTCTTTCCATACTCAATTATCGTTCGCGCGGACGCGGTTAGACTACACGTCTATTTCCCCAATAACCTACATTTACATATATTTATTTAAACTTTTTACCCTTTGTCGAGCTTTTCAAACAAAATGCCTGTTGAGCGATCCCCTAAACGACAAAGTGTCACAATGGAGACTCCTTCCTCCAGACACACAAAGTCAGCCAGTGCACGTTTGACAGCACCTGTCACTCGGGAGCCACCAAACGCTCGCTCCAAACTCTCTAGTCCCAAAGCAACCGATCCTAGTGTTGCAAAATTTATTTTCGAGTCCGATAGACTCGTGCAATTATGCACAAAGTTTTCATCGGCTCCCATTGACGATTTGACCAAATCGATGGTCGAAATTAAGCAAAAAAATTTGCAAGCCCAATGGGAGAGGCTTATGTGCGCACATGAGGCGGTCTTCATTGCTGAAGACAACAGCCAGCCCGACGGTTTCAAAGAGTCGGCTAGCCAAAAAATCGACGCCTGCACAGACCAGTACGAGTTGTGCATGGCTCAGATGTGGGACATCATTGAGATGTTCCAAACTCAGTCCCCCCAGCCCGCTGCGCATATGGAACCGGTTCGACCCCTAGAACTAGCAAATACCCCCTTCATTTGCCTACAAGTTCCGCCTTGTGATACCGAAACCTTTTTCGGGGGCTATGAGCAATGGCCGTCCTTCCGGGACATGTTTACCGCGGTTTACATTAACCACCCCCAGCTCACTCCAGCCCAAAAATTGTATCACCTCCGATACAAAACGCAAGGCAAAGCCGGTGCTATTGTTAAGCAATATGCATTAACCGATGAGAATTTCGGACTCGCGTGGGAAGCCCTAAGATCCCGCTTCGAAAATAAACGCATACTCGTTGACACTCAAATCAGATCCCTCCTAAATATCGCTCCTGCCCACACTGAAGATAGTGAGGCACTTCAGCGGATCCAAAACACAATAAACAATTGTCTGTCCGTTCTCAATACTCAGGCCGTGGACACTGACAATTGGGATCCGCTATTGGTTTACATATGTTGTACCAAATTGCCCCAAGAGACACTCGCTCTATGGGAGCAATCACTGACATCCCGGAAGGATCTGCCACCCTGGTCGCAAATGGATGAGTTCCTGACCGGCAGATATGAGGTACTTGAACGGTTGCAAAGTATTCGCCCTTCTAAGCCGAAACCGTCTCAACCTTCGACTTCCAATGTCCTCCCAAATCGGCCACACAAATCCCTTAACTATCACACTCAAGTGAAAAGGGACTTCGCGTGCAAACTCTGCAACGCAAATCATCCCATACGGACTTGCCCGAGCTTCAAAAGACTCACCCCCCAGAGTCGATTAAAATACGTTAAGAAGCACAGGCTCTGCGTGAATTGCCTTGCTACATCTCACCTTATTGAGGATTGTACAAGCAATTTTACGTGCGTACATTGCCAGATGAAGCACCACTCCCTGCTTCATTTCCCCAAAGGCAATGCGCAGCCCTCTCAATCGCTTAATCGATCACATTCGACCACTCCACAGGTCGCCATAGCTCGGAAACCAACAAAAAACAGCTCCGCTACTCATTCCCTTCTTTCGGATGCGCAACCCCGCACATCTGCCAGGCAAAGTACGACCCAAGTACAAGCCTTGCACTCCAATAATGGCACCCAATCCCTTCTGCCTACGGCACTGGTGTCTATCGAGCACGCAGGAAAGTTGTTTAAAGTTCGAGCGTTGATCGACCAAGCCTCTCAGCGTACCTTCATTTCCTCGAAGGTCCAGAAACGCCTCAAATTGCCAATCGAGAAAACTCCCTTCCAAATCTCGGGCATGGGCGGTCAGATTGTGCAAAATGCCAATCATACATGCTTCTTTACATTGGCAGTCCCCCAATCGAGCACGAAACTCCCCGTGCAAGCAATCGTGCTCCAAGAGCTTACGAATTCGCTCCCATCTTCCCACATAAACGCTCCCAATATGAAACATTTCGCCATGCTAGAACTCGCTGATCCAAATCCCTTCGAGACAGCGCAGATTGATATAGTGATTGGCAGTGATCTCATCCCGCAGATCATGCTCGAAGGTATCCACCGGAATGTATGTGGCAGCTTACTTGCTCAGCATACAGTATTCGGTTGGGTATTAAGCGGTCCAGTACCCCCTTCTTTGCATTTGACATGTGCCACAGAGGTACCAGGTCGCCATATGCATACTGGACACGCCCTTCGAAATAATCTTCCTGCCCTAAAGGAAGCTCTTTTGCAAGTGATTGCCGCCCTCAATCCCGTAGGGTTTCCACCCCCGGAAATAATGGAAAATCGCTTTGAACCCACCACTCCTGCAAACTCATTCCTAAACCGGCAAATTCCCCCCTTCGTTGCCAACCGTTTTGATCCCGCAGGATGGCTTTCGCCTCTAATGAAACAGAGAAAAAAGGTTCGACAAGAGCGTTGGCTTGACGCCACTCGGTCCACATTCACAACAACTGACGGAAATTGCATTTCCCCGCAGTTCCTCATTGCACCACCTCCATCCCGGGTCCGAAAAGAGGACAGTTGCCACTCCAGTGCGACTCGCTCCAAGCGCTGCAAATCCCGCAGACGTCGGACTGATCGGGTATAAGCTCCAAGATCTACAAGATCTCACTCTCAGGTGGACCGGCTCCAGCAATGCGCATGCTCACACAGTTCCAACTCCGGATCAAAGAGCCGGCCACCACCCTCTCGAAGAGCAAACCGACATTCTCGTTCGGTTCTCCTGCTTCTCTCGAGCCCTGCGTGCAGCCAATTATCCCGAGCGGTTTATTTTATAAACAGCCTTCGAACCCTCTCGAAATTATTTTCACTTAAAGAAATGGCAATGCAGCCAATATATATGTGTATTTTCCCATGTTCCCCCGGCTTTAGCTTAAGCGAACCCCGCATAGCCACGATTTCCCATACTCATGATGTCAGCCTGAATACTGTTATGTCCAAATAACTGACATCTTTTATGTACTATTTGCAGATCGGTAACTACCCCAACCGCTGCAGCAGCACTCCTCCGAGGACGAGACGTCGATGGACGGCACCCCCGCACCCGCAAACGCTGCATCACATCCTCGCCCGACTGGCCCGTGGCATTTTTAAATTGCAATATGCAATGGCGGCCGCGATGGCTAAATGAGTGCTGTCTCAAGTGATCTGTCGATCCCACCTCTAATCCCTTCCTTTCCTTGTCCCTTTGTACTCATGTTTCCCCCTATTTTCTGCTCCCCGGCTTCGGCCGTTTGTGTCGTTTAATGTTTATTGTAATTCATTGTAACACTCGTCTTTCACCCGTCTCTCAATAAAGACATACCCACCCGAAATCCTAACCCGTGCGTTTTCTTTCCCCCGCTCCGCGCCGAAGCGATTGTTCAAGGATGAAATACGCTTTTACGGCACGCCAATTTGCCATGTCTGGGCAATAAAGCGCAGAAGATTTCCATTCTGGTGGAGGCGCGAGGCAACGACGAAGTGGACATGTACGAATTGGGTACGGACGAGCCCTGGGAGAAGCAACTGGAGGAGCTGAGAGAGCTGGTTAGCAACTTAACGCACACGGTGAGTGAGCTGGTTCAAGGCCAGTCGACAGTGTCACCAATTTCGGTGCAGCCACCGAACGTGCAGGCGACCAGCACCCAGAGTCGCCTAAATTACACACACGAGGCATTTGGGATGCTTCCGGAATTTGATCCACTGCGGAAAATTGTGACGACGCGACAGTTTATCGCGAAAGCAGAGCAGCTGCAGCGGCTATATGCATGGACCGAGGAGACGCTGTTATTTGCAGTACAGTGCAAGATGAAGGGCATCGCGAGGGATTGGTTAGATGCGCAGCCAGTGTTCCAATCCTGGGCTGCTTTTGTGAGTATGCTGACAAAAGACTTCCCATGTACAGTTAATTCTGCGGACGTTCATAGGGAATTGGCCAGCCGCAAACGCAAATCCGGTGAACCGCTGGTCGAATACTTTTACTCGATGCTGGCGCTGGGAAGACGTGGAGGTATCGACGATACCGCCATCAACTCGTACGTGATCCATAGGCTGCAGGACATAGGCCTTACTCGAACGCTGTTGGCGATGCATTTTAGTACGACCGACGAACTCCTTCGATCATTGGAGAACTTGGGGATGACCACGGGAACGCCATCCGTGTCATCACGGACCGAAGCACGGCAGTTAAACGCACCGATGGAACCGCAGCAAAACCCCAACAAGCAGAGGGGCCCAAAGTGTTTCAACTGCAACGAGTATGGCCATATAGCGGTCAAGTGTCCATTGCCGCAAAAGAAACAACGATGCACAAAATGTTCGAGGGCCGGCCACAAAGCGAAGGATTGCCGAGGGGGAGCAAGGGCAACCGTCGCCAAAATAAGAGCACACGTCGACGGAGACACCATACCGCCGATTATCAAAACCGTCCACGTATTCGGAAAACATCTGCACGCGCTAGTAGACACTGGTAGCGATCGGTCGCTGATACGTCGTGGGGCGGTGCCACCAGCAACTGAGGTGGTACCGGCGCAGAAAACCTTTAGAGGATTCGGAGGGGCGACTGTCCAAGCAACGCAGGCTGTGCGAACTGAAATCGAGCTGGATAGTAAACCAGCTACAGCGACATCATATATCGTCCCAGATAATTCGTTGTCACAGGACATCCTTCTGGGACGGACATTTTGTGCCCGCCGAACAAACGGTTGACAATCGAGTCAGGGGTGATGCAACTAAAAACGAAGGCAACTGATCCAGAGTTCCATATTCACGACGGGTTACACCAAAAGCAACACGCAGCGCTGCGGGCGCTACTTGGCGAATACGACGGCTGTTTCGCGGAGGCACTGCCAACACTGGGCAGGTGTACGACGACGACAATGCAGATAACGGTTGCCCCAGACAAGCCGATTGTGGGCAAGCGCTATCAAGTCGCGCTGGCACGACAATCAGAGTTGTCAGCCATCATCCAGGATTTACTGGCACACGACATTATACGACCAAGTACGTCGCCGCACCAAAACTTCTCCAGTTATCCAGATGCTGACCGAAGTCATGAGTATCTTCGGCCAACCACGTCGGGGCATCACCGACCGAGGTACCGCCTACACATCAAAAGAATTTGCGAACTTTGTGGAACGGTATGACATTCAGCACATCAAGACTGCAGTCCGAACACCGCGCGGGAACGGACAAGTTGAGCGGGTGAATAAGACGCTGCTCACAGCTCTCAAGTGTTCCGTCGACGGAGTGGAGCATGAACTCCCAGGAAAACGCAATGACAAAGTTTAGTCCCAACGATCTGATTTTCAGTTTCGATATCCGGGCAGTGAGTGACAATCGGCTGAACCAAGCACTGCAGGACAACGAGCCAGAATCCGATGCACAGGTGTACGAGACCAGGCGACACGTAGCAGCGCAGAGGATCGAAGCGGAAAAGGCCAAATGGAAGCAACGGTACGACCGCCAACATCAACGCCCACAGATGTATCACGAAGGTGAACTGGTAGTCATCGATCATGTCCCGACCGCAACGGGGGAGTCACATAAGCTTGAGCCGAAGTATAAGGGGCCTTATATCGTGCCCAAAGTATTGGATTACGATCGATATATTGTGGAGGATCTACCCGATACCACGCATTCCCGCAGACGCTACTGCAACATCATGGCGAGCGACCACATGAAGCCTTGGTGTTACCCCAGCCCAGACATCGACGACAACGGCAGCGATGACGACGTGCAGACGAGCGCCGAGTCATCCTAGGGGATGAAGGTCAGGAGAGGCCGAGCAGTCACGGACAGGGTGGCAACTCGAGAGGTTGCTACGGGGTAGTCGTGTAGGTGGACACGTCGCCGGTGCACAATTACTTTTTAAATAAAATTGTTAACGACTTTTAATTATTAAAATGTATTAATAAACCATCCTTGACAGGACAGTGTATGTAAAAATAGTAAATTACGAAGATTATACCCGATCTATGACGGCAACAGGGAATCATCTAGGTCGTCGACTCGTTTATCCAAGTGCTCTACCCGCGTCTCCAGGTGCTCGACTTTCCCATTAATCCTGTCTGAGATTTCCTCCACTTTCTGCTCCAAGCGCGCAGAATTTTCCTGAAGCTTGCTGGACAACTCCCGATTTGCATTTTCAAGTTTTGCTGACATTTCCCGATTTGCAGTCTCGACTTTTGCCGAAATTTCGAGATTCGTAGTTTCCAGCTTCGCTGCCATTTGCGCCGATATTTCATGGGTCGCCGTTTCCATTTTCGCTGCCATTTCCCGATTTGTAGTTTCCAGCTTCGCTGCCATTTCTCGATTCGTAGTTTCCTGCTTCGCTGCCATTTCTCGATTCACTGTTTCCATTTGCGCCGACATGCCTTTGAGTGCAGCCATTAGTTGGCTCATGTCCAACGCTTGTATTGGTGCAGCCGCTGCAGCTGTACTCTGTAGCGAAGCAGCACCAGCAGGTGACTCCTCCACCTTGGCCGACGCCTCTAGTTCTTGCGCTCCGAACTCGTCCACAGTCTAATTGACGCCTCGTGCCTCACATCTGGTGCGCAGCTGCAACTCCACTTTTCCGCCAGCCGTCGGCAAATTCCAGGCAGCCAGCTCCTTCTTCAGCTGGTCTACCTTCAGCAGTTCGAGTGTAACCATGTCCGTGCTTTTATAATTTTATTTATTTAGTTATTTATTTCGGCGGCGCTCATAATAACTGGGGCCATGCGATCGGCACCGTCCAAAGGACTCTACGCCCTGATTCACTTTCTCCCTGTTGACCTTTTCGGTAAACAAGTGGCTACCCTCTCTGCAGTGAGACTAAACACCATCAACAGATGGACACGTACTGACTTCGGTCACTGCCAAATTCTGGACAGTTCACCTGACCTACGTGACAACATAGATTACTCGTTACCATCATTAGTTTTCGACTCTAGATTCTCAACCCTCATACCTCTTCCGAAAACTGGAGTATGTTTTTACACTGACGGCTCCAAATTGGATGGAAGAGTAGGGGATGGAGTTATGTGCGTAAATCCACCCATGGAAGAATGTTTTCGTCTTCCAGATTACTGTAGCGTCTTCCAAGCGGAAGTTCTGGCCATTTTCAAAGCCCTGACTATGCTAAAGCAATGCAACTCTCCGGAAGATACGATCCGTATTTTCACTGACAGCCAGGCAGCAATTAAAGCCCTCAAGAAGGTTTCAACCACATCGAAAGTGGTTACTCTTTGCCGCTCCCTACTAAATGAGTTAGGGTGCGTGTACAACATCTCCCTTATCTGGGTACCGGGCCACAAAGACATCAGTGGAAACTGTGCAGCTGATGAGCTTGCCAGACGTGGCACCACTCTCCCGCACTCCAATACCACGGTTACGGTAGGCATTCCCCTTGCTTCCTGCAAACTAACGATCTGTTCTCTCTTCCACGATAAGGCCAATAGGCGTTGGCAAGAGGAGAGCACATGCACCATTACCAAACAGCTCTGGCCTGTTCTTAATCTTAGGCGAACAAGAGCACTTGTATTGCTTAGCAGGCAACACATTGGCACGGTCGTCGCAATCCTGACTGGCCACTGTCTTTTCGGACGCCATGCTTCCACACTAGGTGTCAATATATGGGACTTCTGCCGCAGTTGCCACAATGAAGAGGAGGAGGAAACTATCAGCCATCTTCCTGTCCGGCTCTATCTAGACGAAGATGGAAAACCCTAGGTTCTCCTTTCTTCGACAACCTGAATGACCTCAGTTCAGCTAGAATCAATGCATTGCTTGAGTTCATTCACTCGTCGAAATGGCTTGAATAGGCCTTTCGGATTGCAGTAAGACAGACCTCTCAACTTGTGGTATCACAACGGGCCCATTCCGCGGCCTATGTGTGTCTCTCGGCAAGTCCCAGGCCAAGACAGCTAGTTATTTATTTATTTTTTTTTTGTTTATTTTCAATTTTCCACGATCCCACTTCTGACTCCAAATGTTACGAATACTAGTTCTAGTGGACTGTTACGTATCTCTGGATTGCGTAATTTGAAAATAAAACACACTCAGTTTCTCAAACGCAGTCAATAAAATAAACCAACAATCACTTTATTTCACAGTTTTACACTTCACTGTCTTTACACTTAAGTATTTGCTTAATTACTCCGTGTGGCACCTTCACTAGTCAAAATCAAAACTGACTCGCTGCGCCGCACCCGGCTGCCTTTTATACCTGTCCGGCCATCGCGCAGATCGTTCTCGCACATTCCGGAGTGAACTAAAGGTTTCCATGATGATCGCGGCCATCATTGCCAGGTTGGACTAAAAGTTTCCATCATTGCCAGGTTGGACTAAAGGTGTTCATCATTGCCAGGTTGGCCTAAAAGTTTCCATCATTGCCAGGTTGGCCTAAAAGTTTCCCTTATTACCGTGGCCGTCGTTGCCAGATTGAATTATAGCACGGCGCGTAGCGACAGGGTTGTTTGCACAGCGACAGACTGTCTTATCGTTACAATATGTTTCTACCAGCAATCGATGACTTTCCGCAGCCTTTTTCTTTTGGTTAAACAAGAAAAGTAAGACGTGCCGCAAATGCTCTCTTTCAGGCACAAACGTCGACATGATCACTAAACGACACAACACAAACGCTGTTGTTCAGCAGACTGAACTCGTGTATGTTCGTAGGTTAATGTTAGATAAACAAAACTGACATAGTGTCAAATGCATCCGCAGCGGACAATACGATAGCAACGCTTCTCAGTAAAACGGGCAAGGACTTATGCATACACCTGGTATACATTGACGATATAATTGTATACGGCAGCAATGAGGACGAACACATTCGGAACATCGAGATAATCCTCAACCGCCTTTCTTACGCCAACCTCAAAGTTTAGCTTGAAAAGATAATAAGGCCAACGCCTCAAGAAAGGTGCCAATTACGCTTAATGGTATAAACAGAATCAAATCGTCGGCCGAATTTTACGCATCGAAAAATTACGTCACTGCGTCAGTCGTCGTGAAAATACGCACAGCGCAACAGAATGGGTTCGAAATTCGCATTCGCAAATACACTTTTTTCACACTTTTTTCTTCCTAACTTCCTAAATTAGCAGCTCCGTCTTGTCCATTTTCTAAAACATACGAAAGGGAAAGACAAAATTGATTATTTGGCACAATTTTTTTATTGAAATTTGAAGCACTTACAACTTTTCAACCTCAAAGTAGCACAAATCAGAAAATTTTAATTGCTGCACAGCTGATTGGTTCGCACGACGACTGCGACAAAATTAGAATTTTTCTATCGTCGGGCGACCAGTCGTCGGCCGAATATCACAGTCGTCGTCGTTGTGGGCAATCACATGCACTGCTGTGTGTTTTCATTTTGACAGCGTACGTTCGGTGCGTAAAATTCGGCAGATGATTTGATTCTGTTTATACTATAACGAGGCTGCTCTCCGGCCGTTTACGAATCTGAAAGAACTACTGACTTCATTCGAAATGCTAGCCTTCCCCAACTTCAACAAACAAAGAAAGCCATAGTGTGGGCCTTGGGTAGACTTTGTTCTTACTCTTATACTCCTGACAGACATAGAATTTTTGTACTACGAAGAATACTACAATCAGAGCTCTAAAAAACCCATACCAGCATGCTGACACACACTTGGTTTTTGTACTACGTAGTACATTTTGACAGCGGCGAAAACAAATTAAAAAATAACGGAAATATTTTTTCTGTTCATTCTCTATTCCTGCAGTGAGGTTGACAACGAAGAGCTTTAAGAGCTTAAAGCGCTTTAAGCTTTGCTGTATGTTCCGTTTCGATTCCAGTCGGTTCCCTTGGTAGCAAACTGAAAAATCCCATTCCTGTTCGTGGTATTCTACTGGATTTTTGTACTATAACTGTAGTACAAAAATCCAGTTGCTTTCGAACAAAACTTGAAGAAACCAGTGACAGACATTGGTTTTTTGTACTAGCAGGATTTTTGTACTACATGTCTGTCACGGGTATTATATAGCAAAAAAGTCAAAATCTTGACCTTTGATGGTTTTCGTTACTATCGATTCGCTGTCGATCAGGAAAACACGAGTGTTGGCGTTTTGGTAGAATTTTAACAAATTTGGTAGATTTATGTTTGAATTTTTATTTTATGCTGGTTGGAACATTTAATTTGAATTTGGTCGATTTTCGGACAACTTTATGTGTCTTCTTAAATTCGTAAAAACATTGTCAGATAACATCAGAAGTCTGACAAGATTGTAAAGAAACGTTTAGCATGACCGGTGATATAAATATTTGAACCGAAACGCGAGAAGCTGACATACTACTTAGTATCTGTTGTTTTGTCAGAAAGGGCGAGTGAGACGACTTATGTGCATGTTTCTTCAAGTGCGGACACATATTCTTGAGTCTGGGTTTTTGTCGTGCTGGCAGCAGCAATTGCGTTGAAAACGTTTCATGTTTGAAAATATACTTCAATATACTTTATAATGTTCAAAAATATACTTAAAAAATTATTTTAAAATAAAAATTTCAATTAGTTTAGTTTTTTGGCTGCGATGGTTGGTTGGTTGAGGTGGCTGACTCACAGTCCCCTTGCAAGTCACAATTAGCGCATAGACGCCGTTTTGATACCACATGCTCGCCGAAAACTAAACCTGGTTAGTTGTATGACTAAATCCACCTGGTAGAATTAAGGTATTCAAGAAGATTACCCAGGCTAACTGTCGAGCAATCGGTCGTACAAGTGAAAAAGTGTTTCCCTAGAAACTTAAATCTTGCCCTTGCCAGAGCTGGGCAGTGACAGAGGAACTGATTTGGTGTTTCTTTCTCTTCTAAATTCCCACAGCTCCTGCAATGGGTATTGAAGGGGATGTTTAGCCTCTCCGCATGTGGACCTATAGTCCAGTGGCCTGTGTTGATCCCCGTAAGCCTAGTGTAGTGGTACCACGTAGCCACTTATGCCAACATTAATAACTCATGCTACACTCGAGCGCATATGTGCCAAAGTGTCAAATAGCACTACGCGCACGACACAAGCGACACTTAAGTGGCTTAGCCAGCGGCGTGCCATCCGACACCACTGACCGCAGTGCAGTGTCCCACATATGGAACATGCACTGATCGGCACTCTGTGTGATGTCACCTAGCGCAGGGCAATAGCACTTGAGGAAAAGTGCTGCATCGACCGAAAGGGTCCCGTGACGCTGGAAAATTGGAAATTCGAGCGGAGCATTGGAAATGCTCAGTAGTATAACAGTTATGTTTTTAGTATATAAGACCTTGTTTTTCCGAAATAAAACCAGCTTTATGACATGAGGCAAACTGTTCGTTTCGTTCACTGAAATACTGCTCATAACGTCGGCTTTCTAGCCAACAGCAACTGGCGCGGCTCGCCCATAATAAGCCAACCCGAACTGCCAACTGACTATCACGGACCATATACCTTTTCCACCACACTAGCGACGTCCGTACGTGGTGTGTTAATAAGCTCGCGAGAGCTCGGCTCGTTGTAGGACGGCCACATCTCCCGCGAGGTACGGTAGGAAGACAGCGACTGGCAAGGCTGAGATAGTGTAGATAGCAGCCCCTCCTGACGACTCCCAAAGGCGTCGGAACCGAGACACCCAGTGATGCGTCAAGCGAGGCCCCCGAGCGCGCCAATTCGTCCGCTCTCTCATTCCCTTCAATGTTCCTATGGCCGGGAACCCAGATGAGGGTGATATCAGCGCAGCGCCCAGAGCCGTCCTACACTCCTCGACCAACCTTGACTGGACCGTGGTAGAATGTAGAGCCTTTATTGCTGCCTGACTGTCAATGAATATTGCAACCTTACGCCTATCAATGATGTGTCTCTCTACCAGTCGGCCGGCCTCCCTGATCGCCAAGACTTCTGCCTGAAAGACCGTGGCATCATTGGGTAGACGTATGGCTTCATTTATCCCCACGTGTTGTGAGTAAAAGGCTGATTTATTTATTTATTTAATTCAGTCATACAAAAGTAAATTTTAACAGACCAACTAAAAACTGTAATATTACAAAATAATAATGTTAAAATTAAAAAAATTCAACAATATTTCTTAAGACTAAAAATCTTGGAAGAGAGAGATCTAAGTATGGAATACGATTAAGTTCCGAGAGCGTCCTAGCAAGAGGAGCGTTTTTAGCGTATTCAGTTTTGCATAAACCAACAAAGAAATAATGAAAATGCCTAAGTGCTCGAGAAGGGACAGTAAACTTTATTCTCTCCAAAAGCGCAGGATAGTCCACAGTTCCGTTAATGACATTGACAATAAACGAACAGGACAGATAGGAGCGCCTAGAATTCAAAGATTTGAGATTTATAAGCTGACAACGGGAACCATAGGGGGGGATTGGGTCGTTAAAATTAAGGGAACGAAGGGCAAATCGAATAAAAACCTTTTGAATACGTTCAATACGATTAATAAAGGATGCATGGTAGGGACGCCAAATAAACGCAGCATATTCTAATTTTGACCTAACGAATGTTATGAAAAGTAGCTTAAGAGTATAAGGGTCGAAAAAAGACGAGCAGTTACGACGAACAAAAGCCAACATGGAATAGGAATTTGAGACGATGAAGTTAATATGGGTGGAAAAAGACAATCTCGAGTCAAAAAAGACACCCAGGTCTTTAATCTCATTGACAATGTTTAGAAGAGAACCAGAAATATTGAAGGTTCTACAGGCTGGGTTATCCTTCCTAGAGAAGATAACATGAAAACATTTTTTAACATTAAGGAACAAGCGGTTTCGGACACACCAAGAGTGGACCCTGTCAAGGTCCAACTGAAGGGCAACAGAGTCCCGAAAAGACTTCCTAACTATATAGATTTTGAGATCGTCTGCGTAAAGAAGAAACTTCGCCGATAGAAAACAAGAACTAATATCATTAATGAATAAGAGAAATAGCAGAGGGCCCAAAATGCTACCTTGCGGCACCCCCGAAGAGGCTACGAAAGGGACAGACGAACAGTTATCCACAGTTACAGTACAAGACCGGTTAGATAAGTAGGACCCAATCCACCGGAGAAAAGTGGAATGGAAACCCAGACGTGCCAGTTTAGAGACCAAGATGTTGTGTGAAACTCTATCAAAAGCCTTGGCAAAATCTGTATAGATTGCATCAATTTCAAAACCTCCCTGAAAGGCTGCAATACAGTCCTCAGTAAACACGGCCAAGTTAGAAACAGTTGACCTACCTTCCTCAAAGCCATGTTGATTAGGGCAGATAAGGTTGCGAACTAAAAAGACTAATTTAACTTTAACAATACCCTCAAAGAGCTTAGAGACAGAGGTGAGCTTAGAAATGGGTCGGTAGTTAGAGACATCGTTTTTTCTTCCACTTTTAAAAATTGGAGTAATAGTTGCCTTCTTCCATGCATCAATGAAACTCCCAGATGCGAGTGATTTATTGAAGATAAGCCGAAGAGGCTCAATAAGCGAGGAACATTGTTTAAGAAGGATGGCCGAAAGACCATCCGAATCCGTTTGGGAAGAGGGTTTCATCCTAAGAATACCATTAACAATATCGGCGGATGTTAGTGTTAGCGAACACAGTGCGAGAGAGGAATTGGACATCTCAGAGCTGTCTACGTTAAGGTCATCATCACAAACGAAGTTAGAACTGAAAAACTCAGCAAAAATATTAGCAGATTCTTCAGCCGAGTTGGCAGATTTACCATTGAAGAAAAGTGAGGAGGGAAACTCGAGGTAGCTTTCTTGGATTTAATAAAACCCCAGAAGGACTTAGGATTATTTCTAATGTTGGTTTCATGCTTACGAATATAGCTTTTATACAATGCCTTATCTAAATAATTGAATTCCTTCCGATAATATTGATAAGTATTAAAGTAATAGGAACAATTAGATAACTTATATTTTTTATAGAACTTATTTCTAAGGGTTTTGAGGTTTTTTAACTCTTTGGTATACCATGGCAACCTGTAAACCCTGCTTTGGTGACTTGGGATAAATCTTTTACAAAGTTCAAACACTTTAGATTTGAAGGTTTCAAAACAAATAGCAGCATCTGAGTTTAAGAATAAGTCAGCCCAGTTAATGTTAAGAAGGCAATTGTTAAGTGCATCAAAGTCACAAAGATTGTAATTAAAACTGACTTTACACCTGGAATGCAAGAGAGAAGAAAATTCATAAAATTCGATTTCAATTGAAAGGGGAACATGATGCATGGAAGGTGGTGAAATAGGATCTAAGCATTCAGTAATTTTATGGTTTAGATTACTTGTGACAAAAACCAAGTCCAGAATGCGGTTTAATTTATTAGCAAAGCCATTAATCTGAGAGAGATCACAGCTTAAGAAATTATCGACTAGATACAACTCAGATGCATTGCAGACATTAGTGGGTGTAAGAGCGTAAGAGTCACTCAAGCATGACCACGAAATATCGTTTAAATTAAAATCACCAAGTATACAAAACTGATTGCCACTAAACCTTGAGTACAGCGCGCAGACATTATCAACATGAGATTGATAAAGCGACTCAGTACTGTTAGGCGGTATATAAGAGGCACACACATTCGATGCACCCTGCACACGCACACATATTTGGTCAAGAAGGGAGTCCCCGTTAACCAATTGGATTAGCGAAGAACGTAAATTCCGACGAACAGCAATTAAAACACCCCCACCTCTACTACAGTGTGTTTTGGCAACATCTCTATCTTTACGGAATACATCGTAAAGTTTAGAATCAAAGAATTCTGAGTCATTGAAATTGGGGTTCAGCCAGGATTCTATGATGACATATACATCGAATTCTAACTGAGAGCTCAGCCGAAGTACAGTGTCCGCCTTTGTACGCATGCCAGAAACATTATGGAAATAGATATTAAGACTTTTAGATACCTTACTGAGACTAGCAGCAACAGCTAGGTTTGACTTGGTTGAGCCGCCCCTTTTTTGAAAAAAACGGAAAGGGCGAACAGTAACATTAGCCGGCCAGAGCTCAGCCGCCAAAAGCTTCTCGAAATATTGATCAGACACCCCAAGTTTGAAATTTACACGTTTTAAAGACTCAGACGGAGCATCTTTCTTCACCAGCTTGTAGCAAGATATAAACTTCTTATCAATATGAGCATGGTTGGTAACATTCTTTCCCATTCGGCCCTCGTAGGGAATTTCGCCCCGAAATCCGTTTGAAAACTTAGGTACGGCACGATATAGTCGGTTATCCCACTAAACTTAACGTTTGGTAATGTGCTTAGCACTTTGCTGTGCCCATAACTACGTTCCGCCCAACAGTCAATTGCCTTAAGCCTTGCTGCGGAGTTGAGGGTGATATGCATTATGTGTAAGTCGATGGGGAGAAAATGTAAGAGCACGCTCAGGGCATCCGTGGGGCATGTGCGTAGTGCCCCCGTGATGCCAACACATGCTGATCGCTGAACCCTGCTGAGCTTCTGAACAAAATAGCTCTTGCTTAGAGCTGGCCAACAAACCAGTGATCCATAGGTCAGGATTGGACGCACTATGGCCGTGTACATCCAGTGGGTGATGTGGGGTTTACGCCCCATCTTTTCCCAAACAGCCTGTTGCAGGAGTAAAAAGCCACGTAGGCCTTCCTGACCCGTAGCTCAATATTTGATCTCCAGTTTAGCTTTGCGTCCAGCAGAACCCCGAGATATTTGGCTTTAAGCGATGGAAGGTTAAAAAGTGGAATTTTGGTCTTAGTGGTGAACAGTACCAGTTCGGTTTTGCCCGGATTTACACTGAATCCACATCCTGTGGCCCACGTGTGGCTGCGATAGTATCGATAGTTTTTTCCAAACTATCAAAACTATCTGATAGTTTCATTAAATTCGATAGTATGGATTGTTTTTTCCAAGCTATCGAAACTATCTGATAGTTCGACTATCGATAGTTTTCCAGCTCTAGCTGAAAACCTAGATTACCCATTTACCCGGCTTAGTGTTGCCAGATACCTGAAATGACTTTCTTCTAATCTTAAAAAAATACTGAAGTTTCCTCTCAAAAGTTAAAAAATCTCCTAAATTTTTTTTTTATAATTTGCGAAATCTTAAAGGAATCACACTTCTCATAAAAAAAATAAAAATTTATACATATACTTTTTTTATGTACCCCTTTTATCATCTTCAGCTAATCAACAAAAACTTAACAAAAACAAAATATATAACACATGAATTAAATAAAAAGTGCCATTTTAGCGGTATTTTATTGTGACAGCAATAAGTGAGAACGAGATAGAACGAGCTTACTTTGTGTAAGGTCACAAATTGTTAACACAATAAGGTGCTTTGATTATTAAAATATGTAGTTGCCAAAATATAGTTTGTAACCAGTGTTCCCAATACATCATTCTACTTCATTATCCAAAAACCTCCTAAAAATCCACTAAGGATTCGAAAAATCTCCCAACATAAAATATATAAATCTCCTAAGCAATTCTTCCTCCTAAAAATTCTCCGAAAAGGCCAAGAATCTCCTAAATCTAGGAGGAAATCTCCTGATTTGGCAATACTGTTCCGACTTGCCACACATAAGACGAACCGACGACCTCCAAGCCATGGTACAATAAACAAGATAGAGTCACGAACAGACAGACTTTTCTTTTTTCTCGTCAGAGTTCGGTATGTTATTAAAAATGTTTGTTTGTTTTGTTTACATTACAGCAGCATTACAACAGCATTGCCAGCAAAGTGTTTTTCTGTACAATTTGGGGTATTTTTGCAATGATGAAAAGAGAATTATTCGAAATTTTCGTTACGATTTTCTTTTTTAATTACAGATTTGTTTATAAGGATTATTTTGCAGTTATGTAGAAGGTTAATGCTAAGCGATCATCGCAAATTGAATAGCGCTCTCGGCATTTTGAAACTACGAGCAGTGGGCAGGAATTTGGAATCAATAGTGTATATTTCGTGTATCTTTCAATTTCTGAATGCAAATGTAATGGAAACAATATTTGAACATTTTGTAAGCTTAGAGTAAAAAGGTGCTCAGTACAGTTTTTCACATTTTCCAGGAAAGACAAAAACCCGTGTAAAAAAATATGAATTCAAATTATTTGTTTTATTTTTTATGTGATGTTATTCGATTTTACCTTAAGGTAATGAAGAGCATATGAAGATGTATAACAAACATTTTCGGCCGATTTATATTAACTTTTGTGAATTAACTCATCACACATCATCATTCATCAACAACAGATAAAAATAAGAAAGCTATAGCCTTTTGGCTGTCAATTGGTGTATTTTAACATTTTCTTTCATATTTTATTAAAATCTGATATTTGTAAAACAAGTTGTTTTAGCCCCTTTTCAATCTAAGCCGACCATTTATGTTATTTATCGCCCTAATCGGCTTCCCTGTTAATACGTCCAGCGGCAATAAATGGGAAATATTTAGGTCGACATCAATTATACAGAAATGGTCGTCAATCAGAGAACACAACCATATGTAACTGATATATGGCTGACATATTACATGTCAAACCTCCTGAGGGTAGACGACGCTGAATACTCCCTTAGGTCGAACACTGAAGAAATTTTCGAACTGATAAAAGAAGACACACTGTTTCTCAGCAACTTTTTCGGCCTCTTCACGTCAGAAAACTACTCGAAGAATCTAAATGGGATCTACATCATCCAAATTCAGAATTAATCAGTGCTGATAAAGGACAAGCTCTTTTCAAGCAAATCATATGTGAAAATTAATGCCCTCGATCCTCTCCAACAACACTAAAAGTAAATCCAAAATTGACGTAAGCTACTTACATCAGCTAAGCCTGAAGAAAATCGACAGACTCCAGAATCTACAGTTAAAATCAATTTTTTCATTAGCGACCGACATAATTATCGTCACGATAATAATTCTTTGTTCGCTAATAATATGGAAATATCTCACAAGGAATCTTAACATTTCTCACATATACCCAATAATCGAGCACACAGCATCTCCCACAAAGCCACCCGCCTAACATCAATTAGAGCCTATTTACACGAAGGCCTTTCCCCCTGCGTCATGCGTGGTGAGTTTGTTGGCGAGAAGTCAGCGGGGTAGGCAAACACGCATGGTCAGCGAATTCCAGGTTTTTTTTTGCATGCTTTGCTTTGATCTTCTTCGCACTTTTCTTCAAATTTCCGCCGGACGTTTTGCTAACAATTATATTCACATCTTCCATGTTATTTAAATTTGAGCAGTTAAATAATAGCCATTTCATTGACTTCTTAAATATTTTCAATAATTTCTTCCTTGTTTAAATCCATTATTCTTTAAATAATAAGAATATCAAAAACTAGGCGAAAATGTGACCGAGGCCTATTTAAACCTCTGCCATTCTATGGGTCCGGCACCCGGTTGTAAACGCAACTCCACGCCGAGACGAAACTTTGGGTGTTAAACCAAGCCACCACAAATCGCCCCGAGGGGCCGTCCCAAGATCGGGCTGAAGCACAAGGCTCCAGGGGCACCCTGATCCCCGTGGTACCAGATAAAGCCTCTGGTCAGACTGCGTAGCCATGCTACTACCAGCTGCTCCCCATTTAACTCGTGGACTGGTGACCACCGCACCGCACTTGACCCTATTCACGGTTATGGTTAGATGATATGTCATTCTGCCTAGCGGAAAACCATTGCGACAAGGATGTCGTACAGTGGAGTTAATTGTGCCACTAGTAGGTCGCTGACAATTATTAACGTCAGTTTCCAAACGGGACTACCACGACGCTCCCAAAGCAGCAAAAGAAAAAGAAATGTCGCTCAGGTGGACACCAGGGTATTAAAACACAAATCTTGTTCCAATTAAGGTTGTGCTATTAAGGAAAAAAGTGATAGACCCAGTGGACTGAATATATTGTAACGATAAGACAGTCTGTCGCTGTGCAAAGCGCTTCGCGCCTTGCTATAGTCCAACCTGGCAATGATACGGGAAACTTTTAGTCCAACCTGGCAATGATGGCCGCGATAATACGGGAAACTTTTAGTCGAACCTGGCAATGATGGCCGCGATAATGGAAACTTTTAGTCAAACCTGGCAATGATGGCTCGCGATCATCATGGAAACCTGTAGTCCACTCTGGAATGAGCCAGAACGATCTACGCGATAACCGGACAGGTATAAAAGGCAGCCGGGTACGGCGCAACGAGTCAGTCTTGGTTTAGATAAGTGAAGGTGCCACACGGAGTAATTAAGCAAATAATTAAGTGTACAGACAGTAAAGTGTAAAATTTGCGAAATAAAGTGATTGTTGGTTTTTTATTGACTGCGTTCGAGAAACTAAGTGTGCTTTGTTTATTTCAAATTACGCAAACCAGAGATACGTACTAGCCCACTAGACATAGTATTCGTAACAATATAAACAAAAGACACAGCGGAGTGAATACATATAGTGAAAGGACGAAGGCACAGCGGAGCAAATACAGGCTGGTCCATTTAGCATTTGGAATTTGAACTAGCTTTATTTCGAGAATTGCAGTCCAAATGTCATTCAATTTGTGTTTGAAATTTAGTTAAAAGTTTGACATTTGGAGAGTCTTCAACCCAAACTGTAAGAAATAAAAAAAAATTCAAAAAAAGATTGGCCTTCAACTCAGTTTTTGGATTAATTTGTGAAGCCAGCTCGTGAAACTGGATCGTTCATCGACCATACGATCCATTCCCGTTCTCGTACAGTGCACACAGCAGAAAACATTGCTTTTGTAGCCGAAAATGTGCGTGAACATCCATCAACGTCAACTCACCATCGCTCTCAGGAATTGAACATTTCCCGCACTTCTTTGATGAGAATTTTTCGTAATATCTCGGTATGAAGGCTCATTGTCAGGCACGTAACAATCGAACTATTGGGCACCGTTTTCGAAAATCGAATAATCAGCCGAAATTTTGAAGTCAGTTGGCCGCCTCGGAGCTGGGATTTAAGTCCGTTGGACTTTTTTGTGGGGAGCCGTAAAGGACAAGTTTTACGTTAACCATCCAGAGACGATTGAAGCTTTGAAACATGAAATCGAAGTTGCCATTCAGGAAATTCTACCCGGAACAATCGAAAAAGTACTTGAAAATTGGGTTGACCGAATGGAGTATTGTAAGGCTAGTAGTGGCAGTCATATGAGCGATATCGTTTTTCCTTCTTAAATAACAAAGTCCAAGCTTTGTAATAAAACAGGAATTTTCAAAAAATATTCATTCGTTTTTTTATAACCGATTTCAATTCCAAATCTTAAATAGTCCACCCTGTATAACGAATACCATTCATAAAAGGAGCGTCATCGCTGGAAGTACCAGATAAATAAAAACATAAAACGGAACGTAATTTATGAGAGTGGTCTTCCAGAAGTATGAAAGGGCTTATTGCGCTGTAACATAAGTTAAAACACAAAACTAATTACGAAAAGAATAGAAGAATTAAATTTAAATAAAAACAAATAAATAAATAAGTATACAATTAAAACAAATAATAGAAGAACAAATTATTATACATTTAGAAATAAACAAAAAGTATATTTTCCCTCTCGGCGCCGAAAAAAAACCCGTGAATCTTTAGGAACCATTCGGTGAATATGGAAGATATTCAGAAGGCATTAACCGAACTAACCGGCGGCTTAAACGCGCTGAAAAGGTTGGGAGCCTAAACCGGCCTGTTGACGCGTATCGTCTACCTGGACGGCAATAGCTTGAATGAGAATGCCAATTCTGTTTTAGGAAGAACAGAGAGCAGGACCTTGAATATACTCGAGTCTCGTATTGCTGCTCTGGAGGTGAGGCAACCATTGACCGCCGACCAATTACCTGAAACCCCTGGCTTTCTCCCTTTATGTGGCCCTCGTAACAAAGATGATCTGAAACTTATAAGCCGGTTGCCGAACGCTGTGAAGGAATTACAACACTTCGATGAGAAACCAGTACAGTATGTATCATGGATCCACAGCGGCTAACGCATCGTCTGTGACTACGAGTTATTGCGAGATAAACCAATTTTTTGTGCGATCCTACAGAGCATAAGGCAAAAAATTCGTGGGGAGGCCGACACCGCTTTGGTGTCCTATATAATCTTCGATGAAGACTGGAACACTATCAAGGAGTAGCACCAGCTAACTAGCTTTCCCAGAAAAACTCGAAACTGGACGAATTCTACGCCTCCGTAAATCACCAGTTTTCCTTGATTGTAAACAAAATTAAAACCGAGTCCTATAGCCAGGAAACTATTTTAATTTTGATACATATCTGCAAGAATAGGGCTCTCGATGCTCTTCATCCGTAAACCGAAAGCGTAAGATTTCGGTTTCGGATCGGCAATTCAGAACCGAAAGCGTTAAGGTAACTGACTAAGTGATTCGAATCCGAATTCAAAACTTTAGACGAAAACAGCTTGTTGTTACACACTCAATATTATCTGGATTGCTTCTCATTTAGTTTAGTTTATCGCACCGTAGGTCTTGGTTAAGTAGCGTAGGGTGCTTGATAAGTTAGTTTAATATTTTATATTACGCTAATCTATATATTGTTACGAAATTCCACAGTTCGTTATCGACGGTTCGTTTTGATTGTATTTGAAAATAACACAACTTCAATTATTCAGCGCAAACTCAGTCAGAACTAACAATCCTTTATTTACAGAATTTACACTTCGCTTGTATCTACACTTGTTACCACTTTGCTTGCTTAACACAGACTCGACTCACTGCGCTGCACACTGCTGCTTTTATACCAGTTTTCTTATCGCGCCGAAGTTTCTTGCAACTTCCAATTGGAAAATGCTCGACCATTCTCGCACAGCCCATTTCTCGCGAACCTTGCCATATCGGACTATACCAAGCGAATTATACCAGATTTGCCGTACTTCACAGTGCATGCCTAAAAGTATGCTTGCAAAAGCGTTCATGCAGAGTGCCTTTTCCTTTTCGTTTCAATATATTGAAACGAAGAGGCACTCTGTGGTGTGCATGAACGCTTTTCCAAGCATACTTTTAGGCATGCACTTTGAAGTATGGCAAATTTGGTATAATTCGCTTGGATAGTCCGATATGGCAAGGATGGTTCTCGAAGAAATGGGCATTGTGAGAATGGTCGAGCGCTTTCCAATTGGAAGTTGCAAGAAACTTCGGCGCGATAAGAAAACTGGTATAAAAGCAGCAGTGGCAGCGCAAGGGGTCGAGTCTGTGTTGAGCAAGCAATGGGGAAACATGCAATAGTAGCAGTCTAAAGTAGAACAAGTGTAAGTTTGTAAATAAAGTGATTGTTAGTTTTGACTACGTTTGCGCTGAATAATTGAAGTTGTTTTATTTTCCAACACAATCAAAACGAACCTTGGAATTTTCGTAACATTTGGTGTCAGAAGTGGGATTGTGTTACTGAAGATAAACAAAAAATAAATAAATGAACAAAATTATAAAAACACAGACATGGTTAAAGTGGAGCTGCTGAAGGTGAACCAGCTGAAGAAGGAGCTGGCTGCCTGGAATTTGCCGACTGTTGCCGGAAAGGTGGAGTTGCAACTGCGCTTGCGAGAGGCGTGTGAATCACGAGGCATCGATTGGGCTGCGCATTAGTTCGGAACGCAGGAACAAGAGGCGTCGGCCAAGGTGGAGGAGTCGCCTGCTGGTGCTGCGTCATTGCAAAGTACGACTGCAGTGGCTGCGCCACTACACGCATTGGACATGAGCCAGTTAACGGTTGCACTTAAAGGCATGTTTGAGACTTCCAACCGTGAAATGGCAGCCAAAATGGAAAATGAAAATCGCGAAATGTCGGCGCAAATGGCAGCGAAACTGGAAACCACGAATCAGGAACTGTCGGCGCAAATGGCAGCGAAACTGGAAACTACGAATCAAGAAATAGCGAAAATGGAATCGGCGAACCGAGAAGTAGCAGAGCGAATGGAAACCAAACTCCAGGAAAATTCGGAAAAATTGGAAAATGCTAATCGCGAGTTGCCCAGCAAAGTTCAGGAAAATTCTGCGCGCTTGGAGCAGAAAGTGAAAGAGATTTCGGACAGGATTAATGTGAAAGTTGAGCACCTGGAGACGCGAGTAGAACATTTAGACAAACGAGTTGACAGCAGTGTTGCCGTTTTGGTCCAATTGGACCAAAATTGGTAGCTTCGTTTCCTAAATTAAGGCTTTGGTTGATTGGTTGCTTTGTTGTGATTTTCAAGCGATTTTGGTAGGCAACACACTGCATTAATACATTTTCTATTAATTTTTTTATGATTTTACAATCTCTGCTTTCGATATGCATTTATGTGCCAACCCAGTATTTGAGGAAGGATGTAAAAAAGAAAAAAGCAAAATGTCAGAAAAAACCATTTACACGAAGGCTTTTCCCCTGCGTTTTTTTTCAATGCTCTTTTGAAGTTGCTCCGTAAATCTTCATGCATTTACATGAAGACTTTTTACTTGCAACTTTGCTTGACTTTTTTTTACGTTTAAACAAAGAAGAAATTATTGAAAATTAGCGCTTTTATTCATTCTGTAAAAAAGGTCCTGTGCAAGAAGACGAATCATGGACAGGTAATTTATTTGCAAAAGTTTTTATGTAGAAAATATTAATTTTTATTAAATTTTAAATTTATTTTGGTAGGCTGAGATTGATTTTGGACGAATTTTGGTAGGAGAAAAACATTTTTAGTGGTAACACTGGTTGACAGTCTGGAGGATCCGGTAAACAGAAAAATCGACGAGTGGCTTAGAGAGGTACAGCTGCAAGCAAGGGTGCAGTCGGTTGAGGAAAGAATTGCCATAGAAGTGCCTACTTATGATGGTACTACGTCATTCGACACATTCAAACTACAATTCGATATGGCTGCTTTGGAGAGTCAGTGGACCGATGTTAGGAAAGGTCGGAGACTGATACTGGCTCTAAGAGGTCCTGCGGCTGAGGTCATAAAAACAGTTGCGGAAGGTTTGAGGGGTGATTACGAGACCGTCGTAAGGGCGCTGGCAGCCAGATACAGTGACGAGCACAACAAAACGCTGTATTATTGCGAGCTGAAGAGCCGTAGGCAAAGAGTCAGCGCACAGTGCGGCCGATTCCCAAAAAGCTGGCCAAAACTCGAAAAATCAAGTAATTGATTCAAAATTTCTTACTCGGGGGTTTTCGGGGTCGCTGATTACGAATTTGATCTTAAAATTTTGAAAATCCACCCCCTTCCACCCCTATTGGCCACCCCCTCACGTGAAATAGCGTATATTCTAGAACATAATCAAGATGCATGAGGCACTGTAGACATATGCAGCAGACATTGAGCGGCTCGTACAGTTGTGTTACCCGAAATTCGGCGCTAATGACCTCGAGAGGATGAAGATTGAGTCATTTATTGAGGGTCTTCATGACCCAGAGACACGTCGCAGTTTGTTGATGATGGGCAAGCCGACATTCCGTGAGACGGTGACCAGCGCGATGACGTATGAGGCGGCCTGGAGGGGAAATTTTCGACAGTCATCTGCGGAAAGGCGTCGAGCCCAATCTGGACGTGTCACGCAAAGCCAGACAGTGAGCTCGGAGGCACCAGCAGGGCTGCGGGCAGTGTCATCTAGAGTCAGTTGCTGGCGATGTGACAAGCAAGGACACATATCACGAGACTGCCATCTGCGAGAAAAGCATTCCGGACAACAGACGTCGCCAAGAAGGGCTGACGCTCTGCCACACCATTCGTGCAAAACCGAGCGCAGGCATAATTCGCTAGCCGGAAACGAGGGACAAATTGTGGATGTTCGGTCGATAAGAGTTTTGCAGGAGGAAGATTGGCTTGCGGAAAGGCTACAGAAGGACCAGCGCAAGGATACGGATCTCGCGAAGATAATCAAAAGCAAAGCGCAGAGATTACGGCCGGACTGGCAGGAGATGGCTGGTGAGAGCCCGATCGCGAAGGCTTACTGGGCACAGTAGCAAAGTCTACGTCTGCAGGATGGCTGCCTATACCGCGAGTGGGAGAGCAGGGATGGCAGGACCAGAAAATTCCTAATAGTGGTCCCGAGAGGTCGAATCGACGATGTCATCGAGGAAAACCATAACGACTCCAGTGGAGGGCACCTAGGCATCGCAAAAACTGTCGCCAAGATAAGAAGGCGGTTCTACTGGGTAGGATGCCAGGAGTCGGTCGCTGAGTGGATCAAAGGCTGTAATCGGTGTTCGGCTGCGAAAGGGCCGAGGAGGAGATCGCGGAGCCGCACTCAACGACTCGAAAGCAGGTTAACAGTGAGCTATGGTCTACGGGCTAACCCAGAAGGGTTCCAAGAAGGCAATCTGGTAATGCTTTACAACCCGCAGCGGAGTAAAGGTTTGTCTCCAAAACATCAAACATCATGGGAAGGACCGTACAAAGTCGTGACGAAGGTTAATGACGTGGTGTACAGAGTTCAACGCTGCAGCAACAGAAATGCGAGGTTGAAAGTTGTCCATTTGGAGCGCCTGGCGTCTTACTCCGGCGGAGCCTCGGTACTTGTTCGGGACGAACAAGTCTAAGTGATGGGCGGTGAAACGAAAAGGCACTCTGTGCTGTGCATGAACGCTTTTGCAAGCATACTTTTAGGCACGCACTGTGAAGTACGGCAAACTGGTATAATTCGCTTGGTATAGTCCGATATGGCAAGGTTCGCGAGAAATGGGCTGTGCGAGAATGGTCGAGCATTTTCCAATTGGAAGTTGCAAGAAACTTCGGCGCGATAAGAAAACTGGTATAAAAGCAGCAGTGTGCAGCGCAGGGAGTCGAGTCGGTGTTGAGCAAGCAAAGGGGAAACACGCAATAGTAGTAGTGTAAAGTAGAACAAGTGTAAATTTGTAAATAAAGTGATTGTTAGTGTTGATTTCTGACTGCGTTTTTGCGCTGAGCACTTGAAGTTGTTTTATTTTCAAACACAATCAAACGAACCTTGGGAAACTTGGATTTTCGTAACATTTGGTGTCAGAAGTTCGGATTGTGTTACTGAAGAAAAAAAATAAAATAAAAACGCAGACATGGTTAAACTCGAGCTGCTGAAGGTGGACCAGCTGAAGAAGGAGCTGGCTGCATGGAATTTGTCGACTGCTGGTCGAAAGGTGGAGTTGCAGCTGCGTTTGCGAGAGGCGTGTGAATCACGAGGCATCGATTGGGCTGCACACGAGTTCGGAACGCAGGAACAAGAGGCGTCGGCCAAGGTGGAGGAATCGCCTGCTGGTGCTGCGTCACTGCAAAGTAGGACTGCAGTGGCTGCACCACCACAAGCAATGGACACGAGCCAGCTTATGAATGCAATGAGAGGCATGTTTCATGAAAATACTGCGAAAATCGAGACTTCAAACCGTGAAAATCGGGAAATGTCAGCGCAAGTGGCAGCGAAACTCGAAACTACGAATCAGAAAATTTCGGCAAAAATCGAAACGACGAATCAAGAAATAGCATGAATGGAAACGGCGACCCGTGAAATACCGGAGCAAATGGAAGCGTGCAACCGAGAAATGGCGACAAATTCTGCGCGCATAGAGCAGAAGGTGGAGGAAATTACCGATAGACTGAACGGGAAAGTTGAGCATCTTGAGACGCGAATGGACAAGTGGGACAAACGAGTTGACAGTCTGGAGGATTCGGTGAACAGAAAAATGGACGAGCGGCTTAGGAGTCGGTTGAGGAAAGTTTTGCCATAGCAGTGCCTACTTATGATGGTACTACGTCGTTCGACACATTCAAACTACAATTCGATATGGCTGCTTTGGAGAGTCAGTGGACCGATGTTAGGAAAGGTCGGAGAGTGATACTGGCTCTAAGAGGTCCTGCGGCTGAGGTAATAAAAACAGTTTCGGAAGGTTTGAGAGGTGATTACCAGACCGTCATAAGGACGCTGGCAGCCAGATACAGTGACGAGCACAACCACATGCTGTATTATTGCGAGCTGAAGAGCCGTAGCCAAAGAGCCAACGAGGCGCTGCAGACATTGAGCGGCTCGTACAGTTACCCGAAACTCGGCGCTGATGACCTCGAGATGATGAAGATTGAGTCATTTATTGAGGGTCTTCATGACCCAGAGACACGTCGCAGTGCGTTGATGATGGGCAAGCCGACATTTAAGGAGACGGTGACCAGCGCGATGACGTATAAGGCGGCCTGGAGGGGAAATTATAGACAGGCATCTACGGAAAGGCGTCGAGCCCAATCTGGACGTGTCTCGCAAAGCCAGTCAGTGAGCTCGGAGGCAACAGCGGGGCTGCGGGCAGTGTCATCTAGAGTCAGCTGCTGGCGATGTGGCAAGCAAGGACACATATCACGAGACTGCCATCTGCGAGAAAAGCGTTCCGGACAACAGACGTCGTCCAGAAGGGCTGACGCTCTGCCACACCATTCGTGCAAAACCGAGAGCAGGCATAATTCGCAAGCCGAAAACGAGGGACAGATTGTGGATGTACGGTCGGTAAGAGTTCTGCAAGAGGAAGATTGGCTTGCGGAAAGGCTACAGAAGGACCAGCGCGAGGATACGGATCTCGCGAAGATCATCAAAGGCAAAGCGCGGAAATTACGGCCGGACTGGCAGGAGATGGCTGATGAGAGCCCGATCGCGAAGGCTTACTGGGCACAATGGCAAAGTCTACGTCTGAAGAATGGCAGCCTACACCGTGAGTGGGAGAGCAGGGATGGCAGGACCTGGGAATCCCTAATAGTGGTCGCGGAAGGCCGAATCGACAATGTCATCGGGGAAAACCATAGCGACTCCAGTGGAGGGCACCTAGGCATCGCCAAAACTGTCGCCAAGATAAGAAGGCGGTTCTATTGGGTAGGATGCCAGGAGTCTGTCGCTGAGTGGATCAGAGATTGTAATTGGTGTTCGGCTGTGAAAGGGCCGAGGAGGAGATCGCGGAGCCGCACTCAACGAGTCGGATGCAGGTTAACAGCGAGGTATGGTCTACGGGCTAACCCAGAAGGGTTCCAAGAAGGCGATCTGGTAATGCTCAACAACCCGCAGCGGAAGGAAGGTTTGTCTCCAAAGCTTCAAACGTCATGGGAAGGACCGGACAAGGTCGTGACCAGGATTAATGACGTGGTGTACAGGGTTCAGCGCTGCGGCAACAGAAACAGAAAGTAGTCCATTTGGAGCGCCTGGCGTCTTACTCCGGCGGAGCCTCGGTACTTGTTCGGGACGAACAAGTCTAAGTGATGGGCAGTGAAACGAAGAGGCGCTCTGTGCTGTGCATGAACGCTTTTCCAAGCATACTTTTAGGCATGCACTTTGAAGTATGGCAAATTTGGTATAATTCGCTTGGATAGTTCGATATGGTAAGGATGGTTCTCAGAAATGGGCATTGTGAGAATGGTCGAGCGCTTTCCAATTGGAAGTTGCAAGAAATTTCGGCGCGATAAGAAAACTGGTATAAAAGCAGCAGTGGCAGCGCAAGGGGTCGAGTCTGTGTTGAGCAAGCAATGGGGAAACATGCAATAGTAGTAGTCTAAAGTAGAACAAGTGTAAATTTGTAAAGAAAGTGATTGTTAGTTTTGACTTCGTTTGCGCTGAATAATTGAAGTTGTTTTATTTTCCAACACAATCAAAACGAATCTTGGAATTTTCGTAACAATATAAAAATGAATCGTGGTCCGTTCGACTGCTTAAAACTTGAACACGACTGGACCAACTTGGATACTTCCTTCAGCTGGTTTGTTTAAAATTGTTGCGTGAAGGTTTAGGAAAAAAGAAATGTCGGGAAAACGGGGCGTGGCACCATAAGAATAAATTTTTAGACAATAACTTTGGAACCATAAGTCACACATCAATTAAATTTGGTACAAACTTACTATTTAATCATGTCCTTCAATAGAGGGAATGGGGTGGATATTGAACAAGGGGTGTGGCACCGCCCATACAACTCAAATCTTTTAAATGGAATAGCTTCGGAATTGTAAATCGCAAAGCATTGATATTTGGTGTAAAGTCGTTTCATAGATGTGTCATTCAACCGTTAAAATTTTATGGGCGTTGAACAAGGGGCGTGGCACATTTTTTAAGCAGCAGAACTGTAAATCGTACATCAATGAAACTTGGTATGTACCTACCAGTTAATCATATCTTTCGGCAGAGGGAATGGGGCGGGTATTTAACAAGGGGCGTGGCACCGCCCATACAATTCAATTCTTTTGAGTGGAATAGCTGCGACATTGTAAGTATCACAGCATTGAAAGTTAGTGTACCGTCGCCTCATAGATGTGTCATTCTACTGATGAGATTTGATCGGCGTTAGTCAAGGGGCGTGGCACATTTTTTTATGATCCAACAGCCATACAGTACACACACATATCAGTGAAACTTGGTACGAACTTTTCACTTAGTAGCACAATTCGACTTGAAGAAAGTTGTGAGCATTGGACAAGAGGGCGTGGTACCACCTCCATTTTTATACATATAGATGATTTGCCCTAACTGAATGACTGGTTGATTGATTGATTCATCGAACCCCGCTAAGACGGGATTTTTTGAAATTCGGGGTGTAAAGGGGCAAGCATATGTTGAGGTGTGGTATGAAGAAAAGTGATTTAAGAAAAATATTGATTTCGAACTTCCTGAAAATACTCTAAATCAAAAATAATTCGACACGTATTTTATATTTTTTCGAAAATCAAAATTTAACTGGACTAACAATGAGTTAAGATTTGTTCAAGGGTAGACTCGAAGAAAACATGAAACGTTAGGCCTATTGACTTCAAAAATTTTAAAAATACTTGAAATAAAAAAAAATTATACACGCGTTTCTCGTTATTTTCAAAATCGAAATCTAACTGGATCAACGACGGGTTAAAAGTATGTATGGAGAAACAAATTTTTTTGAGTCTTTTGACTTCAAACTTAGTGAAAGTACTTCAAATGTAAAATAACTCGATACGTGTTTTTCATTTTTTCCGAATATTAAAATCGGACGGGGTCAACGACCGGTTAAAAGTTTGTATAGAGAAATTGTAAAAAAACATGAATTAATGGGGTCACTGACTTCAAACTTTGTAAAAGTACTCTAAGGGCCGTTTTCTCATCTTCCCGTTAACTTTAAAGTTCACTTTAACGGGCCGATAAACGCATTTTCGTTTTCTCATCTGCCCGTTAAGCTATCCTCCCGATAAAATTTACCGGGAGGATTGAGTGGCTGTTAAACTTTAAAGTGAACTTTAAGTGGAAATGGTGCCAAGTACATGCATATGTTTGTTTACAAACAAAAAACAGCTGATAATGAAATTACAATTTGAAATGAAATTTGAATTTGAGATCTTTCGGTATGAAAAATAGGCGTGTTTCTTAAATTCATGCACTGGAAGACGCTTTTGAAAGTACGGAGTCACAAAATGCGGCAAGTATAACATATAACAGCCAATTTGACTATTTCACTGCTTTGCACTGCTGACATGTCCAATCGCTGCTGGGCCGCTACCTGTGCGATACGTCTCGCTCTTCTGCGCTGCAAGTTCCAGCTTGGACTTGCGCTTCAAGCTGTCAAACTTGTCCCTCAACGATTTCCAACGTCGGGACACGCCCCATTTGCCAGTAAAAGCATCAACAAGATTTTGCCAGGCAAAATTTTTATTTTTTCCTTCAAAAATAATTATAATTTTTCACAAACAGCTGATTGCGCCGCCAAGTGCTGCCCAATGCTGACCAGTGATGCCAAAAAATCAGACCTGTTAAATTTATATTTATCAGGAAGATGAGAAAACGAAAATATTTACCGGCCACTTTAAAGTGACCTTTAGCTAAAGTTCACTTTAGCTACCGGTCACTTTAACGGGAAGATGAGAAAACGGCCCTAAGCGAGAAATAATTGGATACATGTTTTTCACTTTTTTGAAAATGAAAATCTAACGGGGTCAACAAAGGGTTAACAGTTTGTATAGAGAAACCCGTTTTATTTGTCCTTTTGACTGTAACTTAGACAAAAAGCACTTTTTTTGAGCCACAATCAGGCAAATACCACTGAACCGATTTAGATGAAATAAGCACCAAACATTTTTTTATCTGGGGGAATGGTACATAGGCTATATGAGAATGACCACGCCCCCTTCGTACTATGGAAACAAAACTCATCTTTGGTATAATTTTGTAAGGCAATATGGGTATCAAACGATTCAGCGTGTCATTGCGGGAAACATAGTCTATAATATAATCGGCCACGCCCACTTTTCGTGCCCTCTAAACTAACAAAACGAAGCTACGGTACATGTCGGTAAATCAGTATTAATATCGAATGAATCCGTACTTCGTTGATGTTAACATAGGATATATAAGATTGACCACGTCCACCCGATATGCCTTTTCGCCACGCCCACTATAATAACAAATCAGCCATGGTATATTTGTCTTAGCAATATGGGTATCAAACGATTCAGCGTGTAATTGCGGCAAACATAGGCTATAATATAACCGGCCAAGCCCTCTCAACTAACAAAATAAAGCTACGGTACATGTCTGAAAATTAATGTTGATGTTTGGTGTTCGTCCATGAGGTTATTAGTGGTTCTGTTGATTGTCCTTACCTCCTGAGTCTAATTAACTTCAATGTTCCTTCTCGTGTCCTCCGTCACTACGACTTATTTGTCATATCTCCCTGCAGGTCTAATTACGCTTTGAATGCCCCTTTGGTGATAGCGCTTTCCGAATTTAACAAGATTTGTGGCTCTCTTAACCTCGATCTTTCGATTTCCAAACATGAATTAAAATCACGTCTGAATTCCTTTTACAAATAACGTTATTCTCATTGTTGTTCTATTCTTAAGTTTTATTCCAATTGTTATTCTATTTTTAAGTTTTTTTATTGTTGTTTGCTTAGTCTGTAAGTTCATTACTGTAGACTTGAAATAAATGAAATGAAATGAAAATAAAATGATTCTATATTTCATAGCGGTAAACATAAGCTATATAAGGTTGACAACGCCCACCTTTTACGCCTTCCTGCAATGTCCATTATGATGACAGAAATTAACTGGGGTATATTTGTGCAAAAGAACATGGATGGTTTTGCGAGTCATTGCAGCAAATATGTTGTATGTTTGTTTGTTGGTCCCACGACACTAAAACTCAAAAACTAGACAGCCCTTTAGTTGAATTTTTCACGGAATGATCTTGAGTAAGTCTCGGTAAGCCACATAATGCGAATGCGACCCGATACGTAGGCGTGGCACCCCCCCTTACAACTTACATTTTCAATATGGAATATTTTTGTAATGAGAAGTCGGACAGCATAAAGATTTGGTGCGGGGCCACCGTTTAAATGTGCCATTTCACTGGTAAAATTTAATGGGCGTTGGACAAGGGGTGTGCCACTTTTTAAATGCCGGTGTAACTTTGGAACTATTCGTTCATATCAATGACACTCGGTACGTACGATTAAGTTGTGTTTTTCGATAGGGGGAATAGGGTGGGTTTTTGACAAGGGGGCGTCGCACCGCCCATACAACTAACAATTTCAATATGGAATATCTTCGGAATGAAAAATCGGGCAACATTAAAATTTGGTGCGGGGTGACCGTTTAGATGTGCCGTTTCACTGGTAAAACTTTGTGAACGTTGGACAAGAGGTGTGGCACTTTTTAAACAACTCAAATGTTTCGAAGAACTGTGGAACTACAAATCACACATCAAAGATTTACAATTTAGATGTGCCCTTCGACATGGGGAATGTGTTGGGTATTGGACGAGGGCATGGCACCGCCCATAGAACCCAAATTTTTAATGTGGAATAGCTTCGGAACAATAAGTTGGAAAGCTTTGATGTTTTGTATATCATCGTCCCATAGATGTGTTATTATACTGGCAAAATATTATGGGCGTTGAACAAGGGGCTCGGCATATGTTTTGTGACTGAAATTTTCCGCGTAACTTTGGAACTGAAAGTCGCACATTAATGAAACCAGGTCACACCCTTCGGCTGGAGGAATGGATTGGGCATTACATAAAAGAGGCGTGGCATCGCCCATAGAGTATAGTATGAAGAAACTTGATTTATTGGGCCCATTGACTTCAAGCTTGCGTGCAAAGCCGCAGGGCCCTACTAGTATTTATATACATACATAGATTGCTTGTCCTGACTGACTGATTGATTGATTGCTATATCATCGCCCAGCTCAAACCGCTGAAGCTACTAACGTAAAATTTTAACTGCAGGTACATCTTAAAGAATGAACCTCCGCTAACACGTGATTTTTCCAAAATCGGGGTCTAAAAGGGCAAAACATCCGTTAAGGTGTTGTATGAAGATTTAATAGACACATTGATTTCGAACTTCCTGAAAATACTCTAAATCAAAAATAATTCGACGCGTATTGTTGCGACGCGATGCAACTCTGCATGCGCGTGCGCTGTGCAACACTGCACTTTCGCTTGTTTGTCTTCTCCACGTTGGTAGCCATGCGCAGTGCGCTCGTTCTTTCTTTACATTTTTGGCGTTCAGCGTGGAAGGACGATAGAAGAGTAAGAACAATTGTACTTAAAATTTAAGTTGTGTTTTTTAAGAAAATAAATTGCAGATTTTAGATGCCTCTGCTACTGCCTGCCTGCCTGCTACTGCTACTGCTGCGGTATATCACGGCTGCTCAAAATATATCGTTTCCTTTCCACATTCTAAAATTCTTCTATCCGAGTGCAACCTGAGCCAATTTTTGCGTTACCAGCGGCTGGCAAACGGAAGTCTTGCGCTCACGATACCTTGGCAGCGCATAACCACGTGAAACATTCTGGTGCTCTGCGTCCACGATACTTGGCGACGCTAAGCACAATTGACTTGCCAGCACTTGCAAGTATTTGCTGCTCTGTGTCCACGGAACTTTGGCGACACTACGCTCTGCGAATACTTGGGACAGCGCAAAATTGGTCACTCTGCGTCCACAATATACGGCGACGCAACGCGTGGTGTTTTGTACTCGGAATTGCTTACGATCGTGCACGACGGTTGATACCAAATTGTGAACGGTACATCTGCCGAACCGCTTCGGAATCGCGTGACTGATTGCAGGTGGTGTCATTACGCGTGAGTTGCACGTGTGTGTTCGGCATAACCTCACAATTTTCTCGTGCGTTGACAGAAATGGAAAGGCAAATAAATCAAGAACAGGAAAGCATCGCGAACGCAATGGAGATGGCGCATGCGCCGTCTGTCAATCCGGGCGCGCCCTATCAGCAGCGCTCGGCATCTTGCTCGGGTGTCAGCAGAATTCAACGGCATTCGTCGCCGCAGAATTGCAACACAAATGAAAGCATTCACATCACCGAACGAATAGCTTCGTTGGCGAATTCGCGCATGGTCGCACCAGGCTCGTTCACTGTTGCTACGGGACCTGGAGCATATGCGGAAGACCGGGCGCTCCCGCGGGGTGGAAGTGCAAACAGTACGCATCATCCTACGCCGGTCAAGAATTCGTGTGGCTACAGCCACGATACTGCAGGCGCAGCTACAAGCGCCATCGTTTCGAACATTGCCATATCTGGGTTGCATGAGCCAATGTTTCGACCGCAGATCGCTGCGGCTTTATATACACAGGCAGGGCCGCATGTTGGCTTGCCGATGCAGCCGCCAACTATGCAGCCATGTGTGACGACCTCGCGTGATACAACTTGTGTGCCTACTGACCTTTGGAATGGCACACCGTTACATCAAACCATTGCTAATGCCCCAATAGTTGACGCAACTTTATCTGCGTCGCATATTGCAGCTCGCCACGTCATTAGCAAAGACTTGCCAGTATTTTCTGGTAAGCCGGAGGAGTGGCCGCTATTCATCACTAACTACGACCAGTCAACAGAGAGATGCGGGCTTAGCGACCAAGAGAACCTCATCCGGCTGCAGAAATGCCTGAAGGGTTCAGCTCTAGAGTCGGTTCGCGGGAAGCTGATGATTCCAGCCACTGTACCGTATGCCATTGAGACACTCAGGATGCTGTATGGACGTCCCGATGTCATCCATTACACGTTGCAACGGAAGCTGCGACAAGAACCAATGGTGAGACCAGACAAATTGGAAACGCTGATAGCATTCGCTCTGGCCGTACAGAACTATCGGGCTACGATGCAGGCCATCGGTCTCACTGAATACTTAAATGACCCAATGCTTTTGAGTGACTTGTTAGCCAAATTGCCAAGTGACTTAAAACTCGATTGGGGCCACCACCGATTGACTTCAGCGCGTGTCGACATCGCCGTTTTCGATGATTGGCTTTTCGAACACGCTAGGTGCGCTACACTGGTTACACCACTGGGACAAATTGCCGCCCCCAAACCAGAAGAGCAAAAGGGCGGCCGGAATCAGAAGGAGCGAATTCTGGTACATGACGTCGTAGACGGAGCTGCCATTCTCACTTGTCCGAAATGTGGCGAAAATCACCGGTTAACTGATTGTGGCCAATTCCGGGAAATGGGGGTGCAAGATCGATGGCAGTTCATTCTCAACAACCAGCTGTGCCTGCGTTGCTTCAAGGCGCACTTTGTTCGGCGCTGTCATCTGAAGAAGCAATGTGGCGTAGATAGCTGCACCAAGGCTCACCATCCGCTTCTTCACACTCGTCAGCAGATTCGCAGCGTACCAGAGTCAGCTGCGCAGAGAGCAATTACTTCACCTGACAGATTGCGCTCCAACAACAACAGTGGGGCAACTGTGCTGTTCCACGCGAAGCAACAGAGGACGTTGTTCCGGTATGTACCAGTAACCCTTTATGGCAAAACGAAGGTCATGCACACGTATGCGCTGATTGATGAGGGCTCCGCGTGTACATTGGTTGAAAACGACATTGCGGATGAACTTGGTTTGCATAGTCCAGTAAAAGAACTGTGTTTACGCTGGACTAATGACATTGTACACAATGATGTAAGCTCCCGAAGTGTAACGGTCGATATTTCATCGCGAGATGCTGGATCTCCGAGGTATTGTTTGCAAAATATTCGCACGATATCCAGCCTAGATTTACCAGAGCAGACATTGGGCGAATCTATAATTGAACAACATGGCAACCTGGCGGATTTACCAATTCGCACTTACCGATCTGCCAAGGCACGAATTCTGATCGGGCTGGACCACATCAAATTTGGAGTGCCGCGTGAAATGCGGGAGGGCAGCAACGACTTGGTGGCCGCAAAATGCACACTAGGGTGGTCCGTATATGGCAGACGAGATTCAATCAATGCTCTCCCCAAGCGAGTGCTGTACATTTGTACGTGCAGTGCAGCTGATCGCATGGACGAGCTCATGCAGTCATACTTTGCGCTTGATGCAATCGGTGTCAGTGCAACTTCCACACCACTTATCTCAAAGGCTGATGAGCGGGCGTGGAAACTAATGGAGTCAACTAGCAAGTATCTACCGAATGAAAAGAAATGGGAAACCGGCCTGCTGTGGAAATACGATCGAGTTGATCTGCCGGACTCTCTACCTATGGCTCGTCGGCGGCTTGAGTGCTTGGAGGCCAAAATGATGCGCAGTCCTGCATTGAAGAGCTTCATGGTCAACATAATACGCGACTACGAAAAGAAGGGTTATGTCCGGAAGCTGAAAAGTCACGAGGTCTCACAAGGAGGCATCACCTGGTACATTCCCATATTCACTGTCACCAATCCAAACAAAAACAAAACACGACTGGTGTGGGACGCGGCAGCCACAGTGAACGGCGTTGCCTTGAATACGGTACTGCTAAAGGGCCCTGATCTGCTCAAGTCATTGGTAGGCGTCCTGCTTCGCTTCCGCGAAAAACCCGTCGCATTGTGCGGCGACATACGTGAAATGTTTCACCAAGTGCGGATAAGGACGGAAGATCAGGCAGCGCAACAGTTCATTTGGCGAGACGGTGACACTTCAAGAGAGCCGGAAGTTTACACTATGACTGTTATGACGTTTGGTGCGTCGTGTTCGCCGTCACTTGCGAATTACATCAAAAACAAAAATGCTATGAGGTTCGAAGGTAAATTCCCAGAAACTGTGTCGGCGATAATAGAAAACACATTCGTGGATGATTGGCTGCAAAGCGTCGACACAGAGGAAAACATGATCCGGCTGGCTCAATTGGTGCGGTGGATACATGCTGACGGTGGTTTCGAAATGCGAAATTGGCTGTCAAATTCTAAGGCCGTTCTGCAAGCTCTAACTGGTCAACACCAGCAACCAGATAGGCGCATCGAGGAGCCAGACACCAAATATGAGAAGGTTCTTGGCATGTGGTGGACTCCTAGTACCGACGAACTGACATTCGTAGAGAAATTTTCAAAGAATGTCTTTGATATGACAATTTTACCTACAAAGCGACACATTCTTCGTGTCATCATGACTATTTTCGACCCATTAGGATTCCTGGGATTTTTCGTCATCCACGCCAAAATAATCTTACAGGAAGTGTGGCGCTCCGGTGTTGCGTGGGACGAACCCATTCTCGAAGACCAACGACATAAATGGTGGCAGTGGGTCAAAAGGGTACCGGCAATAAGCGGAGTTCGGCTCCCTCGGTGCTACCCACTTGCTAACGGCGATCAACATGTCCAGCTCCACGTCTTTGTGGATGCCAGCGTTAACGCTTACGCGGCTGTGGCGTACTTGCGTGCAACTAACGATGGTGTCGTACGATGTTCCCTGGTGGCTTCCAAAACTCGTGTAGCACCCATTAAACCTATATCTGTTCCCAGGTTGGAACTAATGGCTGCGATTCTTGGTTTGAGGCTGGCGAAATTTATTGCAAACGAGTTATCTCTACCTGTGGCTCAGCGGACTTTCTGGTCGGACTCAAAAAACGTGCTCTACTGGATCAGGTCTGATGCGAGAAAATTTCATCAATTTGTGGCGCTGCGAATAGGTGAAATCTTGGAAGGCTCGCAGGTGAGTGAGTGGCGGTGGGTTCCAACGCATGAAAATGTAGCAGACGAAGGAACAAAATGGGGTCAGTGCCACAATTTAGACAAAAGTTGCCGCTGGTTTTCGGGCCCAGATTTTTTGAAACTTAATGAGAGTGGCTGGCCAAAGACGGAACTTCCAGGAGAATCCGATATATCCGAAACGTTGTGCCACATTGTGGTGGAAAAAGATACAGCGTCAACGGTTACAACTATATCGCCGGAGCCCGAAAGATTTAGCAAATGGGAGAAACTGTGCAACGCACAAAAGTGTGTGCTAAAATTTTTGCGTAGAATGGTGAGGCACGCACAGTCACCACTTCTACAGAGTGTGGTAAGCCTGACAGACTTCGAGGGCGTTCAGTCAGTAATTATCCGCAGCTGCCAGGAGAAGGTGTTCGCCGAGGAGATAGCCTGTCTACGGTCTGATGGTGGTACGATTAATCGGCAAAGTGATATTTACAGATGCTCACCATACTTAGATGAGTTGGGTCTGCTGCGCGTAAAAGGACGGATCGACGCGGTTGACGGCGTCATAACGAGTGTCAAGCGACCGATCATCTTGCCCCGCAATCACCACGTAGCATATCTGGTCGCGGACTACTACCACAGGAAGTTTAATCATCACCAGCCATTTCACTGCAAACAATAAGAATGGAACACTAAGAAAATACTCCGAAGTGAAATACACCGAATTTCCAAAACGCTTCATGGTTTGGCAAGCTATTTGCACCTGCGGTCTACGGAACAAGGCGTGCATTACGACAGGAACAATTAACTCTATGTAGAATTCATATAAAAGATTGCTTGCAAAAAAGCCTTCTACCATTTGTTGAATAGCACAAAGGGACAGTTTTATTTTGGCCAGACCTAGCGACAAGCCACTACTCCAGTTCAACTATGGAATCGTATGAAGAAAATTGTGTCACTGTGGTCCCAAAAGAGGCAAATCCTCCCAAATGCCTGGAACTTCGGCTTATTGAAAGATATTGGGCTGTAATGAAGCAAACCTTAAGAAAAATAAACTAGGTTTGCAAAAATTATGTACAGTTCTGACATCGAGGGAAGCAAACCTATCCAATAGTCACCGAATGTACTGTCCAGTCTCTAACTAAAAACGTTAAGAAAAATATTACAAAATGTTGTAACCACTAATTAGAGTCCGACCGATTAATCGGCATCGGCTAGTATCGGCCAGTAAAATTGGTATCGGCATCGGCTAGTATCGGCATCGGCCAAAAAAAAAGAATCGGCATCGGCTTTTTTTGGCCGATGCCACATCGGTTTTTTTTGGTCGATTTTTCTGCTTTCATTTCTTGTTTGTTTTTATTTGCAGCTGAATCGCACTGTCTTTCTTTTTCATATCTCGCTTTGTATATTTATTACATTTTTATTATACGTTACAACCCAATGTTGCTTGATTAGGTGGTTTCTCCTTAGATTTGTTTGGATTTTATGACAAATATTTAAGGGGGCAGTATTTTACAGATATTTTTAATCTATTTTTGCTACATCAAACTGATTTTTTTATTATCTTTTATGTGATATTTTTTAATATTCTTTATGTACAATAGCAAAAATGCATACTCGTGCAGGACTCTAAACCAAACCAAGAACAAGTGGGAAAAATATTCTCATTTTGAATTTACACATTCTCAATTTGAATTTTCCTTTTCTCATTTTGAATTTACGCATTCCCATTATCAATTTATATTTCTCATTATGAACTTACGCATTCTCATTACGAATTTATATTTCTCATTATGAATTTACGCATTCTCATTACGAATTTATATTTCTCATTTTGAATTTACGCATTCTCATTACGAATTAATATTTCTCATTATGAACTTACGCATTCTCATTATGTATTTTTATTTCTCATTATGATTTAACGCATTCTTATTTTGAGGTTGAAAAGGTGTAGAATAATTCACTCACATATAAAACAAGATTGTGGAATTAAAGCCACAATTTTACTTTACGTAAGATAGTAAATCATGTACAGTCAACCCTCCTACATAGAACGCGGTGAGTGCGTACCGCGTTATATGGAAACCGCGCTATAAGAAACTCAGAATTAGTACAAATCACATCATTCGTACCGCGTTATATGGAAACCGTCTACCGCGTTGTATGGAAACCGCGCTATAAGAAACTCAGAGTTAGCACAAATCACATCATTCGTACCGCGTTTTATATGGAGATCAATAAATACAAAACACAAAATCAATTATAAATTATTTTTATTGAATTCATCTTTTATTTTCATTGAACGTTCTATTAAAGGTTTACCCCTGAGCACGCCTTTGATTTTTCGAAATGAGGGTCCTAGCTAGTAGTTTTTTTCCAATATAACGCCGTCTCATCGGCGTTAAAAATCTGATCAGGTGAGTAACCTCCTTCATTGATAATTCTAGCTAGCTAGAGCTTATAATTTTCGGCAGCCTCAGCATCTGTTGCGGTCTTGAAACTTAATATTATGCAATGTGTACCTTTTTTTAGTTTTTCAAACCATCCTTTCTCGTACTGTGAAAGAGCTCTGAGACGATTGAAACCGAAGCCGTAAACGGCTAAGAGATAAGCTTGAATGTTTATACAGGGTATAAAGTGGAAGCATCTGGTAACCCTATAACTTTTGACAGAGCTGTCAGATCGACTAATGACATAGCGCGTTGGAAGCGTCATTCCAAGACAATTTATACCATGGAACAGTACACTCCAAAAGAACGTGCTGAAATTGTTCAGCTTTACATTCAAAATAACTTCTCGATTGTGAAAACCAATCGGCGATTATGAGTGGCCACCGAGATCACCCGATTTGACGCCGCCAGACTTTTTTTATGGGGCTACTTGAAGTCCAAGGTATACACCAACAAGCCAAGGACACTAGCTCAACTCAAAGCCAACATACGCCGCGAAATAAGAGCCATATCGGCCGATACACTGGCAAAAGTGATGGAAAATGCCGAAAAAAAGGCACATTTTGCGGCCAAAGCTAATGGTGGCCATTTACGCGATATCATTTTCCAAAACTAACTAGAAAATTTCTCCTTGGACCAAAATAAATGAATATCGAGATGAAAACAAAAAAACATTTTTTTCCTCTTTTTTTTCAAAAACAAGAATGGCCTTCCACTTTAAATGGCCTACCCTGTATAAACTTATCCAGTTAAAACCATTCATTGGGTGCACGGAAAAAACTGATAGGACGTTGTTGAACGGAAACCGCGCTGTAAGAGTACCGCGTTATAGGAGGGCTGTCGCAATTTCAGCTCCGCGTTATATGGAAACCGCGTTCTGAGAGTACCGCTTTATAGGAGGGTTGACTGTACCAAATCTGAAAGTTATGTCCCAAATCGAAAAAATTTACCAAATTTTCTACATTTCGGCAACCATGGCTGCGGTACGGTGGATTTTACATTCAAAAGCACACTGTTGTTTTTAACCTTCACTCTGTGCATGGTTTTTACACCCTAATCCCGTGCAATGGGGAACTGAGTTCCCCATTTTGGAACCAGTATAGTTTGTATGGGAATGAGTAAAATAATAGTTTTTTGTGAAATAATTATATTATCATTATAGTATGAAATATTATTAATGTTGTTGTGTTTGTTTTTGTGTATTAGTATTTTTATCTAATTTATTTGTACACCGTCTTTGAATCTGTTATTCCACCGGTGAGTGTGCTCGTGATTTAGAACTTGAGTGGTTCAGAACTTGGATAAGCTTTGCATACAAAATGTATTGGTAAAAGAAACGGGGTCATTTATTCCCCAAAGCACAACAAACAGTTTGTGTGCTTTTTTTGGCTATATCTGCCTAATCATACTTGAACTGAGATATTTGTTTATGTTTTTAGATTCCTCTCATCAATACCTTTACAATAATATAATTATAAATATATCGTTTAGAATTAAAAACCTTCACAATTTTATGTTTTATGTCGTCGTGGGGAACTGTATACCCCAAGCACGGAGTGAAGGTTAAAGAATTTCGTAACACCAATTTTTTTTTGATTTCCGAGAACATTTTAAATTTTTTTGCCTTTAAAATGCTACGATTTTTGAGTGTTACTCCGTTTCCAATCAATCAAGTTTGTAAACAAGCGTCAAAAATCGATCGCCTTCGAACATATCCCTTGCTGACATGTTTTATTTTATCAACTGTGCCAGTATTTTCTGTGTGTATCAAAATCGTGCTCGTATATTTTTTCTCTCTCTTTCGTTGCTATTCTAAACGCTTCTGTATTCGCCTGCGCCATTACCTTCAGCCGATCAACTTCGTGTTGTAAGTTATTATCAATACACAAAAATATGAAGCGCCATTTTCTTTAATTAGTTAAAAACAAATTCTGGAAATAATTGGAGCAAAACATAGTTGCGGCCGAGTCGATCATTTCTCCGTCACGGCGTCATCAACTACCAGACACAGCGAAACTACTGGGTTGTATTATTAGTATTCTATTGTGATTATTACACACACATATACACATATCAACCATATACCAGTGGAAGCGGAAATCCAGGAGCCAACACGTTTCACGCCCGCGTGTTAGCTTTCAGGTGAAAGTCGGCCACTGTAACTGAACCAATGGGTATGCTGAATGATTTAAAAATTATTGTACTAATATGATCCTAAAGCCGGTTTATCTTACGAAGTTTAATCCATCCTAATAGCAGTCCGAAAAATATCGAGTATATTAAAGAGGTATATACCAGAGAACTGCACGAGTGCCTATTTTTATGACTCTGAGTATACTCGCCTTAAGGGAAGGCTCCCCTGGATTTGGACCGAAAAATGTTTTTTTTTTTTTTTGCATAAAACGAAGGCTACATATATGTAGAATATGTGTGTAAAAGGATTTTTTGATACGACGCGTATTTTCATGGGAGAACACACCTGTCTCACGCGCGCTACGGGACGCTCCACTGCTCTAATTTGCTTCAAACGCGTTTATCTCGAAACCATTTTTTCCAATCTAACTGAAATCACCGGACTTGATCCGATTTTCTTCATCTAAAAACTGCTCGAATGTATTTGATTTTCTGTATGCCTTGAACCTACAATTTGCATAAATAGTTATTTATTTTTAATTTTTAAATGTGGTTGAAATTAAAAAAAGGTGCAAAAAATTTAACTTTTTTCTTCAAATATTCATTGTGCAAGAATTTTTCGTTTCAATTTTTTGAGTCTGGTTCAATGCACAGACAATTTTGTTATCTTTAAGTAATGACAATGCTTTTTGATTTCAGTCCACTACAAGAGGCTGCAGGATTACAGTTCTCGAGCGATGTTTGGCGCGCAGAGGCCTACGGAAATCGCCATTTTGTAGCCGCCATTTTGAATTTCATCAAGTTTTTTAACTTTTTAAACTCCTAAATAATAGACGAATTTAATAGTCAAAACCGGAAGTTTGTACGCCTTTTCATTATCCCACAAAAAAATTACAAACTTTGCCTTATTTTTGCCCAAATCCAGGGGAGCCTTCCCTTAAAAGCGGTTGCGATGTGATCGCCACCGCATTGATTTTGTATGAGTATTTACCATACCCATGTCGATTTGAGTATTGGTGCGTTTAAGCTACTAGCATACTCAAGCATATGATTTCGCGGTATCTGCTTTACTTTGCTTCGTAATTTTTTTTATCACATTCGGCAATCGTACCCGACGAGTACGATGACTAGTATGAGTGCTACTCGTACTTCGTGTGCACAACATAAATAATATGTATATAAGAGAATGCAGAGATACATATTGGGCAAAGTGAAGATGAGTGAAGTCAGTAGCAAATAAGAATAACTATGCAGCCGGCCGCAAAATTGACACCGCGATGTTACTGTTTTTGTTTGTAGCACTCTCATATAACGGTAAACGGCCTATTTAGCGTTATCAATGATTGTGCGTATATTGATGATTCTGTTTCTTACTGAGAAAAAAGTCAATTGTTGCAAAAATTATTAGTTTTGAAGTGTTACTGCAAGCAGTTGGAACAATTTCGGCATGGCGTCAAACAATGATTTGGTTGCTGAATATATTGCGAATGGAACTTACTCCCTGTCACCAAAACGCTCCTTCTTAATGGCCCTCGTAGACGATTTTTATTTGCATGTATTGAATTTTTTTCGATATTCAGTCGCGAAAAAGATACATATCGCACACGCACTACAAAAGTGACACAACTCAAAATTTTTATTTTTCGGGTTTATATGTTAATACTGTGCACAATGCATTTATGTACAAATAAGAAAAAGCTCAGTATATTTTTTTGTTGTTTACTGTTGCAAAAATACAGTTAGATCTCTTTTCATGTCAGAAGTTTGATGCTATTTGATCGCTGTAGCTCAATGCAAAAGAGTCCTAACTCAAATTGTGACATTTTAAACGACATAAATTTTTGTTGAAGTTAATTTTAAACAAAATTCTGACCATTTTTATATATATTTTTAATTATTAAAATTAACTATGAATTTTAAAAATTTTTCTTTCAACTTTTTAAATGTAATTTATAATTATCAAATCCAGAAAAAGTGGCATAACTTGAAATAATTCGGTAATTATTGAATTAAAATATCATCAAAACAGTCACAACTAACAATTTTGGATTTTCTTTTGCAAAATAAAACAAAATTCTTGTAACTTATCCTAAAGCATAATCTGTAGAATTTTCAACTAAATGGTACAGTAGCGACTCGGTAAAAGCAACCCTCGATTTGCGCAACTCCTCGATTATCGCAACCACCGAATTTTATACATTATAGACTCAGTAAAAGCAACTGCTGCCGAAAAAACCTCAATAATCGCAACTTCTTCTTCGTCTTATTTTCTTTTTGTGGAGTAGCGTGTCAGTTGATGTCCCGTTTCTTTCTCTAGTTTCTTTAAATCAGTAAAATAAATTGTTATCAAACTGTTTTGTTAATTAAAGCCTTTTTAAGAAATGTTTAGAGTTTTTGTTTCTGTTTGATTTTTCTCAAACACAATGAATGTGATTAGTTTAAGTTCTTTTTTTTGTAATACAACAAAATATGAATAAAATAATAATGAATTCTAATGAAACCCTTATAAAACTTTGTGAAATTTGCAAATTTTCATACAAAAATTTAGACTCGATAATTGCAGCAAACTCGGTAGTTGCAACCAAGGTTTTATCATTCTTGGTTGCAACTGCCCCTGCATTAATCGGTTGCTTTTACCGAGTCGCTACTGCATATACTTTATTTAAAAAAAAATGTTTATTTAGCTCAAAAACAGTTTTTTGCGTTTCCTGAAAAATCAAAAATTTTTAGTTGTGTCACTTTTGTAGTGCGTGAGCAATATACGCGCTATGTGTAGAAGCTGAGTAGGCTCGTCACCCACAAGTCGAGCGCGAGCCGAAGTTGTGTATGTGTTACGAGCTAGCATTGTTCCTGCAGGTAAAGCGCAGAACGAAATATTAAAAAAAAGCTTGAGTGCGAAAACGCACATTACTCAAAATTTCGCTCATGCTGGTTACGGTATTTACTGGTACTGTTTTTTGCGCTCATTGCTTTTACATAGTAGAAATATGAACAGAACGAAAAGTATTGAGTATGTTATGATCGCATGAGGCTCTCAGCAAATGAACGACGAGTAAAATCAACACCGCACAATTTCTTTTGCGGTGTTTATGGCACTCGAGTATACAAAATACAGAGTATGTATGCGGTGTACTTATTGTTGCGGTGCACTCGTGCCGTTCTCTGGTATATACCATCCTTAACAATTTCTGTATCCATTCGTAGACAGTATTATTTCAAAAGAGAATATAAAATAAATATATAAATAATAAAGAAATAAAATGAAATAAGCTGGCTTTGTATTCAAAAGTAAAAATTTACAACACTTTTCGCAAATAAGAAAACCTTAACACGTTCTACCCGGCGCATTTTTTCGATGTTTCTACGCATTGCGTGCACGAGATGACAAGTTGTCCGTATAGCGGTACTTTTTTTACTGCGAAATTGCTTTCGTTATTGTTGGCAGACAGCAGAATGTTAGTTGGTTTTTGAAATAAAAACATTAATAAACATTTGTGGACCACCAGTGGTCCGCGCTGCCAGATAAATGAACTTGCCTGTGGACCACCGGTGGTCCGCGCCGCCAGATAAGCGCAGTGCCCATGGACCACCAGTGGTACACGCCGTGTAGAACGTGTTAACCTACGAATAGTGAATGCTATGATTACTAAAACTTTATATAACCTAACCTAACCAAGCGCACGTAATTGAACCCAATGATTACTGAAACTTAACCTAATCTATGAAAACTGTAACCGATGATTACTGTATTCTAACCCCCAATATTGAATCCTATCGTAAATTACGAAAATTGACTTCTATGGCATGGTATGCCTTTATTTCAATTAAATTTAATTGAAAATTGCTTTTAGCCATGTTAGATTTGTCGTTGAACTTGCAAATGTTATCGAATGTTATCGACAACATAATTAAACACTCAAATTCCAGTTTGAGATGTCTAAAATGTGCCTGAATCTGCGGTCATTTAGATCAGCTTGTATTAGGGATGCCAGATGCGCTGATTTCATCAGCACATCCGCTGATTTTTATTGCGCCGCTTCTGTTTGTGCTGATTTTTTCAAATTTCGAAATCAGCTTCAGAATCAGAATCATCAGAATAAATCTACTGATTTTTTGAGTATGTAGGGGTAAGTGGGGTAAAGTGGGAAGTGGGGTAAAGTGGGAAATGGCACTTCCCGGGCAAACGATTAAAGTACAGATGTCATGCGCTACTGACATCTGTTAGTTACGACCGTAAGCGAATCTTCATGGTATACCAACGCGTGCAGAAATGTTTTCGTGCTCTCTGACAATTGTCAAAGTTTTCAAGTGATTTCGAAATTTCTCTCTCCTAAGTTGGCACATTGATCTTTTTCCTGTTTTTCGCGATCAACCGATTGTAAGTACACTCAAAGTATTCTTTATAATCTTAATTTTAATAATGCAAAAGAATTTCGTGTCGTTTATACATTGTCAAGAAATGACACTCATATTTTTGCAAAATGTTGTGTCGGGGTAAAGTGGGAAACTTTCTTTGGGGTAAAGTAGGAAATGTCAAAAATAGCTAATGAGGCGTTATTTTGCATCCAAATGTTGTTAATTCATCGTTAATGATTACAAAAAGTGTTGTGAACTTATTTATGCTCCTCTAACCTCAAAACCCCCACTTCGTCTCGGTTTCATCAGTTATCGGAACATAAAATATCGTACGCACGGCGTGAAAACGAGATTGTCTAACAATTAGCAAATTGAATTCTAATGCTTTAAATATCGCGTTTAACAATCACAAGAGGAGAGTGCAAGCTATGAAACTTTAATTTAATGAAACTTCTTTTTGTGATTATTTTCAGTGATTATGCCGAGAATATACGTGAAAAAAACTAATTATACAGCTCCAGATCCCGATGATTTGTTGGAAATGTTGAAAGAAATCAAAATTGATAAGAAAACCGTCCTTTCTGTTTCAAAGCATTACAACATACCAAAATCCAATTTGTATCGTATCGTTGTTGCACAATTTTACCAATTTTTTTTTATTTTTTCATTATTTTTTTTATTGCGAAAATTTTGTATTTTTCATATTGATTCTTCAGATGTATTCTTCGAACCTTCAACAAATTAAAATAAAGATTTGATAAATTTTCTACAAGATTTGTGTTCAGTTTATAAAGTTTTGTAATGCTTCCCACTTTACCCCACAACTTTTAAATTTGGTCATTTTGAACATGATCAGTCGAAGCTCGGTAACTCTTAGAAAAATCATTATTTCCGGTTCGTTGCTGTGACAAAAATATAGCTTATTTGATTCAGTTTACTATAGGCAGTTTAAACATGAAAAAATACTTAGTTCTGTTCACTTAACGGAGCTCCAAAAAAAAGTTTCCCACTTTACCCCACTTACCCCTACTGATTTATCAAAATTACACCAAAAATCATAAATATGTACCAATGTGAAATTGCTGCTGAGATGTATTAAGTATTTTTTTAAAAGTGTCACCCGTTTCACGTGTCAAGCGTTTCTTTTCTTAGCATTTCGTAAAATAGCAACAGTTCAAATCATACAACCGCTAATTTTTTTAAGGCAGGTTTCTACCTTGTGCGGCCGAGAAAACATGTTTTTTTTTGAAAAATTGTTGATGGGAAGGTTTTTAAGATAAACACTGGAAAATTTTGTCAGATGTAGGTATATGTTTATTGTACAAGTAAAAAAAGTTGCAAGATAAAATATGCAAAGGGGGGAGGGGGCCATCAAGCAATGGCGGCAGGACTTCCTTACTCGCGGAAGTCCTGCCGCTGTTTGAGATGACTTGAAACACAAAAATTAAATTTTTTCTTATTCTGTATCCTTTTGTCTATGGCTGGAACTAGGATTTAAAAAAAAAATGAAAAATGAAGGATATATGCGATTTTGACTAAAAAACTCAATTTTTACCTACTTTTTTCAATACAAATTTATATTTTTAATGAAAAAAAATTATTATTTCTTGAAGATCCTAGTTCGGGCCATAGCTAAGACCTTGATAAATGACTGTTTAAAATTTCGTACCTATTGCTCAACTCGTGTGGCCTAAATCACTTCCGCAAGGTCAAAAAATGTAGTTTTTGAGAAAAACGCGTTCAAGGTTTTGCTTCAGTACTCGGCGCGCTCGACACCGCTACCTGTTTCGATAAATTGCTTCCGTAATTCGAAAGATTTCAACTTCAAATTTTGGGAGCGTATTCTACAATTATGTATTAATCCAAAAATGCATGAAAAAAAAATCGATTTGTTTGACCGCACAAGGTAGAAACCCCCCTTAAAGTTGTCTACGCATCACGAGCGTCAAAGTTTTTACTTTAATTCAAAAAAGGCAGTAAGTAAGCAATAAATACACCTAATACTCCTGACAGACAGGATATTTGTACTACGAAGAATACTACAATCAAAGCTCTAAAAAACCCATATTAGCATACTGATACACATTTGGTTTTTGTACTACGTAGTATATTTTGACAGCGGCGAAAACAAATTTAAAAATAACGAAAATATTTTTTCTGTTTATTCTCTATTCCTGCAGTGAGGTTGTCAACGAAGAGCTTAAAGCGCTTTAAGCTTTGCAGTATGCTCCGTTTCGATTCCAGTCGGTTCCCTTGGTAGTAAACTGAAAAATCCCATTCCTGTTCGTGGTATTCTACTGGATTTTTGTACTATGATTGTAGTACACAAATCCAGTTGCTTTTTCAACAAAAGTTGAAAAAACCAGTGACAGACATTGCTTTTTTGTACTAGCAGGATTTTTGTACTACATGTCTGTCACGGGTATAAGTGGATTTCTATAAATGTACCTTTGTAAACATTACCTATAGTTTTTTAATTATAGGAATGCATATATAATAATATGTAGTAACGTATGCCAATTTGTATTTTTTGTTAAACCAATGAATTGTAATTTAATTGCAACGATTGTTCAATAAAACAGCAAATTTCAGATAAACAAAACATAAAATTCATTAAGTTTTAATGTCAACTTATGCATTTATATCACCTTCATTGCAGGGCATTACAAATTTACATACTACTTCTTATATTTAGAAAAAATAAACAAAAATGTATTTCACTGTCGGTTTTGGCATGGACAAAAGTATTGACACAGCACACTTTAATGCAATAAACATTTCTAAATTTGTTCCAACTGGTAATACTATGTCCAGCTGTCATTTAATACATGCCGTTACTTATTATTACGTTTTATATAGGGTGTTTTTTTTAGAGGTATAGAACTTCGAATTGAAATAAAACACAAGAAAATCGTTTTAATGTCCATCAATTTGGCTTTATTGGAAGGATAATTTTATGCCATTAATGTTTAAATATGATTTCGGGCATGTGGCCGCCGCGGCTGGCTCGAATAAAGCCAATTCTACAGGTCCAATTTTCAACCACTCCAATTGCTGTGCACGGTGGCGAATCGATTCATTCGGGTCCTCTTCAACATTTTGCTCTACAGCGGCAATTGTTTCTTCGGTGCGCACTGTTCGACGTCTCTGCGGATGCGTATTATCACATAGAGTAAATGTAGTGCGAAAACGACCCATGGTTAACCGAATTAATTGCTCTGATGGACGATTATGTCGACCAAATTGGACGGAGCTTGCGGTAAACTTCGCGAACTGAACCATTATTTTCGAAATAAATTTGCACGATTTGCAAGCGTTGTTCTTTTGTCAACCTGTTCATGATGAAATGGCAAACCAAACTGAACATAAATGACATTAGAGTTGCCAGATTTGACCACAAAATGCCAGTTTTATCTCTATTCGAAAAACAAACCTCTAAAAAAAACACCCTATATATTTGAAAGTGGGCCTCTTGTGGAAAAATTTTATAAAAACTAAAATATGGCCCGAAAACAAAAAGAAACAACTGAAGCAGAGCGAAAAATCATTATGCATTCGCATAAACACAGTAAATCGTAAGTTGATATTGGAGAAATTATGGGAGGAAGCCGATTTACCATTCGATACATTGCTTAGCAGTTTAGTGCCACAACGAACTTCGCAAGTAGACAACGCAGTGGCCGCGTAAGCTAAATGCTAGAGAAGAGGCTCAAATTCTTAGAATACTGTACTGTGCTGGGTATAAAGCGAGGGTAGCAAGACGAAAACCTTTCATCAGTCTTATAAATCGAAAAACGCGGAAAGAGTATGCCCTGCAATACAAAACTAAATCTAAAGACTTTTAGAACACTATTTTACTATCAGATAATAGTAAATTTAACATTTTTCGACCTGCCGACAAAATATTTGTATGGGGAAGATCAAACACAGAATACGACAAAAATAATACAGTGACTACATTGAAGCAGGGTGGAGGAGGAGTTATGGTGTGGACACAGATAACTCATCATATAGATGTCCAGCGGCCAAGGCAAAAATGTGTCAAAAAGTTCGACAAATTTGGCCTCCGATAAGAGCTTTTTGGCCTCTAATGTCACTCACACAAACACCGCTTCATACGCATTGTGCTCTGTTTTGAGATACAGAAATATGTGATTTTTAGTCAAAACGGCGCTTGTCTGTTATCATACCTTTTAAGCATCCAGTCGGGATTGAGTGTTGATGGTCAAACGCGTAAGCGGGACTGTCTCGGACGACAAGTTTGCGGTTCGATCCTTACTGTAGCTGCTAAGATTTTGGTGACATTTTTTAATAATAAGTATATTTTTTTTACGACCCGTGAGAACAATATAAATGAAAAATTTATTTGGTTTCTAGATCTCTTGATTAGTAAATTGTTTGGTTTTGGAGTCACATATAATTGTTCGCAAGTTGTAAAATCAAGCAACCAAGCGCAACATACGGTTACAAACAACCATACAGAAAAAAAATTCGGTTGATGATGACAGGCGCTCATGGGCGTACCTAGGTATGGGCTGAGGAGGGTAGTTCCCCCCTCGTAATTCTATATTTTATACACATATGTACAGAAATCTATATTATATTCTATTTGAATTTTATATTTTGAATTTGGAAATGTAGTTATGTCTTTGCCCCCTTTTATTTGTTGCTGGGTACGCCCAGGCACTTGCTTTTCGCAAAAAAGAATGAAAAGATCGGCACAATTTGCCAAAACGGTTTAATTGTTCAGCGGTCACTACATTGTCGTAATACAGTTACGCCGACGCAGACCTGCTGGCTCCTCAGCTATTGGCAATGCGTTGCCTTAGCAACGATGTGTGTGTTCTTTGATTATACACAAAATGTTTAGTGCCGATTCATTTATATCACATTTTTTGAACGCCTTATTAATTTCGGGTATAACCGATTAAAAAAGTTAATAAAAAAAAGCGTTAAATGTTAAGAAAAATTTTGCTTCTCGCCCAGCCTTGAACCCGAGGCGAAATTTACGAAAAATAAATTACGGATATCCGACGTGCTGCCTACCTGTTACACCAAATACAGTACGTGATCGTTCTAATTAAATCATAACTGTATGTTGCAAAAGATAATATCACAAGCAAGAAAAGTTCTGGATGAGCACATGCAGCTGTGTGCGTAAAAAAGCTTTGCGGAAAAAAGCTGTAATTCAGAGCTTGAAATTTTTGTGCCGTTTTCGTCGTATGAGACTGGACATCTATATGATGAGTTATCTGTGGTGTGGAGTTATATGGCTGCATCGTTGTAGACGAAATAATGGATAAAACCGTATACCTAAATATACTTGAAGAAAATTAAAAATAAAGCATAGCAAAATTTAATTAACAGAAAATTTGTTATTTTCAACATGATAATGACCCTAAGAACACAGCTTTCGACGTCCGTATGTGGCTTATATAATAATAACACAGTACAACAATTTTAAACTTTTTGTGTGCAACAGAGTAACGACCATATATTCCTGAAAGAGGACGTCGTACTGATCATTTTTGCAGAACAAAGTAATAGTCCAGCACGTCTGAGTTTTTTGTACTTCACACATAAAGGTTAAAGGGGTCTCTATAGACTTTTATACGGAAAGTATAAAAACTAGAAGAGCTAGAGCTTTGATGTCTAAGGCAAAGTTTTTCGCAATAAAAATGTGAATATTTTTTATGTACACATGAACCCCCACCCTCTTTCTTACCCCCCTTTTTCACGATTTTCGGAAAAATTTTTCATAAACATATTGCAAGAAATACCATATTGTCTTTTGGGAAAATATTCCCCACTCAAAAATAGGAGGGGTCTTCAAACAGCAAAACTTTCTCAAAACTTCCCCCAAGAAAATAAAAAGCCTTAAACACGAAACCTTCATTAAATAATCTTTTCATAAATTGCTAATTCTGCTTGAGATGTTGAGAAAAATGTTGAATATTGAAAAAAAAAACTATTTCCCATTGAATAATAGTTTAGGTGGTCTCCAAACAAGAAGCCCTCTCTTAATAAAATAAACAATTTTTATGATTTCAAAAAGACGCTTTCGCTTTACGGGAATGCGCAGATGGGTCAATATTGCGATTCAAATTCCAAACGTACTCAGCGAGGATTGCTACATTCTTCAAGTAGCTTCATTTGTTGATAAAACTTTTCACTTTTTCATCAGAAACAGCCCCAAGAAGGCAAAGCGAGAACTTGGAAATTAACATATTTTCCCGATTTTAAGTCAAAATTTAATGAAATTTGGTTCAATGGAATTGAAGTCATTCCGTCTGAATTGAAAGTATGTTTGTATCATCGGTACAAAAATATGCATCAAACAAGCATCCAATATCAAGTATTTTTTCCTCATCAGAAAACTTTTTTAAGTATTTTCAAAGTCGCAAAATCGTGTAAATCGTTGTAATGAGGCTTTTTTTTTCAATATTCAACATTTTTCTTAACATCTCAAGCAGAATTAGCAATTTATGAAAAGATTATTTAATGAAGGTTTCGTGTTTAAGGCTTTTTATTTCCTTGGGGGAAGTTTTGAGAAAGTTTTGGTGTTTGAAGACCCCTCCTATTTTTGAATGGGGAATATTTTCCCAAAAGACAATATGGTATTTTTTGCAATATTTTACTCAATACAAGCTTTTTATGAAAAAATTTTCCGAAAATCGTGAAAAAAGGGGGTAAGAAAGGGGGTGTGGGGTTCATATGTACATAAAAAATATTCACATTTTTATTGCGAACAACTTTGCCTTAGACATCAAAGCTCTAGCTCTTCTAGTTTTTATACTTTCCGTGTAAAAGTCTATAGAGACCCCTTTAACCTTTATGTGTGAATTACAAAAAACTCAGACGTGCTGGACTATTACTTTGTTCTGCAAAAATGATCAGTACGACGTCCTCTTTCAGGAATATATGGTCGTTACTCTGTTGCAGAAATGCTGTTGTACAGTGTAATTAATAATTGATTGGCACGACAGCCCGCTTACGCGAGACTAAGGCCTAGCTTCCCGCAACCACCCGTGTTGTGCGTGTGAATTTTGTACGCGGGTGGAAGGGACCTACAGTTTTATGCCGGTTCCGAACGGCAGGTTGGGAGCTTTTTGTGGCTTATATAAGTTAGCGAAAATTCTGCTGACGCCGAAAATTTGCCGCCGCTGCAGCGTTTAGGTCAACAAACTCACAATGTTGACAAATAATGCTGACAGCGCGCCTCAAGGCGTTGACTTCGCGACGATCTGCTGCGTTCGACGTCCGCAGCAGAAACGCTGATAATGCGTTTGCGAATATCGATTTCGCAACGCATGTTCAGCTTTAATTTTAAGCAAGTATTCATGCCTATTTTGCATTCAATAAAGACGGTTGTGCCGATCAGAAGTTAACTCTAAAGTGTTTGCTTAACTTGGAAGCAGCGTGTAAGTCGGCCTAAAGAAGCCCGCCTCGGTCAACTTGGAATAAGAGCATAAGTCGGCCTGAAGAAGCCCGCCGAACTCTTAACTGGCGCCCAACGTGTTTCTCCACGCACTGCACTACTTCACCTCTGGACCCCGGGACACCGTTAGCATCGTTGGATCGTAGCGGGCTGGAACAACGTGTGGACAGTGACTCCCCAGTAGCGGATTTTCAACAAAAAGGAACCAGTTGCTCCCACCGACCCAGCATGTTCTCGACAGTTGCGGTATTGTAAGTTGGCAGAACATTTAGTTTAAGTTAATAGCAATTAGTAAGATAAAAGAGAACCATTAAATAAATAAGTGAAAATATTGTGAGAAAATTATATCGGAAGAAAAAAAAATTTTTCAACCATAAATTTAATCAAGTTAATAGCAATTAGTAAAATAAAAGAGAACCATTAAAGTAATAAGTGAAAATATTGTGAGAAAATTATATCGGAAGAAAAAAAGGGAAAATCTTTCAACCATAAATTTTGTTTCGTAAGATTGAAATTAGGATTTAAGAAAAAAAAACCAAATAACTAAAGGCTCGTACAGCCAATAAAGAAATAATAAAAAAAATTATAACAAATTTCAACACTGCGATTCTGAACACCAGACCCTCCAGTGGATAAGAAAAATAACAAAATGGCAAATCCCAACAACCTTATCCGCCCACCCGTCCTAAATGTTAACCAAGCCGGACCTAGTAGTGCCACCCCCCAACAAGCCAATCCCAACACACAAACAATTAGTGCAACACGAGAGCTAGAAGCTTTAATTTCAGGTATTGTAAAGAGGATCTACGTCAATGAATGTAGAAGCACAGTTGAAGCAATAATTAATCCACAAAGTGACATAGCAGGAATAGTAGATCAAACCATAGACGATACACATTTATCAAACCTTAGTGACTTGGACAAAATCCCCGTAGTGCGTTGCCTTAGGGACTTTTCAGGCAACCCTATCGAATATAGCTCCTGGAGGAAAAGTGTCGAACGTATTTTAAACCTTTACGAATCGCTTAAAGGAACCCCTAAATTCTACGGCATCCTCAGCGTCATAAGGAACAAAATAATTGGTAGTGCCGACAACGTCCTCGAATCTTATAACACACCCTTAAATTGGGAATGCATTGTAAAATGTTTGAATCTGCACTACGCAGACAAACGGGACGTAAATACTTTGGAGTACCAGATGACAGCAATGGTACAAGGCAACAGAACAGTGCATGAGTTTTATCAGGCAGTCTACACTCACCTCTCATTAATTATCAACAAAATTTCTAGTATGGAAATAGGGGTAGAAGCTATGCAGATCTTAACAAAAACATACAGGGACAAGGCATTGGATACCTTTGTCAGAGGTCTCAAAGGAGACTTACCTAGGCTATTGAGTATTCGTGAACCTGTAAATCTTCCCCAGGCACTACAACTGTGCCAGAAGCTCGAAAACCAACAATATAGAACGTAATTTTCAAATCACACCCATAATAATATTTCCGAAAAGAACCCTCCAATTCATCCCCGTGGAAATTATAACAAAAGTCATAAGTTACTACCACAGTTTTACCCACAGGTAGCCTACCTACCGCAATTACGGCAACCGTACAACCAAAGGTTTTTTTAGTTTAAGTTTAACTGGCCATAACAACCCGTTATTGGGTTACGGCCTGCCGCAAAACTTCTCTCCAGGCGCCTCTGCTTCGCGCGCGCCTTCTCCAGTTGGTCACACCAAGAGATACCAGGGCCTCTTGGTCCTTGGTCCTTCCACCGGAGACACGGCCTCCCTCTTCGCCGTCGACCTCCAACCATCGCATCGAATACCTTTTTCGCCGGAGCTTCGTCGTCCATGCGGCAGACATGACCGAGCCAGCGTAGCCGCTGGATGTTAATTCGCTGCGCTACGTCCATGTCCTTATACAGCTCATACAGCTCGTTATTGGTTCGTATGCGAATGTCGTTTCGTGTCATTGTCCATGCTTCAGCGCCATAGAGGAGCACGGGCAAGATAAGCGTCCTATAGAGTGAAAGTTTTGTCGGTCGAGAGAGATCTCTACTTCTCAATTGCCTACCGAGACCGTAGTAGCACCTGTTGGCAAGAGTTATCCTTCGCTTTATCTCCAGACTGACATCATTGCTGCTGTTGATGGCGGTGCCAAGGTAGACAAATTCCTTGACAACTTCAAAAGCATACCTGTCGGCCTCGACGTGAGACCCTAGCCGCTGCGAGTCCCTGCGTGTAGACAGCATATACTTCGTCTTGCCCTCATTTACCACCAGACCCATTTTGGCAGATTCTCTTTCGATAGCCGCAAAGGCAGCGGTGACATCTCACTTGTTACGTCCGATGACATCAATGTCATCAGCGTAAGCAAGTAGCTGGACACTTTTGTTGAAAATTGTGCCATTACGATGTACACCGGCCTTGTGCAGAACACTCTCCATGGTGAAGTTGAAGAGGTCGCAGGACAAAGGATCACCCTGTCTGAAACCTCGAACGGTATCAAAGGGGTCGGAGAGGTCACTTCCAACCTGCTGCGCGTATTGCTCAACGTCGCTCTGCAAAGTCTAACGAGCTTTGCAGGGATACCAAGTTCAGACAATGCGGCATATAGGCGATCCCTTATCGGGCTATCGAATGCTGCCTTGTAATCGATGAAGAGATGGTGTGTATCGATTTGGTTCTCATGGGTCTTCTCCAGGATTTGGCGTAGAGTGAATATCTGGTCGATGGTGGACTTACCAGGTCACAACCAAAGGTTACCACAGGGAAATCAACCGAATTTCCAACATTTCGGCAACCGGAACGGTATCCGACCTAATTGTCCACAGTATAACAACTACGAGAGCAGGCCACCACCTAGACCATTTGGCCCGAAACCGGTTCCAGCCCCAGTTCCAATGGAAATAGACGATACCATAAGAACTAAAGCAGTAAACTACATGAATAATCCTGGGCACAATAATAGATTTATAGGAAAACGGCCTCAGCCGTCATCCCTTCAAACACAACAACATCAGAAAATTCAAAGAAATTTTCACATCAATACCGCTGAAAGTAGTGATACCAAAGACTATGACGAAGCGGTAACGCAATATGCTGCAGCAGAAGATTACGAACACGACCAATCTCTTAAAGAATATTTACAAGAATCCCTTGAATATGAGAACACCGGCAACGAACAATTTAACGTTGATACTAATTCCGAAAATGACAATTTCTCGGATGTCCATTTTTTAGAATAAGAGCCTATTTACACGAAGGCTTTTTCCCCCTGCGTTTTTTGCAACTCTCTTTTGAAGTTGCTGCGTAAATCTTCATGCATTTACTTGCAACTTTGCTTGGCTTTTTGGACGTTTAAGCGGCCAATCTTCTTTCATTCACATTTTCGCGTAGTTTTTGATATTCTCATTATTAAAAGAAAAATGGATTAAAACAAAGAAGAAATTATTGAAAATATTTTAGAAGTCACTGAAATGGCTATTAACTGCTCAAATTTAAATAATAGGGAAGATGTAAATATAATTGTTAGCAAAGCGCCCGGCCGGTTTGAAATTTGAAGAAAAGTGCGAAAAAGAGCAAAGCAAATGCCAAAAAAAACCCCTGGAATTCGCTGACCGTGCGTGTTTGCCTACCCCGCTGACTTCTCACCACTTCTCGCCGACAAACTCGTCACGCATGACTTTTAACGCAGGGGGAAAAGCCCTCGTGTAAATAGGCTCTAACAAGCTCGTCCTTACCTTTCTTTGAATGTAAGACGAGCGACAATAAAATTCTTAAATTCCTTATCGACACTGGGTCGAATAAAAATTATATTCAACCCGCTCTGATTAAAAACCCAATACCCAACGATGATATTTTTTACGCCAACTCTGTAGGCGGAAAAACTAAAATCACCCATCATTCTCATATAAATCTCTTTAATCTTAAATCCGTCAAAATTAAAGTATTTTTACTACCAACGTTAACGGCATTTCATGGAATTTTAGGGAATGATACGTTGAAAGAGTTATCAGCCGTCATCCACACGAGGAACAATCTAATGATAATTAACGGCAACATAAAAATTCAGTTTAAACAACAAGTTTCCCAAGCAGTTAACTCAATAAACATCCGAACGACACATATGACATATGACCAGAAGCAAAAGATAAACAATCTAGTAAAGAAATATCCTAAACTTTTCACGGAACCGGACGAAAAATTAACTTTCACCAGTATGGTAAAAGGTGAAATAAGAACAACTACAAATGACCCAGTTTATTCCAGATTCTATGCATATCCAGTGACACTTAAAGATGAAGTTGAAAAACAGATAAAAGAGTTGTTGGATCATGGCATAATAAGACCTTCACGGTCACCATATAATTCGCCCATCAGGGTCGTCCCAAAAAAAATAGATGCGTCAGGGAAAAGGAAATACAGAATGGTGGTTGATTATAGGAAACTAAATTCAGTTACCATTCCTGATCGATACCCCATTACTCAAATTAATGACGTACTAGCGCAATTGGGAAAAAATAAATATTTTTCAGTAATAGATCTCAAGAGTGGATTTCACCAAATACCTCTCAAGGAATCCGACATAGAAAAGACCGCTTTCTCCGTCAACAACGGAAAATACGAGTTTACACGACTCCCTTTTGGTCTAAAAAATGCTCCATCCATATTTCAGAGAGCACTCGATGACATTCTTCGGGAGCACATTGGAAAAATCTGCTATGTCTATATAGACGACATAGTGATTTTTGGAGAAAATGAGGAATGCCACATGAAAAACATTGAAAAAGTCTTTCAAACTTTGCAAGCAGCAAATATGAAAGTTCAACTGGACAAAAGCGAATTTTTAAAACAAGAAGTTGAATTTTTGGGGTTTTTAATATCTCCGCGTGGAATAAGAACAAATCCTGCTAAAGTGGAGGCAATTAATAAATTTCCCTATCCTAAGACTATCAAAGACCTTCGATCGTTTCTTGACATGCCAGGTTTTTATAGGCGCTTCATAAAGGACTATGCGAAACTCGCAAAGCCCCTGACAGCGCTTCTCAGAGGGGAGGAGGGACGAATGTCCAAGAACATGTCCAGGAAAAAAATTATACAACTTGACGAAAAAGCAACTGAAGCTTTCAATAAATTAAAGCTTTCTTTGACATCACAAGATGTCATGCTTAATTATCCAGATTTCTCAAAAGATTTTCACTTGACTACAGACGCGTCAAACCATGCCATAGGTGCGGTCTTGGCACAAGATGGAAAACCAATCATGTTCATTTCCCGAACGCTTAGCAGAAGCGAAGAACATTACGCTACAAACGAAAAAGAGATGCTTGCCATCATATGGGCTCTGAAGTCACTAAGAAATTTTCTGTATGGTTCCGCCAAGGTCACAATATTTACAGAACACCAGCCGCTAACGTATGCGCTAAGTAATAAGAACACAAATAGCAAGCTAAAAAGGTGGAAAGCTATATTGGAGGAATACAATTATGTATTGAAATTCAAGCCAGGTAGCACAAATAAGGTCACCGATGCTTTGTCAAGACCACCGGTAAATTCCCAAATCAACTCAATGACTCCTACCCAACACAGTGATCAAAGTTCATCGCAAAACACAATACAATTTACGGAAGCCCCAATAAACGCCTTCAAAAATCAGATACTCCTCTCATTTGGAAAAGACTCCTATTACCAATTTCAAATCATTCACCCAACTTACCACAGGCACACGATCAGAGAAAAGGAGTTCGATGGGGACAAAATCTTTGAAATTCTTAAAAAATATCTAAACCCTTCAGTTACTAATTGCATTAAGACAGACGACGAAACTTTGGGCAAATTGCAAGAAATATATTCAATACATTTTAATCAATACAAGGTTCGCTACACTAGGAAAATAGTAACAGACTTACCCAACGAAAGTGACCAGGAAAACGAGATCATAAAAGAACATTTTATCTATTTCCAATAGGTTAATCCTCCCGCTATGCCTTGCGGATACCCAAATCCTGGATTATTCCAACTCCCAACTAGTGACCATAGATGCGGGAATAGCAAAACTTCAATCCGGATCATTCAAAATCATCCACCTCATAAATTTGAAGGAGTACGAAGAACTTATAGCCAGATTTGAGACCACCATACACTCGGCACTAAATCCTACCCATCCCCTGTATTCATTTCTATCCTTTGAAGTCGAAAACATAAAAAATCATTTAAATAGATTAAGAACAACCAAAAGAAGTAAAAGGTCTATTGATGTTATTGGCACAGCATGGAAATGGTTGGCTGGCAATCCGGACCACCATGATTTCGAAATTGTAACAAATAAGCTCAATAAGGTACTCGAGAACAATAATAATCAATTAATTATAAATAAATTAACTGTTCAAAAAATTAATGAAATATCCAATGTGACAAATGAAATCCTAAAAGGTATCAAAAAGGAATCGAGTCTTATTAATGAATTAACGTTAGAACTAAAATTTAAAATGCAAATTCTAAAAGAGGAAATAATAAATATAGAATATGCCATTCATTGGGCAAAAGCTCATATTGTAAATTCATATATCTTGTCAGCCTCAGAAATTAATGTTACAGAAAAAATACTACAAAGAGAAGATTTTCCCTACATAAATATTGATGAAGCTTTGGAATTTGCGGAAGTCCGCATTGCTACTAATGGAAGTAATATTGTTTACATTGTTAGTTTGCCAACCACCCAAAAAGGGAATTGTAGAAACCTTATTATACGAGCAGTGAAAATAAGAGAAAAAATTAACAAAATACCATTCGAATCTATTCTAAGATGTAATGACAATAAAATATTCGGAATTGCAACTAGCTGTAAGTCTTATAATAATTTAGAAATATGTTCTGATACTAACATCATCACTACATAGTATAAAACAAAGTCGCTGTCGCTGTCTGTCCCTATGTATGCTTAAATCTTTAAAACTACGCAACGGTTTCTTAAGCGGGTTTTTTTAATGGATAGAGTGATTCAAGAGGAAGGTTTATATGTATAATACATGTTTGTACGGCAGGTGGGCATGGCACCTCCCATACAACCTAAATTTGTAATATGGTATATCTTCGGAATTAAAAGTCGAACAGCATTGAAATTTAGTACAGTGTCATGGTGTAGGCGTGTCTTTTCATCGGTAAAATTTAATGGGCGTTGGACAAGGGGGAGTGGCACCGCTCATACAACTCAATTCTTTAATATGGAATAGCTCCGAAATTATAAGTTACTCAGCATTGAAATTTGGTACAGTGTCATTATGTAGGCGTGTTATTCGACTGGTAAAATTTAATGGACGTTGGACAAGGGGCGTGGAACTTTTTAAATTCCGGTGTTACTTTTGAACTACAGCATTCACATCAACGACACTGGGGACAAAGTAACGATTTGGTCATGTCCTTCGGCATGGGGAATAGGGTGTATTTTGGACAAGGAGGCGTGGCACCGCCCATACAACCCAACTTTTTGATATGGAATATCTTCGGAATTATAATTCGCTCAGCATTGAAATTTGGAACAGTGTCATGGCGTAAACGTGTCGTTCCACAAATAAAATTTAATGGGCGTTGGAAAGGGGCGTAGCACTTTTCAAATTCCGGTGTAGCTTTTGAACTATAGCATTCACATCAATGACACTCGGTATAAACATATTATTTAGTCGTGTCCTTCGGCAGGGGGAATAGGGTGAATTTTGGACAAGGGGGCGGGGCACCACTCATGCAACTCAAATTTTTAATATGGAATAATTTCGGAATTATAAGTCATACAACACTACACTTTAGTACCCTGTCGTCTCATACATGAGTCATTCTAATGATAAGATTTGATGGGCGTCAGACAAGGGGCGTGGCGCATTGTTTGTGACCCAAATATTTTGCTGAACTTTAAGTGGCACAGCAATGAAACTAAGTACGAACCTACCATTTTCCCTTCCGACAGACGGGATGGTGCGGGTATTGAACAAGGGGGCTTGGCACCGCCCATATAACTTAAATCTATATATATATACAAGAAAGTGGCTGTATGTGAGTTACGGCATCACACTCAAACGGACCGTTTGGGCGAGACGAAGTTTGCCGGGTCAGCTAGTTATAAATATAAGCAACACGTCGCACAGTGGCTGATTCTGCCGACGTAGGTTGCAAAAGTCGATTTTGTCATGTTCGATTTGGGGGAAACTGTTATACTTGTCCGATAGATAAATGCTTGGACCTAAGAAATCCGAAAACCTTAACTAAATTGGACAAATAGTTTTGCTTGTAGAGCCCGTCAAAGTTGAGAAATTTTTAGAGTGTGAAATAATATCAAGCAATTTGCACTTTTTCGGCAAAGCTGAAGTTTTAAAATACGGAAAGGAGCAAATTAATTGAAACTTTTTGCACCAGCATCGTAAAAGAAGGCATTTGTAGTAAATAATTAAATATAGAAAAAAAAAGTTGGTTGTTGTTGTTGTCTTTTCATAGGCACTCACTTGAAGCACTGTTTTTATCACTCTTTTTGAACTTTCGATAGACTTTAAAAAAAAAGGCCATACTTGCCATGGTTCCGTCTTTGGGAAAATTGTTCACTAGTTTTCTTTGAGTACTGTCCTGAAGAGATCGGGTGCCCGATTTTGCCCGACTGGATTTTACAGCGATTTTTCTGTGGCCACCTCGCGCAATTTTGTGCTTTCGGGTGCGTGCGTTCGAACAAGTTCGTCAATATTTTGATAGTGAATCAATTACACGCGATTATAATCGTTGCCAGGGCATGCAAATTTGGATTTTGGCTTCATTTAAGATGTGATACAAGCTTGCAACTCCATATTAAGTCGACTTTTTTTTGCGTATATTGCTGTAAGCTCGAAGTAAAGAGTACTTTTGCTGGATGCGCAGTTCGCACGTGCGAAAAACAAGGTGGCTTTCTTTTCCGGCAATCAGCTATCATGTATCCTTTGATGTAATGCTTTTGTTTTTAACAAAATACTTACACTGTGCCTGGCATACATTTTTTTTTTTAATTTGAGCGAAACTCAGTCAGTCGCCATTAGTCATAGAGTTGAACCGCGCCAATGAAACAATTAGTTATTGAAAAACAACTTATATCTAAGGCTTGCGCACGATGAAATTAGTGCACAAATAAACTCAAATTACTTCTGAACTAGTTAACATATTAAAAAGAAAAAAACGTTATATTAAAAGAAATTTAATTCATGTTTTTATACATTAACAAAATATTTTGTGTGATTAACTTTAAAACAAATTTTTGATTTTTTCCGAAATGCCTGACATTCGGCTTTTTATAGTGTTTTCAGGCATTTTTTTTGTTGATGATAGCCATTTTTTGGAAAAAATAGTAGTGGTTTCAGCAATCTGTTTTGTGCCTTTCATGGTCCTTTTTACCAGAGTCCTATATCTTTCTATTGGTTTGAGCTCTGGGCAGTTAGGTGGATTCGCATATCTGGGTACAAATGTTACATTATTCTTTTCGTACCACTCAACTGCTGCTTTACTGCAATGGCATGCTGCCAAATCAGGCCAAAAGAAAGCAGAAACTGCGTGCTGTTTTATAAATGGCAACAGTCGTTTTTGCAGACACTCCCGGATATATATATCGGTGTTTATTGCCCCAGTTGTTACAAATGAACTGCTTCGTCTACCACAGCTACAGATTCCCTGCCACACCAAAACCTTCTTGGGGAATTTCGACTTCTTTTGGGTCTTATACTGCTCCTGGACGTTCCCTCTACGATCTGCAGCATAATAAGCCATACCTGGAAGTTGTGAAAAGTCACCCAGTGCATAGGTCTCATCGTCCATAATGCAGCAATCAAATTTCCATATGAAATCACGGTGCAATATTTTGGCTCGCTCTTTTGACTCGCTGTTCTTCTTCGAATTTCTATCTGGAACTTTTTTGACCTTGTATGACTTCAGCCCTTCCTCCTTCTTAACTTTTCTAACAAATGTTTCAGAACATCCTACTTTTTCCGCCAGTTTTCTGCCTGATGTATTGGGATTTTTTGTTAAAAGAGCTATCACCTTCTTGCCCATGGCAGGGTTATTAAGCCCCTTCTTTTTGCCACTTCCTTGTTTCCTATTAATCGTCAGACGTTCATTGTATACTTTAATTACAGACTAAACGGTATTTCGCGAAACCCGTGCTTTTCGAGCAATTGTTTTGAAAGTTAAATTAGGATTTTCATTGCACAGTCTAATAATTTTTTCACGCACTTCTATTTCACTGCTCATTTTAAAGGCAACAACTATCGAATGGTCTCAAAATTTTACATGAGGACCAAGTCATGTTTAACAAAGCTATTTTGATGTGGAAAAAATTTCAAATTTGAACTAGGAGAACACTAGGAGTTAAAACGTATGCACTAATTTCATCGTGCGCAAACCTTATGTGCATTGCCTAAAACCCACTTATATGTCTGGGCTGTTCAAAAATATCACAACGGGTAAAAACCTAAGAACTGCAGGTACCTGCTGTTACTGTAAGCTTAGTGCCTGCTATTTGAATGTAAGTAAAGTTAGTTTCGAATTTAATTTAAACTAAACATCACTTCAACTCCGCCACTGCAACTAAACCGAAAAAGAAGCGCAATAATGTTTTTAAAAAATTCGAAGCTGTTTGAAATATTTACTATTTCGAAGACAAAGGAGCAGTTCGTTCTGGTTACGTCGAATTGGTTACGTCGAAAAATGTACAAAAAGTCAATTTTTCTTTGGACAATCCTAAGTTTAAAAACAATGCTAAAGCTTCATTAGGACTATATTTGATCGGTAGCACATTGGGTGGGGTGGGAATACTGTTTTTTATTCTTTTAACGCGACCCGGGCTTGCTGGTAAAACTGCTTTCACTATAACGCCTTTCATTTTCCCCTGATCCTTATTTTATTTTATGATCAAAGCTTCTGAAAAGTGGGTGGCAGTTAGAACTTCCTGGTTCTCATTTTGAAAGCAAAATTTGTGAATTTGTATCTTTAAATTTGACTCTTTCAGCTTATTTCTTAAATTTCTTATTTCTTTTCATCTTTTTTAATGCATTTTCATTAATTTTGCAACTAAAATTTATCATTGTTGCTCGCATTATTCTTATTTACCGTAAGCCGAACTTTTGCAAAGTATTACGTAGCACCCTGTACCTCGATTGAGTTTATTTTTGAGAATACAATAGCCTGATAAATTTCTAATCAACAGAAAAAAAAATTTTCCAATTATCTCTATTCGTTCAGGAGTTATTAATTTTGCAACCTGAAATGACATATTGAGCCACTGTGCGTCGTGCATCCCAAACTTGCTGAGCAGCCGCACCGCCAACTGCAGCGTAGTCAACAATGAACACGTCCCGACCATGGCACAATAAACAAGGTAGTGGCAGGAAGGAGCGAAAAAATTCACGTGTATTTTGTTAGAGTTGTTGTTCGGTTCATTGTCAAATCGGACGGACGGTTCTCTTGCCAACAGTATTGCTAGCATCGAATGGACCACTTGGTCTATTCGAAAACGTAAAAATACACCAATTAACAGCAAAAGTACATAGCTTTTTTGTTTTAATCTGTTGTTTTACAATTAGGGGCAAAAGTGCTAAGTCCATAGTTCGCCGATTTTGCGTTAATTCATAAAAGTTGGAAAAATAATATTCTTTCGTCATTGCAAAAATGCTTAAAACTCCACAGAAAAAGAGTTGACTGGCAATGCTGTTCGCCGAATGTAAACAAAACAGACAAACATTTCTGACAACCTACCGAACTCTGACGAGAAAAAAATAAAATTCGCTCCTTCCTGCCACTACCTTGTTTATTGTGCCATGGTCCTGACTGTAGAGGAAATATCTCCAGGAATATTGTTCCTCAATCAGTACGAAGGAAGTGTTCGTGTAAACGGCGACTTAATTCCGCTAAAAGGCACTTTTATAATTCGGCATCACAACACCACCATTCAAGTCAACAACAAAATAATTATAACAAATGAAATAATCAATCATCAACCGATGCCGGCAATTCTCCAACCCAGGGCAAGCTTCGAAGCAATAGAGGAAGTACTCTCGTTGGAAATGTTGAAGCAGCTTCGGGTGAACGACAGCAGTCACATCAATAAATTGGATACCGAAAATAAAATCAACTTCTCCATTAACGTTGTGTTGGTAATGGCACTCATAATAATACTTACATGGATTGGATGCAAAACATACCGCAAACATAGAGACCAAACCCAACCACCAACGCCCCTACCAAGAGATAAAGGTGCCTCAATTACCATAGGAATAGAAGACCTACCACACCAGCTCCAGCCAAGGCCACCGAACGCGGACGTTCGGACTTAAGAAGGGAGGAGTTAGCGAAAATTCTGCTGACGCCGAAAATTTGCCGCCGCTGCAGCGTTTAGGTCAACAAACTCACAATGTTGACAAATAATGCTGACAGCGCGCCTCAAGGCGTTGACTTCGCGACGATCTGCTGCGTTCGACGTCCGCAGCAGAAACGCTGATAATGCGTTTGCGAATATCGATTTCGCAACGCATGTTCAGCTTTAATTTTAAGCAAGTATTCATGCCTATTTTGCATTCAATAAAGACGGTTGTGCCGATCAGAAGTTAACTCTAAAGTGTTTGCTTAACTTGGAAGCAGCGTGTAAGTCGGCCTAAAGAAGCCCGCCTCGCTCAACTTGGAATAAGAGCATAAGTCGGCCTGAAGAAGCCTGCCGAACTCTTAACTTATACAATGTTTCACGTATTCTACCTTATCCGCCACAATCACCCGAACTAAATCCCATCCAACACCTTTGGGAAGAATTGGAAAGACGGGTTCGAAGGCACAATATAACTAATAAAAGCCAACTAATGAATATCCTTTCACTAGAATGGCAAAATATAGGAGCAGACATTACCAAAAATTTAGTAAAATCAATGCCCAAAAGACTTAACAAAGTATTGAAGAGAATGGGTTATGCTACAAAGTATTAATAATGCCATAACATAATCTTTCTTTAGTTTATAAGTGTGACAATACTTTTGTCCGCCCCAAAACCGACTACGAAATACATTTTTGTTTTTTTTTGTCTAAATATAAGAAGTTCAGTACATTCCGTTTAGCTGCATTCACCTTCGATGCACATGATTTGGGGCACTTAAACGAAAAGGCAGCCGCCGTAGCTCAGCTGACTAGTGCGTTGGGCCGCGAGTCAAGACTCCGCGAGTTCAACAAGTCAAGGCTCGTTCCCCTCAGCAGGGAATGGCAAACCTGTGAGGGTAAAATTGCCTATGAAAAAGCTCCCAACTCGCCGTTCGGAATCGGCATAAAACTGTAGGTCCCTTCCAACCTTGTAAAAACATTCGCACGCACAGCACGGTTGGTTGCGGGTAGCTAGGCCTTAGTCTCGTAATCGGGCTGTCGCACAGTGATCCGAAGTGGGACAAAAATAGGAAAATTGTATGTCACCGATTTCAAAATTGGTGTCATTTGAAAGATAATACTTTCATTGAGTAAGATCTAAAATTATTTTATAATCGGGTAAATTTTGAGAAAGTTATAGCATTTACAAGTTGATCAAATTCTAGAAAAATTGTTTTATGATAAAATGCAGTTTTGAGCGTCAACAATTGAAAACGTAACCAAAACACTATTTTCGCTTCAATCGGAGAAAATGTTACTGCTATGCACTTATAAGCTATTTTGAAAAAAAAGTTAAATAAAAACGGGGTTGTACGTTATTTAAACAACACATTTTTTTTACTAAAAGCTATAAAAACTATATATTTTTGTAGATCGCAAATGTCGAATTGCGCATTATTACACCTACGTTTTTACGTAATCCTATAGAATGGACTTTCGTCTTTTGGATCATTAAAAAAATTTCTGCGATTTCCTGCGATCTTGGAAAATAATAGGAATTTGTGTAAACTACTCTAACTAAAAAAATTAAATTTTTGTACCCTACGTTGAGGTGCCCATCGGTACATTCACTTTGGTACGGAGCTTGTAACGCCCAGAAAGTGATGTAACTGGAAAGAAAAAGTAAAGTAGCACAGTCGCTATCAAAAATGGGCATGGTCCGCCCACTAAAGGCAGAGTTGCCATACAAAAGTTTTTCATATAATAAGAAAACTTCTATATTAACAAATCCAATGTCTCAATTTATGAATGTTCTATATAAACATGGGTTTGGCTTACCCGTTTAACCCGTTTAGAGCCATATTATCCTATTTTTCCAATTGCTAAAAAATTTTTTGCTAAAGTGTGATTTAATACTCATATTTTTTGGAGAATATGGAAAAGTTGCGGAAGGCAATCTTGTTAAAATTACCTTGCATTATTTACACTTGTTTACAATAAAGAAGAAAACTATGGAGAAAACGATTTGTAAAATAGTTTTATTTCAACTGAACTGTTTGTGTGGGATTAAAAACATCATATTTGATGATAGTGAAACTGAATAAACTGAACGGTTTGAAAAATGGCAGTTATTTTCTTTCACCCTGGACATTTTATCATAGCATTGCATCTTCATAGCTGTGTCATCTCTATGTGAAGCTCTACGGAAATAAAACCAAAAATGGTTTCTTTCAAGCAACTTCATCACCCTCTTTCCACCCTTTGAAGGTCGAATTTTGAAAAATGCTGAAATACGTATTTCGTTATTTTTGTTTGAGTATAATAATAGTTTTTAATAATAATAATAATTGATTGGCACGACAGCCCGCTTACGCGAGACTAAGGCCTAGCTTCCCGCAACCACCCGTGTTGTGCGTGTGAATTTTGTACGCGGGTGGAAGGGACCTACAGTTTTATGCCGGTTCCGAACGGCAGGTTGGGAGCTTTTTCATAGGCAATTTTTACTCTCAGAGGTTTGCCATTTCCAGCTGAGAGGACAGCCACCGAAAGAGAAAACGAGTTTCCCGTTATTTTTTTTAGGTGTTACTACATGCAGAATTCGAACTAGCATCGCTCTGCATGCGACTCGCTTGGACCGCGCACTAACCAACTGAGCCACGGCGGCTGCTGTTTGAGTATACATATACAAAATTTTAAAACAATCCGACCAAAATACAATGTCGGTCTATATAAGCTTCACCACCCCGTTTGCGGCCTTTCAAGGTCGAATTTTTTAAAATCGCTCCTTTTTAAAATACAACTATTGACCAAATTTCATCATTATAGCTCCAGCGGTTTGGGCTCGGTGGTGATGGCATACTTGGTTATATATTGTAACGATAAGACAGTCTGTCGCTGTGCAAAGCAACCCTGTCGCTACGCGCCGTGCTATAATTCAATCTGGCAACTACGGCCGTGATAATAAGGGAAACGTTTAGTCCAACCTGGCAATGATGGAAACTTTTAGTCCAACCTGGCAATGATGAACACCTTTAGTCCAACCTGGCAATGATGGCTACTTTTAGTCCAACCTGGCAAGGATGGTCACGATCATCATGGAAACCCTTAGTCCACTCTGGAATGTGCGAGAACGATCTGCGCGATGGCCGGACAGGTATAAAAGGCAGTCGGGTGCGGCGCAGCGGTTAGTCTGATTTTGACTAGTGAAGGTGCCACACGGAGCTATTAAGCAAATAATTAAGTGTAAAGACAGTGAAGTGTAAAAGTGTGAAATAAAGTGATTGTTGGTTCTTATTGACTGCGTTTGGATAGTAAAAGTTGTTTGATTTTCAAATTGCACTAGACCTAGTATTCGTAACATTTGGTGTCAGAAGTGGGATTGTGGAAAATTGAATGTAAACAAATAAATAAATAAAATTATAAAAGCACGGACATGGTTAAACTCGAGCTGCTGAAGGTAGACCAGCTAAAGAAGGAGCTGGCTGCCTGGAATTTGCCGACTGCTGGCGGAAAGGTGGAGTTGCAGTTGCGCTTGCGAGAAGCATGTGAGGCACGAGGCGTCGATTGGGCTGTGCACGAGTTCGGAGCGCAAGAACTAGAGGCGTCGGCCAAGGTGGAGGAGTCGCCTGCTGGTGCTGCTTCGCTACAGAGTACAGCTGCAGCGGCTGCACCAATGCAAGCGTTGTACATGAGCCAACTAATGGCTGCACTCAAAGGCATGTCGGCGCAAATGGAAACAGCGAATCGAGAAATGGCAGCGAAGCTGGAAACTACAAATCGGGAAATGGCAGCGAAAATGGAAACGGCGACCCATGAAATATCGGCGCAAATGGCAGCGAAGCTGGAATCTACGAATCTCGACATTTCGGCAAAAGTCGAGACTGCAAATCGGGAAATGTCAGCAAAACTTGAAAATGCAAATCGGGAGTTGTCCAGCAAGCTTCAGGAAAATTCTGCGCGCTTGGTGCAGAAAGTGGAGGAAATCTCAGACAGGATTAATGAGAAAGTCGAGCACCTGGAGACGCGGGTAGAGCACTTGGATAAACGAGTCGACGAGCCTAGATGATTCCCTGAACAAACGAGTTGATAGTCTGGAAGACTCAATGAACAGAAAAATGGACGAGCGGCTTAGGGAGGTACAGCCGCGAGAATGGTTGCCGCCGGTTCCGGAAAGTGTTGCCCCCCGAGCAGAAGTGCCTAGTTATGATGGGACTACGCCGTTCGACACATTCAAGCTACAACCGGACCGATGTAAGGAAAGGTCGGAGATTGGCGCTGGCTCTTAAAGGTGCTGCGGCTGAGGTAATAAAATCAGTTCCAGAATGTTTACGAAGTGAGTACGAGACCGTCATAAGGGCGCTGGCAGCCAAATACAGCGACGACCACAACAGAACGCTATACTACTGTGAGCTGAAGAATCGCAGGCAAAGCGCCAAAGAGGCGCTGCAGGCATATGCAGCAGACATTGAGCGGCTCGTACAGCTGTGCTACCCGTCCTTCGGTGCTGATGATCTCGAGAGGATGAAGATTGAGGCGTTTATTGAAGGTCTTCATGATCCGGAGACACGTCGCAGTGCGTTGATGATGGGCAAGCCGACATTTAGGGAGACGGTGACCAGCGCGATGACATACGTGGCGACATGGATTGGGAGCACTCGGTATGCACCTGCAGGGGTACGCCAGATCCAGCCGAACAAAGACATTGCGATCCAGGCAATAAGCTCTGAGCCACCGGGCAGGCCACGGGTGGTCTCCTCTAAAGTTGTTTGCTGGGTATGTGGCAAGCAGGGCCACATATCACGATACTACCGCCAACGAAAGAGGCGTTCCCGTTCTCGATCGCAATCGCCTGAAGCAAGGAATACTGACAATCGAGGCTCAGCCAACAAGCACAGGGCTGAGGACGAGGAGCCGTTAAACTAAAACGGGTCAGCCCAAAGGGGCGTGAGCTGATCCCCACAATCTGCTGCCCCACCGTCCTTGTCTCACAGCTGAAACGACAGCCCAGCAGCCTGACAATTGAAGGAAGGATAGATGGAAAGTTGTTCGTGTTGACACTGGATACTGGAGCGTCATATTCGATCATAAAAAGGAAGCTGCTAAAGAACTGGGAACCGCTGCATGGCGTACAGCTGCTGACTGCGACTGGCGAGCGCGCGCCGGTAACAGGGAAAGTTACAAAACCGATTGCTAACGGCACCAGCAGCCTGGTGCATGAGTTCATCGTCGCGGATATAATGGACGACGTGATTATCGGCGTGGATTTCATGATTAGGCACGGTTTTAAGCTGGATCTGAAGGAAAATGTGTTGAGATATGCCAACGTTGAATTCCCGTTGCACACCGGCAATGAGCGAAGCGTGGCGGTAAGGAAGGTTGTATCGTGTCAACACAGGAGGATACCAGCGAATTCTGAGGCGATTGTGTGGGCAAAGGTGAACGAGGACGATGGGACGAGTCGGCTGTGGGTTGTAGAAGCACCGAAACAAGGACACGACAACATCATCATCGGACGTACATTAGTGGAACCTAACAACGGCAGGATACCAGTCAGAATACTGAACCCCCTGAATGCACCCAGATATGTCGGAGGTAATTGGTGAGTGTAAGGAAGCTGTAGCAGTGGTCAATTGCGAGAGTAGCCCACCTGGAGGTAATAAGAAGAGCGGTTTTAACATGGACGCCATACCGCAGGAGAACCAGTGGAGCAGCGAGTTGACGACCAAGCGGAAACAGAAGGTGAGGTTTTTCCTGCAGCACTATGGGTCAATATTTGCGGCAGAAGCAGGCGGAAGAACAGCCATAGTGAAGCACAACATCGACAACGGAAGTGCAAAACCGATTCGCCAACCGCCAAGACGAGTTCCTCTGGCCATGAGGGAAGAGGTCACAAATTTGATCGAAAACATGCGGAAAGAAAAGGTCATAGAGCCTTCTTCGGGTCCCTGGTGCTCGCCGGTCGTACTAGTAAAGAAAAAGGATGCCAGTACCCGGTTTTGTGTGGGCTATCGGAAGCTCAATGATGTGACCAAGAAGGACAGTTATCCACTAGCTCGGATTGATGACACCCTGGACACACTGTCAGGCACGCATTGGTTCTCCACGCTCGACTTACGCAGCGGCTATTGGCAGGTAGAGCTTGCAGACAAGGACAAGGAGAAAACGGCTTTCAGTGTTGGCGATGGTTTGTGGCAGTTCACCGTCATGCCGTTTGGACTCTGCAACGCACCAGCAACATTCGAGCGGCTAATGCAACGCGTGCTAAAAGGCTGCATTGGCGGACGTGTCTGGTGTACCTCGACGACATAATCGTGATGGGTAAAAACTTCGACGACCACTTGGGAAAGCTAAAGGAGGTATTCGAGCGGATACGAGAAGCCGGGCCAAAGAAGTGCTCGCTGTTCCAAAAGGAGGTCAAGTATCTGGGTCATACGGTTTCTGCCCGCGGAGTACATACGGATGAAGGCAAAATCACGGCGGTGAAGGAGTGGCCCCGGCCACGCAATCTACACGAACTCCGCAGTTTCCTGGGCCTGTGCACATACTACCGCCGATTTGTTCCGGGATTCGCGACCATAGCCAGCAGCTTGCACAAACTGACGAAAAAGAGCCAAGCTTTCGAGTGGAACGAGGAGCAGGAACAGGCTTTTGCACGTCTGAAGGAAAAACTGTGCAGTGCTCCAATTCCGACCTTCCCCGTGCCTGGGGAGATGTTTGTGCTTGAAACAGATGCAAGCGGGAATAGTATTGGCCGTGTGCTATCACAGATAATAGACGGCCAGGAACAAGTGATAGCGTACTACAGTAGGGTTCTATCGAAACCGGAACGCAACTACTGTGTGACACGGAGAGAACTGCTGGCGGTATTGGACTGCGTAAAACACTTCCACAAATATCTGTATGGACAAAGGTTTCGCCTGCGCACAGATCATGCGGCATTGAAATGGCTCCTGAACTTTAAAGATCCTGAAGGGCAATTGGCGCGGTGGATCGAGCGACTGCAGAGCTACGACTACACGATAGAGCATCGCAAGGGCAGTAGCCATGGAAATGCCGATGCCTTGTCACACCATCCGTGCAAAGTCGAATGCAGGCAGTGCTCGCGAGCCGAAAGTAAAGAACAGATAGTGGACGTCCGGTTGGTAAGCGTTATGCCAGAGGAAGAGTGGTCTGCGGAGAGGCTACAAAAGGACCAGCGTGAGGATGCGGATCTTGCAAAAATCGTCGAAGGCAAGGAGCAAGACGCACGTCCAGACTGGCAGGAGATGGCCGATGAAAGCCCAATCGCTAAGGCTTACTGGGCACAGTGGAAAAGTCTGCAGCTGAAAGAAGGATGCCTGTACCGCGAATGGGACCGCGGACCAGCAACTCCCTAATGGTAGTGCCGAAATGCAGAATCAACGAGGTCATCGAAGCATACCATAATGACGCCAGTGGAGGGCACCTGGGATCACCAAAACCGTCGCCAAAATAAAACGACGATTCTACTGGGTAGGATGTCAGGAGTCTGTAGCCGAGTGGATTAAGAGCTGCGACCGATGTTCAGCCGCGAAAGGGCCGACAAGAAAATCTCGAGGCCGCATGCAGCAGTACAACGTGGGAGCGCCCTTCGAGCGGATTGCTATGGACGTCGCCGGCCCATTCCCAACTAGCACTCTAGGCAACAAATATGTGCTCGTCGTAATGGATTACTTCAGCAAATGGCCCGAAGTGTACCCTATTCCTAACCAGGAGGCCACCACGATCTCGGAAAAGCTGGTAAACAACTGGGTAGCCAGGTTCGGAGTTCCGTTGGAGTTGCACTCAGATCAAGGCCGGAATTTCGAGTCTGCGGTATTCAAGGAAGTGTGTGAGCTGCTGGGGATAAAGAAAACGCGTACCACTCCTTTGCACCCACAGTTCGACGGCATGGTGGAACGCTTTAACCGGACACTGGAGGAATACCTGCGGAAAGTGGTAGGCAGGAATCAAAAGGATTGGGACACGCATATCCCCCTGTTCCTGATGGCGTATAGGTCAGCCCCGCACGACACGACATCACTCACTCCAGCTCGAGCAATGTTCGGCGCAGAGTTGCGGTTACCCGCTGACTTGAAGTTCGAGGTAGTCAGCATGACGGGAGGCGCTAAGACGGATTACGTGGTCAATAAGCGGGCGGAACTGAAGGAAATTCACTAGTTTATATGGAGCCGCACCAAACTGGTCAGCGATAAGGCGAAAGCCAGATATGATCTACGGGCCAACTCAGCAGGGTTCCAAGAAGGCGATCTGGTAATGCTCTACAACCCGCAGCGGAGGAAAGGTTTGTCTCCAAAACTTCAAGCGTCATGGGAAGGACCGTACGAAGTCGTGACTAGGATTAACGACGTGGTATGAAGGATTCAACGTTACAGCAATAGAGGCGCTAAGCTGAAGGTAGTCCATTTGGAGCCCCTGGCGCCTTATCACAGCGGAGCCTCGGCACTTGTTCGGGACGAACAAGTCTAAGTGGTGGGCAGTGTAACGATAAGGCAGTCTGTCGCTGTGCAAAGCAACCCTGTCGCCGTGCTATAATTCAATCTGGCAACGACGGCCGCGATAATAAGGGAAACTTTTAGTCCAACCTGGCAATGATGGAAACTTTTAGTCCAACCTGGCAATGATGGAAACTTTTAGTCCAACCTGGCAATGATGGACACCTTTAGCCCAACCTGGCAATGATGGCTACTTTTAGTCCAACCTGGCAAGGATGGTCGCGATCATCATGGAAACCTTTAGTCCACTCTGGAATGTGCGAGAACGATCTGCGCGATGGCCGGGTGCGGCGCAGCGGTCAGTCTGATTTTGACTAGTGAAGGTGCCAGACGGAGCTATTAAGTAAATAATTAAGTGTAAAGACAGTGAAGTGTAAAAGTGTGAAATAAAGTGATTGTTGGTTCTTATTGACTGCGTTTGGATAGTAAAAGTTGTTTGATTTTCAAATTGCACAATCCAGTGATACGTAACAGCCCACTAGACCTAGTATTCGTAACAATATATTAGATTTTTTTAAAAGCTATATATTTTTTTGGAAAACAAACATCATTTTCAGTAGCCCCAAATAAATCAGGTTGCAAATTTTCAGCGAATATAGAGCACTCCTTCTATTTTTGTCCCAATTTTGTATGGAGTCGAAACACTGTGTGTCGTGCCTGTCAAGAAGAACAAGAGGAAGCGAAAAATGCAGCTAAGCGGAATATCTAAAAAGGTTTTTGGAAACAGCGAAATTTTTTTGATGTCGATATATATTATATCAATATTGATATATTATATATACCAAAATTTTTAATGAACGAATCTATTGAGTTATTGGCAAGATTACACCAGTGTAAGACTTAACATCTATCTATAGCTGCTTACACATACATAATATGCATGTATATACTGGATGTAGTGAAAATATATATGACATATTCTTACTGATATGCTTTTATGTAAAATAATCGGAAATTTTACCCTGCGAATATTTCTTTTTGGCAATTCTACAACCATTGCATCCATTTCGAAAATGAGGATATTTGTTTCGATACTATTTTCCATTAAACAACTTTTCAAAATTTTCACGTGCTGCTAAACGAAGTGGTTTTCATACAAATAAAAAAAAACTTGCTCAAAAACAGGGCTGTTAAACGGGATAGTGCAGCTATGTGAAATGCAGCTAAATGTGAAATTTTCAAAGAAAATTCGGTTTGCGAAGTAGGATTTTGGCCAAATCTTGGAGCTACGCAGAAAATGCACCTAAGCGAATAGGCAGCTAAGGTGCGTAACATAATTATAAGACACTCAGAAAATTTCACTTTGCAGCTTCGCCAAATCTAAACAGTAATTTGTTTTTTAGAAAAGCAAAAACGCAGAATAATTTTGTGAAGTAATAATAATTAATAATTGATTGGCACGACAGCCCGCTTACGCGAGACTAAGGGCTAGCTTCCCGCAGCCACCCGTGTTGAGCGTGTGAATTTGTACGCGGGTGGAAGGGACCTACATAGCTGGGAGCTTTTTCATAGGCAATTTTTACTCTCAGAGGTTTGCCATTTCCAGCTGAGAGGACAGCAACCGAAAGAGAAAACGAGTTTCCCGTTATTTTTTTTAGGTGTTACTACATGCAGTATTCGAACTTGCGTCGCTCTGCATTCGACTCGTTGGACCGCGCACTAATCAACTGAGCCACGGCGGCTGCAATTTTGTGAAATATCAGCTTTAATTTTAGGCACAACTTAATATTCCTAGAAATTCCTGAACGGTTTGAAAAATGGCAGTTATTTTCTTTCACCCTGGACATTTTAGCATTGCATCTTCATAGCTGTCTCATCTCTATGTGAAGCTCTACGGAAATAAAACCAAAAATGGTTTCTTTCAAGCAACTTCATCACCCTCTTTCCACCCTTTGAAGGTCGAATTTTGAAAAATGCTGAAATACGTATTTCGTTATTTTTGTTTGAGTATAATAATAGTTTTTAATAATAATAATAATTGATTGGCACGACAGCCCGCTTACGCGAGACTAAGGCCTAGCTTCCCGCAACCACCCGTGTTGTGCGTGTGAATTTTGTACGCGGGTGGAAGGGACCTACAGTTTTATGCCGGTTCCGAACGGCAGGTTGGGAGCATTTTCATAGGCAATTTTTACTCTCAGAGGTTTGCCATTTCCAGCTGAGAGGACAGCCACCGAAAGAGAAAACGAGATTCCCGTTATTTTTTTTTTAGGTGTTACTACATGCAGTATTCGATCTTGCGTCGCTCTGCATGCGACTCGCTGGACCGCGCACTAACCAACTGAGCCACGGCGGCTGCTCCTGTCAAATATACCGTTAGCTTTTATGAAAATGAGTAATATTTTGGGTAGCTGCAATCGTAACAAAATTATAAGACACATTGAATGAAAAGAATTCACAGTGGGCACATCGATTTTTTTATTTAGGAGTTGATTTCGGGATTTAATTCAATTAACACTAGAACTACCATGAGCGGTCATTTGACGGTTTTCAGTTTTTGATTAACCGTAGCTCGAAAACGGTTTAAGTTACAAATCTGGTTCTCCTTGACTTTTAATATTTTGCACTAAGCTCAATATTCTAAAATTTTGCAATCACTGCGCCGAACTGTTCTCTTTATATTGTAACGATGAGACAGTCTGTCGCGGTGCAAAGCAACCCTGCCGCTACGTGCCGTGCTATAACCCAATCTGGCAACGACGGCCGCGATAATAACTTTTAGTCCAACCTGGCAACGATGGTCGCGGTCATCAGGGAAACTTCTAGTCCAATCTGGCAACGTGCGAGAACGATCTGCGCGACGGCCGGACAGAGTATAAAAGGTGGCCAGATGCGGTGCAGCGAGCCAGTCTGGTTTTGACAAGTGAAGTTGCCACACGGAAATACTTAAGTGTACGAACAGTAAAGTGTAAACTGTGAATAATAAAGTGACTGTTGGTGTATTTTATTGTCTGCGTTTAAGAAACTGACTGTGTTTTATTTTCAAATCACACAATCCAGAGATACGTGACAGCCCACTAGACTTAATATTCGTAACATTTGGTGTCAGAAGTGGGATTGTGGAAAATTGAAGATAAAAAAAAAAAACTAAAGAAATAAAATTATACAAGCACGGACATGGTGAAATTCGAGCTGCTGAAGGTGGACCAGCTGAAGAAGGAGCTGGCTGCCTGGAATTTGCCGACTGCTGGCGGAAAGGTGGAGTTGCAGTTGCGCTTGCGAGAAGCATGTGAGGAACGAGGCGTCGATTGGACTGTGCACGAGTTCGGAGCGCAAGAACAAGAGGCGTCGGCCAAAATGGAGGAATCGCCTGCAGGTGCGGCGTCGATGCAAAGTACGACTGCAGCGGCTGTGCCGCCACAAGCAATGGACATGAGCCAGCTAATGGTTGCACTTAAAGGCATGTTCGAGACTTCCAACCGTGAAATGGCAGCGAAGCTGGAAACTACGAATCTCGAAATTTCGGCAAAAGTCGAGAAAAATTCTGAGCGCATAGAGCAGAAGGTAGAGGAAATCTCCAATAGGCTGAACGGGAAAGTTGAGCATCTTGAGACGCGCATGGACAATTGGGACAAACGAGTTGACAACCTGGATGAGTCCTTGAACAAACGAGTGGACAGTCTGGAAGATTCGATGCACAGAAAGATAGACGAACGACTTCGAGAGGTACAGCCACGAGAATGTTTGCCACCGGTTCAGGACGGTTTTGCTGGCAGAACAGAAGTGCCTACTTATGATGGTGCTGCGCCGTTCGATACATTTAAATTGCAATTCGACTTGGCTGCTTTGGAAAATCAGTGGACAGATGTCAGGAAAGGTCGGAGGTTGGCACTGGCGCTGAAAGGTCCTGCGGCCGAGGTGATCAAATCAGTTCCAGAATGTTTAAGAAGTGATTACGGTGCCATCATGAGAGCGTTGGCAGCGAAGTATAGCAACGAGCACAACCATGCGCTATACTACTGTGAGCTGAAGAACCGCAAGCAAAGAGCCAACGAGGCGCTGCAGACATATGCAGCAGACATTGAGCGGCTCGTACAGTTGTGCTACCCAAAATTTGGTGCTGATGATCTCGAGAGGATGAAGATTGAGTCGTTTATTGAAGGTCTTCATGATCCAGAAACGCGTCGCAGTTCGTTGATGATGGGCAAGCCGACATTCAAGGAGACGGTGACCAGCGCGATGACATATGAAGCGGCATGGATTGGGAGCACTCGGTATGCCCCTGCAAGGATACGCCAGATTCAGGCGGACAACGACATTCCGATCCAGGCCATAAGCTCTGAGATACCGGGCAGGCCACGAGTGGTCTCCTCTAAAGTTGTCTGCTGGGTATGTGGCAAGCAGGGCCACATATCACGAGACTGCCGCCAACGGAAGAGGCGTTCCCGTTCCCGATCGCAATCGCCTGAAGCGAGGAATACTGACAATCGAGGCCCAGCCAACAATCGCAGGGCTGAGGACGGCGAGTCGTTAAACTAAAACGGGTCAGCCCAAAGGGGCGTGAGCTGATCCCCACAATCTGCCGCCCCACCGTCCTTGTCTCACAGCTGAAACGACAGCCCAGCAGCTTGACAATTGAAGGAAGGATAGATGGAAAGTTGTTCGTGTTGACACTGGATACTGGAGCATCATATTCGATCATAAAAAGGAAGCTGCTGAAGAACTGGGAACCGCTGCATGGCATACAGCTGCGGACTGCGACTGGCGAGGCGCGCCGGTAAGAGGTAAAGTTACAAAAACGATTGCTATCGGCACCAGCAGCCTGGAACATGAGTTCATCGTCGCGGATATAATGGACGACGTGATTATCGGCGTGGATTTCATGATTAGGCACGGTTTTACGCTGGGCCTGAAGGAAAATGTGCTGAGATATGCCAACGTTGAATTCCCGCTGCACACCGGCTATGAGCGAAGCGTGGCGGTAAGGAAGGTTGTATCGTGTCAACACAGGAGGATACCAGCGAATTCTGAGGCGATTGTGTGGGCAAAGGTGGACGAGGACGATGGGACGAGTCGGCTGTGGGTAGTAGAAGCACCGAAACAAGGACACGACAACATCATCATCGGACGTACATTAGTGGAACCTAAAAATGGCAGGATACCAGTCAGAATACTGAACCCCCTGAATGCACCCAGATGAGGTAATGAGATGAGATGAGGTAATTGGCGAGTGTAAGGAAGCTGTAGCAGTGGTCAATTGCGAGGGTAGCCCGCCTGGAGGTAATAAGAAGAGCGGTTTTAACATGGACGCCATACCGCAGGAGAACCAGTGGAGCAGCGAGTTGACGGCTAAGCAGAAACAGAAGGCGAGGTCACTCCTGCAGCACTATGGGTCAATTTTTGCGGAAGAAAAGCCATAGTGAAACACAACATCGACACCGGAAGTGCGAAACTAATCCGCCAACCGCCAAGACGAGTTCCTCTGGCCAAGAGGGAGGAGGGCGCAACTTTAATCGAAAACATGCGGAAAGACAAGGTCATAGAGCCTTCTTCGGGCCCCTGGTGCTCGCCGGTCGTGCTAGTCAAGAAAAAAGATGGCAGTACCCGGTTTTGTGTGGACTATCGGAAGCTCAATGATGTGACCAAGAAGGACAGTTATCCACTACCTCGGATCGATGACACCCTGGACACATTGTCAGGCACGCAGTGGTTCTCCACGCTCGACTTACGCAGCGGCTATTGGCAGGTAGAGCTTGCAGACAAGGACAAGGAGAAAACGGCTTTCAGTGTTGGCGATGGTTTGTGGCAGTTCACCGTCATGCCGTTTGGACTCTGCAACGCACCAGCAACATTCGAGAGGCTAATGGAACGCGTGCTAAAAGAGCTGCATTGGCGGACGTGTCTGGTGTACCTCGACGACATAATCGTAATGGGTAAAAGCTTCGACGACCACCTGGGAAAGCTGAAGGAGGTATTTGAGCGGATACAAAAAGCCGGGCTTAAACTCAACCCAAAGAAGTGCTCGCTGTTCCAAAAGGAGGTCAAGTATCTGGGTCATACGGTTTCCGCCCGCGGAGTACATACGGATGAAGGCAAAATCACGGCGGTGAAGGAGTGGCCCCGGCCACGCAATCTACACGAACTCCGCAGTTTCCTGGGCCTGTGCACATACTACCGCCGATTTGTTCCGGGATTCGCGAACATAGCCAGCAGCCTGCACAAACTGACGAAAAAGGGCCAAGCTTTCGAGTGGAACGAGGAGCAGGAACAGGCTTTTGCACGTCTGAAGGAAAAACTGTGCAGTGCCCCAGTTCTGGCCTTCCCCGTGCCTGGGGAGATGTTTGTGCTGGATACAGATGCAAGCGGGAGTAGTATTGGCCGTGTGCTATCACAGATAATAGACGGCCAGGAACAAGTGATAGCGTACTACAGTAGGGTCTTATCGAAACCGGAACGCAATTACTGTGTGACCCGGAGAGAACTGCTGGCGGTATTGGACTGCGTGAAACACTTCCACAAATACCTGTATGGACAAAAGTTTCGCCTGCGCACAGATCATGCGGCATTGAGATGGCTCCTGAACTTTAAAGATCCTGAAGGGCAATTGGCGCGGTGGATCGAGCGACTGCAGAGCTACGACTACACGATAGAGCATCGCAAGGGCAGTAGCCATGGAAATGCCGATGCCTTGTCCCGCCGTCCGTGCAAAGTCGAATGCAGGCAATGCTCGCGAGCCGAAAGCAAAGAACAGATAGTGGACGTCCGGTTGGTCAGCGTCATGCCAGAGGAAGAGTGGTCTGCGGAGAGGCTACAAAAAGACCAGCATGAGGATGCGGATCTTGCAAAAATCGTCGAAGGCAAGGAGCAAGGCGCACGTCCAGACTGGCAGGAGATGGCTGGTGAAAGCCCGATCGCTAAGGCTTACTGGGCACAGTGGAAAAGTCTGCGGCTGAAGGAAGGCTGCCTGTACCGCGAATGGGAGAGCGCGGATGGTCGTACCAGCAACCCCCTAATGGTAGTGCCGAAAAGCAGAATCAACGAGGTCATCGAGGCATACCATAACGACTCCAGTGGAGGGCACCTAGGCATCACCAAAACCGTCGCCAAAATAAAAAGACGATTCTACTGGGTAGGATGTCAGGAGTCTGTAGCCGAGTGGATTAAGAGCTGCGACCGATGTTCAGCCGCGAAAGGGCCGACAAGAAAATCTCGAGGCCGCATGCAGCAGTACAACGTGGGAGCGCCCTTCGAGCGGATTGCTATGGACGTCGCCCGCCCATTCCCAACTAGCACTCTAGGCAACAAATATGTGCTCGTCGTAATGGATTACTTCAGCAAATGGCCCGAAGTGTACCCTATTCCTAACCAGGAGGCCACCACGATCTCGGTAAAGCTGGTAAACAACTGGGTAGCCAGGTTCGGAGTTCCGTTGGAGTTGCACTCAGATCAAGGCCGGAATTTCGAGTCTGCGGTATTCAAGGAAGTGTGTGAGCTGCTGGGGATAAAGAAAACGCGTACCACTCCTTTGCACCCACAGTCCGACGGCATGGTGGAACGCTTTAACCGGACACTGGAGGAATACCTGCGGAAAGTGGTAGGCAGGAATCAAAAGGATTGGGACACGCATATCCCCCTGTTCCTGATGGCGTATAGGTCAGCCCCGCACGACACGACATCACTCACTCCAGCCCGAGCAGTGTTCGGAACAGAGTTGCGGTTACCCGCTGACTTGAAGTTCGGGCTAGTCAGCACGACGGGAGGCGCTAAGACAGACTACGTGGCCAATAAGCGGGCGGAACTGGAGGAAATTCACCAGTTTATAAGGAGCCGCACCAAACTGGTCAGCGATAAGGCGAAAGCCAGATACGATCTTCGGGCCAACTCAGCAGGGTTCCAGGAAGGCGATTTGGTAATGCTCTACAACCCGCAGCGGAGGAAAGGTTTGTCTCCGAAACTTCAAGCGTCATGGGAAGGACCTTACGAAGTCGTGACTAGGATTAACGACGTGGTATACCGGATTCAACGTTGCAGCAATAGAGGCGCCAAGCTGAAGGTAGTCCATTTGGAGCGCCTGGCGCCTCATCACAGCGGAGCCTCAGCACTTGTTCGGGACGAACAAGTCTAAGTGGTGGGCAGTGTAACGATGAGACAGTCTGTCGCGGTGCAAAGCAACCCTGCCGCTACGTGCCGTGCTATAACCCAATCTGGCAACGACGGCCGCGATAATAACTTTTAGTCCAACCTGGCAACGATGGTCGCGGTCATCAGGGAAACTTCTAGTCCAATCTGGCAACGTGCGAGAACGATCTGCGCGACGGCCGGACAGAGTATAAAAGGTGGCCAGATGCGGTGCAGCGAGCCAGTCTGGTTTTGACAAGTGAAGTTGCCACACGGAAATACTTAAGTGTACGAACAGTAAAGTGTAAACTGTGAATAATAAAGTGACTGTTGGTGTATTTTATTGTCTGCGTTTAAGAAACTGACTGTGTTTTATTTTCAAATCACACAATCCAGAGATACGTGACAGCCCACTAGACTTAATATTCGTAACAATATCATCGATTTTACCTACTATCACCACGGGCGGTCAAATTACGGTTAACTACGTAGCCATGGAAATAAAATTATGACATTCACAAAAAAGTCAAAGATGTTACAAATTTTTCAAGAACCTATGTCTTGCCTTTTGTTTTATATATTTACAACCGACTTTTATATATTTATGAATTTCAATGTAAAAACAAAAATGCATTATTTTACGTGTTGTGTGCAGAAAGCGGCGAGACCAAATTTACTATGGTCATGAGTAGTAGCTTCACTTTTAAAATATTTGCCAAAACTATACTTTTTTACATTCAAGAACATAAATGAATGTTGTTTTAATGCTTACAATGAAAAACTTCTTCAGATTCAACCGATTTCGTTAAAAGCTCTGAATACCGTCATTTGACCGTTCGTGGTGCTAGTAGGTATGAGCAAAACCCGGTCCTCCTAGTGTTAATTTAAACCAAAATGCCTGTTGGTAAACTACTATCTGAAAAGGAACAAGGCGAAATTACTAATTTAAACGTTGCCGGGCTTAGTGTAAGCGAAATTTTGAAAGAAATCGGTCGTTCTCGGTGTGCTATTGCCGGATTTCTACGCGATCCACATAATTAAGCCAAACGACGAAGTACTAGTCGAAAACAAAAGCTGTCTGACCATGACAAGCGCAGAATTTTGTTCAAAGCGAGCAATTCGTTCGCCTCTTGTTCGCAGCTCGCAGCCTTTAGAAGCCGGCCAGGGTCTAAAATGACCATTTGGCGTTTGTTAAACAACTCGGAACATATTGTCCAAGCTGTTATGAAGACGGCCCCGACACTCCTATCGCGCCACAAAGCTGCACGACTCCAATTTCCGCGAAATAATCTGGATACTGTAGCCTCGATAGCCTAGCGAGAGTTCACTAGACTGTCATCCCAGAGGTCGTGGGTTCAACTCCCGCCGTGTGCACGGTCCCCGCACTTTTCCATCCAATTTTTCCTGTTTCCAAGTTCATTGATTCCCAACCCAATTATTACTATTCCACTTACTTCCACGCAATAGAACGCGCAATTATGCGCTGTGCGGCTGATAAAAGCAAACAAATAAACAGTTATGCAAAACAGGCGCACGAGCGACATCTGCAAGGGGAAGCGGACAACTGCGAAAACAGCGCGCACCAACCTGATCCTAGCGAGGTCCCCAACCATTCTGCTGTAACCTCCTCACAACAGATGGCACTACGAGTGGAGGCGACGTTCCTGAGCGGCGTTAGATGATTCCATCACTTAGGACTACCTGCGGCAGGCCAATCACCTACCCTGGCAGAACAACACAACTGATTAATGTAACCAACACAAGGCTGTCTTGTGGAGGCCCTATGCTCCCGAGAGGAGTGAACAAGGAACAAAAACAAAAAAAATCTGGATACTTGCTGGGACACGGTAAACATTTTTTTATATGTTAAGTAACATAACTACAAATGCATATTTTTTTTCCAAAAGGTTATCTTTTCTAATGAAAAGAAATTTAATTTGTTTGGACCAGATGGTTGTCGATGCTACCGGAGGGTTTTCAGTTAGGAACCCCTTAAATTTTCTAAAAGAAATTTCGGTGGCGGATCTGTGATGGTGTGGGGCGTATTTCACAATCATGGAACGGTCGATTTCCGCTTCACGAGCTCAAGAATGGGCAGTACAGAATATACTGGAGTGTTGGATCGCGGCCTTCTTCTAGTTTGATTAGAAAACAGATATAAATCATACATTTTTATGCAAGATAACGCAGCCATTCATAAAAATCGGCAAACAACGGGGTTCGAGAATATAGCTCTGGTGAAACTATGGACCGACCAACTTATTCGCACGACTTGATCCCGATTGGAAATATGTGCGGAGTACATGCCAGGCGTGTCTATGCGGAAAATGAAAATACAACTCTCTTGGGGACTTAAAAATTTTTATTTTAAAGAGTGGAGTCATCTGGAACCCCAATTATTGGTTAAGCTTATAAATTCCATGTGAAAACAGTTGTTTGATGTTGGAAAGAAAGGGGCTGGTATCATTATTGATTCAACGTTTGTTAAAGAAATAATAAAATATTTGTTAACGTAAACCAAAAAAACCTATGTGTCTTATAATTTTGTTACGATTGGAGCTACCCAAAATATTACTCATTTTCATAAAAGCTAACGGTATATTTGACAGGAATTTCTAGGAATATTAAGTTGTGCCTAAAATTAAAACTGATACTTCGCAAAATTATTCTGCGTTTTTGCCTTTTACAAAAAAAGTACTGTTTTGATTTGGCAAAGCTGCAAAGTGAAATTTTCTGAGTGTCTTATAATTATGTTACGCACTTTACACGGAATGTACTGTAGTATGTAAATTTGTTATGCCCTGAAATGAATGTGATATAAATGCATAAGTTGACATTAAAAATTAACGAGTTTTTTGTTTTGTTTATCTGAAATTTGCTGTTTTATTGAACAATCGTTTCTGTGTCAATACTATTGTCCGTCACTGTATGTAAGTACATTGTACATTGCACATCATTACCACGACCGTTTTATAGGAGGGGCAAGTTTCTCACACTCAAGCATTATGTGCATGAATGGTGGAAAGCCACCTTTTTTAAGCCACAGGAAGGACTGGATCCTTTTCGCAGGTAATGATAAATATTTTACTTTTGATATCATGGCGTTTCGTGCCGCCAAATTTGCTCAATTTGGCAAGTCGAGATTCAATTTCACAGTGCACTTGCGATTCTGCACTAACCACCAGCTGCCAGAGTTTCCGTGTTAACTTGAAGTTGCTTGCTATAATTTGGACATTTTTGGAGCAATATTCAGTTTCGATTTAGGGCAGTATTTCTGCTGAAATGCTAAAAACTGACTCCTGCGTCGAGGTGGATGGATCGCTTTCGCCACCAATACCTCGCACCCCGCCCATGGTGCCTTAACACCCTGTGTGGAATTTTAAACTAGCACTTAGCGTAAAGTACAAGCTTTTCAGCTTTCTAGGCTTTCCATCGCTGCGCGTGCCATTGTATACACATGCACGCTTATGTCTGACACTGTGTGTGTATGCCAGTGCCTGCGCCTGTGGTGGCCTGTTGGCGTGTGTCCGTATTTTCCGTCAAATATCCGCTGCGTATCACCGCTATGCGTTGATATTTGTTTTTCGATTGCCGCTTGTTCCGCTGCACCCGCGCACTCCCACACACACTACTTAAAATTCTGCTCACACATGTGTGTATATTTAATATTGAGATTGCTCCGCACTTTTCGGCTCTTCATTTGAAATGGCTGTTTTGCCCGAAAATCGCAGATATTTTGCTTCAGTATTTTTTCATTTGCAAACACGCTGTAGCAAAGTAAAAAGAAAAGAAATTTCGTAGGCGATTTACGAAAAATCGTGCAAAATACTTTTGATATGTGTTATTGAAACACCGCTTGGTCACGAATCTGATGTGGCAGCGAAATTCCGAAATTCAGCGCGTAGCGTACGAAAGTGTCTTGACAACTACTGAGCGATGACGATGGCAACTGCACAACGAGAACGGCTCCGTTAGCCTGGCTTCCTTTTTGGCTCAGCGACTCGATAGCCAGGGTGGATTTTGCACCCTCGCTCACAGTTTTTGTTGATTTTGTCTATTCAGCGCTCGTTGCACAGTGGGACGAGGGTGGCCACAACGACCGAAAATTTATTTTGAAATTGTATAATGTTTTATTACGTTTTTTTAATTTGCCAAAACATTAAATACTTGTTTTCTTAAAAAATACGTGCTGTGACATTAATAAGGTCAAGGCATTTAATCCCGGAACTTCGAAGCATTCCTCACTGATTGTACCAGTATATCTTTTTTTAATGGAATGTGTAAAAAAACCATATATTATTAAGAATTAAATACTTTCGCTATGTATACTTTATAAAGTGAAGGGTTCGAAATATCAAAATCAAAAAATGTTTGGCTAAACCATGCCCCTGATCTCCCCAAATTAAGTTTAAACTTACTGTAAGTATTTTGCTCACAAAAAAAATTAATTTAATGGTTTTGTTTTCGTTCGCGATATTTTTGTATGCATTTCTCACAACTTTTGCTGCAATAAAAACCTGGTTTATATAAAATACTGTTTTATTTCATAAACAGCTTAGCAGAAAAAGTATGTGTTTATATTAAAAATTTGAATAGTTTCTATAGTCTTCTACTGAAAATGTTACACAGAACGAAATTTCGAAAAATCCCAGAACTGTAATTTTTTTAGTCCCGAAAGCCCGAGGAGTCCAAAAGCTTCAGAATCCAAGGCTTTACCTAAGATATATTGCTGCCACACTATACATAAGCAACCAAAGTTATATTTTTGTGATTCGAGTACTACAGATTCTTTTACAGAAAAAGTAGGTAGATAAGTTCATTGTATTTGCGTTGTATCTTATCATAATAATTATATAAACATAAAACAAACATAAAATATATAAAAATATACAAGAACGACTTTATAAGTCGTCTACCGGAAGTATTGAGCTAGTATTACGAAGTTTTATTTATCTCTAATAAATTTTCCACAACGTAAAGCACCAAGCGGCCCTTGGAGTGTAAGGTACTTCGTAAAATCTTCGGCCTTGTTCGTATTGGCGACGACTATCGTATACAGCCAACCCTCCTATAACGCGGTACTCTGAGAACGCGGTTTCTATATAACGCGGAGCTGAAATTGCGACAGCCCTCCTATAACGCGGTACTCTTACAGCGCGTCCGTTCAACAACGTCTCATCAGTTCTTTCCGTGCACCCAATGAATGGTTTTAACTGGATATGTTTATATAAACATTCAAGCTTATCTCTTAGCCGTTTACGGCTTAGTTTTCAATCCTCTCAGAGCTCTTTCACAGAAAGGATGGTTTGAAAAACTAAAAAAGGGTACACATTGCACAATATGAAGTTTCAAGGAGAATAGGCCTCAACAGATGCTAAGGCTGCCGAAAATCATAAGCTATAGCTAGCTAGAACTATCAATGAAGGAGGTTATTCACCTGATCCTACTACTACCAGCTAGGACCTACATTTCGAAAAATCAAAGGCGTGCTCAGAGCTTTAAACCTTCAAAAGAACGTTCAATAAAAAGAAAGGATGAATTCAATAAAAAGAATTTATAATTTATTTGGTCTTTTGTATTTATTGGTCTCCATATAACGCGGTACGAATGATGTGATTTGTACTAATTCTGAGTTTCTTATAGCGCGGTTTCCATACAACGCGGTAGACGGTTTCCATATAACGCGGTACGAATGATGTGATTTGTACTAATTCTGAGTTCCTTATAGCGCGGTTTCCATATAACGCGGTACACACTCACCGCGTTATAGGAGGGTTGACTGTACGAAGCAATAACGATCTGTATAAGAACATGGGCGTAGCACAGCGAATTAACATCCAGCGGCTGTGCTGGCTTGGTCATGTGGACGACGAAGCTCCGGCGAAAAAAGTGTTCGATGCAGTGGTTGGAGGTCGACGGCGAAGAGTGAGGCCGTGTCTGGTGGAAGGACCAAGTTGAAGAGGCCCTGTTATCTCTTCCTGTAACCAACTGGAGAAGGCGCGCGCAAAGCAGGGGAGCCTGGAGAGAAGTTTTGCGGCAGGCCGTAACCCGATAACGGGTTCTCATGGCCAGTTAAATAAGTAAAGCACCAAACATTTGTTTGGGTTATTATTACCAATAACTGTTTTAATTTCTTTTGTACAGATAAAAAACTGTTTCCCAAGGGGTTTTTATCCATCGTATTTTAATATTTGACATCTTTCAGGTAAATGTAGGATTGCCTCATTTTCATTAGGATCACAGAACGAACAAGTTTTATTACACAGTTCGTTAAGTATAATGCGACCACTATGGTCCTATTGTTTGTATACTCTTAGTCTAAACCACCCTACAAGAACACTATCGGTCATATGACCGACAGGCCTGATAGAAATATCGGTCAGCACTCGGAACAAAGTTTTTATCATTTTTCCACAGGCCAGTTAACAAAAATGATATAAACTCATGTATACGTGTGACTCCCTTTTTCACTCTAACACCTAAAGTTTGCGGATTTAAAAATGGCAAGCTATGTCGCTCACTCCTATTATTGATGTCCTTCAGTCTGTCTTACTCTCACGCATGACGTTCCGCGACCTAAAAAATGCATAGCTATCTCGCTTGTTTCCAGCTGAAAATTTGAAAATTTGTGTTTGTTCAAAAATTGCAATATGCGTGTTTGGTGAAATTTTAATGCACTGCTTTGGCTTTATTCCTTCTTTTTTACTTTATTAAAATAACAATTATTAACAAACAATAAAAAAATTACAAACATAATATTTAAATTCACCTTCTTCTGCTTTTGTTGACGGTCTTCAGTGCGTTAAAAATATCTGCAAATAAAACAACAATAAATAAATATATAACAATAGAATAACAAATAAATAAATCTGTTGCCATGAATTCCCTAATAATTGCAATCCGCGCAAGCAAAGGTATCGAGGTCTGTAGATTTTCTTACTTACAGCAGCCTCAAATTCCTCCTTCGCTTGCAAGCGTTGCAAAGCTTCTTTTGCTTTTTTCACTTTCACTTTTCTTCACCTCACTTTTCAAGTACTTACCTTGTTTCATTTGCTCGTCGTTCAACATCTTCTTCGTCTTCTGGTTCTGTACAATACAAAGGGTTATTTAAAATAATTAATTTGTAGGAAAAATAACAAATTTTGCTCACCGCTCCGGTGAGCTGAACTTGAACTTTCCAAAACATTTCAAACTAATGGTTTCGTTTTAGCTTTAGCAATAGGATAATAAATAATTCAGCTGGAAAAAGCGGGCGAAAACTTCACCTAGCGAACTTTGCTGAAATGCATACGCATGTAGTGGTAAATTTGAAAATGTTTATCAATGTGTTGGAGTTTTGGTCACCCTGCAAGAACACTTGCAGTCATATGACTAGTCATCTGATCGGAATGTGTGATGGGAATTCAGTCAGATTTCTCATCAGTTTCTGAAGAGCCCAGTGAAAAATCTGATGGGAAATTTTGTTTACGTGTGATTTTGTATCACAATCTAACAGACAGGTTTTCAATACATAATCAAACGTATAGTTGTCCTGCTCACCTAAAATCAGCTCTGACCAGAATTTGGTCAGAACTGATCAGTCAGGTCTGATGCTTTTACAATCAGTCTTGATCGAACTGTTTTTCAGCAATATTTAACAATTGTGTGAACAATGTTTGTATTTTTTATGTTTTATTTTATTTATTTAAAAAGATTGAATGAATAACAATATTATTTTAATATTATTATGTTATTTTTGAACTGCTACCTTGCACTCATGCATCAGCTTACTCTGCGCAAACACCTCGTTTGTTTCCACCAACTGTTGAACAAAATATTAACAAAATTTACGATTTATATTATTTAAAAAACAAGTTTAATATTAATCCTTATCTTCGGTTTCGAGCAGCGCCTTCAATTTCGAAGTTGTTATTTTGAAATTTCAATCAATTCACGCAACTTTTCACAAAATTCACACAAAACCACACAAAAGCTTTTTATAATTTTACTACTCAGTGTTGCCACTTCGAATTTTTGTGAATATTGAAATTTATTACCACATTTCGGATTTTTGATTATTTAGGGATTTTTCAATTCCTGTTATTTTCTTAATTTGGTACAACCTTAAGACGTACATATGCCATATATTTTAATACTTACGGAATTAGATTGTAATACTATAACATTTGTTATGATAATGCAGCCTGCTGAGATAATGCGACTATGAAGTTTTCGTTTAGGGATTTTGAAAAATAGAAAACATATTTTTATGGTAACGCTGTAAACGTACCGCACCATGGCTACATCAGCTATCTCGTTCTCGCATATGTAATTTTATGGTGGCAATGAATGCAATCGAATGTATTTTTTCCAACCGACAGAAAAAAGTCCCAAAATGATAGGGAAATTTTGAAAAAACTATGCATTAGTGTTGGTTTCAATGACAATCGTTTGAAAAAAATCGGTTGGAAAAAATACATTCGATTGTGTTCATTGCGACCATAAAAGTACATATACGAGAACGAGATAGCTGATGTAGCCATGGTGCGGCACGTTTACAGCGTTACCATAAAAATATATTTTCTACTTTTCAAAATCCCTAAACGAAAACTTCATAGTCGCATTATCTCAGCAGGATGCATTATCATAACAAATGTTATAGTATTACAATCTAATTCCGTAAGTATTAAAATATATGGCATATGTACGTCTTGAGGTTGTACAAAATTAAGAAAATCCCTAAATAATCAAAAATCCGAAATGTGGTAAAAAATTTCAATATTCACAAAAATTCGAAGTGGCAACACTAAATAGTTAATTTACAAAAAGGTTTTGAGTGATTTTGTGTGAATTTTGTTTGTTGCGTGAATTGATTAAAATTGCATAATTACAACTTCAAAATTGAAGGCACTGCTCGAAACCGAAGATAATATATTTTTTAAATAATATAAATCGTAAATTTTGTTAATATTTTGTTCAACAGATGGTGGAAACAAACGAGGTGTTGGCGCAGAGTAAGCTGATGCATGAGTGCAAGGTAGCAGTTCAAAAATAACATAATAATATTAAAATAAAAATATTGTTATTCATTCAATCTTATTTAATAGTAAAAATAAAACATAAAAAATACAAACATCCCACATTTTATTTTTAATTATTGCCGAAAAACAGTTCGATCAGGACTGATTGGAAAAGCATCAGACCTGACTGATCAGTTCTGACCGAATTCTGGTCAGAGTTGATTTTGAGTGAGCAGGACAACTACACGTTTGATTTTGTATTGAAAACCTGTGTGTTAGAATGTGATACAAAATCACACGTACTCAAAATTTCCCATCAGATTTTTCACTGGGCTCTTCAGAAACTGATGAGAAATCTGACTGAATTCCCATCACACATTCCGATCAGATGACTAGTCATATGACTGGAAGTGTTCTTGCAGGGCAGCCCTACACGAACTGCCTGACCAAAACTCGACTACATTCATAACATTTTTTAAATGTACCAATACATTTGCATGAAACTTGGCCCATATGGAGAAATACCGCTGCAATTTGTCTTTAATTTAAACTGAAACAAACCATTTGACAACCATAGAAACGTTAATTGCTTATACACGCATGTGTAAGAATGAGACAACAATAGAAGCAACTGCTGACAAGAACTCGCATCGGAGTTAATATAAATGATTAAGAGCCGTCGGCTGCCGAAGCTACGTAGCTCAGCTGGCTAAAGCGTGCGGCCGCGAGGCAAATACGACGCGCGAGCCCAAGTTCAATACTTCGTTGCTTCAAACGCCGAAAAAAAGAAAAAACAGACAGAAGGAAAGAATTCGAATTGAAATTTAATTTAAATAATATTATTTGAATATTTAAATATTTCTGCACTTTCAGTAACTTCAATATTGGGCCAAAGCAAGTACCGAAGCGCAAGACCAAGGAAGCCCCCGCGATGTTCAATGATGCCGGCAATTGGAGTTGTGATCTAAGCAACGCCTTCGATTGCGACAATATGGGATCTCATCTAAGCAGGACCGCAAATGAATTTTTTTAAGTTCAATTTTTTTTATATTAATTCATTTAAATTAATTTTAAATAAATTCAGGCAGAAGTAAAAGCAAACGGGTTTTCCAAAATATTTCAATAAAAACCATTTTTTCATCATGAATGACCGATTTATACATCACATTGTGACCGATATTTTCATCAGCATTTCAGTCAGACATCTCGGCACATGACCGGTCAACTGACTGACATTCCCATCAGGAGTAGGTGAGATAGCGATCTTCTTCTTCTTGACGATTACGAGACTAAGCCTAGGCGTATACGGAGACGCAGGCCGCGCAACACAGCACATGGCAGTGCAGCGCAAATGAAACCGTTAAACCAGAAAATATGTGAACTGTGTATACGAACCTCGTAAAGCCAGCACACGTGTTCCATATTCTTTCCATAAACCCAGCAATACGAGTTATTTGTCTGAATAAGACTTTGAAATAGAACCTATATAATATAATATAGGTGTAATATCGGCTGTTCACGCACTTTTTCAATTAGGTCTTCAATTTTTGCAAGCCAACGTGTCGGCTGCGCGTGAAACTACAACGCGACGCAGGTGTGGGCAGGCACGGCTCTCCGCCGCACGCGGCTAGCCGCTGCATACGGTGTCATATCGTACTGCATTATTTACAAAAAACTGAACTGCATTGAGCTGTCCTGCTTGTGTGGTCTGCGTCTCCGTGTACGCCTAGGCTAAGGCCTGGCTACCCGCAACTAACCGTGTTGTGCGTGTGAATTTTTTTCAAAAGAAAAATAAAAAAGGTGTTTTTCTTCTTTTGGGTGTTAACGCGTATTGAACGCGCGGAGTCTTGACTCGCGGCCCAACGCACTAGCACGCTGAGCTACAGCGGTTGCCGCGGCGGCGGAGGTGAGATAGCCATACAAAGCTAAGTATTTGGAGGTTGGAATACGTATGCGTTAGAGCAGAGCAAAACAACTTTTCTTAATATGCAAAAGGTGTGTGTTAGAGTGAAACAAAAAATCACACGTATACAAAAGTTTTTATCATTTTGGTTAACTTGCCTGTAGAAAAATGATAGAAAGTTTCCCAGCGGGAAAGTTGGGAATGCATGAGGTTCGTGAATTCGTATATGAAAAACCCAAATAGAAAACATATTGTAACGATAAGACAGTCTGTCGCTGTGCAAAGCAACCCTGTCGCTACGCGCCATGCTATAATTCAATCTGGCAACGACGGCCGCGATAATAAGGGGAACTTAACAATATATTTCGACGTAAACGAGTGTGTAATGCATAGCTTTCGTTTCTTTTAATTGTGCTTTGTTTTTTATACCAAAGAGATTGCAAATTCCGAAGAAATTCTGAGAGAGCGGCGAAATCTTTCTTAGAATAAGAAACTGTTTCTTTGAAAAGGTCGCTTCTATTGATTTTCGGAAAAATAACTTCAGTTCTGATAGAAAAATCGTTGAGACAGCAAGTGCGCGTATTGTTGCATCAAACGAGGTAAGTTTTAATAGAGTTTCATTTGCAAAGACAATTAATTTCATTAATCTTTTTAAATATATCTTTAGCAGCTCCCAGCGTTTTCATGCAAACATCACGAAGCCCCGTGGATTAACCGAAACAAGAAATATTTACAAAAATATTCAAAGCAACTTTGGTAAGTATGAATTTACGAAACAACTTTGTTTACTGGATTTTTTTAATATTGAGTTATTTTCCTTTTTCAGAATGCCTGTCCAAAGACCAACAAAGAAGCAAAGGGATATTATTGAAGTGAGTGTATTTTAGTTTTTTAATTTTTGCTTATCTAATGTATTTAAGGTATGTATTTATATGTAATCTGTTGAACTTAAATTGCTTTAAAAATAAAAACTAACATAAAGCAAAACAACAAACATTTTATTTTGGGGTTTACCGCTATGAAATATAGAATCATTTTACATCAACATTAATTTTCAGACATGTACCGTAGCTTTGTTTTGTTAGTTGAGAGGGCTTGGCCGGTTATATTATAGCCTATGTTTGCCGCAATTACACGCTGAATCGTTTGATACCCATATTGCTAAGCCAAAGGTGGCAACGCCGTGCAAAGTGCAAGTGTTTTTCTGGTCGCGCTCTTGGCAAATCTTTAAATTCACAAAAGCCTAGACCAAAGCGTGTGACATCTCGAGATATCGAGTCAGGGATCCTGCCCTGGGTCTGGAGCATCTGTGCTGACCAAGTGCTGGGTCTCCTGTCAACCCTAACTCTTCACGAGTAAGAAACCTGCTGTGCTGGACTGCTGCGTTTTGTGCTGTGTTGCTGTTGTTGCGGTTACAGCTGTATTGCTGTTGTTGCGGTCAGTGCTGTGTTGCTGTTGTTGCGGTTTTGCGCTGCATTGCCTTCTACCTGTCTTTCGCGGCTGCGTGGGCGCTTAAGCATTGCTGCAAGGCGTCATCTAGCGTTGGCTAGCAGTTTGGTTGCTGGTTACGGGAGCGTTGCCAGCGCTAATTTCCTACTCATCAGTGTATACTAACAGGCAACGCAAATGTCACCGACTCCAATGTTGACACGCCAGCAACGTGAACAGCGTGGTAGCAACAAAATTGAAGGTACTCCTAAATCAGTGAGCAGCGGTACAAATACCTTTGGTGAGCAACTTCATGCTCTGGAAGTAAGGCTGAAAGCAAATGTGAAAGAGGAGTTCAAACAACTAGAGAATCGACTTAGGCAACATACCGACTGCTTGTTTGATAGACTCTCTGCGGAAATAGCTCGGGTAGTAAGCAATTTGGAGAGCGAAGTAAGCTCCATTAGCGCTAATTTCGCAAAGTATGATGAAAAAATTCACTGCTTGGAGGAACAAATTAACGCTCTGACTGCGCGATGTGATGAGCTTTCACAACAGCTAAGCAAAAACAATAATCACCACAGCACGGTTGATCATTCTTTGGATGCTGTTCTGGAATATGAGGAATATGAGGTGGGCGTGCTCAATCTTATAAATCCTATGTTAACATCAATGAAACACGGATTCATTCGATATTAATACTGATTTACAGACATGTATCGTAGCTTCGTTTTCTAAGTGTAGTGGGCACGGAAAGTGGGCGTGGCCCATTATATTATAGCCTATGTTTGCCGCAATGACACGCTGAATCGTCTGATACCCATATTGCCTTAATAAAGTATGCCATAGATGAGTTTTGTTACCATAGTAGGCGTAAGAAGGAGGCGTAGTCATTATCATATAGCCTATGTAAAAATTCCCGCAGATAAAAAAATGTTTGGTGTTTATTTCGTCTAAATCGGTTAAATGGTTTTTGTCTGATTGTGGCTCAAAAAAGCAACGTCACACTTGTTTTTATATACACCCATACTAGGGTGGGTCGATTCCGGACTTTTTCGATTCGAGATTTCTAATAGTGCGGAAAAGTTGCCTTAGTACTTCCTGATTCCAATGCAATTTTTTGTTTTGAGATCGGACTGCATCTTCAACCCCAACTCCGGCCTTGAAATTTCGGAAATTTGCCTAAAATCGTGAAATTGCCTACCTAGCGCCTGAAATACGCCTCTCATGGCAAAATCTATAAAAGAAAATTTGTTTGTCGCATCATTAGCTACCGAAATGGTATTATGATCATGGCCGTAGGACGAACCGTTCCCGAGATACGAGCGAAAAGGCGGCGCGCCGCAGCGCAAGGTAAAAATCGGCTTGCGGCCACACTTCTCCCTGAATGCGCCAACAATGACGCCGGCGCTGCGGAGATGTGTTCTGTGCTTCACGCGTCGGGTCGGACCGGCCGGGCCGCTCCCCCCGTCCCGTCACGCTCTTCCCCCATCCCTCTCCCCTCCCCGCCAGACACTAGACTAGAGTCCCGCTGCGCGCCGGGCGCCACCAGCTTGCTCCGTCGTGTATTCCCCTGCGCCATACGACACGTTCGGACAGGTCCCCACACAAATATTCTTTCATCGAGTTCCTTCACTCTTGTCGTTGATTTCGCCGAGTGCTATCACTTACATTCTCTGAACAGAACACAAAACTCAACATGTCTGTATCTAAATTTAAATTTAGACAGAAATGTCCTGTGTTTGGCATATATCCGTACGATCTCACTGAGTCCCAGCTACCCAGTTACCAGGATGTTGTTTTGTATTATCAGTTTGAAAGATTTCGTATAGGGCGACTCCGAGGTGACAACTATGAACCTAGGAGTAAAGAGGTTTCAGAAATAGTTGCAAAAATGGTTGAAAATATTTTCAAAAAGTCATCTATTCCGATAGTCTCACACACCAGAGTTCTATAAATGCTCACCACATACCATAAGAAATTTCTGACACTTAAACAAATGTTTTTAATGAACCAAATAGGTTTGCGCTCTAAAAGAGACGACTTTGTCTCTTCTGCCGCAGAATTATTTGACATCGCTGCTTGTAAATGCATTTATTTTTCTTCATGCAATTGTCCAAAGGAAAGGAAAGTTCCTATCATTGAACAACCATTTCTCTTGGACCAGAGAACCAGAAGAATTGGTCGCATTGGAAGTGTTGATCTACCTGAAACAAAAAAGATTGCAAAGAGAAATGAACGTAAAGAAAAGCTTTCAAAACGTCATTCAACATCAACACTTACCAGAAAAGTATCCGCTACAACACGTGACCATTCAGATCAACCAGACACTCACACAGACGACAACAATGTCGGTGCGTCGCACATACATTCTTCCAAAAACGATGCTGATGCTGAATTTTCTCTTCCATCCTCTAAAATCAAACAAAACACACTATTATTAGAACACACTGCTTTAGCTGCCCAAAGATTCGGATTAAGTGACAGAGCAGCGGCCTTGATGGTTTCATCTGCCTTTCTGGATGCCAAAAAAGCAGCTTTGATAACAGAGGATCAGGCTAGCTTTGTCACTGACAAATGCAAGATTAGTCGAGCAAAAAAAAGTGTTGGAATTAAGCTCCAAAACACCGAAAGTATTGACTGTGTATATGGGCTGTATTTTGACGGCCGCAAAGACAATACACTCACACAAGTCCGCGAAGGTGAAAAGTACTACCGCGACACTGTCAAAGAGGAACATATTTCTCTTGTAGCGGAACCTGGGTCTCATTACGTTGGCCACGTCACCTCTCCTTCCGGGTCAGCTGAGGATGAGATGCAAGCTATATGGCAACATTTACAAGACAATTCAGTAGATGTGGAATCCACTAGTACTTTTCACCTTCGCGGACTTGTGTGAGTGTATTGTCTTTGCGGCCGTCAAAATACAGCCCATATAGAAAGTCAATACTTTCGGTGTTTTGGAGCTTAATTCCCACACTTTTTTTTGCTCGACTAATCTTGCATTTGTCAGTGACAAAGCTAGCCTGATCCTCTGTTATCAAAGTTGCTTTTTTGGCATCCAGAAAGGCAGATGAAACCATCAAGGCCGCTGCTCTGTCCCTTAATCCGAATCTTTGGGCAGCTAAAGCAGTGTGTTCTAATAATAGTGTGTTTTGTTTGATTTTAGAGGATGGAAGAGAAAATTCAGCATCAGCATCGTTTTTGGAAGAATGCATGTGCGACGCACCGACATTGTTGTCGTCTGTGTGAGTGTCTGGTTGATCTGAATGGTCACGTGTTGTAGCGGATACTTTTCTGGTAAGTGTTGATGTTGAATGACGTTTTGAAAGCTTTTCTTTACGTTCATTTCTCTTTGCAATCTTTTTTGTTTCAGGTAGATCAACACTTCCAATGCGACCAATTCTTCTGGTTCTCTGGTCCAAGAGAAATGGTTGTTCAATGATAGGAACTTTCCTTTCCTTTGGACAATTGCATGAAGAAAAATAAATGCATTTACAAGCAGCGATGTCAAATAATTCTGCGGCAGAAGAGACAGTCGTCTCTTTTAGAGCGCAAACCTATTTGGTTCCTTAAAAACATTTGTTTAAGTGTCAGAAATTTCTTATGGTATGTGGTGAGCATTTGTAGAACTCTGGTGTGTGAGACTATCGGAATAGATGACTTTTTGAAAATATTTTCAACCATTTTTGCAACTATTTCTGAAACCTCTTTACTCCTAGGTTCATAGTTGTCACCTCGGAGTCGCCCTATACGAAATCTTTCAAACTGATAATACAAAAGAACATCCTGGTAACTGGGTAGCTGGGACTCAGTGAGATCGTACGGATATATGCCAAACACAGGACATTTCTGTCTAAATTTAAATTTAGATACAGACATGTTGAGTTTTGTGTTCTGTTCAGAGAATGTAAGTGATAGCACTCGGCGAAATCAACGACAAGAGTGAAGGAACTCGATGAAAGAATATTTGTGTGGGGACCTGTCCGAACGTGTCGTATGGCGCAGGGGAATACACGACGGAGCAAGCTGGTGGCGCCCGGCGCGCAGCGGGACTCTAGTCTAGTGTCTGGCGGGGAGGGGAGAGGGATGGGGGAAGAGCGTGACGGGACGGGGGGAGCGGCCCGGCCGGTCCGACCCGACGCGTGAAGCACAGAACACATCTCCGCAGCGCCGGCGTCATTGTTGGCGCATTCAGGGAGAAGTGTGGCCGCAAGCCGATTTTTACCTTGCGCTGCGGCGCGCCGCCTTTTCGCTCGTATCTCGGGAACGGTTCGTCCTACGGCCATGATCATAATACCATTTCGGTAGCTAATGATGCGACAAACAAATTTTCTTTTATAGATTTTGCCATGAGAGGCGTATTTCAGGCGCTAGGTAGGCAATTTCACGATTTTAGGCAAATTTCCGAAATTTCAAGGCCGGAGTTGGGGTTGAAGATGCAGTCCGATCTCAAAACAAAAAATTGCATTGGAATCAGGAAGTACTAAGGCAACTTTTCCGCACTATTAGAAATCTCGAATCGAAAAAGTCCGGAATCGACCCACCCTAGTATGGGTGTATATTGTTACGAATACTAAGTCTAGTGGGCTGTTACGTATATCTGGATTGTGTAATTTGAAAATAAAACACAGTCAGTTTCTTAAACGCAGACAATAAAATAAACCAACAGTCACTTTATTATTCACAGTTTACACTTTACTGTTCGTACACTTAAATATTTGCTTAATCACTCCGTGTGGCAACTTCACTTGTCAAAACCAGACTGACTCGCTGCGCCGCATCCGGCTGCCTTTTATACCTCTCAGGCCATCGCGCAGATCGTTCCCGCACATTCCGGAGTGGACTAAAAGTTTCCATCATTGCCAGGTTGGACTAAGAGTTATTATCGCGGCCGTCGCTGCCAGATTGGACTAAAAGTTACTATCGCGGCCGTCGTTGCCAGATTGGGTTATAGCACGGCACGTAGCGGCAGGGTTGCTTTGCACAGCGACAGACTGTCTCATCGTTACGCTGCCCACCACTTAGACTTGTTCGTCCCGAACAAGTGCCGAGGCTCCGCTGTGATGAGGCGCCAGGCGCTCCAAATGGACTACCTTCAGCTTAGCGCCTCTATTGCTGCAACGTTGAATCCTGTATACCACGTCGTTAATCCTAGTCACGACTTCGTACGGTCCTTCCCATGACGCTTGAAGTTTCGGAGACAAACCTTTCCTCCGCTGCGGGTTGTAGAGCATTACCAGATCGCCTTCTTGGAACCATGCTGAGTTGGCCCGTAGATCATATCTGGCTTTCGCCTTATCGCTGACCAGTTTGGTGCGGCTCCTTATAAACTGGTGAATTTCCCCTTAGTTCCGCCCGCTTATTGACCACGTAGTCCGTCTTAGCGCCTCCCGTTGTGCTGACTACCCCGAACTTCAAGTCAGCGGGTAACCGCAACTCTGTGCCGAACACTGCACTGGAGTGAGTGATGTCGTGTCGTGCGGGGCTGACCTATACGCCATCAGGAACAGGGGGATGCGTGTCCCAATGCTTTTGATTCCTGCCTACCACTTTCCGCAGGTATTCTTCCAGTGTCCGGTTAAAGCGTTCCACCATGCCGTCGGACTGTGGGTGCAAAGGAGTGGTACGCGTTTTCTTTATCCCCAGCAGCTCACACACTTCCTTGAATACCGCAGACTCGAAATTCCGGCCTTGATCTGAGTGCAATTCCAACGGAACTCCGAACCTGGCTACCCAGTTGTTTACCAGCTTCTCCGAGACCGTAGTGGCCTCCTGGTTAGGAATGGGGTACACTTCGGGCCATTTGCTGAAGTAATCCATTACCACCAGCACATATTTGTTGCCTTGAGTGCTAGTTGGGAATGGGCCGGCGACGTCCATAGCAATCCGCTCGAAGGGCGCTCCCACGTTGTACTGTTGCATGCGGCCTCGAGATTTTCTTGTTGGCCCTTTCGCGGCTGAACATCTGTCGCAGCTCTTGATCCACTCGGCTACAGACTCCTGACATCCTACCCAGTAGAATCGTCTTTTTATTTTGGCGACGGTTTTGGTGATGCCTAGGTGCCCTCCACTGGAGTCGTTATGGTATGCCTCGATGACCTCGCTGATTCTGCATTTCGGCACTACCATTAGGGAGTTGCTGGTCCGACCATCCGCGCTTTCCCATTCGCGGTACAGGCATCCTTCTTTCAGCCGCAGACTTTTCCACTGTGCCCAGTAAGCCTTAGCGATTGGGCTTTCACCGGCCATCTCCTGCCAGTCTGGACGTGCGTCTTGCTCCTTGCCTTCGACGATTTTTGCAAGATCCGCATCCTCACGCTGGTCTTTTCGTAGCCTCTCCGCAGACCACTCTTCCTCTGGCATGACGCTTACCAACCGGGCGTCCACTATCTGTTCTTTGCTCTCGGCTCGCGAGCACGGCCTGCATTCGACTTTGCACGGACGGCGTGACAAGGCATCGGCATTTCCATGGCTACAGCCCTTGCGATGCTCTATCGTGTAGTCGTAGCTCTGCAGTCGCTCGATCCACCGCGCCAATTGCCCTTCAGGACCCTTAAAGTTCAGGAGCCATCTCAATGCCGCATGATCTGTGCGCAGGCGGAACCTCTGTCCATACAGATATTTGTGGAAGTGTTTTACGCAGTCCAATACCGCCAGCAGTTCTCTCCGTGTCACACAGTAGTTGCGTTCCGGTTTCGATAGAACCCTACTGTAGTACGCTATCACTTGTTCCTGGCCGTCTATTATCTGTGATAGCACACCGCCAATACTATTCCCGCTTGCATCTGTATCCAGCACAAACATCTCCCCAGGCACGGGGAAGGCCAGAATTGGAGCACTGCACAGTTTTTTCTTCAGACGTGCAAAAGCCTGTTCCTGCTCCTCGTTCCACTCGAAAGCTTGACTCTTTTTCGTCAGTTTGTGCAAGCTGCTGGCTATGTTCGCGAATCCCGGAACAAATCGGCGGTAGTATGTGCACAGGCCCAGGAAACTGCAGAGTTCGTGTAGATTGCGTGGTCGGGGCCACTCCTTCACCGCCGTGATCTTGCCTTCGTCCGTATGTACTCCGCGAGCGGAAACCGTGTGACCCAGATATTTGACCTCTTTTTGAAACAGCGAGCACTTCTTTGGGTTAAGTTTAAGCCCGGCTTCTCGTATCCGCTCGAATAACTCCTTTAGCTTTCCCAGGTGGTCGTCGAAGTTTTTACCCATCACGATTATGTCGTCGAGGTACACCAGACACGTCCGCCAATGCAGCCCTTATAGCACGCGTTCCATTAGGCGCTCGAATCTTGCTGGTGCGTTGCAGAGTCCAAACGGCATGACGGTGAACTGCCACAAACCATCGCCAACACTGAAAGCCGTTTTCTCCTTGTCCTTGTCTGCAAGCTCTACTTGCCAATAGCCGCTGCGTAAGTCGAGCGTGGAGAACCACTGCGTGCCTGACAGTGTGTCCCGGGTGTCATCGATCCGAGGTAGTGGATAACTGTCCTTCTTGGTGACATCATTGAGCTTCCGATAGTCCACACAAAACCGGGTACTGCCATCTTTTTTCTTGACTAGCACTACCGGCGAGCACCAGGGGCCCGAAGAAGGCTCTATGACCTTGTCTTTCCGCATGTTCTCGATCAAATTTGTGACCTCCTCCCTCTTGGCCAGAGGAACTCGTCTTGGCGGTTGGCGAATCGGTTTTGCACTTCCGGTGTCGATGTTGTGCTTCACTATAGCTGTTCTTCCGCCTGCTTCTGCCGCAAATATTGACCCATAGTGCTGCAGGAGTGACCTCGCCTTCTGTTTCTGCTTAGCCGTCAACTCGCTGCTCCACTGGTTCTCCTGCGGTATGGCGTCCATGTTAAAACCGCTCTTCTTATTACCTCCAGGCGGGCTACCCTCGCAATTGACCACTGCTACAGCTTCCTTACACTCGCCAATTACCTCATCTTTTCCGACATATCTGGGTGCATTCAGGGGGTTCAGTATTCTGACTGGTATCCTGCCATTTTTAGGTTCCACTAATGTACGTCCGATGATGATGTTGTCGTGTCCTTGTTTCGGTGCTTCTACTACCCACAGCCGACTCGTCCCATCGTCCTCGTCCACCTTTGCCCACACAATCGCCTCAGAATTCGCTGGTATCCTCCTGTGTTGACACGATACAACCTTCCTTACCGCCACGCTTCGCTCATAGCCGGTGTGCAGCGGGAATTCAACGTTGGCATATCTCAGCACATTTTCCTTCAGGTCCAGCGTAAAACCGTGCCTAATCATGAAATCCACGCCGATAATCACGTCGTCCATTATATCCGCGACGATGAACTCATGTTCCAGGCTGCTGGTGCCGATAGCAATCGTTTTTGTAACTTTACCTCTTACCGGCGCGCGCTCGCCAGTCGCAGTCCGCAGCTGTATGCCATGCAGCGGTTCCCAGTTCTTCAGCAGCTTCCTTTTTATGATCGAATATGACGCTCCAGTATCCAGTGTCAACACGAACAACTTTCCATCTATCCTTCCTTCAATTGTCAAGCTGCTGGGCTGTCGTTTCAGCTGTGAGACAAGGATGGTGGGGCGGCAGATTGTGGGGATCTTATCACGCCCCTTTGGGCTGACCCGTTTTAGTTTAACGGCTCCTCGTCCTCAGCCCTGCGCTTGTTGGCTGAGCCTCGATTGTCAGTATTCCTCGCTTCAGGCGATTGCGATCGAGAACGGGAACGCCTCTTTCGTTGGCGGCAGTCTCATGATATGTGGCCCTGCTTGCCACATACCCAGCAGACAACTTTAGGGGAGACCACTCGTGGCCTGCCCGGTATCTCAGAGCTTATGGCTTGGATCGGAATGTCTTTGTCCGCCTGAATCTGGCGTATCCTTGCAGGTGCATACCGAGTGCTCCCAATCCATGTCGCCTCGTATGTCATCGCGCTGGTTACCGTCTCCTTAAATGTCGGCTTGCCCATCATCAACGCAGTGCGACGTGTTTCTGGATCATGAAGACCTTCAATAAACGACTCGATCTTCATCCTCTCGAGATCATCAGCACCAAATTTCGGGTAGCACAACTGTACGAGCCGCTCAATGTCTGCTGCATATGTCTGCAGCGCCTCGTTGGCTCTTTGCTTGCGGTTCTTCAGCTCACAGTAGTATAGCGCATGGTTGTGCTCGTTGCTATACTTCGCTGCCAACGCTCTCATGATGGCACCCTAATCACTTCTTAAACATTCTGGAACTGATTTGATCACCTCGGCCGCAGGACCTTTCAGCGCCAGTGCCAACCTCCGACCTTTCCTGATATCTGTCCACTAATTTCCAAAGCAGCCAAGTCGAATTGCAATTTAAATGTATCGAACGGCGCAGCACCATCATAAGTAGGCACTTCTGTTCTGGCAGCAAAACCGTCCTGAACCGGTGGCAAACATTCTCGTGGCTGTACCTCTCGAAGCCGTTCGTCTATCTTTCTGTGCATGGAATCTTCCAGACTGTCAACCCGTTTGTTCAAGGACACATCCAGGTTGTCAACTCGTCTGTTCAGGGATTCACCCATTTCGTCAACTCGTTTGTCCCAATTGTCTATTCGCGTCTCGAGATGCTCAACTTTCACATTCAGGCTATTGGAAATTTCCTCCACCTTCTGCTCTATGCGCGCAGAATTTTCAGCCATGTCTCGATTTACAGTCTCGACTTTTGCCGAAATTTCGAGATTCGTAGTTTCCAGCTTTGCTGACATTTCTCGATTTGCTGTCTCGACTTTTGCCGAAATTTCGAGATTCGTAGTTTCCAGCTTCGCTGCCATTTCTCGATTCGCCGTTTCCATTTGCGCCGACATGCCTTTGAGTGCAGCCATTAGTTGGCACATGTCCAACGCTTGTATTGGCGCAGCCGCTGCAGCTGTACTCTGTAGCGAAGCAGCACCAGCAGGCGATTCCTCCACCTTGGCCGACGCCTCTAGTTCTTGCGCTCCAAACTCGTGCACAGTCCAATCGACGCTTCGTGCCTCACATGCTTCTCGCAAGCGCAACTGCAATTCCACATTTCCGCCAGCAGTCGGCAAATTCCAGGCAGCCAGCTCCTTCTTCAGCTGGTCTACCTTCAGCAGCTCGAGTTTAACCATGTCCGTGCTTTTATAGTTATATTTATTTAGTTTACTTTCAATTTTCCACAATCCCACTTCTGACACCAATTGTTACGAATACTAAGTCTAGTGGGCTGTTATGTATCTCTGGATTGTGTAATTTGAAAATAAAACACAGTCAGTTTCTTAAACGCAGACAATAAAATAAACCAACAGTCACTTTATTATTCACAGTTTACACTTTACTGTTCGTACACTTAAATATTTGCTTAATCACTCCGTGTGGCAACTTCACTTGTCAAAACCAGACTGACTCGCTGCGCCGCATCCGGCTGCCTTTTATACCTCTCAGGCCATCGCGCAGATCATTCCCGCACATTCCGGAGTGGACTAAAAGTTTCCATCATTGCCAGGTTGGACTAAGAGTTATTATCGCGGCCGTCGCTGCCAGATTGGACTAAAACTTACTATCGCGGCCGTCGTTGCCAGATTGGGTTATAGCACGGCACGTAGCGGGAGGGTTGCTTTGCACAGCGACAGACTGTCTCATCGTTACAATATAAAAACAAGTGTGACGTTGCTTTTTTGAGCCACAATCAGACAAAAACCATTTAACCGATTTGGACTAAATAAACACCAAACATTTTTTTATCTGCGGGAATGGTACATAGGCTATATGATAATGACCACGCCTCCTTCTTACGCCTACTATGGTAACAAAACTCATCTATGGCATACTTTATTAAGGCAATATGGGTATCAGACGATTCAGCGTGTCATTGCGGCAAACATAGGCTATAATATAATGGGCCACGCCCACTTTCCGTGCCCACTACACTTAGAAAACGAAGCTACGATACATGTCGTTAAATCAGTATTAATATCGAATGAATCCGTGTTTCATTGATGTTAACATAGGATTTATAAGATTGAGCACGCCCACCTCATATTCCTTTTCGCCACGCCCACTATAATAACAAATCAGCCATGGTATATTTGTCTTAGCAATATGGGTATCAAACGATTCAGCGTGTAATTGCGGCAAACATAGGCTATAATATAACCGGCCAAGCCCTCTCAACTAACAAAACAAAGCTACGGTACATGTCTGAAAATTAATGTTGATGTAAAATGATTCTATATTTCATAGCGGTAAACATAAGCTATATAAGGTTGACAACGCCCACCTTTTACGCCTTCCTGCAATGTCCATTATGATGACAGAAATTAACTGTGGTATATTTGTGCAAAAGAACATGGATGGTTTTGCGAGTCATTGCAGCAAATATCTATATGTTGTATGTTTTTTTTTTGGTCCCACGACACTAAAACTCAAAAATTAGACAGCCCTTTAGTTGAATTTTTCACGGAATGATCTTGAGTAAGTCTCGGTAAGCCACATATTGCGAATACGACCCGATACGTAGGCGTGGCACCTCCCATACAACTTACATTTTCAATATGGAATATTTTTGTAATGAGAAGTCGGACAGCATAAAGATTTGGTGCGGGGCCACCGTTTAAATGTGCCGTTTCACTGGTAAAATTTAATGGGCGTTGGACAAGGGGTGTGCCACTTTTTAAATGCCGGTGTAACTTTGGAACTATTCGTTCATATCAATGACACTCGGTACAAACGTACGATTAAGTTGTGTTTTTCGATAGGGGGAATAGGGTGGGTTTTTGACAAGGGGGCGTGGAACCGTCCATACAACTTAAATTTTCAATATGGAATATCTTCGGAATGAAAAATCGGGCAGCATTAAAATTTGGTGCGGGGCCACCGTTTAGATGTGCCGTTTCACTGGTAAAACTTTGTAAGCGTTGGACAAGGGGCGTGGTACTTTTAAGTAACTCAAATGTTTTGAATAACTGTGGAACCACAAATCACACATCAAAGATTTACGTTTTAGATGTGCCCTTCGACATGGGGAATGGGTTGGGTATTGGACGAGGGGCATGGAACCGCCCATTGAACCCAAATTTTTAATGTGGAATAGCTTCGGAACAACAAGTTGGAAAGCTTTGAAGTTATGGGCGTTGAACAAGGGGCGCGGCATATTGTTTGTGACTGAAATTGTCCCCGCAACTTTGGAACTGAAAGTCGCATATCAATGAAACCGAGTCACACCCTTCGAATGGAGGCATAGATTGGGCATTACATAAAACAGGCGTGGCATCGCCCATAGAGTGTAGTATGAAAAAACTTGATTTATTTGGCCCATTAACTTCAAGCTTGCGTGCAAAGCCGCAGGGCCCTACTAGTATTACATATTAGTGGCTTTGATAAATAATAATGTTTCCTTCTATATATATAAAAACTAGCTCGGCCCCGCGGCTTCGCACGCAAGCTCTCTTGTTTCATCCGATACAAATTTTGAACACATTGTTGACCCCGTCAGACTTTGATTTAAAAAAACAACATATGTCTATTAACTTTGATGTCAAGTGGTTCTAACAACTGTGAATTCAAAAGGCCCTTTAAATCATCTCAACAAATTCTTAACCCTTAGTTTACCACGGTAGATTTAGATTTTCAAAAATATGAATAGCACATTTTAATTATTTCCCGATTGAAGTGCTTTTTGTCTAAGTTTGAGTCAAAAGGACCAATAAATCGTGTTTCTCTATACAAACTGTTGACCCGTTGTTGACCCCGTTAGATTTGCATTTTCAAAAAAGTGAAAAACACGTGTAAAATTATTTCTCACTAAAAATACTTTCACAAAGTTTGAAGTTAGTGGGCCCATTAATTCATGTTTTTTTACAGTTTCACCGTACAAACTTTTAACCGGTCATTGACCCCGGCCGATTTTAATATTCGGAAAAAATGAAAAACACGTATCGAGTTATTTTACATTTGAAGTACATTCACCAAGTTTGAGGTCAAAAGGCTCAACAAATATTATTTCTTCATACATACTTTTAACCTATCGTTGATCCAGTTAGATTTCGATTTTGAAAATAATGAGAAACGCGTGTATAATTTTTTTTATTTCAAGTATTTTTACAATTTTTGAAGTCTTTAGGCCTATCGGTTCATGTTTTTTTCGAGTCTACCCTTAACCCTTTGCAGCACGTGGGTAAGACGTATATACCACCTAGAATACTACCATTTTTTTCAGTTTTCAAGTTCTTGTGACTCGACTTTTATGATTCTACATTGAAATGTACTGTATTTACATGTTCATGGTTCAAAATTTTTACTTTACTTACTTACTTTTATCGAATGTTGTTCATCAATTTGTCAATATCAATAAAGAAATAGTAAAAATAGTCACTTTTTGCAAAGAAAGTTCATTATGTGGAAAAGTTTTTAACGGATTATCATGATAATTACTATTATTAGGTTTTAAATGTCGCTGATTAAAAATTCGAAATCAGATTTTCGAAATTCAAAATGGCGGATCCAATATGGCGGACCGAATCGGTTACACTTATTTATATCTGTCTGAAAATTGGTGTAAGGGGGTTTTTGGGGTCGCTGAAGACGATGCAGATATCAAATTTTCGAAATTAAAAATGGCGGATGCAATATGGCGGACAGAATTAGTGAAACTTATTAATATCAATATGAAAATTGGTATACAGAGGTTTTCGGAGTCGCTGATTCCGAATATATTATTAGATTTTCGAAATTCAAAATTGCGGGTGGAATATGGCGGACACAATATAGAAGTCATAAGTATATGTTCCATATTGATATGAATAAGTTTTACTAATGTTGTCGGCCATATTGGATCCGCCATATTGGATTGCTGAATTTCAAAAATTTGATTACATATTCGTGATCAGCGACCCCGAAAACCCCCAGGGCGACTATTTTCATTGAAAAAAAGTTATCTGAAAAATTTATGCTTCAAAGGGTTAAACAAATCTTAACCCATTGATGGTCCAGTTAAATTTTTATTTTCGAAACATTATAAAATACGTGTCGAATTATTTTTGGTTTAGAGTAGTTTCAGGAAGTTCGAAATCAATATGTGTCTTAAATCACTTTTCTTCATATAACACCTTAACACATGTTTTACCACTTTACACCCCGAATTTCAAAAATTCCGTTTAAGCGGAGGTTCATTTTTCAAGAAGTACCTACAGTTCAAATTTCATGTTTGTAGCTTCAGTGGTTTGGGCTGAGCGATGATGAATCAATCAATCAATCAGTCAGACAGTTAGGGCAAATAATCTATGTATATAAAAATTGAGGCGGTACCATGCCCTCTTGTCCAATGCTCACAACTTTCTTCTAGTCGAATTGTGCTACAAAGTGGAAAGTTCGTACTCAGTTTCACTGATGTGTGTGTGTACTGCATAACTGTTGGATCATAAAAAATGTGCCACGCCCCTTGACCAACGCCGATCAAATCTCATCAGTAGAATGACACATCTATGAAACGGCGGTACACCAAATTTCAATGCTGTGCAGCTTACAACTCCGTAGCTATTCCATTTAAAAGATTTAAGTTGTATGGGCGGTGCCACACCCGATTGTTAAATACCCGCCCCATTCCCTCTGCCGAAAGATATAATTAAGTGATAGGTTCATACCAAGTTTCATTGAAGTACGATTACAGTTCTGCTGACTGACATGACTAAATGGTAAATTCGTACTAAGTTTCATTGATGTGCGACTAGCAGTTCCAAAATTATGCGGATAGTTTGGGCCAAACAAATGTGCCACGTCCCTTGTCCAACGCCTATAAAATTTTAACAGTAGAATAACACATCTATGAGGCGTCGGTACACTAACTTTCAATGTTGTACGACTTGCAATGCCGCAGCTATTCCACTCAAAAGAATTGAATTGTATGGGCGGTGCCACGACCCCTTGTTAACCCTGAGGTCATAACGTTATTTTTTACCCCTGAAATCATAACGATACGTCTGGGAGACGTATACAGATTTACGATCTTAAACCGATATTTAAAGGTACGATATCAGCAAATATTTAAAAGTCATAATTGCTAATTATATAACTGAGATAACTGACAATTTGAATTTGCTGTGAGAATAATTGTGGAAGAGAGCGCAAAACGTAAAAAGAGCATACGTCTCGCAGACGTAACATACGTTATGACAGTAGGGTTAAATACCCATCGCCCCATTCCCTCTGCCGAAAGATATGATTAAATGGTAGGTTCGTACCAAGTTTCATTGATGTACGACTTACAGTTCTGCTGCATAAAAAATGTGCTACGCCCCTTGTTCAACGCCCATCAAATTTTAACAGTAGAATGACACATCTATAAAACGTCGGTACACCATTGAATTGTCTGCGCATAAGCCATAAGGCCACCGATTGCAGAACTCGTCACTGCAGTAAATGTAACAAAAAACATAACACACTACTGCATCTATCAGAGCCAACCAAGGCTAGTAACCAGCCAGGTCCCAACTCCAAGCAGGAAGTGCTGGTCGAGAGAACCCACCAACAGCCTTCAGCACTGCTGAAGGCATTTTCGCCAAACCAGGGGTATGTTCTGCTCAGCACCGCCATCATAAGAATAGCTACGATCCATGGTGATTTCGTCAACTGCAGAGCAATACTGGATTCTGGATCACAAGTAAATTTAGTGACGGAAAGATTGGCGAAGAAACTGAACCTGCAGCTGCAGCCATCTCCATTGTGGATAGAGGGTATTGGTAGAAGCATCAATAATTTCAACGTAGCCCTCAGCGCTTTCGTCATGCCCCGGATCATTTCAGCCCAACCAACTCAGTGTCTGAATACTTCAGACTGCCCGATTCCACGAAACAAAAATTTAGCTGATCCGGACTTTTTTAGCCCAAATTACGTTGATCTATTAATCGGGGCAGAACTATACCACAGCCTTCTGTCAATAGGCCAAATTAAATTGGCTGATGGATTGCCGAATCTGCAGAATACGGTTTTCGAATGGATATGCAGCGGCAAAATTTACGGTGGAATCTGGCGGCTGGAGGAATTCCCAGAGAACAAGGATCAATTTACGAATGCAGAGAGAAAATGCGAGGAATCCTTTGCCCAACACACCAAGTGCAATCAAATGGGGCGATTTGTCGTGAAAATTCCGTTTAATGAAGACCCAGCAGCTCTTGGCGAATCCATGCAGATGGCAAACAATCGATTTTTCAGCCTAGAACGTCGCCTGTCAAAAAACCCAATGATGAGAGAAATGTACATTAACTTCATGCGGGAATACGAACATCTCGGACATATGGAACGAATCAATCGCAACGCCATATTGACTCCTCACTACGTTGTGCCACATCACGGTGTAACCAAATTGGACAGCACAACAACAAAGTTAAGAGTTGTCTTCGATGCATCCGCAAAAACGTCAAGCGGGGTTTCACTCAACGACATCATGCACAATGAGCCAGTCGTACAAAGCGAATCAACATCCATCTTATTGCGCTTTAGAAGGTCACGATTCGTCTTCACAACGGACATCGAGAAGATGTATCGTCAAATATTGATTGATCCAAGAGACGAACAATTCCAAATCATCATCTGGAGAGAGTCAGCGCAGGACGAGTTGTGCTATTACAAACTAAAAACAGTAACGTATGGAACAAGAGCAGCACCCTACCTAGCAACCAAATGTCTGCAGACTTTTGCAAAAGATCATGCAGTGCAGTTCCCACTCGGGGCAGATACTCTAAGCAAGGACTTCTACGTCGATGACGGTCTGAGTGGTTCAGACAGCCTGATTGAAGCAATAGCAGCAAAAGAACAACTCATTAAGATTCTAGCGACAGCTGGTTTTAGACCACGAAAGTGGTGTGAAAATCATGCAAAATTACTTCAAGGGGTTACCTCCGGAGGATCAAGATGTAGACCTAGACATTAGCAACGACTCACATAATACAGTGAAAATCTTAGGTCTTACATGGCTGCCAAAATCGGATGAATTTTGCATCAAAACAAACCGGGCTGTCGATGGGAAAATAACGAAAAGGACAGTGACGTCTGACTTGGCACACATTTTTGACCCATTGGGATTGATGGCTCCGGTGGTAGTTAAGGCCAAAATGTTTGTTCAAATACTGTGGCAATTAAAGCTGTCATGGGATGAAGCCCTACCAGTGGAAATGCACACTCAGTGGACTACCTTCCGCCAAAACTTAGGTTTTTTTTTCTCTGTCGGAGGTGGAAAATCTTCGGAAGATACTGAGCTCCAGCTGAGCTAAACACCAACCCTCCATCGTCGACCTTTATCCCCGCGGGACCGCCTCCAGGCATTACGTCGCGGGGCAGGTTTGGTCTCACGTAGACCTCAATCTGCTAGTCGCGCCTCTGGGCGTCGCTCCCATTCATATCACCGTTGTAGCGTCATCACTTCCGATGCGAAATGGTCGACTGCTGTCCAATACGTCTCCGTTTCCAACATCTTGTGGATTAGAGTCTGTGGCGTTGGCATCGTCCCGAGCTGGTCCGCCAAGTGGCTTCGTTGTTGTTGGTATCGGTGGCAATCGAAAACAACGTGTTCCGTATCTTCGGTTGCGTTACAGCAATGATCACAGTAAGGGTCTGCCTCGTACCCGAATCGGTGAAGATAGGCCTTAAAACATCCATGGCCTTTGAGTATCTGTGTTAGGTGAAAGTTGGTTTCACCGTGCTTTCTTTTCATCCAGGTCTCGATGTCTGGAATGAGCGTGTGCGTCCAGCGTCCTTTCGTTGAAGAGTCCCATCGTTCTTGCCACTCTCTCGCTTTGTTTGTTTTGATGGTCTCCTGTCTCTCTTTGTTTTCTGCGGTCCGAAGTTCCGCTGCCTCGCGTGCCGCTATGTCGACGGGCATTCTGCTCGCAATTACGTTGGCAGCGTCATCTGACAGCGTCCGGAAGGCACTGCAGACCCTGAGTGATGCCAACCGGTGTGCTCTTGCCACGTCTTTCAAATATGAAGGTGTCTCGGTTGCTGGTCCCCAAATTGGCCAAAACTTGGGTGAGCTAAACAATGTGGGGGTGCCACGACACATTATGCACCACAAGCAATCAAGAAACATTCAAATTCACGTGTTTACCGATGCATCCGAACGCGCCTATGGAGCCTCTATTTAAATCAGAGCAGAAATTACTGATACAACTATCTCTGTCCCACTACTCTGCTCAAAATCACGGGTCGCTCCGCTCAAAACGCAGACAATACCGCGGCTCGAGTTATGCGCAGCACTGTTAGGAGCACAACTGGTGGCAAGAGTAAAAAGAGATTTGGAATATGAGCAGCATCCGATTTATATGTGGACTAATTCGAAAATAACGTTACATTGGATTAACTCAGATCCATCCAAATTCCAAACCTTCGTTGCTCACCGTGTCAGTAAAATTCAACAATTGACACTAGTTGAACAATGGCGCCATGTCAACACCAAACACAACCCAGCTGACTTGCTATCTCGAGGTGTAGATCCACTTGTGTAAGTTAACACGGTCCACATTTAAAACTTCAGAAGTATGTTTCCCACGATGCGAAACATACCAACAACAATACACGTAAACTGCTGACACCATGTCTACGAAACCGCTGCACCATATCATATAGCCACTGCACGCGCATCCGCCAAAAGCGCAAGCACTACAAATTTACCGAAACTCACCTGCGCAACTCACCCGCAACGTGACACAGAGGCTTAGTTTTAAGAGAACCAAAATTGTAAGTCAGTTCTAATTTTAGTGTTGTTGAATAAAGACCGGCTTCGGCCATAAAATAATTTTTTTGAGATTTTTATGCAATAAATCTCTTAACTGGCGCCCAACTGCTAGTTCGCAAGTTCAGTCTAAACCGAAAGTAAGCAAGGCCCTCAAGTAGTGCCACGCGAGTGCAACGAGTTACCCACAACGCCCTCAAGTAGCGCCACGAGTTACTCATCCCGCAACTTTCCAAGACCAAGGCCCTGAAGTAGTGCCAGAACCGCAACAGCAACGAACCCGTGAATAACTTCATTAGAAGAACATCACGCACCCACAAAGAGTGCGCTTCGTTGGACCCCGAGTACGAGCCGAAAGGGACAATCCGCAGCGCCGTGGGATGATCCTCTTTATAGTGTAGGCTAAATAAATTATTTTTGTTAAATTGCTTTTAATTTAGTTTTAATGTTAAAACATTGTGGTTAAGTGATAATCAACCAAGGTCAAAGAAAATAGAAAGAATATCAAAAAAAAAAAACTAAAATAAAGAATTTATAGAATCCCCTCAAGAAACAGGGTAACAACAGTGAAATAAAGTGAACATAACAATTTGTAAAATCATAACAAAGAACACAAGCTGCGACACTTACGAGTCCCTCCAGCTTATAACTAATCCTAGCTCCGCGAATCCCCTGGACCCTCCGGAGCAGAAAGGAACTTCTGCATAGAAGAAGTAATCTATACTATTATGGGTCAAATTTTCTCAAGTGGGCCACTTTAAAAACGATGGTCTCAGTTTTCGTTGATCAATACGGTTTTCGATCGGCTTGGAGGTAAAAACGACACCCCAAAAATAATTTTGAAAATAAATGTTTTTTTCATTAATTACACTGCACAACAGCATGTCTGTTGCATGGAGTTTTTTACATGAATCTGAATCGTTTTTCCACGCTGTTTTCAAAACCATACTCCGTTTTTATGTAACAGCTCTAGTTTTTGCGAAAAATGGGCGTGTCACTTTTTCGAATTTTCCTCGGCTTTTTTCTCGTTTTCGACTGTTAGTTTTTAACCAATAATCCTATCGACATGATTTTCATATCGTTGCACTTACAACATTTCACGCCATCTTTCCTGACATTAATCAATTTTATGCGTTCTAAATGGGCGTGGTAATAAGGTTTCAAAGTAAGGAAATATTGAATTTCAAGGCGTTTTTTCTTATGGCCAAAATTGTACAGTTGTTTCATAAATCAAGTTTCGAAGTATATGAATATCTTAAGAAGAAACATCAAGCAAGACAACACAGCCAAATTATTTGGCGGAATACACATTCGCATCGAAATAATAACAAAACTGTACCATAGCGATTTTCATCTCTTTTCATACTTTTTCCTTAAAAAATTAGGAGCCTCAAAATATGCTCTTTTATATGTTCCATTTATAGTTTGGAGTACAAGCAAAAACCAAAAAGATTTTGAATTCTCGAAACAAAAACAAATTAAAAACTTTGCATATTTTCAGGCCCCTAATTTTTTAAGGAAAAAGTATGAAAAGTGATGAAAATTGCGATGGTACATTTTTCCTGTTATTTCGATGCGAATGTGTATTCCGCCAAATAATTTAGCTGTGTTTTATTGCTTGATGTGTCGACTTTCATTATACACCTAACTCGTTAATTGTTTTACAAAAAATGTGTGTGTTTTTGACCATCAAAGAAAACGCCTTAAAATTCAATTTTTTCCAACTTTGAGGTCCAATTACCGCGGCATTTTAACACCTATAAAAATAAGTTGCATCGGAAAAGTAGCCGTGCGGTATTGTTAATGCGATAAGGTGAAAATCATGTCAATAGGTTTTTTGGTTTAGAAACTACGATCGAAAATATGGAAAAAGTAGAGGAAAAACTGAAAAAATGACAGGGTACCTATATCTCACAAACTAGAGCTGCTAGAAAAAATCGGAAGGTGGATTCGGAATCAGCGCACACAAATTAGTAAGAAACAGTAGAAAAACTCCATGCAACAGAAAACAAGTGTTTTTTTGTTGCGCTGTGTTATTTACAGTTAAAGTTTTTGATCATGTTTTTTTCAAAAATTCATCTCACGAACGGTTTATCGGAACTCAACGTTTTCTACATCCAAATTTTTGTCAATTAATATACTTTGCCATGAAAAAATCTTTCTTCACAATAAATTATTATTTAGCTGGAAAATCCTATTTGTTGTAAATAATTGAAAATTAATGAAACTTCTCCGCCAGCGAGAAAATTTTGACACATTTCATTCAATTCTACAATCCCTTACAAAAATTTTGGTGAAAAAAAAGTCATTATTTTGCGTTAGGTCAAAAGTTATACATGTTTTTGTGACCGCGCTCCTACCTCTAGCGCTGCACGAGCACGTATTGACGCGCGCGCGCTTAGTTATCGTGTCACATGATGACGATTCGGTCACACGAAAACTAAGCGCGCGAGTTACAGCCCCCACTGCAACAACTCCAACAACAACGAACAGCGCACCGCCAAAACCACCGAGAACGATGTAACAGGCCGTTGACACCGACACAACAACAAAAACGCATTCAATGCACAATTGCAAATAGGAAATAAGATATACGAAATACTTTGCTTAGTAAGCGTCTACGGACAGAAATATAGAATAAGCACTTTTTGTAAACTAGCAAATAAGCTTTCATAATCAATTACCAAAATAAAGTCAATCACTTTTGATTCAGAAGACAACCGCAACAGTAGTGTTTCGTTTTCGCTCCAGTTGTGGAGCTAGCTTTATATTTTTTTTTGGTGATACGCAACGGAGAAACGTAAGTGGCGCAGTCGGCAGCCACAGTGGACAGCCGAAGTAGTGACAAAAAGTAGAAAGTGCCAGTGTACTACGCCAAAGAAGGACTTCCATAGTGCATCGAGCATAACCAAAGGCAGCACCAACGACTTTCATCCACAGATAGCTGAAGGAGCTCCATAGTGCATAAAGCATAACCGAAGGCAGCACCAGCGACTCTCATCCAAGGATAGCCAAAGGACCCCCACAGTGCATCAAAGGCAGTACCGGCAACTTTAACCTACGGACAGCTGGTGGATCTTCATCCCTTACCACTGTGTAATGAGAACCTTAATCCACGTTTACTCCATCGCGTAAGTGCAGTATATATTGTATGTTCTATAATAAATAGCCTAAAGAATTTTACAAATGGGCATCTCCCAGTGGCACGGACGCGACATTCGCACGCTTTCAATTACACCAAAAACAAGAAAGAAACACAAGAAGTCGATATGTTTTTTTTAGTGTTCTAACGCGCTGAAATGGTGCTACATTTTAGAAATATACTTGAAAGATTTAGTACAAATTAGTAGAAAATAAAAAGCAATTATGCAATGAAACGGACGCGACAAAAAAGAGAAGTTTTTTTGAAGCTCTTATAGAAATATACAAAATTTAGCGATTTTTGGGAACTTTTCTTTTATATATATACATGCAAATAAAGGTCAAAGGATAACTTTTCTTCGTAGACTTATGAAATATGAGAATTTTCTCTTACCTTTTTTTAATTAGGTATATCATGAATACGGACGCGACATCCCGGACGCGACAAATTTTTCCAAGGGTATTCCCCTTATTAAATACAGTAATCATTTTCATTATAACACTTCAACTTTTAATAACAATAACACATAACAAGTTAAATTCAAGTTACAGCAATCAAAATAAGGAAAAAATAAAGTTAAAAGTTCTTAGTGTGGTTTATTTAATTTTCCTGAGGAACTCTATTGGAATTAGATCTTGTTTAATATCGTGCAAACAGCTCTTACATACATTAGCAATGCACCTTTCATTCATCACATCGCAGTAAACTGGTTTTAGAAATAACTTAATAAATTAATTAAATTAAATTAATTAACTAGCTGAACATATTTGTGCAGTATTTTTCATTAACCCTTTCCGGAAATTTGTATGATATATCGTACAATTTTTAAAAAAATTTTTTTTTTTGACAGCGAACGTATTTTTTATGAAACGGCTTTTTAATTCTTATTAAGTAGGTTATATTTTACCATTCTGTTTGAAAATATAAATCACAATAGCCGTGGCTATACAGTGTGAGTGCGTTTTGTAAGCAGCTCTTTGCAAGAATTTGGCTATGCGATGCTTCTGCGGAGGAATTTTTAAATATGTAATAATTTTTATTAGCAAAAAGACAAACAATTTCAAAGTTTGAATCTCAGTTGATTTATAAAACTTATTAAATTTAACAATTTTTGCTTCTAAATATTTTTCCCGAGCCTTTAAAAAATTGTATGATATATCGTACAAATGACCACAAGGGTTGCAAAGCTTTGTACGATTTATCGTACAAATGGCAGGCAAAGGTTGCAAGTGCTGTTTGCATTTTTTTTTAAGTTATGGATTGGTAACAGAATTTTTCTGTTTGCTTGAATGCCACGCCCATCACTAAATCGTATGACTAATACAATTCGACTGATCGACTATTTCTATTCAGAAATAACAATTACTTAACGATTTTGTGTTTCACTGGGCAGACACAGATTATGTAAGGTTAGACATGAGTACTTGCCACTCCCACTACGATAATAAGAATCAGCTATATTCGGTATCTTTCTACAAAGCTATATGGTGTTTGGTTGATTCTGTGTTTTATTGAGGGAAAAGGGCTTTGCAACAGCAATAACGGTTTTATAAGGCCTGATAGATGTTACTCAATTGTTTATATATATAATTTATATAGTTTTCGATCAATGAAATCACGTTTTGATTTTTGTTGTTAAATTTATATTTTCTTATCAAATAAACCAATGAATTGTTCATAAAATAAAAAAAAAACGAAAAAAAAGTTTCATGCATTTTTACTCCTTTGCGGACCATTGTACAAAATTGCTGAAGCTGTTATTCGCAACCAAAATAATTTTTTTGATATTTTCTTGTATTTTATTGCTAAAATGTTCAATGAGAGTCAATATTTTGAAAAAAAAAATTGTATCTCAAGAAATGCGGAAATTTACCGGAAATCGAAAAACAATCGAATCGATTCAGAGCTTCCGGTTACGGACGCGACAAATTTTAAACACCCATAAAATTTTTTTCCGATTTTGCCGGGAACCAATTATTATATTTTCCTAACGGGAACAATGCACCTATTTAAAAACTGACAGCTACTTGCATCTGAAAAGTTTGTCCACTAATGGCAACAACTAATAAGGTTTTTTGGGCACGGACGCGACAATAGGATACAGGAAGAAGCAAACTAAAAAAACTTCCGTTCTTCGAACTCCACTTTCTCTCGCTTTCTCTAATACATAAGATTGTTGTTAGTAGAAAACTTTTGCATTACAACAAAAATATAATATTACTTGAATAAGATAAAAACGCAAAGACAAAATGTGCATATAATTCGTCAAAAGGCTCAGAAAAAAATTTTTTTTTTTACAGTAGTATATTTCAGTCAAAAATTAAAAAAAATTAAAAATTCTTTTACATTTATAAAATATAGATATTTAAGCTGTATTATTGGATAATAAAAAGTTTTTCTGAGCAATTTGAATTTTTCACTCGTGGTGGACCTTTTTTGGGAGATGCCCAAATGTAACTAAATAAAGATCAAACATAAGCACTCGTAAGAAAAAAAAAAAAGAAGAACAAATATTTTAACAAAATACGGTATTATAAGATATAATGAGATGGTATGAAAATATAAAAACAATAAGATCATAACAAAAGCAAAATTTCGATTGCGACCTTCAACGAAGCACTCCAATCATCTATAAAATAATCCTAATTCTGCGACTCCCACGGGACCCTCCAGAGTAAAAAGGACCCCCCTAAGAGGGATAACAAAAAAAAAAAAAAAAAAAGAAAGAAGGATAGAAACCAATAAAACATACCGGCATACAAAAAATATGCGAAAAACAGTTCTTAATTCACAACCGCATCAAACTCTGCTACTGTGAAGACTCGATCCACAAACGCATCAAACTCTGCAACTGTGTCGATCGTCAAAGAACATTTTTTTTTTCTCTCTTCACACGTAATCTACGGAACCCAAATTATTTGGCACCTAGTCCTTACAACAGCATCAAACTCTGCGACCGTGAGGGCTATCAAAATTTAATAAATCAAAAAAAAACAAAACAGTACACACACATCTTAAATGCCTAAAAGTCAAAAGGCTGCACAAATACACAAAATTATACCTTACCAACTAAGAAGACTAACCCGAAGCTTGACTTCCATACACGAGAATACAGCTTCCGACAATTTAAGCGAAAACAGTTACGATCATCAATCTTCTGTAGGCGAACCTCTAAACGACACAATCATGCAAACATCAAATGACCAACCAAGCCCCACTGCATCAAACCAAGTAGACATTTTTAACTCTTTAAGAATTCCGGACGCCATAAAAGACCTACCCAAATTTGACGGGAACCCAAGACTGCTAAACGAATTCATTAACAACGTTGAGGAGATACTGCTCTACATAAGAGGCACGGACAACACCCCGTACGGACAAATATTATTACGGGCCATTAGAAACAAGATTGAGGGTCAGGCCAATGAAATACTTAACATGTATGGCACCCCGTTAATTTGGGACGAAATCAAAGGTAACCTCATACTTCACTACGCTGACAAACGCACAGAAACATCCCTCATCAGAGACCTGCATAACACCATGCAAACCAACAAAACGGTTGAAAACTTTTATAGTGAAATAGTCGAACTACAATCGGCATTATGCAACAACGTTTTACTTAGCGAACAGGACTCAAATGTAATAAAAGCAAAGAAAGATCTCTACGCTGACATGTGTCTAAACTCATTTCTTAGCGGTTTAAAAGAACCCTTAGGCTCCAGAATACGGACTATGCAACCGAACTCGTTAGCCACAGCCCTAGCCTTCTGTGTAAAGGAACAAAACATTTCTTACCAACGAATAAGCTCTCAACAATACAAACCATACTATCAAAATTATCAAAATTATACAAATAGGACTAACACCCAACCCCAATTCCCAAACAGAATGCAATACCGCAATCACCCATATCCACAACAACCGTACATAAATAATAGACACTCCACTAATAATTATCAGAAAAATCAAAACCCCATAAACCCATTTAACAATAGAATGATAAAAAATACTCCATACAGGCCAGAAAATTCTAATACAAGCCCGATAGAAACAACACAGACACAACAAAACACACTAACACAATTTAGACCCAAACAAAGCACACAGACAAGATATTCAAGACCCGGAAATTTTAACTTCACTGAAATAAATAACCATCAACACACCTTAGACCGATATTTCGAAAAAGATGCTAATAACTTTACCAACATAGAAGACCAACAAAATTTTTTCAACTCAGCCTCGGGAACACAACCGGATACATAGAAATAAATAAGCACGGAGACACCCTACCGTATATAAATATATCCTCACCCTTCGGCAGAAACCTCAGGTTCCTGTTAGACACTGGAGCTTCTATATCCTTCATCAACCCAGAATACATTCCTGAAAATAAACAATACAAGTGCGAACAAGTCACAATCTCCACAGCCTTGAAGAAACACCAATTGGACAAAAAAACGACCTTACCAATTTTCAAAGAGTTCAACCAAGATGGTTCATTTAACTTCTTAATATTCAAATTTCACAACTATTTTGATGGCCTCCTAGGTTTAGACACATTAACACTATTGGGCGCGAAAATCGATTTACCAACGAAAACACTAGCAACAAAAAACGCAGTTAACGAAATTAAACTTAAACCCAACCTAACGTCAGGTCAAATACTAATACCCGGTAAATCCAAAATGCTAGTTAAACTTCCAGTAGACGTTCAACACGGTAACATCTACATTGACACAATCGAGCTCAAACCAAATCTCTTCCTTTCCGAAGGACTCTATCACGCCGAGAATTGGTACAGCACAATTGAATTAATCAACTACTCCCAAAGCGAAGAAGAATTCCTCATGGAACAACCACTAAAAGTTGAAAAATACTTCCCCTCAAACTATGTAGAACTCAACAATATAAATTACACTAAAGACAATCACTCGGGAGACATCAATATTCGTGACTTACTCAGACTAGACCACCTCAACACAGAAGAACGCAAAGAATTAGTAAAACTGTGCAAACAATACGAGGATATAATATACAAACAAGACGAACCCCTCACCTTCACCAACGAAATTAAACACCAAATTAAGACAACAGATGATGTCCCAACATATACTAAGTCATACAGGTACCCTTACGTACACAAAGAAGAGGTCCGAAAACAAATCGCCAGCATGCTAGAACAGGGGATCATCAGACAAAGCTACTCTCCATGGAGCTCACCAGTATGGGTGGTACCCAAGAAAAAGGACGCAAGCGGCAAGCAAAAATGGCGGTTGGTAATTGACTATAGGAAAGTAAATGAAAGGACGATATCGGACAGATACCCACTTCCAAATATCTCCGAAATATTAGACAAACTCGGAAAATGCCTATATTTCACAACTTTGGACCTCGCAAGTGGATTCCATCAGATAGAAATGGACCCCAAACACATACAGAAGACAGCATTTACAGTAGAGGAAGGACACTTTGAGTACGTCAGAATGCCATTCGGACTAAAGAATGCGCCAGCCACTTTCCAAAGGGTTATGGACAATGTACTAAGAGAATTAATAGGAAAACGATGTTTGGTATACCTTGACGACATAATTATATACTCGACATCATTACAAGAACACCTCGAAAGCATCAAATTAGTATTTGAAAAACTCCGCCAAATGGACAAATGCGAGTTCTTGAAAAAGGAAATCGCTTTTCTAGGTCATATTATAACACCCGAAGGAATCAAACCAAACCCCATGAAAATCGAAGCTATCAAACAATTTCCAATACCAAAAACCCGTAAAGAAATTAAAGCTTTCGTAGGACTAATCAGTTATTATAGAAAATTCATAAAAGACCTAGCCAAATTAACAAGACCTTTGACAAAATGCCTAAAAAAGGGTGCTCAGATCATACAAAATAACGAATACATCGAAGCATTCGAAACTTGCAAAAACCTTTTAATAAACGACCCAATCCTGCAGCACCCAGATTTCACAAAACCATTCGTTCTTACCACAGACGCAAGTAACTTCGCGCTTGGCGCAATACTATCTCAAGGGCCAATAGGCAACGACAAACCAATATGTTTTGCAAGTCGCACATTGTCAGAAACCGAAAGCAGATACTCCACAATCGAAAAAGAACTATTAGCAATTGTTTGGGCCACCAAATATTTCCGTCCATATCTTTTTGGACGAAAATTCCAAATAGTAACTGACCACAAGCCTTTAACATGGATTATGAGTCTTAAGGAACCGAACTCAAAATTAGTCAGATGGAGACTCAAGCTCGAGGAATTCGATTACGAGGTGGTTTATAAAAAAGGAAAATGGAATACTAATGCCGACGCGTTAAGTCGAATTAAAATAAATGAGTCTAATCACAAATACCATGAAGTAAATACTAACGACAACACAGACGAGACAATGATCAGCACAGCCCACAGTGCCGAAGAAAACCTAAACGAAGGAATTCCGATATCAGAAAAACCACTCAATGAATTTAACTTGCAAATGATTCTAGAAACAAACGATAAGGGTTCGCCAATGACGGTGGAAACAATATTCAAAAACAGACAGAGGAGAACCATTAGGCGACCAATATTCAACGAGGAAATAACAATAGACATATTTAAAAAATTCTTACCACACAATAGACTTACCGCGATATATTCAGATGACAACACATTTCAAACCGTACAATCAGTGTTCTCTAAATACTTCTCACACAATAAAACATTTCGCATCATACGTTGCAAAGAAATCCTTAAAGATATAAGACTTGAGGACGAACAAGAAGAAATAATCCGTACTTACCACGAACGATCAAACCACAGGGGAATAGATGAATCCCTTCTACATTTAAAACGAGAAGTTTATTTCGCCAACATGAAAAGCAAAATAACAAAGACCATAAATAACTGTGACAAATGCAAAATTCACAAATACGACAGAAATCCTCCCAAACTATATATGAACAGCCAGAACTACCAACAAAACCACTAGAGATCATTCACATAGACATATACACTATAAATAACAACCAAATCCTCACAATCATAGATAAATTTTCTAAATTTGCTACAGCTTCCACACTAAATGCCAGAACTAGCATAACAGTTCTTAAGGCATTAAAAAATTACATAACCCTTTACGGCATCCCCAACAAAATTGTGTGCGACCAAGGATCGGAACTTATAGCAAATATATTTCAAGACTTTTGTAGGCAACATAAAATTGACCTACACTTCACATCCTTCCAGCAGACAAGCAGCAACTCACCAGTAGAAAGACTTCACTCCACGCTAACCGAGATATACAGAATAATATTTGCAACACGTAAAGAACATAAACTGACCACCGAACATGACGAAATGCTAAACGAAACGCTCATCACATACAATAACGCTATACACTCTTCAACCAGACATACCCCCTACGAACTGTTCTTCGGAAGACCATATAAATTCCTAAAAACATTAGACACCACGGACGAACACGAATACTTATCTAAATTAAACGAGTTCCTCAATAAAATATATCCACAAATCAAAGAAAAAGTAGAAAAAGTCACCCGAGCAAGAATCGATAACTCAAATAAACCTAGGGAACCTGCAGAAGACCGAGATGAAAACGAAGTTGTATTCAGGAAGGAAGCCAGGCGTAACAAACTAACACCAAGATTTTCGAAACACATAGTATCAAAAAACAATAAGGTCACAATCTTGACAAACCAGAAAAAGAAAATACACAAAAGTAAACTTAGAAGAAAAAATAAATAAAGAACAATACTTATCGCAAGATATAGCATGCATATTATATTCTTCACGGTTAAGCCCATCCTTCACAGGAGTGCTGACGCCTATCAGTACAACGGTTTAACCAGAAGAAGAATGATAACAACAATAACATAAACGTATCCTCTACTCTGCAGTTAAGCCCATCCTTCACAGGAGTGCTGACGCCTATCAGTACAGCGGTTTAACCAGAAGAAGAATGATAACAACAATAACATAAACATATCCTCTACTCTGCAGTTAAGCCCATCCTTCACAGCAGTGCTGACGCCTATCAGTACAGCGGTTAAACCAGGGAAATGGAAATATATATATTGTACAAATAAGAATATAATAAAAAAAAAAAAAAAAAAAAAATACCAAAAAAAAAATTTTTAATAACAATTTTCCCTCTTACACATACACACAAACTAACAGCATTCCATCCTCTAAAAACCACACTATTTCAGACTAACACTCGCGTCCGCACAGATCATTGAAATCCACAACTTGGCAAACAATCACACCATACTACCTCTACAACTCGGACCGTCAAGAACTATTACTAACTTTACACACCTCATTCACATAATTAAACTCGAAGACTACGAATCCAATATCGCAAATATCTCTGAAACTATCAACACATTCGAGAAAAGAGCAATAAACACGGGCCCCATACAAATAACCAAACTAAAACTAAAAGAACTACAAAACAAACTATTAACACTGACACCCATAAAAAGACATAAAAGAGGTCTAATAGACGGGTTAGGTACAACAATCAAATTCATTACTGGAAACATGGACGCACAAGACGCCCATAACATCAATAAACAAATAGAACACCTCACATCTAATGAAAACAACTTGACAAACGCGATACAAGCACAACATGTAATGAACTTCCAATTAATTAATAGATTCAAGAACATAAGCAACCATATAAACGCAGAACAAAATACAATAAAAACATTTATGGAAAAATCTGCAAACAAAATTAAACAACAAGAAGACATACTGATCGAAGCGCAATACCTCAATCAGATTAACTTCAATATTGACCTACTAACCAACCATATATCGAACATAGCCGAGGCAATACTAATAAGTAGACTAAATGTAATACCTAAATTCTTGTTGTCGAAAAACGAATTAGAGGAAATTGAAAACCATCTTAACAAACAAGACTTAAAAATTGAATCTCTAGAACAACTGTACGAACTCTTAAGCATGCAAGCGTACTATAATAATTCAAACATCATTTTTAATATACGCATCCCTAATCTATATCCAGAAAAATATTCCCTATATCATATCATCCCACTCCCTATTAATAACACCAAACTAATATTAACTAAACCTTACGTAAACTTTAATGTAAAGAACATACAATATTTAAATGCACCTTGCCAAAGAATAGAAGCCACATACTTTTGCCATGAATCCAAGTCACAGGCCAGCACATCAGACTCAAACTGCATCGGAAAACTCATGAAAAACGAACCAGCCCACTGTTCACTCCAAGATGTCGGACATATAGAATACATCACCCAACCAGAACCAAACTTCATCCTATTTGTCAACGTTCCCGCTACACAAATAAAATCTACCTGCAGCATTAAGGACACCGAAATACGAAACACGGCACTACTCCACTTCAGAAACTGCAACGTGGAAATAAACGGAATTACCTACGAGGATAAAAACGAGATATTCTGGGACGAAATCCACATACCACCCCTACCACTCAACAAGATCCAAACAAATACCACATTCGAAGCACTAAACCTACAAAAACTAAAGGAATATAACTTCAACACGGCAACAGAATTAGACAATTTTAAAATAGAAACAACTGTCAAGCATCACCTCACCACAGCATCAATAACCATACTACTACTAGCAACACTCGCAATCGCAACCTTCACCTTTAGGAAACTCAATAAAACACAAACACCGCCAACCCTGCAATCCTTCACTCCTGCCCCAATGACCTAATTGTGGCCGTCGCTCTATTCCAAGGGGGGAGGAGTTACAGCCCCCACTGCAACAACTCCAACAACAACGAACAGCGCACCGCCAAAACCACCGAGAACGATGTAACAGGCCGTTGACACCGACACAACAACAAAAACGCATTCAATGCACAATTGCAAATAGGAAATAAGATATACGAAATACTTTGCTTAGTAAGCGTCTACGGACAGAAATATAGAATAAGCACTTTTTGTAAACTAGCAAATAAGCTTTCATAATCAATTACCAAAATAAAGTCAATCACTTTTGATTCAGAAGACAACCGCAACAGTAGTGTTTCGTTTTCGCTCCAGTTGTGGAGCTAGCTTTATATTTTTTTTTGGTGATACGCAACGGAGAAACGTAAGTCGCGCGCGTCAATACGTGCTCGTGCAGCGCTAGAGGTAGGAGCGCGGTCACAAAAACATGTATAACTTTTGACCTAATGCAAAATAATGACCTTTTTTTCACCAAAATTTTTGTAAGGGATTGTAGAATTGAATGAAATGTGTCAAAATTTTCTCGCTGGCGGAGAAGTTTCATTAATTTTCAATTATTTACAACAAATAGGATTTTCCAGCTAAATAATAATTTATTGTGAAGAAAGATTTTTTCATGGCAAAGAATATTAATTGACAAAAATTTTGATGTAGAAAACGTTGAGTTCCGATAAACCGTTCGTGAGTTATGAATTTTTGAAAAAAACATGATCAAAAACTTTAACTGTAAATAACTAATGAAAAAAACATTTTTTTCAAAATTATTTTTGGGGTGTCGTTTTTACCTCCAAGCCGATCGAAAACCGTATTGATCAACGAAAACTGAGACCATCGATTTTAAAGTGGCCCACTTGAGAAAATTTGACCCTTATATAAAAGCAATTGTGACGTTTTTTGAGCCACAATCAGGCAAAAACCATTGAACCGATTTAAATGAAATAAGCACCGAACATTTTTTTATCTATGGGAATGGTACATAGGCTATATTAGAATGACCACGCCCCCTTCTTACGCCCACTATGGTAACAAAACTCATCTATGGTATGCTTTTGTACGGCAATATGGGTATCAAACGATTCAGCGTATCATTGCGGCAAACATAGGCTATAACATAATCGGCCACGCCCACTTTCCGTGCCCACTAAACTAACAAAACGAAGCTGCGGTACATGTTGGTAAATCAGTATTAAGACCAAATGATTCCGTGTTTCATTGATGTTAACATAGGATATATAAGATTGACCACGCCTACCTAAGATGCCTTTTCATCACGCCCACTATATTAACAAATCAGCCATGGTATATTTGTCTTAGCAATATAGGTATCAAACGATTCAGCGTGTCATTGCGGCAAACATAGGCTATAACATAATCGGCCACGCCCACTTTCCGTGCCCAATAAACTAACAAAACGAAGCTGCGGTACATGTTGGTAAATCAGTATTAAGACCAAATGATTCCGTGTTTCATTGATGTTAACATAGGATATATAAGATTGACCACGCCTACCTGATATGCCTTTTCATCAAGCCCACTATATTAACAAATCAGCCATGGTATATTTGTCTTAGCAATATAGGTATCAAACGATTCAGCGTGTCATTGCGGGAAACATAGGCTATAATATAATCGGTCACGCCCACTTTCCGTGCCCTCTAAACTAACAAAACGAAGCTACGGTACATGTCGTTAAATCAGTATTAATATCGAATGATTCCGTGCTTCGTTGATGTTAAAATAGGATATATAAGGTTGACCACGCCCACCCGATATGCCTTTTCGCCACGCCCACTATAATAACAAATCAGCCATGGTATATTTGTCGTAGCAATATGGGTATCAAACGATTCAGCCGTTCATTGCGGCAAACATAGGCTATAATATAATCGGTCACGCCTACTTCCCGCGCCCACTAAACTAACAAAACAAAGTTACGGTACATGTCTGAAAATTAATGTTGATATAAAATGATTCTGTGTTTCATAGCGGTAAACATAAGCTATATAAAGTTGACCACGCCCACCTTTTACGCCTTCCTGCAATTCCCATGACGACAGAAATTAACTGTGCTATATTTGTGCAAAACAATATGGATATAAAGAAATTTTGCGAGTCATTGCAGCAAATATCTTTATGTTGTATATAAAAATTAATGTATATTTGTTTGTTGGTCCCACGGCATTAAAACTCAAAACCTAGATAGCCGATTAGCTGAATTTTTCACGGAATGTTCGTCTTGAGTAAGTCTCAGTAAGCCACATAGTGCGAATGCGACCCGATAGGTAGGCGTGGCACCTCCCATACAACTTAAATGTTCAATATGGAATATTTTCGTAATGTGAAGCCGAACAGCATTAGAATTTGGTGCGGGTCCACCGTTTAGATGTTCCGTTTCACTGGTAAAATTTTATGGGCGTTGGACAAGAGGCGTGGCACATTTTAAATGCCAGTGTAACTTTAAAACTATAGCGTTCTCATTAATGACACTCGGTACAAACGTACGGTTTAGTTGTGTTTTTCCATACGGGGAATAAGGTGGGTTTTTGACAAGGGGGCGTGGCACCGCCCATACAACTTAAAATTTCAATATGGAATATCTTCGGAATGAAAAATCGGGCAGCATTAAAATTTGGTGCGGGGCCACCGTTTAGATGTGCCGTTTCACTGGTAAAACTTTGTGAACGTTGGACAAGTGGTGTGGCACTTTTTAAGCAACTCAAATGTTTCGAATAACTTTGGAACTACAAATCACACATCAAAGATTTACGATTTAGATGCCCTTCGACATGGGGAATGGGTTGGGTATTGGACGAGGGGCATGGCACCGCCCATAGAACCTAAAATTTTAATGGGGAATAGCTTCGGAACAATAAGTTGGAAAGCTTTGAAGTTTTGTATATTATCACAGAATAAACAGTATACAGAAGGCGCATCTGAAATAATTTTGCGATTTCATTTCAGACGCGGGCGGGAAGCAACAAAGGTGAGGAAAATGTAAAGGGAACCGAGAGAGTAAGTGCGAATTGATGTATTGTATACGCATAGATTCGATGGTTTTGGGCTTTATTCTCATTTCGACAACAACACGCAATGTTGTTGCTTTCCGCAGCAAGCCAGCTTGGCTTTACTCGTGCACATTGAAAGTGGTTGATTTGGCAAAGCAATCGCCAAGGCAAATTCAATAGGTAGTTGCAGCATTCTTTGATAATTAGCACAACATTGTAGCAATAGTTTTCCACTTATTATCACTTTCTTAATGCGTCTTGGTTGTTTCAATATTTAACACATATATTTCATTGTAGCCATTTGTACTTTTTACAACTTCTATTTTACAAGCAGACCAAAAGAACTTATAAAATCCATTGAATTTTGGTTTTTCCCGTAGTGCTACCACCTTATGTGCCTTGGCGATCGCTCAATCAATTTTTCTATGAAACTGCCTGTCCACTTCTTGTTCTTGTTTGTCAAAAAGCAAGCGGAGAGCGAGCACGAGCCAGCACCAAAATGCAAGCGGCACATCGCTTTGTTGCCCAACAACAACAACCACAGTGTGTGGTGCGCGGTCGCAGCTTCTCAGCTTACGCTCTCGCGCTCTGTGCGTTCTCATCCCCTTTACTGCTTCCCCCCGCATCCACAAACGGGTCGTACCGCTGGAACCCGCGAAGAAAATTTTCTTTACACCAGATGCGCATTCTGTATATTGTTTGTTCTGTGATATTATCGTCCCATAGATGTATTATTCTACTGGCAAAATATTATGGGCGTTGAACAAGGGGCGCGGCATATTTTTTGGGACTGAAATTTACCGCGTAAGAAAATCAAAAACACAGAATGATTTTGTGAAGTTTCAGTTTTAATTTTAGGCATAACTTAATATTCCTAGAAATTTCTGTCTAATATACCGTTAGCTTTTGTGGGAATGAGCAATATTTGAGGTAGCTGCAAGCGTAACAAAATTATAAGACACATGGGTTTTTGTTGTTGACATTAACATAGATTTCAATTTTTTTTTAGAAACGTTGAATCAATAATTAATGGTACCCGCCCCTTTCTTTTCAATATCAAACAACTGTTTTCACATGGAATTTATAAGCTTAACCGATAATTGGGGCTCCAGATGGCTCCACTCCTTTAAAATAGTAATTTTTAAGTCCTCAACAGAGTTATATTTTCATTTTCCCATAGATACGCCTGGCAAGTACTCCGCACATATTTTCAATCGGGATCAAGTCGTGCGAACAAGTTGGTCGGTCCATAGTTTGACCAAAGCAATGTTCTAAAACCCTATTGTTTGCCGACTTTTATGAATGGCCGCGTTATCTTGCATAAAATTATATGGTTTATATCTATTTTCTAATCAAAATCCAGTATATCCTGTACTGCCCATTCTTGAGCTCGTGAAGCGAAAATCGACCGTTCCATGTTTTTGAAATACGCCCCACACCATCACAGATCCGCCACCGAAATTTCTTTTTGAAAATTTAAGGGGTTCCTTACTGAAAACCCTCCAGTAACATAGACAACCATCTGGTCCATCCAAATTAAATTTCTTTTCATCAAAAAAGATAAAATTTTGGAAAAAAATATGCATTTATAGTCATGTTAGTTAACATATTAAAATATGTTCACCATGTCCCAGCAAGTATCCAGATTATTTCGCGCAAATTGGAGTCGTGCAGCTTTGTGGCGTGGTAGGAGTGTCGGGGTCCTCTTCATAACAGCTCGGACAATATTTTCCGAGTTGTTTAACAAACGTCAAATGGTCGTTTTAGACCCTGGCCGGCTGCTAAAGGCTGCGAGCTGCGAACAAGAGGTGAACGAATTGCTCGCTTTGAACAAAATTCTGCGCTTGTCATGGTCAGACAGCTTTTGTTTTCGACCAGTACTTCGTCATTTGCCGTAATTATGTGGATTGCGTAGAAATCCGGCAATAGCACACAGAGAACGACCGATTTCCTTCAAAATTTCGCTTACATTAAACCCGGCAACGTTAAAATTAGTAATTTCGCCTTGTTCCTTTTCAGTTAGTAATTTACCGGCAGGTATTTTAATTTAAATTAATTGAATTAAATCCCGAAATCAACGCCTAAATAAAAAAAATTTATCTGCGCACTGTGAATACTTTTAATTCAAAGTGTCTTATAATTTTGTTACGATTGCACCTATCTCAAATATTGCTCATTCCCACAAAAGCTAACGGTATATTTTACAAAAATTTTTAAGAATATTAAGTTATGCCTAACATTAAAACTGACACTTCACAAAATCATTCTGCGTTTTTGCTTTTCTAAAAAAAATTACTGTTTAGATTTCGCGAAGCTGCAAAGTGAAATTTTCTGAGTGTCTTAAAATTATGTTACGCACTATAGTAGCAAATAAAAACAAGAATAGATAACAAAAGAAATGCCAAACCCTAGTACCGACCAAGAAGGAAACGAAGAAAATTAATTACAAATATTGTTAGAAATTAAAAGAAGTCAAGAACTAAAAATATTTTATTCAAATAAGGAAACAACCATTAAAACAAATAATATAATTAGACCACCTATCCTAAACGCCCCCAACCCTCCACAAGCCCCAAACATACAACCTCCAACACTGCCCTCAGTCGGTAATCAATCAGCAAATGCGACCCCAGAGTTAGAAGCACTCATCAGTAGAATTGTTAAGGGAATGATAATAGACGAACAAGCTGCGAACAATCCAAACAGTATACTGACTAACGCAATTGACCAAACTATTGACCCAGAGTACCGTGGACGACTAGACGACCTTGATAAAATACCCGATATTATACGAAGCCTTCGAGAATTCTCTGGTAACCCAGGTGAGTTTAACTCATGGAAGAAGGGTGTAGACCGCGTACTTAAGATCTACGAAAGTATCAAAGGTACCCCAAAGTACTTCGGTATATTAAGTGTTATTAGAAATAAAATTTTTGGCAACGCCGACATCGCGCTAGAGTCGTATAATACTCCACTTGATTGGAGAGCAATCTCACGCTGTTTAACACTCCATTACGCGGACAAACGTGACGTTACCACCCTCGAATGCCAATTAGCCTCATTAGTACAGGGACGGAAAACCATCCCAGAATTCTACCAGGAAGTCTATAATCACCTTTCTCTCATTCTTAATAACCTATCAAGCCTCGAAATGGGACAAGAAGCCCTCCACCTTCTAACACAAACCTATAGGAACAAAGCTTTAGATACGTTTATAAGAGGACTCAACGGAGATTTTCCTAGACTCCTAGGAATAAAAGAACCGATAGACCTGCCACAAGCCCTGCATCTTCGTCTGAAGTTAGAAAATCAAGGATACAGAGCACAATATGCATACAACAATCAAAACACAAGCCGTAGAACGTACCAACCTCCACCACCCCCAGTACCCAAAGGAAACCTCAGTTTCTAAAACAACCATTCTATCCACAGCTAGCATACCTACTACCAGACATGGGGGTTTGGCACTAAAATCCGCTACCACTACCACTAGAGGTCTGCTGGGAAATTTTCCATTATCCACAAAATAGATTTTAGTGGTAGCTGAATTTTTTCCACTAATCACTGATCTTTATTTAGTGGTAGTGCAATTTTCTTCCACTAATTTTTTTTAGTGGTACTTTTTACCACTGCCATTAAATTCAGTGATTAGTGGAAAAAATTCAGCTACCACTAAAATTTATTTAGTGGTAGTGAAAAGCATAGTGCACTATGACTTTAGTGCAAAGCCCCGATGTCTGGTCTTGTTGAAAGCAAATAAGTTGTTTAAATAAAACATATATTTTTGCGCATATCGTTGTTAGTGGTTTATTTAATGGTAATGGATGTCTTTGTTTAGTGCACTATGCTTTTCACTACCACTAAATAAATTTTAGTGGTAGCTGAATTTTTTCCACTAATCACTGATCTTTATTTAGTGGTAGTGCAATTTTCTTCCACTAATTTTTTTTAGTGGTACTTTTTACCACTGCCACTGCCATTAAATTCAGTTATTAGTGGAAAAAATACAACTACCACTAAAATTTATTTCACTACCACTAAATAAATTTTAGTGGTAGTGAATAGGATGATGAATTGAATTTAATGCAAAACCCCCATGTCTGCCTACCACAAATAACACCATATCATCAAACAACACCATATCACCAAACAACACAATACCACCAGATGTTGTAAAACCCCCTCAATAGACAATTTCTAACCACCAAGACCAAACGCTCCAAAACCACAACCCAAACCCATTCCAATGGAAATACATTGTGACCGAAAAGTTTCCGGAAATTCTCATTTAAAATTCGCGCGCTGTATATTTTTCGATATTTTAAGTTTCTGTAGGTTGGTAGCACTGTCCTTAATTACTATGCCAAAAATGAGCGCGATCTGTCAGACAGTTTGTTTACGGCAGCTGTTGAAACCAGTTCACCTCAGTAGTGCGTTGCGATTTTGTTGAGAATTTTCTTCAAAATGAGTACCGTGAACAGGTGTCTTTGGACGTGCTTGATCGTGCCAATTCCGATCCAACTTTCATGGAACGCATCATAACTGGTGACGAGACATGGGTCTACGAGTACGACATGCAAACAAGCCAACAATCATCGGAATGGAGAGGAAAAGACGAGCCGAAACCGAAAAAACCACGCCAAAGTCGCTCGAAAATCAAGGTAATGCTGATTGTTTTCTTCGATATTCGTGGTGTGGTGCATCATGAATTCGTCCCTGAAGGACAAACAGTCGGAAAAGACTATTATTTGACTGTTTTAAGACGTTTGCGTGAAAATATCCGCCGTAAACGGCCTCAATTGTGGAAGGATAATTCATGGATTTTTCATGACGATAATGCTCCCTCGCACCGAGCCAACATTATCAACGATTTTAAGGCCAAACATTCAATAAATACCATCGAAAAGCCACCGTATTCACCTGATCTTGCACCGTGTGACTTTTTCCTGTTTCCCAAACTCAAATTACCACTCAGAGGAACGCGTTTTGAATCCATAGAAGACGTAAAACAGAATTCGCAGAGGGAACTCAAAGCCATACCGGAAAGCGCCTATAAAAAATGTTTTGATGATTGGAAGAAACGTTGGCATATGTGTATCGCTTCTAATGGAGCATATTTTGAAGGAGATAAAACAAATATTGATGAAGATTAAGAATTTTGCGTTTTATTTAAAATTTGCGGAAACTTTTCGGTCACAAGGTAGATCACACACAACAGACAAGAGCCGTATGAATAGGCCAAACTTTAACAACTTTGTAGGTAAGCGCCCACCGCCAACCCAATCCAATCAGTTTAACAGAAATATTCTCAATAAAATGCAAAGAATTAACCATATATCGCAAGAGCCCGAACATGACAATGTTGTGCAAGAACCGGAAACGAACGAATTCAGCACACAGGAAAGTGAATCATGGAGTGACTATTACCAGGAATACACGAGACAAATGCAGAACGAAGAGGAATACGGCAATGAAGAATTCTGCGATATTCATTTTTTAGGCTAACGCACTCTACGTTGCCATACTTCCAATGCAAAACTGGTAACGGAGAGGTACTTAAATTTCTAATAGACACCGGGTCAAACCAAAATTATATCCAGCCTTCATTAGCAAAAAATCCCTTACCAAACGACGCCATTTTTTACTCCAACTCAGTTGGCGGCAAAGTTAAAATATCCCATCACATCTTTTTAAACCTTTTCGGAGTAGAAACCGACAAACTAAAATTCTTCGTTTTACCCTCACTTAAATCCTTTCACGGCATTCTCGGCAACGACAGCCGTAAACAGCTAAACGCAATAATACATAGTTACATCAGAAGATTACATGCTAATAAAAAATGGCAAGAAAATCCCTATTAAACAACAAATATCTAAATCTGTCAATACCCTAGAAAGCAAAACTGAACACCTAACAAAAGAACAAAAAGAAAACCTTCGCACATTGTGTAATCAATACCCAACACTTTTTGCAGAACCTAAGGAAAAATTAACCTACACTACTGCAGTAAAAGCGGAAATCAGGACGACTAATAACAGCCCAGTCTACTCTAGATCTTATCCATATCCCATGTCACTAAAATCAGATGTTGAAAAACATATTAACAAGCTCTTCGAAGACGGAATAATCAGACCATCTCGTTCACCCTATAATTCACCTGTCTGGATAATAATAATAATAATTAATAATAATAATTGATTGGCACGACAGCCCGCTTACGCGAGACTAAGGCCTAGCTTCCCGCAACCACCCGTGTTGTGCGTGTGAATTTTGTACGCGGGTGAAAGGGACCTACAGTTTTATGCCGGTTCCGAACGGCAGGTTGGGAGCTTTTTCATAGGCAATTTTTACTCTCAGAGGTTTGCCATTTCCAGCTGAGAGGACAGCCACCGAAAGAGAAAACGAGTTTCCCGTTATTTTTTTTTTAGGTGTTACTACATGCAGAATTCGAACTAGCGTCGCTCTGCATGCGACTCGCTTGGACCGCGCACTAACCAACTGAGCCACGGCGGCTGCCGTCTGGATAGTAGACAAAAAACCAGATTCTCAAGGCAATAAACAGTACAGATTGGTAATAGACTATCGGAAACTAAATTTAGTAACAATAGCGGACCGATACCCAATACCCGAAATAAATGAAGTCCTTTCCCAATTAGGAAACAACAAATTTTTCTCTGTCGTTGATCTAAAAAGTGGCTTTCACCAAATTCCTTTAAAGAATTCGGATATCGAAAAGACAGCTTTTTCTATCAACAATGGTAAATACGAATTCACCAGACTACACTTTGGTTTAAAAAATGCTCCCTCTATTTTTCAAAGAACGCTGGACGATATTTTAAGAGACTACATAGGATGCAGTTGTTATGTGTACATAGACGACATTATTATATTCAGTAAAAAAGAAGCAGACCACGTAAAAGACTTAGCAAATATTTTCAAGACACTCGAGCAAGCAAACATGAAAGTACAGTTGGATAAGTGTAAATTTTTCGAAAAGGAAGTAGAATTTCTCGGATTTATAGTAACGTCAGAAGGAATCAAAACAAATCCCTCAAAAATCGAGGCTATCCAAAACTTCCCAATTCCGCATAATTTGAAAGAACTAAGATCCTTCCTAGGCCTCTCAGGTTATTACCGTCGCTTCGTTAAAGACTATGCGAAGCTCGCTAAGCCCGTGACAGCCCTTTTAAGAGGGGAGGATGGACGTGCGTCCAAGAACCAATCAGCCAAAAAACAAATCAGTCTTGACGAAGAAGCCACTAACGCATTTAAAAAAATTAAAAACGTTCTGGAGACGTCATGCTGACCTACCCTAACCTAACCAAAGAATTTGAACTTACAACAGACGCATCTAACTAGGCGATAGGCGCGGTCCTATCACAAGAAGATAGACCAATTACATTCATCTCTAGGACACTTTCAAAAACAGAAGAAAATTATGCAGTAAATGAGAAGGAGATGCTCGCCATCATTTGGGCGCTGAAATCCCTTCGAAATTTCCTTTATGGTTCAGCCAAAATCAAAATTTTTACAGATCACCAACCGTTGACGTACGCGTTAAGTAGTAAAAACAACAATAGTAAAATGAAACGTTGGAGAGAAATCCTTGAAGAGCACAATTACGAATTAACATAAAATACAAACCAGGTAAAACCAATGTAGTTGCAGACGGATTATCACGGCCACCACAACAAACACAAGTCAATTCCCTTACACCTACCCAACATAGTGACGGAAGCTCATCCCAAAACTTGATTCCATATACTGATGCCCCTGTTAATGCTTTTAAAAATCAACTTTTCATAGTTACTGCAGAAACTTCATCCTACCAATTTAAAATAATTTTCCCCACATACCACAGACATCTCATTGCCGAACCAGAATACACCGGCGATTTATTAATAGACCTGCTCAAGCGCTATCTGAACCCTTCAGTCACAAACGCTATTATCACAGAAGACCCCATCCTTGGCAGAAAAAATAGTAAACGATTTGACAAAACAAGCAGAACAAGAAGCACAAATTATAAAAGAACACAATAGAGCACATAGAAGTCCAACTGAAAATAAGGCTCAACTCCTAGAAAAATTATATTTCCCCCAAATGAATGCGAAAATTAAAAAAATTACCAAACAGTGTAAAATTTGCCTAGAAAACAAATATGAAAGACATCCACCAAACCCAATCTTGAAAGCAACTCCTACCCCGAATTACCCAGGGCACATTGTTCACATCGACATTTACCATACAAATAATAGAATTATCCTCACCGCCATAGATAAGTTTTCAAAGTATGCCCAAGCCAAAATAGTTAAATCTAGAGCGTCTGAAGACGTAAAACAACCCCTACAGGAACTGCTTACATCCTTCGGAATCCCCGAGAAAATAGTAATGGATAACGAGAAGTCTTTAAATTCAGCCCCCATAGTATTTATGTTAGAAAACCAATATGGCATAGAAATATTTAAAACCCCCCCATCAGGGGCGGACTGGGCCACCGGGCAACCGGGCAAATGCCCGGCGGGCCCCCGACGCACCGGGGGCCCATCGGGGCAGGAGGCTAAAATGTGTAAGAAAAATATGTGTAAAATATGTGTGAGAAAAAATATGTGGGCCCCAAGCTCATTAGGAGGCAAAAATATGGGAGAAAAATATGTGTCAGAAAAAATATGTAAGCCTCGATGGGCCCCAGGCTCATCAGAAGGCAAAAATATGTAAGAAAAATATGTGTAAAATATGTGTGAGAAAAAATTTGTGGGCCCGATGGGCCCCTGGCTCATCAGGAGGCAAAAATATGAAAGAAAAATATGTGTCAGAAAAAATATGTAGGTCCCGATGGGCCCCCGGGTCCTGACAAGGCCCTTGAAAACATTTCACAACTCTTGGGGAAATTTTGTAATATAAGCTCTGCTGAGTTACGGTCAGAACTAGTTCATTTTGCTTCTTCTTGGCCAAAAATAAAAATGACCCTTACCGAAGAGTATTCGCGAGCAGTCGAGAATGAAAGTGTAAATTCAACGGAGGATGATAGTGATTATAGCGACAAAGAAGCTGAGAACGTGAATCAAGCTTCTTCAGAAGCTAACAAGAAAATGGTAAAAAAAAAATTTTCGAGATTGTATAAAATGTTGCTTTAATGTTTTACGAAAACATTCTTTTCATATCACGACGTACAAAAAAGTTTTTCTGGCTTACAAACTTTTACTGACATTAGGTTAGGTTAGGTTGCGGTGGCTGCCTCTATGAGAGACACACTCGGAGGCCTGAAAGGCCCATTGTGATACCACATATTTCACCCGTTTTTGAACTGTGTATGCAACACTGTTTTGCCAACATATGTTACAGCACACATTTCAAGCGGATGGGGAAAGGGGGGAGGGGACCTACAGTTTAACGCCGAATCCGAACGGCGATTGGCAGTTTTTCGTTCACACTTGGAGGTTTTGCCATTGCCTGCCAAGAGCGCACTTGTGCGATTCTTGTAATTCTCATTCCATTCATGTGGATAGCGATAGAAGTAGATGAGTTGTTCACCAGCCCGAGCCAGGAATCGAACCTGGAGCCTTTGGTATGAGAAGCCAGCGCGCTACCCGCTTGACTATCGAGGCCGGCTACCTACCTACTGACATTATCTTGAACTCAAGTTGCTTGTGAAAGATCATTTTCCAAACTAAAACATTTAAAGAATCGTTTGCGAAATACAATGACTCAAGAACATCTCGAAACCTTTATGCTCATGTCTATTGAATTTCCTGTTTTAAATAAAATTAAAAATGAAAAAATAATTGATTCACTGGCAACTAAAAGTAGTTTGATGCAAAAATGTTTAAAAACATAAGTCAGTAATGACACGAGTAAGAGAGTGTAGCAACTTTTTGGAAACCATAAATATTATTCCCTAAGTCTGATATTGATAACTACATATAGGCAAATAATGTATGTACTCTCCGATGAAAACTTTGTTAAAAATACCTAACTTTAAGAGGCGTATGAATAATTTTTGAATAAAGTTTTTTTTTGTTCAATAACTATATATGAATGTACATTTAATTTCTCCGTTATCACCTGTACTTAAGGAATTTACTATCAAAAAGTTCTTGCACTGTTATTACTAATTTATTGTCTAACAGAAAACTTTAATGTGGGGCCCTTTTTTCAATATGCCCGGGAGGCCCCTGGAGCCCCAGTCCGCCCCTGCCCCCATACACTAGTTCGGTTAATGGTCATGTGGAACGTTTCCACTCCACCCTCACCGAATTATTGGGCTGCACAAAGGCAGAAAACACCCACAATAGTTCCGAAGAATTGCTCAACAGGGCAATATGCAAATACAACTATTCAATTCATTCCACCACCAATAGAAAACCAATTGAAGCATTTTTTGGCAGAACAGTTTATACAGACCCAGCATTAATAGAGAAGGACAGACGCGACAACATAAGGAAAATACAGGAAAAACAGGGAAAAGATCTTGCGTTCCACAATAAAAATAGGACGGAAATAAAAACATATTCAACCAATGACATCATTTACGTGAAAATAAACAAACGGCTAGGTAATAAACTCTCACCCCGCTATAAACAAGAAACAGTCCTTCAGGATAACGGAAATACAGTCCTCACAAAATCTGGTCGGTCGGTACATAAAAGCCATATTAAGGCATGATAAATAACAAGAAAAGTAAAACCAAATATTAAAATAAATAAATGAATAAATTAGAGATAAATAAAATATATCGAGAATATGCCTTAGGCGTACGATTTATAGATAGTAGTAAATAAAAATCGAGAATATGCCATAGGCGTACGATTTATAGACGGTAGTAAATAAAAAATCAAGAATATGCCATAGGTATACGATTTAGAACTTATCATAATATATACCCACTTAGATTTCGTCAACCCTTTTCAGCATGCAGAAGTCCAAATCCACGATTACTCCTCATCCCACCTAATAACCATCGACAATGGCTTCACGAAGATAGAAGACGGCACCCTGAATTTCATTCATATCATCAATACCCAAGTGTACAGAGACCTTTTAGAAAATATGACCGATATAATAGATAAGAATTTTCCACCCGGACATCACATGAATCCTACACTGAAGCACGAGGCCCAAATGTAATAAATGTAAATAAATGTAAATGTAATGTAATGTAAATGTAAATGTAAATAAATGTAAATGTAATAAAAAAAGATAAAATGATCGATAATGAAATTGCTTTGAATTTACAAAATAAAGTGAGATTGATTAAGGAAGAAGTAATAAACATAAAATACGCCATACAATGGGCTAGATTAGGTATTGTAAATTCGGTAATATTAAACAAAAAGGAAATAGAGATAACAGTAAAAGAACTGAACAAAGAAAATATGCCATTTAACACAGCCGAAGAGGCACTAGAATTAGCAGAAGTTAGTGTAGTAAGTAATTCTTCAACAATTTTGTATATCGTAAAAATACCTTTGACTACAAAAGAAATTTATAATAATTATGTAATCAAAGCTGTAATAAGAAATAAGGTAATAATCAATTTGAAATACAATAATATACTGAAAAATAAGGAACATATTTTAGGAATAAAAAGAAATCGCAAACAATATAATAATATAAGTATTTGTAAAGAAGACGAATTGTTAGACTTAAGAAATAATTTTTGTATATCAAACATAGTTAAGAGCCTCAATTCATCGTGTCATATGATCAACGACCACCATATTCCGAGAGTAGAACTCATCGCTCCAGGGATGCTGTTCTTAAACAACTTCCTAGGCAATGTAACAATAGACGATAGCGTTCGAACCATGAACGGCACCTACATCCTGAATTTTAAAAACACGTCAATAACAGTAAATTGGAATACTTACAAAAACTACGACGCACCCCCACTGAAGGTAATGCCAGCAATAGCCCAACCAACGCCAATAGAAGAAAGTCGAACCAGACTGCTGCCACTAGAAGCACTCAGCGAATTGCATATTAACAATACAATGGAAATCCAATCCTTAAGAGTCGAAAAAGCCATAAACAGATTTTCTGCAGGAATGACGTTCACCATAACCATTATCCTGCTAGCCAGCATTGGGAAATACTTCCAGAAGAAGAAGCTAAAACAGCCAGTGGCAAAACCTACAGAAGTCGCTGCAGAAGCTACTTACTTACTTAATTGGCCATAACAACCGGTTATCGGGTTACTGCCTGCCGCAAAACTTCTCTCCAGGCGCCTCTGCTTCGCGCGCGCCTTCTCCAGTTGGTCACACCAAGAGATACCAGGGCCTCTTCCACTTGGTCCTTCCACCGGAGACACGGCCTCCCTCTTCGCCGTCGACCTCCAACCATCGCATCGAATACCTTTTTCGCCGGAGCTTCGTCGTCCATGCGGCAGACATGACCGAGCCAGCGTAGCCGCTGGATATTAACTCGCTGCGCTACGTCCATGTCCTTATACAGCTCATACAGCTCGTTATTGGTTCGTATGCGATAGTCGTCACCAACCCGAACAGGGCTGAAGATTTTGCGAAGCACCTTCCTCTCGAACACTCCAAGGGCTGCTATGTCGTTTCGTGTCCATAGAGGAGCACGGGCAAGATGAGCGTCCTATAGAGTGAAAGTTTTGTCGGTCGAGAGAGGTCTCTACTTCTCAATTGCCTACCGAGACCGTAGTAGCACCTGTTGGCAAGAGTTATCCTTCGCTTTATCTCCAGACTGACATCATTGCTGCTGTTGATGGCGGTGCCAAGGTAGACGAATTCCTTGACAACTTCAAAAGCATACCTGTCGGCCTCGACGTGAGACCCTAGCCGCTGCGAGTCCCTGCGTGTAGACAGCATATACTTCGTCTTGCCCTCATTTACCACCAGACCCATTTTGGCAGATTCTCTTTCGATAGCCGCAAAGGCAGCGGTGACATCTCACTTGTTACGTCCGATGACATCAATGTCATCAGCGTAAGCAAGTAGCTGGACACTTTTGTTGAAAATTGTGCCATTACGATGTACACCGGCCTTGCGCAGAACACTCTCCATGGTGAAGTTGAAGAGGTCGCAGGACAAAGGATCGCCCTGTCTGAAACCTCGAACAGTATCAAAGGGGTCGGAGAGGTCACTTCCAACCTTGACGGAGCTGCGCGTATTGCTCAACGTCGCTCTACAAAGTCTAACGAGCTTTGCAGGGATACCAAGTTCAGACAATGCGGCATATAGGCGATCCCTTATCGGGCTATCGAATGCTGCCTTGTAATCGATGAAGAGATGGTGTGTATCGATTTGGTTCTCATGGGTCTTCTCCAGGATTTGGCGTAGAGTGAATATCTGGTCGTTGGTGGACTTAACAGGTCTAAAGCCGCACTGATAAGGTCCAATCAGCGCCTTGGCGAGTGGCTTTAATCTTTCACATAATACGCTCGTCAGGACCTTGTATGCAATGGGAAGTAGGCTGATACCCCTGTAGTTGGCGCATATTGTTGGGTCGCCGTTCTTCAGCACAGGACAAAGGGCACTGAGGTTCCAATCGTTGGGCATTCGTTCCTCCAGCCATATTTTGCAAATGAGCTGATGCATGCACCCAATCAGCTCACCGCCGCCGGCCTTGAACAATTCAGCTGGTAGCCCATCCGGCCTTGCAGCTTTGTTGTTCTTGAGTCGCTGGATAGCGACCCGGACCTCGTCATGGCTGGGCGCTGGCACATCCACACCGTCGTCGTCGATTGGTGCCATCTGGACATCTTCACCACTGGCGGAATTGTTCCTTTCGTCGCCTGCGAGCAGCTTGGTGAAGTGCTCCTTCCACAACCTCAGCACACCCTGCGCATCCGTAACCAGATCCCCGTTTTCGTCAATGCAAGAAGATGCCCCGGGCTTAAATCCTTCCGTGAGACGCTTAACTTTTTGGAAGAATTTTCGGGCGTCATTCCTGCTCCTGCACTCCTCGATTTCCTCACGCTCGCGCCTTTCTTGCTCCCGTTTCTTGCGTCTAAAAAGGCACCTCTCTTTCTTCCTCTCCTCCCGGTATTTTTCTGTCATGGCTCGCGTGGCGGACGACTGCATGGTCTTCTTGTATGCAGCATTCTTCACTGCAGTGGCTGCGTACCATTGGTTTTTTGGTGGTGGGCGTCGAACACCAAGGACATTTTCTGCGGCAGCGCGCATAGATTGGGATAAGTGAGCCCATAATCCGCCGATGTCATCAGGTGGAGAGGGGGAGGTAGTGGTCCGAGCTGATGTTGGGTCCTCGGAACGTGCGCACATCTAGAATGCTAGAAGCATGCCTTCCATGAATCACAATGTGTTCAATCTGGTTGCGGGTGGATTGATCGGGGGATAACCAGGTGGCCTTGTGGATATCGAGGTGCTGGAATCTGGTGCTACTAACTACCATGTTTCGTGCCGCGGCGAAATCGATCAGCCTCAGACCGTTGTTCGAAGTGGTCCCATGGAGGCTGAACTGCCCGACTGTGGGGCCAAAGATGCCTTCTCGCCCGACCTTTGCGTTGAAGTCCCCGAGGACAATTTTGACGTCGTGGGCCGGGCACCTGTCGTAGACATCCTCGAGCTTCGCATAGAAGGCATCCTTGGTCGCATCGTCCTTCTCTTCCGTCGGGGCGTGCGCGCAAAAAAGGCTGATGCTAAAGTATTTAGCTTTGATGCGGATCGAAGCCAGCCGTTCGTTCACCGGAGTGAACCGAGAGACGTGGTGGCGAAGTCTCTTGCTGACCACAAATCCGCAGCCAAATTCGCGCTTCTCCGCATGGCAGCTGTAGTAGATATCGCAGTCTGCTCGCTTGGAGCAACCTTGTCCTGTCCATCGCATTTCCTGGATGGCGGTGATGTCAGCCTTACATTTCGTGAGGGCTTCCGCCAGTTGGATAGAGGCACCTTCCCTATAGAGGGTCCGGACATTCCAGGTGCATATCCTCAAATCATGGTCCTTGAATCGTTTGCTGTGCTCGTCAACATTGTGGGTTCCTTCCGAGGCTTGCTTTTTGGCTTTCATTGGTAGATGATTTTCCGTGGCGGGCACCAAACCCTGCGCACAACCCAAATTTTAAGTCCTGGGGATTGGACTCGCTGCACACATTAGTTCACTATTCAGCGGATGCCAAATAGCTATCCAGAAGGGCCGCGCGGAGGCTGTGCATCAGCTTAGATTGGACAGGGACAATGATCGTTCTGGCGTTCGCCAGGTTGAACGCAATCAGAGACTTTACCTTGTATGTACGCTCCCTTCCTCCTGCAGAAGCTAATAATAATAATTGATTGGCACGACAGCCCGCTTACGCGAAACTAAGGCCTAGCTTCCCGCAACCACCCGTGTTGTGCGTGTGAATTTTGTACGCGGGTGGAAGGGACCTACAGTTTTATGCCGGTTCCGAACGGCAGGTTGGGAGCTTTTTCATAGGCAATTTTTACTCTCAGAGGTTTGCCATTTCCAGCTGAGAGGACAGCCACCGAAAGAGAAAACGAGTTTCCCGTTCTTTTTTTTTAGGTGTTACTAGATGCAGTATTCGATCTTGCGTCGCTCTGCATGCGACTCGTTGGACCGCGCACTAACCAACTAAGCCACGGCGGCTTGCAGAAGCTAGCCAATGCCAAAAAGCCCCCATTCAAATCCCTACTCCAGAAACAAGAAATTTCCAAATTTTCCAGACGCTCGAGGACAAGCGTTTTTAAGAGGGGAGGAGTTAACACGGTCCACATTTAAAACTTCAGAAGTATGTTTCCCACGATGCGAAACATACCAACAACAAAACACGTAAACTGCTGACACCATGTCTACGAAACCGCTGCACCATATCATATAGCCACTGCACGCGCATCCGCCAAAAGCGCAAGCACTACAAATTTACCGAAACTCACCTGCGCCCGCAACGTGAAACAGAGGCTTAGTTTTAAGAGAACCAAAATTGTAAGTCAGTTCTAATTTAAGTGTTGTTGAATAAAGACCGGCTTCGGCCATAAAATAATTTTTTTTGAGATTTTTATGCAATAAATCTCTTAACTTGTACAATGTGGTTTTACGAGCCATTGTTCCTTCGTGGCAAGCAAGAATGTTGGCCGCAGCCATTTCGTCAGGAGCACGTGATTCCCGATCAAACAGACGCAGAAGTCAAGAAAAGGGCAAACGTGCTTACTATCGCACATGAGGATGATCTGAGTAACATGGTCTACACAATACGGCATCGAAACTCCTTCACAATGTTGCGACGAATTGTTGGCTATGTGTTGCGAGTTATTAAACGTCTACATGATAAGAGCAAACATAGTAGCAGCAATCTAACACCAACCGAACTGGATGAGTCGCTGTACGTCATCATAAGAGCCATACAGCGATTTCAGTGAAGAAATGCATCAGCTATCAAATACGGGTGAAATCAAAGGAAACAGCGCTCTCCATGGACTGTCTTATAGACAATCGCGGCATCATCAGGGTAGGGGGCCGATTGACATCATCACATCTCACATACGACGCCAAGCATCCTATGTTGCTGCCTTATAACGATCCGATAGCAAAACTTATCATGCAACACCTTCACGAGAAAGGAGTCCATTGCTCGCCACAGGCATTGTTGGCCCAAACCAGACAACGATTTTGGCCAATAAAGGGCAAAATTAGATCAGATCATGGGAAATTTGCCAGCTGATAGAGTACAACTTCAGAGATCCTTTTTCAACGCGGGGGTAGATTTCTGTGGCCCGATATGGATACACTACAAAATAAGAGGCAAAAGGCCATGCAAGGCTTACATTGTAGTCTTCTGCAACGAAAGCAGTGCATCTTGAAGTCGTCAGCGAGCTTACAACAGACGCATTCATCGGCGCACTTAATCGTTTTACGTCAAGAAGACGGCGTTGTCAGAACTTATATTGTAATAACGCAGCCAATTTTGTGGGTGCAAAAAACCAACTGGAAGAATTGGTTGAAAGCATTCACAGCAAAAATGCCCAAGATAACATAATGCGGTCAGGTGCAGCCCAAGGAATTACATTCCACTTCATCCCCCCGAGAGCACCACATTTCGGAGGACTGTGGGAACCGGCTGTCAAATCTGCAAAATATCTCTTGGTGCGAACAATTGGCACCTCCTCGCTCACATATGAAGAACTGGAGACGGTGGTAACTCAAATCGAGAGCATGCTGAACTCTAGACCACTAACACCCTTGTCATCAAATCCTAATGATCTGTCAGCACTCACACCGGGACACTTTTTAATGGGAGAGCTATTGACAGCGATTCCAAGTAGTTCAACAACGACAACCAAAACATCGCTTTTGACCAGATGGAAGTTGGTCAACCATTTAAAGGAGGAGTTCTGGTCAAGGTTGTCCAAGGAGTACCTCAATGAATTACAATATCGCAATAAATGGAAAACGCAATCACCTGATATCTCTAATGGAATGCTGGTACTTATAAAAGAAGATAATGCGCCTCCTCTGCAATGGCTACTAGGCAGAGTCGTAAAGTGCTACCCTGGCAATGATGGAAAAATCAGAGTTGTTAACATCAAAACCAAAACTGGTGTCTGCAAGCGGCCCATCCATCGGTTAGCACCGTTACTGAAGGAGCAAGAAGTACCAGTGGAAGACAATTCTGAGACCAACAACGGGCCAACGCCGCAGAAACGAAGCAGACGCAGTGCATCACCTGTACTGATGGTAATGATCGTGTTCATCTTGTTACCAATAATTGCTGCAAGCCCAATCAAGGTCACACAATTCGGTGATCGCCCAGGCACACACTTCGAACACGTCGGAAGGATTAACCGAGTGACTGCAAATTGGAACATTCTGGCATATTACGATCTCTGTCCGCTCCATAGGCAGTTGGAGCTGCTCCAGAATGGTACGATCGCGTTATCTAACCTATGCAACGACATGAAGGGTGATGTCAGTTGTGCTGCAATAGTAACACAATTCGAGAATACAAGACTAGAAATAGCCACAAGCATACTGGTGGGAAGCAGAAGAATGAAACGATGTGCGATGGACATAGTGGGTAACGTCGCAAACTCATTGTTTGGAGTACTTGATTCAAACTACGCAACCTAAATGGCGCAAACCATAGAGCACGTAAAGCGGAACGAAGATCACTTGCTCCAGCTACTGCGAAACCAGACGTCCGTGTTGGACTCCACAACCAATATACTGAGATATGAGCAGAAGTCACGACAAGAAGGATTTAACAACATAGCGCAACAAATACATAAGGCGCAACAACGTCTAAATGCATTATCCAGCAAAAATACTCAATCAAGAATGATTCAGTTATTCACTTTGATGGCCCTTCAGCTGGTGACTACTGCATCAAACATACAGTATCTTGAGGCAGCCATCATTGGAGTGGTAACAGACACGCGTCATGGAACAATCAGCCCATTACTGTTGACACCAAGACAACTAAAAGAAGAGATTACGCGAATACGAGGACATCTGGCGTTGTCTGCTCAGTTACCGACAGACGTAAATAGAATATCTGCCCTCTACCCACTCATGACCGTCAAGAGTGGATTGTGTGAGAATCAGATACTATTTCACGTAACAATACCTCTGATCGATAGGCAACCATTTGATCTATTCACGGTAACAGCAATCCCTGGCGTGATCAACAATGTTCTGGTAAAGATTGTAGCAGACACTCAGTATCTCGCCTTCAACTCCCACCGAGACGAGTACATGCCATTGTCAGAAGGCCAACTGGCAAGATGCGTAATCGCAATAGATGAATCAAGACTATGCTCAAACACTCAGGAAGTCTACAATGTAATCTCCGATATTTGCTCCTGTGAAGTTCACGCATTCAACAACGACTCTACTACCGCATGTACGTGGCAACGATATCAATATAACCTCGTTATGGATGAAGCGTGTAGCACCAAACAATTGGCTTCATTTTACCCAGAAGGCAGAGAAATTTAACGCGGTGTGCAGTCACGAACATTCACAACTTGTATTACATGACGCTGGCTTGTTGGAGTTATCACCTGGATGCACAATAAAACATACATTGGCAACAGTGACCAGCCTTAACACCATCACAAGCAGTCTACGATACTCTCATACCAGCTTCAGCCTGATACCTCTCAATCAAACAAGTCAGAAGATGAGCCCTCTTGTATTCAACAACATCAGTATCCCATCCAATGACGAAGAACTGGCGAAACTACAAGGAGCTCTCAAGGCAATCAAATTTCAGGAACAGCTGCCTGACACCTTAACAACCATTGATCAACACCACTTCCTGGTAGAATACGTCGCACTGGGGCTCGCTGTGGTGATCATCATCTGTCTTCTTTCACGCTACATCAAAGGTCGTATTAAAAAACACAGCAACATGGCAACTCCTCCACCACGACCACTTCCTCGAGTTCGTCCACAAGCTGACCGTCATCCGAGCTTGGAAATAGATATCGAGTGTTGACCATATGTCAACGGGGGGAGGATGTTCAGACTCTGCACATATGAATATTATGTAACTAATGTCAAACGTTCTCACGGCAAAATTGGGCTCGGTTCCCACCGCTGCAAATATTAATATTACGCGCCAGTGTTATCTAACATTTGGGAGTCAATGCATTTTGCATACTCAAGGTCAATTCGACAGTCAATGCATTTTGCACACGCAAATTCCATTCGGCAGTCAATGCATTTTGCACACTCAAATTTCACTTGGTTAGTCGCAACATAAGCAGAAGCGGCGTAATCAATATGCAATACAGTTTGGGCACAGCTAACTCATCATATTGTTACGAAATTCCACAATTCGTTATCGACGGTTCGTTTTGATTGTATTTGAAAATAAAACAACTTCAATTACTCAGCAAAAATCAACAATCACTTTGTTTACAGATTCACACTTCGCTTGTGTCTACACTTGTTACCACTTGACCCACTGCGCTGCACATTGCCGCTTTTATACCAGTTTTCTTATCGCGCCGAAGTTTCTTGCAACTTCCAATTGGAAAATGCTCGACCATTCTCGCACAGTCCATTTCTCGCGAACCTTGCCATATCGGACTATACCAAGCGAATTATACCAGTTTCCCGTACTTCACAGTGCATGCCTAAAAGTATGCTTGCAAAAGCGTTCATGCACAGCACAAAGTGCCTTTTCGTTTCACTGCCCATCACTTAGGGCCGTTTTCTCATCTTCCCGTTAACTTTAAAGTTCACTTTAACGGGCCGATAAACGCATTTTCGTTTTCTCATCTGCCCGTTAAGCTATCCTCCCGATAAAATTTACCGGGAGGATTGAGTGCCTGTTAAACTTTAAAGTGAACTTTAAGTGGAAGTGGTGCCAAGTACATGCATATGTTTGTTTACAAACAAAAAACAGCTGATAATGAAATTACAATTTGAAATGAAATTTGAATTTGAGATCTTTCGGTATGGAAAATAGGCGTGTTTCTTAAATTCATGCACTGGAAGTCGCTTTTGAAGGTACGGAGTCGCAAAATGCGGCAAATATAACATATAACAGCCAATTGGACTATTTCACTGCTTTGCACTGCTGACAAGTGCAATCGCTGCTGGGCCGCCACCTGTGCGATACGTCTCGCTCTTCTGCGCTGCAAGTTCCAGCTTGGACTTACGCTTCAAGCTGTCAAACTTGTCCCTCAACGATTTCCAACGTCGGGACACGCCCCATTTGGCAGTAAAAGCATCAACAAGATTTTGCCAGGCAAAATTTTTATTTTTTCCTTCAAAAATAATTATAATTTTTCACAAACAGCTGAGTGCGCCGCCAAGTGCTGCCCATCGTAGACCAGTGTTGCCAAAAAATCAGACTTGTTAAATTTATATTTATCAGGAAGATGAGAAAACGAAAATATTTACCGGGCACTTTAAAGTGACCTTTAGCTAAAGTTCACTTTAGCTACAGGTCACTTTAACGGGAAGATGAGAAAACGGCCCTTAGACTTGTTCGTCCCGAACAAGTACCGAGGCTCCGCCGGAGTAAGACGCCAGGCGCTCCAAATGGACTACCTTCAGCCTGGCGTTTCCGCTGCAGCAGCGTTGAACCCTGTACACCACGTCATTAATCTTCGTCACGAATTGGTACGGTCCTTCCCATGATGTTTGATGTTTTGGAGACAAACCTTTCCTCCGCTGCGGGTTGTAAAGCATTACCAGATCGCCTTCTTGGAATCCTTCTGGGTTAGCCCGTAGACCGTAGCTCGCTGTTAACCTGCTTTCGACTTGTTGAGTGCGGCTCCGCGATCTCCTCCTCGGCCCTCGCAGAAGGCAGTCCCGTGATATGTGGCCTTGCTTGCCACATCGCCAGCAACTGACTCCAGATGACACTGCCCGCAGCCCCGCTGGTGCCTCCGAGCTCACTGTCTGGCTTTGCGTGACACGTCCAGATTGGGCTCGACGGCTTTCCGCAGATGACTGTCGAAAACTTCCCCTCCAGGCCGCCTCATACGTCATCGCGCTTGTCACCGTCTCACGGAATGTCGGCTCGCCCATCATCAATGCACTGCGTCGTGTCTCCGGGTCATGAAGACCTTCAATAAACGCCTCAATCTTCATCCTCTCGAGATAATCAGCGCCGAATTTCGGGTAGCACAACTGTACGAGCCGCTCAATGTCTGCAGCGCCTCGTCTGCTCTTTGCCTGCGGTTCTTCAGCTCGCAATAATACAGCATTTTGTTGTGCTCGTCACTGTATCTGGCTGCCAGCGCCCTTATGACGGTCTCGTAATCACCTCTCAAACCTTCCGGAACTGTTTTTATTACCTCAGCCGCCGGACCTCTTAGAGCCAGTATCAGTCTCCGACCTTTCCTAACATTGGTCCACTGACTCTCCAAAATGGCTGCTTTGGAATCGAATTGTAGTTTGAATGTGTCGAACGACGTAGTACCATCATAAGTAGGCACTGCTATGGCAAAACTTTCCTCAACCGACTGCACCCTTGCTCGCAGCTGTACCTCTCTAAGCCGCTCGTCAATTTTTCTGTTCACCGAATCCTCCAGACTGTCAATTCGTTTGTCTAAATGTTCTACTCGCGTCTCCAGGTGCTCAACTTTCACATTAATCCTGTTCGAAATCTCTTCCACTTTCTGCTCCAAGCGCGCAGAATTTTCCTGAAGCTTGGTTTCCATTCGCTCTGCTACTTCTCGGTTCGTAGTTTCGATTTTTGCTGAAATTTCCTGATTCGTAGTTTCCAGTTTCACTGCTATTTCCTGATTCGCAGTTTCCATTTTCGCTGCCATTTGCGCCGACATTTCGCGATTTTCACGACTGGAATTCTCAATTTTCGCAGAAGTTTCCTGAAACATGCCTCTCATTGCAATCATAAGCTGGCTCATATCCATTGCTTGTGGTGGCGCAGCCGCTGCAGCCGTACTTTGCTTCGTCGCAGCACCCGCAGGCGATTCCTCCACTTTGGCCGACGCCTCTTGTTCCTGCGTTCCGAACTCGTGTACAGCCCAATCGATGCCTCGTGATTCGCACGCCTCTCGCAAGCGCAGCTGCAACTCCACCTTACCGCCAGCAGTCGGCAAATTCCAGGCAGCCAGCTCCTTCTTCAGCTGGTCCACCTTCAGCAGCTCGAGTTTAACCATGTCTGCGTTTTTATAATTTTATTTATTTTTTATCTTCAGTAACACAATTCGAACTTCTGACACCAAATGTACTTCACAGTGAATGCCTAAAAGTATGCTTGCAAAAGCGTTCATGCACAGCACAAAGTGCCTTTTCGTTTCAATATAGATGTCCAGTCTCATACGACGAAAATGGCACACAAATTTCAAGCTCTGAATTACAGCTTTTTTCCGCAAATCTATTTTACGCACACAGCTGCATGTGCTCATCCAGAACTTTTCTTGCTTGTGATATTATCTTTTGCAACATACATTTATGATTTTAGTTACAACGATCACGTACTGTATTTGGTGTAACAAGTAGGCAGCGCGTCGCATATCCGTAGTTTCTTTTTCGTAAATTTCGCCTCGGGTTCAAGGCTGGGCGAGAAGCAAAATTTTTCTTAACATTTAACGCTTTTTTTTATTAACTTTTTTAATCGGTTACACCCGAAATTAATAATGTGTTCAAAAAATGTGATATAAATGAATCGGCACTAAACATTTTGTGTATAATCAAAGAACACACACATCGTTGCTAAGGCAACGCATTGCCAATAGCTGAGGCGCCAGCAGGTCTGCGTCGGCGTAACTGTATTGCGACACGGTAGTGACCGCTGAACAATTAAACCGTTTTGGCAAATTGTGCCGATCTTTTCATTCTTTTTTGCGAAAAGCAAGTGCCTGGGCGTACCCAGCAACAAATTAAAGGGGGCAAAGACATAACTACATTTCCAAATTCAGAATATAAAATTCAAATAGGATAGAATATAGATTTCTGTACATATGTATATAAAATATAGAATTACGAGGGGGGAACTACCCTTCTCAGCCCATATCTAGGTACGCCCATGAGTGCCTGTCATCATCAACCGAATCTTTTTGCTGTATGGTTGTTTGTAACCGTATGTTGCACTTGGTTGCTTGATTTTACAACTTGCGAACAATTATATGTGTCTCCAAAACCAAACAATTTACTAATCAAGAGATCTAGAAACCAAATAAATTTGTCATTTATATTGTTCTCATGGGTCGTAAAAAAATATATTATTAAAAAAGTGCTTTTCATTTTTTCCGAATATTAAAATCGGCCGGTTTCAACGATAGCCGCCGTAGCTCAGCCGGCTAGTGCGTTGGGCCGCGAGTCAAGACTCCGCGAGTTCAATACTCCGTAGCGTTAACACCGAAAAAAAAAAGAAAAACAACAATTTTGAAAAAGCTCTCAATTCGCCGTTCGTTCGCACGCACAACACGAATGGTTCCGGGTAGCTAGGCCTTAATAACCGGGCTGTCGTGCCAGTCAAGAAGAAGAAGAAGGAGTCAACGACCGGTTAAAAGTTTGTATGGCGAAACTGTCAAACAACATGAATTAATGGGCCCACTGACTTCAAACTTTGTGAAAGTATTCTTAGTGAGAAATAAAGGGTGTGCACACCAAAATCGGGACACTTTAAAACCCCTGTATCTTTTAAAATAAAACTCTTTGAAAAGTAAAATTTTAGACGTAAGTACTCCATGACTTGGCTGATCTGGCAACGCCACTCGCAACAAGTGCACAATTTTTTGCCGGTGCTAAAAATTTTTTTTACATAAATCTAAATTCAAGTGGTTTTAATAAGCTTTTTGTTCTAAGTCTGGGTGACTTGACAAAGATTTCGGTCGTGCGTTCGCGAGTGCAGTGTTTTCATCAAGGGCGGGAGCCGCTTTTGTGGATTTCTGGACCGTGGGACGCCAACCACTGCGTCGAGGTGGTTGGGCGCTGCTGAGAGGGAGTAGCTGCTAAAGGTAGGTCCGCGAAGGTCCGGTGGTTGCGACGCATTCCTCAGCGCGACACCGCAGCCAGCTCCTGAGTTCTTCCCGAGCCGCTGGACACACTACATGCGGAACTGCTGGGTGCTCCCCCGCAACAGGCGAACGTGCGCTGACTCTCCCGCCATTTCTAATAGTTGTTGGTGCTGGTTACCAGCGCCATCTCTGGAGGAAGACTACGTGCTGGGTTGGCAGCGCCATCTAGTTGCGGGTAACGGCAACTCTTCATTGACTGCATTGACAGCGATGCCACCCAGTCTGGAGTTTGGTTTTTCTTTTGGAAATTTTTTAAATTATCCCGTTTTTATTATTTCACCTTATTTTGGTTTTATTTTGCTTTTTTACCTTTTTTGCAGGTTTTGTTTTTTGATTAATGAATCCTCCCAATAGGAGTATTCCAGACGTGCGGTCTAAAAACGCTCTTCATGGACGTATGTTCCCATCCCAAAAACCGGGTGTAGCAGCCCTTCCTAAACCGGACATGCGGTCCAAAAACGCCACTGTAGAGCCTTCTGGCACTTTGGATACCAGACCTGGTACCAGTAAGGCGGCGCAAAATTTGGCTAAACCGGCTGCCCAGCCAACAGCTTCCGGTGCCAAACAAGCGCCTTCAAAGTTGGTTTACAAAAACCGCCGGGCTGCCCTGCGTTTAATTGAACGCCTTAGTCAAACTCCGGTAGGGCAACGCACGGAGAAGCAGAAAGCTTCGCTTAAGTGGGCGACGCGGGTCGTGGAGGAGGGTGATAACAACCCGAACCGACCTTTTTCCTCTTCAAAGCGTCAACGGTCAGTAGAGGAGACCACCCACCCGGAGGCTAAAAAACCGTGCAGCCTTTCAGCTGCCCCGAGGACCTTCAGCGAAATTCTCGCAGGCCACATCACAGTGGCGGTGGTCGACGAGAGCGACCCCGACGGCAGCATTTCGCCTGATAAATGGAAGACGGTTGAGGCCAGGCTAACACCGATCTTCCTCCCTCTCCTGGATGAGCATCCTGGCGATGCCCCTTCCTGTCGCGACGGCGGATGGCATCAGGGCCATGTGAAGCTGATCGCTTTCGGCGACCAAAGGTCCGTGGATCTTTTTAAGATCGCGATCTCCAGGGATGGCATCAGGGCCATGTGAAGCTGATCGCTTGCGCCGACCAAAGGTCCGTGGATCTTTTTAAGATCGCGATCTCCAGGGTGGGCGAAGTATGGCCTGGTGCGAAACTTAAGGTCGTTGCTAAGGATCAAGTCCCTAGCCGGCCAAGAGCTCGCGCCTGGATCCCAGCTGAACCCTCAGACCCGAAAGTTATCCTGGAGATAATTCGGAGAAGCAACACAAAGCTGGTGACTTCCAATTGGAGGGTGATTCGGTTGGAGGAGCCGAGAGGGGATTTTAGATCCGCCATTTTCCTGGTGGATTCAAATTCCCTGGCCCCCTTGTCAGCCACAAATGGAGTCATTGGCTATGCCTTCTCCTCCATCATCATGAGGTTCTTCAAGAAAGACGGCGACACTAGCGGCGTCGAAGCCGCGTCGGAAGCACCTACTGTAGCTGACCAAAAGCTTGCAGGAAGTGCCCCCCGACCAGAGATCGCCTCATCCAACCTCCCACTATCCTCGTCCAACTCTGCCGCCGGTATTTCAGTTGTTGCCGACCAGAAGCACGCAACTGACAATGCCTCGTCGCATAGGTCTTGTGTCAGTGATGATTCTGACATGGAGCTGGCGGACTTCTTCCGTTCATCCCTGATGGACGAAGAAGATCTGCTGGAGTCAGACCTCGACGATGCGGCTAATATCACCGTGGTAGGGGCCACTAGCACCACTCAAAGCAGTAATGCTGAAGGTGGTGCAAATTAACCTCCACCACTCTAAGGCTGCGGCCGCCAGCCTCATACTCCGCTTGGCAACATACGGAGACGACATCGTCCTGATCCAGGAGCCGTGGATTGTGAACGGCCTGGTACGCGGCCTCAGGACTAACACGCACAAATTGCTATATGCGGCGCAGGCAGGTAGGCCTAGGGCGTGCATATTAGTCAGCAACAAGTTGAGTACATTTCTGCTCTCGAATTACAGCAACGGGGACATGGTAGCGGCAAGCATCGAGCTCGATTCGGGAAAGCTCTGGATTGTCTCGGCCTACTTGGCACATGACCATCAATCCCTTCCAGAAGATAGCCTAATCAGGTTAGTACAACATGCTGCTAATGATAGCGTAGATTTGGTAATAGGTTGTGACGCCAACGCGCATCATGAAGTGTGGGGCAGCTCAGATACGAATTTAAGGGGCGAAATTCTTTTCGATTTTATCCTCTCTACGAATCTCCAAATATGTAATAGCGGTAATGAGCCTACCTTTATTACTAGAAATAGGCAAGAAGTTCTCGACCTCACTCTTGTCTCTCAAACTGTATCGAACCGATTGAGTAACTGGAGGGTCTCTAAGGATCACTCTTTTTCGGATCACAGATACTTACTGTGGGAAATCTCGGACATTGCTCCGAGTCAACCCCTTTTTAGGAATTTAAAAAAGGCCAATTGGCCTCTTTATTATGATACGGTTCAGTGCCTTCTCCCAGCTGACATTCCAGGTCCGCTCGACAGTAAGGATGTACTTGATGAGTCAGTTAAGTCATTCACATCGATGCTGAATGCAGCCCTTGACGTAGCTTGCCCTTTGAGGAAGCTGTCCACGCGGAAAAGATTCAGGCCCCCTTGGTGGTGTGCTGAAATCAGTGAGCTCCGCAGAACAGCCAGGAAGTTATTCAATAAAGCTAGACGGTCATGTACGGATGAAGTCTGGCTAGAATACAAGCTAGCTCTGAAAGCCTATAAAAACAGGCTAAGGAAAGACAAGAGGGAGTCTTGGAGAGACTTCTGTGGTAACATAGAACTTACCACCGAAGCCTCTAGGCTCAGGAAAATACTCTCCAAATGCCCATCTAACACCTGCTATCTCCAGAGGGAGGACGGGTCATGGGCCTCTAGTAGTGAAGAATCACTTGATATTCTGCTAGACACACACTTCCCAGGTGGCTCTAAAGACCTGGCGGACCCCCCCTGGTCGGGAAACCGCCCTCCGGTCCCGGATGCCGACCTCATTGTGACTAGACAGAAATTGTTATGGGCTGTAGATAGCTTTTTACCCTACAAGGCGCCGGGGCCAGACGGCGTCGCCCCGATAGAGATTCAGGTCACCAAGAACCTGATTCTTCCATGGTTACAGGAGATCATGAGGAGCTGCCTAGTCCTGAATCACATACCCAGTAAATGGAGACATGTGAAGGTAGTTTTTATACCTAAGGCTGGCAAAAGCTCGCATGTTCTTCCAAAAGACCTCAGACCGATTAGTCTTTCCTCTTTCCTTCTCAAAATCTTGGAAAGGTTAGTGGATACCCATATTAGGCAGTTGTTGGTCGATCGACCAATCTCGCCCTCACAACATGCGTACTGCAGGGGTAAATCTGTAGAAACCGCTCTGCATTGCTTAGTCCATACCATAGAGAAATCACTTGAGTGCAAGGAATTTACTATGGTATCTTTTACGGATATAGAAGGGGCCTTTAACAACATCAGATCGGAAGCCATTACCGACGCACTTGCAGACCTGGGTGTAGGTGTGCCGCTAGTAGCACTGATTGAGCAGCTGCTTCATAGCCGCGTCATCAATGCAAGTCTTGGTACCACATCTGCACAGAGATCTGTAAAAAGGGGGACCCCCCAGGGAGGGGTCCTCTCGCCTCTTCTTTGGAATTTAGCGGTGAACACACTGCTAATGCGTCTGGAGAGGGCGGGGTGCCGGGTGGTCGCCTACGCAGATGATGTTGCTATTGCGGTCTCTGGAAAGTTTCCTTTAATTATCAGGGATGTATTGCAACATGGCTTGAACATCCTAACTAATTGGGCCATAGAATGTGGTCTTAGCGTTAACCCGCATAAAACGGAGTTAGTTCTCTTTACAAATAAACACAGAGTACCTGAGATTGATCCCCCGCGGCTGCTAGGGATTGATCTGAAATTTTTGAATCCGCCAAATATCTGGGACTTGTGTTAGACAGGAAACTTAACTGGAAACCCAACGTCCTGGAGAGAGCTAAGAAAGCCAGTATTGCCCTTTATACTTGTAAAAAGATGATAGGCAATGTATGGGGCATAAGACCTCATATCGTACACTGGCTGTATACCGCCGTTGTTCGGCCTTTGTTGTTATATGGGATAGTAGTCTGGTGGCCTTCATTGGCCAAAAGGTCTCACTCCCAAATACTTGCCAAAATTCAAAGGTCCGCAGAGTTATGTATAAGTGGGGCCCTGCGAACTACGCCCACTAATGCTTTGGACGTTGTGCTTAACCGAATCCCATTGGATATCCTGGGGAAGCAATTGGCCGCCAATGCTGCCACCAGGATGCGCGCTTCCGCGCAATGGAGAACTGGACGTTACGGGCACTCTTCTATTCTCAATTATTTCAAAGGCATTTCTCAGGAAGTTGACTACATGACACCCAGCCTGTTCTTTGATAAGAACTATCAGGTTGTAATCCCATCTAGAGCCGAATGGGAGCTGGGTGCGCTCCCTGCCAGCGGTGATATCCATATTTATACGGATGGTTCGAAACTGCTTGGTCAGGTGGGCTGTGGTATCTACTCAGAAGGATTAAACCTTAGCTTGAAGCTCCGGCTGCCAGATTACTGTAGTGTCTTCCAGGCCGAGGTCACAGCAATCTGTGCAGCCTCCGATTGGCTCAGGGTAAACAGGATATCGGTTACTGATATCCTTATATTATCAGATAGCCAATCAGCTCTTAGAGCTCTGGATGCGGTCAAAATAACATCAAAGACTGTTCTCAGCTGCAGCAAATCTCTAAACGAGACTGCCAAGCAGCTTCATATTCGCCTATGCTGGGTTCCAGGTCATAGGGATATTCCAGGGAACTGTAGAGCGGACGAGCTCGCGAGACAGGGCACCACTGAGCAGTTAAGCCAAGAGCTGACCACGCTCGGTGTCCCTCTTCTAACATGTAAGCTTCGTACCCAAGCGAGCTCTACACACGATACGAATTTAAGATGGGTTGAAGGCAACACAAGCCTCCTTGCGCGCCAACTTTGGCCAACCTTAAATCCTCGGCGTTCTAAAGAACTCCTCTCACTAAACAGAGCCCAGATCAGAACCATGATCGGCGTCCTTACGGGTCATTGCCTAATCGGCACCCACGCAAAAAGGATGGGGCTGTTTTCGAACGACTTCTGTCGCAGCTGTATGGACGAGGAGGAGGAAGAAAATATTCCTCACTTCCTATGTTACTGTCCTGCTTTGTCCAGAAGAAGGCAGACCCACTTAGGCAACTTCTTCTTCGGTAGTCTAGATGATCTAGCTGATAAGACCATACGCCGTCTACTAAGCTTCGTTAATAGCTCTAATTGGTTTAACGAGTGAGCGAAATGATGCTCGATCTCACGTGGTATCACAATGGGCCGCCTGGCCTAAGTGTGCTCCTCCTGGGACAGCCACACCTACCTACCTACCTACTCCATGACTTGGTTTTCAATATTTAAGTAAACAAATTTTGCAAAACCCGTTTTATTAGTGAGAAAATGGCAAACGAAGACGAACGTAGAAAACTCATCTTGCACGAACACACTACGAATCCCAACCTCAGTATACGCCGAATTACAAAAAAGCTAAATTTTGCTAAAGCTAAAAGCATCGACATGCAGTAAAGTGTTGAAAAATTGTAATGAAAGGCTGAGGGTTGATCGTAAGGCGGGTAGTGGTGGTGACCATGGCCAGAAGAATGTTAGATGCACGAAGAAAGTGATTGCCGCTTTTAGAAAAATCCGCGAATGTCAAGTCGTTCGGTGGCTTAAATCGTGGAGCAAGAGGCGAGCAAGCTTGAAGAGTTACAAGGCTCAAGTAGTACCAGATCGGGACGCGAAACGAAATCTCACCGTATAGAACCGTTGTCGTAACTTGTTCGAAAATTTGCTAACGAAATTCAGTAGTGTGATCATGGATGATGAAACATACTGCTTGAACAACATTACATTTTTAGCTGGGAAAGATTTCTACGCAGCCACGAATCGCCAAGATGTTGCAGATGAATACAAGGTGAAATCAAGGACAAACTTCCCAACGAAGACCATAGTTTGGCAAGCCATCTGCTCTTGTGGTTTTAAAACAAACCCTTTTGTAACAGTTGGTACAATGAATGGCAATATTTACCGGAAAGAATGTCTCGAAAAGAGACTGCTGCCTCTCATTCGTCGCCACACATCAAAACCCTTGTTTTGCCCTGACTTGGCTACTTGCCACTACTCAAGGGAATCTCTATAGTGGTATGAAGAGAATATTCTCCATATGGGATGGATCAGTCTTCGGCTGATCGTCGCCTGCACTGGTTGTGTACCGCCGCTCTCCGTCGTGCTTAAATTAATAACTACGTACAGCAACAACAAATTAAAATTCCAAAGCGTCGTATTGAAAGTAGTGATGAAGACAAAATGTCTTCATCAAAGACTAGGAAAACTTCTACTCATAATTTTTGGGCCCCTCTTCAGCTGCTTTCTGATGAGGAGGACGATATGGACATCGCCGATCCAGTTAAAAGTTCGAAAGACAAAAAGATTTTGATTTCTCCAATCAAAGTGCTTACACATAATAGTGCTTCTGTGCTTAAATTGCTCGTTGATAAAAAAGTAAACAAATTCGTTATAAAAAAGATTTCACTTGGAATGAAAATACTTTGTGAAACAATTGAAACGTTCAAATTGATTGATTCAATTCTTAAAGAAAATAATTGTCAGTTCTTCCACCACGACCAAAAACACGATCGCCCTTTTAAACTTGTGCTCCACGGCCTCGACAGCAAGTCAGGTGATAAGGTTAAAAACGAACTCATTATGCTCGGTTACAAATGCAAAGAAGTCAAAGTCGTGACTAAAAAGTACAACAACTATACTGACACTATCTATATAATCAGCTTCGAGAACGGCTCTGTTAAACTTCATGAGCTCCGCGCAAATGTAAAATCACTCTTTCGCACAATAGTAAGGTGGGAGTTTAAAAAAAAACTCAAAAACAAACCTGTACAGTGCCGAAACTGTCAAATGTTCGGACATGGGGAGAGGAATTGTAATGTGAGGCCTAACTGTTCAACATGCGCTGGAAAACATAAGTCATCTGAGTGTAAATCTGTAGACAAAATTCGCTGCGCAAATTGTAATGGCGACCACAAATCGACTGACATTTCATGTCCAAATCGTGAAGCGTACTTACAAATAAGACATAGAATCAACTCTAAAAATGGACAAACTACTCCTCAGCAGAATCCAACTCAGCATCAGCCCCAGCCTCATGTGTATAATGTTTCTGCATTCCCATCATTACCTCTCCGAAATCACTCACAACATACTGAGAGAACAAATCTACCAGCAACTTCTGACTGGCAATGCCGTTCGAGTCTCGAAGAGCAGCCGAAAAACCTATTTACTGAGAAGGAGATCACACAACTAACCATAGATATTGTTTCAAATCTAAAATCATGTAAATCTAAAGAAGATCAATTTAATGTTATCGCACAGTTAGCCATAAAATATCTATATAAAAATTGTTATTAATGCCTCTCACTACTCTTAATATTATTATGTGGAACTGTAGGAGTATCCGGAATAAAACCATTGAGCTATTTGACTTTCTTGTGAGGAACAAAATACACATCTGTTTGCTTTCCGAAACCTGGCTAAATAATAGTATCAAACTTTCTCACTCACACTATCACTGTGTCCGGAAGGATCGTGAAAGTAGGAACGGTGGCGGCGTTGCCATACTGGTACACAAATCAATAACATTTAACATTATTCCAAATATAGTTACTTCTGCAATTGAGAACATCGGCATTGAAATTTTGTTAGAAGACAAAACAAAACTCAAACTATTCAGTGTTTATTTCCCAGGTGGTTCAAGGACTGATGACTTGAGTAAGAAATTCAAATCTGACCTAAGAAAACTTCTAAATTCAAATACGAAATTTTTGGTCTGTGGTGATCTTAACAGCAGGCACAGAGACTGGGGGTGTCTTAGAGCCAATGCATGGGGAAATTTATTGCATGAAATATGCACATTCTTGCCAATAACTATTCTACATTCGCAAACCCCAACCTATATACCTGCATCAGCAAGAGCTAATCCTTCCAATATTGATTTAGTAATATCCAATAGTCCTGAATTTATCTCACAGCCCATAGCAACATACAGTCTAAGTTCTGACCATTTGCCCGTCAAGTTCGAAATTTCTACTCTGGTACCACGTACAGCTCATCTTCAACTGGACTTTAAAAATGCAAACTGGAGCATGTACAAAAACAAGCTCAAAAACTCACTAAAAAATCTCCCAACAGACTTAAACACAATAAATAGCAAAACTGAAATAGATGAAAATGTTAGCCAGTTTACGACCAAAATTATTGAAGCAGTCAGACTAGCTGTACCTTTGAAACCACTCAAAAAGTTTCATACCAAACTACCTCCCTACATTTTGACCCTGATAAAAACCAGAAATCATTTCCGTCGCCAATGGGGAAGATATCGAATATCGTCGGACTATAAAAACCTTGGAATATATTTCAACGCCAATTTTAATTTTAAAACACATGTCAACAAGACAGTTTCCCGTGTCTATGGTGCACTATCTGGTCTTAGTCCGACAACGAGCTACTTATCCACCGCTGTTAAGTTGAAACTCGTGAAGTCTTTTATTTTGCCTTTAGTTTTCTACGGATGTGAGATTTTTTCCAGCTTGGACGAAGAAAGTACGGGCAAGTTGAGGGTGGCGATCAATGACTGTGCAAGGTATGTGTTTGGAGTAAAACGGCGTGAGCATATCTCCGACCATGTTAAAATAATGCTTGGATGCTCTTTTACTAATGTGTTAAAGTCGCGTGCGCTTATCTTTCTTCATAAACTTATAAACTCCAAACAGCCAGAATATTTGTATGATAAATTGCGTTTCGGTACCAAAACAAGGTCTTTTCAGCTCATACTGCCCAGGCACAAGCACTTAATAACTGGTCGACAATTTTTTGTCCACTCAGTTTCTCTGTGGAACGCACTTCCAACAAGCATTAAACGTGAGACCAACGCCATCAATTTCAAAAAAAAACTTCTTCAATACTTTTCAAATCTTTAATGGAATTTTCTTTCTTATTTTCTTCTCTCTCTCTCTCTTCTGCTCTCCTTAATTTCACTATTCATCTTTACTCTTTTCCGCTTCTTATTTTTGTTACAACATTATTATTTTATTATATTGCATTATTATACTATACCATTATACTATACCATTATACCATTTATATGTTATACCAGGCGTCGTGCGCTTAATAAAAAGACTTAGTCTTACAAGTGCCTTGAAAGTAAATAAATAAATAAATAAATATATGACTGTGAAAAGGTTAACATCCCTAATTAATTCTGAAATCGCACACATCAGGAACAAATCTTGGTCAGAAAAGCTCAGTAAACTTGAAAAAGGTTCAAACCCGTTTTGGAATTTGACAAAAATTCTTAGGAAAAAATACAAAGGGATACCACCTCTTGTCTGTGGAAATAATATGTTGTATACAGGCGAGGATAAGGCTGAAGCTTTCACTGGTAATTTCTTAAATTATCACAAAGTATCCGAAAACCTAGGAATACAAACAAATCATGACAGGGTTGCTTCCACTATTTCCCACTTCGAAGAGCTTCAAACAGAGACGCCGAGCTCAGTTTACGTTGATTACGAAACTGTTTTTCTAATCATTCGTGAGTTGCGCACTAGAAAAGCAACAGGTCTTGATGAAATTAAAAATATCATGTTGAAAAACTTTCCCAAATGTGCATTTAACTATTTAGTCTTTATCATAAACTCGTGTTTAAAAGTTCATTATTTTCCTGACACATGGAAAGTGGCCAAAGTGATTCCGATACATAAAACAGGAAAACCTAAAAATCTAACCACTAGCTATCGACCAATTAGCCTTTTGAGCAGTCTAGGTAAAGTACTGGAAAAAGTGTTGAAAGATAAAATTTGGAATTTTTTAGATACCAAGGAAATTATACCCAATGAACAATTTGGCTTCCGGAAATTCCATGGAACCACACATCAACTCAAAAGATTGCACAATCACATTAAGCTGAACTTTCAAGCCAAAAAATCAACTGCTCTTGTTCTACTTGATGTAGAAAAGGCTTTCGATTCTGTGTGGCACAATGGTTTGGTTTTCAAATTAATTACTTACGATCCTCCGCATTTAATCAAAATTATAAAAAGCTTTCTATCTGATCGATACTTTTGCGTACAAATCGGTGACGAGTACTCTGACCTTACTAAAACACCCGCTGGTGTGCCTCAGGGTTCAGTTATTGGGCCACTGCTATACATTATTTATTGTGCAGATATTCCCATGCACCCTAATTGTAATTACGCTTTGTATGCAGACGATATCGCTATTTTCCATTCAAACGAGTTTGGCCAACGATCTGTTACCGAACTGCAGTATGCCATAAATTTAGTTACTGATTATTTTTATAAATGGAAAATTAAAATAAATGCTGGAAAAACGCAAGCACTCTTTTTCACTAGAAAAAGAAATTCTTGCTTCTATCCCTGTTCGAACTTAAATATCTGCAATGACGATGTGCAATGGTCTGACAAGGTCAAATACTTAGGAATCGTCCTTGACAAAAAGTTGTTGTACAGGGATCATATCCAGTACATAATTTCAAAATTTGATATTGCTATTAAGATGCTGTATTCTCTCATCAATAGAAAATCAGTGCTGAGTCACCATAATAAAATTATAATTGCAAAAGTTATTTTCCAGTCAATAATTCTGTACGGGTGTCCTGTTTGGGGTGGATGTGCCAAGTCACATGTCACAAAGCTGCAGATCCGGCAAAATAAGTTATTAAAAATGATGTTGAATTTGCCTTGGCACTTCTCCACGAAAGACCTTCATTCAGAAAATAAAATGGTTCTGCTGCAAGACCGCATTAACAAAATCACTGATAAATTCAACCGATTATGTGTCATATCAACAAACCCTCTAATCTGTAATTTAAATGTCTCCTAAAGCTATTATCCTGCTATTGTTACATATTTTGTTATTCATGGTTACCTCATGGTTCTCCTTTTGTTATTAAGGTAAACACCCACTTTACACCTATTTATATAAAGGTTTTTGTTTATAGTTTTTCCCTTTAAATGTAATCTAGTTTAAGCTCTGTAAATTATTTGTAAATTCACAATGCTGTAGTTGTAAGGTTAATTGTAAAACCGTATCCTCTTAACTGTGCGATAACATAAGATATTTTATAACGATTTGACTATATAAAAATAAGTTCTATTCTATTCTTTATTCTATTCTATATGGGATGGAGACACACAGCGCGAGTGTGATCTGCCAAACAGCCCGGAACTCCGCCCTATCGAAAACTAGTGGTCGATAGTTATAGGCATTTTAAAGAAGAGTGATGCGAGGGCATCGACAGAAGAAAAGTTCCGGAGGAAGTGGTTGTGGGGGTCTAAAAAAGTGAACGAATTTTTCGTGCAAAAATTTATGGCAGGACTCCGACGAAAAGTGCGGTTGGTGGCATACGGAGGAAAAAATATAAATAAATCTGGACTATATCATACCTTAAAGACCGAAGAATAGAAATAAATTGCAAAAAAATTCTAGATTACTTCGTTTTATTTTTATATCAGAAAACAAGTGTCCCGATTTTGGTGTGCACACCCTTTAATTTGACACGTGTTTTTCACTTTTTGAAAATGAAAATCTAACGGGGTCAACAATGGGTTAACAGTATGTATAGAGAAACTCGATTTATTGGCTCTTTTGACTTTAAACTTAGACAAAATGCACTTAAATCGGGAAATAATTAAAATGTGCTTTTCATATTTTTTTAAATCGAAATCTACCGTGGTAAACTAAAAGTTAAGAATTTGTTTAGAGTAAATGTGAAAACTCATGGTTTAAAGGTCCTTTTGACTTCACAGTTGTTAGAACCACTTGACATCAAAGATAATAGACATATCTTGTTTTTTTAAATCAAAATATGACGAGGTCAACAATGCGTTTAAAATTTGTATCGGATGAAACAAGAGAGCTTGCGTGCGAAGCCGCGGGGCCCAGCTAGTTATATTATATTATATTATATTATATTATATTATATTATATTATATTATATTATATTATATTATATTATATTATATTATATTATATTATATTATATTATATTATATTATATTATATTATATTATATTATATTATATTATATTATATTATATTATATTATATTATATTATATTATATTATATTATATTATATTATATTATATTATATTATATTATATTATATTATATTATATTATATTATATTATATTATATTATATTATATTATATTATATTATATTATATTATATTATATTATATTATATTATATTATATTATATTATATTATATTATATTATATTATATTATATTATATTATATTATATTATATTATATTATATTATATTATATTATATTATATTATATTATATTATATTATATTATATTATATTATATTATATTATATTATATTATATTATATTATATTATATTATATTATATTATATTATATTATATTATATTATATTATATTATATTATATTATATTATATTATATTATATTATATTATATTATATTATATTATATTATATTATATTATATTATATTATATTGTAACAATAAGGCAGTCTGTCGCTGTGCAAAGCAACCCTGCCGCTACGTGACGTGCTATAATCCAATCTGGCAACGACGGCCGCGATGGTAACTTTTAGTCCAACCTGGCAATGATGGAAACTTTTAGTCCACTCCGGAATGTGCGGGAACGATCTGCGCGATGGCTTGACAGGAATAAAAGGCAGCCGGATGCGGCGCAGCGAGTCTGTCTGGTTTTGACAAGTGAAGTTGCCACACGGAGTAATTAAGCAAATACTTAAGTGAACGAACAGTAAAGTGTAAACTGTGAATAATAAAGTGACTGTTGGTTTTTAATTGGCTGCGTTCGAATAAACAAAGTTGTTTCATTTTCAAATTGCACAATCCAGTGATACGTAACAGCCCACTAGACGTAGTATTCGTAACATTTGGTGTCAGAAGTGGGATTGTGGAAAATTGAAAGTAAACAAATAAATAAATAAAATTATAAAAGCACGGACATGGTTAAACTCGAGCTGCTGAAGGTAGACCAGCTGAAGAAGGAGCTGGCTGCCTGGAATTTGCCGACTGCTGGCGGAAAAGTGGAGTTGCAGCTGCGCTTGCGAGAGGCGTGTGAGGCACGAGGCATCGATTGGGCTGCGCACGAGTTCGGAACGCAGGAGCTAGAGGCGTCGGCCAAGGTGGAGGAATCGCCTGCTGCTGCTGCGTCGCCGCACAGTACGGCTGCAGCGGCCGCGCCACTGCAAGCATTGGACATGAGCCAGCTAATGGTTGCACTTAAAGGCATGTTCGAGACTTCCAACCGGGAAATGGCAGCCAAAATGGAAAATGAAAATCGCGAAATGGCGGCACAAATGTCAGCGAAGCTCGAAACTTCGAATCTCGAAATTTCGGCAAAAGTCGAGACTGCAACTCGAGAAATGGCGGGAAATTCTGCGCGCATAGAGCAGAAGGTGGAGGAAATTTCCAATAGGCTGAACGTGAAAGTTGAGCATCTTGAGACGCGAATAGACAATTGGTACAAACGAGTTGACGAAATGGGTGAATCCCTGAACAGACGAGTTGACAACCTGGATGAGTCCTTGAATAAGCGAGTTGACAGTCTGGATGATTCGATGCACAGAAAGAAAGATGAACGGCTTCGAGAGGTACAGCCACGAGAATGTATGCCACCGGTTCAGGACGGTTTTGCTGCCAGAACAGAAGTGCCTACTTATGATGGTGCTGCGCCGTTCGATACATTTAAATTGCAATTCGACTTGGCTGCTTTGGAAAATCAGTGGACAGTGGATCAGTGGCCGAGGTGATCAACTCAGTTCCAGAATGTTTAAGAAGTGATTAGGGTGCCATCATGAGAGCGTTGGCAGCGAAGTATAGCAACGAGCACAACCATGCGCTATACTACTGTGAGCTGAAGAACCGCAAGCAAAGAGCCAACGAGGCGCTGCAGACATATGCAGCAGACATTGAGCGGCTCGTACAGTTGTGCTACCCGAAATTTGGTGCTGATGATCTCGAGAGGATGAAGATCGAGTCGTTTATTGAAGGTCTTCATGATCCAGAAACACGTCGCACTGCGTTGATGATGGGCAAGCCGACATTTAAGGAGACGGTAACCAGCGCGATGACATACGAGGCGACATGGATTGGGAGCACTCGGTATGCACCTGCAAGGATACGCCAGATTCAGGCGGACAAAGACATTCCGATCCAAGCCATAAGCTCTGAGATACCGGGCAGGCCACGAGTGGTCTCCTCTAAAGTTGTCTGCTGGGTATGTGGCAAGCAGGGCCACATATCATGAGACTGCCGCCAACGAAAGAGGCGTTCCCGTTCTCGATCGCAATCGCCTGAAGCGAGGAATACTGACAATCGAGGCCCAGCCAACAAGCGCAGGGCTGAGGACGGCGAGTTGTAAAACGGGTCAGCCTAAAGGGGCGTGAGCTGATCCCCACAATCTGCCGCCCCACCATCCTTGTCTCACAGCTGAAACGACAGCCCAGCAGCTTGACAACTGAAGGAAGGATAGATGGAAAGTTGTTCGTGTTGACACTGGATACTGGAGCGTCATATACGATCATAAAAAGGAAGCTGCTGAAGAACTGGGAGCCGCTACATGGCATACAGCTGCGGACTGCGACCGGCGAACGCGCGCCGGTAAGAGGCAAAGTTACAAAAACGATTGCTATCGGCACCAGCAGCCTGGAACATGAGTTCATCGTCGCGGATATAATGGACGACGTGATTATCGGCATGGATTTCATGATTAGGCACGGTTTCACGCTGGACCTGAAGGAAAATGTGCTGAGATATGCCAACGTTGAATTCCCGCTGCACACCGGCTATGAGCGAAGCGTGGCGGTAAGGAAGGTTGTATCGTGTCAACACAGGAGGATACCAGCGAATTCTGAGGCGATTGTGTGGGCAAAGGTGGACGAGGACGATGGGACGAGTCGGCTGTGGGTTGTAGAAGCACCGAAACAAGGACACGACAACATCATCATCGGACGTACATTAGTGGAACCTAAAAATGGCAGAATACCAGTCAGAATACTGAACCCCCTGAATGCACCCAGATATGCCCGGAAAGATGAGGTAATTGGCGAGTGTAAGGAAGCTGTAGCAGTGGTCAACTGCGAGAGTAGCCCGCCTGGAGGTAATAAGAAGAGCGGTTTCAACATGGACGCCATACCGCAGGAGAACCAGTGGAGCAGCGAGTTGACGGCCAAGCAGGAACAGAAGCACTCCTGCAGCACTATGGGTCAATATTTGCGGCAGAAGCAGGCGGAAGAACAGCCATAGTGAAGCACAAAATCGACACCGGAAGTGCAAAACCGATTCGCCAACCGCCAAGACGAGTTCCTCTGGCCAAGAGGGAGGAGGTCACAAATTTGATCGAGAACATGCGGAAAGACAAGGTCATAGAGCCTTCTTCGGGCTCCTGGTGCTCGCCGGTCGTGCTAGTCAAGCAAAAAAGATGGCAGTACCCGGTTTTGTGTGGATTATCGGAAGCTCAATGATGTGACCCGCAGCCGCCGTGGCTCAGTTGGTTAGTGCGCGGTCCAGCGAGTCGCATGCAGAGCGACGCAGGATCGAATACTGCATGTAGTAACACCTAAAAAAAATAACGGGAAACTCGTTTTCTCTTTCGGTGGCTGTCCTCTCAGCTGGAAATGGCAAACCTCTGGAGTAAAAATTGCCTATGAAAAAGCTCCCAACCTGCCGTTCGGAATCGGCATAAAACTGTAGGTCCCTTCCACCCGCGTACAAAATTCACACGCACAACACGGGTGGCTGCGGGAAGCTAGGCTTTAGTCTCGCGTAAGCGGGCTGTCGTGCCAGTCAATTATTAAAAATTATTATTAATTATTCAATGATGTGACCAAGAAGGACAGCTATCCACTACCTCGGATCGATGACACCCTGGACACACTGTCAGGCACACAGTGGTTTTCCACACTCGATTTACGCAGCGGCTATTGGCAGGTGGAGCTTGCAGACAAGGACAAGGAGAAAACGGCTTTTAGTGTTGGCGACGGTTTGTGGCAGTTCACCGTCATGCCGTTTGGACTCTGCAACGCACCCGCAACATTCGAGCGGCTAATGCAACGTGTGCTGAAAGCGCTGCATTGGCGGACGTGTCTGGTATACCTCGACGATATAATCGTGATGGGCAAAAGCTTCGACGACCACCTGGAAAAGCTGAAGGAGGTATTTGAGCGAATAAAGAAAGCCGGGCTTAAACTCAACCCAAAGAAGTGCTCGCTGTTTCAAAAAGAGGTCAAATATCTGGGTCACACGGTTTCCGCTCGCGGAGTACATACGGACGAAGGCAAAATCACGGCGGTGAAGGAGTGGCCCCGACGACGCAATCTACACGAAGGAAAAACACACGCACGTCTGAAGGAAAAACTATGCAGTGCTCCAATCCTGGCCTTCCCCGTGCCCGGGGAGATGTTTGTGCTGGATACAGATGCAAGCGGGAATAGTATTGGCGGTGTGCTATCACAGATAATCGACGGCCAGGAACAAGTGATAGCGTACTACAGTAGGGTTCTATCGAAACCGGAACGCAACTACTGTGTGACACGGAGAGAACTGCTGGCGGTATTGGACTGCGTAAAACACTTCCACAAATATCTGTATGGACAAAGGTTTCGCCTGCGCACAGATCATGCGGCATTGAAATGGCTCCTGAACTTTAAAGATCCTGAAGGGCAATTGGCGCGGTGGATCGAGCGACTGCAGAGCTACGACTACACGATAGAGCATCGCAAAGGCAGTAGACATAGAAATGCCGATGCCTTCTCCCGCCGTCCGTGCAAAGTCGAATGCAGGCAGTGTTCGCGAGCAGAAAGCAAAGACCAGTTAGTGGACGTCCGGTTGGTAAGCGTTATGCCAGAGGAAGGGTGGTCTGCGGAGAGGCTAGAAAAGGACCAGCGCGAGGATGCGGATCTTGCAAAAATCGTCGAAGGCAAGAAGCAAGGCGCACGTCCAGACTGGTAGGAGATGGCCGGTGAAAGCCCAATCGCTAAGGCTTACTGGGCACAGTGGAAAAATCTGCGGCTGAAAGAAGGATGCCTGTACCGCGAATGGGAGAGCGCGGATGGTCGGACCAGCAACTCCCTAATGGTAGTGCCGAAATGCAGAATCAACGAGGTCATCGCGGCATACCATAACGACTCCAGTGGAGGGCACCTGGGCATCACCAAAACCGTAGCCAAAATAAAAAGACGATTCTACTGGGTAGGATGTCAGGAGTCTGGAGCCGAGTGGATTAAGAGCTGCGACCGATGTTCAGCCGCGAAAGGGCCGACAAGAAAATCTCGAGGCCGCATGCAGCAGTACAACGTGGGAGCGCCCTTCGAGCGGATTGCTATGGACTTCGCCGGCCCATTCCCAACTAGCACTCAAGGCAACAAATATGTGCTGGTGGTAATGGATTTCTTCAGCAAATGGCCCGAAGTGTACCCTCTTCCTAACCAGGAGGCCACTACGATCTCGGAAAAGCTGGTAAACAACTGGGTAGCCAGGTTCGGAGTTCCGTTGGAGTTGCACTCAGATCAAGGCCGAAATTTCGAGTCTGCGGTATTCAAGGAAGTGTGTGAGCTGCTGGGGATAAAGAAAACGCGTACCACTCCTTTGCACCCAGAGTCCGACGGCATGGTGGAACGCTTTAACCGGACACTGGAGGAATACCTGCGGAAAGTGGTAGGCAGGAATCAAAAGGATTGGGACACGCATATCCCCCTGTTCCTAATGGCGTATAAGTCAGCCCCGCACGACACGACATCACTCACTCCAGCCCGAGCAGTGTTCGGTACAGAGTTGCGGTTACCCGCTGACTTGAAGTTCGGGGTAGTCAGCATGACGGGAGGCGCAAAGACGGACTACGTGGTCAATAAGCGGGCGGAACTGGAGGAAATTCACCAGTTTATAAGGAGCCGCACCAAACTGGTCAGCGATAAGGCGAAAACCAGATATGATCTACGGGGCAACTCAGCAGGGTTCCAAGAAGGCGATCTGGTAATGCTCTACAACCCGCAGCGGAGGAAAGGTTTGTCTCCGAAACTTCAAGCGTCATGGGAAGGACCATACGAAGTCGTGACTAGGATTAACGAAGTGGTATACAGGATTCAACGTTGCAGCAATAAAGGGGCTAAGCTGAAGGTAGTCCATTTGGAGCGCCTGGCGCCTTATCACAGAGGAACCTCGGCACTTGTTCGAGACGAACAAGTCTAAGTGGTGGGCAGTGTAACGATAAGGCAGTCTGTCGCTGTGCAAAGCAACCCTGCCGCTACGTGCCGTGCTATAATCCAATCTGGCAACGACGGCCGCAATGGTAACTTTTAGTCCAACCTGGCAATGATGGAAACTTTTAGTCCACTCCGGAATGTGCGGGAACGTTCTGCGCGATGGCATGACAGGTATAAAAGGCAGCCGGATGCGGCGCAGCCAGTCAGTCTGGTTTTGACAAGTGAAGTTGCCACACGGAGTAATTAAGCAAATACTTAAGTGAACGAACAGTAAAGTGTAAACTGTGAATAATAAAGTGACTGTTGGTTTTTAATTGGCTGCGTTCGAATAAACAAAGTTGTTTCATTTTCAAATTGCACAATCCAGTGATACGTAACAGCCCACTAGACGTAGTATTCGTAACAATATTATATTATATTATATTATATTATATTATATTATATTATATTATATTATATTATATTATATTATATTATATTATATTATATTATATTATATTATATTATATTATATTATATTATATTATATTATATTATATTATATTATATTATATTATATTATATTATATTATATTATATTATATTATATTATATTATATTATATTATATTATATTATATTATATTATATTATATTATATTATATTATATTATATTATATTATATTATATTATATTATATTATATTATATTATATTATATTATATTATATTATATTATATTATATTATATTATATTATATTATATTATATTATATTATATTATATTATATTATATTATATTATATTATATTATATTATATTATATTATATTATATTATATTATATTATATTATATTATATTATATTATATTATATTATATTATATTATATTATATTATATTATATTATATTACAGTGGCGTCCCCAGGATTTCGGGAAGGGGGGGATATGCAAAAAATGCAGTTTAACGCCATTTTTATACTTTCATCTTTGCGTATTATTTTTAATACATGTTGAATAAAATTGTACATACATACATATATGTATACATATACTAACATAAACTTCTTAAAACACAAAATTCAAGTGACATGTATTTTTAAGTCATAAAATCCCAACCAAAAAATTCAAGTTTGTTTTAAGTTATGACATTTCGAAAACAACTGCTAATAGAATTACGAAAAACTCAAAAGACGTATTTTAAAAAGCACACCAGCTATGTAAAAGAAATCAAACATTTACAAAATGTATGACGTTCTGAAATTTAATTATGATAGTGGTGACCATGTTTCCATGTTTACCCGCAATTTACCAAAACTATATAAGTGAATTTTTTTTTAATTTCAACAGCTGATGCAGGGTTGGCATGAAGCCTGCGTTTGATTACTATTTTGGTAAATAGTCGACACTTTTGGGAACATTGAAAATACAACTATTCTGCGAGAACAAATGCAATGCTGATTTTTTTATTCATTTATTCTTAACCCTTCTGCGGGTATCCGGTTCTGGCCAGACCATATTGAACTTTGGATCCACTTTAGTAATGTTGTAATTAAGCTATCGAGCTCAAATTTCATGATATCCTTAACTGATCCTTTCTAAGCACAAAACCCAAAACCATGGCTTGGCCAGACCATGGTGCATTTGCATACAAATTTGCCAGTTATTTTCAGTTTTTTTTTGTTATTTTCGACGTAATTATTGTCAGAATTGTTAATAAATATTTTTTTATATTACATATATTTTCAACTAGGTTTTTCCATCTGACCCTATTTGAAGCACTTTTTTCGTGCCATCCCGTTAATAGTGACGTAAATTAGCTGGCGCAAAATGTACCTGGTCCAAGTGTTTTTCGTTCGCCTTGGCTTTTATTTTCTTTGGGTTAATAAATTATAATTTTTGTTGGAAAATAATGTTGGAACATATTCAAAATTAATACTTATCCATTTTCCAATTCGATTGGGTGTTTTCTGTGACAGAGATGAAAGGAAGAGAATGCTATTTTGAGAATCAGGTGGACATTGTTTTTGAACTTCGACGCTGGAGTTAAATCAGAGAGGAAAATCTCTAAAAAAATTTCCTTAGCAATAGCGGAAACTAATGCTTTAGAGCAACGAATTTAAGATATTAAATAATTTGCTGCGAGAGGCAATAATAACGGTGCTGCCAATTTCACGCTTTCATTTGGCCCTGAACAAAACGAAGCTTCTGATACTGATAGAAAAAATGGTCGTTTAGATAGTTCAATGTGAAGATAGCAACGACGAAGGCGACAAGGAAAACGATATCCGGCCAGTTCAGCATGAACAACAACATGTAGAGCATGTTTTGCATATTTTTCTTTGGCAAAGCAGTTCAGAATTATTAACAGTGCAAGGAATCCAGAAATATATATATCAAAATCCGATTTGTATGTGTCGAATGTAAAATCTCAATGTGGTATAGTCATGATACTGCATTATATTGTTGAAATAATTGCATTGGTCAAGCAGCTGAAGTAGATCCATAAGTAACGTATTTTACATTTATACATTTTTTTTATTTTTTTGCTTTACTGCCGTATTTTTTTAATTTCAAAATTAACTCATTAAAGTTGAAACTCGCTATTTACTTAATTATTCTAGTATATTTTCACCGTTTTACGTAAAAATAATGTAGACAAGCAAAAGAAATCATTGTATTCACACTTTCTGGTTTTTTTATATCCTTAACAACAATCCTCGACTATCATCTTGTTTACATTATGGTCTGGCCAGATCATGGGAGGTTCAGTTATTAGGTTTTAAGTGGGTGATTACAGAAGCGATAAAGCAAATAGTAGAAATGTTTCACAATTCCATATTGTTATAGCAAATTGCATAAGTGAATTCTCCGACCAAGGGGGGGGGATCCATCCCCCTAATCCCGCCCCCCCCTGGGGACGCCACTGTTATATTATATTATATTATATTATATTATATTATATTATATTATATTATATTATATTATATTATATTATATTATATTATATTATATTATATTATATTATATTATATTATATTATATTATATTATATTATATTATATTATATTATATTATATTACATTATATTATATTATATTATATTATATTATATTATATTATATTATATTATATTATATTATATTATATTATATTATATTATATTATATTATATTATATTATATTATATTATATTATATTATATTATATTATATTATATTATATTATATTATATTATATTATATTATATTATATTATATTATATTATATTATATTATATTATATTATATTATATTATATTATATTATATTATATTATATTATATTATATTATATTATATTATATTATATTATATTATATTATATTATATTATATTATATTATATTATATTATATTATATTATATTATATTATATTATATTATATTATATTATATTATATTATATTATATTATATTATATTATATTATATTATATTATATTATATTATATTATATTATATTATATTATATTATATTACAGTGGCGTCCCCAGGATTTCGGGAAGGGGGGGATATGCAAAAAATGCAGTTTAACGCCATTTTTATACTTTCATCTTTGCGTATTATTTTTAATACATGTTGAATAAAATTGTACATACATACATATATGTATACATATACTAACATAAACTTCTTAAAACACAAAATTCAAGTGACATGTATTTTTAAGTCATAAAATCCCAACCAAAAAATTCAAGTTTGTTTTAAGTTATGACATTTCGAAAACAACTGCTAATAGAATTACGAAAAACTCAAAAGACGTATTTTAAAAAGCACACCAGCTATGTAAAAGAAATCAAACATTTACAAAATGTATGACGTTCTGAAATTTAATTATGATAGAGGTGACCATGTTTCCATGTTTACCCGCAATTTACCAAAACTATATAAGTGAATTTTTTTTTAATTTCAACAGCTGATGCAGGGTTGGCATGAAGCCTGCGTTTGATTACTATTTTGGTAAATAGTCGACACTTTTGGGAACATTGAAAATACAACTATTCTGCGAGAACAAATGCAATGCTGATTTTTTTATTCATTTATTCTTAACCCTTCTGCGGGTATCCGGTTCTGGCCAGACCATATTGAACTTTGGATCCACTTTAGTAATGTTGTAATTAAGCTATCGAGCTCAAATTTCATGATATCCTTAACTGATCCTTTCTAAGCACAAAACCCAAAACCATGGCTTGGCCAGACCATGGTGCATTTGCATACAAATTTGCCAGTTATTTTCAGTTTTTTTTTGTTATTTTCGACGTAATTATTGTCAGAATTGTTAATAAATATTTTTTTATATTACATATATTTTCAACTAGGTTTTTCCATCTGACCCGATTTGAAGCACTTTTTTCGTGCCATCCCGTTAATAGTGACGTAAATTAGCTGGCGCAAAATGTACCTGGTCCAAGTGTTTTTCGTTCGCCTTGGCTTTTATTTTCTTTGGGTTAATAAATTATAATTTTTGTTGGAAAATAATGTTGGAACATATTCAAAATTAATACTTATCCATTTTCCAATTCGATTGGGTGTTTTCTGTGACAGAGATGAAAGGAAGAGAATGCTATTTTGAGAATCAGGTGGACATTGTTTTTGAACTTCGACGCTGGAGTTAAATCAGAGAGGAAAATCTCTAAAAAAATTTCCTTAGCAATAGCGGAAACTAATGCTTTAGAGCAACGAATTTAAGATATTAAATAATTTGCTGCGAGAGGCAATAATAACGGTGCTGCCAATTTCACGCTTTCATTTGGCCCTGAACAAAACGAAGCTTCTGATACTGATAGAAAAAATGGTCGTTTAGATAGTTCAATGTGAAGATAGCAACGACGAAGGCGACAAGGAAAACGATATCCGGCCAGTTCAGCATGAACAACAACATGTAGAGCATGTTTTGCATATTTTTCTTTGGCAAAGCAGTTCAGAATTATTAACAGTGCAAGGAATCCAGAAATATATATATCAAAATCCGATTTGTATGTGTCGAATGTAAAATCTCAATGTGGTATAGTCATGATACTGCATTATATTGTTGAAATAATTGCATTGGTCAAGCAGCTGAAGTAGATCCATAAGTAACGTATTTTACATTTATACATTTTTTTTATTTTTTTGCTTTACTGCCGTATTTTTTTAATTTCAAAATTAACTCATTAAAGTTGAAACTCGCTATTTACTTAATTATTCTAGTATATTTTCACCGTTTTACGTAAAAATAATGTAGACAAGCAAAAGAAATCATTGTATTCACACTTTCTGGTTTTTTTATATCCTTAACAACAATCCTCGACTATCATCTTGTTTACATTATGGTCTGGCCAGATCATGGGAGGTTCAGTTATTAGGTTTTAAGTGGGTGATTACAGAAGCGATAAAGCAAATAGTAGAAATGTTTCACAATTCCATATTGTTATAGCAAATTGCATAAGTGAATTCTCCGACCAAGGGGGGGGGATCCATCCCCCTAATCCCGCCCCCCCCTGGGGACGCCACTGTTATATTATATTATATTATATTATATTATATTATATTATATTATATTATATTATATTATATTATATTATATTATATTATATTATATTATATTATATTACATTATATTATATTATATTATATTATATTATATTATATTATATTATATTATATTATATTATATTATATTATATTATATTATATTATATTATATTATATTATATTATATTATATTATATTATATTATATTATATTATATTATATTATATTATATTATATTATATTATATTATATTATATTATATTATATTATATTATATTATATTATATTATATTATATTATATTATATTATATTATATTATATTATATTATATTATATTATATTATATTATATTATATTATATTATATTATATTATATTATATTATATTATATTATATTATATTATATTATATTATATTATATTATATTATATTATATTATATTATATTATATTATATTATATTATATTATATTATATTATATTATATTATATTATATTATATTATATTATATTATATTATATTATATTATATTATATTATATTATATTATATTATATTATATTATATTATATTATATTATATTATATTATATTATATTATATTATATTATATTATATTATATTATATTATATTATATTATATTATATTATATTATATTATATTATATTATATTATATTATATTATATTATATTATATTATATTATATTATATTATATTATATTATATTATATTATATTATATTATATTATATTATATTATATTATATTATATTATATTATATTATATTATATTATATTATATTATATTATATTATATTATATTATATTATATTATATTATATTATATTATATTATATTATATTATATTATATTATATTATATTATATTATATTATATTATATTATATTATATTATATTATATTATATTATATTATATTATATTATATTATATTATATTATATTATATTATATTATATTATATTATATTATATTATATTATATTATATTATATTATATTATATTATATTATATTATATTATATTATATTATATTATATTATATTATATTATATTATATTATATTATATTATATTATATTATATTATATTATATTATATTATATTGTATTGTATTATAGTATATTATGTTAAAAATAATAAATTATAATCTTCCAAATAGCCATGATTGCAAGATCGGTTAGGCGAATGTTGTCGCTATAAACTCACATCCAGCATCTCGGAAATACTATTGCAGTGTTTGTGCTTCAATAGTATGCTGAACTTGCGCGTACGTTCCGCGGACGTCAAGCTGGCGGTGCCATTGGCAACGGACACTTTGGCCTTGCTGCGGATTTTGGAATTTTTCGCGGATAGGCTGCCGCTAATAACACCATCGGCACCGACGTCCGTATTTGACTGGCCGGTGTTGGGGTTGGTTTTTAACGGTATTAAGTTATTATAAAACTGATGGAATAACTGAAGCATGCTGGCTTAGTTTTTAATTGGCTTTATGCTACTATGAACGGCAATGCTCGACTGTCGCGTCAAATACGTCAACTGACTGGAGTAGATGAGCATCAACTGCTAGCCAGGAAGTTTGCATGGTGCGTAGCTGTCGCAGAGTATAATGACAGCATTTCAGTTTAGCCAACCAACCGTGAGCAAAGGGCCTGCATCTTTATCAATAAAACCTGACTTTTTCAACTAGCCAGCCCGCATACTGTGAAGCGCACGGCACAATCCGCCGGCGCCCCTGACTGTTATCGTTGTCGACGAGGCATTATCACTCAGCGGTTAACACGGCCACCAGTATCAACCGCACAGCGGGTGCACAATTTACTCTGTTTTCACTTCTGCGTCGTTTACGGCCACAGTGGGCGAATGCAACGCGGAGTCAAGTAAAAGAACAACCCAGTCGGCCTCGATAGCTCAGCGGGTAGCGTGCTGGCTTCTAATACCGAGCGCCCCAGGTTCGGTTCCTGGCTTGGGCTGGAAAAAACACTCATCTACTTCTATCGCTATCCACATGAAGCAGATGAGAATTACAAGAATCGCAGCACAAGTGCGCTCTTGGCAGGCAATGGCAAAACCTGCAAGTGTGAAAGAAAAACTGCCAATCGCCGTTCGGATTCGGCGTTAAACTGTAGGTCCCCTCCCCAGACATGGGGGTTTTGCACTAAAATCCACTACCACTACCACTAGAGGTCTGCTGGGAAATTTTCCATTATCCACTAAATAAACTGATCTTTATTTAGTGGTAGTGCCATTTTTTTTTCACTAATTTTTTTTTAGTGGTACTTTTTACCACTGCCACTGCCATTGAATTCAGTGATTAGTGGAAAAAATTCAGCTACCACTAAAATTTATTTAGTGGTAGTGAAAAGCATAGTGCACTATGACTTTAGTGCAAAACCCCGATGTCTGGTCTTGTTGAAAGCAAATAAGTTGTTTAAATAAAACATATATTTTTGCGCATATCGTTGTTAGTGGTTTATTTAATGGTAATGGATGTCTTTGTTTAGTGCACTATGCTTTTCACTACCACTAAATAAATTTTAGTGGTAGCTGAATTTTTTCCACAAATCACTGATCTTTATTTAGTGGTAGTGCAATTTTCTTCCACTAATTTTTTTTAGTGGTACTTTTTATCACTGCCACTGCCATTAAATTCAGTGATTAGTGGAAAAAATTCAACTACCACTAAAATTTATTTAGTGGTAGTGAAAAGGATAGTGCACTATGAATTTAATGCAAAACCCCCATGTCTGCCCCTCCCTCCCTTTCCCCATCCGTTTGAAATGTGTGTTGTACCACATGTTGGAAAAAACAGTGTTGCATACAAGTTTCAAACGGGTGGCCTAAGTGTGTCTCATACAGAGCCAGCCACTAAACCAACCAACAATTCAGTCTTAGACCCAAATGCCGGTGCCACTCATACATTTTAATGCGCTCACTTTAATTATATTACACAATTTCGGCGCAAAGAATTGAAGCCAAGCGAATTCGTGCCAGCAGCGATAGCATTCGGAGTCGCAAAAACGCATAACACCTAAACGCCCGTAGTAAGCTTAACCAAAAACTTGAATAAAAGAGTTTTAGTCGACTCCGATCTGCTCCACCTACACAGGCCATGCTCATTTTTGGTTCTCTGTTCTTTTAATCGCTTCATGTAAAATTTCATTTCAACATTGTTTTGGTATATACTTACCCACAGAATACAGCCGAACTTCCATAACTCAAACTTCTATAACTCGATTTTTTTGTAACTGGAACTGGAGAGCAAATTCCATACAATTCTATAGGTCGAAGTCTCCATAGGTCGACGTTTTTCTTTGGATAATGGTGATTAGAGTTATGGAAGTTCGACTGTATCACATTTCGTTAATTACCCTATTATATTTGACGCGAATAACAAAAAAAAGTCTAAGAACAACTAATTTGGGTTTTAGCATACTTACTTTTCAAGAAAATTCTATATAAATGTTTAAGGATATAAAGGATTAAAATTTTCAAAGGACCTTCTCAATATCCTTTTTTTACAAATAGATAAAAAATTCATTTTATTTAAATTCTTAAGACTTTCCTCTTTCATTTGATATACATATCGCCATATTCTAACGAAGTTAAGTATTTTTTAATTTTGTATTCCCTTCAAAATTTTGAAGTCCTTTTAAAAGGACAAAGGATGTAGAAATGAAAAACTGAGTACGCAGTATTACTATGTTTGGTCTATAGTTTCACGCCCATATGGATTTTTCCGGTGTGAAAATTTTTTTAAGTTTTTGTCGCATGGTGTTATCTAAAGAAATGTGCATAACATACACAACCAGCACAAAAAACCATTTTTGTTTTTTTCCTTTATTACTTGCAAACTTTAAGCAACCCCAAACGTTGAGTATTAACTTAAAAAACGAACGGAATTTCAGCGCAACCAAACAAACCTGACAAAGGATCGCCTATACGTCTCATAGTCTGAACTTGGGAACCCGCTCGTAAGACTTTGAGGATCGTAATGGTACGATCCATGATACCAAAATAGAAAGTAGAGCCGCTGTACATTTTTTTGACACTAAACGTGCTTAAACGTCTTTCCAATTTGTCAGCTTGAGTCGTGATGCCACTTCGTTGTAATATTAAATTATAGCTATTTAAGGTTCTAAGGATTTTTAGATCTTTTTAAAATAAACACGAAATAGACATTTCACTGTGACTAATTCATTTTGTTTAGTAATATTATTAACTCTTAGACAAGCAACACCGCAATGAATGCTACAGAGGTAAATTACTATGTAATTGTTTTTTTTTAATTTCTTATTAACCCATTCGCTGCCAAGGACGAGTATACTCGTCCTACTTTAAATATGTTATAACATGCAGGCTTTTGAATTAGCAAATTTTTTGTGGATAACAGAGCTTTGCTCAAAATATAAATGGCAATAGGAATAACTTCATATAATTTAGGATTGGCAGCGAATGGCACCCGCTGAATAGTGAACTAATGTCTGCAGCGAGTCCAATCCCCAGGACTTAAAATTTGGGTTGTGCGCAGGGTTTGGTGCCCGCCACGGAAAATCATCTACCAATGAAAGCCAAAAAGCAAGCCTCGGAAGGAACCCACAATGTTGACGACCACAGCAAACGATTCAAGGACCATGATTTGAGGATATGCACCTGGAATGTCCGGACCCTCTATAGGGAAGGTGCCTCTATCCAACTGGCGGAAGCCCTCACGAAATGTAAGGCTGACATCACCGCCATCCAGGAAATGCGATGGACAGGACAAGGTTACTCCAAGCGAGCAGACTGCGATATCTACTACAGCTGCCATGCGGAGAAGCGCGAATTTGGCTGCGGATTTGTGGTCAGCAATAGACTTCGCCACCACGTCTCTCAGTTCACTCCGGTGAACGAACGGCTGGCTTCGATCCGCATCAAAGCTAAATACTTTAGCATCAGCCTAATTTGCTCGCACGCCCCGACGGAAGAGAAGGACGATGCGACCAAGGATGCCTTCTATGCGAAGCTCGAGGACGTCTACGACAGGTGCCCGGCCCACGACGTCAAAATTGTCCTCGGGGACTTCAACACAAAGGTCGGGCGAGAGGGCATCTTTGGCCCCACAGTCGGGCAGTTCAGCCTCCATGGGACCACTTCGAACAACGGTCTGAGGCTGATCGATTTCGCCGCGGCACGAAACATGGTAGTTAGTAGCACCAGATTCCAGCACCTCGATATCCCCAAGGCCACCTGGTTATCCCCCGATCAATCCACCCGCAACCAGATTGAACACATTGTGATTCATGGAAGGCATGCTTCTAGCATTCTAGATGTGCGCACGTTCCGAGGACCCAACATCGACTCGGACCACTACCTTGTTGCAGCCAAGGTACGCATGCGTCTTTGCGCAGCGAAGACCGCACAACCTAGTTTGCGAAGAAAGCTGGACATCAGTAAGCTGCGATCACAAGGGGTAACCGAAGCCTACTCCGCTCAACTCTCCAACCAGCTCGGTCGCTCCCCCTCTCCACCTGATGACATCGGCGGATTATGGGCTCACTTATCCCAATCTATGCGCGCTGCCGCAGAAAATGTCCTTGGTGTTTGACGCCCACCACCAAAAAACCAATGGTACGCAGCCACTGCAGTGAAGAATGCTACATACAAGAAGACCATGCAGTCGTCCGCCACGCGAGCCATGACAGAAAAATACCGGGAGGAGAGGAAGAAAGAGAGGTGCCTTTTTAGACGCAAGAAACGGGAGCAAGAAAGGCGCGAGCGTGAGGAAATCGAGGAGTGCAGGAGCAGGAATGACGCCCGAAAATTCTTCCAAAAAGTTAAGCGTCTCACGGAAGGATTTAAGCCCGGGGCATCTTCTTGCATTGACGAAAACGGGGATCTGGTTACGGATGCGCAGGGTGTGCTGAGGTTGTGGAAGGAGCACTTCACCAAGCTGCTCGCAGGCGACGAAAGGAACAATTCCGCCAGTGGTGAAGATGTCCAGATGGCACCAATCGACGACGACGGTGTGGATGTGCCACCGCCCAGCCATGACGAGGTCCGGGTCGCTATCCAGCGACTCAAGAACAACAAAGCTGCAGGGCCGGATGGGCTACCAGCTGAATTGTTCAAGGCCGGCGGCGGTGAGCTGATTGGGTGCATGCATCAGCTCATTTACAAAATATGGCTGGAGGAACGAATGCCCAACGATTGGAACCTCAGTGCCCTTTGTCCTGTGCTAAAGAAAGGCGACCCAACAATATGCGCCAACTACAGGGGTATCAGCCTACTTCCCATTGCATACAAGGTCCTGACGAGCGTACTATGTGAAAGATTAAAGCCACTCGCCAAGGCGCTGATTGGACCTTATCAGTGCGGCTTTAGACCTGGTAAGTCCACCATCGACCAGATATGCACTCTACGCCAAATCCTGGAGAAGACCCATGAGAACCAAATCGATACACACCATCTCTTCATCGATTACAAGGCAGCATTCGATAGCCCGATAAGGGATCGCCTATATGCCGCATTGTCTGAACTTGGTATCCCTGCAAAGCTCGTTAGACTTTGCAGAGCGACGTTGAGCAATACGCGCAGCTCCGTCAAGGTTGGAAGTGACCTCTCCGACCCCTTTGATACCGTTCGAGGTTTCAGACAGGGCGATCCTTTGTCCTGCGACCTCTTCAACTTCACCATGGAGAGTGTTCTGCGTAAGGCCGGTGTACATCGTAATGGCACAATCTTCAACAAAAGTGTCCAGCTACTTGCCTACGCTGATGACATTGATGTCATCGGGCGTAACAAGCGAGATGTCACCGCTGCATTTGCGGCTATCGAAAGAGAATCTGCCAAAATGGGTCTGGTGGTAAATGAGGGCAAGACGAAGTATATGCTGTCTACACGCAGGGACTCGCAGCGGCTAGGGTCTCACGTCGAGGCCGACAGGTATACCTTTGAAGTTGTCAAGGAATTCGTCTACCTTGGCACCGCCATCAACAGCAGCAATGATGTCAGTCTGGAGATAAAGCGAAGGATAACTCTTGCCAACAGGTGCTACTACGGTCTCGGTAGGCAATTGAGAAGAGAGACCTCTCTCGACCGACAAAACTTTCACTCTATAGGACGCTTATCTTGCCCGTGCTCCTCTATGGCGCTGAAGCATGGACAATGACACGAAACGACATAGCGGCCCTTGGAGTGTTCGAGAGGAAGGTACTTCGCAAAATCTTCGGCCCTGTTCGTGTTGGTGACGACTATCGCATACGAACCAATAACGAGCTGTATGAGCTGTATAAGGACATGGACGTAGCGCAGCGAGTTAATATCCAGCGGCTACGCTGGCTCGGTCATGTCTGCCGCATGGACGACGAAGCTCCTGCGAAAAAGGTATTCGATGCGATGGTTGGAGGTCGACGGCGAAGAGGGAGGCCGTGTGTCCGGTGGAAGGACCAAGTGGAAGAGGCCCTGGTATCTCTTGGTGTGACCAACTGGAGAAGGCGCGCGCGAAGCAGAGGCGCCTGGAGAGAAGTTTTGCGGCAGGCCGTAACCCGATAACGAGTTTTTATGGCCAGTTACGTAAGTAAGTAAGTAGCAAATGGGTTAATATTCATTTTTTTAACAGCAATTTAACTGTTCAAAAACCGTATCCAAAAAAATGTTCGGCCTAAAAAGAAACGTTTCGCAACACGTTGCTCTAATGCCGTGCAATTTTGACTGTTAGTTAATAAGTTTTCCATGTAGTTCGGTGTTTCCACCAAACTTTCACCGTTAATGTCGGTGAAAATTGTATTTAGAATTTGTAAAATTTGTAGGAATTCGGATGTTGGCTTATGTAATCGTTGACAGATGTGTAACTTTCATCGCCGTCCGAAACCCGTAGTTTCAAAGTTTCATTTTGGTAACGATGTACCCTGCGAAATTTTCGAGGCCGTCAAATTCCACATCGCTTAATGAGGTTACTTTATCCATTAAGGTGTCATGTTACCGGTGATAAATTTGTCGCCCACGGCAGACAACAAAAAATGTCTGGTGGTCAATTTTGTTGACGTAAAAAAATGTTCAAGAGATTTTCTAACAACAACATTTTCGAAGAGGAACGTCAAAAAGACCTTTAGTGTCAGGTGCGCAATATGGCGGATGAGAAGAAGTATTGGCTCTACCTTCTATTTTTGAATTATGGTACGATCTTTCCCAAGAAGTTGGACATTTTGCGTGCCTTTGCTGATGACATTGACGTCATCGGGCGTAACAAACGAGATGTCGCCGCTGCTTCTCCGGCAATCGAAAGAGAATCGAGTAAGACGAAGTATTAGCTGTCTATAGACACGGACTCGCAGCAGCTTCACGTTGAGGCTAACAGGTATACTTTTAAAGTTGTCAAGGAATTCTTCTACCTTGGCACCGCTGTAGACAGCAGCAATGATATGAGCCTGGTGATGAAGTGAAAGATTACTCTTGCTAATAGGTACTACTACAATCTCGGTGGACAATTGAGTAGCAGAGACCTCTCTCGACCGACTAAAGTTGCACTCTATAGGATACTTATTCTGGCCGTGCTCGAGAGGAACTTCCCAAATCTTCGGCCTTTTCAAAAACTCAAGTGCGAGCTAGTTTGTTGATAGATGTACAAACGAACATTTCTAAATCAATAATGCTGGTGATTCTCAATAGAGCACTTCAGCGCATGGTATAAAAATGTCTACACAGAGTTCATCACTCCACATTTTAATCGCATATTTAGTTAGTATTATTATTTATGTATTCAGTCTATTGAAAACACCTTACGGACTATACGAATGTAGGATAGAGAAGTACATACATTAAGAAGTGATCACTAAAAATGATATAAAATTATGAAAAAAATTATTATTAAATAGCATTTATCATAGCAAGGCTTCCGGAAAATATTCCTAGAAGAAGAGAGATCTAAATCTAAAGAATTTAGAATGAGGTTGAACTCAGCTAACACTATATTAATAATGTAACGATAAGGCACCCTGTCGCTGTGCTATGCATGAATACTTTTACGGGCATACTAGGTCGGCCGGCTTGCTATAATTTAGATATGACAAGGATGGCTTGCGATGGTAATGATTGAAGTGTGGTTTATTTTTCAAGCACAATCCAGAGACGAATAAGCCTAAAGAACTAATTTTCGTAACATTTGGTGTCAGAAGTGGGATTGTGCTACTGAAAATAAATTTGAAAAAAAATAAAATAAAATTATGAAACGCAGACATGGATAAACTCGAGCAGCTGAAGGTGGACCAGCTGAAAGAGGCGCTGGCTGCCTGGAATTTGCCGACTGCGGGCGGAAAGGTGAAGTTTAAGCTGCGCTTGCGAGAGGCATGTGAGGCACGAGGGGTCGATTGAACTTCGCATGAGTTCGGAACGCAGGAGCTAGAGACAGGCAGCCAAAGTGGAAGAATCGCATGCTGGTGCTGCGTCGGTGCAAAATACGACTGCAGCACTACAAGCACTAAACTTGAGCCAGCTTTTTTTGTAATGAAAGCCATGTTCGAGACTTTCAACCGTGACATGGCAGCCAAAATGGAAAATGCAAATCGTGAAATGTCGGCGCAAATGGCGAAACTGAAAACTACGAATCAGGAAATTTCGGCAAAAGTCGAGACTGCGAATCGAGAAATGGAAGCGAAACTCGAAACTACGAATCCGGAAATTTCGGCAAAAGTCGAAACGTCGAATCGAGAAATGTCAGCGAAACTCGAAAGTGCCAATCGCAAGTTGTCCAGCAAGCTTCATGAAAATTCTACGCGCTTGGCGCAGAAAGTGGAAGACATTTCAGACAGTATTAATGGGAAAGTCGAGCACCTGGAGACGCGAATAGAACATTTGGACAAACGAGTTGACAGTCTGGAGGATTCGGTGAACAAAAAAAGCGACGAGCGGTTTAAAGAGGTACAGCCGCGAGAATGGTTACCGCCAATTCAGGAAAGTTTCGCCACTAGAACAGAAGTGCCTACTTATGATGGTGCTACGCCGCACAGTGGCTCAATTTGTCATTTCAGGTTGCAAAATTAATAACTCCTGAACGAATAGAGATAATTGGAATTTTTTGCTGTTGATTAGAAATTCATCAGGCTATTGTATTCTCGAAAATAAATTCAATCGAAGTACAGGGTGCTACGTAATCTTTTGTCAAAGTTCGGCTTACTGTAAATAAGAATAATGCGAGCAACAATGATAAGTTTTAGTTGCAAAATTAATGAAAATGCATTAAAAAAGATTAAGAGTAATAAGAAATTTAGAAATTAGCTGAAAGAGTCAATTTTAAAGATAAAAATTCATAAATTTTGCTTTCAAAATGAGAACCAGAATTCGAAAAATTTACGTTAAAACTAAATTTTTGTTGGACAATCCTAAGTTCAAAAACAATGCTAAAGCTTCATTAGGACTATATTTGATCGGTAGCACATTGGGTGGGGTGGGAATACTGTTTTTTATTCTTTTAACACGAACCGGACTTGCTGGTAAAACTGCTGTCACTATAACGCCCTTCATTTTCTCCTGATTCTTATTATATTTCATAGTCAAAGCTTCGGATAGGTGCGTGTTAGTTATTTTTCCCGTTGCCTCCATAAGCTTCTTTTTTTTAGTGAATGACGCACAGTCCTGAATTTACTTTTTCGGCCTTCCTTTTGCCGCCTTTGATGTCGATGGTTGATCATCGCTTATGCTACATGCTTCTCTTGCATCGAAGTAAATTGCTTCTTCCAACCACTCCTCATTATTTTGGACAAAAATTAATTTAGTACGGTTTGCCGCAATGCATTTCAGCATGATAGTGCGATAAGTCCTGGATATCTTCTGTTTAGTCGTAGATATGTTGGCTGCAGGCAAACTTCCTTCGACGTAACCAATTTCTTTAGTGACAGCCAGAACGAACTTCTCCTTTGTCTTTGAAATAGTAAATATTTCAAACAGCTTCGAATATTAAAAAAACGAGTGTGCTTATGACCACACGACTGAACTAAAACTTCTTTCGCTCCATCTGAATGTAGGTATATATTGAAACGAAAAGGCACTCTGTGCTGTGCATGAACGCTTTTGCAAGCATACTTTTAGGCATGCACTGTGAAGTACGGCGAACTGGCATAATTCGCTTGGTATAGTCCGAAATGGCAAGGTTCGCGAGAAATGGGCTGTGCGAGAACGGCCGAGCATTTTCCAATTGGAAGTTGCAAGAAACTTCGGCGCGATAAGAAAACTGGTATAAAAGCAGCAGCGTGCAGCGCAGTGAGTCGAGTCTGTGTTGAGCAAGCAATGGGGAAACATGCAATAGTAGTAGTGCAAGTGTAAATTTGTAAATAAAGCGATTGTTAGTTTTGACTACGTTGCGCTGAATAATTGGATTTGTTTTATTTTCAAAACCAATCCAAAAGAACCTTGGAAAACAAACTTGGATTTTCGTAATAATATATATATGTGTGTGTACAATATATACATGTATGTACATATATTGTACATATATTAATTTTCTACAAATATTTAAACTTATTTTATGTTCTCATTGGTACATTAATATTTTTGCATTGATCTTTTATTTTCGTAAAGAAAAGAAAGTGTGCGCGCGCACTGCTCTCTCTTGCTTATATCCCCCACTCAACTCCCGTTCGCCTCGCCCGATCACACTTTTCGTAACGCTTACGTCACGCGTTCGCCAGCTTACTCCCCATGCCAAGCGTGCGTAAACCACTCAGCTCGCGTTCGCCTCGCCCGATCACACTTTTCGTAACGCGTTCGCCAGCTTACTCCCCAAGTCAAGCGTGCGTAAACCACTCAACTCCCGTTCGCCTCGCCCGATCACACTTTTCGTAACGCGTTCGCCAGCTTACTCCCCAAGTCAAGCGTGCGTAAACCACTCAACTCCCGTTCGCCTCGCCCGATCACACTTTTCGTAACGCGTTCGCCAGCTTACTCCCCAAGTCAAGCGTGCGTAAACCACTCAACTCCCGTTCGCCTCGCCCGATCACACTTTTCGTAACGCGTTCGCCAGCTTACTCCCCAAGTCAAGCGTGCGTAAACCACTCAACTCCCGTTCGCCTCGCCCGATCACACTTTTCGTAACGCGTTCGCCAGCTTACTCTCCAAGTCAAGCGTGCGTAAACCACTCAACTCGCGTTTGCCTCGCCCGATCACACTTTTCGTATCGCGTTCGCCAGCATACTCCCCAAGTCAAGCGTGCGTAAACCACTCAACTCCCGTTCGCCTCGCCCGATCACACTTTTCGTAACGCGTTCGCCAGCTTACTCCCCATGCCAAGCGTGCGTAAACCACTCAACTTCCGTTCGCCTCGCCCGATCACACTTTTCGTAACGCTTACGTCACGCGTTCGCCAGCTTACTCCCCATGCCAAGCGTGCGTAAACCACTCAGCTCGCGTTCGCCTCGCCCGATCACACTTTTCGTAACGCGTTCGCCAGCTTACTCCCCAAGTCAAGCGTGCGTAAACCACTCAACTCCGGTTCGCCTCGCCCGATCACACTTTTCGTAACGCGTTCGCCAGCTTACTCCCCAAGTCAAGCGTGCGTAAACCACTCAACTCCCGTTCGCCTCGCCCGATCACACTTTTCGTAACGCGTTCGCCAGCTTACTCCCCACGTCAAGCGTGCGTAAACCACTCAACTCCCGTTCGCCTCGCCCGATCACACTTTTCGTAACGCGTTCGCCAGCTTACTCTCCAAGTCAAGCGTGCGTAAACCACTCAACTCGCGTTTGCCTCGCCCGATCACACTTTTCGTATCGCGTTCGCCAGCATACTCCCCAAGTCAAGCGTGCGTAAACCACTCAACTCGCGTTTGCCTCGCCCGATCACACTTTTCGTATCGCGTTCGCCAGCTTACTCCCCAAGTCAAGCGTGCGTAAACCACTCAACTCCCGTTCGCCTCGCCCGATCACACCAAATGTTACGAATATTAAGTCTAGTGGGCTGTCACGTATCTCTGGATTGTGTGATTTGAAAATAAAACACACTTAGTTTCTCAAACGCAGTCAATAAAATAAACCAACAATCACTTTATTTCACAGATTTACACTTCACTGTCTTTATACTTAGTTATTTGCTTAATTACTTCGTGTGGCACCTTCACTTGTCAAAATCAGACTGACTCGCTGCGCCGCACCCGGCTGCCTTTTATACCTGTCCGGCCATCGCGCAGATCGTTCTCGCACTAAAGTGGACTAAAGGTTTCCATGATGATCGCGACCATCATTGCCAGGTGGGACTAAAAGTTCCCATTATCGCGGTCATCATTGCCAGGTTGAATTATGGCATGGCACGTAGCGACAGGGTTGCTTTGCACAGCGACAGACTGTCTTATCGTTACACTGCCCACCACTTAGACTTGTTCGTCCCGAACAAGTGCCGAGGTTCCGCCGGAGTAAGACGCCAGGCGCTCCAAATGGACTACCTTCAGCTTAGCCCCTTTATTGCTGCAACGTTGAATCCTGTATACCACTTCGTTAATCCTAGTCACGACTTCGTACGGTCCTTCCCATGACGCTTGAAGTTTCGGAGACAAACCTTTCCTCCGCTGCGGGTTGTAGAGCATTACCAGATCGCCTTCTTGGAACCCTGCTGAGTTGGCCCGTAGATCATATCTGGCTTTCGCCTTATCGCTGACCAGTTTGGTGCGGCTCCATATAAACTAGTGAATTTCCTTCAGTTCCGCCCGCTTATTGACCACGTCATCCGTCTTAGCGCCTCCCGTCATGCTGACTACCTCGAACTTCAAGTCAGCGGGTAACCGCAACTCTGCGCCGAACATTGCTCGAGCTGGAGTGAGTGATGTCGTGTCGTGCGGGGCTGACCTATACGCCATCAGGAACAGGGGGATGCGTGTCCCAATGCTTTTGATTCCTGCCTACCACTTTCCGCAGGTATTCTTCCAGTGTCCGGTTAAAGCGTTCCACCATGCCGTCGGACTGTGGGTGCAAAGGAGTGGTACGCGTTTTCTTTATCCCCAGCAGCTCACACACTTCCTTGAATACCGCAGACTCGAAATTCCGGCCTTGACCTGAGTGCAACTCCAACGGAACTCCGAACCTGGCTACCCAGTTGTTTACCAGCTTTTCCGAGATCGTAGTGGCCTCCTGGTTAGGAATAGGGTACACTTCGGGCCATTTGCTGTAGTAATCCATTACCACCAGCACATATTTGTTGCCTTGAGTGCTAGTTGGGAATGGGCCGGCGACGTCCATAGCAATCCGCTCGAAGGGCGCTCCCACGTTGTACTGCTGCATGCGGCCTCGAGATCTTCTTGTCGGCCTTTTCGCGGCTGAACATCGGTCGCAGCTCTTAATCCACTCGGCTCCAGACTCCTGACATCCTACCCAGTAGAGTCGTCTTTTTATTTTGGCGACGGTTTTTGGTGATGCCCACTGGAGTCGTTATGGTATGCTTCGATGACCTCGTTGATTCTGCATTTCGGCACTACCATTAGGGAGTTGCTGGTCCGACCATCCGCACTCTCCCATTCGCGGTACAGGCATCCTTCTTTCAGCCGCAGACTTTTCCACTGTGCCCAGTAAGCCTTAGCGAACGGGCTTTTACCGGCCATCTCCTGCCAGTCTGGACGTGCGTCTTGCTCCTTGCCTTCGACGAGTCTTGCAAGATCCGCATCCTCACGCTGGTCCTTTTGTAGCCTCTCCGCAGACCACTCTTCCTCTGGCATAACGCTTACCAACCGGGCGTCCACTATCTGTTCTTTACTTTCGGCTCGCGAGCACTGCCTGCATTCGACTTTGCACGGACGGTGTGACAAAGCATCGGCATTTCCATCTTTCAGCCGCAGACTTTTCCACTGTGCCCAGTAAGCCTTAGCGATTGGGCTTTTACCGGCCAGTCTGGACGTTCGTCTTGCTCCTTGCCTTCGACGAGTCTTGCAAGATCCGCATCCTCACGCTGGTCCTTTTGTAGCCTCTCCGCAGACCACTCTTCCTCTGGCATAACGCTTACCAACCGGACGTCCACTATCTGTTCTTTACTTTCGGCTCGCGAGCACTGCCTGCATTCGACTTTGCACGGACGGTGTGACAAGGCATCGGCATTTTCATGGCTACTGCCCTTGCGATGCTCTATCGGTTAGTCGTAGCTCTGCAGTCGCTCGATCCACCGCGCCAATTGCCCTTCAGGATCCTTCAAGTTCAGTAGCCATCTCAATGCCGCATGATCGGTGCGCAGGCGAAACCTTTGTCCATACAGATATTTGTGGAAGTGTTTTACGCAGTCCAATACCGCCAGCAGTTCTCTCCGTGTCACACAGTAGTTGCGTTCCGGTTTCGATAGAACCCTACTGTAGTACGCTATCACTTGTTCCTGGGCGTCTATTATCTGTGATAGCAAACCGCCAATACTATTCCCGCTTGCATCTGTATCCAGCACAAACATCTCCCCAGGCTCGGGGAAGGTCGGAATTGGAGCACTGCACAGTTTTTCCTTCAGACGTGTAAAAGCCTGTTCCTGCTCCTCGTTCCACTCGAAAGCTTGGCTCTTTTTCGTCAGTTTGTGCAAGCTGCTGGCTATGGTCGCGAATCCCGGAACACATCGGCGGTAGTATGTGCACAGGCCCAGGAAACTGCGGAGTTCGTGTAGATTGCGTGGCCGGGGCCGCTCCTTCACCGCCGTGATTTTGCCTTCATCCATATGTACTCCGCGGGCAGAAACCGTATGACCCAGATACTTGACCTCCTTTTGGAACAGCGAGCACTTCTTTGGGTTGAGTGTAAGCCCGGCTTCTCGTATCCGCTCGAATACCTCCTTTAGCTTTCCCAGGTGGTCGTCGAAGTTTTTACCCATCACGATTATGTCGTCGAGGTACACCAGACACGTCCGCCAATGCAGCCCTTTTAGCACGCGTTCCATTAGCCGCTCGAATGTCGCTGGTGCGTTGCAGAGTCCAAACGGCATGACGGTGAACTGCCACAAACCATCGCCAACACTGAAAGCCGTTTTCTCCTTGTCCTTGTCTGCAAGCTCTACCTGCCAATAGCCGCTGCGTAAGTCGAGCGTGGAGAAACACTGTGTGCCTGACAGTGTATCCAGGGTGTCATCGATCCGAGGTAGTGGATAACTGTCCTTCTTGGTTACATCATTGAGCTTCCGATAGTCCACACAAAACCGGGTACTGCCATCTTTTTTCTTGACTAGCACGACCGGCGAGCACCAGGGGCCCGAAGAAGGCTCTATGACCTTGTCTTTCTGCATGTTTTCGATCAAATTTGCGACCTCTTCCCTCTTGGCCAGAGGAACTCGTCTTGGCGGTTGGCGAATCGGTTTTGTACTTCCGGTGTCGATGTTGTGCTTCACTATGGCTGTTCTTCCGCCTGCTTCTGCCGCAAATATTGACCCATAGTGCTGCAGGAGAGACCTCGCCTTCTGTTTCTGCTTGGCCGTCAACTCGCTGCTCCACTGGTTCTCCTGCGGTATGGCGTCCATGTTAAAATCGCTCTTCTTATTACCTCCAGGTGGGCTACTCTCGCAATTGACCACTGCTACAGCTTCCCTACACTCGCCAATTACCTCATCTTTCCCGACATATCTGGGTGCATTCAGTGGGTTCAGTATTCTGACTGGTATTCTTAGGTTCCAGTAATGTACGTCCGATGATGATGTTGTCGTGTCCTTGTTTCGGTGCTTCTACAACCCACAGCCGACTCGTCCCATCGTCCTCGTCCACTTTTGCCCACACAATCGCCTCAGAATTCGTTGGTATCCTCCTGTGTTGACACGATACACCCTTCCTTACCGCCACGCTTCGCTCATAGCCGGTGCGCAGCGGGAATTCAACGTTGGCATATCTCAACACATTTTCCTTCAGGTCCAGCGTAAAACCGTGCTTAATCATGAAATCCACGCCGATAATCACGTCGTCACTCATGTTCCAGGCTGCTGGTGCGAATAGCAATCGTTTTCTTAACTTTCCCTCTTACCGGCGCGCGCTCGCCAGTCGCAGTCCGCAGCTGTATGCCATGCAGCGGCTCCCAGTTCTTCAGCAGCTTCCTTTTTATGATCGAATATGACGCTCCAGTATCCAGTGTCAACACGAACAACTTTCTATCTATCCTTCCTTCAATTGTCAAGCTGCTGGGCTGTCGTTTCAGCTGTGAGACAAGGACGGTGGGGCGGCAGATTGTGGGGATCAGTTCACGCCCCTTTGGGCTGACCCGTTTTAGTTTAACGACTCGCCGTCCTCAGCCCTGCGCTTGTTGGCTGGGCCTCGATTGTCAGTATTCCTCGCGTCAGGCGATTGCGATCGAGAACGGGAACGCCTCTTTCGTTGGCGGCAGTCTCGTGATATGTGGCCCTGCTTACCACGTACCCAGCAAAGATTCATCAGATTTTGATTAAAAAAAAAACATGTTTCTAACTATCTTTGATTTCGGGTGTTTTCAAAATTTTGAAGTTAGAAGGCCCATTCAATTATGTGTTTTCGTATTTACTCCAAGCAAATGCTTAACCCTTGGTTTACCAGATTTCGATTCTTCGAGTTTCGGTTTTCAAAAAATTAAAAGCACCTTGTTATTATTTCCCGAATGAAGTGCTTTTGATAAGTTTGAAGTCAGAACGGCCAATAAATCTTGTTTCTCCATACAAATACCCATTGATGACCCGTCAGATTTTGACTTTCAAAAAAGTGAAACATTATTTCTCGCTAAGAGTACTTTCACTAAGTTTGATGTCAATGTGCCCATTAATTCATATTTTTCACAGTTACTCCATACAAACTTTTAACCCGTCGCTGACCCCGTCCGATTTTAATATTCGGTAAAATGAAAAGCACGTATCGAGTTATTTAACATTTAAAGTACTTTCAACAAGTTTGAAGTTAAAACACTCAAAAAAGTTGTTTCTCCATACATACTTTTAACCCGTTGTTGATTCAGTTAGATTTCGATTTTGAAAATAATGAGAAACACGTGCCTAACTTTATTTATTTCAATTATTTTTACAATTGTTGAAGTCAATAGGCCCATCGGTTCGTTTCGGAGTTCGTTTCGATAATAAATCAATCAATCAATCAACCAGTCAGTCAGTCAGGATAAACAATCTATGTATCAAAAAAATCGAGACGGTACCACGCCCCCTTGTCCAATGCGCACAACTTTCGTCTAGTCGAGTTGTGCTACTAAGTGGACAGTTTGTACCAACTTTCATTGATTTGCGACTTACAGTTCTGCTGAAATGTTGGGTCATAAAAAATATGCCACACCCCTTTTCAAACGCCCATCAAAGCTCATTAGTAGAATGACAAATCTATGAGACGACGGTACACCAACTTTCAATGCTGTGCAGCTAACGATTCCGAGGAGATTCCTTATTAAAGATTTGAGTTGTATGGGCGGTGCCACGCCTCTTGTCCAGAATCTACCTTATTCCCCCTGCCGAAGGACACGACTAAATCATAACGTGATACCGAGTATCATTGATGTGAATGCTATAGTTCCAAAGTTACACCGGTATTTATAAAGTGCCACGCCCCTTGTCCAACGCCCATACAATACAACCTGTGAAATAATACGTCTACGCCATGACGTTGTACAAAATTTCAAGGCTGAGCGACTTATAATTCCGAAGCTATTCCAGATTAAAGAATGTAGTTGTATGGGCGGTGCCACGCCCCCTTGTCAAACACCCACTCTATTCCCCCTGTCGGAGGACACAACTAATAATAAGTTTGTAGCGAGTGTCATTTAAGTGAACGCTATAGTTTCAAAGTTTCACCATTTAAAAAGTGCCACGCCCTTTTTCCAATGCCCATACAATAATACCGGTGGAATCACACGTCTGCGCCATGACGCTGTACCGAATTTCAATGCTGTGTGACTTAGGATTCCGAAGATATTCCATGTTAAAGAATTGAGTTGTATTAGCGGTGCCACGCCTCCTTGTCCAAAATACACCCTATTCCCCCTGCCGAAGGACATGACCGAACCTTAAGTTTGTACCGAGTGTCATTGATGTGAAGGCTCTAGTTCCAAAGTTACACCGGATTTTAAAAAGTGCCACGCCGCTTGTCCAACGCCCAGTAAATTTTACCGGTCGAACGACACGTCTACGCCATGACACTGTATCAAATTGCCATGCTGTCCGACTTATCATTTCGAAGATATTCCATATTTAAAAATTGAGTTGTATGGGCGGTGCCACGCCCCCTTGTTCAAAACCCACCCCATTTCCCCTGTTGAAGGACACGACCAAATGGTAACTTTGTACTGAGTGTCATTGATGTGACTGCTATAGTTCAAAAGTAACACCGGAATTTAAAAAGTGCCACGCCCTTTGCCCAACGCCCATTAAATTTTACCGGTGCAATGACACGCTTATGCCATGAGACTGTACTAAATTTCAATGTTTTCCGACTTATAATTCCGAAGATATAATAATTAATAATTGATTGGCACGACAGCCCGCTTACGCGAGACTAAGGCCTAGCTTCCCCTTTGTACGCGGGTGGAAGGGACCTACAGTTTTATGCCGGTTCCGAACGGCAGGTTGGGAGCTTTTTCATAGGCAATTTTTGCTCTCAGAGGTTTGCCATTTCCAGCTGAGAGGACAGCCACCGAAAGAGAAAACGAGTTTCCCGTTATTTTTTTAGGTGTTACTACATGCAGAATTCGATCTTGCGTCGCTCTGCATGCGACTCGTTGGACCGCGCACTAACCAACTGAGCCACGGCGGCTGCCGAAGATATACCATATTAAAAATTTAGGTTGTATGGGAGGTACCACGCCCACCTGCCGTACAAACATGTAATATCGCTATAAACCACCGTATTGACATCTTCTATCACACCCAAAAAAAATTTTCCGGAAAAAATGAGCCGTTTCCGCAAACACTGGCACGTAACAGAAGGTTACGTTTTTTTATATATAAGATAGATAAACGTTCTAAACCACTGGTACTTTTATAAGTGTGGGGGCTTACATAGGGGCGTGGCCAAACCCATAAAGCCTTGCTTACCGTAAGGAAACGCGGAATCGTTTGATATCCATATGGTCTTATACTTAAACGTCAAATACTATAACTGAATTATTATAACGTTGCGAAAAGGCGTATTAAGTGGGCGTGGTCAATCTTATATATCCTATATTAACATGAATGAAACACGAAATCATTTGGTATTAATACTGATTTACCGACATGTACCGAAGCTTTGTTCTGTTAGTTTAGTGGGCAGGGAAAGTGGGTGTGACCGATTATATATATTATAGCCTATGTTTGCGGCAATGACACGCTGAATCGTCTAATACCCATATTGCTATGACAAATATACCATGGCTGATTTGTTATTATAGGGCGTGGCTAAAAAGCATATCAAGTGGGCGTAGTCAATCTTAAATATCCTATGTTAACATGAATGAAACACGGAATCACTTGATACTAATACTGATTCACCGACATGTACCGTAGCTTCGTTTTGTTAGTTTAGTAGGCGCGAAAAGTAGGCGTGGCCGATTATATTATAGCCTATGTTTGCCGCAATGACACGCTGAATCGTCTGATACCCATATTGCTATGACAAATATACCATGGCTGATTTGTTATTATAGGGCGTGGCTAAAAAGCATATCAAGTGGGCGTAGTCAATCTTAAATATCCTATGTTAACATGAATGAAACACGGAATCACTTGATACTAATACTGATTCACCGACATGTACCGTAGCTTAGTTTTGTTAGTTTAGTAGGCGCGGAAAGTGGGCGTGGCCGATTATATTATAGCCTATGTTTGCCGCAATGGCACGCTGAATCGTTTGATACCCATATTGCCTTAAAAAAAGCATACCATAGATGAGTTTTGTTACCATAGTGGGCGTAAGAAGGTCATTCTCATATAGCCTCTGTACCATTCCCGCAGATAACAAAATGTTTGGTGCTTATTTCATCTAAATCGGTTCAGTGGTTTTTGCCTGATTGTGGCTCAAAAAAGTGTGACTGCTTTTATATAGATATAGATTATATTATTATTAATTAAAATTATTAGGTAATAAAGTCTCCAAATAAAAGCAGAGTAGAGAGTTTTGTAAGTGAATGGATCTGAAAAAGCCTAACTATTGCGAAGGAAAGCAAGAAAGGATTTAGAAATGGTGTAGTTAACATGAGGGAGAAAAGTAAGCTTTGAATCAAAGTAAACTACTTAATCCTTAACTTCATTGAATGACTCTAGCTCAGTTTCTGCAATGTTATATGACGTCAGGATAGGTTTAGACAATATTTTGCCACTTGCGCGCGATTAAAATGTAATTCATCAAAATTAAAAATTTTAACTCAAGTTGACGTTTAGTGTAGTCACGTGAAGGATTTAATCAACCCCTGAAAACCTGGATATGGACATTTTCTTTCCAAAAAAACCCTAATTAACCCTCTAACGTCCAAGACCGCCTACAGGCGGGCAATAGCAAAACTAAAAAAAATAATAGAATTAAGCACCGTTATGTTCCAATTTTTAACAAACTTGTTTAAAATATGTGTAATGTAGTTTAAGCTTTTGATTTGAAACCGTTACTTTTTTCCTGTGCGAAGTTATTTTCAGTTTAATTCAAAATTTCGTATAAGTCGCGCATCGCGGAGTAAAAGTGAATACAGTGAAATTCAAAAATTAAAAATAAATACTTTCGTTGATCAGGTGGAGTTAAAAAAAACATTAGTAAGTAGCAAATAATATATATTTTCATATTGTTCTGTTACTTTTGAAATATTTGTAATACAGTGAGTAATATACGGACCTGAGTGAAGACCGCCTGTAGGCGGGCATTCGCGGTGCGTAGATATTTATTTCGTACTTCTACTCGTTTTATTGTGTATGCTAAATATTAGCAATAAAACGGATTTTCGTCATTTTTCATTCAAAAATGGAAAGTATAAGGTGCAAAATGTCTGCATTGGAGGATTAAGACATTGAAAGGGTCATGAATTCCATAACTGATGAGGAACTGAGTACTGACGAAGATGGAATCAGCGATGATTTTGACGATGACTCTGTTCGCGATCTATCATTGGAAGATGAGGTACAAATTGATGAGTATGTGGGGGAAATGGTTCAAACTCATTCAGCGGATTTTGTTTCTAAAACCATTGATTTATCGCTAAATATCAGCAACTTAAGTGAATTTGATGGGATTGCAAAATCTGCATCGCCATCACTAGTGCAGTTAGGTGGGGCTTCACCTATTACTGGTAGTGATAACCAAACATCACAAATTGCGCAGCCTAATGCTGAAATTCGTAAGGAATTGCGAAAGGCACGACAGTTAAGGCGACCACGATCACCATTACCTGAACATGATGATACTGGACCAGAATCATTTCCAAATAATGGTGGCTTTACTGGCTCCGGTAAATGAAACTGTATTTAAAAAAAAATAATTCTAATATTCTTCTTTAGGGTTAGCTGATTTGAAGCATGACAACACTGTATTCAAATAATCAATTGGAAGAACAAGGATATGCAGCTCCACAAAAATCAAGTTGTGTTTCGAGGGAATAACAAATTGCCGAACAACTTTGATTTGTTGCAAGCACCATTCCAATGCTTTTCATATTTTTATACAAACGAGCTTTATACTTTACTAGCAGAACAGACAAATCTTCGAGCACACCAAGAAGACGAAAACACAAAGTTCGTTACAAATGTCGGAGAAATGCGTAAGTAAGTAATATCACAGAATAAACAGTATACAGAAGGCGCATCTGAAATAATTTTGCGATTTCATTTCAGACGCGGGCGGGAAGCAACAAAGGTGAGGAAAATGTAAAGGGAACCGAGAGAGTAAGCGCGAATTGATGTATTGTATACGCATACATTCGATTTTTTTGGGCTTTATTCTCATTTCGACAACAACACGCAATGTTGTTGCGGCTGGCTTGCGCAGCAAGCCAGCTTGGCTTTACTCGTGCACATTGAAAGTGGTTGATTTGGCAAAGCAATCGCCAAGGCGAATTCAATAGGTAGTTGCAGCATTCTTTGATAATTAGCACAACATTGTAGCAATAGTTTTCCACTTATTATCACTTTCTTAATGCGTCTTGGTTGTTTCAATATTTAACACATATATTTCATTGTAGCCATTTGTACTTTTTACAACTTCTATTTTACAAGCAGACCAAAAGAACTTATAAAATCCATTGAATTTTGGTTTTTCTCGTAGTGCTACCACCTTATGTGCCTTGGCGATCGCTCAATCAATTTTTCTATGAAACTGCCTCTCCACTTCTTGTTCTTGTTTGTCAAAAAGCAAGCGGAGAGCGAGCACGAGCCAGCACCAACATGCAAGCGGCACATCGCTTTGTTGCCCAACAACAACAACCACAGTGTGTGGTGCGCGGTCGCAGCGTCTCAGCTCACGCTCTCGCGCTCTGTGCGTTCTCATCCCCTTTACTGCTTCCCCCCGCATCCACAAACGGGTCGTACCGCTGGAACCCGCGAAGAAAATGTTCTTTACACCAGATGCGCATTCTGTATATTGTTTGTTCTGTGGTAATATACAATCCGTGAATGTAACCAGCACATTGGAGGTGTAGACTTAATGGATGGGTAACTTGGCAGATACCACATTCGAGTCAAAACTAACAGCCCAAGCATTCGTTATTTTACCACTTTGTTGAATTCAGACATTGCTAAATTTCGCTCAGAGGTGGCTGACGTTTTATGTAAATATGGATATAAGGAAAATCGCCCCCTTGGAAGACCATCGTTGGCATCAACTTGACGTTGGTCAAAAGTCGACCCGCCCATCAAAAGATATTCAATATGATGGGTATGAACATTTTCCAGTTATGCTTGATTGATCGGGGAAAAAACTTGGAAAACACCCGGTTGTAAGGGAGAAACTCAAACTATGTGAAAAAAATGCAATATTCTTTGTACTTGCAACTTAAAAGGAATTTTTTTTTTTGAAAAACCATGTAAAATAAGCTTTTCCCTAATTTAATTTAACAAACCTAAACATTTATACTTTTTTCTCAATAAATTACAAACAAATTCACTGTTTGAAATAAATAAACTAAAAACAAACACTCTTCGTTTCATTTTATTTTTTATCCACTAAGCAGTAATGACCGCCTAGAGGCGGGTTAACTTTAAACACACATAACAACTTTTTCCGAAGCACAGCTGCAAAATTAGTTTCAGATTCGTGTTCAGAACACGAAAATTACCCTAAAGTGAATTTATTATTGGAATACAAAAATTGGTCTTTAGAGGGTTAACAAGCCTTCAAGCAGGATTATAGGGTGCTATAAGAGTGTTTACCAAAAATGGTGCGCAAAAAACATTCGTTCTACGTTTCGGAGCCGATCATCTATACATGTATATATAGTACTAGTTATGTACCCTGCAGCGAAGCTAGAGACAATTGTCGCACATTGATCTAGTTCTGTAACTAGCTCTTAAAGAACTATATATATATCAAACCCCAAGTAGGCTAGAAACTCGACAGTTAGTGTCTAGTAATCTATCCCTAAGGGGTTGAAAACTGCACTAGCAACCCAGCAGTGTTTGAAGAGACAAAGTACAGTACTATTTACAATACTAGCACCTAAAGACCTAGTTACGTTTTAACGCTTATGAGACAGTATGAGCCTTACTTACTTTATTGGCGGAGAACCGCATATAATTGAAAGTGAAAATGCCGACAAAAAGAAAAGACAATAAAAATTAAATGCGTTTCTTTATTTTGAACTGTTCGCGCAGCGTGCCACATTGCGATTAGGGCTGCCAGAAAATCTTTACCCGTTATCGTCAAATTGAGAGACAAAATCGTAATTTTAGGGAAAATCGCCAAATAACATTGTTGATATAAAAACAAGAAAAAATTTATTTTATTCAATTTACATAATCTTGTGCGAAAAGAATACTATACAATGTAGAGGTGTGTAACCTATTTCCGATTTCTTTTTTGTTTAAATTAACTTTTGAAAATATTCTCTCGTCGTAATTCTCTCATTAACAAGATTGATAGAATTTCGACACAGTCTGCACGTTTTATTTTTGAAATTTTTTCCCAAAATTCCTTCGCTCGAACTCCCTTCAGTGTATCAAAAAATTCATGAAAGTCACCATTCCTGAGTACCCTGAATTCATTATCCATTATCGAATAATTAGTACAGCTCAGCTCAGAGTCGTATTTTACCTACTACTAGCCACGGGACTCAAAAGAAAAATGGTAATTTCGCCAAAAATATCGTCACATCATCATTTATTAAAAATGTCGTGAAAATTATGACGAAATTGTCATTCTAGCAACACTGATTGCGATACACGCAAAAGTAGAAACGCTAGCAGAAGGAAATGCCGACCAGAAAATCAAAACGGTACTTTTTCGTTTCACTGTGCGCGAAGAAAGTACCGTTTCAACGAAACGAAAGAGTAACGTTTTGATTTTTTGGTCGGCATTTCTTTCTTATGTCGTTTCTGAGTGCATCGCAATCCACTGAATTCGCAATAATCACTGAATTAAAAATGTAGTTTAATTGAAAAAATTGGCTAAATTATAAAGAGTAAGTGCAGTGCAGTAATTATAAAATAAAATAACATAAGTAAATACCATAAAATAATACAATAAACATGTTCATGTTCAAGACAGCTTAGGAGAGACATCAGGAGAGGAATACCCAAAAATTTAAAAAAGGTTCTTGGTACAGATGTAACTGCGGCGTACAACTTGTATGGAATTCACGACAAAAAAAACCTAAAGGACGTGTCTAACTTTATCACGCATTAATAGGTGGGAAATTTTATAATTTTGTATTCTAATTTTCGTACTAATGCAACTTTTTTTGTATAGATGCAATTGAGGATTCGGCAGATGCCAAAGCTCCATCGCCAAAAGAGGCTTTGCGTAATGCAATTCGCCTCCAGAAGAAACGGCATTTCAAGAAAAAATCTATTCAAAAGAAAAAACTGAACGAAATTATAAAATTATTAATTTCTTGTTGTTTGTGTTGTGTTGATGTTTTTTTAATAAAAACTGAATGTTACATTGAAAAACTTGAATTGAAATTGTATTGTATTGTATGGAAACTAGATACTTTTCTGAGGCATTGCATCCATTTGGGAACCTAGGGAAAATTCGTCTACACAATGGACATGAAGAAATTAGTAACTTTTCTGACGCTATATACCCAATAAGGTAGTCAATTGACCCCTTCCTAGGACATCCCCATGTTAAAAGCGACAGTAAAAAGCATTGCTTAGGGATTTGCGCGGAACCAGTTACTGACTCAATAAGAGCTAGTACGGAGCTAGCCACGAACTAGTTCCTTTCGCTGCTGGGTATGTATAGTACGCGTATGTATTCATAAATAGTGCTGTACTTACGTTTAGTTGCATAATGATCTTGTTGTAAGCCCAGTGCCAGCGCTGCTTGGCCGTCACCTCTGGCTTGTGCATAATAGACATGTTGCCGCTGACGACTTCTTCGGTTTCGCCACGCGTAAGCAATTTCCTTTTGTTGGCCACTTTTGTCGCATTGCCGCCGCCCATGGTCAATGCCGGCAATTCCGGAATTTCATCGTCATCCTCTTCGTCCTCGAACAGCGCTTGGCTGGACTTACAGCCGAGCGGCTGCTTGATGCCGCTGACGCTGCAGAGTGGATCGTGGAGTGCGGTCAGCAGTTCGTCTTCCTCCATAATAATGCTGTCTTGCTTTTTGATTTGCTGATGCGTACCAGCGGCCACGGATGACGAGAGCGTCGTTGATGTCGCGCTAGCAACTGTTACTGAGGCGACGGCGCTACTGAGCATGGAACGCGGCGCAGCCGTCGGTGGTTGGCCGGCTGCCGGCGTTGTCACTGCCGTTATTGATGTTGTTATCCCACTCCCGCTGGTTGTGAGTGACAGCTGCGGTTCAGCGTACGTGGCCTGGCCCGCAGCTGCCGCTGCTGCCACTAAACCGCCAACACTACCGCTTGAGCTCTCATCTAAATAATTGCCACTGTCTTCGCTGGGGTAAATGTCGTCCAGATAGTTGTCATTTCCCTCATCGAGATAGTCTAAGTCTGCGTGCTGTTGCTGCAGCAACAGCTTCTGTTGCTGTTGTTCTTTCTCCAGATACTTGTACTCGTCCTCCTCGTTGAAATAATCCTCTCGATAATCATAACCACCGTTCATCGTGTGTTCATAATATTCATTGACATTTGTAGTGGCGGCTAGGTGGCGCAGCTGCTGTGGTTGGCGCGCCGACGGTGTCGTCTGCTGTTGCAGATCCATGTAGTAATCATCCGCTTCACTATCGAGGCGGTAATTCGGGTGGATGCGTAGCTGCTGCTGTTGCTTGTCGCCGCGATGGCGTTCATCAACAATGAACCGACCATCACTGTCCCTGCTCAACGCGACGTCATCATCATTGACGTCATCGTACTCGTCCGGCTCAAAGTTGTCGCCGTCCTCGTCGTCGTTAAACAGTTCGTTAGCGTCCTCGTCCATGTCCGCGTCATGGATGTAATTTTCTGCCACGACGACATGGTCCTCAAGCAGCAGATCGTCATCATAGATTTCTGTTGGCTGCTGCTTTATCAGATAACCCGATTTACTGCCATTGATGGTGGGCAGTTTTTTGCCAGTGGATGCCGCTGGCGGCACCGTCGGTAAGAGTTTCGCGCCTACCGCCGCCGCCACTGCCGCTGTCGACATTGTCGTGGTGGTGGGCGTTCGATGATTGCCGTTCGAATAGTAATCATCGTATTGCTGCTGTTGTTGTTGCTTTAGCGCCTGACCGTAGTCCAGCAGGTTGCTATTCGCGTAATCATCGCCAGCAACCGAGTACTGACTAGAGAGCGAGTCCTGGTGGCTCAGCAGCTGCTGACTGTTGTAGTCGTTATTGTGAATGGCGTGGCTACCGTTTATGCTGGCTGAAGTGGCACTCGCCGTCGTCACCACGGTCGTCTTTTGCTGCACCTGATTGACCGCGGCTTGAGTAGCCGACTGAACGGCTGCTGCCGCCTTGCCGAGAAGGGAGCCGAACATGCCGCCACCGCTTCCAGTGCCTCCATCTATCGCAGTGGTCGACTTACCAGCTACTGCCATTGCACTGCCGGATGGATGCGACTGTACGGCGCTGGTCAGCGATGACAGTAATGTTGCGGTGGCAATTTTCGCCGTGGATGCTGTCTGCGCGGTATCGCTTTTCGCGATCGTCGTTGTGGCCGCCTGTTGCTGCTGGTAAGACCTGGACGACGCCGTTGATGCTGGCAGCAGATCTCTGCTGGCGTTAGTCGCCGCTGGCAGGCCGTAATACGCCTCGTCCGCGTGACTGCCAGCCGCCATTTGCTCAGCATAAGTCACTACGCCATGCACGCCACCGTCGTTCCTCGCATACCCGTCGTACTCACTGTACGCGCTAGCGAACGCATCATCATCGCCGTCGTCGTAGCTGCTGTATTTACTGTGTTGCTGGTACAGGCCAGCGCTACCTCCGCTGCCTCTGCCCACAGTGACCGAAACCACTGCAGTGCGCTTATGTTGCTGCGCGTACATATTATCGCCGGCATCGGCGTTGCCGCCGTTACCGTACCGCATCATGTGCGCCGCATTCAACATCATATCGTCAGACTGCGTGTGCATTTGGTCGCCGTACAACGTGTGTCCGGTGATGTCGTAGAGCGCCGACTGCGAATTGTTGCTGCTGCTGCTGTACAGCAACGCAGAATGTTGCTGTGTGTCGTTGCAACTAGTCAGCTCCTGATTATTGCAGCTGCTTACATATGGCTTCATGTGATGGATGGGCGTGGTTGCTGTTCTGGGTGCGCTATAACTGGATGCATTGCCAACCACATAACCATCGTTAGTATTAATTGTTGTTGTGGCTGCCGCATACGAATGCGCCACTAATTTCGAGGCAGCCGTCGCTGGTGCAGTTTCTGGCTCAATCTTCTTAGTGGCCGTCTGCTGCACCGCTGCCGTTGCACCCGCCAGCAGACCGCCCACGTTTGGCACGAATTTCGAAGCGAGTCCGAAACCGAAACCCTTTTTTTGCGGTTGCGTTTGCTGCTGCTGCTGTTGTTGCGGTAGTGGTGGTTTAGAGCCACCACTCAACACGCCATCCAAGCCGTCTTTTAAACCCTTCGACAAGCCACCCAAGACAGTACCTGCCTTACCCGCCACTGCCGCTGTGGCGGCGGTTACCTTGGCTTGTTGTTGTTGGGTGGTTGTTGCTGTTGCGCCTGCCGGCCGATAGTAGCCTCCATGCGCACCACCGCTGCCGATGCTGAAACCGCCCGAGCTGGTTGTCGAAAGGATTTGTTGCTGCTGCTGGTCCATTGCTGCTGCTGCGGTTGTTACAGCAGCTATTTCGGACGCTGCAATTGTTCTTGGCAGCAGTATGTTGTAACCGTAACTGCTGTACGTGTCGTAAATGCTCATGGCTGTGGTTTCTGTAACAGTAGAGGTTGTTGTTGTTAGTGTTGTTGTTTCTCCCACAACCGAGGCGGTCAGTGAGGATAAATCCACATTATAGCTGTCATAGAAGCTGTCATCAAATGGCGATGTTGTTGCCTGGGTCATCTTCTCAACTGCTTCTTCTGTTGTCTTACTTGATATTTTTGTTGCTGTTGTTGTTGCCGTTGGTAATAAACTATTGTTATATACATCAAATGCTTCTGTTGCGTTGAATGTATTGGGTGTTATTGCTGCACCACTTAACGCTTTTCTGATTAATGGTTTTGGCAATACTGTTGTCGTTGTTGTTGTTTCTGAACACACACTGGTGCTACTAGTGTCACCTGCAATATTGCTATCTATAGTTGATGTTATAGATGGTGTTGTTGTCGCTATTGGTGCTGTTGATTCGGCTATTGTTGTTTCTATTAACTCCCCACTGTCCGTCTCATCGAACTGGTATTTGTATAGCGGCAGAGTTGCATCACAGTCCAAAAAGTCGGTTATATACGTCGGCAACTCGCTTTTTATATCACTCAAATTGTTTGTGGTTGATGGTGATGCTGATATTGGCTTATATTGGAATAGTTTCAAATAATCTGCATATAATGTTGCTGTAGTGGTGTCGGTAATATCACCCGAAGGTGCAGTGGCAGCGGCAGTTGTTGCCACTGTTGTTGTAAACAACATCGCCGAGGTGGTTATGGTTGTGATTATGCTCAGAAGATAATTATCGTCGATTGCGTCGGTAGCTGAAGTTGTTGTTGAGGTTGCTTTTGTTGTGGTTATTGTTGTGGTTGATACTGTTTCGGTTGCTAATGTTACAGCTGTCGACTGATACGCTAATGGACTAAAGTAGCTACTTATTGTAGTGATTGGTGTGAGATATGATGGCAATGATGTTGCTGATGACGAGTGCAATGCTGTCGCTGTTGTAGTTTCAGTTGCGGTGGCAGTCACCGCACTTGCGCTTATTGAATCAAGTGCGGCGACTGGTGTCGTGCTCGTCCCAATGGAATATGACGTAATAAATGATGTGGCCATTATTGCCGATGTTGTCGTTGCATTTAATGCGGCTTTTGAATCCAAGTAACTACCGCTCAAAGAATCACAATATATGCCACTAAACGGCAAATTGTCACTTTTGTTGTTTCTGCTAGAAACAGATATAATGAGATTGCTGCTGTCGCTATTATTGCTGCTCGCAGCGATGCTGCTACTTCCTGTTTTTGTTGGCGATTTGACTGGCGCCATTGTCGTATGTGTTGCTGATGATATGCTGTCGCATGTTCTTGCTGTTGCTGTTGTTATTGCTGTCATGTCATATATGTTGCTGCTGTCGTAAGTTGGCAATGTATAAGGCTTCAAATAGTCGGACAGGTTGAATTTCTCATATTTTGTGGGTGTTGCTACCGCCGTTGTTGCTGCTGCTGCTGTTATTGTTGTCGTGGTTATCAGCGACGACAAGATGTTGCGGTTCAAATTGCTAATCGCCGGCGCTGCCGTACACAATTTATTATTATCGAAATCTGGGCCGTCATTAATGAAATCGTTGTGGCTGTAGTTGTTGTTGTTAATATTGGCGGTTATATTGCTGTTGAAATTATTGTTGTTATAATAAGAGGTGAACGTGTTCGTAGTATTTTCGTTGGCACCAAGTGTTGCTGTTGTTGTGGTTGTCATTGATGCTATCGTTCCTAAGATTATTTCTGATGCCTCTGTTATTTTTTCTGTTGTTCCTGAATACGTACTCGTTGAACTACATCTAAATTTTGTATCACTAAGCAAACTGTCATATGGTGTTGTTGCTGTTCCTGCTGCTGTTGTTTTTGCTGTTGTTGCTTTGGCAGCAGCCGCCGCTTCAAACGCTGCATTATTGGACGAAAATGTTGCTGTTGTTGTAGTTGTTGTTCCTGCTGATGCTACAGTTGTTATTGATGATGTTGTTGATTCTGCAAAGGATTTTGTCTTGGGGGTTGTGGCCACATTCGTAATTGCAGCTGATGCTGTCGCTGATGAAACGTATGTTAAGTATGAAGGTGAAAAACATGTTGATGTGTCGGATGTTGCTGCTGATGGTGATAACAACGATTCTATTGATGCTGTCGCAAGTGCTGATGCTATTAATGTTGTTGATGGTATTGTTGTATTGAATGTCGCCGCCACGGTCACCATTGTTATTCCTGTTGTCGCCGCAGCCAGCTGACTGCTGCCCTTCGGCTGCGGCCATACTGGCAATTTTTTGCTTCCAAGAAAACTGCCACCATTGTCACTCGCCAGTGTCGCACTTTTATTATTGTTTTTATATTTGGGAGTTGGCAGTCGCTTTGGAAATTTTCTAGCAGTTGTCGGCGTAGCCGATGCGGTTGTTGTTGTCGATGGCGCCGTCGACACTTCATCCAAGCCAGCTAACAGTGAATATGTTTGTGTTGCCGTCGTGGTTGGCGACAAGACGACACCCGTTGTGTAAATCGGCAACATATCTGATGGCAATGTGGTTATCTTGGCTGACCGCGATTGGAACGCGGCCGCTGCGCTGTTTTCTGTGCCACCGCCCAGATGCTCTGCATCGTAGTAATAGTCTTCATCCCTGCGGCTTTCATTCGTCGCGCTATCCGCCGCCGTGCGCTCCGATTGCGCACGTTTAGGTGGCGCGCGCGTCTCTCCTGAAGCTATTACCGACGCCGACGTCATCGCCATAATAATAGCCTGCTTGCGCTGCTGTTGCAACTTCTGCGCTGTCGCAGATGTCGTGTACGCAGGCGTGTCGCTGTACGCTGAAAGATTGTCGGCATGTCTGTTGTATGCGACGCCATGCATCGCATAGTCATCGACGCTACCAACGTCGAGCGGCGCCATAGAGGTAAGCGGCCGCTGCAGCGCATAATACGCGGACACATCGTCGGCGTTGCCAGTCGCCCCATTGGTGGCGCCATTCGCGCTGCTGATGCCATAATTGTAGCTGTTGCTTATTGTCCTTTTGTCGTATGTGTTATTTATATACAGGTCGTTCATTGTGGACGCTGTCGTCGCTATGGCCGCCGTCCTCATATCAGATGTCATCGATGTCGCATCTTCAAAGAATTGCCGCTTTAACGCATAAGCACGCTGTGAATGCGCGCGTACTTGTGGCTGCGGTAACAGACGCAATGCTGCCGCGCCGCCTGTTGCCGACACACCACCACCGGTGACACCTTCCTGTCCATGCAGCTGCTGATGGTCTTGCAGAGCGTAAAAGCTCACTTGCGGCAGCATACGGCTTTTGAGAGCCGTCGCCTGCGCCACTGGTGGTGTTGCCGGTAGGCTGGCCCCGTAGCGTTGCGTACACTCCGCGCCACCACTAGTACAGTACATACCGTCCAGCATACTGCTGCTGTGCTTCATCGATAGCCTCGGCAGCATTTTGCTCGCGCTGACACCCGCACAGCTGCCGAGCGACGTGTGGCGGCCGTTACAGCCGGTATTGTCCCACGCCAAATGCTTGCCCACGCCATAGTCCAGTAGCGTGCCGGCATCGTATATACCGCTAACCAAGCCCGATTCGGAGCCGCCACCCGCCATTAGGCCGCCGACGTCGCCACACATGTTCCGGTATGCATCTTCCTTACGATACGGCACATTATCGTTGATCACATAGCCAGCCGGGTTCGTCTCCGGTTGCTGGACCGTCGTCGCATAGTCGCCGGCAGCCATGAAAGTACCACTGCCGTACGCGGTGTAGTTGCCGGTGCCGATCTCGCTGCGCTGCATTATGCCGCCGCCGCCAAACCCAGTGTTCACGTAGCTGTCATAGATGTCGACGTGACTCTTGCATTTACTATTACTAGTGGTTCTATGTAAAGTGCTACTAATTGGTCGGCTATTGCAGGATAAGGCATCGTTTTCATTATTATAATAATAGTCGCTTTGTGAGTAAGACTGTAGAAAGGAGAGGAAAGAGAGAACGAAAACACCTAGTTAATTAAACGAAATAATCAAAGTTAAAATATCGCTCTTCACAATAATAGCGCGTAACTAATGCCGATTGCGACTTCGATCAGTCGTACAAGTGCAGTGGAGCACATAAATTCACATTAAACGTCCGATGTCGATAGTCCATTCTCTTTCTCTTCATCTCTACAACTTCTGCAGACGCGACCTAGGTGACCCAAGCCTAATCTTCTTGTATCGTTTGTTGCGCTATCTTACGGGTTCCTGAGGGAACCCAGGCCATGTTGGCTCCACCGATCATTGTTTTTCATGTCAAACCATTCATTCCGATGGCATTGAAATAATCCCACAATCGGAACTTGAGATTAAAATTTAATTCAAAATTTAATAATTTTGAGTAGATGCCGAAGCTTAGGAGTCGTTAGTTCCCATTCGGCTCTATACATTTTCAGGTTCAAAATGAAAATAAGCAAATGATAGAATTATAATATAGGGTGTTTTTTTTAGAGGTTTGTTTTTCGAATAGAGATAAAACTGGCATTTTGTGGTCAAATCTGGCAACTCTAATGTCATTTATGTTCAGTTTGGTTTGCCATTTCATCATGAACAGGTTGACAAAAGAACAACGCTTGCAAATCGTGCAAATTTATTTCGAAAATAATGGTTCAGTTCGCGAAGTTTACCGCAAGCTCCGTCCATTTTATGGTCGACATAATCGTCCATCAGAGCTAATTCGGTTAACCATGGGTCGTTTTCGCACTACGTTTACTCTATGTGATAATACGCATCCGCAGAGACGTCGAACAGTGCGCACCGAAGAAACAATTGCCGCTGTAGAGCAAAATGTTGAAGAGGACCCGAATGAATCGATTCGCCACCGTGCACAGCAATTGGAGCTTTGTCCAAGTGGTTGAAAATTGGACCTGTAGAATTGGCTTTATTCGAGCTAGCCGCGGCGGCCACATGCCCGAAATCATATTTAAACATTAATGGCATAAAATTATCCTTCCAATAAAGCCAAATTGATGGACATTAAAACGATTTTCTTGTGTTTTATTTCAATTCGAAGTTCTGTACCTCTAAAAAAAACACCCTATATAAATTCATATTGTGAAAATATAAATCAAAGTTAGAGTATACATACATATAAATAGAATAGAATATTGCACAAAGACAACTTTGCAGAAATATTTGAGAGCTACAAAATTGCAAACATTTATTCCACTCACAATGTGTGCAAAATTAGGAGTTCATGTGTCCAGATGCCTTTTATATAGCAAAAAAGGACAGCATCCGCAAAGAATTAAAACAAAAAGTATGGAGCGAGATCGAAACACTCTGATGAATACAGCATTTCGTGGAGAAGATAGAGTTTTGTAATTGTTTTTTGCTATTGTAACAAGAACACATATTTTTATTCTTGTTATTGACAATAATAAAAACTATGTAATTCGGAAATAGACGGCATAATACTCTTCATCTCAAATTTTGGTTATCCCATTTTGATTTTATCTATTCCTAGGTATTTCCCATGGTTTCGCTCGCGTCGATGACAAAATAATTTTTTTTTATGTTTCTGAAAATTCATTAAAAATCAATTGCACAATATTTTCACGCAAATGACTTGTATATACCGTCAAATTATCCTGGTAGAAAGACTCTATTGATCCGCGATCAAGTGGTGACCCTTCAATTTTAAAGAGGTATCAATGATAACAGTTTCAGTTATGTGCAGGTGTCGTACCTTCTTGTCGAACGCCTGTCACTTTTTTCCAAGAAAATAAAACCACTGAGTGGTAAATCCATACTAGAGTCCTGCACGAGTATGCATTTTTGCTATTCGAAAACATTCAAATGCTTTTGAATAGAATACTTCACTTCATCTCTGCGGACCGGTCCGAATGAATACGAGTACAGCTCTCTTCGAGTACGAGTAAGCTCCGAACAGAAACGAGCAGTCGTACACTATTTATTCATATTCGCTCGAAGCGGGGAAACGAGCACAAAAGCATTCGAATAATAGTACACACTGCTTCGAATATACTCGTTTTATTATTCCTAAGATTATTTAGAAATAATTATGTTATAAGGACTGTATCGGAAAGAAAGTGCACGCTTAGTTTGAAGTATAACTTTAATGTAAATTTTTTTGATCAGATTTTTTGTTTTAACATTTGTTGCATATACTTTAAGGACTAAGGATTTTTGTTTAAATAACAAATTTGTTTTTCAAATAAATGTATATCTAATTTTTTGTTTGACCCTCTTCATTAAATTTTGTACAGCTGTTTGCGTTATGGGTTTTTTTGATTTTCTCCAATTTTTTTTTAATTCCTTAAGATTTTTAGCTTCTTGTTCATCTTTCATAAGGTTTCTTTTGGCTATTGCGTAGTAGCGCTCTATTGGACGTAGTTCTGGTGATTTTAGCGGATTCTCATTTCTTCCTGGCAGTGATTTTGAGTTCATTTTTACATATGTCGCGTCATCCATAATGATGCCCGAAATTTTTTCTTTGCAGAGACGAGTGTATAGTTTTCTGCATTGCGTTTTGCCAGCCACTTTTTGATTTTCATTTCTTTTTGGTATTGTTTGTTTTTTATATGTTTTTAAGTTATTTCTCTGCTTCACTCTTTGCACCATCGTCACACTCGTTCTAGCTAAATTTCCAATACAAATGCACTTGTTTTCGTCAATCTAATGCCTCAGTTTTTCTTCCATTTTTGGGTCTTTAGGACCCTTTTTACGGTCACTTTTTGGTATGTCGTTGATAGTGCAATTTTCACCATACTTAAGAATCATTTTTTTTTAGCGAAGTTTATGGACACGCGATGTCGTTTGGGTGATTTTCTGTACGAAGCACCTGTTTCAGTGAACCAACTGTACACAAATTTTTTGAGGATGTCTAACTCGATACGCGTAATTTTCGTAATATAAAAATATATGAAACGAAATTTGTATGAAATCAGTATTTCAAGGCCTACTCTATTAAACGGCATTTTTAGAATTAAAAAAATAATTATATGCTGCAAGAAAATTAAGTTAGAAAGTGTGCACTTTCTTTTCGATACAGTCCTTATATAAATATTTATTAATTTTTTATGCTACTTTCTTCAATAATTTCCATTTTGCGTATTAACTAATAAGCCACTTCAACCGCAGCACAAGTATACACATGGAAAAGTGACATACTGCGCATAAAAATATTCGGTGAAACTGTTGATATTCGAATACTTCGCAAAGTTCTCGATTACCGAATACGAGCACTTCAGTATTCGCTTCTCACCGATGACGAGCACTGCAGTGTTCGCTTTCACCGAATACGAATAGAAACGAGAAGCGACGCTCGCTGGTTCTCGTTTCTATTCGTTTCGTTGTACGCATTCTTCGAATACCAAGTACCCGTACAGTATGTACAGTAGTGTAGCCGTCAAAATGAATATATTCATGCAGGACTTTAATCCATACCCATGGCCAATTTCCTAAAAACCATCAAATGACGGAGATATTTTAAAGAGACTGGTTAAAAAATATAGCGATAGGTGGCTATGATCAACTTCAGTTACTAGTGTAGTGGTACTACCTAACCATTCAGGCCGTTTAGTGCAGGCCACTGACCAATTTGCGAATGTGCTGACCTGACATCGTATGTACATTCCCAAATTAGTAAAAATCTCTTTTCATCTTTAAACATTTAGAAGAATAATAAAAAAAAAATTTTGGCGAAACTAATTTGTTTTTTTAATAGTCTCGTTTACACTCAATACAGCGATTTGTATGATATAAAAAGAGTAGTTTAGTTCGTCGACCAAAATGTCCTTCAGGATGTCGGTACAAGCCTTTTGGATGGTTTCTACGTTCTCAAAACGCTTTTTTTCATCGGCAAATGCATTTTTTGAAAAGGTGAAAGTCGCACGGTGCCGCATCAGGTAAAAACGAGGAGAAGTTGATGGTTAAAATTCGACTTTTAGTAAACCAAAAAAAACAGTCACAAGTGTCGATAGATGAGATGGCATCCTTCGATAGCCGAATGTTGTGAAATGTGATAAATTTATGCTATTGAGATGCTTAACCTTCGCCTTACCAACGATTTTTGTATACGTCGCACTTTGGGAAAAAACAGGCAAAAACGCTCGCATTGGAGCAAATTCAAAAGTTGCGAATCTGAATTTTTTTTTACTTGTCGTAATATAGATACTCTAGCCAGATAGAAAATCAACTTTTTAAGTCCCTTCATCCCATGACCTGGACTTTACAGCCTTTCAAAGTTGAACGTTTTATTAAATTATTTTCACTTCTAGCAAAATATCGTTAACAGGGCTGTCTTCAAATGCCCGTACAATCTACAGGGGGGCTGGTATGAACTGAAACAACTTAAAGATGCTCTTGAAATTGTATTTTCGAAGGCTTTTCTTTCGTATAAAAGCAAAAAGATTCCTTATATCTCTAATTATTATTTTACATTATAACATTTCGATATATCCGCCTTTCGCTGCGATAATTTTGTCCAATCGGTGAAAAAATGACTCGCACGCTGCCCGTACCTGCTTTTGTGGGATTCGGTTCCATTCCCGGACAAGTGTGGATCTAAGCGCGTTCAAACTTTGGTGGTTTTTAGTGCGAACCTTAGTCTCCAAAATACTCCAGATTGAGAAGTCCATTTAATTCGCATCTAGTGAATTTGACATCCACTGTTGTGCAGAAATTAAGGGAGGAACGTTGTTTTTTAACCAATCTTGGTTAACATGCGCTTTGTGAGCTGGTGCCGAATCCTGCTGGAACGTCCAAGGTTTGCAGCCGAAATGTTTCATTGCCCAAGGCTTCAGAGCAGCTTCTAGAATTTTTTCGCGATAAGTTTCCGCATTAATTTTAACACCAGGCTCCACAAAGACGAGTGGTGATCGACCATCGGCTGTTATGGCGGCCCAAACCATAACCTGAGCAGGCGAATGACGTTTGGTTGCCAGACGAGTGTTTAAATTGTCTTGTGACCGCTCACGTAACCATACACGGTCGTTTTGTTTGTTTATGGCTTGCTCAATGGTGAAAATCTTCTCATCGGAAAACACGATATTCGGAATATCACCATTTACGGCCAAGCGCTTCAATTCCTTCGCTCCAGCCGTAACTTCATTTGTTTCGCGTTGAGACCATGAACTTTTTGTATCTTATAGGGCTTTATATTAAGCCTATTTTTCAATATTTGTTGCATGCTCCAACGCGATACTTTGAAATCCCTTGCCAGTTTGTTTGCGCTTCGTTGTGGATTTCGCTCAATTCTCTTCTTCACTTTGCGAACCATGGCTTCATTGGTAGTTGTTTTTTTCGGACCGCCGCCATAACGTTTTTTAGAGCTGCCGGTCTCATTGTAACGTTTTATAGTCTGCCACACGAAAACCCTACTTGCATTCAAATGCCGAAGCCTTTTAACGATTTCGGAATTTGATATTCCAGTTAAATATAACGATATCACATTCTCCCGTTTGAAATCCATGACCACAGAATTTTTTTGAGAAACACAAAATGAAAACGCTATTACACACATGTCAACAATTAAATCAACTGTCACTGAGTCAAATTTGAACTCGCTAAAATTAACAGTATTATAACTACGGCAGTTCAAAGTTGGTTTCAGTTCATACCAGCTACCCTGAATATTTTTTAATGAAATTCTATAATTTTTCACATGTGGGGTACCGATATCTAAGCAATTAATATGAAAAAAAATTTTATTTAAAAAATGTTTATTTGGGCAAACAAATATATTGTTACGAATACTAAGTCTAGTGGGCTGTCACGTATCTCTGGATTGTGTGATTTGAAAATAAAACACAGTCAGTTTCTTAAACGCAGACAATAAAATACACCAACAGTCACTTTATTATTTACAGTTTACACTTTACTGTTCGTACACTTAAGTATTTGCTTAATTATTCCGTGTGGCAACTTCACTTGTCAAAACCAGACTGACTCGCTGCACCGCATCTGGCCACCTTTTATACTCTGTCCGGCCGTCGCGCAGATCGTTCTCGCACGTTGCCAGATTGGACTAGAAGTTTCCCTGATGACCGCGACCATCGTTGCCAGGTTGGACTAAAAGTTACTATCGCGGCCGTCGTTGCCAGATTGGGTTATGGCACGGCACGTAGCGGCAGGGTTGCTTTGCACCGCGACAGACTGGCTCATCGTTACACTGCCCACCACTTAGACTTGTTCGTCCCGAACAAGTGCCGAGGCTCCGCTGTGATGAGGCGCCAGGCGCTCCAAATGGACTACCTTCAGCTTAGCGCCTCTATTGTTGCAACGTTGAATCCGGTATACCACGTCGTTAATCCTAGTCACGACTTCGTAAGGTCCTTCCCATGACGCTTGAAGTTTTGGAGACAAACCTTTCCTCCGCTGCGGGTTGTAGAGCATTACCAAATCGCCTTCTTGGAACCCTGCTGAGTTGGCCCGTAGATCGTATCTGGCTTTCGCCTTATCGCTGACCAGTTTGGTGCGGCTCCTTATAAACTGGTGAATTTCCTCTAGTTCCGCCCGCTTATTGGCCACGTAGTCCGTCTTAGCGCCTCCCGTCGTGCTGACTACCCCGAACTTCAAGTCAGCGGGTAACCGCAACTCTGTGCCGAACACTGCCCGGGCTGGAGTGAGTGATGTCGTGTCGTGCGGGGCTGACCTATACGCCATCAGGAACAGGGGAATATGCGTATCCCAATCCTTTTGATTCCTGCCTACCACTTTCCGCAGGTATTCCTCCAGTGTCCGGTTAAAGCGTTCCACCATGCCGTCGGACTGTGGGTGCAAAGGAGTGGTACGCGTTTTCTTTATCCCCAGCAGCCCACACACTTCCTTGAATACCGCAGACTCGAAATTCCGGCCTTGATCTGAGCGCAACTCCAACGGAACTCCGAACCGGGCTACCCAGTTGTTTACCAGCTTTTCCGAGATCGTGGTGGCCTCCTGGTTAGGAATAGGGTACACTTCGGGCCATTTGCTGAAGTAATCCATTACAACCAGCACATATTTGTTGCCTTGAGTGCTAGTTGGGAATGGGCCGGCGACGTCCATAGCAATCCGCTCGAAGGGCGCTCCCACGTTGTACTGCTGCATGCGGCCTCGAGATTTTCTTGTCGGCCCTTTCGCGGCTGAACATCGGTCGCAGCTCTTAATCCACTCGGCTACAGACTCCTGACATCCTACCCAGTAGAATCGTCTTTTTATTTTGGCGACGGTTTTGGTGATGCCTAGGTGCCCTCCACTGGAGTCGTTATGGTATGCCTCGATGACCCCGTTGATTCTGCTTTTCGGCACTACCATTAGGGGGTTGCTGGTACGACCATCCGCGCTCTCCCATTCGCGGTACAGGCAGCCTTCCTTCAGCCGCAGACTTTTCCACTGTGCCCAGTAAGCCTTAGCGATCGGGCTTTCACCAGCCATCTCCTGCCAGTCTGGACGTGCGCCTTGCTCCTTGCCTTCGACGATTTTTGCAAGATCCGCATCCTCATGCTGGTCTTTTTGTAGCCTCTCCGCAGACCACTCTTCCTCTGGCATGACGCTGACCAACCGGACGTCCACTATCTGTTCTTTGCTTTCGGCTCGCGAGCATTGCCTGCATTCGACTTTGCACGGACGGCGGGACAAGGCATCGGCATTTCCATGGCTACTGCCCTTGCGATGCTCTATCGTGTAGTCGTAGCTCTGCAGTCGCTCGATCCACCGCGCCAATTGCCCTTCAGGATCTTTAAAGTTCAGGAGCCATCTCAATGCCGCATGATCTGTGCGCAGGCGAAACTTTTGTCCATACAAATATTTGTGGAAGTGTTTCACGCAGTCCAATACCGCCAGCAGTTCTCTCCGGGTCACACAGTAATTGCGTTCCGGTTTCGATAAAACCCTACTGTAATACGCTATCACTTGTTCCTGGCCGTCTATTATCTGTGATAGCACACCGCCAATACTACTCCCGCTTGCATCTGTATCCAGCACAAACATCTCCCCAGGCACGGGGAAGGCCAGAATTGGGGCACTGCACAGTTTTTCCTTCAGACGTGCAAAAGCCTGTTCCTGCTCCTCGTTCCACTCGAAAGCTTGGCCCTTTTTCGTCAGTTTGTGCAGGCTGCTGGCTATGTTCGCGAATCCCGGAACAAATCGGCGGTAGTATGTGCACAGGCCCAGGAAACTGCGGAGTTCGTGTAGATTGCGTGGCCGGGGCCACTCCTTCACCGCCGTGATTTTGCCTTCATCCGTATGTACTCCGCGGGCGGAAACCGTATGGCCCAGATACTTGACCTCCTTTTGGAACAGCGAGCACTTCTGTGGGTTGAGTTTAAGCCCGGCTTTTTGTATCCGCTCAAATACCTCCTTCAGCTTTCCCAGGTGGTCGTCGAAGCTTTTACCCATTACGATTATGTCGTCGAGGTACACCAGACACGTCCACCAATGCAGCCCTTTTAGCACGCGTTCCATTAGCCGCTCGAATGTTGCTGGTGCGTTGCAGAGTCCAAACGGCATGACGGTGAACTGCCACAAACCATCGCCAACACTGAAAGCCGTTTTCTCCTTGTCCTTGTCTGCAAGCTCTACCTGCCAATAGCCGCTGCGTAAGTCGAGCGTGGAGAACCACTGCGTGCCTGACAGTGTGTCCAGGGTGTCATCGATCCGAGGTAGTGGATAACTGTCCTTCTTGGTCACATCATTGAGCTTCCGATAGTCCACACAAAACCGGGTACTGCCATCTTTTTTCTTGACTAGCACAACCGGCGAGCACCAGGGGCCCGAAGAAGGCTCTATGACCTTGTCTTTCCGCATGTTCTCGATCAAATTGGTGACCTCCTCCCTCTTGGCCAGAGGAACTCGTCTTGGCGGTTGGCGAATCGGTTTTGCACTTCCGGTGTCGATGTTGTGCTTCACTATGGCTGTCCTTCCGCCTGCTTCTGCCGCAAAAATTGACCCATAGTGCTGCAGGAGTGACCTCGCCTTCTGTTTCTGCTTGGCCGTCAACTCGCTGCTCCACTGGTTCTCCTGCGGTATGGCGTCCATGATAAAACCGCTCTTCTTATTACCTCCAGGTGGGCTACTCTCGCAATTGACCACTGCTACAGCTTCCTTACACTCGCCGATTACCTCATCTTTCCTGACATATCTGGGTGCATTCAGGGGGTTCAGTATTCTGACTGGTATTCTGCCATTTTTAGGTTCCACTAATGTACGTCCGATGATGATGTTGTCGTGTCCTTGTTTCGGTGCTTCTACTACCCACAGCCGACTCGTCCCATCGTCCCCGTCCACCTTTGCCCACACAATCGCCTCAGAATTCGCTGGTATCCTCCCGTGTTGACACGATACAACCTTCCGTACCGCCACGCTTCGCTCATAGCCGGTGCGCAGCGGGAATTCAACGTTGGCATATCTCAGCACATTTTCCTTCAGGTCCAGCGTAAAACCGTGCCTAATCATGAAATCCACGCCGATAATCACGTCGTCCATTATATCCGCGACGATGAACTCATGTTCCAGGCTGCTGGTGCCGATAGCAATCGTTTTTGTAACTTTCCCTCTCACCGGCGCGCGCTCGCCAGTCGCAGTCCGCAGCTGTATGCCATGCAGCGGTTCCCAGTTCTTCAGCAGCTTCCTTTTTATGATCGAATTTGACGCTCCAGTATCCAGTGTCAACACGAACAACTTTCCATCTATCCTTCCTTCAATTGTCAAGCTGCTGGGCTGTCGTTTCAGCTGTGAGACAAGGATGGTGGGGCGGCAGATTGTGGGGATCAGCTCACGCCCCTTTGGGCTGACCCGTTTTAGTTTAACAGCTCCTCGTCCTCAACCCTGCGCTTGTTGGCTGAGCCTCGATTGTCAGTATTCCTCGCTTCAGGCGATTGCGATCGAGAACGGGAACGCCTCTTTCGTTGGCGGCAGTCTCGTGATATGTGGCCCTGCTTACCACATATCCAGCAAACAACTTTAGAGGAGACCACCCGTGGCCTGTCCGGTATCTCCGAGCTTATGGCCTGGATCGGAATGTCGTTGTCCGCCTGAATCTGGCGTATCCTTGCAGGTGCATACCGAGTGCTCCCAATCCATGCCGCTTCATATGTCATCGCGCTGGTCACCGTTTCCTTAAATGTTGGCTTGCCCATCATCAACGCACTGCGACGTGTTTCCGGATCATGAAGACCTTCAACAAACGACTCAATCTTCATCCTCTCGAGATCATCAGCACCAAATTTTGGGTAGCACAACTGTACGAGCCGCTCAATGTCTGCTGCATATGTCTGCAGCGCCTCGTTGGCTCTCTGCTTGCGGTTCTTCAGCTCACAGTAGTATAGCGCATGGTTGTGCTCGTTGCTATACTTCGCTGCTAATGCCCTCATGATGGCACCGTAATCACTTCTTAAACATTCTGGAACTGATTTGATCACCTCGGCCGCAGGACCTTTCAGCGCCAGTGCCAACCTCCGACCTTTCCTGATATCTGTCCACTGATTTTCCAAAGCAGCCAAGTCGAATTGCAATTTAAATGTATCGAACGGCGCAGCACCATCATAAGTAGGCACTTCTGTTCTGCCAGCAAAACCGTCCTGAACCGGTGGCAAACATTCTCGTGGCTGTACCTCTCGAAGTCGTTCGTCTATCTTTCTATGCATCGAATCTTCCAGACTGTCAACTCGTTTGTTCAAGGACTCATCCAGGTTGTCAACTCGTTTATTCAGGGATTCACCCATTTCGTCAACTCGTTTGTCCCAATCGTCTATTCGCGTCTCGAGATGCTCAACTTTAACATTCAGGCTATTGGAAATTTCCTCCACCTTCTGCTCTATGCGCGCAGAATTTTCCGCCATTTCTCGATTTGCAGTCTCGACTTTTGCCGAAATTTCGAGATTCGTAGTTTCCAACTTCGCTGACATTTCTCGATTTGCTGTCTCGACTTTTGCCGAAATTTCGAGATTCGTAGTTTCCAGCTTCGCTGCCATTTCTCGATTTGCTGTCTCGACTTTTGCCGAAATTTCGAGATTCGTAGTTTCCAGCTTCGCTGCCATTTCTCGATTTGCTGTCTCGAACATGCCTTTAAGTGCAACCATTAGCTGGCTCATGTCCATTGCTTGTGGCGGCGCAGCCGCTGCAGTCGTACTTTGCATCGACGCCGCACCTGCAGGCGATTCCTCCATTTTGGCCGACGCCTCTTGTTCTTGCGCTCCGAACTCGTGCACAGTCCAATCGACGCCCCGTTCCTCACATGCTTCTCGCAAGCGCAACTGCAACTCCACCTTTCCGCCAGCAGTCGGCAAATTCCAGGCAGCCAGCTCCTTCTTCAGCTGGTCTACCTTCAGCAGCTCGAATTTCACCATGTCCATGCTTTTATAATTTTATTTCTTTAGTTTTTTTTTTGTTATCTTCAATTTTCCACAATCCCACTTCTGACACCAAATGTTACGAATACTAAGTCTAGTGGGCTGTCACGTATCTCTGGATTGTGTGATTTGAAAATAAAACACAGTCAGTTTCTTAAACGCAGACAATAAAATACACCAACAGTCACTTTATTATTTACAGTTTACACTTTACTGTTCGTACACTTAAGTATTTGCTTAATTATTCCGTGTGGCAACTTCACTTGTCAAAACCAGACTGACTCGCTGCACCGCATCTGGCCACCTTTTATACTCTGTCCGGCCGTCGCGCAGATCGTTCTCGCACGTTGCCAGATTGGACTAGAAGTTTCCCTGATGACCGCGACCATCGTTGCCAGGTTGGACTAAAAGTTACTATCGCGGCCGTCGTTGCCAGATTGGGTTATGGCACGGCACGTAGCGGCAGGGTTGCTTTGCACCGCGACAGACTGGCTCATCGTTACAATATCTAACCTTTGCCTCATTTTTTGATAAAAATGAGAAAAATCGGGATTTTCTCTGGACTGTAACTTTTGAGATTCCACAGCATTCCACGAACTACGTATACACTAGGCATCGCAATCCCGGGATCCCGGGATCCCGGACTTTTTCCAGTCCCGAAAATCCCGGGATTCAAATCTTTTAATCCCGGGATTTTCGGGATTGCAAAAGATGCTTCAAAGTTCAAATGAAATATATTTAAAAGCACAAAAACCCAATTCCTCATCTGAAGGAGGAGGGAGGGGATAGAGGGCGTCTTTTGCAAAAGGCTTATAATTATTTACAAAGCATTCAACCAGCAAGTGTTGAATCTGAAAGATGTTTTCTCTCAGCAGGGTTTATTTGCAATAAATTTCGCTCTAGATTAGAGGGCAAAACATTTAATGCCTTAGTATTTTTAAGATCTCAGTTTTTAGTTAATCACAACGCTTAACTTTTTTATCGAAATATTCGAAGTAAAACTAAAAGTACTAACAAATTAACTATTTTATTTTTTTATCAAATATGCGTATATATGTACTTTATGATACATTTGATGCAAAGCAATAAGTTATGTTTAAGTGTCATTTTTGGATAAAACAAAATGTTATCAAACTGAAGTTAAATGTCAAATGAAAAACTTTTAAGTTAAACAAAATGTTGTCAAGGATGACTATGTTTATTTATTTGATTTAAATTTAAACTGACAATTTTGAATGTAATTGACAACTGATTGTAAATGACAACTGGATTTTGGTGATGTGCCGCGCACAACCAACCACTTCTACGACTCAACACCGACTGCCTCCCTTTCCGCCTTACAATGTGATTAAATTCAAGATAAAAAATCTTAAAACTACCCCAAATGTGATTAAACTGTGTCCATTTTTATGGTAAATATATTATAAACAAGTATTTATGCAATTTGGTAAAATTGTTTTATTTAAAAAATTTGTTATTTGAATCCCGGGATAAAATCCCGGGATTTGACTTTTCAATCCCGAAAATCCCGGGATCGCAAAATGGCAAAAAATTGCGATCCCTAGTATACACTGATTAGGTGGGACATTCAGCTAAATGATGGTACCAAACTCATCAGCGGGGTTCTGCGACAAAATGAATGCGAGCAATTTTCGCATGCCAACCCAAGCACTTTTTGTACTCAGTTGTGGTGAGCAACGATATATTTTTAATTGCTGAGCAAAACTATAACGTATGAAAAACAGCAAGGCTGAAGTTGAAAGGAATAAATATGTATTTAAATGTATAGAATTGAGATATGTACATATATATCGCATTGATTTATATATGTCCGTCTGTTAATATGTCTTCCAATTCGTCTGTCTGATGAAAGGTATTCACAATTGCTTTCGAAAAAGTTGAGACACGAAACTGAAATTTCGTACAAACACTTTGGAAATCACGAGAACAACATACTGACTAAAATGGGCGTGGTTTGCCCATTCTTAACCCTCATCCGACGTTCAAAAAAACTCACACATAAGATGTTCGGGTGATATTTCACCCATATGGTACATTGCATTGTTTTTATGAATTTTTTGACCAATTATAATAAAAAATAATTTCTTATCTTTAATCTGTATTATCTTTGTTATCTTACAGATAAATAAGTTAACAAATTTTTCTATATTTGTTGGCAATTAGGGCAATTAGGTTAGGTTAGGTCATTGTGGCTCCCTCTGTAAGAGACACACTCGGAAGCATAAGGTCCGTTTCATAATTATAACGCCACTTGATTTTCCTGCATATCTCGAAAACCAGCAGTGCTATCAAAAAAGCGTCTTCTCATGAAATTGCACTTGCTATTAGTACAATTTGATAACAATAAAAAAAATTAAAAAATCGTTGCTACTTCTTTATTTGAAAGCATTTTTTCTTTATTCAGTGTTTCATATTTATAACGCCACTTGTGTTAAGTAGGCAAAAAAGGTTTCAAGGAGAAGAAAATCACAAGGTTAGTTTTGCAACTGCTTTCCTCTATTTAACACAACATTGGATATTCTATCATTCATGCTATGAATCAATTTTTGCATTACATTTACATCGATGTTGTACCATTCTTTGAGAATGGTAGCTTTTAGATCAAAATCGGTGTTAAATTGCTTGTTTCCTGCGTAGACGCGACGAACTAGAATTCCCCACAAATTTTCGAAGGGGTTCAGGTCTGGGAGTAGGCCAGCCAATCCATAACTTCCACATTATTGGCTGAAAACCAAGTCATGGTTTCGTGACTTGTGTGGATGGCGGCATTGTCCTGTTGGAATACATAGCCATTGGGTGTCTGTTGACTCAAAAAAGGAAGTACTCATGCGCAGCACGCCAATGAAGTCACTGCTTTTCATTCGGCTCGATGCAAATTGTAGTTCGAGACATCCTTCGGATGAAATTGCACCCCAGACTATCACTGTTCTACTACCGAACTTCCATTTGGAATAAAATTCAAGTTCTTCCGCAAGTCTCGCCAGTAGCCATGATATCCGTCCGGCCCATCCAAATTCCATTCCTTTTCATCAAAAAACATTACCTAAAATAAGAAGAAGCATTAGTGGTAAGCATAAATCAATTTAAAAAAATTTGAACTTACTTTTTTCCAATCGCGACCCATGTTCTGGAGAGCAATAGTGAGTCTAGCGGTTTTATGACGGGCCAAAAGTTTGGACGCAGCCTTCAATACGATGTTTTTACTGCGTTTGATGGTGCGCCAGACTGTTGTCCTAGACACACTGACGTCACAAGTCCTCTTTAGTTGCCTCAGCGTTTGCGAAGAATTGCTTGCCTCGCGTATAATATGGGATTCGCTGCGTTGATTCGACATTTTTTTCGCCCAGAACGTTTCTTGGAGCCGTAGGAGTCTTTGTCCTTCAAAAAATTTTGGACAATGCTGTAACTCCTGTCAATCCTGCGCCCAATTTCGCGAGTCCCTACGTTTTCCTGTTTAAACGCGAGAATTTGTCCTTTCTCGATATCGGTTAAACGTTTTTTCGTGGCATCATACACAAAATGATTAATTCTTAACTAGCTAAATCAGTATGCAACCAAAGTGCATGCTATGATTTGAAAAATTAGATTTTTCGCAAGTGGCGTTATAAATATGAAACACTGAATATATAAAAAATTCGTTCTAACAAAGAAGTAGCCACGATTTTTTAATTTTTTTTATTGTTATCAAATTGCACTATTAGCAAGTGCAATTTCATGAGAAGACGCTTTTTTGATAGCACTGCTGGTTTTCGAGATATTCAAGAAAATCAAGTGGCGTTATAATTATGAAACGGACCTTATTATGAGACCCGTTGTGATATACCACAAATTTCACCCGTTTTTAAATGTGTATGTAATACTGTTTTTCGACCATATGTTTCAGCACTCATTTCAATCGGATGGGGAAAGGGGGCAAGGAAGGGCAGTAGTTAACTAAAACTTTGTGTTCACCACAAGTATATTTTTTTTCAAGAATTGCAAGCAGAATATGCCTTTCGATCGTTTTTGATACCAAATTAGCTATCTTCCAATAGTTCTTTTACTTTTTTACGCTCTGATTTTCTGACAATGTTTGAAAAAAATTGCTGTATTGAGATAAGAAGTCAGCATGAAGATTTTCCTTTCGCTACTACGCTCTACGCAAAACCTTTAGCTTTAATAAACTCAACTAAGTTTTCAAGAAAAATTCGCCACTTGTACTTTTTGTACAAGCGATCCAGATGGAATCGACAGCAATTGGTTTTTCGCTTAAGAGTATAGTTAGTGAAGAATCAATTGGTCTTAAGTGTCAACTACTGCTTTTGATTTATTGTAAACGATATAATTTCGGGTAATTTTTTGTCACCCACATATCATGGTTATGATGAAAAGTGCTCAAATCTTCTTCTCGTTAACTTAGTGTGTCCTTTTCATAGGACGTACATAGCATTTTTTTCATATATCTCTTATGGGTGTTAGCGAGCTTCATTCTTGATTACAATCGTTACATTCTTGGCGAATGGTTTTGTCACCGATAGAACGAAAAATTGGTCTGCCTGTTATGTAACTCTACAGATTATCAAGAGATTTTCCATTCGACTTATAAACATCACTCAAAATTGAAATACCAAACTATGCCTGAATATCACCAACGCTGATCTATGCACTGCCAAAAACGCCCAAACCTTCAACATTAGTTTTGTCAGTTACTATCTTTAACATTGGTCTTCATTAGCATCTTTTACTGGAACACGACTTCAAGCATAACGAGTTATACCAACTTTAGTTGAAATAAAATAATTGGCTCGTACTTTTCCTTTGAGTTCAGGAGGCCCATTGATCCACAAAAAGGTTTTGCCTATAAAAGCAGTTCAAAACTTTCAATCCAGTGACGTAATTTTATGGCATTTTCTGTATGTGTTGCGTTGAATTTCCATACAATTTGTATATGGGTGAAATATCACCCGAACGTCGCCCACGTAACTTTTTTTGTAATCACCGTTATAATCAAATAATCAATATGTTGTAGATAAATTCTAAAACTTATATTGGTTTGCTACAAATACAAGAAACCTTAATCATTTTGATAAATATATAAGAAAGTTATAGCATCTCAAAGTTGAAAATGGGTGAAAAATCACCCGAACGACGGATTAGGGTTAACAGAGTTGCCATATAAAGATATTTTTCAAAATATGAACTTTAAAATATTTACCGTCCATTTAGGGATATTTTTGTCTGGAAATAGGTGTGACATGACTCTTTAACCCCTTGAGATACATAATATCAGGTGTACAACTTTGCTTCCGCCGTTTTCCGATAGGTGGCTGTACCGGCTGAGGCTGGTTGAAATACATAGATGGTAATGCCTTTAAAGTGAGTGTGGACAGTGCCTAACGAATTGTCATCGCAGTTTCAGTGACAGTTGTTCTTGTTTTCGTATTATTCACGCTCGAAAATGTCCGTTTATGTGCCCAATTCTCGCCATTTGCGGGAAGTTTTACTTTTCTGTTACAATTCGAAAAAAAATGCAGCTGAAGCGCATTGAATGCTCTCAGAAACTTACGGTGATGCTGCTCTGAGTGAAAGAACGTGTCGGGAGTGGTTTCAACGTTTTAAAAATGGTGATTTCGATGTCGAAGACAAACATGGTGGTGGCCACTTTTGCGGCCTCACGTCGCAAAAGTGGTCAAAAAGTACCTGGAAACGCTGAAATGGGAAGTCTTGCCCCACCCGCCGTATTCCCCAGATGTCGCCCCTTCTGACTTCCACCTATTCCGTTCGATGGCACACGGCCTGGCAGATCAACATTTTCAATCCTTCGAAGAATTGGAAAAATGGATTGCTTCATGGATAGCGTCAAAAGAGGACTCCTTTTTTCGAGCCGGGATCCGAAAATTGCCGGAAAGACGGGAGAAAGTTGTCGCTAGCGACGGACAATACTTTGAATAATACATCTGTAAGCACTTTTTCGCAATAAAGCTTTTAATTTTGGAAAAAAACGGCGGAAGCAAAGTTGTACACCTGATAAGTCATTAGTTTAACTTTTAGTGAGGAAAGTTATACTTGTCAGTTAACCTTTTCTTTGCTTTATAAAAGTAAATGAATAGTTTCGATTTTTTTAAAAAAGAGTTTGCCTACTTTTATAAAAGTGGGTTAAGTGTCTCTAAAGAACATTTTAATGCATGACAACAAGATTTTCGCCTATTTTAATATTGTTAAAAATAAAGTCTGTATGGAGAGTAGGCGTGGCCACAGGCGAATTTTTTTCATTTTTGGAATAAATCATCTTCCACTTATGGGAAACCGTTATGCAAAATTTCAATCCTTTATCTTTTTTATTTCCGAAGTTATTAAATCTTTTTTATACATTCGGAAACCATAAAATGTGCTGCAAAAAAGTGCTCAAATTAAAAAACCCTAAAACACGTGTAACTTTATTTTTGATCTTCTACTAGAATCAGTTATTAAAATATTGAATTAGTTTGTTTCTGATTATGATTATGCATATTTCTAAAACTCTTAACTTCCGACTGTAGGCTACCAGCTCCTGGTAACGGAAATTAAAAAAAAATTACACCCTACAATTTTCTGAGGAATTCTAAAGATAATAGCGAAATTTCAGTTCTCTAGTTTTTTCAGTTTTCGCCTGTTTTCTCAGTTCTCTTCTATTTATAAACAAAATATGTTTTCATGTAATTGAAAATTATCAAATTTGTGGTTAATTTGAGGATTTGATCGAATTTTAAGAATTTCAATGAAGATTTTGGCTAATCTTGTATGAATTACCGCCAAGTTTAGATGGAATCTGCGGTGATCGCGGAATTCAGTTGGCTGTCACGTTAGTCATCTATACTAATATAGCATGTTGGTAAATCAGTATTAATACCAAATGATTCCGTGTTTCATTGATGTTAACATAGGATATAGAAGATTAACCACGCCTACCTAATACGCCTTCTCGCCACGATCACTATAATAACAAATCAGCCATGATATATATGTCACAGCATATGGGTGTCAAACGATTTAGCGATTCGATAGAGGGAATGGGTGGGTTTTTGATAAGGGGCTCGGCACCGCCCATACAACTTAAATTTTCAATATGGAATATCTTCGGAATGAGAAATCGGGCAGCATTAAAATTCGGTGCGGGGCCACCGACCGATACCAAAGAATTTTCCGATGCCGATTAATCGGTCAGAAGGCCCAAAATCGGCCGATGCCGATTCCATAGAAAAAACACGAATGAATTCAATCAAAAACACAGTTTATTTTATAAAACAACAAAAGGAACTACTACGTATTACATATATACCTTGTGACCGAAAAGTTTCCGGAAATTTTAAATAAAACGCAAAATTCTTAATCTTCATCAATATTTATTTTATCTCCCTCAAAATATGCTCCATTCGAAGCGATACACATATGCCAACGTTTCTTCCAATCATCAAAACATTTTTTATAGGCGCTTTCCGGTATGGCTTTGAGTTCCCTCTGCGAATTTTGTTTTACGTCTTCTATGGATTCAAAACGCGTTCCTCTGAGTGGTAATTTGAGTTTGGGAAACAGGAAAAAGTCACACGGTGCAAGATCAGGTGAATACGGTGGCTTTTCGATGGTATTTATTGAATGTTTGGCCTTAAAATCGTTGATAATGTTGGCTCGGTGCGAGGGAGCATTATCGTCATGAAAAATCCATGAATTATCCTTCCACAATTGAGGCCGTTTACGGCGGATATTTTCACGCAAACGTCTTAAAACAGTCAAATAATAGTCTTTACCGACTGTTTGTCCTTCAGGGACGAATTCATGATGCACCACACCACGAATATCGAAGAAAACAATCAGCATTACCTTGATTTTCGAGCGACTTTGGCGTGGTTTTTTCGGTTTCGGCTCGTCTTTTCCTCTCCATTCCGATGATTGTTGGCTTGTTTGCATGTCGTACTCGTAGACCCATGTCTCGTCACCAGTTATGATGCGTTCCATGAAAGTTGGATCGGAATTGGCACGATCAAGCACGTCCAAAGAGACCTGTTCACGGTACTCATTTTGAAGAAAATTCTCAACAAAATCGCAACGCACAACTGAGGTGAACTGGTTTCAACAGCTGCCGTAAACAAACTGTCTGACAGATCGCGCTCATTTTTGGCATAGCAATTAAGGACAGTGCTACCAACCTACAGAAACTTAAAATATCGAAAAATATACAGCGCGCGAATTTTAAATGAGAGTTTCCGGAAACTTTTCGGGTACAATGTAAATTCGCTTGGTATAGTCCAATATGGCAAGGATGGTTCTCGAAGAAATGGGCTGTGCGAGAATGGTCGAGCGCTTTCCAATTAGAAGTCGCAAGAAACTTCGGCGCGATAAGAAAACTGGTATAAAAGCAGCAGTGCGCAGCGCAATGGGTCGAGTCTGTGTTAACCCATTAAGCCCTGAGCGTTGCGTTTGCGCAACGTTTGGGAATTTCGCTACATTAAGTAATTCATAAAGATATAAGACTTGAAAATTTGTAGAATTGGATTAGAATTGATCGTTTTAGATTCTGCCAAACTCAAATATCAAAATTTTTTAAATATTCATATCTTTTTTTCGATCCAAAGTCAAAGGTTTTTTTTGGGGAATTTTTGAAATTCAATTAAAAATACTTATTCTTCAAACCTATCAAAATCCCTTTGTGGGCTCCATTTTGTAATGCTAAACTATTTAAAAATAAGTTTTAAAAAAATTTTTTTTTTTTAATTTTATGTTTTGTATGTGACTAAGGCCCAAATTGCGTTTGCGCAACGTACCCTCCTGGTTCAGGGTGTGGGGGTATGAATTATTTGCTTGATTTTTTTTCTTGATTAGATCAATTACTAAGATTGTGTAAAATTTTATGGAAATCGCACAAGCCCTTCTGGGGTCAGGTTTTAATGGGTTAAGCAAGCAAAGTGGTAACACGTGTAGATACAAGCAACGTGTAATTCTGTAAATAAAGTGGTTGTTAGTGTGCGTTTGCGCCGAATGATTTAAGTTGTTTTATTTTCAAATACAATAAAAACGAACCGTGGAACTGGGCTTTTCGTAACAATATGTTGGCAAAACAGTGTTGCATACACAGTTCAAAAAACGGGTGAAATATGTGGTATCACAATGGGCCTTTCAGGCCTCCGAGTGTGTCTCTTATAGAGGCAGTCACCGCAACCTAACCTAACCTACTATTTAATCATGTCCTTTAATAGAGGGAATGGGGTGGGTAGTGAACAAAGGGGTGTGGCACCGCCCATACAACTCAAATCTCTTAAATGGAATAGCTTCGGAATTGTAAGTCGCACAGCATTGAAATTTGGTGTACCGTCGTTGTATAGATGTGTCATTCTACTGTTAAAATTGTATGGGCGTTGAAAAAGGGGCGTGGCACATTTTTTATGCAGCAGAATTGTAAGTCGTACATCAATGAAACTTGGTATGACCATACCAGTTAATCATATCTTTCGGCAGAGGGAATGGGGCGGGTATTTAACAAGGGGGCGTGGCACCGGCCATAAAATTCATTTCTTTTAAATGGAATAGCTTCGGAATTGTAAGTCGCACAGCATTGAAAGTTAATGAAGCGTCGCCTCATAGATGTGTTATTCTACTGTTAAAATTTTATGGGCGTTGGACAAGGGGCGTGGCACATTTGTTTGACCCAAACTATCCGCATAATTTTGGAACTGTTAGTCGCACATCAATGAAACTAAGTACGAATTTACCATTTAGTCATATCTTTCCACAGAGGGAATGGGGCGGGTATTTACCAAGGGGGCGTGGCACCGCACATACAACTTAAATCTTTTATATGGGATAGCTTCGGAATCGTAAGCTGCACAGTATTGAAATTGAATATGCCATCGTCCCATAGAATTGTCATTCTACTGTTAAAATTTTATGGGCGTTGAACAAGGGGCGTGTCACATTTTTATGTAGCAGAACTGTAAGCCGTACATCAATAAAACTTGGTATGAACCTACCATTTAATCATATCTTTCGGCAGAGGGAATGAGGAGGGTATTGAACAAGGGGGCGTGGCGCCACAAATACAATTCAATTCTTTTAAATGAAATAGCTTCGGAGTTGTAAGCCGCACAGCATTGAAATTTGGTGTACCGTCGTTTCATAGATGTGTCATTCTACTGATGAGATTTGATCGGCGTTGGTCAAGGGGCGTGGCACATTTTTTATGATCCAACAGTTATGCAGTACACACACACAGATCAGTGAAACTTGGTACGAACTTAGTAGAAGAATTCGACTAGAAGAAAGTTGTGAGCATTGGACAAGAAGGCGTGGTACCGCCTCCATTTTTACATACATAGATTGTTTGCCTTAACTGACTGACTGATTGATTGATTCATCATCGCTCAGTCCAAACCGCTGAAGCTGCAAACATGAAATTTGAACTGTAGATACATCTTGAAAAATTAACATCCGCTAAGTTAAGGTGTTGTATGAAGAAAACTGATTTTAGAGACATATTGATTTCGAACATCCTGAAAATACTCTAAACCAAAAATAATTCGACACGTGTTTTATAATTTTTCGAAAATCAAAATTTAACTGGACCAATAATGGGTTAAGATTTGTTTGAGGGTAGACTCGAAAAAAACATGAACCGATAAGCCTATTGACTTAAAAAATTGTAAAAAGACTTGAAATAAAAACAAGTTATACACGCGTTTCTCATTATTTTCAAAATCTAAATCTAACTGGATCAACGACGGGTTAAAAGTGTGTATGGAGAAACAATATTTTTTGAGTCTTTTGACTTCAAACTTGGTGAATGTACTTCAAATGTAAAATAACTCGATACGTGTTTTTCATTTTTTCCGAATATTAAAATCGGACGGGGTCAACAATCGGTTAAAAGTTTGCATGCACCTGTAAAAAAATTAATTAATGGGCCCACTGAATTCAAACTTTGTGAAAGTATTCTTAGTGAGAAATAATTTGACACGTGTTTTTCACTTTTTTGAAAATGAAAATCTAACGGGGTCAAAATGGGTTAACAGTTTGTATGGAGAAACACGATTTATTGGTCCTTTTGACTTCAAAATTAGACAAAAAGCACTTCAATCGGGAAATAATTAAAATGTGCTTTTCATATTTTTGAAAATCGCAATCTACCGTGGTAAACTAAGGGTTAAGAATTTGTTTAAAGGAAATGTGAAAACTCATGATTTAAAGGGTCTTTTGACTTCACAGTTGTTAGAACCAGTTGACATCAAAATAATAGACATATGTTTTTTTTTAAATTAAAATCTGACGCGGTCAACAATGCGTTCAAAATTTGTATCGGGTGAAAGAAGAGAGCTTGCGTGCGAAGCCGCGGGGCCCAGCTAGTCATTTATAACCAGACAATCGTTTTTAAATCGCGTTTACCACTTATGAACTCCAGCACGGAGTTGGTAAACTTGGTTAATTTAAATTTAAATGCTTCGGTTAAAGTTTAAACATTTTTAAAACAAAAGTTAATATTTGATCTTTGTTCGATGCTCATTTTTGTAGGACGACACAGACATACTTTCACTTCAGATGCAATAACTTCGCTTTCAGTGCACCAAATTTCATGAAATGTTTACTAAAAATCGGGAAATATATTTATTTCCAATGCAGTAAGTCACATAAGCCACCACAAAATGCCCTATTGGGAAAGTGCACTTTACTTTAAAAAACTCGTAATACTAAACTGGCAAAAGAAAATTTTAAAACCCCCCCCATGACCAAGTTCTGGCTACGCCCCTGGTGCTGACGCAGAAGAATAGACCCAAGTCGCTGATTGGACAAGCGGAAAATATCGTGGAAAGGGAGGCGGAGCCTTGAAAATGCATTAGAGTATAACAATTATAATGTAGTATATAATACCCAAAATTTCTGAATAAACTTCAACTTCTTGTTCGATATTCAAAGTGCCTGGAGGCATTGTTTTATTTGACTAGAGGTTCGCAAGATCGGCTTTTCGGAGCCATAAAATATTGGCGCGGCCTGCCGAATAAATATAGGCCAAATCCACTTACACACGAACTCCTTTTAACACCACACTAGTCCACGCCCCTGCAGTAAAAACTGAAACAATTGCCTGAAATGACTTGATCACCATCTACACCTTTTCAACCTCAAAATTAGAATATTGTAACGATAAGACAGTCTGTCGCTGTGCAAAGCAACCCTGTCGCTACGCGCCGTGCTATAATTCAATCTGGCAACGACGGCCGCGATAATAAGGGAAACTTCTAGGCCAACCTGGCAATGATGGAAACTCTTAGTCCAACCTGGCAATGATGGGAACTTTTAGTCCAACCTGGCAATGATGGTCGCGATCATCATGGAAACCTTTAGTCCACTCCGGAATGTGCGTATAAAAGGCAGCCGGGTGCGGCGCAGCGAGTCAGTCTGATTTTGACTAGTGAACGTGCCACACCGAGTAATTAAGCAAATAATTAAGTGTAAAGACAGTAAAGTGTGAAATTCGTGAAATAAAGAGATTGTTGGCTTTCATTGACTGCGTTTGGATAATTAAAGTTGTTTTATCTTCAAGTTGCACAATCCAGTGATACGTACTAGCCCACTAGAACTAGCATTTGTAACATTTGGTGTCAGAAGTGGGATTGTGGAAAATTGAAAATAAACCAAAAAAATAAATAACTAAATAAATAAAATTATAAAAGCACGGACATGGTTAAACTCGAGCTGCTGAAGGTAGACCAGCTGAAGCAGCTGGCTGCCTGGAATTTGCCGACTGCTGGCGGAAAAGTGGAGTTGCAGCTGCGCTTGCGAGAGGCGTGTGAATCACGAGGCATCGATTGGGCTGCACACGAGTTCGGAACGCAGGAACAAGAGGCGTCGACCAAAGTGGAGGAATAGCCTGCAGGTGCTGCGTCGATCCAAAGTACGGCTGCACCGGTTGGACCATTACAAGCGTTGGACATGAGCCAGCTAATGATTGCAATGAAAGGCATGTTCGAGACTTCCAATCGTGAAAATCGTGAAATGTCGGCGCAGATGGCAGCGAAAATGGAGACGGCGACCCATGAAATATCGGCGCAAGTGTCAGAGCGAATGAAAGTCAAGCTTCAGGAAAATTCTGCGCGCTTGGAGCAGAAAGTGGAGGAAATCGCAGACAGGATTAATGGGAAAGTCGAGCACCTGGAGACGCGAGTAGAGCACTTGGATAAACGAGTCGACGACCTGGATGATTCCCTGAACAAACGAGTTGATAGTCTGGAAGACTCGATGAACAGAAAAATGGACGAGCGGCTTAGGGAGGTACAGCCGCGAGAATGGTTGCCGCCGGTTCCGGCCAGTGTTGCCACCCGAGCAGAACTGCCTACTTATGATGGGACTACGCCGTTCGATACATTCAAGCTACAATTCGACCTGGCTGCTCTGAAAAATCAGTGGACCGATGTAAGGAAAGGTCGGAGATTGGCGCTGGCTCTTAAAGGTGCTGCGGCTGAGGTAATAAAATAAGTTCCAGAATGTTTACGAAGTGAGTACGAGACCGTCATAAGGGCGCTGGCAGACAAATACAGCGACGAGCACAACAGAACGCTGTACTACTGTGAGCTGAAGAATCGCAGGCAAAGGTCCAACGAGGCGCTGCAGGCATATGCAGCAGACATTGAGCGGCTCGTGCAGCTGTGCTACCCGTCCTTCGGCGCTGATGATCTCGAGAGGATGAAGATTGAGGCGTTTATTGAAGGTCTTCATGATCCGGAGACACGTCGCAGTGCGTTGATGATGGGCAATCCGACATTTAGGGAGACGGTGACCAGCGCGATGACATACGAAGCGACATGGATTGGGAGCACTCGGTATGCACCTGCAGGGGTATGCCAGATCCAGCTCAACAACGGCATTGCGATCCAGGCAATAAGCTCTGAGCCACCGGGCAGGCCACGGGTGGTCTCCTCTAAAGTTGTTTGCTGGGTATGTGACAAGCAGGGCCACATATCACGAGACTGCCGCCAACGAAAGAGGCGTTCCCGTTCTCGATCGCAATCTCCTGAAGCAAGGCATACTGACAATCAGCCAACAAGCGCAGGGCTGAGGACGAGGAGCCGTTAAACTAAAACGGGTCAGCCCAAAGGGGCGTGAGCTGATCCCCACAATCTGCTGCCCCACCGTCCTTGTCTCACAGCTGAAACGGCAACCCAGCAGCTTGACGATTGAAGGAAAGATAGATGGAAAGTTGTTCGTGTTGACACTGGATACTGGAGCGTCATATTCGATCATAAAAAGGAAGCTGCTGAAGAACTGGGAACCGCTGCATGGCATACAGCTGCTGACTGCGACTGGCGAGCGCGCGCCGGTAAGAGGGAAAGTTACAAAAACAATTGCTATCGGCACCAGCAGCCTGGAACATGAGTTCATCGTCGGGGATATAATGGACGACGTGATTATCGGCGTGGATTTCATGATTAGGCACGGTTTTACGCTGGACCTGAAGGAAGATGTGCTGAGATATGCGAACGTTGAATTCCCACTGCACACCGGCTATGAGCGAAGCGTGGCGGTAAGGAAGGTTGTATCGTGTCAACACAGGAGGATACCAGCGAATTCTGAGGCGATTGTGTGGGCAAAGGTGGACGAGGACGATGGGACGAGTCGGCTGTGGGTTGTAGAAGCACCGAAACAAGGACACGACAACATCATCATCGGACGTACATTAGTGGAACCTAAACATGGCAGAATACCAGTCAGAATACTGAACCCCCTGAATGCACCCAGATATGTCGGGAAAGATGAGGTAATTGGCGAGTGTAAGGAAGCTGTAGCAGTGGCGCCTGTAGCAGTAGCGCCTGGAGGTAATAAGAAGAGCGGTTTCAACATGGACGCCATACCGCAGGAGAACCAGTGGAGCAGCGAGTTGACGGCCAAGCAGGAACAGAAGCACTCCTGCAGCACTATGGGTCAATATTTGTGGCAGAAGCAGGCGGAAGAACAGCCATAGTGAAGCACAACATCGACACCGGAAGTGCAAAACCGATTCGCCAACCACCAAGACGAGTTCCTCTGGTCAAGAGGGAAGAGGTCACAAATTTGATCGAGAACATGCGGAAATAAAAGGTCATAGAGCCTTCTTCGGGCCCCTGGTGCTCGCCGGTCGTGCTAGTCAAGAAAACAGATGGCAGTACCCGGTTTTGTGTGGACTATCGGAAGCTCAATGATGTGACCAAGAAGGACAGTTATCCACTACCTCGGATCGATGACACCCTGGACTCACTGTCAGGCATACAGTGGTTCTCCACACTCGACTGCCGAGGCTATTGGCAGGTAGAGCTTGCAGACAAGGACAAGGAGAAAACGGCTTTCAGTGTTGGCGATGGTTTGTGGCAGTTCACCGTTATGCCGTTTGGACTCTGCAACGCACCAGCAACATTCGGGCGGCTAATGGAACGTGTGCTAAAAGGGCTGCATTGGCGGACGTGTCTGGTGTACCTCGACGACATAATAGTGATGGGTAAAACCTTCGACGACCACCTGGGGAAGCTAAAGGAGGTATTCGAGCGGATACGAGAAGCCGGGCTTACACTCAACCCAAAGAAGTGCTCGCTGTTCCAAAAGGAGGTCAAATATCTGGGTCATACGGTTTCCGCCCGCGGAGTACATACGGATGAAGGCAAAATCACGGCGGCGAAGGAGTGGCCCCGGCCATGCAATCTACACGAACTCCGCAGTTTCCTGGGCCTGTGCACATACTACCGCGGATTTGTTCCGGGATTCGCGACCATAGCCACCAGCTTGCACAAACTGACGAAAAAGAGCCAAGCTTTCGAGTGGAACGAGGAGCAGGAACAGGCTTTTGCACGTCTGAAGGAAAACCTGTGCAGTGCTCCAATTCTGGCCTTCCCCGTGCCTGGGGAGATGTTTGTGCTGGATACAGATGCAAGCGGGAATAGTATTGGCGGTGTGCTATCACAGATAATAGACGGTGAAGAAGAAGTGATAGCGTACTACAGTAGGGTTCTACCGAAACCGGAACGCAACTACTGTACGCAACTGCTGGCGGTATTGGACTGCCTAAAACACTTCCACAAATATCTGTGTGGACAAAGGTTTCGCCTGCGCACAGATCATGCGGCATTGAAATGGCTCCTGAACTTTAAAGATCCTGAAGGGCAATTGGCGCGGTGGCTCGAGCGACTGCAGAGCTACGACTACACGATAGAGCATCGCAAGGGCAGTAGCCATGGAAATGCCGATGCCTTGTCCCTCCGTCCGTGCAAAGTCGAATGCAGGCAGTGCTCGCGAGCAGAAAGCAAAAAACAGATAGTGGACGTCCGGTTGGTAAGCGGTATGCCAGAGGAAGGGTGGTCTGCGGAGAGGCTAGAAAAGGACCAGCGCGAGGATGCGGATCTTGCAAAAATCGTCGAAGGCAAGAAGCAAGGCGCACGTCCAGACTGGCAGGAGATGGCCGGTGAAAGCCCAATTGCTAAGGCTTACTGGGCACAGTGGAAAAGTCTGCGGCTGAAAGAAGGATGCCTGTACCGCGAATGGGAGAGCGCGGATGGTCGGACCAGCAACTCCCTAATGGTAGTGCCGAAATGCAGAATCAACGAGGTCATCGAAGCATACCATAACGACTCCAGTGGAGGGCACCTAGGCATCACCAAAACCGTCGCCAAAATAAAAAGACGATTCTACTGGGTAGGATGTCAGGAGTCTGTTTGAAGTTTTGATTTGAAAACTGAACTAAGCATGCTTCGCATTCAGTATTCTTTTGTACTGCAGGAAAACTTCTGCAGTGCAAAAGAATAATAAATAATAAAATAATAATAATAAAAAACGCTAACCGACATAACGACGATGTTAATATGTTAATATTTTTCTTTTCATCCGTTTTAGTAAGACAGTTCTAATTTTTTGAGCTAAGTTGGTAAGCAAAAACGTAAAATGGACTGTGCTTAAGAGATTTTAGGTTCAAATGTGGAAGGGGGAAAAGGGATTAATGGGGTTTCAGCCCCTACAAAGTGGGCGAATTTGTTGCTTTTTTAAAAGAAATGCCATAAATGCTTTTTCGAATATATTCTCATCAAATTTCGTATTAAAGACTTCTAGGTAATACTAAATCACATATCCAAATTTGAACGAGATCTGCCAACTATATCATATAGCTGCCATAGAAACAATCGCTCAAAAATGTGTTGCATTGCGATTTGTACAGAAGGGCTAAACTTGTAACAAACGTTTTGATTTGAAAACTGAACTAAGCATGCTTCGCATTCAGTATTCTTTTGTACTGCAGGAAAACTTCTGCAGTGCAAAGAATAATAAATAATAAAATAATAGTAATAAAAAACGCTTACCGACATAACGACGATGCACTTAGACTTTGAATTCTTTTTTTTTGATCTGCCATTTACACTTCAACTATGACATTTGTCAACCGATGCGTTCAAAAGTTTCAAAAAACTAAATTTTTACCATCGCAGTTTATAATTCCTGTGGCAAATCTGTAACCATAGTTACAGCATAGAAACAGCATTTTGAAGCATGCTTAGTTCAGTTTTCAAGTGCAAACGTTTGTTACAAGTTTAGCCCTTTTGTTCAAATCGCAATGCAACACATTTTTGAGCGATCGTTTCTATGGCAGCTATATGATATAGTTCGCCGATCTCGTTCAAATTTGGATATGTGATGTAGTATTACTTTATTATTATAAATTATTATTATTATAAAAGTCTTAAATACGAAATTTGATGACAATATATTTGAAAATGGCATTATGGCATTTCTTTAAAAAAGCAACAAATTCGCCCACTTTGTAGGGGCTGAAACCCCATTCATCCCTTTTCCCCCTTCCACATTTGAACCTAAAATCTCTTTAGCACAGTCCATTTTACGTTTTTGCATACCAACTTAGCTCAAAAAATTAGAACTGTCGTACTAAAACGGATGAAAAGAAAAATATTAACATATGTTAATAGTGACGGTTTCCGTATATAAAAATTGATGATAGTGTGAAGGTTAAACCCCGAATTTCAAAATCCCTTTTTAACGAAAGTTCATTTTTCAAGATACACTGCAGATTTCATGTTTGTAGCTTCAGCGGAACGGAATAGTGCAGCTAAGTGAAATGCAGCTAAATATGAAATTTTCAAAGAAAATTCGGTTTGCGAAGTAGGAAAATCCAAATCATGCAGCTAAGCAGAAAATGCACCTAAGCGGAATATACTGTATGTGCTTTAGTTCATGGTAAGTTTTTTAAATATAATTTGTAATAATAACTGTTATTTCCGCTCCCTGATTTTTATATAAATATGTATATATAATGATAAAAAACGAATGTTGACATTACTGACTACCTTCTGTAATGTTAAATTTTTTAAAAGACTTTTATTTGCCCTATTCAGGAAGAAATTTACATAAATTTATTTACAAATGTAATTTTTTAACCTTTATTACAAGTATACTCGACATAAACAGCTAAGGTATTTAAGACAAAACGAATAACACTCTTAGAAAATGGTATTTTGCTGAATGACTTTCGAAAACTTAAGGGGGGTTTCTACCTTGTGCGGTCAAAAAAATCGATTTTTTTTCATGCATTTTTGGATTAATACATAATTGTAGAATACGCTCCCAAAATTTGAAGTTGAAATCTTTCGAATTACGGAAGCAATTTATCGAAACAGGTAGCGGTGTCGAGCGCGCCGAGTACTGAAGCAAAACTTTGAACGCGTTTTTCTCAAAACTACATTTTTTGACCTTGCGGAAGTTATTTAGGCCACACGAGTTGAGCAATAGCTACGAAATTTTAAACAGCCATTTATCAAGGTCTTAGTTATGGCCCGAACTAGGATCTTCAAGAAATAATAATTTGTTTGCATTAAAAATAGAAATTTGTATTGAAAAAAGTAGGTAAAAATTAAGTTTTTTAGTCAAAATCGCATATATCCTTCATTTTTCATTTTTTTTTTAAATCCTAGTTCCAGCCATAGACAAAAGGATACAGAATAAGAAAAAATTTAATTTTTGTGTTTCAAGTCATCTCAAACAGCGGCAGGACTTCCGCGAGTAAGGAAGTCCTGCCGCCATTGCTCGATGGCCCCCTCCCCCCCTTTGCATATTTTATCTTGAAACTTTTTTTACTTGTACAATAAACATATACCTACATCTGAAAAAATGTTCCAGTGTTTATCTTAAAAACCTTCCCATCAAAAATTTAAAAAAAAAAACATGTTTTCTCGGCCGCACAAGGTAGAAACCTGCCTTAATATTAAAAATGTTAAATTTTAAAATTAAATTTTTTCTTAAATTAGTGTTGCACAGCACTTGAACTTTTTCGCTTTGGCCGCAATGTTGTGTGGCGCTTTTCGTGGCGTTATGAATTTTCAGACAGGGCCACGCACACGCATGTAATTTTATATTATCTGATATGGTTACCTACACTACATTTGGAGTTTGTTTTTTGTTGTTTATTTTTATTGTTCTTCATTTATTGAGAAGCTCCAGCGCCACTGTAAATAAACAACTGCCCCTCACACGGGTGTGTTGATAAGTGATCTGCGAGTTATACATATGTACATATATTCTTACATATTGGTACGATGAGAAACTCCGTGCTTTCCCAAGCACACTTTTAGGCATGCACTTTGAAGTACGGCAAATTTGGTATAATTCGCTTGGATAGTCCGATATGGCAAGGATGATTCGCGAAAGGTAATGAACTTTGCTAGAACAATCGGGATAGAAGGTACAACTGGAATGTGCAAGAAACTTCGGCGCGATAAGAAAACTAGTATAAAAGCAGCAGTGGCAGCGCAAGGGGTCGAGTCTGTGTTAAGCAAGCAAAGTGGTAACAAGTGTAGATACAAGCGAATTGTAGATCTGTAAATAAAGTGATTGTAAGTTTTTGACTACGTTTGCGCTGAATAATTGAAGTTGTTTCATTTTCAAACACAATCAAAACGAACCTGTGAAGTAATTTTCGTAACATTTGGTGACAGAAGTGGGATTGTGTTACTGAAGATAAACAAAAAAAAACGCAGACATGGTTAAACTCGAGCAGCTGAAGGTGGACCAGCTGAAGAAGGAGCTGGCTGCTTAGAATTTGCCGACTGCTGGCGGTAAAGTGGAGTTGCAGCTGCGCTTGCGGGAGGCGTGTGAGGCACGAGGCATCGATTAAGCTGCGCATGAGTTCGGGACGCAGGAGCTAGAGGCGTCGGCCAAGGTAGAGGAATCGCCTGCTGGTGCTGCCTCGATGCAATATACGGCTGCGCCACTACAAGCATTAGACATGAGCCAGCTAATGATTGCAATGAAAGGCATGCTCGAGACTTCCAATCGTGAAACTGGCGAAATGTCGGCACAAATGGCAGCGAAACTGGAAACCACGAATCAGGAAATTTCGGCAAAAGTCGACACTGCGAGCCGAGATATTGCGGAAAATTCTGCGCGCATAGAGCAGAAGATGGAGGAAATTTCCGGTAGGCTGAACGGGAAAGTTGAGCATCTCGAGACGCGAATGGACAATTGGGTCAAACGAGTTGACGAAATGGGTGATTCCCTGCACAACCGAGTGGACGACCTGGATGATTCCCTGCACAAGCGAGTTGACAGTCTGGAGGATTCGGTAAACAGAAAAATCGACGAACGGCTTAGAGAGGTACAGCCACGAGAATGTTTGCCGCCGGTTCCGGAAAGTTTCGCCACCCGAACAGAAGTGCCTACTTATGATCTACGCCGTTCGATACATTTAAACTGCAATTCGACTTAGCTGCTTTGGAAAATCAGTGGACCGATATCAGAAAGGGTCGGAGATTGGCACTGGCGCTGAAAGGTCCTGCGGTTGAGGTAATGAAATCAGTGCCGGAATGTTCGAGAAGTGATTACGGGGCTGTCATGAGAGCGTTGGCAGTGAAGTAGAGCAACGAGCACAACCATACGCTGTACTACTGTGAGCTGAAGAACCGCAGGCAAAGAGCCAGCGAGGCGCTGCAGACATATGCAGCAGTGTCTACGGCCTGAGAATTGAGAACAGACAGACAATTGTTTATAGTGCTTTGGATCCGCTGTAGCGGCTCACTATTTTTAGTGTGGGCAGGAGCGATATTCAGAAGGGATCGGATTTGAGTATCAATGAGCAAGCGTTTATTTTCGAAGCGGGATCTTAGGGCTTCCCACGCGAGTCCGAAATTCTCATATTGCTTTACAATAGCACCGGCTTTGCCTTGCGTTTTGTATCGGAGGTGATATAATTTTTGGGCTGGAGTGAGCTGGGGGTGGTTGATGTAAACCGCGGTAAACATGTCCCGAAAGGACGGCCACTGCTCTTAGCCCCCGAAAAAGGTTTCGGTATCACAAGGTGGAACTTGTAGACAAATGTAAGGGGTATTTGCTGGTTCTAGGGGTCGAACCGGTTCCATATGCGCAGCGGGCTGGGGGGACTGAATTTGGAGCATCTCAATGACGTCCGACATCTGAGCCATGCACAACTCGTACTGGTCTGTGCAGGCGTCGATTTTTTGCCTAGCCGACTCTTTGAAACCGTCGGGCTGGCTGTTGTCTTCAGCAATAAAGACTGCCTCTTGTGCGCGCAAAAGCCTCTCCCATTGGGCTTCAAGATTTTTCTGCTTAATTTGCACCAGTGATTTGGTCAAATCCTCAATAGGAGCCGATGACAATTGTGTGCATAATTGTACGAGTCTCTCGGACTCAAAACCAAATGTGGCAACACTGGGATCGGTTGCTTTGGGACTAGGGAGCTGGGAGCGAGTTTTGAGTGCCTCGCGAGTGATAGGAACTGTCAAATGTGTCTCGGTCGACTTTGAATATTTTGGAGAAGGAGACACCATTTTGTTAATTTGACGCTTGGGGGATCGCCCAACAGGCATTGAAATGGCTTAAAAAAGCAAAGCTTGAAAGTGCTTTGAAATCGTTTGAATATAAATATAAGGATTATGGGAAATAAACCATAAATATTACCGCGTCCGCGCGAACGATTATTCAAAAATGGAGGAATGTACACGAAAGTGTAAACAATTTTCAATACGAATTTGTATATCTGTTTAGGATAGAAGTTTACAACTGTGTGTGTAAACGCGTCGAGAAATTGGTATATATGTACTATATACCTTGTGACCGAAATGTTTCCGGAAATTTTAAATAAAACGCAAAATTCTTAATCTTCATCAATATTTATTTTACCTCCTTCAAAATATGCTCCATTAGAAGCGATACACATATGCCAACGTTTCTTCCAATCATCAAAACATTTTTTATAGGCGCTTTCCAGTATGGCTTTGAGTTCCCTCTGCGAATTCTGTTTTACGTCTTCTATGGATTCAAAACGCGTTCCTCTGAGTGGTAATTTGAGTTTGGGAAACAGGAAAAAGTCACACGGTGCAAGATCAGGTGAATACGGTGGCTGTTCGATGGTATTTATTGAATGTTTGGCCTTAAAATCGTTGATAATGTTGGCTCGGTGCGAGGGAGAATTATCGTCATGAAAAATCCATGAATTATCCTTCCACAATTGAGGCCGTTTACGGCGGATATTTTCACGCAAACGTCTTAAAACAGTCAAATAATAGTCTTTACTGACTGTTTGTCCTTTGGACGAGTTCATGATGCACCACACCACGAATATCGAAGAAAACAATCAGCATTACCTTGATTTTCGAGCGACTTTGGCGTGGTTTTTTCGGTTTCGGCTCGTCTTTTCCTCTCCATTCCGATGATTGTTGGCTTGTTTGGATGTCGTACTCGTAGACCCATGTCTCGTCACCAGTTATGATGCGTTCCATGAAAGTTGGATCGGAATTGGCACGATCAAGCACGTCCAAAGAGACCTGTTCACGGTACTCATTTTGAAGAAAATTCTCAACAAAATCGCAACGCACTACTGAGGTGAACTGGTTTCAACAGCTGCCGTAAACAAACTGTCTGACAGATCACGCTCATTTTTGACATAGTAATTAAGGACAGTGCTACCAACCTACAGAAACTAAAAATATCGAAAAATATACAGCGCGCGAATTTTAAATGAGAATTTCCGGAAACTTTTCGGCCACAATTTATAGTTGGAATAAACAAGAATGGGGGAAATTATTATTAAACACCAAATTTTGTATATATTCATATATGTATGTGTAATAAATAAAAAAAGAAATATTAGTGTATTAGTGTTTGCCATTTTGGAGCAACAGCCAGTACAGTGGTCAGCCCGTATGGGGAAAAAATTCGAAAAATGATTAAAAAAAAAGTCTGGCCAGACTTGGCTGGATTTGCTCAGATATGTTCACAGCCGTCCTGGCCACCCTCTGATATAGGTGAGATATGCGGTCACATCTCCATTTTGGAGCAACAGCCAGTACAGTGGTGAGTTCGTATGCAAAAAAATACACACAGTTTTGAGACATATTACTTTTTAATGTTGTTAGTTTAAGTGGATCGCATATTACTGGGTTTTAAAAGTAACATAGTTGTAAAAAAAAATCCGGCTCGAAGGACCATGTAAAGTTTCGGGCAGGGCGGGAGAAATTAAAAGCAGTTAATTCGGGTTGTGGTGAGTATTTATTCTTCAACGTACGAATGACAAGTAACAAGTAGTAGGGGAGCAGAAAATAGGGGGAACATTAGTACAAAAGTACATATGATTCTTGTTGAATACCTATTTTGTAATTTCCGTGAACCCTTATTTGCTATTAACAAGCTTTGTGATATTTTTTCATTCATTGAAACTTAACAAAAAATAAAACTATTCCCCATAACGATTTTATCACCCGCTTTATCGTTTAATTCCCGAAAATGTTTCACTTCTGCTTTAAAGTATTTATGGTGACTCAAAAATAATCCGTTATAATTACACGTAAAACTCGTTTTTTAGTTTTTTTTTAATAGAAACCTATTCAAATTTGCATTAAAAAATTTAATTTTTCAAATTTAAATTTAATAGAAGTAAGTTAGTTATATTTACTACGTAATATATTACTCCAATCATTGAATAGTATGTCGCTTCAGATAGAGACTGAATTCAAAAATTGTTATTGTTATGAAAAGCGCCAAAAGAACGATTTATTCGCGATAGATAGACATATAAGAGGTGAACCAGAAGCATTTTAGAATTTTTACGCATCCAGCATACGAAAATGTCAAGAATCAAGAGCCTGGTAATTTCGAGTAAAAATATCTATGAATATTGCAGTTTCATGCTAAATTAGTCAATTGCAAAACCGAAAACTCTATGACAATTACGCAACTAAGTTCGATTGCGTGATTCTCGATGATGGAACCTACTGTAAGGCGGACTTCAAGCAGTTTCTAATGAAGCAAACCTTAAGAAAAACAAAAAAAGTTTGCAAACATGATGTACAGTTCTGAATGCGATGGAAGCAAGCCTATGCAATAGCCACCGAATGTATTGTCCAGTCTCTAACTAAAAACGTTAAGAAAAATATTAAAATAATAATTATATTTCATAATTTTTTTTTTGTGAATTAGAGTTTAAGAAATTCTTATACACTGCAGTTTACTTTAGTAAAATCACACTATTACTTTTTTAATGTGTCCTTAAAAATTCTAAATATTTTCTAGTTCACTCCTTATGGTAGTCATCACTAAAGAATTTGCCATCGAAAATTTATTTTTATAGAAATTGCAGATGAAGGCTATTGAAAATAGGCCATCGAAATATGTGAAAAAATTAATTTCAATATCAAAAACATCACCCAATAACTGCGTGTTTTGAACTCGCGTCCTACAGTTTGCAACCAGTACCAACGGTCCGTCGCGCCACTTAACGCAACAATTGTCGTGGAATATGTGCTGTTATGTACAAAACATATGTTAATCATGTATATCTAATTATAGAAAATAACATTTTTCTGTTCAAATGATTTTGACCGCAAATTTTTTTCTGTTACGATTTCGCCGTCTTATGTTGCTAACAGACCCGTTAAACAGAAAAATTCGATTCTAACTTGAGGTTAACAGAGAGAATCGAGGCTAACTTCACATCGGTAACAAAATGCAAAAAAATGTGGTTAAACAATTATTACATCCCTACGTCCATATCCTGTAAAGCACTGTAATTTTCATGAAATGTTGTGGTGTGCTGTACAGCTCTGGCACAATCTCCACCAGTAATGGTTTGCTTTGCATTATCAATTATTCCCTCAAGATACTGTAAACGTTGTTCGCATAATGAAGGAGCGTGGACATTAGGAATGCGCATATTACACTTCACTTCATTTTTAATTTTTGCCCAAATAGTTTCGATTGGGTTAAGCATTGGCGAATATGGGGCCAAGCGCAAAACTGTGGCTGCCCCTGCCGAATGCTCCGCAACATTTATTTCCATGGTTGAATGGCACGGGGCGTTGTCGCAAACGATTACTAAGTCTGGCGCATTGTTCCCCATATTCACCCACCGCTCCAAAAGTCTTTGGATCCAGCTTCCACATGCTTCCGCCGTAAACGACCCTCTGCGGCGCTCCAATAGCAAAACACCGGCCGTTGTGATACGGCCTATCAAGTGAACGTTTGGGCCACGTGCTGCAGGTAAACTTTGAACGGCACGCTGTCCAACCCTCGACCGACCCTTAAAAATTCTAAATTTTGTCTGGTTCACTCCTTAGTTTTATTTTATGAAGACGACTGATGTTTTATTATCTTTCGTGTGATATTTCTTAAGGTGAGGTTCTTTAAAATTTTTTTGAAAAAATCGTGTTTTTTTTCACATAAAATGAAAGCTGTATGTCCGTAGAATATGTGTACGAAAGGATTTTTCGATACGATCGCCTTGTCCGCACACGAGTTTGTTTCTTCTACAGTGTTTTCCCCAGTTTTTGCCCGGAGCTGCTATCTTTCAACACGTTTTTCTCGAAACCACGTTTTTCATCTGAATTTCAAGGATATCTCTTGATCTATTGTTCTAATTTCCTTAATCTAAAGCATGTTTCAAAGGTGATCATTTTCTGTATGGCTTATACCTAAAACGAACATAAGTTACCATTAAATTGTTATTTATAATTAAGGTTTAATAACAAAAAAAGTGGCAAGAAAACCGTTCGACCGTTCACATTTCAGTCAATTTTTGGTCAAAAATCATTATAGTTAGGTATAAGCCATAGAAAATTTCATCTACTTTCATTTAAAAAAAACCATTTTCATTTCAGATTACTACAAGAGGCTGTAGGCTTGAAATTCGGAGACGAGATTTTTCAGGCAGTGATCGACGAAAGCCGCCATTGTTCAGCCGCCATTTTGAATTTTGTTACAAAAAATATACCATATTATTGCATAATAAAATACCCATTTAACCGTCAAAACCGGATGTTTCTATGTTTTTTCATCATGCCACAAATCATTTCCAAACTTAGGCCTTTTTTTGGCCAAATTAGAAAGAACCTCCCCTTAATATTCTTTATGTACAATAGCAAAAATGCATACTCGTGCAGGACTCTAAACCAAACCAAGAACAAGTGGGAAAAATATTCTCATTTTGAATTTACGCATTCTCAATTTGAATTTTCCTTTTCTCATTTTGAATTTACGCATTCCCATTATCAATTTATATTTCTCGTTTTGAATTTACGCATTCTCATTACGAATTTATTTTCTCATTTTGAATTTACGCATTCTCATTACGAATTTATATTTCTCATTATGAATTTACGCATTCTCATTTTGAGGTTGAAAAGGTGTAGTTTGTTTGTATTGCAGCGGGGGTGAGTTGATACAAAAAAAAAAGAAGAAGAAACAGAAATAGAGCTAGATATGTGCATTTATTTTGGCGCCGATAACCCAGTTGTGCTTTTGGCTATTTTATTATTTTTTAACATATTTGTTACTTTAACTAAAGAAATTTCATAGATTTGGGAATTTTAAAACAGTGTTTAAGAAAACATGATGTCCATATCGCTCAAAAAAATAAAGGAATACAAGGGTGACTTTCACTCATTCTCAAAAATAATCGAATAGCTGATTTTCGATGGCTCTATCGCACATAACTATTTTATTCGACATTCAGTGCAACAATTAATTCAGGTGAGTAAAAAGTGAAATAAAATGAGTAAAAGACACATTAGAAGACAGGTGAAAAGAGAAAAGGAGTCCCTTGTGAGTAGACTATGGATAGGCAGTAAAAATCAGGAGGAAATTGTGCAGGAAGTTTGTCCTGTGGAAGAAGCGCCGGCAGGTTCTGCGCTGACCGGTGGGGCGCATTTTTTAGAAAGCTCAGGAGAAGTGCAGGCACAGACCTTTAGGGAAAAGATAGCAGCTTGGTATATTAGGAATAGGCCCTCCCGTAAGTGCTTCGAAGAGCTTTTAACAATTTTGCGCGAAGAAAATATTGATGTACCGCGAAGTGTAGGGACGATTCTAAAACAAAAGGAAAAGGTTGCTGTTTGCCCTCTTCCACCAGGTGTTTATTGTCATATAGGAATTAAGAATCAGTTACAAAAAGTAGGACACATTTTTCATGCCCATAAAGTTATTCTTTTAGATGTAAATATAGATGGAAATCCATTGTTTAAAAGTTCGCGAGCCCAATTATGGCCGATTTTAATTAGAGTAGTAGGTTTTAAAAACATTTCAGTTCTTCTAATTGGAATTTATTCAGGTGTCCGAAAGCCCGATTCGGTTGAAAGCTATCTTGAACAATTTGTAAAAGAAATGAAAGAGTCTTCGACTAGTCATCATTGGCAACGGTCGTGTTTTCTTTGCGGAGTTTTCGTCTAGTTTTCTGACTTCGCTGCGTTTCTTTATCTAACTTTGTGTGCGAGAGTAAGCGATTTGCTGCGAAGGCGATCGTTTGCTTGGTCACTTTTATGGCAACAATGCCTTGTGTGTGCGGACAGAAGGTTGATCGCGGTCAACCGAAAGTGCAATGCGCAAAGTGCAATGCGCAAAGCAAATGAATTTTTTCACTTGAGCTGTGTGAATATTCTGCCAGCTGATTTGGAGTTTATGATAAATTCCAATAGTCCTTTTCATTGCAAGGTCTGTTCCGCGGTGCGCCGTAATTCGGTTCGCCTGCCCTCTCCCGTAAATCTACCAGTTTATTCAACGGAAAGAGTCATCAACAATGATAACAATTCACCCATAGTGGTCTCATCAAAAGACGCGCTTCCTAATCATCTATCGCCTGCTACTTCACACCAACAAGAGCAGCAACAGCCTAATCCGGTTTCTGTCCAGCAGCGCAGTGAGAAAGTGAAAGAAGGTGGTAATAAGCAACAACTTCATCAAAATGTGCATTGCTCTAAATCAGCTACTCCCACGCATCTACAACAGCAACACCCTAAACCGGTTTCATCCCATCAACGAAATGAAAAATCGGATGATATTGACAACAAGCAACAAATAACTTTGCAATCTGTCCTCAACGAAATCATTGCTCTTAGATCCGAAAATGCCCACGCGCTCTCGCTAATTAGCAATTTGCAATCTGACAAAATGCTCTTGTTACAGAAGATTGAGAATTTGCAATCTGAACTGCTCTCTTTGAAGAAGCAATTTTCGGGTAATGAGGTTGCATCTGCTATTTCGTCTCTCTCCAGTGAAGTTAAAGAGCTGCATGGCGCTGTTAACGAAGCTCTTCATGATAAGGCAATGAGATTAAATGAGCATACACAGCTCCCGCAAGCCAACACCACTCAACTGCTAACCGCTGAGCGCGAAAATAAATCTACGAAGTGCTCGTTGAACTCTAAAGCTGATCGCTCTCCTCCTGCTGATATTGCTGTTGCTCTTGAGACCGCCTCTCAGCCATTGACTGCTGGGGATCGCTTGCTTGTGGATGTGGCTGCTGTTCCGCGTACTTCTCCCGTCTCCCGCTCTGATGGCGCTCCCCCAGTTTCTCTGAAGTTGTCGCTGCTGCTGAGAGTTATGCTCTACCTAACTCTTCTGATAATCTCTTGCAATTTCCAGCGCTTCCTGGTGCTACTGCTGCTGCGCGACATGAAGTTTCTTCTCACACGAGGCATTCTATACTCAACTCCGACTGGGTCACTGCTGGTAGGAAAAGTAACAGACGTCAACAAGAGCGTATTATTGGATCGAATTCTAACTCAGAACTTGGTGTTGCTGTTCGGTTAAAGTGGCTGCACCTCTCATCGTTTCAGCCAACCGTCACTCCGGACAACATCATTGACTACGTTACTAAGCATGCCAGTATTGTAAGGAATAGCATTTCCTGCCATAGACTTGTAAAAAAATACACCCCCACTAGGGTGGGTCGATTCCGGACTTTTTTCGATTCGAGATTTCTAATAGTGCGGAAAAGTTGCCTTAGTACTTCCTGATTCCAATGCAATTTTTTGTTTTGAGATCGGACTGCATCTTCAACCCCAACTCCGGCCTTGAAATTTCGGAAATTTGCCTAAAATCGTGAAATTGCCTACCTAGCGCCTGAAATACGCCTCTCATGGCAAAATGTATAAAAGAAAAGTTGTTTGTCGCATCATTAGCTAACGAAATGGTATTATGATCATGGCCGTAGGACGAACCGTTCCCGAGATACGAGCGAAAAGGCGGCGCGCCGCAGCGCAAGGTAAAAATCGGCTTGCGGCCACACTTCTCCCTGAATGCGCCAACAATGACGCCGGCGCTGCGGAGATGTGTTCTGGGCTTCACGCGTCGGGTCGGACCGGCCGGGCCGCTCCCCCCGTCCCGTCTCGCTCTTCCCCCATCCCTCTCCCCTCCCCGCCAGACACTAGACTAGAGTCCCGCTGCGCGCCGGGCGCCACCAGCTTGCTCCGTCGTGTATTCCCCTGCGCCATACGACACGTTCGGACAGGTCCCCACACAAATATTCTTTCATCGAGTTCCTTCACTCTTGTCGTTGATTTCGCCGAGTGCTATCACTTACATTCTCTGAACAGAACACAAAACTCAACATGTCTGTATCTAAATTTAAATTTAGACAGAAATGTCCTGTGTTTGGCATATATCCGTACGATCTCACTGAGTCCCAGCTACCCAGTTACCAGGATGTTCTTTTGTATTATCAGTTTGAAAGATTTCGTATAGGGCGACTCCGAGGTGACAACTATGAACCTAGGAGTAAAGAGGTTTCAGAAATAGTTGCAAAAATGGTTGAAAATATTTTCAAAAAGTCATCTATTCCGATAGTCTCACACACCAGAGTTCTACAAATGCTCACCACATACCATAAGAAATTTCTGACACTTAAACAAATGTTTTTAAGGAACCAAATAGGTTTGCGCTCTAAAAGAGACGACTTTGTCTCTTCTGCCGCAGAATTATTTGACATCGCTGCTTGTAAATGCATTTATTTTTCTTCATGCAATTGTCCAAAGGAAAGGAAAGTTCCTATCATTGAACAACCATTTCTCTTGGACGAGAGAACCAGAAGAATTGGTCGCATTGGAAGTGTTGATCTACCTGAAACAAAAAAGATTGCAAAGAGAAATGAACGTAAAGAAAAGCTTTCAAAACGTCATTCAACATCAACACTTACCAGAAAAGTATCAGCTACAACACGTGACCATTCAGATCAACCAGACACTCACACAGACGACAACAATGTCGGTTCGTCGCACATACATGTAATGAATGTTGGAAAACAGGGAGTATAATTAATTGAAAACCAGAAAGTACAAAGTAATTGGAAACCAGAAAGTACAAAGTAATAGCAGCACACGACCGCGCGACGACGTCCTTTCTTCGTTACTTCTCGCCAACGACTGACTTCGCTTCGCGCTGTCGCGCATGCGGCATGCGTCGCCGGGCTTGCCCCTCTCACACTCGGCCCTCCTGCTCCTCATCATCTGTCCCAGATGTCAACAGTTCCTCGTTTTCAGCGACGTATGCCCAGAGTTTCATAAAATCGCAGCTTGTCGAGGTGATGTTCGGACCTTCTACATTTGCCGCTTTCTTGACCTCATAACGTCCGTCGCGCTTAACCTTGATGACTTCATACGGGCCCAGAAACTGGCTTGCGAGCTTACGACCTGCCACAAACTGTGTTCTCTTAATTGCAACGAGATCACCTTCCTTATACACATGTTCACATCGACGCTTCTTGTCGTAACTGTGCTTGTAGGCTTGCTGGGCCCGCTCGATGTTCTGCTTTGCTTCTCGACGAAGTTTTTGGCGCTCATCGTCAAACTGCGCCACCATCTCTTCATTAAGCAGCTCCACCAACCGATCTTCAATACAATTGTACATTTTCGTACCAAACAAAACTTCGAATGGCGACGACTGCGTTGACGCGTGCATGTGCGAGTTGATAGCCTTCTGAACTTGCGGAACATATTTGAACCATTTAGAGGGCTCATCAGCTGACAATTTTGCAATAACGGACAAAATCGAACGATTAACGCGTTCGACCTGCCCGTTACCCCTTGGGACTCCCGTAGTTACTCGGACGTGCTCGACATTGTGCTCATTCAGAAATTCTTCAAATGCGCTCGAAGTAAACGCCGCCCCTTTGTCGCTCACAATGCGCCTTGGATACCCAAACACATTTGACCATTCGCTGAGCTTTCTGAGTACCTCATCCTGGCCTGTTGATTTAGTCGGAAACAGCCAGACGAATTTGGAGAATCCATCGACTACTGCAAATATATGCTTGTACTGCTTAGTGGTTGCGTCCCTAGGACCTAAGTGATCTACGTGCAGCGTGTGAAGTGGCGCGTCTCCTTTGGGAATACAATGGAGCAAACCCTCTTGCTTACCCAACTTTCTATTGTGAATGATGCATCTGACACAGTTAGCGATAAACCTCGACACCTTGCTCTCTAAATGCGGGATCCAATACTGCTGCTTTATAGCGTGCATCGTCTTGCTTGTGGAAAAATGTCCTACCTCGTGCGACTGCTGTATGATTTCTCGTTCCATAACCCTTGGGACGACTAGAAGATCATTGCCGTCCACCATCTTATACAGCAGGCCAGCCTTCAGCTTGTACTCTTGATACGGATGCTCTTTGAGAATTTCCACAACTGCCTTCAAATGTTCATCATTCTGTTGTGCCTTCTTGATACGAACCGATACTTCAGCCCCGATCACCATGACAGCTTGCGGGTACCGACTCAGGTAGTCGACATGCTTCATCTTATCGCCTGATCTATGTTCAATTTCAAAGCTGAAGTCCTGAAGGTACAGGATCCACTGCGCGACTTCTCTTGGGACATCCTTCTTACTTGTTGTTTGTTTAAACGCAATACAGTCCGTAACCAGTTTAAAGCGAACGCCCAGCAGGTAGTGTCGAAACTTCTTTAAGGCCAAATACGCCGCCTTCACCTCGAGTATGTAGCTATGCTGCCTCGATTCTGCTTCGGACGTCTTCTTGCTCCAAAAATACACCGGGTGCAGTTCGCGCTCATGGACTTGAAGCAACACCGCGCCAAAACCGTCCTTAGACGCGTCCGTATGAAGCTCCGTTGACGCCTCCCGTGAGTATATACGCAACACGGGTTCGCTTGTTAATATCTGCTTCAACTGCTGCAGCGATTGCAGTTCTGCTGGACCAGTACTGAACTCGACGTCTTTCTTCAGTAAATTCGTTAGCGGCCGCGCAATATGCGCATAACCAGGTGTAAATTTCCTAAAAAAGCCAGTGAGACCCAAAAACGCTTGGACCGCTTTAATGTTCTTTGGAACTGGGAAACGATTTACGGCGGCTGTCTTCTCTTTTCCGGGCCAGATTTTGCCATCTTCGACTATGTGACCAAGGAAATTTATACGGGACTGCATGAAACTACACTTCTTCCATTTTATTTTGAGATCATACTGCGCTGCTCTCATCAGAACTTGCTTTGTCTTGTTCATACACTCGGCTGGCGTAACGGCATACACGATGATGTCATCCATATACAACTGCATCACGTCCTCATTGATCAGCTCTCGGAAGATATGGTTAACGAAACGAATAAAGCCAGCTGGAGAGTTTCGAAACCCAAAGGGCGCTTTGTTGAATTCAAACGCCTTATACGCCTTACTGCCTTACTGGTGAAAATCTTCGCTGCTTGCAACTTTTCCAAGACCTCCTCCATCACTGGCACCGGAAAGCAATCCTCCAAAACCATGATGTTAAGTTTTCTGTAGTCGATACATACTCGCAACGAGTTATCCTTCTTCTTAACCACAAACACCCTGCTTGCCACATTCGATTACGATTTACGCACAACACCCTGTTGAAGCCACTCCTCACTGCGACTGCCTCACCTGCTGACAAACGGCTCGGCGACTGGCGAAACGGCTTAATCACGCCATCTGGAGTGATTTTAAGTTCAACACTGCACTGCTTACGTTCAACCGGCTGCTGAGAGCAAGTTTCTAATAACTGCTCCACCTCCTCCTTGTACTGCGGCGGAGCTGTGATGCTTTCACACACTTCAACTATATTGTACCCATCACCGGTATGCCCATCTACGGATGCCTCCTCTTTTCCCAGTTCATAAAACATAAACCCGTTCGCATCAGCCGAAAAACGAAATTTTCTTATAAAATCAAACCCCAACAACACTTCACAATCCATTTCGCTGTTGGATACTACCAAAAACTGATGGTCTGTCTGTACCTTATCGACTGTCACTTGCGCCACGAAAAACCCAATCGGCTTCGTTGCCATATTGCCCAAACCACGCAACATTGATGAACTTTTATGAATTTCGATATTGCTCATTTTCTTGAGTACGCATTCCTTGACAATTGTAACGTCTGAGCCCGTATCGACGAGGCCATTAACACTGAAACCATTTATTTCGATTGTCTTTATACGACTGCGATCAACAACTATACGAACTTGTTCTTTTTTGCCAGTGCAATCGCGCGCGATATGTTCACTTTTGTTACACTGAAAACACTTTGTCTCCGCTGTGCAGTCCTTTCTTTTGTGTTCTGCTGAGCTGCAATTAAAACAGTATTCTTTTTTCTTGTTCTGCACCCGATTTTCCGCCGCGACGGTATTTGCTTTACTTTGGCCACCGTTTTCTTTGTCACTTCCGAGCAGTCGCTCATATATGTCGAATTCTGCTTTTAGCTCTTTAAACGATTTGCAGCCATGTACCAAAAAAGCAGCTTTGATAACAGAGGATCAGGCTAGCTTTGTCACTGACAAATGCAAGATTAGTCGAGCAACAAAAAGTGTTTGAATTAAGCTCCAAAACACCGAAAGTATTGACTCTGTATATGGGCTGTATTTTGACGGCCGCAAAGACAATACACTCACACAAGTCCGCGAAGGTGAAAAGTACTACCGCGACACTGTCAAAGAGGAACATATTTCTCTTGTAGCGGAACCTGGGTCTCATTACTTTGGCCACGTCACCTCTCCTTCCGGGTCAGCTGAGGATGAGATGCAAGCTATATGGCAACATTTACAAGACAATTCAGTAGATGTGGAATCCACTAGTACTTTTCACCTTCGCGGACTTGTGTGAGTGTATTGTCTTTGCGGCCGTCAAAATACAGCCCATATACAAAGTCAATACTTTCGGTGTTTTGGAGCTTAATTCCCACACTTTTTTTTGCTCGACTAATCTTGCATTTGTCAGTGACAAAGCTAGCCTGATCCTCTGTTATCAAAGTTGCTTTTTTGGCATCCAGAAAGGCAGATGAAACCATCAAGGCCGCTGCTCTGTCCCTTAATCCGAATCTTTGGGCAGCTAAAGCAGTGTGTTCTAATAATAGTGTGTTTTGTTTGATTTTAGAGGATGGAAGAGAAAATTCAGCATCAGCATCGTTTTTGGAAGAATGCATGTGCGACGCACCGACATTGTTGTCGTCTGTGTGAGTGTCTGGTTGATCTGAATGGTCACGTGTTGTAGCGGATACTTTTCTGGTAAGTGTTGATGTTGAATGACGTTTTGAAAGCTTTTCTTTACGTTCATTTCTCTTTGCAATCTTTTTTGTTTCAGGTAGATCAACACTTCCAATGCGACCAATTCTTCTGGTTCTCTGGTCCAAGAGAAATGGTTGTTCAATGATAGGAGCTTTCCTTTCCTTTGGACAATTGCATGAAGAAAAATAAATGCATTTACAAGCAGCGATGTCAAATAATTCTGCGGCAGAAGAGACAGTCGTCTCTTTTAGAGCGCAAACCTTTTTGGTTCCTTAAAAACATTTGTTTAAGTGTCAGAAATTTCTTATGGTATGTGGTGAGCATTTGTAGAACTCTGGTGTGTGAGACTATCGGAATAGATGACTTTTTGAAAATATTTTCAACCATTTTTGCAACTATTTCTGAAACCTCTTTACTCCTAGGTTCATAGTTGTCACCTCGGAGTCGCCCTATACGAAATTTTTCAAACTGATAATACAAAAGAACATCCTGGTAACTGGGTAGCTGGGACTCAGTGAGATCGTACGGATATATGCCAAACACAGGACATTTCTGTCTAAATTTAAATTTAGATACAGACATGTTGAGTTTTGTGTTCTGTTCAGAGAATGTAAGTGATAGCACTCGGCGAAATCAACGACAAGAGTGAAGGAACTCGATGAAAGAATATATGTGTGGGGACCTGTCCGAACGTGTCGTATGGCGCAGGGGAATACACGACGGAGCAAGCTGGTGGCGCCCGGCGCGCAGCGGGACTCTAGTCTAGTGTCTGGCGGGGAGGGGAGAGGGATGGGGGAAGAGCGAGACGGGACGGGGGGAGCGGCCCGGCCGGTCCGACCCGACGCGTGAAGCACAGAACACATCTCCGCAGCGCCGGCGTCATTGTTGGCGCATTCAGGGAGAAGTGTGGCCGCAAGCCGATTTTTACCTTGCGCTGCGGCGCGCCGCCTTTTCGCTCGTATCTCGGGAACGGTTCGTCCTACGGCCATGATCATAATACCATTTCGGTAGCTAATGATGCGACAAACAACTTTTCTTTTATACATTTTGCCATGAGAGGCGTATTTCAGGCGCTAGGTAGGCAATTTCACGATTTTAGGCAAATTTCCGAAATTTCAAGGCCGGAGTTGGGGTTGAAGATGCAGTCCGATCTCAAAACAAAAAATTGCATTGGAATCAGGAAGTACTAAGGCAACTTTTCCGCACTATTAGAAATCTCGAATCGAAAAAGTCCGGAATCGACCCACCCTAACCCCCACTGATTCTCTAAAACGTATCAACTTTAAGTTGGGTGTTCCTGAATCTACAATTGCAAAACTGATGAGTCCAGACCTGTGGCCGGCGAACGTTACAGTTCGTCCTTTTCGTTTTTTTTCTAAAACAAGTGCAGCCGCCCGCACCAACTTAGCTGCACCGTTGTCTACTGGTCCTCTGTGTCGACGAATCCGAATTTATTTTCAAAATTGTTCAGGTCTCAGAACAAAGGCAGACTCTGTTCGTATACTTAGCTCTCAATTGGACCATGATGTCTTTGTCTTGGTGGAAACATGGCTGAACTCGAGCTTCTTCGATTCTGAGTTCTTCGATCCAAGTTTATTTGATGTTTTCCGCAAGGACAGGGATGCAGTTAGGACGGGATGCTGCAGAGGAGGTGGTGTTTTGATCGCTGCTCGTCGCACGCTTCGGGCATCGCTCATCTCACTGGATCATGACGACTCACTATTGGATCAACTCTGTGTTCGTTTGCACGGTTCGTCTGGACTGCTTTTCCTGTGTTGTTCTTATATCCCTCCAGCCTCTCAGGAATTCCTTTATAAATCCCACGTTGATAATGTGATGGCGCTACATGAGAAGGTCGGTGATAACCAGTTTTGTGTACTAGGGGACTTCAACTTAAGTAATATTTGTTGGTCTCACTTAGATAATAACTTTTCTCTCACACCTTCTAATGTAAATAGTCCTGTTGAATCGCTTTTTATTGACAATTTGTTAAGTATTGGTTTACTCCAAGTTAATGGCTTTGTAAATAATCTCAACCGTATCTTAGATTTAATTTTCATTAGTAATAACATAAACTGTAATTTGTCTCATAGTTCCTGTGCAATTTCTCCGGCGAATTCGCACCATTTCCCATTACTTTTATACCTTGAATTTTATGAGTTTGTTGATGTGCCCTCTGCCGCTTACAAAACAGCCTTTAACTATAACCTGTGTAACTTCGTCAATCTCAATTCAATATTTCTTAATACTGACTGGGACTCACTTTTCCTACACGCAGATGTCGTCGAATGCTATAATTCGTTCAGGACCCTAGTCTATGATATATGCTTAAGCAACATTCCTACTTATGCCAAAAAAGTTTATAAGCTCCCATGGTACACGAAAGAGTTAAAACACCTAAAGAATTTGAGAAATAAGTTTCATAAAAAGTTTAAGTTAACGAATAACTGTGTCTAATAATAATTTAATAATTGATTGGCACGACAGCCCGCTTACGCGAGACTAAGGCCTAGCTTCCCGCAACCACCCGTGTTGTGCGTGTGAATTTTGTACGCGGGTGGAAGGGACCTACAGTTTTATGCCGGTTCCGAACGGCAGGTTGGGAGCTTTTTCATAGGCAATTTTTACTCTCAGAGGTTTGCCATTTCCAGCTGAGAGGACAGCCACCGAAAGAGAAAACGAGTTTCCCGTATAACTCGCGGGTTTTAAACTAAAACCTAGCGCAAGCCAAACTAGGTTTGAACTGGTGCATGTTGCACTAGTTGAAAGCTAGTTGTAATGTAATGCACGGTGTGACAATTGCCACAGCGTAGGACATGTCAAAGTTAAAATCGCCAGTTCGTAGCATAGAAATGCACAGAAAAGCACCAGTTGTAAACTTGTAGCAACTAGTCATTTTTTCTGCAGGGGTTTTACTCAATAAAACACAGTTACTTGGTGTGGCCTCCCTTTTAAGCCCAATAATTCAAAACAAAACCTATTTCTTTCTCCTCATATGTGTAGTAATTCTATATTGGCAGCAACCTATCTTCACATTAAGTTTTCATTCAGAAATCAAAGGGAGACAAGCGATGAGACAGAAAACATGAAATTTTGTGAATGTATTTCTATACGTGTATACTTTATTGTCAGTAATTGTTTCACCGCACCTGACTTTTTGACACTTTTGATATTTGTCAAAGTACATTCGTTTATATTTACGATTTTTCGCTCATATTTCACTATAGCTGTACTGTGATTTTGGCGAATGTACCCTGAGTGTACTGCCAATATAGACGTACTTCATATATGTTTCTCCTTATACTATAGAAATATGTATGTACCCATTGAAGCCATTAACAGCCCTATTCTGGCACTACCGTAACAATTGTTACCCCCCGTAACAATTAAATTGAATTGTTTCCGTATTCTGGAAAAATTGTGACAAGAAGAAAGTTCAAACAATTCACCACTCGAGGTGAAAGCTCTTTTACTGTCGAAACAGCTGTTTTTTGTATTTTTTCTGTCAAACTGCAAAAAAATAATCAAACAAAAAATGGCAAATGCAGAAAATCTGACGAAGCAAGTCTTTTTTGGAGTTTCTTCACAATGTATGTATATATTCTTTTGGTTTTTAGAGTTCCTAAGTTTAAGCGTACGACGCGTCGCGACGCAGGAGCAGCTGAAGCGTTTTTTTTTGCAGTTTCAAGAACAAGAAATTTTAATTTTATAATTTTTGTATTCTTGTCACCTGCTCCTACGGAGGTAACAAATTTCGAAACAATTGTCACCTTTTGAGCTTTTGAATTTGCTCTAGAATACCAAAAAGTGACAATTGTTACCAAGTATAAGTGTTACGGTTGCCAGAATAGGGCTGTAAGTGAATGTGATCAGACGTTTTTTTCTGTCAAAAAAACGCAAAATAATTTAATGTTCTTAAGGTGAATATATTATTTTATTATATACATATTACGGCATGTTATAATCGAAAATCAGCGAATTATTGTAGTCCAGTAAAAAGATGTAACCTAAACTAACCTGCACTATAATTGCAAGTGTTTTGCAATGATATATCTTTTTTTATCTTTTGAAATTGTAAAATATAAATTTATTGCATTCGATTTGCTAATTATTAATACTTTTCTAAAATCAGTGGTTATCCCTAATTCAGTACAAATAATTGTTTGTGTTCCTAATTCCGTGTTTATGTATGCCTTATTCCGTGCTATTTTATTTTTCAGAATTTTTTCAAGAAAACCAGATGACATTGTTAAAAAAAATTTTTTTATGCACACAAAACGTTTTTAGTAAGCAAGAGATTATCTTTTATGTTTAGTATACTACTGTGGGCGAAAATAGTAAGACTTTTTAATTTAAATTTCGCACGGAAACCCATTCGTCGAAATATTTTTTTCTAGGTTGGTATGACTGTCAGTGACATCTGTACCAAATATCACATCAAAATAATCATTAGTTTTTATCATAGTATACGCTTGTCTTTCTGATGTACAAAAAGTGCATTCGGCGATTTTTACAATGAGTGAAATTATTCAAATAGAAGTTCAATTAAATTGTTTTTATTGGTACAAATTGTTCAAAGAGGGTCGAGAACGCGTTGACGACGAACCACGTCCAGGACGGCAATCAACATCAACTGATGACAAATACGTCAATAATATCAAGGAATTGGTGCTCGAGAATCGACGATTAACAGTCAGAGACCTTACTGGCATCGTTGGAGTACCGGAAAGATCAGTGAAAACCATTTTAAAAGATTATTTGGGCCTAAGAAAAGTGAAAGCACGATTGGTTCCAAAATCACTAAATTTTCTTGAAAAATAGCGTCGCGTTGACGTCTATGAAACAATCCTTTCCGACTACCAGGATGTCATGAAACGTATTAGAACTGGCAATGAGTCTTGGATCTATGCTTACGGACCGGAAACAGAGAGATGACCGCTACGCGCATTGAAGGCTATTCACTAGGCTAGGCACTTTGAGGGGGACGAAATATATTTGGAAGAATAAATAAAGAATTTTAAAATTATGAACAAAGTCTTACTATTTTTTGCCCACAGTATGCTTATGCAACTTTTGCTTGTTATATATAACATACAGCTGCGGTCAAAATAATAGTAGTACGCATACAACGAAACGAAAATTAAGAAAAAATAATCTGCTTTTCTTTACAAATATTTACTTTGTATTTTTTTTAACAAGTTATATGTGTTAACAATGCAATCATAAAAGAAAACTTAAGAATTAAACTCAGTTTGGTTTGATTTAAATTAAATGCGTCAAAAGCTCGAAAATATGGACGGTCAAAAAAATAGTAGTTCGCTTTACTTTCATAAAAATGAAGCAACAATTGTGTTTCATTTTAAAATATTTAGTGGTTAAATAGTAATAACGTAATTTTTTCTTCAAATTAATATTTAGTTGCGTGACTGTTGTTTGGCTATTACTGCAGCACTGAGCCGATGCATTGAAATAACCAAATTTTCATATCTTTCTCTAGGGGCGTGGTCTACTGCTTCTCAAAGTTGATTATTATTTAAAAGATTATTGTGAGCAACTGCTCTCTTCACGTCACACCACAAATTTTTAATTATATTGAAGTCTGGTGATTGTGCGAGCCATTCCATAACCCTAATTCTGCTCTTGCGAAGCTCCTTTCGTGCGACCTTGCTTGTATGCTTTCGGTTATAATCCTGTTGGAAGATCCAAAGCATTGGCGTTTTTTCACGGACATACGGTAGCACGATATTATAAATGGCCTCTAGTTTCACGTCTGTATCAACATTTGGATGGATCTCGGAAAAATAAAAAAATTTTTTCACACGGTGCTATAAATGAAAATTTGGCGTTTTCACTCAGTGCATCATAACTTTGTTATTTTTCTTTCGATTAATATTTGCTGAAATATATCTTTCATCTTAGATCTTAAAACCAGAGGAGCTAATTTTTTTTATCTATAAAAAAACCATTCGAAAATGTATAACTTTTGAAAAAGGTCAAAAAATTCAATTTTTTCAACTTTCATCGTTAATAACTTCCCCAAATCTCATCGGGTTTGGACAGTCCATATATCGTTGGAAAGGCTAGTTAATTACCTTCTGAACGACGGGCCACATGTCGGATGGTTGGTTTACGAGATATGTGCTTATAACTGAAATAAGAGGGGAAAACGTGTTTTTTCAAGATTTTTCGAAAACGCTTAAGAAAATTTTTTGATTTTCAGTTTCGTGTTCAGCGGCCGAAGATTAGTCTAAAAAATACTTTTATTTTTAGGAGCATTTTTCGTGTCGAGTAGTGTAATCAAACACGTGTGTTTTAGTTGTTTTAAAATCGAAATCAAACAGGGTAAACTTAGGGTTATGAAGAGGGTTAGAGGTTGTATGGATAAGCATGATTTAATGGGGTTTTTGTCTTTAAACTTGGTTATAGTACACCAAATTATAAATAAAACGAAACGTGTTTTTTATTTTTTCGAAAATCGAAATCTGACGGGGTCAGCGATGGGCTAAGAGTTTATATAGGGAAACATGATTGAAATTACTTAAATTATGGCGAAAGCCCTTTAAATAAGATATAATTAGACAATTATTTTCTCGTACGAATCTGACTGGGTCAACGCAACACTGTCAACTTATTTACTGATGGCTCCAAGATGAAGGAGGGAATTGAAGCTGGAATATACTGCTCGGAGTTGAGCAGAAGTGTTCGCTGCTACAGTAAACACGACGATAAATTTTTACATAGACAGCCAGGCGGCAATTAATGTTTGTGTCTAACTGCATATCATCCAAAAATGTCCAAGAATGCCGGGCAACAATGGAAAGGCTAGCCGCAACCTGCACGCTTCATATCTATTGGGTGCCGGGGCACAAAGGCATAGAGGGAAATTACGCAGTGGACTTGCTAAAAGTGGTGTCAGCCTTCCAGCTGAACAAATCGTAAAGGTGCTGATGCCACTTTGCAATTTCTATAAAGATTGGAAAACATCATGAAAAGAAAGGCAGACGCTAGGTGGAGGAATTTAAGGTATCATGGCACGTTAGAAAAGGAAATTTTTAATGATTTACAAAATTATTTCTTTTTCAGCTCTTTTATTATCAATCCTTTTGATGTTCCTTAAACCTTCAATATATTGTAAACAAATTTTCAAAAAGAAAGGAGCTGAAAAAGAAATAATTTTGTAAATCATTAAAAATTCCCCTTTCTAACGTACCATGCACTTCGCGGCATCGGACATCACCGAGTCACTCTCTGCTGGGTTCCGGGCCACTCTGGAGTGGCAGGAAACGAGGCAGCGGATGAGATGGCAAGAAAGGGGGTCGCCCTGCCTCTCACCGAAGTGGATAACTCTGTGCTCCCTCCGATATCTGCCCTGTATTTGCGTATTGACAGGTTGAGCAAAACTTACATCGAGTCCTCATGGCGGAGCAGAACTGATTGCAGTACCTGCCGGGCAATATGGCCTTCCCTTTCCGTGAGGAAAACGCGATATGTACTGTCCCTGAGTCGAACCTCTATTAGGCAGCTTGTTGGAGTCATCACTGGACACTGCGCCATTGGATCTATGCTGGTCAAATGGTGCCTCTCGTCCAGTGATGTCTGCAGAAGCTGTGGAGATGAGGAAGAAGTGGAAACGATCCAACACTACCTGTGCCACTGCCCGGCTCTGCAGGAACGCCGACTCCGTACCTTGGGGTCAAGGTTCCTGGTAGACTTGGCCTGCGCAGCAGTAGTTGAAATATCGGATCTACTCTCCTTCATCAAGAGGTCGAACTGGTTTGCCCCGAACTGAGAGCCACTGGTTAGCTCCGGAATCTTCCATGAAGGGATTCACAATGGGCCATTTTGGCCTCCGAGTGGAAGTGCTGCCCTTGGGATGCACACACCCTTCCCTACCTAACCTAACCTAACGTACCATGATACCTTAAACACCTGCCGAACTGCAAAAGTAACGCCACAGATAACTCATCATATAGATGTCCAGCGGCCAAGGAAAAAATGTGTCAAAAAGTTCAACAAATTTGGCCTCCGATAAGAGCTTTTTGGCCTCTAATGTCACTCACACAAACACCGCTTCACATGCATTTTGTGAAAAAAAAACAAAAAAAAAAAACTTCGTGAGTGACAGTCAAGGTGACCGGTGGTGGAGCCCCAGTGCTCCGGTGAAATATAAAAAAACAAAGGCTCTTGCCGCCAAAAGGTGCAACAGTGCGTAACCACAAACCCGACAAAGACCCACGGTCTGACCGTCCACGTCCACCGCCAGGAATTTCGGCGGTTTTCACTTGCTTTTCATTTTGTGGCTACCATTTGGCTGGCGCCAATTAGGAAATATCATTATTATACTCACTCAAATAGCTGATAGAGACAGCAACAAAAAAACCACCGCTTTTCAATATTTTCTAAAAATCTCCATTAGCTCTTCTTTTCCTTTTTGCCGCGAACGTGTGCTTGACTGCGCGAGTGTAAATAAAGTGCCGAATCTGCGCGCAGGCATGAATGTCAAAGGAAGCGAAGCAGAAGGAGAAGAGGAAAATAGCAGAGAGAACGGGTGAGCTGACTACCTGCCATCATCGTCATCACCTCCCACGCGCGTGCTCCACTTAATAAGGTAAGCAAACACAACAAGTGGTACCCACCACGGCTGTGGTGAATTGCTCAGCAGGCACTGCAGCAAAGAGTGCAGCAGCACAACACGCACGCACTTTCTCACTATGCCTAGCAATAAGCCGCTTACTGAATACTTTGATAAGGCTGCCAACCCTTTTGCAAGAAGAGCAAAATGCGCAAGATCCCCGGTGAGAAGCCAAACCGACACCAGCGATTAAGCGATGTGAAACTGGGAGAGCCGGTAGAAATACATGCACAGAATTACACTAATATTATTGCAAAATTGCAACCCTACTAGTAGGCCCCAAGCTTGCTCAGGAACGTACTTTTTCCTCCATATAAATTTCTAAAACGGGGTTGTTGTTCTAGTTCATTTCAAAATTCCAGTGTTGCTGGTGTGAGTCATTTTTTGTGACCAAAGAAATTTGTCTTTTTATTTGTATATTTCTGTTGCCATTTCGTAATACGTTTGTATAAAATTTACTAGAAAAATATATTATTGCCCAAAAGCGCCAAATTAATCCTTGGGTATGCTTTTAATTTAATTAAATTAAGATTTTATTGCTGCATCCAAAAAAACAACCCGGCGGTCAAACTAGAGCATTTATCACCAAAAGCATACCTGATCTGATCTGATCGTTCGAGATTCGCTAAATGAAGAAATGCGAAATAAAAAGAACGGCAATTGACCTCGTCATATTCAATGCATTTAGCTTTGTGTTCTTTGGTATATTTTCCATTAATATTTACATAATGAAACCAAAAAAGTTCATGTGTTGGCGTTTAATGCAGAAAATAATGAGAACATACTTTAAAAAGCAAATAATTGAAAGGAATCCCTAATCCCTAATATCGGGAAAAGAGCAGACACAGTGAAGAGCTGATCACTGCCAGCACACACGGACTGTGTACGTGAATTGCAAAAAACGCACAAAAATCGGCTTACTCTCCCAGTTTCACATCGCTTAATCGCTGCCGACACTCCAACTGAGCGCACGAGCGGCGGCTCGCCGCCACAACATACAAATGCTGCAAGCAGCACAGCGACCGAGGTAGACAGCCAGACTGGCCCAAGGGCAGGTGACAGCACAAAAGGAGAGCAGATAAATAACGCGAAACCACTGCTGATAATCGGCGAGAAACTGCGAAAGCTCATTAGCATGATCAAAGCGCAAAAGCATATCAATATAGAGATGCGCGACCTGGTTAGCGACATCGAGGAGCTGCATAAAAGAGCCCTGCATGAACATCAGGTCGCGCTGCTGGCTTCTGAGCGTGACAGCAAGGCCACGCAGACCACACCAGAGAGAAAATTCACAAAAAAGACGAAGAGAACGCGCGTGAGCGCTGATAGAGAAATTGAAATAACCTTGTCGAATTCGCCGCAACATACAAAAAAGCGCACCCGTGTTCTCTCGCCTAGTGTATCGCACACAGTTCGAGATACATTCGCGCAACAACAAAAGAAGGGCCAGCGTAGCAAGCAGATGGATACGGCTAGTGGTGCGCAAATAGGCACAAATAGCAATGAAGCGCAGGCACAGTGGACGAAAGTCACTGCACGCAAAGCAAAAAGGGAGCCACTAAAGCCAGCAAAGCCCGAAGCTTTGATACTGAAGAAAACAGGCGCATGCACGTATGCTGACAATCTTAAAATGATCAAAACGCAGGCGCAACTCAGAGAATTCAGCGACAGCGTACGGAGAATACGAAAGACAGTGAAGGACGAGCTGCTTTTCGAGCTAGCGAAGCAGGCCGACCCAGCGACCCAGAAATTTAAGAATGCGGTTGAGCTCACCATAGGCAACAGCGCCCAAGTGCGCACAGTAACGCAAGAAACCCTAGTTGAGGTCAAGGACATTGATGAGGTCACCTCAAAGGAGGAGGTATTAGGCGCATTAGCAGAAAACCTAGGCGGCCAACACATTGAGTCATCAGCGATACGGTCAATGCGCCCTGCGTACGGCGGCACACAAACGTGCACCATCAGCCTACCATCAGCGACTGCCCAGAAGCTGCTTGTAAAGTTGAAGGTGAGAATCGGCTGGGTCATCTGCCGCCTCCGAGCCAAGGAAACGATGATTAGGTGTTATAGATGCCACGATTTTGGCCATGTGGCAAGACACTGACAAAATAAGACGACCGCACGGACCTTTGCTTCAAGTGTGGCAGGCTTGACCACAAGACCAAGAACTGCCCAAACGATCCAGTCTGTGCGCTGTGCGTGAAGCGAGGAGCATGCAGCACGAATCACATGGCAGGCAGCAGAGGGTGCACCGCCTATCAGCAAGCGAAAGCTGAGCAAGGAAGCCGCAAAAGCGTAAAGAAATGAAGTGTCTACAGCTCAATCTCAACCACTGTCGAGCGGCTTAAGAGCTGCTCACACAGACAGTGTACGAACTTGACGTGGATATTGCCATTATAAGCGAGCAGTATAAGAATAAAGATGACGCGTGCTGTGCTGGGCTAGTAATAGGACAAATAAATGTGCTCTATGGAGCTGCAAACCAAATGCCAGCCCCTTAGACATCTCTGCTGAGTCAGAGGGCTTTGTATGCGCCAAGTTAAATAATGTTCATATATATAGCTGCTACATACAGCCGAGCACTGATCTGCCTGGTTTCAATCGCATTGTTGATGTGTTGATGAAGGACGTCAAGACAAGAAATGCTGTACTGATTGCGGGCGACTTTAATGCATGGGCCATAGAGTGGGGATGTAGGATGACCAACCCAAAAGGCAAGGCGCTCCTGGATGGTCTGGCGCTACTGAAAGTTACACTGCTCAATACTGGCAGTGAGCATACATTTAACAAAAATGGCGCGGGGTCTGTCATCGACATAGCATTCATAAGCGAAAGCCTATGCAGATCCGCCAGATGGTGCATAAGCGATTGCTACACGCAAAGTGACCACCGCTCGATTGTCATTAACGTAGGACAGCCCCAGGCCGCGCCCGGGAGAACCCAATGGCACCTAGGCTGGAAAGACAGCAACATAGACGAGAAGCTATTCGAGATGGTATTCACCGACGCAAGCGCCACGGGCACAGCAGAAATGGCGGCGGTTGAACTAATGAAAGCGATAACGGCGGCGTGCGACATAGCAATGGCGCGTCGCAAATATACCAAAAAGCGAAAGCCTGCGTACTGGTGGAACTGCGACATTGCGGCGATACGAGCGCAGTGCATCCGTGCGAGAAGATTATGCCAACGCGCACAAGGCACAGACAGCTTTGCACTCCATAGGGAGGCATACAAAGCAAAAGCTGCTTAAAAATGCTATACGCGATAGTAAGCGCAAAACTTTCACAACTGTGCAACGAGGTCGAAAATAATCCATGGGGCTTTGCTTACCAGCTAGTGCTCAAAAAGCTAAAGAGCACAGCGCAACCAACGTGCCCAGAACTGTTAGCGCGCACTGTTGACACCCTGTTTCCCGAGAATCCTGCCTTCGACAGAGCTCGTATGGACGCACATCCGGAAAACATTCTGGAGGTCACCGCAGGGGAAATAGAAGAGGTGGGAAGCAAACTACCAACAAAGAAAGCACCGGGGCCAGATGGCGGTCTAAACGCGGCGCTTAAAAGAGCCTTAGCCTGCAACCCTAGCGTGTTTGCGAACATGTACAACACGTGCTTCCATGATGGTGTCTTTCCGAGCATCTGGAAGACGCAGCGGCTGGTGCTCATACCAAAATCCGCGAATCGCTCCTCACCGACAGCATACCGCCCGCTATGCATGCTCAACAACGCAGGCAAGGTGCTCGAGCAGCTTATTAAAAGTCGGCTAGAGGCATGCATTGAAGGACAGCTATCTGAATATCAGTTCGGTTTCAGGAAAAGCCGCGCGACAGCTGAAGCAATCGGGGTGGTGAAAGCTATAGCTGAAAAAACCATCGATTGCAAGCGCTGGATGAGCGGCTGTAAGGAATACTGCCTGGTAGTCAGTCATTAGATGTCAAAAATGCCTTAAATAGCGCTAGCTGGAAGGAAATCCTCAATGCTCTGAGTAGATTCCATGTACCTGGCTACCTATACAACATCGTGTCTGACTACCTCCGCAACAGAACCCTCTGCTACAGTAGCGACAAAGGCATCGTACACCGCAAGCTCACAGCAGGGGTCCCACAAGGGTCTGTACTAGGCCCCCTGCTGTGGAACATTATGTACGACGGTATATTGCGCTTGCCCGTCCCGAAAGGCACAACGATTGTTGGCTTTGCCGACGACATTTCTGTTGTCGTAGTTGCCAAAACACTAGCGACCATCGTCTGTTCTGCGGAGAGCGTGGCATCCGCAGTGCAGGAATGGCTGCGCGCCAAGTCGCTGATCCTGGCAGCGCATAAAACAGATGCCGTCCTAATCAGCAGTCGCAAAGTGGTTGAACGAGTTTCGATACGGGTTGGAGACAGCCTGATCGAATCCAAGCCAAACGTGAAGTACCTCGGCGTACTAATCGACCACCGTCTGTGCTTCCCCGACCACGTTGATTATGCAAATAAAAAAGCAGCAATGACAACCACAGCGCTGGCCAGAATTATGGCGAACACAAGCGGGCCGCGCCAGCACTGCAGACAGCTACTCATCGGCGTGATAAGGTCCATTCTACTGTATGGAGCAATAATATGGAAGGACGCCTTTAAACGCGACACGTATGTACGCGGCATGAAGTCGACATACCGCCGATGCGCCCTCAGGGTGTGCTCAGCGTACCGAACAGTGTCGGAGGACGCTGCCCTGGTGATAGCGGGGCTACTCACACTCGACTTGGCTGCGAACCAGCAAGTCATAGTGCTGACGGCAAGGCGCGAGCTCCCAGACACTGACATCAACACACTCAAGCGCGAAACTTGGCAAAAATGCGTAGCTCAATGGCAAGCAAGGTGGGACAGCGCGCCAAACGGAAGGTGGACACACCACCTTATCCCTAATTTGGCCACATGGCTAGGCAGGGCACACGGCAAAGTAGATTTCTACTTGACCCAAATCCTCAGCGGCCATGGGTGCTTTAAAGCGTACCTGCACCGATTCGGGCACGAAGTCGACCCCTACTGTGAGCACTGCGCCCCAGGAGCACAGGAGGATGCGGAGCACGCCCTCTTCACCTGCCCGCGATTTGAACAGCAGAGGAGCAGAATGCGCGAGGCTTTGGGCCACAATGTCGGGCCGGAGGATCTTGTGGTACATATGGTCACATCCATAGATGCCTGGAAAGCGGTGTGCACTATGTCCGCACACATCTTACACCAGCTACGCAGAGCAGCAACGACGGACTCATGAACGCGAACAAGCTGCGCTTAATTCGACACTAGCGCATAAAACACGTACAGAGAACAGGAACGGAACCCCGACGTACTGACGACAAGGACAACTGACGACAGTGACATAGACGCTTTGAGCAAATTGCTTAATCCGCCTCCCGACGAAATACCTGACGGTAGTACCGGGGGAAATACGGACACGAGAGAGATATTTTTAGTGTGTTAAAGTCACACACTGACGGGGAGTTGGCTTTTGATGCTTTTCATCTCTATAAAAAAAAACACGCGTTGTGCTCTGTTTTGAGATACAGAAATATGTGATTTTTAGTCAAAACGGCGCTTGTCTGTTATCATACCTTTTAAGCATCCAGTCGGGATTGAGTGTTGATGGTCAAACGCGTAAGCGGGACTGTCTCGGACGACAAGTTTGCGGTTCGATCCTTACTGTAGCTGCTAAGATTTTGGTGACTTTTTTTAATAAAATATTTTTTTACGACCCGTGAGAACAATATAAATGAAAAATTTATTTGGTTTCTAGATCTCTTGATTAGTAAATTGTTTGGTTTTGGAGACACATATAATTGTTCGCAAGTTGTAAAATCAAGCAACCAAGCGCAACATATGGTTACAAACAACCATACAGCAAAAAGATTCGGTTGATGATGACAGGCGCTCATGGGCGTACCCAGGTATGGGCTGAGGAGGGTAGTTCCCCCCTCGTAATTCTATATTTTATACACATATGTACAGAAATCTATATTATATTCTATTTGAATTTTATATTTTGAATTTGGAAATGTAGTTATGTCTTTGCCCCCTTTTATTTGTTGCTGGGTACGCCCAGGCACTTGCTTTTCGCAAAAAAGAATGAAAAGATCGGCACAATTTGCCAAAACGGTTTAATTGTTCAGCGGTCACTACATTGTCGTAATACAGTTACGCCGACGCAGACCTGCTGGCTCCTCAGCTATTGGCAATGCGTTGCCTTAGCAACGATGTGTGTGTTCTTTGATTATACACAAAATGTTTAGTGCCGATTCATTTATATCACATTTTTTGAACGCCTTATTAATTTCGGGTATAACCGATTAAAAAAGTTAATAAAAAAAAGCGTTAAATGTTAAGAAAAATTTTGCTTCTCGCCCAGCCTTGAACCCGAGGCGAAATTTACGAAAAATAAATTACGGATATCCGACGTTCTGCCTACCTGTTACGCCAAATACAGTACGTGATCGTTCTAATTAAATCATAACTGTATGTTGCAAAAGATAATATCACAAGCAAGAAAAGTTCTGGATGAGCACATGCAGCTGTGTGCGTAAAAAAGCTTTGCGGAAAAAAGCTGTAATTCAGAGCTTGAAATTTTTGTGCCGTTTTCGTCGTATGAGACTGGACATCTATATGATGAGTTATCTGTGGTAACGCTAAAGTCAGCGAATTGCACAAACTTCGTGATTGGACTATCCCGTTCAGACTGTAGAACCGTCATAGCCGTAGTAACAGGGCACTGCCTGCTAGGAGTTCATGCGCATAGGATGGGTTTGACGGACAGGAAAAGTTGCAGAATGTGCGGGGAAGACGAGGAGATACTAGAGCATGTCCTCTGCCGCTGCCCCGCCATCTTAAGACAACGCTTGGCAATCTTAGGAGCTCCCGAATTCGCCGGATTAGCGGAAGCGGCGATGCTAGGCCTAAAGCGGTTGCTGAAGTTTGCCAAAAACACTCGCATTTTCACGGATCACTACTATAATTTGTAAACGGATCCCCATCTGGCATTACTGAGAACCCAACAAGGGTCTATATCAGGGTTACCAACTGTCCGGTATTTGACCGGAGAGTTCGGTTTTCGGAAGTTTTGTTCGTGTCCGGTTGCAAAGTACAACCGGACATAAAAATGTCCGGTCGTACATAAACTTGCCAAGAAATTATTTAGTAATATGTAGAAATGAGAAGTTGTTTAATTTACTGTTAGATGCACATTTTTGACCCGATGACACAAACATACTTTCACTTCAGATGGAATAACTTCGCTTCCATTGAACCAAAATTCATGAAATTTTGACTTAAAATCGGGAAAAATTTTAATTTCCTAGTTCTGGCTTCGCCCCTGCTTCACTCACACCTTGATTTTTTCAAAGAAAATTTGGGGCTGTTTCTGATGAGCACGGTGAAAGGTTTCATCAACAAATCAAGCGACTTGAAGAAAGTACCAATGCTCGCTGAGTACGTTTGGAATTTGAATCGCAATATTGACCCATCTGAGCATTCCCGTAAAGCGAAAGCGTCTTTTTGGAAATCTTAATAATTGTTTATTTTTTTAAGAGGAGACTTCTTGTTTGGAGACCACCTGAACTATTTTTCAATGGAAAATATTTTTTTTTAGTATTCAACGTTTTTCTCAACATCTTAAGCAGAGCAAGCAATTAATGAAAAAAGAAATGAAGGTTTCATGTTTAAGGCATTTTAGTTTTTTGGGGGAAGTTTTGAGAAAGTTGTGTAGTTTGAAAACCCCCCTTAATTTTTAATGAGGAACATTTTGCAAAAAGATAGTATAGTATTTTTTGCAATATTTTACTCAATACAAGCTTTTTCTGAAAAAATTTTCCGAAAAACATACAAAAGGGGGGTAAGGAAAGGGGGAGGGGGTTCATCTGCATACAAAAAACATTTGCATTTTTAATGCAAATAACTGTGTCCTGGACATCGAAGCTCTAGCTCAAGTTTTCATACTTTCCGTGTAAAGGTCTATAGGGACCCTTTAACATTTATGTGCAAATTACAAAAAACTCAGACGTGCTGGACTATTACTTTGTTCGGCAAAACTGATCTGTACGACGTCTTCTTTTAGAAATATACGGTCGTTACTCTGTTGCATAGAAAAAGTTCGAAATTGTTGTACTGTGTAATTAGCGTTAAGTCCGAAAAGAAGTACAGTGCACTCGCGAAAACGTGAACTTATAAAAACCAAGGCTGTTCACGTTTACGAGATTGTTCAAGTTTACGATTGTTGAAAAATACGTTTATTTTTGTGTGAAACTACTTATAAAAAAGATAATTGAATTAAGTTTTATAACAAAAAGTTAAAAGGGACGAGTATATACACATTTAAGGTTGTGGGTGATGAAATGTTTGCGAAAAAGATACACAACAGGGTGTTCACGTTTTAGAGCCTTCAAGCATTGTTCACGTTTTAGAGTATTCAATAGGAAAAAAAGTGTGCACGTAATCGAGTGTTCACGTTTTCGCGAGTGCACTGTATTCTTTTAAATAAAAAATCGTATTATTGAATGATTGTTATGAATTATTGAATTCAATTTGCTTGCCTAATTCTTTTTTTTTTAATATTTATGGTAATTGTTAATTTTTTTCTTTTCAAATTCTTTACTTTTCTGAATTTCATTTGTTTTCACTGTTAACATTTTGTTTTTCACTTACTGCTCTTTTGTGCATTTTTGTTGTTTTAGTTGTTAACCTTTTTGTAAATCATATAAATATAACACACAACATACATAGGTCGTTAATTAAATTGTGGAATATAATTTCTAAAACCCCCGCCCCCCCCTTAAACCTTTTTATAAAAGTTTGTCCGGTTTTCAAAAACAAAAAAAGTTGGCATCCCTGGTCTATGTGTGGCTACTCGGGGCCAGGGTTACCGTTGTGCGACTTTAGTTGCATTTTGCAACCTTTTTGACGCTCTGAGACTTTTTGTGCGACTTTTTCATAATTATCTAATTTTGCAACTTTTTCCATCTTTGTGCGACTTTTTTCCCCCTTTTTTGCATACAGTAGGAAGCTTAAAGAATATTTTAAATGAACCATTGTACCTTAATTTATATAAGTTAGCAGCGCATGTATGAGGGCGGGTCAATAAGTCCGTGACTTTTTGAATTTCCCGCCTCTTAATTGAAATGGCAACACTGCTCCCGTCAACAGTCATCTGTCAGTTGGCTCTTGTCAAAAATTGAACAAGCTGCGACATTTAGTTTGTTTTTGACAGCCGTTAATATCAGACCATGATACAAAAATATAAAGGTAGATTCAATCGAGCAAAATTAAAAGTCATTTGCTGTTTTGACAACTAAAAATTGAAAGGTGCAAAAACAAGTAAAATGTACAGAAACTGAATGATATACTACATAAACTGATTGTGTGGAATTGCAGCTCTGTAGCAAAAATTCAAATAGTAGTACAAAATTTGTAAACAAATATTTGTTTCCAATTGTCAGTTTTATTTTTATCTGTCGCATTGAAACTACCTGTATATTTTTGTATCATGATATCAGACTACCGCGTTGACTGAGAAGAAAATGGAAAAAAGTGAATTTCGTGTGCTCATTAAGCATTATTTTTAGTTTCCATGGCAAAAATCCATGAATTGGGCTACGAATTGCTCCCTCATCCCGCCTATTCACCCGATCTAGCCCCAAGTGACTATTTCTTGTTCCCAAACTTGAAGAAATGGCTCGGCGGAAAGCATGAAAATCACCCTTGTGTCTAGAACAGTGCATTTTACACCAAAAGCATCTCTGAACTCCGATGATTTGGTGTTTAATTTGCGAAACGCAAATCGGGTTGACCCTGGATCGGATAACATGTATGTCTTTTCTATTGAAATGATTGACAATTATGAAAATAATAACATGCATCGTATTAATACGCCTTTTTCTAAAAAACACGAAAGACAAGCTACCTCTAAATTGCAACTTTGCGCTTTGTTCTAACTTCAACGCGACCACACTGTTGAACCAATCACTGACCCACTCCTATCGGACCTGAGACAACTGGTTCCCAAAATTTATTGGTTTTTCATATTAACGGCTGTCAAAAACAAACTAAATGTCGCAGCTTGTTCAATTTTTGACAAGAGTCAACAGAAAGATGACAGTTGACGGGAGCAGTGTTGCCATTTCAATTAAGAGGCGGGAAATTCAAAAGTCACGGACTTATTGACCCGCCCTCGTATTAACTCTACCTCACAGTAGTGCGTGTGCGGAAAGAATTTTTTCAAAATTAGGATTAATGAAAAATAAATTAACCAATAGGTTACAAGCAGCCGCCGTGGCTCAGTTGGTTAGTGCGCGGTCCAACGAGTCGCATGCAGAGCGACGCAAGATCGAATACTGCATGTAGTAACACCTAAAAAAAATAACGGGAAACTCGTTTTCTCTTTCGGTGGCTGTTCTCTCAGCTGGAAATGGCAAACCTCTGAGAGTAAAAATTGCCTATGAAAAAGCTCCCAACCTGCCGTTCGGAACCGGCATAAAACTGTAAAACCTTCCACCCGCGTACAAAATTCACACGCACAACACGGGTGGTTGCGGGAAGCTAGGCCTTAGTCTCGCGTAAGCGGGCTGTCGTGCCAATCAATTATTATTAATTAATAGGTTACAAGTAGAAACTTGTGACTCAATGCTATCAGCACTAAATTTGTTAGATACCGAAATAGAAGACTGGATGCCGAGTGATGAAATTGTGCGAAAATACAGAGAAGTTAAAAAAAATAAAATTTAAAATGTAAATTTGCTAGATACCGAAATAGAAGACTGGATTAACTTTTGAAAAAGTACAGAGTTACAAAAAATAAAATTGAAAATGTAAAATAATTACACAAAAGTGTATATAAACACTTTTTTAATCATTATTTCTAAGTTATTTATATCGTTGAAATGTTAATTTGAATTGTTAGTTGTGTTTTTCCGTAATAAAAAAGTGTGCCCCTTTTTTTTTTTGAAAAAACGACTTTTTTATGCGACTTTTTTTTTTTAAACGACCTTTTGTGCGACTTTCTCAAAATTCTCAACGGTAACCCTGCTCGGGGCCAACCAGTTATACCTAATTTAATTACGTACTTATGTATATCTTCGAAATTTCATGAAAGTTGGGGAACAAGGTTGAAAACTTATGAGAACTAACGATGAGATAAGTTGGTTGGTTGGTGGTAGTGGCTGCCTCTGTAAGGGACACACACAGGGCCTATATGGGCCCGTTGTGACACCACAAATTCCACCCGTTTGAAATATGTCTGCAACACTGTTTTTTCTAACATGTGATACAACACACATTTCAAACGGATGGGGGAGGGGAGGGAGGGGACCTACAGTTTAACGCCGAATCCGAACGGCGATTTGCAGTTTTCTTAAAATTGACTTAAAATTTGCGTGCAAAGCCGCGGGGCCCTGCTAGTTGCGGAATAAAAACTTTTTCAATAAAAGTATGAAATTCTTCCGTGCAAAGCCAGGGATAACTGGTAGTACTTCTTATATTCCAGGAATTTAGTGAAATTTGGGGAAATTCATAAAAATAAAAAAATTGTATTTTAAATAGAATTAATTTCCTTATTTGAAGTCCACAAAACAAAACCTTAACTCAAATACAGTGGACGTCCAATATAACGAATGTTATGTTGTACCCCCAATTTGTTAAATCGAAAAATTCGTTAAATCGATCGAAATTTGTTTTTGTTTTAAACCATCCTTCTTAAAGAAATAAGTAGAGTCCGACCGATACCAAATTTTTTGGCCGATGCCGATTAATCGGTCAAAAGGCCGAAAATCAGCCGATGTCGATTCCATAGAAAAAACAACACGAATGAATTCAATCAAAAACACCGTTTATTTTATAAAACAACAAAAGGAACTATTACATATATAGTATATATATTTCATCACATTCATCACAAATTAGCAAACCAAAACGAGAAAATAAACAACTAAAAACTTAATAAAATGCAAGAAAATTCAGAATTTAAATACATTAACATTAACAATGTATTAAAAAAAAACAAATATATCGCATATATTCCACTGAGATAAACAAAAATACTGACGTTAACACAGGTTATTAATAAATATTGCATACAAATTCAGTTTCTTCTTTTACAATTACGATTATTATATTAAAATTTGTACTCTCAAATTTCTTTCGAACAAACTTTACACTTGGCCGTGTTAATTAGCCGTTCAAAGTAATTCCAAATCGGGTTTAGTTGCGACATAATTCCTGTACGAAACATTTTTTAAGACTTGTACAATAATTAGCAAGCAATTACTTACACAATCAAACCATCCGAAGCCCCAATTTCTCTTTTCTTGAGGGGTTACCGGCAGACGCGTGTAACAGTGTTGCCAGATGGATTTCAAGCAATCCCCCTAAAATTAATTCCATTTCCCCCTAAAAACTAAAATTTCCCCCAAATTTATAACGCACACATAACATTAATATTTCATGAAAATTGCTCATTCTATTTGGCACAAGCAATTAACAAAAGACCCACTAGCCAATACAGCTGAACAAGGTGTTGATGTAGCAAAAATAGATTAAAAATATCTGTAAAATATTGTACCCTTAAATATTTGTCATAAAATCCAAACAAATCTAGGGAGAAACCCCCGAATCAGGCAACACTGGGTTGTAACGTATAATAAAAATGTAATAAATATACAAAGCGAGATATGAAAAAGAAAGACAGTGCGATTCAGCTGCAAATAAAAACAAACAAGAAATGAAAGCAGGAATATCGACCAAAAAAAACCGATGTGGCATCGGCCAAAAAAGGCCGAAGCCGATGCCGATTCTTTTTTTTTTGGCCGATGCCTATACTAGCCGATGCCGATACCAATTTTATTGGCCGATACTAGCCGATGCCGATTAATCGGTCGGACTCTAGAAATAAGTCGTGAATATTCAGTTTTTAACATTTTAACATTGACCCCAGGCTGAATTTGACCCCAGGCGGAATTAAAAAAACGGTTGAGCGATTTTGTGCACTCTTCTACTTGTGTTATTTAGTGTTAATCGTGCTTACAACGCAATAACAAATCGAGAAAAACACTTTTCGGGGCTTTCTCCTTTTCTTTTGTGATTTATGTGTAACATTTCTTCATGTTTTATCAGTATACAGTCCCTGTTCATCGAATTATGACCGATGAAAAAATTTCGAAATTTCTACTTCCATCATCGATAAAACAAAAACCAATCAAGTAAAAATAACAAATGAGGTATCAAATTATTCATTGGAAAGTTTTCTTTGAAATCCTGCTAAAGGAAACTCATTATGGTATATGAAAACTCTGTCGATGCCGGTAAACTCGTGGCAACTAGGAAAAATCGTCAAAATCTCCAATTGTTGGTGTCATCATAACTTCGTTTTAAAGGGAAATTGTGACACAAAAAAAGAAATAACAAACAAAAATTATTTATGAAATTACGTATTAAAGACTAAGAAGTAAGTAGGTAAAATATATCATCATTATGTTTGTTTAATACTATGTAAAATCCGTGTTGGATCTATTGAAGGCTTGTTAAACAAAATGGGTAGAAAACGTGACCTAACAGTGGAAAAAAAATTTTCAAATTGTGGCTTTGATGAAGGAGGGCAAGTGCAGCTACTCTCAAATAGCCAAAAAACTTCAATCTTCAAAAGCATCCGTGGTCAATCTTGCAAGAAAGAGCCGAAATACTGACGACTTGCCTTCAGTTTGTAAAACTAATAGGAAGAATTCCGCGGTATTCGCAAAACTACACCAAGAACCGACCGTAGAATCGTGCAAAAAGCTTTGGAGAACCGATATACTCTATGTAGGGTCATTTTAGAAGACCTAAAGGGTTATGGTGTCACAGTGTCGCTGATGACGGTACGTCGCCGCTTATACGAAAATAGGTTGATATGCAGGCGTCCAGCGAAAAAGCCAAAGTTAACCAAAGTAATGCGTCAGCGGCGGTTATATTGGGCACAGTTGCATAAGGCATTCAGATAAAACTACTGGACCAAGGTAAAACCATTAAATTTGATCTTTCCTGCGATTTTTAACAATAATTCCTATTAACCACTTTTTTGCGAAATTCTTGTCATTTTTAGGTTATCTTTAGCGCTGTATATCGCTTGGAAGTGGTTACTGAAGAAAAGCAATTTGTGAGAAGGAGGCAGGGGGAATGATATTCGGACGAATGCATCGTTCCCTGCATTAAACATGAGCCAGCAGTAATGGTTTGGAGCTGCATTACATCGGAAGGTCCTTGTCCAATACATTTCGTTAAAGGAACAATGCGCTCTGCCCAATATATAAACGTACTTCAAGGTGGTCTAGCGCCGTATATCGATACCCTGCAGCAGCCCAGAGAGGAATACATCTTCATGCAAGATGGTGCTCCTTGCCACGCTATTAATACATTAAATTTAAATGTGTTGGCGTGGCCTGGCAATTCTCCCTATCTTAATCCGATAGAGAAGTGCTGGGCATACTTTACATCCAAAGTGTATAGTCGGGGAAACCCCACGGTAGCGATTCTTAAAGCAAATATTACAGATATTTGGCAAAATAATATCCAATTGAGAACAATGATGTCCAATTGCATTGATAGCATGCCCCAACGAATAGAGGCAGTTCTAAAAGCTCAGGGTGGACAGATAAAATATTAGAAATTACAAACTATAATTTATATATCTTGGTGCAAAACTTTCCAACGAATAAGTTGATACCTCATTTGTTATTTTTACTTGATTAGTTTTTGTTTTATCGATGATTAAAGTAGAAATTTTGAAAATTTTTCATCGGTCATAATTCGATGAACAGGGACTGTATAATATAACCGTTTGATTGGGGCCTTCATGACGCCAAAGGACAGCGAACGCAATTTTGAGCAAAGAACAGAAGGTTGAACAAATATCTTGTTTTATTCCAGCATTTTCACAAAACAAATATGGCTATGTGTGTACAGTGAAAAAAATTTTCGATGCGCGATTGCCTCCTTACCCCAAGTAAACTTTTCTGAATGGCACTTTCTCTTGATTGATTATTGAAATTTTAATTTTTAAAAGAAAAAAGCCGACCGAACGCAAAACCAATCCTGTGAAAATGATCAGCAATGCATACAAATAGAATTTGAAAATGTTGGTAGCTTGACGTAAATTTGAAAGATAACAAAAACAACAAACATTCATTGTGATTGTAAAGAATGTGAATGCTAAAATAAAAACAAATCGAATGGTGAAAAACAACATAAATATTCGTTATATCGAATAGCAAATCAAACTTTTGTTCGTAATATAGAACCATCAATGGAAAAAATTTGGCCGTACCTTAAATCGAAAACTCGTTAAATGGAAAGTTCGTTATACAGGACATCCACTGTAATACGAAAACGTTCATTATTCTTGTATGCTGTACTCAGCAATGCCCCAAAAAATAGCTTAGTGATCCAAAGTACATCATCCTCACCAACACCCTGTTGATCGTAACAACACCATTCTCGGAATAACAAAAGTCTGGGCTTATCTAAATTGACTTTACACACAGGAGCACATCAACCTCACTCTTGTTTGTTTGCATAGAAGAACATAAGTCTATATGAATATGTTTAACACTTCGTTCAATAATGTGTGTGACTAACTAATTAAAACACATTTTTTTGCCAAAATTCGTTTTTATCATTCATATTTGGACAAACATTTTGGCCTTAACTACCACCGGAGCCATTAATCCCAATGGGCCAAAAATGTGTGCCAAGTCAGACGTCACTGTCCTTTTCGTTATTTTCCCATCGACAGCCCGGTTTGTTTTGATGCAAAATTCATCCGATTTTGGCAGCCATGTAAGACCTAAGATTTTCACTGTATTATGTGAGTCGTTGCTAATGTCTAAGTCTACATCTTGATCCTCCAGAGGTAAGCCTTGAAGTAATTTTGCATGATTTTCACACCACTTTCGTGGTCTAAAACCAGCTGTCGCTAGAATCTTAATGAGTTGTTCTTTTGCTGCTATTGCTTCAATCAGGCTGTCTGAACCACTCAGACCGTCATCGACGTAGAAGTCCTTGCTTAGAGTATCTGCCCCGAGTGGGAACTGCACTGCATGATCTTTTGCAAAAGTCTGCAGACATTTGGTTGCTAGGTAGGGTGCTGCTCTTGTTCCATACGTTACTGTTTTTAGTTTGTAATAGCACAACTCGTCCTGCGCTGACTCTCTCCAGATGATGATTTGGCATTGTTCGTCGCTTGGATCAATCAATATTTGACGATACATCTTCTCGATGTCCGTTGTGAAGACGAATCGTGACCTTCTAAAGCGCAATAAGATGGATGTTGATTCGCTTTGTACGACTGGCCCATTGTGCATGATGTCGTTGAGTGAAACCCCGCTTGACGTTTTTGCGGACGCATCGAAGACAACTCTTAACTTTGTTGTTGTGCTGTCCAATTTGGTTACACCGTGACCGTAGGCACACAATTGGAGCGTATGAGCGTATGGGCGTACGGCGTAAATACGCTGTCAAAATACGTTCACACTAGGCATCGCAATCCCGGGATCCCGGGATCCCGGACTTTTTCCAGTCCCGAAAATCCCGGGATTCAAATTCTTTTATCCCGGGATTTTCGGGATTGCAAAAGATGCTTCAAAGTTCAAATGAAATAAATTTTAAGGCACAAAAACCCAATTCCTTATTTGAGGGAGAAGGGAGGGGATAGAGTGCGTCTTTAGCAAAAGGCTTATGATTATTTACTAAGCATTCAACCAACAAGTGTTGAATCTGAAGGATGTTTCTCTTCAGCAGGGTTCATTTGAAATAAATTTCGCTCTAGATAAGAGAACAAAACACTTAATGCCTTTGTATTTTTAAGATCTCAGTTTTTAGTTAATCAAAACGCTTAATTTTTTATCGAAATAATCGAAGTAAAACTAAAAGCACAAACAAATTAACTATTTTATTTTTTTGATCAAATATGCATATATATGCACTTTATGATACATCGGTTGCAAAGTAATAAGTTATGTTTAAGTGTCATTTTTGGATAAAACAAAATGCTATGAAACTGAAGTTAAATGTCAAATGAAAAACTTTTAAGTTAACTCTCCAATTCCCAGTGTCACCTGTAGGTGACAGATGCTTAATATTTGTTTTCCTACCACATAGGTTTTTATTTTAAAATTCTAACACTTGTATAGCAAAGTCAATTAGTAGTACTTGTAAAATTTATTCATTTGTTTCACGCGTAACTAAAGCAGTGCGAGTTTGTGTGGTTTCTTTCAATATAAAAATGAGGGTAGTTTAAACATTTTTTATGTATTTTTTTGTCTTATCCAAACGTATCTAAGCTCTTTTATTTAAAAAGAAAATTTTCTTTTTCACTATTTTGGACATGGCAATTGAAGGGTTAAACAAAATGTGATTAAATTCAAGATAAAAAATCTTGAAACTACCCAAATGTGATTAAAATGTGTCCATTTTTATGATAAATATATTATAAACAAGTATTTATGCAATTCGGGAAAATTGTTTTATTAAAAACATTGTTATATGAATCCCGGGATTAAATCCCGGGATCCCGGGATTTGACTTTTCAATCCCGAAAATCCCGGGATCGCAAAATGGCAAAAAATTGCGATCCCTAGTTCACACGTTGCCTTGCTCACAATTCCAGCGTGAGCAGCAACGTATAAATTCATCGCTGCGCTGCTGGCGCTATGTATACGGCAGTGGTATACGCGCGCTGCTGAGGTCGTGTCGTACACGAATGAGTATACGAATACACGAATATACACGAATACGCCCATACGCGGCGTAAAAAATAGAAATAGATCTAAGTGAGCGTACGACGTTTTTACGCTCATACGCTTACGTCGTCAATTGTGTGCGCTTTCATTGAAATACATGAAATTTAATTTGACAACGCAATACGCCCATACGCCCATACGCTCATACGCTCCAATTGTGTGCCTACGGTGATGTGGCACAACGTAGTGAGGAGTCACGTAGTGTCCGAGATGTTCGTATTCCCGCATGAAGTTAATGTACATTTCTCTCATCATTGGGTTTTTTGACAGGCGACGTTCTAGGCTGAAAAATCGATTGTTTGCCATCTGCATGGATTCGCCAAGAGCTGCTGGGTCTTCATTAAACGGAATTTTCACGACAAATCGCCCCATTTGATTGCACTTGGTGTGTTGGGCAAATGATTCCTCGCATTTTCTCTCTGCATCCGTAAATTAATCCTTGTTCTCTGGGAATTCCTCCAGCCGCCAGATTCCACCGTAAATTTTGCCGCTGCATATCCATTCGAAAACCGTATTCTGCAGATTCGGCAATCCCTCAGCCAATTTAATTTGGCCTATTGACAGAAGGCTGTGGTATAGTTCTGCCCCGATTAATAGATCAACGTAATTTGGGCTAAAAAGTCCGGATCAGCTAAATTTTTGTTTCGTGGAATCGGGCAGTCTGAAGTATTCAGACACTGAGTTTGTTGGGCTGAAATGATCCGGGGCATGACAAAAGCGCTGAGGGCCACGTTGAAATTATTGATGCTTCTACCAATACCCTCTATCCACAATGGAGATGGCTGCAGCTGCAGGTTCAGTTTCTTCGCCAATCTTTCCGTCACTAAATTTACTTGTGATCCAGAATCCAGTATTGCTCTGCAGTTGACGAAATCACCATGGATCGTAGCTATTCTTATGATGGCGGTGCTGAGCAGAACATACCCCTGGTTTGGCGAAAATGCCTTCAGCAGTGCTGAAGGCTGTTGGTGGGTTCTCTCGACCAGCACTTCCTGCTTGGAGTTGGGACCTGGCTGGTTACTGGCCTTGGTTGGCTCTGATAGATGCAGTAGTGTGTTATGTTTTTTGTTACATTTACTGCAGTGACGAGTTCTGCAATCGGTGGCCTTATGGCTTATGCGCAGACAATTCAATGGTGTACCGACGTTTTATAGATGTGTCATTCTACTGTTAAAATTTGATGGGCGTTGAACAAGGGGCGTAGCACATTTTTTATGCAGCAGAACTGTAAGTCGTACATCAATGAAACTTGGTACGAACCTACCATTTAATCATATCTTTCGGAAGAGGGAATGGGGCGATGGGTATTTAACCCTACTGTCATAACGTAACACTTCGTTCAATAATATGTGTGACTAACTAATTAAAACACATTTTTTTGCCAAAATTCGTTTTTATTCATCAAAATAGTCCCCTTTTAGGGAGATACAATCATTCCAACGCTTTTCCAATCTTTCGATACCGCCTTTGTAGAACGATTTTGCTTTGCCTTCAAAATAGGCGTTAGTTTCGGCGATTACTTCATCATTTGAGCCAAATCTCTTACCACGGAGCATCTTTTTGAGGTCTGCGAAGAGCCAGTATTCGCTGGGGGCCAGATCTGGAGAATACGGGGGATGAGGAAGCAATTCGAAGCCCAATTCATGCATTTTTGCCATCGTTTTCATCGACTTGGGACACGGTGCATTGCCTTGGTGTAACAACACTTTTTTCTTCTTCATATGGGGCCGCTTAATCGCGATTTCTTCTTTCAAACGTTCCAACAACGCTATATAATAGTCGCTATTGATTGTTTTCCCTTTCTCAAGATAGTCGATGAATATTATTCCGTGCACATCCCAAAATACTGACGCCATAACCTTGCCAGCCGATGTTTGTGCCTTTGGACGCTTTGGGCGGCTTTCACCGGTTGCATGCCACTCAGCAGACTGCCGATTTGACTCTGGAGTGAAATGGTGGATCCATGTTTCATCCATTGTGATGTACCGACGCAAAAACTCCGACTTGTTGCGCGTAAACATGTCCAAACAGCTCTTTGAATCATCGATTCGTTGTTGTTTTTGCTCCGGTGTGAGTAAACGCGGCACCCATTTCGAAAACACCTTTTTCATAACCAAATGTTCGTGTATTATGGTGTGTACACTGCCTGCTGATATCTTTAGAATGTCAGCAATCTCCCCCACTTTCACTTTACGGTCGGACATAATGATTTTCAGTGTTTTTTCAACGTTTTCCGGAATAACAGCGTCATTTGGCCGCCCAGTAGATGGAATGTCATCGGTGTCTGTACGACCACGTTTGAATTCGGCATACCAATAACAAATGGTTCTTTTTGATGGAGCAGAGTCCGAATAATGTTTTTCAAGCCATTCCTGGCATTGAACAGTATTTTTTTTCATTAAAAAACAATGATAAATCAGCACACGGAATTGCTTTGAATTCATTTTTTTTGAAAACTCAAAAGTAGTGTCAATTAAAGCACTGTAACTTGTAAACTAATGGTCGGATTGCAGGGCCGTCAAGAGGATATCAGGGCCCGGTGGTAGTTACCTCCGGCCCCCCCCCCCCCCACCCTAAACCCTTTACTTCTATTCTGTTCCATACAAATTGTAAACTCGTGCCACACAATAAAGAAATTATCTCAGAATAGAATATGTACATATAGCTATATTATAATCTGGCAACCCTTATTAACTACTACTATTTCTAACTATTACTATTAATATTACTACTACAAATACTATAACAATTATAACTACATGTATAACAACTAAGTTCAACCAACTACTAATACTAATGTAACTACTGCTTAGAGAAGAAAATGGAAATTGTAAGGAGTTCAGTTCGAAAATAAAGATTGTTGAAACAGCATCGAACCTATTTTATAATTGGCGCAGTCGGACTTAAGTCGAACCGAAGACGTTCAGTTAAAATCGGTCAAAATTAGATGAGAAAATCATCAAAATCAAATACAAACAATTCAGTGCAGACATGCA